>CM061748.1:94616486-96066485 GCA_030979885.1 Lolium multiflorum
CATATCCCCGTGGATCGCTTGTCATCTATACTGTTGTCCCAATCAGCATCTGAGAAGCAGTGTAGAGGAGGAGGATAGAAGCTGCAGCCCACAATCAATGGTGTGGTGCACATAGCAAAGAATACGCTTGACAACAGACCAGTAAAGTGTACGAGGCTCATGAAGTTATTGACAAGTACACCTTGTTGACAACAAAGGACAAGTCAAGCTGTGTCGCTGTTAGGTAGTGAAGACCACCAACAATGTTGCGATACTGAGTAGCCTCCTCAGAGTAGAGGGCATCACCATCAGAACTGCAAAGACGCTAAGAATAAGCCACATTGGGTAGTCACTGAAGTGCACTTGAACATACTAGCACGGGCAAGGAGCTTTAGAGTATACTTGTGATGTCAAAGGAGAATACGACAACATGAAGGTGGGAACACTTCAATGCCCAAAAAATAAGGTATTACACCAACATCTTTCGCGGAGAACTCAGACCGAAGCTAACAGACCAATCTGGAAATAGCTACAGTAGAACTCAGAACAATGATATCATCAACATATACGAGCAGGTAGATAGTGACATCTGACCGCTGATGGATGAACAATGACATGTCTGCAACAGAAGGTGAAAAACCAAGCCAAGCACCAAAATGAGATGGGCATGCCAAGCATGCATGAGGACCGTGCTTCAATCCGTACAAAGATTTCACAAGTTGACAGTAATGACCAGGCTTGCTAGAATTAGCAAAACCAGGAGGCTAGCGCATGTAAACCTGCTCATCAAAGAAGGCATTATGTATATCAAGTTGATGGATATGTCACCTATGAGAAAGATCCATAGAGACAAATAATCGAATAGGTGTTTGCTTCACCACGGGATTGAAAGTATCATCATAATCCAAACCATAGCGATGTTTGTATCCTTTAGCAACCAAGCGCGCCTTGTATCGCCCAATGGAACCATCCGCATCAAGCTTGACTTTAAAAATCTAGCAAGAGTCAATCAAATTAATACCAGGAGCAGGAGGTACCAGTCGCCACGTACCAGTAGTTTGCAGAGCAGAGAACTCAACCTCCATAGCATTGTGCCAATGAGGAATGCAGAGAGCCTCTTTATAATCACGAGGTGTATGTGTGATTTTAGATGTTACATGAGATGGAAGAACACAACTCCAAACCACTATGTCGTAAATTCGAACTTTAGGCTGCTAAATGCCACAACAAAGCCGTGTGAGTGGGCCAGGTAGCGGTGCAGGCGATGGCACAACAGATGACGTTGTATCCGGAGCTGTCACAGTCGGGGATGTTGTTGCGTCGGGTGAGCCAGGTGAGTCATGCGACATGGGTCGTTGAAGGAGAAGATGGACAAATGAAGATGGGGACACTTCAATGCCCAAAAAATAATGCAGTACACCAAGATCCTTCATTGAGAACTCAGACCGAAGCTGATTTACCAATCTAGGAATAGCAGCCGCAATAGAACTGAGAACAATGATATCATCAACATATAAAAGTAGGTAGATAGTGAAATCTTAGCGCTGAAGGATGAACACTGACATGTTTGCAACATAAGGTGAGAAACACCAAGGAGCCAAGTACTGAGACAGGCATGCGAAGCACGAGAAAACTGCTTCGGTCCATACAAAGATTTCACAAGTCGACAGCAATGATCACGCTTGCTAGAATAATCAAAACCATGAGGCTGGTGCATGTAAACCTGCTCATCAAGGAAGGCATTCTAGATATGAAATATTTTTTGGCTTCACCAAAGGATGAAAAGTCTTATCATAATCAAGACCATGGCGGTGTTCGTATCCTTTAGCAACCAGACACGCCTTGTATCACTCAGTGTAACCATCCGCATGAAGCTTGACTTTACAAATCCAGTGAGAGACAATCAAATTAATACCTGGAGCAGGAGGTACCAACCGCCACGTACCATTAGTTTGCATAGCGAAGAACTCGGCATTCATAGCATCACCCCAATGAGGAATGCAGAGAGCCTCTTTATAATCACGAGGTGTATGTGCGAATATAGATGTTTCATGAGCTGCTGGAACACAAATCCAAGCCACTTTGCCATCAGTACAAACTCTTTAGGCTGCTGAATGCCACGACGAAGATGCGTGACTGAGCCAGGTGGCGGCGCAGACGATGGCACACCAGACGATGTTGTATTCAGAGTTGTGTAGTCAGGGATGTTGTCGTGTCGGGTGAGGCAGGGGAGTCAGGCGAGATGTGCATACTTTTGCTAGAAGAAGCAGGGGCCGGGGAGCCGTTGCCCCGAGCCTGCAGGTCCACGTCGTGCATGTCCAGGCACGCCGGGGAGCCAATGGGAGAGTGTGTTTCCACATCGTACATGTCCTAGCCCGCATGGGAGCACATGGGCAAGTGTGCGTGCGTCAACTCGCTGGTTAGTGGAGCCACGGTGCCAAGTTGGGGCGAGCCCGGCTCCCTAGCAAAGCCAGTGGCCAACTCAGGCGGTGTGAAGCCCGAGGCAACGCCATGAAGGGGCTGCTAGCCCAAGGCGGAGCCATGCAGAGGTTGCTGCTGATAAGCATGATCAACGTGAAGAGGTGTTGGAACCAAGATTTCCAGTCAAGTGTCACGTCCAGTTTCTGCACTATGGCTACGAAGGAACGGTGAGGCATGTGCAACATCCGTAAATGGTCAACTGAAAGTAAATACGACTCTGTGGTAGGTGGCAGTGTATGTGAGTTAGGAATATTGACAAAAGGAAACATATGCTCATCAAAGACAACTTCTCTAATGATATATAGTCGATTCGAAGGAACATGAAGATATTTTTATCCTTTATGTAACGAACTATAGACCAAAAATACACACTTCTTCAAGCAGAAATCAAGTTTATGACTATTATAGGGTCGAAGATGGCCAACAAGCGCACCCAAACACCTTAAAGAATGTGTAGTGAGCGGTTTCATGGAGAAGTCTCTCAAGAGGAGTTTTCATCTCAATGGTGCGACTAGGAAGCCCGTTGATATGAAAACAAGCAGTAACAAATGCATCATTCTAATAGCATAAAGTAACATTAGCATGAACAAAAAAAGTAAGATCGGTTTGAAAGATGTGATGGTGCTTACGTTCAACGGTGCCATTTTGTTGATGAGTGTGAGGACAAGATAGACAGTGTGAGACACCCAAGTTGTGGAAGAAAGGATGGAGTTTCTCATACTCGTTGCCTCAATCAATTTGTATATGAATGATCTTACGATTCAGAAGACATTCAACAGTTTTTAAAAATTGAACAAACACATCATAGAAATCAAATTTATGCTTAACTAATAAAATTTCGTTACACGAATGGATAAGGAGAAGGGAAATTGATGACTCTTCCCTTGTTGACAAGCATCACAAACTGACTCAATTTTATTGGGCTCATGAATGGATGGTAACTCTTGACTACGAAGAACATGTTGAAAACTTTAAAAGCTGGTGTCCTAGATGGGGATGCCACATATCATGGTACACTTTGACGCTGCTTAGTCTCTTCTTGATGACAATGGGCCTTAATCTCGTACAGACCTCCAGTGCAACAGTCTCGACGTATGGGTGCTCTCATGTCCCGATCCTTTACAAAAAGATCATGAGGATGAAGTTCAATAAACACATTATTATCATGTGGGAGTTTACTCATAGATAACAAATTACGAGTGGCATTGGGAACATGAAGGACACAATTGAGAGCTAGATACCCAGATGACGGAGTGGATAAAACAACATGATCAATATTATGAATGTGCATACCCGATCCATTAGATGTGTGAAACTGATTGGCGCCGTGGTAGTTATGGCTCCCAAGTGTAGGAGATCAATTGTAGCACTTTTCAATAAGAAAGGTTGTCGAACCCACGAAGATCTGAAAGTATTGGTTAGTAAGTTTGAAAAGTAAAACAATAAAAGGGTGCAATGTTTGGTGTTTTTGGTGTGTTTGCAATAAAAAATAAAGTGCAAGAAGTAAATAGCAATAAGTAAATGCTCTTAATGAGAGAAAGATCAATCCTCTATGCAGCAAGAGGATAGGCTCAAGTGTGTGTGTATGAACTTATATGTGACAAGCGTTCCCAAGGGAGGCATGAATTTACTTAGCATATAGATTTCTACACAACATGATGAATATCTTGTCAAGTTTCATTCCCTTAGGACGGAGCCTAAATTAGGTGCAGCCATAGATATGAGAAAATACATCCCTTGTGATGGGTCCTAGAGCCATTTTCACGAGCAAGTATAAGTATGATTAAGACATAAATGTCCCATCATAGCATATATTTCATTGTTTCCCGACATAAACCCCTCTAATGCAACTCAAAGTATTGGAAAATGGTTTCTGTCATTCTGTCCCTTCCAACCCTGATCATTACGTACATCAAAGTGTAGCCCTATGAGCCCATATAGGTGAAGTAATATGCAATCAACGTGGGGACAAACATGGTATGGATTAGAATTCAGAGATGTCCACTACAAGAAAAGTTGCCATGGCCGACGAAGTTGAAGTCGCGCCGTGGTTGCTGGTGTACCATGGCCGACGAATTTTGGTCCCTCCGTGGTGCATGTCAAAACTTTTTTTCTCGTTTTTGAGGCCACCTAGCCCGACGAAAGCGGCCAAAACGTCGCGTATGGTGGCCCGGGACGTGGTGCATCTCGAAATCTCGGGTTCGCCGGACGAGTCAACGCAAATCCGCACCGCCGAGGGATGTAGGGCCCAGATGGCAGCCTCTCTGGCATTGTTTTTTTCTAGATCGCGCCATCTCGTTCAACGTTCTCCGATCGAGCCGTTTACGATGCAGGATCATGGGTCCCGCATGTCATCCTCTATGAACCAAAATTCTTTCTATTCTTGGATTTTTTGACCCCCTGATTTCTGGCTACTTCCTTTTTCTTTTGATCCCTTGCCGCCTTGGAAACGTTGAGACCGCTGCTGCTAAATGGGACCCGCATGTCATCCTCTATGTGCAATCAACTTTCTTTTCTTGGAGTTTTTTTGGCACCTCAAATTTGGTCACTTGCCTTTTTCTTTCGATCCCTGCCGCCTCTCAAACGGTGATACCGCTGCTGCTAACTGGGACCCGCATGTCATCCTCTATGTACTATAAAACTTTCTTTTCTTGAATTATTTTTGGCACCTCATATTTGGCCACTTACCTTTTTCTTTCGATCCCCCGCCTCTCAAACGGTGATACCGCTGCTGCTAAATGGGACCCGCATGTCATCCTCTATGTACTATAAAACTTTCTTTTCTTGGATTTTTTGGCACCTCATATTTGGTCACTTACCTTTTTCTTTCGATCCCCGCCGCCTCTCAAACGGTGATACCGCTGCTGCTAAATGGGACCCGCATGTCATCCTCTATGTACTATAAAACTTTCTTTTCTTGGATTTTTTTGGCACCTCATATTTGGTCACTTGACTTTTTCTTTCGATCCCCTGCTGCCTCTCAAACGGTGATACCGCTGCTGCTAAATGGGACCCGCATGTCATCCTCTATGTACTATAAAACTTTCTTTTCTTGGATTTTTTTGGCACCTCATATTTGGTAACTTGACTTTTTCTTTCGATCCCCTGCCTCTCAAATGTGATACGCTGCTAAATGGGACCCGCATGTCATCCTCTATGTACTATAAAACTTTCTTTTTTGGATTATTTTTGGCACCTCATATTTGGTCACTTGACTTTTTCTTTCGATCCCCTGCCGCCTCTCAAACGGTGAGACCGCTGCAGCTAAATGGGACCCGCATGTCATCCTCTATGAGCAATCAACTTTCTTTTCTTGGAGTTTTTTTGGCACCTCATATTTGGTCACTTGCCTTTTTCTTTCGATCGCATGCCACGTTTGAAACGTTGAGGTACCTGCTTGCTCATGGGACCCGCATGTCATCCTCTGTGTGCTATAAAAGTTTCCTTTGTTGGATTTTTTCACCCTCTGATTTTTGGCTTGCCTTTTTCTTTTGATCCCCGCCCCCTTTGAAACGTTGAGTAAGCTGTTGGTTCAAGGGACCCGCATGTCATCCTCTATGTCCATCAACTTTCTTTTCTTGGATTTTTTTCACCCCCTAATTACTAGCTACTTTCTTTTTCTTTTGATCTCAAGCCGCATTACAAACATTGAGACCGCTGCAAAATGGGACCCACATGTCATCCTCTATGTACAATAAATCTTGGATTATTTTTGGCTCCTGATATTTGGTCACTTGCCTTTTTCTTTCGATCTCATGCCGCCTTTGAAACGTTGAGTAAGCTGCTGGCTCATGGGTCCCGCATGTCATCCTCTACGAACAATAAAAGTTTCCTTTATTGGAGTTATTTTTGACCCCTAATTTCTGGCTATTTGCCTTTTTCTTTTGATCCCCTGCCCCCTTTGAAACGATGAGGACGCTGTTGGCAGGTCGGTCCCACATGTCATCCTCTATGAACAATAAAAGTTTCCTTTGGTGGATTTATTTTTGACCCCTAAGTAATTTCTGGCTATTTTTTTTCTTTTGATCCCCCCGCCTTGGAAACGTTGAGGATGCTGCTGCCTCATCGGTCCCGCATGTCATCCTCTCGAACGATAAATGTTTTCTTTTCTTGGATTTATTTTACCAACTGACTTTTTGTTTTTTTATTTTCGACCCACTGCCTTTGAAACGTTAACGACGCTGCTGGCTCATGGGTCCCTGATGTCAGCCTCCCCGTACAAGAAACATGTGATATCTTGATTATTTTGCAGACAATAAACAGTGTATTTTCGCTCTGAGCTATTGCAAACGGATAAATTAAATCTTTATTTTTACAACTTATATCTTGAATCTCCTTGTTTTTTGTTTTTGCGAAGCATAGGACATTCCTGTTTTTTTTAGAAAAATCCGAACTTCCATGTTCTGGAGTGGGCTGAAATTGTACGAATCAAAAGGCCCAGAAGGATAGTTCGAAGGCCCAGATGTCCAGATGCAGCCCAATTGAAATCTTTCTTTTCTTGGATTTTTTTCACCCCCTGATTTCTGGCTACTTCATTTTTCTTTTGGTCCTGTGCCACCTTGGAAACGTTGAGACCCCTGCTGCAAATGGGACCCGTATGTCATCCTCTATGTACAATAAAGTTTCCTTTCTTGGATTATTTTTGGCTCTGATATTTGGTCACTTTCCTTTTTCTTTCGATCTCATGCCACGTTTGAAACGTTGAGGAATCTGCTGGCTCATGGGACCCGCATGTCATCCTCTATGTACAATAAAAGTTTGATTTCTTGGATTTTTTTCACCCTCGATTTTTGGCTATTTCCTTTTTCTTTTGATCCCCTGCCGCCTTTGAAACGTTGAGTAAGCTGCTGGCTCATAGGTCCCACATGTCAGCCTGTATGAACGATAAAGCTTTCCTTTCTTTGAGTTTTTTTTGACCCCCTAATTTCTGGCTACTTTCTTTTTCTTTTGATCTCAAGCCGCAATTGAAACGTTGGGACCGCTGCTGCAAAATGGGACCCGCACGTCATCCTCTATGTACAATCAAGTTTCTTTTCTTGGATTATTTTTGGCTCCCGATATTTGGTCACTTGCCTTTTCTTTCGATCCCATGCCACATTTGAAACGTTGAGGAACCTGCTGGCTCATGTGACCCGCATGTCATCCTCTATGTACTACAAAAGTTTATTTTCTAGGGTTTTTTTTCACTCTCTGATTTTTGGCTATTTCCTTTTTCTTTTGATCCCCTCGGCTTGGAAACGTTGAGTAAGCTGCTAACTCGTGGGTACCGCATGTCATCCTCTATGTACAATCAACTTTCTTTTCTTCGAGTTTTTTTTTATCCCCTAATTTCTGGCTACTTTCTTTTTCTTTTGATCTCAAGCCGCATTTGAAACGTTGGGACCTCTGCTGCAAAATGGGACCGCATGTCATCCTCTATGTACAATAAAAGTTTCTTTTCTTCGATTATTTTTCACCCTCTGATTTTTGGTCACTTGCCTTTTTCTTTCGATCTTATGCCGCCTTTGAAAATGTTGCGGAACCTGCTGGCTCATGGGACCCGCATGTCATCCTCTATGTACTATAAAAGTTTCTTTTCTTGGATTTTTTCACCCTCTGATCTTTAGCTATTTCCATTTTCTTTTGATTCCCCTGCCGCCTTGGAAACGTTGAGTGCTACTGATGGGACCCGCATGTCATCCTCTATGTACAATCAAGTCTCTTTTCTTGGATTTTTCCCTCTTATTTTTGGTCACTTGCCTTTTTCTTTCGATCTCATGCAGCCTCTGAAACGTTGAGGAAGCTGCTGGCTCATGGGACCCACATGTCATCCTCTATACTATAAAAGTTTCTTTTCTTAGATTTTTTTCACCCTCTTATTTTTGGCTATTTCCTTTTTTCTTTTGATCCCCTGCCGCCTTGGAAACATTGATTAAGCTGCTGACACATGGGGCCCGCATGTCATCCTCTATGTACAATCAACTTGCAAGATCTTGGAGCGAAAGAGCTTGTATAAGTGGGACCCATATGTCATCCTCTATGTACAATAAAAGTTACTTTTCTTGGATTATTTTTTGCTCCTGATATTTGGTCAGTTTCCTTTTTCTTTTGATCTCATGCCGCCTCTGAAACATTGAGTAAGGTGCTGGCTCATGGGACCCGCATGTCATCCTCTATGTACAATAAAATTTCTTTTCTTAGATTTTTTTACCCCCTGATTTTTGCTAACTTGCCTTTTTCTTTTCGATCATATGCCGCCTTTGAAATTGAGGTCGCCGCTGGCTCATGGGTCCCACATGTCAGCCTCTATGGACAACAAACCTTTCCTTTGTTGGATTTATTTTTTACCCCTAATTTCTGGCTATTTGCCTTTTTTTACACACTGGGACTGTACAATAAAGTTTCATTTCTTAGATTTTTTTACCCACTGATTTTTGCTAACTTGCCTTTTTCTTTTCGATCATATGCCGCCTTTGAAATTGAGGTCGCCGCTGGCTCATGGGTCCCACATGTCAGCCTCTATGAACAATAAACCTTTCCTTTGTTGGATTTATTTTTTACCCCTAATTTCTGGCTATTTGCCTTTTTCTTTTGATCCCCTGCGGCCTTTGAAACGATGAGGACGCTGCTGGCAGGTCGGTCCCACATGTCATCCTCTATTAAGAATAAAAGTTTCCTTTTTGGATTTATTTTTTACCCCTAATTTCTGGCTATTTGCCTTTTTCTTCTGATCCCTGCCGACTTCGAAATGATGAGGATGCAGCTGGCAGATCGGTCCCACATGTCAGCCTCTATGAACTATAAATGTTTCCTTTGTAGGATTTATTTTTTACCCCTATTTTCGGGCTACTTGCCTTTTTCTTTGAAACGTTGAGGACGCTACTGTCTCATGGGTCCCACATGGCATCCTCTCTGAACGATAAACCTTCATTTCTTGTTAACGACAGGTTTATCAGTATTATTTTCGCAGACTAATACAAGCTCTTTCGCTCCAAGATCTTGCAAGTTAATAGAATAAATCATGGAATTATTAGGATATGTTTTAAATTTCAAATCCACTTTATGAATTTTTGAAAATACCGTGATCTATGTGGGTATGGAGCGATCAAGGATTTTCATATTGGCCATGAGCAGTTTCAAAAATTGCAACCCAATAATTCAAAATAAATACAAACAACTTTTATGTAGAATCTCCGTGTTTTTGTTTTTTGCCAATCATAGGATCTGTGGTTCTTTAGAAAAGGGCCAACATTGCATGAGCAGAAAGGCCCATTTGTAGTTATTGGGCTTCGACAGCCGGAGCAAGTAGGCCTATAGCAAATACCTTGTAGATGGCCGTTGGAACCCAAAAGTATTTGTTGCCTAGACTTAGATGCCAAACTCAGCCTTATTGACATGAACCTTGCTATGCACACGACAATTTCAGTCCGATCCGTGTACGAAACACAAGATCCAACCCTTCGTGTGAGGAAGCAGGTGGCAGCACACCTCCAGATGCTCAATCGTACATACGCATATCATATAGGAGTTGTCGTATGTACATCAGTTCCGTATTGACATGTTTTTTTCTTTGGTTCACATGTGGGGTCCGCACAGTCACCTAGGTCGCACATCTACTTCCTTGCTCGTAGTTGATGCATGTTCGGTTTGGGGATGGGGTGGAACCGAACACACCCCCGTGCCAGTGGATGTACTTTACCCTTTAGCGGCGAAAAAAATAGGAATGGTCCTCTCATGACTATGATCAACAAGAGGTGGCTATATTATAAAGGACGTACACACATTGTAATTATAGTGCTGAAATAAAGTCAATCCTAAAACAGCCATGCATGGGTTATAATATGAAGGCAACACGAAATACAAAAGCAGGGCAGTGTTCAAATAAACTGATTCAAACTAGTACATACTAAAAACAGTGTACTACTTCTCAACACTTCAAGCATAATAAAAAAGTGTCACTGTTTTTTTAAAGGTAACACCGAACGGGCAATGTTTAAAGCAGGCTTAAACCACATAGCCGCTTGTCGGACACTATCCCAACCATCCTTGGGAAGGCTGATAACTCCCACAGTCTCACCTTCATCTGGCTGGAGGTTGCAGCGCAAAATTTTAGGGTATTGATTATAACGAATATTCCGGTATGCTGTGTAGACGCAGTTTTTCCTCATGAATGGAACCAATGTGCCATCAGGAGCTTTGGATTCACGCTTCTTCAGGTTGGCAATGATTGGGTAATTGAGTCCGAGGAACAGAGAGTGGTCGCTGAGGCTGTTAACCTGCCTCCAAAGAAAGTCCCCTGCACGTGCAGTAGATAAGGGATCCAGCTCAAAGACGTAGGTGGCAACAGGAGGATACTGCCGTAGCTGAAGCCCATTAGCAGCATAGGGAATGTCAGGAGGTACTTCAGCATTGGCAATCCCAATCTTGTTTACTGTAAGGATGATCATCAATCGCTTGCCATCAGCAGATGGAGCGAGGAACCACGCGTACTGCTGATCATCCACCACCGGTGGCGGGATTACAAACGGGAGCATCAGGTTTTCTGCAATATTAGAAATGGAGACGAATAGGGTGTTACTGGCAACCATATTCAAACAGCAGCATTGTTCATCGTTCATGCTCACAGTATAAATACGACTATGTAAGCTAAGGACATTGGTCATTCATGTGTTCAAATCAAGTGTCCAATATATCAGTTATACTGCATCCATCCCACGAAACTAGTCTAAACTTCGCCAAAACTAGACACTAGTTAGTGTATACACAGTTATATACTACCTCTGTCCCACCGAAAGTGTCTGAGATTTGTCCAAATTCAGATGTATCTAGACAGTGAAAGCATATAGATACATTCAAATTTTGACAAATATATATCATCTTAAGTTTAAGTCCTGTGTTGTAGTTAATTCCCTTTGTCTTAAGTGATCTATTAGAGAGCTTCCCTGTGACCACCCGAAGGGTAAGAAATGTTTAACTGTATAAGTGGATTGCCTAGACCTTTCCATCAGTTCGGACTTTTGGTTGCGTTGGCTAGTCCATGAAGCTTGACATGGTGTCAGAGCCAGGGTCTCGAGTTCGAGTCCTGGCTTTCGCAATTTATCCTAAAATTGTTGTTGCCCCCTCGGAGTCCACTTATATGCCTCTTGAGCTATACCTCTGAGTCTTTCCACATGTTGACTTGTCTCCCATCACACGTGACGGGGGGTGTTGAATTGTATAAGTGGATTGCCGCCCTTGCGATCAGTTCGGACTTTTGGTTGTGTTGGTAGTGCATGAAGCTTGACAAGAAAGAAATGCTCTTTATAGCTAACCCCAAGTCTGGTAACATTTGCAAAATAGGTATCAGATGCAGCTATCCATTCAGTAGAAGAATTTGCATTTTAGAGTTGAAGGTTCATAATCTCTTCTCTACTATTGATAGTAAAGGGTACACATGGTATTTGTTTACCTCATTTTCGCGTTCTAAAAAAGGTACGCTATATGGTTGTGCTAAGTTAAACTGATTTAAGTCTGTTCAAGTTTATCGAAAATTATACTACCAACATCTAAAACATCAATATAGGTTCATATATTACAAAAGATATTTAGATTTTCTTTTCTCGAACACATGCCTAGTCGTGCATCATTATATATTAGAGCATACAGGGTTGTAGCAAGGCTACGAAAAACTGAGAAAGCAAAAAGAAAGAACTATACAGGGGACTAGAGGCAGCTAACTTTGTTAGGCCTGCAGGTGCTAAATCTTATATATATATGAGGTTGTAGATATTAATCGTAAACTTACTCAAACTTAAATATCACTGAATTAGGAAAAAGATAACCTGAGTTATTTTGAATGAGGGGACGTCACAATCACTAATGAAAGATAATTGTGGGAAACTGAAATCTATTCAAGAAAATGGGAGAAAAAATGTATCAAAAACAAAATTAATTATACCATTCTGCAGATTGTTCACCGATATAAACAAAGAACTGTTTGATCTGCATGTAGGTACATCCAATCAAGGCTTTTTCCCCGATCTCTAGAAAATATAAGCTACGCATGTAATTACAAACGATTTTCTTCTATTTTTCTGTTTCTACGTTAACATTTGAGATACTTGTTAATTACATCCATATTCTGCAGTTGCATAGAGTTACTAATTCAGGAATGCATTCACATACGGAGTATACTATGTTTGCTGATGACTGACTAGTACTAATTCATTGCAAGCAACGGTTCATTCATATTCAGATAAAGGATGTGATCGTTAAGTCATATACTTATGAAAGTCCTTATGCATCTCTCTGATGCAGATGGCGGGGGTCTCCCGTCCTCCTTTTGGAGGCAAAATCAATTAGTTATATATGAAACAATGGGTGTAAAAGGTTATCAAAAAGGGTGCCTTCATAGTGCCACGTTATCTTTTGAGATACTGGTTAATTACACCCATATTCTGCAGTGGCGTAGAGTTACTAATTCAGGAATGCAATCACATACTGAGCATACTATGTTTGTTGGTGACTAATTAGTACTACTAATTCATTGCAAGCAACGGTTCATTCATATTCAGCAAAAGGGGGTGTGATCATTAAGTCATATAAGAAAGGTAAAATATAAACAAGGTAGTTCATGAATAACTTCATTGGTTAAGGCAGTGTATCATGCAATGCAACATAAGGATGATGCGCACATTAGCAAGTTTTCCTCAGAAAGAAAAATCGAACCAGAGGAGCCAAGAAGCACGTTGAAGGTTGATGGTCGCGAAATGTGATGCGGCGCAACACCAGGGATTCCGCCAACTGGAACCTGCACAACACAACCAAAGTACTTTGCCCCAACGAAACAGTGAGGTTGTCAATCTCACCGGCTTGCTGTAACAAAGGATTAAACGTATCGAGTGGAAGATGTTTGCAAAGAAAACAGTAAAACAAATAGATTGTATGCTATGTAAAGAATAGGACCGGGGTCCACTTCACTAGAGGTGTCTCTCCCATAAGATAAAGCATGTTGGGTGAACAAATTACACGGGCAATTGACAAATAGAGAAAGGCATAACAATGCATATACATGACATGGTAAATATAGTGAGATTTAATCCGGGCATTACGACAAAGAACATAGACCGCCATCCAACTGCATCTATGCCTAAAAAGTCCACCTTCAGGTTATCGTCGAACCCCCTCCAGTATTAAGTTGCAAAGCAACAGACAATTGCATTAAGTATGGTGCGTAATGTAATCAACAACGACATCCTTAGACATAGCATCAATGTTTTATCCCTAGTGGCAACATCACATCACAACCTTAGAACCTTCTGTCACGATCCCAGATTCAATGAAGGCATGAACCCACTATCGAGCATAAATACCCCCTCTTGGAGTTAAGAGCAAAAACTTGGCCAGAGCCTCTACTAATAACGGAGAGCATGCAAGATCATAAACAACACATAAACAATAGATTGATAATCACCATAATCATAGTACTCTCTATCCATCGGATCCCGACAAACACAACATATAGTATTACAGATAGATGATCTTGATCATGTTAGGCAGCTCACAAGATCCAACAATGAAGCACAACAAGGAGAAGACGACCATCTAGCTACTGCTATGGACCCATGGTCCAGGGGTGAACTACTCACTCATCACTCCGGAGGCGACCATGGCGGTGTAGAGTCCTCCGGGAGATGAATCCCCTCTCGGCAGGGTGCCGGAGGCGATCTCCGAATCCCCGAGATGGGACGCGGCGGCGGCGTCTCTAAGGTTTTCCGTATCGTGGCTCTCGGTACTCGGGGGCTTTTAGGCGGAGGGTCAACGCGAGGGCCACACGAGGGGCCCAGGGGATAGGTCGGCGCGGCCAGGGCCTGGGCCGCGCCGGCCACCCCCCTGGCCACCTCGTGGCCCCACTTCGTTAGGTCTTCGGTCTTCTGGAAGCTTCGTGCAAAAATAGGACCCTGGGCGAAAGTTTCGTCCAATTCCGAGAATATTTCTTTACTAGGATTTCTGAAACCAAAAACAGCAGAAAACAGCAACTGGCTCTTCGGCATCTTGTCAATAGGTTAGTTCCAGAAAATGCATAAATATGACATATAATGTGCATAAAACATGTAGGTATCATCAATAAAGTAGCATGGAACATAAGAAATTATCGATACGTTGGAGACGTATCAGCATCCCCAAGCTTAGTTCTGCTCGTCCCGAGCAGGTAAAACGATAACAAAGATAATTTCTGAAGTGACATGCCATCAAAATCTTGATCATACTATTTGTAAACATATGTAATGAATGCAGCGATCAAAGCAAAGGTAATGACATGAGTAAACAACTGAATCATAAAGCAAAGACTTTTCATGAATAGTACTTCAAGACAAGCATCAATAAGTCTTGCATAAGAGTTAACTCATAAAGCAATAAATCAAAGTAAAGGTGTTGAAGCAACACATAGGAAGATTAAGTTTCAGCGGTTGCTTTCAACTTATAACATGTATATCTCATGGATATTGTCAACATAAAGTAATATAACAAGTGCAATATGCAAATATGTAGGAATCAATGCACAGTTCACACAAGTGTTTGCTTCTTAGGTGGAAGGAGATAGGTAAACTGACTCAACAATAAAAGTAAAAGAATGGTCCTTCAAAGAGGAAAGCATCGATTGCTGTATTTGTGCTAGAGCTTTTATTTTGAAAACATGAAACAATTTTGTCAACGGTAGTAATAAAGCATATGAGTTATGTAAATTATATCTTACAAGTTGCAAGCCTCACGCATAGTATACTAATAGTGCCCGCACCTCGTCCTACTTAACTTGGACTACCGGGTCTTCGCATGCCATGTTTCAACCAAGTGTCACAAAGGGGTACCTCCATGCCGCCTGTACAAAGGTCTAAGGAGAATGCTCGCATTTCGGATTTCTCGCTTTTGATTATTCTCAACTTAGACATCCATACCGGGACAACATGGACAACAGATAATGGACTCCTCTTAAATGCATAAGCATGTAGCAATGGTATTATTCTCATATGAGATTGAGGATATATGTCCAAAACTGAAACTTCAACCATGGTTCATGGCTTTAGTTAGCGGCCCAATGTTCTTCTCTAACAATTTTGCATGCTCCAACCACTAAAATGATAGACCTTCAGACAAGACGGACATGCATAGCAACTCACATGATATTCAACAATAGTTGATGGCGTTCCCCAGAAGCATGGTTATCGCACAACAGCAACTTAATAAAATATAAAGTGCATAAGTACATATTCAATACTACGATAGTTTTTAAGGCTATTTTGTCCCATGAGCTATATATTGCAAAGGTGAATGATGGAATTTTAAAGGTAGCACTCAAGCAATTTACTTTGGAATGGCGGAGAAATACCATGTAGTAGGTAGGTATGGTGGACACAAATGGCATAGTAGGTGGCTCAAGGATTTTGGATGCATGAGAAGTATTCCCTCTCGATACAAGGTTTAGGCTAGCAAGGTTATTTGAAGCAAACTCAAGGATGAACAAGTGCAGCAAAACTCACATAAAAGACATATTGTAAACATTATAAGACTCTACACTGTCTTCCTTGTTGTTCAAAACTCGATACTAGATATTATCTAGACCTTAGAGAAACCAAATATGCAAATCAAATTTTAGCAAGCTCTATGTATTTCTTCATTAATGGGTGCAAAGCATATGATGCAAGAGCTTAAACATGAGCACAACAATTTCCAAGTATCACATTATCCAAGACATTTTAGAATTACTACATGTAGCATTTTCCAATTCCAACCATATAACAATTTAACGAAGAAGAAACTTCGCCTTGAACATTATGAGTAAAGCCTAAGGACACATGTGTCCATATGCAACAGCGGAGCGTGTCTCTCTCCCACAAAGTGAATGCTAGGATCCATTTTATTCAAACAAAAACAAAAACGAAAACAAACCGACGCTCCAAGTAAAGAACACAAGATGTGATTGAATAAAAATATAGTTTCAGGGGAGGAACCTGATGATGTTGTTGATGAAGAAGGGGATGCCTTGGGCATCCCCAAGCTTAGACGCTTGAGTCTTCTTAAAATATGCAGGGGTGAACCACGGGGGCATCCCCAAGCTTAGAGCTTTCACTCCTCTTGATCATAGTATATCATTCTCCTCTCTTGACCCTTGAAAACTTCCTTCACACCAAACTTCAAGCAAACTCATTAGAGGGTTAGTGCATCATTAATAATTCACACATTCAGAGGTGACACAATCATTATTTTCACTTCTGGACATTGCATAATGCTACTGGACATTAGTGGATCAAAGAAATAAATCCAACATAGCAAAAGAGGCAATGCGAAATAAAAGGCAGAATCTGTCAAAAACAGAACAGTCCGTAAAGACGAATTTAGAAATGGCACCAGACTTGCTCAAATGGAAAAACTCAAAACTAATGAAAGTTGCGTACATATCTGAGGATCACGCTCGTAAATTGGCAGATTTTTTCGAATTTTCTACAGAGAATTGTGCCCAGATTCGTGACAGACAGCAATGCTGTTTCTGCGCAGCAATCCCAAATATAACATCAACTTTGACATAGAAACTTTACTTGGCACAAAAACATGATAAGGAGAGGTTGCTACAGTAGTAAACAACTTCCAAGACTCAATAAAACAAAAATTGTGTAAAAACATGGGTTGTCTCCCATAAGCGCTTTTCTTTAACGCCTTTCAGCTAGGCGCAGAAAGTGCAAATCAAGTAACATCGAGAGATGAAGCATCAACATCATTACCAGGGGTGTTGGGAGTTTTCTCAACCAAGCATAGTATATTTGATATATAAGTTTTAGCGTCTCCCTTTTCATTAGTCTTAGGCTTGCTACTCTCATCGAACAAATTTTCCGGAACAAGCCAAGCATAGTTATTTTCTAGTGCATCATTCATAGCTAGGAGTTTACATGGTATTGGTGCTTTGATTTCCCCACCATCATTAATGTTATTAGTGTACATTATTCTATCCATGTCCATTTTTTCAAGGAGACCAATAAAATTGGTATGAGAACCTAGCATATTAAATTTAGCAAAAACCTTTCTAGCCTCTCTTGCTAGACCACCAAATTCTCTAAGAAGGGTTTCTAAAACAAAATCTTTCTTTTCCCCCTCTTCCATATCACCAAGTGTAAGAAACATGTGTTGGATTATAGGATTGAGATTAACAAATTTAGTTTCCAACATGCGAACTAAAGCAGCAGCAGCAATTTCATAGGTAGGTGCAAGTTCTACCAAGTGTCTATCTTCAAAATCTTCAGTGATACTAACATGATTGAAAAATTCTTCTATATTATTTCTCCCAACTATGGACCCACGTCCTACCGGTATGTCTTTTGTGGTAAAATTAAAAGGAAACATGATGCAATAAGCAAAAAGTAAACTAGGCAAACAAAGTAAAGACAAGTAACTAATTTTTTTGTGTTTTTGATATAGAGAGCAAGACAGTAAATAAAGTAAAACTAGCAACTAATTTTTTTGTATTTTGATTTAGTGCAGCAAACAAAGTAGTAAATAAAATAAAGCAAGACAAAAACAAAGTAAAGAGATTGAGAAGTGGAGACTCCCCTTGCAGCGTGTCTTGATCTCCCCGGCAACGGCGCCAGAAAAAGAGCTTGATGGCGTGTAACTCACACGTTCGTTGGGAACCCCAAGAGGAAGGTATGATGCGCACAGTAGCAAGTTTTCCCTCAGAAAGAAACCAAGGTTTAATCGAACCAGGAGGAGCCAAGCACGTTGAAGGTTGATGGTCGCGAAATGTGATGCGGCGCAACACCAGGGATTCCGGCGCCAACGTGGAACCTGCACAACACAACCAAAGTACTTTGCCCCAACGAAACAGTGAGGTTGTCAATCTCACCGGCTTGCTGTAACAAAGGATTAAACGTATCGAGTGGAAGATGTTTGCAAAGAAAACAGTAAAACAAATAGATTGTATGCTATGTAAAGAATAGGACCGGGGTCCACAGTTCACTAGAGGTGTCTCTCCCATAAGATAAAGCATGTTGGGTGAACAAATTAGTCGGGCAATTGACAAATAGAGAAAGGCATAACAATGCATATACATGACATGGTAAATATAGTGAGATTTAATTGGGCATTACGACAAAGAACATAGACCGCCATCCAACTGCATCTATGCCTAAAAAGTCCACCTTCAGGTTATCATCCGAACCCCCTCCAGTATTAAGTTGCAAAGCAACAGACAATTGCATTAAGTATGGTGCGTAATGTAATCAACAACTACATCCTTAGACATAGCATCAATGTTTTATCCCTAGTGGCAACAGCACATCACAACCTTAGAACCTTCTGTCACGATCCCAGATTCAATGAAGGCATGAACCCACTATCGAGCATAAATACTCCCTCTTGGAGTTAAGAGCAAAAACTTGGCCAGAGCCTCTACTAATAACGGAGAGCATGCAAGATCATAAACAACACATAAACAATAGATTGATAATCACCATAATCATAGTACTCTCTATCCATCGGATCCCGACAAACACAACATATAGTATTACAGATAGATGATCTTGATCATGTTAGGCAGCTCACAAGATCCAACAATGAAGCACAACAAGGAGAAGACGACCATCTAGCTACTGCTATGGACCCATGGTCCAGGGGTGAACTACTCACTCATCACTCCGGAGGCGACCATGGCGGTGTAGAGTCCTCCGGAGATGAATCCCCTCCGCAGGGTGCCGGAGGCGATCTCCAATCCCCCGAGATGGGATTCGGCGGCGGCGTCAGAAGGTTTTCCGTATCGTGGCTCTCGGTCTGGGGGTTTCGCGACAAGCTTTTAGGCGGAGGGTCAACGCGAGGGGCCACACGAGGGCCCAGGGATAGGTCGGCGCGGCCAGGGCTGGGCCGCGCCGGCCACCCCCCCGGCCACCTCGTGGCCCCACTTCGTTAGGTCTTCGGTCTTCGGAAGCTTCGTGCAAAAATAGGACCCCTGGGCGAAAGTTTCGTCCAATTCCGAGAATATTTCTTTACTAGGATTTCTGAAACCAAAACAGCAGAAAACAGCACTGGCTCTTCGGCATCTTGTCAATAGGTTAGTTCCAGAAAATGCATAAATATGACATATAATGTGCATAAAACATGTAGGTATCATCAATAAAGTAGCATGGAACATAAGAAATTATCGATACGTTGGAGACGTATCAATAACTTCATTGGTTAAGGCAGTGTATCATGCAATGCAACATAAGGACTGAAAAAATACCATTTGCGGTGTCCCAGAAGTACGTGGAGCCGTCAGTTTCGTCCACCGCAAAAACGTGGCCACGGAGTTCAATGGCATCACAGTAATTTGGATAATCAGGTGCAGGTGTAAGGGCCTCCAGCATTCTCCAGTCGCCACCCCCTTCAAGGTAGAAAATCGTTTTGTCGAACAAGGCGATGAGCTTGTAATCTGCGTACCTCCCACCTTTTGTGGGCACTTGGCAGATTACAATCTTCAACAAATAAATTTCTGGACGCCAGTTAAAAGAGTATGCAGGTCGAGATGAAACAATACTATGACGAATCTTCGAATCAGGTAGGGATGGAAGGGGGATATGTCGCTCGGTGTAGACGTTCACGAGGCACCACTCATGATGATCGGCGGCGGCGATCCAGTCGCCGTTCGCGCCAAGCCATTTTCTGTCGTGCATGAACGGCAGGGCGACAGAACGGCGAGGATGGTCGAGGGGCACCAGGTCGTACACGGTATCATGCAGACGAGATGCTCTCGCCACGTCCCAGTGTTCATCGAACCAATAAGCAGGCGGAGGCATCAGCAGGCAGGGTTCATCCCAATGGTGCATCTTACCTTCATCCTTGCTGATCATGTCGTAGAGCTCCCTGGAACATGCAGCAAGTCGGACGGTGTAGGTAACGTCCAGATGCGCAGCGATGAGGTCGATGTTGTCGCCGGTGAGAGCCTCCAAGTGGCCGTCCCCGCCGCCCCGGCAAAGCCTAGAATAATCCATCACGTGAAGATGGATTTAGGTGGATGGCGGATGCAACTGCGCTTGGGGTTTTCGGAGGAGAGGGCGAGCGCTATGGAAGGAACGATGCGGCGCGCGGCCGGCCGGGGTAAGGAGAGAAAGGTATACGGAGTAGTACTAGTGATGCGGCGTGGTGGGGATCGAGATCCTGCGCGTGCGCGTGATTCTGGGAGGGTGAAGAAGAAGTTTTTTTTTTGTAACGGGGTGAAGAAGAAGATGATAGACATGCAAGGGGCAAAAACTAGGTAGTACTCTAGGCTGCTGCTGCGACTGGGCGCCGATTTGACTGTTGGTAGACTAGCACGCCACCCATCTATAAATTTGCGACGACGTTTGGTGCAGTGATGTCTCGTCACATCAGGTTGACCAGAGAGGGCTTTTTTTTACAGTTTCCATTTCGATATATTTTTCGCCAATAATCGTAGTTCTCTACATGCCAGAGACACGTACCTTAACACGTGGGCAGCATGCAACCGCGCGAGCACCAAAATGGAATGAGAAATGTTTTAGAGCAGAACTTCATTTTCAATGCCTTTCCTAGCTTGGTTTGGAAACCGGACAGAGCTTCAGTGACTTGATGCTTCCAAGATACATTGTGACTGTGTCCCACCATCTACCATCCATTTGAGATCCAACGTTCCAAACTATCTCTTATTTCGAAGCTAAAAAAGAAAAACTATTCAGAAAATTTTGAAAAAAAATCCAGTAATATGTAGATTCCTTGTTTTAAAATCTATGAATATTTCATCCCATTCGGATGACTAGCTTGTGATTAAATAGATTCTTACGTACTCGAGCACTAGTTTAAACTAAATATATATTTGCTCACAAACCTATGATTCAAATCGAATGAAACTTCACCAAAATATAAATCGAAATATGCATGATTTACTGGAAGTTTTTCAAAATTTTCATGGTCCATGGGGTCCTCCAAAGTGCAAGCTTTTTTTTTCTTGGTTGGTACTTCAAAACCGAGTTTGGATGGTGGCAAGACTTGCACAAAGAGGATGTCAAAATTTTGGCCTTTGTGAACTTTGCAATCAACATCAAGTGTCGGACTCTCGAGAAAAAAATATGAGTTGGCGCCCACCTTTCTTTCAACCGTTGGTTCTCAATCCGAGGGTGGTCCAACTAGCTAACAAAATTGGCTTGGTATTCATGGTCTTGAACCAACGATTTGGAATGGCTTTCAATCGGTATGAGAGGTGATGTATGGAGGAGATTCATACGAGAGGGCAATAAAGAAATGTTTTGTCATCCTCGCAAAGCTAGTCTATTTGGAAAGAAATGAATAATTGGTTTTTCGCAACATTGCATGATACTAATTCATGATACTATGCATTGAAGGTGTTGTATCATAGACTAGTATACTTCCCATTGTGACTAGTCTAAGTGCTTTTGCACCATGAACACTAGCTATGCACAGACCTCAAAAAACACTTCTCCATCATTCTACTATTCACACTTTCTTTTTCTAATAGAACTATGTACCATTGTTTTTAATATAATCTTGTGTCGAGAGTATATATTTCTAAAATAGTCATTTATGTTTCGCATAAGCTCAAAGAGGGGTACTTACTTATGAGAGATATCTTTCAACTAATACGTTGTAGGAGTACTTTAATTATGTGAGCTATAGTGTGAAATGCTTACTAGAACGAGTACAAAAGGTGTTTGATAACATTACAGGCCACACGCCCAGTGTAGCGTGCATTGTAGGAGCATTACATCAATTTAACAACTACGGAGGAGTAGCCTAGGTAGAGATAACATGCAAAGGAAATAGTTCAACAGATAGTACAACACAACTACGGAAAGGGAGTAGCCTAGGTAGAGATAAACATGCAAATGAAATAGTTCAACAGATACAAATCTTGCATTACAACACGAGTATTACATAAAGTACATCAGCCCTTCTTTCTGGACCTGTGACGCGAAGGCAGGTTCCATTGCCGGGCGTTGGCGAAGCTTGGGATGAGCCACAACGGAACCTGCCGCCATGTCCATCTAATGTTGGTTTGGAAACCAACAGTACAGTCTTCAGAATTCAAACTGAAGCGGCAAATTTCTGGAGAAGGAGGATATGCAAGGCCTACTGCATGGTGCGATGTGTAAACAGAGTTGCTTCTCGCCATATTTGGACGGTCATGTTCTGCCCCGTCTTCTACTGGAATGATAATCGGATAGTTCACTCCAAGGAAGAGAGAATATGATCCAAGGGAAATAATCCTCCTCCATGGCCTCGGTGGCATCAACTGACTGGTGTCCATGCTGTACACCTCGCAGCCAAGTAAACCCTTACCATACCCGCGAATAGTGCGACCATGACGACCCTCAGAGGTAGCAGCAGCAGGTAAAATCCGAACCAGTCCAGTATAATCCCGCCCGTCAGTAACGCCCCAGGTATGGACCAGAAAAAGTCTAGAACCATCAGGAGATCGTGCTAACCACCAGGAGCCAAGATTGTACCGACCTTGTTCATCAAGTTCTGGCGGAATAGGTGCCGTGCTGATCAACAAAGGACCTTGCAAAGGAAAGCACAGCTTGAAGTCAGTTCAGCAAAACTTGATTAGTTCATTACATACATGAATAATGATGTAGCTAAAATACTGCCTCCGATCCAAATTAATTGACTCAACTGGATGTGTCTAGCTAGATATGCACAAATTAATTGACTCAAGTTTGTCTAGCTAGATGCACTGGCTAGACAAAGCTGAGTCAATTTGATTTGGATCGGAGGGAGTACTTTATTTTGACTCAAAGGCATATCGCTGCTGATTTTGATTGAATATAGAGGGGGAAAGGTACAGGCATGACACGAAAACTGCACAACAAAAAGAAAAAGGCTAAAGCTAAATCTGAAACTAGCAGGTAATAGCGAAAACACATCATATGAGATGAGAAAAATTACCCCAAGAAAGTTGATTCCATGCATAAACTTCGCCTGTCTGAGTTACAGCAAATACAATACCCTTGTGGATGATTGCATCGGAGTAGCCGTACGCTAAGAACTGGTTGTCAAGAACTGTCCATCTGCTAGAAGCACAGTGAAGGACTGCAATTGCCGCGTTGAAGATGGCAAGAACAGAGAAACTAGTATAATTTGAAGCAGCTGTTGGAACTCGGCAAATAGCTATCTTCAGCAGTTGAAGATGTTGATCATTAGACTCGAACACAAGTTTATCCGGGGTGGATTTAAACTCACTTATTGGTGGTAGAGGAATCCGGCGACCAGTGTACACATTGACAAGCTCCCAATTCCAGGGGAAGCCAAGAAGGGCGATCCAATCTCCATTCGCGCCTGCCCACATGCCCGTACCACCATCTGGAATCACGGCATCGGAAGAGATCCTGTCCAGCGGCGTCAGTTGGCACAAGGTACCCTTGCGATCTTTTGCATCATGCTGCTTGTCCTTCTGCGCACCCTCCTGCTTGAACTTGTGGACGCGGGAGAAGGGATTGTGCGCGGGCGGTACCTCAGTTTGGTGAGTATGAAGAACACAGGGCATGCCAAACGGCTGAGATGCAGGCAGAGCTACACTTTGTGTTGCTGAATCATGATAAAACTTGCATGAACCGACGAGGCTCGCGGCGGTGATGACATCGCATCGGGATGCGATTTCTTCAAGGGGGCCATCAGGAAACACCCAAGAACTGCCACTCTCATTGATCGATCTCGCCATTGGAAGGATGCGGTCAAGTGGGTGTGGGGGTGTGGGAGTGGGACGCTGGCGTTTGGGTATGAGGTATTGGAGGACAGTGCGAGCGGCAGCTGGTAGAGCGATATGGATAAAAGTCCACAACTCCTACTAGTACCATCAAACAGGTGGCTCGAGATGATCCGAAAAAGGCATGGCGGCGGTGGTGCAGGGGCTGCTGGTGTAGGCGGGGTCGCCAGAGAAGATGGAGATGAAGAAGACGGAGAAGCAGGCAAAAAAAAACAATTTGAATTGAAATCAATAATACGAGTACTACGGGCGTGCCTTCTCTCTCTGGTCTCTGCTGCACTACTGCACCTGTCGTGAAGGCGTGTGACCCGAGAAGAAGCTAATGTACTGTATACTGTCCTTGCACGCCGTGGAGCTGTATTTTGTCTCATCAAATCAGCTCTGGACAGTTTCAGCAGAGAAAAGATCCTTTGCCATCATCATGATATATTACCACGGGCCCACGGCAGTGCACATTCATCTTGGAGGCCTCTTCATCTTGTACTACCATATACTGTACTGCTCTATATGTTGCACAAACCACCACTTGGACATTTTTTTTGCAGTTTCCACCATGTGGTGGTCTAATATGTTGCAAATTTCACCACTTGGTTATCTAATCAGCTAGTTAGTCATGTTGATAGCAAAATCGACAAGTGGGTTCAACATGTCAATGCTCCAATTAATGTTTTAGAAAAAATAAATTTTTCAAAATTCGTACTTCTTTTATTTAGCTATTTAAAAATGCTTATTCATTTATTTCAACAAATATTGTGCGGTCTTGAATTTTTTTCAAACAAATATTATGGCATCGGGTTCGGGACTCCTGAAAAGGACTGGCCGTGGTACGGGAACCCGAAATGATGCCCACAACATGGTCGAAAGTGGCAAGGAACCCATCGAGGTGGATGAACTCGGGAAACCTTGGTAGAGGTAGGGATCTTGAGGAGGCCATTAGGGTTAGCCTACCCCCCAATAAGCGTATGAACGAAAAAAATTCACATAAGTAGTAGCTATTATTAAAATTTCACAAATATTACGCGCTTTTGAATATTTCAAAAGTATTGTGGCGTCACGCTGGCCTTGCCCGAATTTTACCTTTCAGGCTGGATGTCACGAGCATGATCACTCAACCAACCGGGTCCAAACATATATATACAATTGGCCTCCTCGAGCCTACACCGACCAGATTGTCGCTGAAACTGGATCATATAGTTTCTATTGGATTGATGTCCTAAGGAAATATTCCAACAACGGAAGTTGTTTGATTCGTTGTATTATATTCCTTTGGAATCTTGTTGGGCTTGTTTGGTTCGAAGAAAATTCATAGAAATTTTGTGGGATTCAAATCTCAGTGGCTCCTTTGATTCTTGAATACATGATAATTCATACTAATTCACGTGTTTTTTGTGTAGCACTACAACCAAAGAACATGCAATTCAAATTTGTGTGATTTCTCTCATATAGGATTAATTCAACATGCAATCATATTCAATTCCTACATTATTTCTATTTTAACATTTTGTACACATCATGCATGCGACCCAAACAATGCGTACATGGTGGTGGGGGGGTTGTTTCGTTGCAAAAGCAGTTGGTCACACCACAAACAAACATGCAACAATTAATCTAAATTCACGCGGTTTCCCCGCGATGCAACCAAACAATATTCGATGAAACTAAGCATGGCATAAACATATACAATACACACCATAGATTTTGGCTGCTTTGATTATTCGCAAGATTTTCAAAGTGCGGGAATATGAAAATTGTATGATTAGAGAGTGATGATCATCTCCAAATATATAGGATTGAGAAACAACGGTATTTGGATCCAATAACATTTGATTGCGTGTGAAAACCAAAAGAAATACTAGTAGTAACATACGGTTACACAATGAAGGATTTTTTGTTTTTGTATAAAAATGTATTGTCAATGAATTCTGAAAATTGCAATCCTATGAATTAAACAATCAGAAATCGTGTCAGACTAATTCCTACGTTTCGAGATTCTAGTACGGAGTATGATTTCTTTGAAGGGGCGCAGAGGGACGTGGGTAGCAATGTCTAGTCCCTGTCTTGTCTGTATACACTGTACTTACGTCAGACTAGTGTTGCTCATGAAGTCTTAATCTGACGTACTCTGAAGCTAGATGCATCACCGTTTCCAGTCTCTGTCCTCGTTTTTTCGGCAAAATAGACAGAAATAACCCAAAGTCGAAAAGATTGGGAAAAACAAACTTTCGACATACTAGCAAGATTGGGTTATTTTTGTCCAAATTCTCGTTTTTTTCTCTTGGCTTCCCTACCCTTGAATCCATGTCACTTACGTGTGTTGCCCATGCATGCGTCATGTCCCACACTTCAGTGAGCACAAGTGACGTGATGTACGTACGCAAACTCCCAGCAATCTTCTTTGTCAAGAGAAGACGCATCAAGATTCAAGACCCGATCGCATTTCTTGCTTTCAGCCTGGGGTCCTCCATGTAAAAGTTAGGGATTTAGATGTAATTTCATGTTTATTTTGTGTGCTGTTGTAAACTGTTGATTTTTTATGTCCATTTGAATCTTGGTCAAATCCTAGGTTTGACCTAGATTTAAACAAGTTTAAAATATGAAAATGAAAAAGTAAGCCTGGATCCTCCTTAGTCAATCCAAAATGAAGCTTTTGGGAGGTTTTTGAAATTTCCATGTTTGAAACCCAAAACCACTTCTTTTCATGCTAGACTTCATAAGACATAGTTTAGGGATAGGGGTAGATACATGATTTGTCTGGTTTCAGTATGTCTAGAGCTTGTTTATCCACTTGAATGCTTACTATATGACATAAGAAGACTATGTGCTATGGTTTTTCATTTATCTATTTTTTTGAATTTTATGCCCATTTGAATCTTGGTCAAATCCCAGGTTTGACCAGGTTTTAAACAAGTTTAAAACTTGAAAATGAAAAGGTGTAAGCATGGATCCTTCGTAGTCACTCTAAAATGAAGCTTTATTTTGGGAGGTTCTCGAAATTTCCATGCATGCTTGAAACTCAAAACCACTTTTCTTCATGCTTGACTTCATAAGACAGAGTTTAATTAGGGTTAGGGGTAGATACACGATTTTTCTGGTTTGAATATGTCTAGACCTTGTTTATCAACTTGAATGTTTACTATATGACATAATTAAGAAGGCTATGTACGTGCTTTGGTTTTTCATTCTTTAGATTTTTGTCTGAATTTTTATGCCCATTTGAATCTTGGTCAAATCCTAGGTTTGACCAAGATTTAAATAAGTTTAAAACATGAAAATGAAAAGATAAGCATCGATCCTTCTTACTCGCTCTAAAATGAAGCTTTTGGTTTTTTGAAATTTCCATGTTTGAAACCCAAAACCACTTCTCTTCATGCTTGACTTCATAAGACGAAGTTTAGGGTCGATAGGGGGTAGATACATGATTTGTCTGGTTTGAATATGTCTAGACCTTGTTTATGAACTTGAATGCTTACTATATGACATAAGAAGACTATGTGCTTTGGTTTTTTTATTTTTTTATTTTATGCCCATTTTAATATTGGTCAAATCCTAGGTTTGACCAAGATTTAAACAAGTTTAAAACATGAAAATGAAAAGGTAAGCCTGGATCCTTCTTAGTCACTCTAAAATGAAGCTTTTGGGAGGTTTTTGAAATTTCCATGTTTGAAACCCAAAACCTCTTCTCTTCATGCTTGACTTCATAAGACAGAGTTTAGGGTTAGGGGTAGATACATGATTTGTCTTATTTGAATATGTATAGACCTTGTTTGTCAACTTTTGAATGCTCTTACTATATATATATGTGACATAAGAAGACTATGTGCTTTTGTTTTTCATTTTTCTGATTTTTTTAATTTTATGCCCATTTAAATCTTGGTCAAATCCTGGTTTGACAATGATTTTAACAAGTTTAAAATATGAAAATGAAAAGGTAAGCATTGATCATTCTTAGTCACTCTAAAATGAAGCTTTTGGTAGGTTTTTGAAATTTCCATATTTGAAACCCAAAACCACTTCTCTTCATGCTTGACTACATAAGACAAAGTTTAGGGTTAGGGAGTAGATACATGATTTTTCTTGTTTGAATATGTCTAGACCTTGTTTATCAACTTTAATGCTACTATATGACATAAGAAAACTATGTGCTTTGGTTTTTCATTTTTCTGATATTTTTTGGAATTTTGATGCACATTTGAATCTTGGTCAAATCCTAGCTAGGTTTGACCAAGATTTAAACAAGTATATATAGAACATGAAAATGAAAAGGGAAGCATGTATCCTTCTTAATTAGTCACCCTAAAATGAAGTTTTTGGAAGGTTTTTGAAATTTCCATGTTTGAAACCTAAAACCACTTATCTTCATGCTTGACTTCGTCATAAGACAGAGTTTAGGGGTTTTAGGGGGTAGATACATGATTTGTCTAGCTAGTTTGAATATGTCTAGACCTTGTTTATCAACTTTAATGCTTACTATATGACATATAAGAAGACTATGTGCGCTTTGGTTTTTCATTTTTTTTTTTTATTTTATGCCCATTTGAATCTTGGTCAAATCCTAGATTTGACCAAGATTTAAACAAGTTTAAAACATGGAAATGAAAAGGTAAGCATCGATCCTTCTTAGTCGCTCTAAAATGAAGCTGAATTTTGGGAGGTTTTTGAAATTTCCATGTTTGAAACCCAAAACCACTTCTCTTCATGCTTGACTTCATAAGACGAAGTTTAGGGTCGATAGGGGGTAGATACATGATTTGTCTTGTTTGAATATGTCTAGACCTTGTTTATCAACTTGAATGCTTACTAGCTATATGACATAAGAGGACTATGTGCATTGGTATTTCATTTTTTGATTTTTATGCCCATTTGAGAATCTTGGTAAAATCCTAGGTTTGTTGAGCAAGATTTAAACAAGTTTAACATGTGAAAATGATAAGGTAATTAAGTCTGGATCTTTCTCTTAGTAACTCTAAAATGAAGCTTTTGGGAGGTTCTTGAATTTACCATGTTTGAAACCCAAAACCACCGTACTTCTTTTCATGCTTGACTTCATAAGACAGAGTTTAGGGTTAGGGGTAGATACATGATTTTTCTGGTTTGAATATGTCTAGACCATGTTTATCAACTTGAATGCTTACTATATGACATAAGAAGGCTATGTGCTTTGGTTTTTCATTCTTTCGATTTTTTTCTGAATTTTTATGCCCATTTGAATCTTGGTCAAATCCTAGGTTCGACCAAGATTTAAACAAGTTTAAAACATGACAATGAAAAGGTAATTAATCATGGATCCTTCTTAATTAACCAGCCAGTCTAATTAAAATGAAGCTTTTTGGGAGGTTTTTGAAATTTCCATGTTTGAAACCCAAAACCACACTTCTCTGCTTCATGCTTGACTTCATATATAATTAAGACAAAGTTTAGGGTTAGGGGTACATGATTTGTCTGGTTTGAATATGTCTAGACCTTGTTTATGAACTTTTGAATGCTTACTATATATATGTATGTGACATAAGAAAACTATGTGCTTTGGTTTTTCATTTTTCTGATTTTTTTGGAATTTTGATGCACATTTGAATCTTGGTCAAATCCTAGGTTTGACCAAGATTTAAACAAGTATAGAACATGGAAATGAAAATGGAAGCCTGTATCCTTCTTAGTCACCCTAAAATGAAGTTTTTGGGAGGTTTTTGAAATTTCCATGTTTGAAACCCAAAACCACTTATCTTCATGCTTGACTTCGTCATAAGACAGAGTTTAGGGGTTAGGGGGTAGATACATGATTTGTCTAGCTAGTTTGAATATGTCCAGACCTTGTTTATCAACTTTAATGCTTACTATATGACATATAAGAAGACTATGTGCGCTTTGGTTTTTCATTTTTCTGTTTTTTTATTTTATGCCCATTTGAATCTTGGTCAAATCCTAGAGATTGACTTCATAATACAGAGTTTAGGGTTAGGGGTAGATATACACATGATTTTTCTGGTTTGAATATGTCTAGACCTTGTTTATCAACTTGAGTGTTTACTATATGACATAATTAAGAAGGCTATGTGCTTTGGTTTTTCATTCTTTAGATTTTTTGTCTGAATTTTTATGCCCATTTGAATCTTGGTCAAATCCTAGGTTTGACCAAGATTTAAATAAGTTTAAAACATGGAAATGAAAAGGTAAAGCATCGATCCTTCTTAGTCGCTCTAAAATGAAGCTGAATTTTGGGAGGTTTTTGAAATTTCCATGTTTGAAACCCAAAACCACTTCTCTTCATGCTTGACTTCATAAGACGAAGTTTAGGGTCGATAGGGGGTAGATACATGATTTGTCTGGTTAATTTGGATATATCTAGACCTTGTTTATCAACTTGAATGCTTACGATATGACATAAGAACACTATGTGCTTTTTTTTTATTTTTTTGTGCCCATTTGAATCTTGGTCAAATCCTAGGTTTGACCAAGATTTAAACAAGTATAGAACATGAAAATGAAAAGGGAAGCCTGTATCCTTCTTACTCACCCTAAAATGAAGTTTTGGGAGGTTTTTGAAATGTCCATGTTTGAAACCCAAAACCACTTCTCTTCATTCTTGACTTCTTAAGACATAGTTTAGGGGTTAGCGGGTAGATACATGATTAGTATGGTTTGAATATGTCTAGACCTTGTTTATCAACTTTAATGCTTACTACATGACATAAGAAGACTATGTGCTTTGGTTTTTCATTTTTCTGTTTTTTTTTGAATTTTCTGCCAATTTTGTTTGACCAAGATTTAGACAAGTTTTACACGTGAAAACGAATAAGTAAGCCTGGATCCTTCTTAGTCACTCCAAAATGTACCAATTGATAGGTGCGTTAACTTTGCTTCATGGAAAAAATAATGTCATGTAAATGAGTTAACTTGGATTTCCTACCCTTGAATCCATAGGAAACTTTGTTCTAATGCACTATAATAATCAACCGAGTTTTTACACCAACAGGTCTGTCACTTACGTGTGGTGCCCATGCGTGAGGTCCCACACTTCAGTGAGCACAAGTCACGTGCAATAGGTACGCAAACTCCCAGCCATTTTCTTTGTCAAGAGAAGACGCATCAGGATGCGTATTGGAAGTCTGTGGGTCCTTCTGGATCCTTCGGTCGTCCCTCTCAAAAAAAACAAATCTCTCTCATTCTCGGCCTCGCCGACTCGCTCGCTCGCTCGCACCTCCTGCTCACTGACAAACCCTGCACAAAAGTCAACATCATCACCCGAAAAAGGGGAGACACCATAATTCTCTCCCTTCTTCTCTCCTTCCGAGTGATCCCTCTTCCTCCGAGTTTCACTCGACGGGCAAACACACATGTGCTGCATAGTAATAATAAAAAGGTAGAAAAATCGACCTACGAATCTATAATTAAATAGGTTAAACTAGGGTTTTGCCCAGTACTACAGATCAAGGTTCAAAAAATCCAACTACGGGGTTCGAACAACCCCATTTCTAATCCAAGATTTTTTTCGACCTCATCCAATGGCCTCAAACTATAGGCCGGGTTAGCATCTAGTGCAGTATGTGTGAGAATGTATGCACTATGTGTGCTATAACTTGTGTGTCTTTCAAATTTGAACCAAATTTGAATAAGTTTGAAATATTTGAAATGGGGCTTTTGGCTTAAACGTTTGAAACCCAAAACGACTTCTCCTCATGCTAGACTTCATAAGACCGAGTTTAGGGTTAGGGGTAGATACATGATTTGTCTGGTTTGAATATGTCTAAACCTTGTTTATCAACTTGAATGCTTACTATATGACATAAGAAGACCATGTGCTTTTGTTTTTCATTTTTCTATTTTTTTAAGAATTTTATGCACATTTGATTCTGGTCAAATCCTAGGTTCAACCAAGATTTAAACAAGTTTCAAGCATGAAAATGAAAACGTAATCCAAGATCCTTCTTAATTAGTCACTCTAAAATATATGAAGCTTTTGGGACGTACTTGAAATTTCCATGTTTGAAACCCAAAACCAATTCTCTTCATGATTGACTTCATAAGACAGAGTTTAGGGTAGGGGTAGATATACACATGATTTTTCTGGTTTGAATATGTCTAGACCTTGTTTATCAACTTGAGTGTTTACTATATGACATAATTAAGAAGGCTATGTGCTTTGGTTTTTCATTCTTTAGATTTTTTGTCTGAATTTTTATGCCCATTTGAATCTTGGTCAAATCCTAGGTTTGACCAAGATTTAAATAAGTTTAAAACATGGAAATGAAAAGGTAAAAGCATCGATCCTTCTTAGTCGCTCTAAAATGAAGCTGAATTTTGGGAGGTTTTTGAAATTTCCATGTTTGAAACCTAAAACCACTTATCTTCATGCTTGACTTCGTCATAAGACAGAGTTTAGGGGTTAGGGTTAGGGGGTAGATACATGATTTGTCTAGCTAGTTTGAATATGTCTAGACCTTGTTTATCAACTTTAATGCTTACTATATGACATATAAGAAGACTATGTGCGCTTTGGTTTTTCATTTTTCGGTTTTTTTATTTTATGCCCATTTGAATCTTGGTCAAATCCTAGATTTGACCAAGATTTAAACAAGTTTAAAACATGGAAATGAAAAGGTAAGCATCGATCCTTCTTAGTCGCTCTAAAATGAAGCTGAATTTTGGGAGGTTTTTGAAATTTCCATGTTTGAAACCCAAAACCACTTCTCTTCATGCTTGACTTCATAAGACGAAGTTTAGGGTCGATAGGGGGTAGATACATGATTTGTCTTGTTTGAATATGTCTAGACCTTGTTTATCAACTTGAATGCTTACTAGCTATATGACATAAGAGGACTATGTGCATTGGTATTTCATTTTTTGATTTTTATGCCCATTTGAGAATCTTGGTAAAATCCTAGGTTTGTTGAGCAAGATTTAAACAAGTTTAACATGTGAAAATGATAAGGTAATTAAGTCTGGATCTTTCTCTTAGTAACTCTAAAATGAAGCTTTTGGGAGGTTCTTGAATTTACCATGTTTGAAACCCAAAACCACCGTACTTCTTTTCATGCTTGACTTCATAAGACAGAGTTTAGGGTTAGGGGTAGATACATGATTTTTCTGGTTTGAATATGTCTAGACCATGTTTATCAACTTGAATGCTTACTATATGACATAAGAAGGCTATGTGCTTTGGTTTTTCATTCTTTCGATTTTTTCTGAATTTTTATGCCCATTTGAATCTTGGTCAAATCCTAGGTTCGACCAAGATTTAAACAAGTTTAAAACATGACAATGAAAAGGTAATTAATCATGGATCCTTCTTAATTAACCAGCCAGTCTAATTAAAATGAAGCTTTTTGGGAGGTTTTTGAAATTTCCATGTTTGAAACCCAAAACCACACTTCTCTGCTTCATGCTTGACTTCATATATAATTAAGACAAAGTTTAGGGTTAGGGGGTACATGATTTGTCTGGTTTGAATATGTCTAGACCTTGTTTATGAACTTTTGAATGCTTACTATATATATGTATGTGACATAAGAAAACTATGTGCTTTGGTTTTTCATTTTTCTGATTTTTTTGGAATTTTGATGCACATTTGAATCTTGGTCAAATCCTAGGTTTGACCAAGATTTAAACAAGTATAGAACATGGAAATGAAAATGGAAGCCTGTATCCTTCTTAGTCACCCTAAAATGAAGTTTTTGGGAGGTTTTTGAAATTCCATGTTTGAAACCCAAAACCACTTATCTTCATGCTTGACTTCGTCATAAGACAGAGTTTAGGGGTTAGGGGGTAGATACATGATTTGTCTAGCTAGTTTGAATATGTCCAGACCTTGTTTATCAACTTTAATGCTTACTATATGACATATAAGAAGACTATGTGCGCTTTGGTTTTTCATTTTTCTGTTTTTTTATTTTATGCCCATTTGAATCTTGGTCAAATCCTAGAGATTGACTTCATAAGACAGAGTTTAGGGTTAGGGGTAGATATACACATGATTTTTCTGGTTTGAATATGTCTAGACCTTGTTTATCAACTTGAGTGTTTACTATATGACATAATTAAGAAGGCTATGTGCTTTGGTTTTTCATTCTTTAGATTTTTTGTCTGAATTTTTATGCCCATTTGAATCTTGGTCAAATCCTAGGTTTGACCAAGATTTAAATAAGTTTAAAACATGGAAATGAAAAGGTAAAGCATCGATCCTTCTTAGTCGCTCTAAAATGAAGCTGAATTTTGGGAGGTTTTTGAAATTTCCATGTTTGAAACCCAAAACCACTTCTCTTCATGCTTGACTTCATAAGACGAAGTTTAGGGTCGATAGGGGGTAGATACATGATTTGTCTGGTTAATTTGGATATATCTAGACCTTGTTTATCAACTTGAATGCTTACGATATGACATAAGAACACTATGTGCTTTTTTTTTTTTTTTGTGCCCATTTGAATCTTGGTCAAATCCTAGGTTTGACCAAGATTTAAACAAGTATAGAACATGAAAATGAAAAGGGAAGCCTGTATCCTTCTTACTCACCCTAAAATGAAGTTTTGGGAGGTTTTTGAAATGTCCATGTTTGAAACCCAAAACCACTTCTCTTCATTCTTGACTTCTTAAGACATAGTTTAGGGGTTAGCGGGTAGATACATGATTAGTATGGTTTGAATATGTCTAGACCTTGTTTATCAACTTTAATGCTTACTACATGACATAAGAAGACTATGTGCTTTGGTTTTTCATTTTTCTGTTTTTTTTTGAATTTTCTGCCAATTTTGTTTGACCAAGATTTAGACAAGTTTTACACGTGAAAACGAATAAGTAAGCCTGGATCCTTCTTAGTCACTCCAAAATGTACCAATTGATAGGTGCGTTAACTTTGCTTCATGGAAAAAATAATGTCATGTAAATGAGTTAACTTGGATTTCCTACCCTTGAATCCATAGGAAACTTTGTTCTAATGCACTATAATAATCAACCGAGTTTTTACACCAACAGGTCTGTCACTTACGTGTGGTGCCCATGCGTGAGGTCCCACACTTCAGTGAGCACAAGTCACGTGCAATAGGTACGCAAACTCCCAGCCATTTTCTTTGTCAAGAGAAGACGCATCAGGATGCGTATTGGAAGTCTGTGGGTCCTTCTGGATCCTTCGGTCGTCTCTCAAAAAAAACAAATCTCTCTCATTCTCGGCCTCGCTCGACTCGCTCGCTCGCTCGCTCGCACCTCCTGCTCACTGACAAACCCTGCACAAAAGTCAACATCATCACCCGAAAAAGGGGAGACACCATAATTCTCTCCCTTCTTCTCTCCTTCCGAGTGATCCCTCTTCCTCCGAGTTTCACTCGACGGGCAAACACACATGTGCTGCATAGTAATAATAAAAAGGTAGAAAAATCGACCAACGAATCTATAATTAAATAGGTTAAACTAGGGTTTTGCCCAGTACTACAGATCAAGGTTCAAAAAATCCAACTACGGGGTTCGAACAACCCCATTTCTAATCCAAGATTTTTTTCGACCTCATCCAATGGCCTCAAACTATAGGCCGGGTTAGCATCTAGTGCAGTATGTGTGAGAATGTATGCACTATGTGTGCTATAACTTGTGTGTCTTTCAAATTTGAACCAAATTTGAATAAGTTTGAAATATTTGAAATGGGGCTTTTGGCTTAAACGTTTGAAACCCAAAACGACTTCTCCTCATGCTAGACTTCATAAGACCGAGTTTAGGGTTAGGGGGTAGATACATGATTTGTCTGGTTTGAATATGTCTAAACCTTGTTTATCAACTTGAATGCTTACTATATGACATAAGAAGACCATGTGCTTTTGTTTTTCATTTTTCTATTTTTTTAAGAATTTTATGCACATTTGATTCTGGTCAAATCCTAGGTTCAACCAAGATTTAAACAAGTTTCAAGCATGAAAATGAAAACGTAATCCAAGATCCTTCTTAATTAGTCACTCTAAAATATATGAAGCTTTTGGGACGTACTTGAAATTTCCATGTTTGAAACCTAAAACCACTTATCTTCATGCTTGACTTCGTCATAAGACAGAGTTTAGGGGTTTTAGGGGGTAGATACATGATTTGTCTAGCTAGTTTGAATATGTCTAGACCTTGTTTATCAACTTTAATGCTTACTATATGACATATAAGAAGACTATGTGCGCTTTGGTTTTTCATTTTTCGGTTTTTTTATTTTATGCCCATTTGAATCTTGGTCAAATCCTAGATTTGACCAAGATTTAAACAAGTTTAAAACATGGAAATGAAAAGGTAAGCATCGATCCTTCTTAGTCGCTCTAAAATGAAGCTGAATTTTGGGAGGTTTTTGAAATTTCCATGTTTGAAACCCAAAACCACTTCTCTTCATGCTTGACTTCATAAGACGAAGTTTAGGGTCGATAGGGGGTAGATACATGATTTGTCTTGTTTGAATATGTCTAGACCTTGTTTATCAACTTGAATGCTTACTAGCTATATGACATAAGAGGACTATGTGCATTGGTATTTCATTTTTTGATTTTTATGCCCATTTGAGAATCTTGGTAAAATCCTAGGTTTGTTGAGCAAGATTTAAACAAGTTTAACATGTGAAAATGATAAGGTAATTAAGTCTGGATCTTTCTCTTAGTAACTCTAAAATGAAGCTTTTGGGAGGTTCTTGAATTTACCATGTTTGAAACCCAAAACCACCGTACTTCTTTTCATGCTTGACTTCATAAGACAGAGTTTAGGGTTAGGGGTAGATACATGATTTTTCTGGTTTGAATATGTCTAGACCATGTTTATCAACTTGAATGCTTACTATATGACATAAGAAGGCTATGTGCTTTGGTTTTTCATTCTTTCGATTTTTTCTGAATTTTTATGCCCATTTGAATCTTGGTCAAATCCTAGGTTCGACCAAGATTTAAACAAGTTTAAAACATGACAATGAAAAGGTAATTAATCATGGATCCTTCTTAATTAACCAGCCAGTCTAATTAAAATGAAGCTTTTTGGGAGGTTTTTGAAATTTCCATGTTTGAAACCCAAAACCACACTTCTCTGCTTCATGCTTGACTTCATATATAATTAAGACAAAGTTTAGGGTTAGGGGGTACATGATTTGTCTGGTTTGAATATGTCTAGACCTTGTTTATGAACTTGAATGCTTACTATATGACATAAGAAGACTATGTGCTTTGGTTTTTTATTTTATTTATTTTTTATTTTATGCCCATTTGAATATTGGTCAAATCCTAGGTTTGAACAAGATTTAAACAAGTTTAAAACATGAAAATGAAAAGGTAAGCCTGGATCCTTCTTAACTAGTCACTCTAAAATGAAGCTTTAATTTTGGGAGGTTTTTGAAATTTCCATGTTTGAAACCCAAAACCACTCTTCATGCTTGACTTCATAAGACAAAGTTTAGGGTCGATAGGGGGTAGATACATGATTTGTCTGGTTTGAATATGTCTAGACCATGTTTATCAAATCCTAGGTTTGACCAAGATTTAAACAAGTTTAAAACATGAAAATGAAAAGGGAAGCATGTGTCCTTCTTAGTCACTCTAAAATGAAGTTTTTGGGAGGTTTTTGAAATTTCCATGTTTGAAACCCAAAACCACTTCTCTTCATGCTTGACTTCATAAGACATAGTTTAGGGGTTAGGGGTAGATACATGATTTGTATGGTTTGAATATGTCTAGACCATGTTTATCAACTTTAATGCTTACTATATGACATAAGAAGACTATGTGCTTTGGTTTTTCATTTTTCTGATTTTTTTAGAATTTTGATGCACATTTGAATCTTGGTCAAATCCTAGGTTTGACCAAGATTTAAACAAGTATATATAGAACATGAAAATGAAAAGGGAAGCCTGTATCCTTCTTAGTCACCCTAAAATGAAGTTTTTGGGAGGTTTTTGAAATTTCCATGTTTGAAACCCAAAACCACTTATCTTCATGCTTGAGCAAGATTTGACCAAGATTTAAACAAGTTTAAATCATGAAAATGGAAAGGTAAGCCTGGATCCTTCTTAGTCGCTCTAAAATGAAGCTTTTGGGATGTTCTTGAAATTTCCATGTTTGAAACCCGGCCAAAACGACTTTTCTTCATGCTAGACTTCATAAGATCGACACGGGGTACATACATGATTTGTCTGGTTTGGATATATCTAGACCTTGTTTATCAACTTGAATGCTTACGATATGACATAAGAACACTATGTGCTTTTTGTTTTTCATTTTTTGTGCCTATTTGTATCTTGGTCAAATCCTAGGTTTGACCAAGATTTAAACAAGTTTAAAACATGAAAATGAAAATGGAAACATGTATCCTTCTTAGTCACTCTAAAATGAAGTTTTTGGGAGGTTTTTGAAATTTCCATGTTTGAAACCTAAAACCACTTCTCTTCATGCTTGACTTCATAAGACAGAGTTTAGGGTTAGAGGGGTAGATACATGATTTGTCTTATTTGAATATGTCTAGCTAGACCTTGTTTATCAACTTTTGAATGCTTACTATATATATATGTGACATAAGAAGACTATGTGCTTTTGTTTTTCATTTTTCCGATTTTTTAATTTTATGCCCATTTAAATCTTGGTCAAATCCTAGGTTTGACAATGATTTAAACAAGTTTCAAATATGAAAATGAAAAGGCAAGCATGGATCCTTCTTAGTCACTCTAAAATGAAGCTTTTGATAGGTTTTTGAAATTTCCATATTTGAAACCCAAAACCACTTCTCTTCATGCTTGACTACATAAGACAAAGTTTAGGGTTAGGGGGTAGATACATGATTTTTCTTGTTTGAATATGTCTAGACCCTTGTTTATCAACTTTAATGCTTACTATATGACATAAGAAAACTATGTGCTTTGGTTTTTCATTTTTCTGATTTTTTTGGAATTTTGATGCACATTTGAATCTTGGTCAAATCCTAGGTTTGACCAAGATTTAAACAAGTATAGAACATGAAAATGAAAAGGGAAGCCTGTATCCTTCTTAGTCACCCTAAAATGAAGTTTTTGGGAGGTTTTCAAAATTTCCATGTTTGAAACCCAAAACCACTTAATCTTCATGCTTGACTTCGTCATAAGATAGAGTTTAGGGGTTAGGGGGTAGATACATGATTTGTCTAGTTTGAATATGTCTAGACCTTGTTTACCAACTTTAATGCTTACTATATGACATATAAGAAGACTATGTGCGCTTTGGTTTTTCATTTTTTCATTTTTTTATTTTATGCCCATTTGAATCTTGGTCAAATCCTAGATTTGACCAAGATTTAAACAAGTTTAAAACATGAAAATGGAAAGGTAAGCCTGGATCCTTCTTAGTCGCTCTAAAATGAAGCTTTTGGGATGATTTTGAAATTTCCATGTTTGAAACCCAAAACCAATTCTCTTCATGCATGCTTGACTTCATAAGACAGAGTTTAGGGTTAGGGGGTTAGATACATTATTTGTCTAGTTTGAATATGTCTAGACTTTGTATATCAACTTGAATATATTATTGTACCATGTCTCCACACAGCCCAAAATGCACATATTTTCAAAAGTTTTCATGCATGAGTACTTGTAACTAGTAAAAATAGAAAGTAAAAATAGGAACCCCATGTATGAAGGATACTAAAAAGAACTCTTTCACATTTTTTTGGTATAGATTATGAGTTTGCTTGGCTTCATACACAAGTGAGTACATGTCATGCAAAAATTAACACGAAATTTAGTTATCATGACCCATTTTTGGCAGGCATTGTGCATATCGCCTTGAGAAACATCTTTGCGAGCTAGTGTATTAAACGTTTATTCACATATAATGGATTTTTTACTTTATTAGTGCACACAATGACAGAATCGGCCAAATGTGTATGATTTTTGTGAAGGTGCTAGAAAAACAAGATGCACTACGATGAAGCATGAAAGGAGGCAAGGGGAGGGATAGTGAAGAGGTGGGAGAGACCGAGAGATGAACCGCAAGGTAATTAAAAAATTGGGGCCAAAACGATTCCAACTTCCTAGGCATTGACCAACTTTGCCCCTCTTAACCCAACGTGGCAGTGAACCCGTATAAGCAACAACTTCCTCTTACTCCGCTTCTCCGAAATGGTAAGAGAACCTCTCCAGCTTAAGTGACCAATCGACATATCTATGGCCTTCCGACTTGGCTCTGGTCGCCGCGCGCGTAGTCCTACCACCGACGAGGAAGCGGAGCATCAGCGCCGCCTTCGCTTCGTCCATCGCGCACCAAGGCATAACCCGCCCGCTCTGCACTGGCCGGTTGTTCAGCCCGCGGCGGCGGCGCTGGCCGTGGAGCCCCTCGCCAGCCGCTTCCCGTGCGGGCCGATGGATGCAGAGGCAGGGATCTCCCACGCAACCCCGCATGCGACGCCCGCTCGGCCCTGGCCGGCTTTTCCGCCCGCGCATGCCGCATGGTTTTCTTTGCCAGCAGGTGAGATCCCCTTCCCGGCCGGCGCGAACGATGCGGAGGCAGGGAGCTCCCGTGGCCAGCCGCCTAATCCGACCGCACTTCAGGCGGTGCCGGCCGTGGAGCCAGGCCGTTCTTTCGAAGCGCATCACGGCGACGCCCTTTGCAGGAGCAACACCGCCAAGGAGCTCGTATATAACGTGATGTTCCCGGCACTCTATAGATGCCGGGATGCTCTGCAAGCTTTCGTGCAGGCTAAGAATGCGGCGGCTGCAAATCCCAGGGACGCAGCATTGCAGCGGCGCGCCGATGAGGCTAAGGTGGCGCACGCTTTCCACCAGGCGTGCCTCGACAGGCTTAACATCCAGCACGGCTTCGTGCAACCGCCAAACGCCGCTCCAGCTAAGATCCAAAAATACTCCGGTGAGCATATCACTCCGGAGTAGAACAATCCAATTTCTAGTACTGTAGGAGTACTTTATTAGTGCACAAACCTGGCGAAATTAAAGGTGTGTTCTTTGTGTGTGATGTAAATCTAAAAATTTGAAGGTTCTAGCAAAAACATTTCTTCACAAATATTCGATGTGTTTGCTTGGCCTTATCTATATATCCGGTGAGCATATATGGATGCCAAATCCTTTACAAACTTTATATTTTTTAAGTGATCGATGTGCATGCATCTATCTCGCCATGGTAAATTAATGAAACAAGTTGCATATTTGCCAGAATTCCAAACTTCGTGAGCAGTATAGAGATCGAGACCTTAATTAATTATTATGAGTAGGATGCATGCATGCATGTCCATTTTCTAGGGTTTTAAAGGATACTAGAGCTTTTCTAGGTTAATTTGCAACTATATGTATATTTGTTTTCTAGTTCTGGGCTGATCATTAAACTCAACATTGAGTTGTAGATTATGTGAAATTAGTACATGCCATAAAATATAGTAAATTTTTATGTACCCTACGAGGCAGTACGTGTGGTGTACCCTTAATTATTAATTGGTAGACATGTACCGTTGGCATGTTTGAAGAAAATTTGAATTTGGAAGAAGTTTTTAAAGTAAAATTAACGCAAGCACAAAATCATGTGTGATGGTGAAATTTCTTGAACAAATTAATACAAACCTAGTAATATGAGTTTGTTTGGCTTTCTGCCCACAAGTGAGTATTGTGCGCATGTACTTTGATGCAAAATCCCGCCATACAAAACTTTTTAGTTATCATATGACCTCAAGTTTGGAAGAGATCGTATTTTAAGCAACTTCACAAACAAGAGATTCTAACAATTATATGCATGCATGAAAGAATGATTTCCCTTTTTTATTACTGTACAAAAATGGCTAGATGTGTGTTAATTGTGAAGGAGGGCTACCAAATTTTAACAGTTGCACATTATTGTCATAATTCCACCTTTTGGAAGCAGTAGGGTAGACATGCTTTCCGCTTGGTAGGATGTGTTAGTGCCATCAATTTTGTAGATATAGGTTCAAGGATTTGTTCATCTTAATCTGCAACTATATATGGATTTTTAAGCTTTTGCCTAGTAATTAAACTCATAATTGAAATAATGTAGGTTATTTAACTACATACATGCCATAAATTCTGACAGGAAATACTTGGACGTGCCTTGCGAGGGTGGTAACAAACAAGAACACAATGACCAAACTTCAAATGCCAATCCACCCACCAAGCTATACGATTGGCATGTACAATCGATCGACTCCTTCTAATCAAATTTGAATACAATAGAAGAAGTTTTAAAAAATTTCAAAATGAGATCAACTTGTGCATTGAGTCATCCTTTGTTATTTATTTGCTTGTAAAAATAGAAACATAGGCATATGAATGTATTCGAAACACTTCACTTTTCAACGGGGAAGGGACCCGAAGGTCCCAGAAAAACAAAAAAAAGATTACAATAGTAGTACTCCTTTGAGAAGGTAGTAGAAGAAGGATCCTCGAAGAGCCAAATGCTTTTATTATCCACAGCTGTTCGGCTCTTTTCCTTCTCGTGTAAGCTATCGCGCAATGATTATACTAATGGTCGGATGGTAGTACAACCATTTTCGCAAACTTCTGCGCCCTTCGTCATGTCAGCATCGTATCCCAGTGTGCAAGCAGTCTGCTCGAATGAAATACTCCTAAGTACGTACGGTATTCCCTCCAAAGACACACCACACGGTATTCCCTCCAAAGACGCACCGTCGCCCCGATCTGCTCGAATGAAATACTCCAAAATACTTCTGCGCCCTTCGTCATGTCAGCATCGTATCCCAGTGTGCAAGCAGTCTCCTATGAAATGGAGACGACATTTTGTTGAAAAGTGTCGGTGCATGCTATATACCACACTAGTATGAGAGTTTTTACAGCATTATTCCGATTTCCACAGAATGCATTAAATTTGGACGCGATGCCACACTGACAAGAGTGGTTTAAACAAGGCCATTATTTTTATTATGTTATAGTATTACTACAATACTCCAAGGTAGCACTAGTAGCCTTCGGTTGTACTCTGCCGGTCGCGCTGCCTCATTCGACCAGACTTTATTCTTCTTCTCATATATATATACAAAATACTGTCTGCCGAGGTTCGATGACCGCACCGTCGCCCCTCTCCGCGCCGCCGTCTTGGGCCGCGCCACCATTCTCCCCGCCGAGTTCTCCCCCGTCCCCGACGCACCACCGTCAAGCACCACCGGACCGATCTTCGCAGGTATGTACATCTCCAACCTCCGGCGAGTACAGAGGTTCATCGGTCATTGTGTTCGATATAACCTTAATTTGGGGATTGCAATGTGAGTAACTTACTGGGTTTTCTAGGAAATGAAAACGGCGTCGCTCGATGCCTACACTGCGTCGGCGGATACATGGAAAGCGGAGACGGATGCTCTGCATGCATCGGCGGAGACATGTAAAGCGGATGCGGATGCGGATGCGGAGGCAAAGGCGAAGGCGGTGGCTAGGACGGGCCCGGGCGCTGTGGCGCTGGCAAATGCTCGTATCGAAGCTGCATTTTGTTGGAAAGTCTTGGCGCGTGCTTCGAGAGTTTTGGCGGCGCAGCCGGGAGAACCGTCGGAGGCTTCGAAGCTGGCTGCTTTGAACGCGTCGAGAGCTTGGATGGTGACTTCATCTAAGGCGGCGCTTGTTGCATTTGATCGTGACTCGTCAACCCCTTTGTAAGTTCTACCTTCCCCAACTGCAATGAGGTTAGATCTGGTGGATTGGGTTTTTTGCCCAAACCAGACGTGATGATGCATTGAGATGTTTTTGTATTTTTGATGATGCATTCTGCTTCTTTTGTAATTTGGGTGATTCATTATGCTTTTTAGGTAGTAATTTTTCTGATGCACTCACCTCTTCAGGAATTTTTCATGGTTTTTTTGTTTTTTTTTTCTGTCAACCTAGCTAATGCTCTCTGCTGTTTAGCCAAAAGTTGGATGATGCATTGTACCGTTTACATATATTTTACTCTGATGATGCATTTTGCTCTTTTAGCCTTTTAGGTAATTTTTCTGATTCCTTGAACAGTGTGGGAAATTTCGATGAAGAATTTTGCTGTCAACTTAGATGATGTATTGTGCTGTTTACATTTTATTACCTATATCAAAGCTAACCCCATCTGATGTTACCACAGCGTTTTGGGTCCTGTAGAGGTCTCTTTTTCCTCCAATCGTGTTGACACGTTAGCAATTATTACTGTATATGCGAGATTGCCTTCCGTTGGTGCGTCCTATTTTTGTGGTGTTTTTTTTTTGCAAATTAAGGGCTTCATTGATTATGCAACAGGATTACAATTGCATTGTCCTGTTTACAATATTTTGATTTTGCTGATGCATTGTGCTGTTCACATTATTTTGATTTTGCTGATGCATTGTCCTGTTTACATTATTTTGATTTTGCTGATGCATTGTGCTGTTTACACTATTTTGATTTTGCTGATGCACCATGCAGTTTAGGAAACTTTGATGATGAATTAGATGATGCATTTTGCTGCTTAGTCAAATTAGATGTTGCATTTTGTTTTAAAAAATAGATGATGCAGTGTGCTGTTTACATAATTTTGACGATGCATCGTGCGATTTGCATAATCCTACCAGCTTCAGTCGAAGGACACCCACAACAATCAACGATCTGCCTGGAGATGTAGTCTCTCAGATTCTTGTCAGGCTTCCTCCCCATCCAACCTGCTTACTAGCTGCATCAGGCACCAAGAAAGCATGGAGGCAATGTATGGGAAGCAATTATTTCAGAAAGCTAACTGTGTCACACAACGGAGGAAACCCGTTGCTAGGGTTTTTCACCAACAACTCCGAGGACAATCGATTCATCACAGAGCATGATCTTCACCCGGCCATCTTGAAGATGCTGGCAATCCCGTCTCAAGTGAACGGTCCCAAAATCTATGTCCTGGGATGCCGCGATGGTATGGTGCTACTCCATTCTAATGTATCCAGTGGGTATATATCAGTCTGGGATCCAATTAGGCAAGTTCTCACAGCGATACCAGAACCACCATTGTGGCGCAATCACACAATTGAAAGCAGCGGCTCAATTCTCTGTTCGAGAAACAACTCTGAACCGTTTACACATTGTGGCAAGTTCTCGGTTGTTTGGATAACAACTAAACGTTACGATGCACAGGCTCATATCTACTCACCAGATTCAAAAGAATGGGAGTTTCTAGCTCGATCAACTCCGATGCTGTCAGAGATTGACCGTAGACCGGCAACTCTCATAGGGGGTATTTTGTACTGGCCAACGAAGTCTAGATATATCATTGAGCTTGACCATGCAAAGAAGGCTCTGAAATATATTCAGTGCCCTCATGAGACGCATGATATATTCATGCTTAACATTCACATCTTCAAGGGACATAATGGAGATGTTGCCCTTGCTGTTATAAGAGACTTCACCCTACAAACATGGGCCAGTACAAGATCATCAACAGGCGATCACGAGTCATGGACATGTCATATAAATTTTGAATTGGATACTTTTTTTGGCCTTGACACATCATTTCCATACAATTGGAAACATGCAGTAAGGTTACTCTGCGTATTTGAGGACAAAAATGAGCTGGTTGTACGGGCAAAGGAGGGAGTATTCCAATTAGATATGAGCAACTGGCAGTGGAGAAAGTACAATTCTGCTAGACGTTGGTGCACTTTACATCCCTACTCAGTTAGACCGGGTTAGTCATTCATATGTAACCTTTGCATTCATTTACATATGACTTTTGCTGATCAATTTGTTCATTTCCTGACAGTAACCGACCTGATCCAGAGTGCAACATCAAGGACACGAAAAAGAACGCGCTGTCAGGAACCCATCTAATTCAAAGTTCAACATCCATAAGAGAAAAGGAAGTCGCATATGAAGGAGCAAGGCTTGTTTGGGCAAGAAGTGATAGCCCAGCTTTTGTTTGGTCTGATGTCTTTTAGTTTTCGTTCTGGTGGAAATGTCGCTGCACCATTTGTTTGTACTGCAGCTCCATAGTGCTAGCTGCTAGTACGTTGGCGCTGTCCTACGTCTGCTTGTTTTGGGGGCATAAATATGCCACGAAACCTTTGTTTTATGTGATCAAACGGTCATCTCTGCATGTATATGTTCGGGTTCTGATGAAACCTTTTTTGTGATCTGTACATATATTTGAGTCAGTCTGTGTTTTGTTTTATGATGGGCAGGAGTATTTGTTTTACTACACCATTGTTTATCCGAATTGTATTACTCACTCTATTCAAAAAGTTAGCGGCTCACCTTTTTCCTTCAAGATACGGATGTATCTACACACTAAAAACATATATAGATGAAACCATCTTCAGACAAAGTTTAGTCACTTATGTATGGACGGGGGTAGTATTATTTATGTTGTGCTCCCAAACAAGCAGACATCGGACAGCGCCTGTTTAAAGTTCATATGTGTAATCTTATTCCCTTTGGAAGTTAAGCATTAAACTCTACTAGTACAACCGTGGTGGTCTTGTGATGTAGTACTCTTTTGATGCATTTGTGATGTAGTAGTACAGTACTTTTTTTTGAACTGGTATAGTACTATCTAAGAAGAGTACTCCCTCCGATTCACATTCATTTTACACCAAGAAATATGGATCGGAGCGAGGGAGTAAATTAAACATGGCATCTCGTGCATGAAGCTTGACAGATCGATCAGGTTGGCTAGAATGGCAATACAATGCTCCTCATTAGGCAAATGCATGCCATGTACGATAGTATATACATCCAGTAAAGAAGTCTATACTGACATAAAAAAGACTACATTGGGGATGAGAGTCAATTGGGGAATCTACAATACATAAAATCTTGCTCGTAGCTGATTTTGGCTAAGAGGGTTTTACTCACATTACACGTGCCACTTTCCTTGTCTGCAAAACAAGTTCCAATAAAGGAAGAGGAAAGAAGAGGACATTGTGGGCGAGATTGAACACCTTTTTATGTGTTAAGCTGAGGCCTTGTTTAGCTGAGGATTTCGACTTAGGCCTAACAGCTCAGCACACCCAGAAATAAATTTCCTTGCGTGCACCACTGTCAGCAAAAATAACAAAATTAGCACGCAAGATTAAGAACGAAGTGAATTTAAGTAACTTGGTTAGCTTTTCAAGCAATATATTCAGAGAAAGAGCACACATGTCCGGCTAGAAATAATCGTAAGAGAAGAACAATAAATCTAAGGCATCCCACTTCATATGCAGAAGGGACGCGACAGCGCATGGATTCATACCTTGAGTCGACTCTGGCTCGTAGAAGGGCGGTCGCGCCTCGAGGATGCCGGCGACGTCTCCACCTCGATCTCACATGTGACTGCTTCTCGGTGGGCGGTGCGCCACGCCATGTAGAAGATCTATCAAAAGAGGAGAGCCCGATGACGCTACCGACGCCTCAACCTTGATAGCACCGGCTTGTTGCTCCGCACCGAGATGCGCCACGTGCAAGATTTAGCGGATGCGCCAATTTTAGAGATATGTCATGATCGTTGTAACAAATTTCAACATGATGATGATTTGATCATGCACTCGGCCTTGAACATAAGTACTAGTACAGTCTCACAATTTTTTTTATCATTATACTTTGCGAGATTTAGCGGATGCGCCAAATTCAGAGATAGATCATGATCATGGTAACACAATTTTCAATGTAATGATGATTTGATGTTGCACTAGACCTTGAACATAAGTACTAGTACGGTCTCACAATTTTGTATCATTATACTTTGCAAGTTTTAGCGGATGCGCCCATTTTCAGAGGATCATGGTAACAAATTTTCAACGTGATGATGATTTGATGTTGCATTCGACCTTGAACAGAAGTACTACTACTGTCTTACAATTTCTTTATCATTATACTTTGCAAGATTTAGCAGATGCGCCAAATTCAGAGATAGATCATGATCATGGTAACAAATTTTCAACGTGATGATGATTTGATGTTGCACTCGAACTTGAACAGAAGTACTAGTACAGTCTCACAATTTTTTTATCATTATACTTTGCGAGATTTAGCGGATGCGCCAAATTCAGAGATAGATCGTGATCATGGTAACACACTTTTCAATGTAATGATGATTTGATGTTGCACTCGACCTTGAACATAAGTACTAGTACGGTCTCACAATTTTGTATCATTATACTTTGCAAGTTTTAGCGGATGCGCCCATTTTCAGAGGTAGATCATGATCATGGTAACAAATTTTCAACGTGATGATGATTTGATGTTGCACTCGAACTTGAACAGAAGTACTAGTATTGTCTCACAATTTTTATTATCATTATACTTTGAAAGATATAGCGGATGCGCCAATTTCAGAGATAGATCATGATCATGGTAACAAATTTTCAACGTGATGATGATTTGATGTTGCACTCGGCCTAGAATAGAAGTACTAGTACGGTCTCACAATTTTTTTTATCATTATACTTTGATATAGCGGATACGCTAATTTCAGAGATAGATCATGACCATGGTAGTGACCAATATTCAAGGTGATGATGATTTGATTTTGCACTCGGCCTTGAACAGAGGTACTAGTACGGTCTCACAATTTTTTATCATTATACTTGGACCTTAGCGAAATTCAAAATCTCATAGCGGCAAAACTTCCCGCCTACAAAATACAAAAATTTCACACGCTTCCAAATTCCCATTCTACCCCTGTGGAGATGACAGCAAAGTCGGTTGGTGGGGGGGTCTGCCCGTCATTTTTTGGATCACCACCTCCCTAGCCCGGAAACCCTCCCAAAAAAAATTCATTTCCCTCAGACCACCCACCGGAACTTCCCAAGTCCCTCTCTCCCACCTCCACGACCACCGCACCGGAACATCCCCGCCGGACTTCCCTGGCCTACCCGAGGCCTCGCGATCCTCGTCATCCGGCTGCCTGCCGGAGCCGCTTCATCGACGCCGTCATCAACCGGACCGGATCATCCCCGCCGAACCTCGAAACCATATGCTCATCCAGCAGTCTACCGCAGTCGCTTCAGCTGCGGTATCGTCCACCCCGCCGGAGCCGCTTCGCCGGATCCGTCGTCCACCGCATCGGATCTTGCTCACCGACACCGCTGTGCATGAACCGGATCTGCTTCACCGGCGCAGTGCATGATCTAAACTCTTCTACTGTCGCTTTTCTATTGCTTGCCTGCAAGTTCTTGTTTAATCTTGGGGGAACCTGTTTGTGCTAACGACGCGCCGTTACGTTTTTGCAGATGAGATGAGTAACCATGAAGTGTAATGGCCGTCTCTCCAACCCCAAGTAGCACATGTAGCGTACTTCATCACCGGATCTATCAACCCCAGGAAGATCTGCTGTGACTCCCACAGAGTGCTTCTCCTAATGTAAGTCCCTTGTTTTAGCGCCATGTTCTGGGTTCAGATTCTTGTTTGTCTGAAGCTCTTTTAGTTCATTCCTAGCTATGACCGTAACACGTTGCTATTTTCTACTTCATTGCTAACTTTAAGCGATTGAACATTTTGGTTTGCATTCCCTGCTCTGTAGATGTAGCCATCATAACTTCTATCTTGCTCAGTCGTTGTTACAAAAATTATAGGTATTATAGTAACATCCTGCTATTATTTAGTTCATGGCCAATTTTAAGTAATTGCACATGTTGGTTCGCATTCCCTGCTCTATAGCTTTTGGCATCGTAACTTCTATATTTGGTTTACATTCCCTGCTCTGTAGATCTAGCCATCATAACTTTATCTTGCTCAGTCGTTGTTACAAAAATTATGGCCTGCTACTATGTTGTTTGTGCCAATTTTTTACTCCATGAACATGTTGGCTTGCATTCCCTGTACTACAGGTGATGCCATTGTTTTGTATCTAGTTCATTGTAAGCTAACAAAGTAAGGACTTAGTTTGGCATGCTATCACTCTGCTATCTAGCCTGTAGTACAAATAAACTTGTCATACTACTAGATAATAATTTTGCGTGCCATCTTGTTCTTCAAAAGCTGCATTATTGACTTGTTTCTCTGACTTGGCATGACGCTCACATATGGAAAGCTGAACATATTGGTTTGCATTCCCTCTTATACAAGTTCACAGGTGATCCCACTATATTCTGTATCTGGTCCATCCTAAGCTCCAGCATTAACTATCCTCTATGTGTTGCTCATTACAAGTTTATATCCCGAAACATCTTGATTTGCATCCCCTTCACTATAAGTTCAGGAGTATTATTTAGTTCACGGCCAAAATGAAGTAATTGCACTTGGCACATGTTGGTTCACATTCCCTCCTCTTTAGCTTTTGCCATCGTAACTTCTATTTTTGGTTTACATTCCCTGCTCTGTAGATGTAGCCATCATAACTTCATCTTGCTCAGTCGTTGTTACAAAATTTATAGCCTGCTACTATGTTGTTCATGCCAATTTTGTACTCCCTGAACATGTTGGTTTGCATGGGACTCGACAGTAGTAAGTCTGCTGTTTCATTCTAACATGCTCTGTTATATTGGCTGTTGGTATGCGGCATGCACTCTTTGTTTGCTTATTGTGCGCATTACAATGATCTTGTTATAACGACGAAATGATGAGTTCCAAATTCTTTGCCAAACAATATTGTAGTGTCTTTGCCTTTCCATTGTTGCTGTCTTAACTTGTAATGTCTTTGTTTCAGATATAGGTGCTGCATGGACAACTTAAAAGATTGCCGGATCGCTTCATTGTATTGCTAGGTTTAATTACCATTCAATTTCTCTGGGTTCTGTAATATTTTTTCAATGCCTTGCAGCTGATGTAATATTTAGTTAGTTTTTATAGTTCTTTCGCGCATTTTTTCTTTGGTGCTTGTGGTAAGTGAGGCTATCCGACAGAAATCAATGCTGCGTAAATATTCTCAGTATCTAAATCACGAATTCCCATCCCTTAAACGGCCCAATTAAGCGAAATCACATATGTGCCTGCCCGCAAAATCCCAAAGCGCATATTATGCCGGCATATAAACAGCAACTAAACGGGCTGGCCCACTTACTTATTGGGCCAGCCCATTTGATTTACGGTGGACCCCACACTATAATTGGGCTGGCCCACTTGCTTTAAGGAGGACCCCACCCACAACTGGGCCGGCCCACTAATTAGTTGGGCCGCCCATTTGCTTTTGTGGTGGACCCCACATACTAAATGGGCCGGCCCTTTAAAATGAAAGTGGGACCCACATGTGTTTTTTGGCCCACTATCTTGTTGGGCCGGCCCACTTGCTATATGGTGGACCCACATACTCATTGGGCCGGCCCTTTAACAGAAAGTGGGGACCACCTTTGCTTTTGGCCCGGCCCACTATCTTGTCGGGCCAGCCCACTTGCTATATGGTGGACCCCACATATCAAATGGGCCGGCCCATTAACAGGAATGTGGGACCCACTGTGTTTGGGCCCACTATCTTGGTGGGCCAGCCCACTTGCTATATGATGGACCCCACATACTAAATGGGCCGGCCCTTTAACGGAAGGTGGGACCCACCGTGTTTTTGGCCCGCACACTATCTTGTTGGGCCGCCCACTTGCTATATGGAGGACCCCACATACTAAATGGGCCGATCCTTTAACTGGAAAGTGGGACCCTGTGTTTTTGGCCCCGCCCACTAGCTTGTTGGGCCGGCCCACTTGCTACGGTGGACCCCACACTAAATGGGCCGGCCTTTTAACGGGAAAGTGGGACCCACGTGTTTTTGGCCCGGCCCACTTGCTTCTTGGGCCGGCCCTTTGTAAGGTGGACCCACATGTTAAATGGGCCGGCCCATTTAAGTTTTGACTAGTCAACATTAGAGGTTAGGCCCGGCCCACGTAACTAATGGACCAGCCCAGCTATATAGTTGACATAGGCATCCCAAATGGGCCTGCCGAAGATGGTACCCGGAGTTTACTGAAGGCCCACTATCCGAAGAATAAGAAGATTCGGGAGTCCAAGATATATTAAGGAAAGCTAGAGTTGTAATAGGAAGTGTTATTTGTAATCTGGCGGGATGAGTTAGAAACCATCCCGGACTCTGTAACTTGTACAAAACGAAACCCTCGGCTCCACCTCCTATATAAGGGGGAGTCGAGGGACAAAGAAAGGATCGAATCTACTGTCAACATAACCCTAGTTTTCATAATCGTCGAGTACTTTTCGCCTAAACCTTCGAGATCTACTTGCCCTCTACTTCTAGCAAAACCCTAGTCTACAATCTGTAGGCATTGACAAGTTAATCCTTTGTCAATTGGCGCCGTCTGTGGGAATTAGAGGTTGCAAGGAGCTGATCTCGATGGCACGTTCAAGATCTTCGACTTCATCAACAGCAAGCAACGCGATGGATCGAGGTAACAAGGGAAAAACTGATCTATTCAATTTTATTCCTCACCCGCCCTCCCGTATGGATGCATGTGCCTATCTGGAGGAGCCCATCACCATGACGTTCGGAAAATTCCGATTTGGCGTCAACAAGGAAGGATCCTACCGTCTCGAAGTTCCGATCTCGTCGGAATTCTCAGCGGTCGATTCTAACTTTTCGTCGAGTGACGAGGAGTTTTCGTCGCCATACTTCGTCGACAACAAGGCAAGCGGAAAGCTCGCCAAGATCTTCAGCAACACATCCTTCGAGTCGTCTGCGGACTCCTTTATAAGCAGCGACTCCGACAGCGTCGACAGCTTCAACTTCATCGACAAGTCTGCTGCCATCGGAAAGGTCTTCACCACTCTATATGATGGTGTCACCAATCCTGATAAAAATCAATGCGCAAAATATCATCAGATCTATGTGGTAGAAGGGGCAGGCACATCAGACCCGCAAACATCAGAGGCTTTCGACGAGTTGGGAAATCCATACGTCGATCCCGCTGATCTCAGACATGGCTTAGGCACTAAATATCCTGGATCCTCAACTCGCGCAAGAGTACAGCTCCCGCAAGAAGCGTGGGATAGGGCTGCGAAAGCCATGGATGGTTCAGAACCTATGACCACCACTGCTACTGTACAAGAACTTCAAGCATATCAATATAGACTTGCTCGAGTAAGCAGAGAGTTGGAAAAACAGACAGCATCCCTGAATAGGAGAAAAGAAGCAGCTTCTGCATCAAGCAGACGCCGAGCAGATTTAAGTCGCCTTTCAGGAAATACGGGAGATAGTCACAGAGAAGCTCGGAGGAGAGCAATGTCTCGGCTGCAAAACATACCCGAAGCAGAAAGAGGAAACATAATCCAAAATCTCGACATGTCCTTTATGTCGATTGATGAAAGAGGAAATATCATCCCAAAAACGCCAGAAGCAGGTTACATGGCAACACAAGCGTATATCCTTGCGTCGAGACCACCTCCTGGGGACCCGAGAGAACCATTGTTCAATATGGCGATGGCTGGAGTAGGAGTTATGGGAACAGCGTTTGCAACAACGCCTCCCGAAGAAAATCCTAGACAAAATAGTCCACGACCCACCGCAGCAGTTCAAGACCCACCAAGAACAAGTGGGGCAAGAGACACAGCAGTCCAAGTAAGGGTGGACAGAGCGCGACAAGAAAGAAGGGAGCGTCAGCACTCGCCAGAGCTTGCCGACGAAGATATGTGTGGGCTCCCATGCTTTACGAGAAGAGTTCGAAAAACTCGAGTACCGAAAGGGTTCAAGTTACCCGAGAATTTCAAGAAGTTCGACGGCCTGCAAGATCCCGAGGATTGGCTCGTGGATTATCTCGAGATGGTAAAACTGGTAGGAGGAACCAGAGCAACAGCTATGCAAAGTATCCAAGTTCACCTGAGTGGTGCCGCAAGATCTTGGATAAAGAAACTCCCCTTAAATTCCATCGACAGCTGGGAGACCTTTGAGGACATCTTCGTGAAAAACTTCCGATCCACGTGCAAGAAACCTGCATCGTTGGAAGAGCTGAGGGCATGCCGACAAAAACACGACGAGTCGATGAGGAAGTATATACAGCGATGGAACATCATAAAGAACTCGGCAGAGGATATATCTGACGAGAGGGCAATAGATGCGTTCGTGGCAGGAGTCCGCCGAGCAGATTTCATCGAGGACTTAGGGAGAACTAACCCTAAGACCATATCAGCACTCATGGAGATAGCCAATAAATGGGCAGATGGAGAAGACGCAATATACAACAAGCGACACAGGTCGCCAGAAGAGGATCGTGGTCGAAATTATCAAAATAGAAGGCGATTTTCTCGCCAGTTTTACAACAACGATGCTCCCGGCCATATATCGGCTGGTTTCCGAGGAAATCCTGGAGGAAATAGTCGAGATGACTATCAAAGGAGTAATGAGCAACAAGGCGACAATAGAGGTGACTTTCGTGGCAACAGGCAAAATAGTGGACCAAGGATTCAAAGACCTTATGTGTCTCCCGAGGAGATGATGAACGGTCCGTGTCAAATGCACTTTTACCTCGACAACAATGGAAAGAGGCAGTCAGGACATCTCCAGAAAGACTGCCGAAATTTCCAGGCAATGTTGCGAGCCGCAGGAATTGCAAATGCCCAAGCAAATAACAGAAACCCTCGGGAGCCAAGGAGCGAGATTCACCTTCCACCTCCTCCCGCAATTACGGACGAAAATCGGCATCAGCTTAGAATTGCGGCAGCACCACATCCACCTCCATATGTTGACCCCAACTCTAACGGTGCGGTCTCGATGATTCAGAAAGCCAGGCCATCAAACAGGGCGCAGAAGGTAATCTCGCGACAAGTGTTCATGGCAGAGAAGATGCCTCCACCAACAGTCGAGTACTTAAATTGGTCGGGGCAAGACATCGGCTTCACAATTGCAGATCATCCGCAGCAAGTTCCTCGACCAGGACAATCAGCACTCATCTTACCCGCAGTAATCGCTGGTTTTGATGTGTCGAGAGTTTTCATAGATGGCGGCAGCAGCTTAAACCTCATGTATGCAGATACATTGAGGAAGATGAACATATCCCTAGCAAATCTGAAACCAACTGACACACGTTTCCACGGGATTACACCAGAGAAGCCAAGTTACCCATTGGGCAAGATCAACCTCGACGTTCAGTTCGGAACCCGAGAAAACTACAGGATAGAGAATCTGGAGTTTGAAGTGGTGGATTTCCCGTCGCAATATCACGCTTTGTTAGGACGACCAGCGTATGCTAGGTTCATGGCAGTGCCGCATTATACATATTTGTTGTGGAGGTTGCCTGGACCCAAGGGACCTATCACAATCAAAGGAAGCTTTGCGTTATCCGATAAATGCGACAAAGATTTTCATCGACTGTCAGAAACTTTCGGGATGCAAGCAGAATATGCGGCACCAAGGTTCACTGATTATGACGTGCTACCAGAGGTAGGAAGACCTTCTAAGGAGCCAACTTTCAACACAACCAAAGATTCAAAAGAGGTACAGATCCACCCGACAGATCCAAAGAAAACGACGTCCATTGCCGCAAACATGGATGTCGCATAGGAAAGCGCGCTCGTCGAGTTCCTCCGTGAGCACTGGAGAATCTTCGCATGGTGTCCAGCTGACATGCCAGGAGTACCCAGGGAACTTGCCGAGCACCACCTCAATTTGGATCCTCTCGCACGACCAGTAAAGCAACCTTTGCGGCGTTTTTCGGAGCCTAGCCGCAAAGCCATCTGAAATAGATCGACTCAAAGATGCTGGTTTCATCAGAGAAATATCTACAGAAGCCACATGGGTAGCTAACCCAGTGATGGTGCCGAAGAAACACACAATAGTCCTTCGCATGTGCGTCGACTTCACGTGTCTCAATAAACATTGTCCCAAGGATCACTTTCCCCTCCCAAGGATCGATCAAATCATCGACTCCACGGCAGGATGCGAACGTCTTTCCTTCTTGGACGCATATTCTGGTTATAACCAGATCAGATTAAAAGAAGAAGATGAAGCCAAAACAGCGTTCATCACACCTTATGGCGTGTTTTGCTACAAAACAATGCCCTTTGGTTTGAAAAACGCGGGAGCAACATATCAGCGGATGATGCAGAAGTGCTTAGCAACACAGATTGGAAAAAATGTACAAGTCTACATCGACGATGTCGTAATAACATCAAAGAAAGGGTCGACTTTGATCGAAGACTTGAAGGAAACCTTCGACAACCTCGACAAGTTTTGCCTCAAGCTGAACCCGACAAAATGCTCCTTTGGAGTTCCCGCTGGAGAACTTCTCGGGTTCTTAGTATCAGCAAGGGGGATTGAAGCTAATCCCGAAAAAATACAGGCCATCGTCACTATGAGAAAGCCAACAAAGTTGAAAGAAATACAACAGCTAACGGGGCGAGTCGCAGCTTTAAGCAGATTCGTCGCCAGGCTAGGAGAAAAGGCGCTGCCGTTCTATGCATTGATCAAACAAGGGGAAAAATTTCAATGGAACGAGGAAGCAGACAGAGCCTTCGAGAACCTCAAGCGAGCAATTTCGACACCACCGATATTGGTGGCGCCAAAAGAGAAAGAACCTCTCCTCTTGTACATTGCAGCCACACCTCAGGTGGTCAGCACGGCCCTAGTAGTCGAGAGGGAAGAAGAAGGCAAGCTTCATGGAGTTCAAAGGCCAGTATATTTCATCAGCGAAGTACTGTCGCCGTCAAAACAGCGGTACCCGCAATATCAAAAGCTAGCATATGGAGTATTCACGACAGCAAGAAAATTGCGACACTATTTTTCGGCGCACCCGATAATAGTGGTCAACGAGGCTCCCTTATCAAATATACTGAACAACCCAGAAGCTACGGGTCGTGTCTCCCTTTGGGGAATAGAACTTTCCCCTCGGGACATCACGTATGAAAAAAGAAAAGCAATAAAATCACAGGTCTTACCAGATTTCATTGCAGAATGGATGGAGTTACAAAACACGGGACCCCCAGATTTATCGAGAACTTGGACCATGAATTTCGACGGGTCCAAGAGATTGGAAGGTGCTGGAGCAGGCGTGATATTAGTATCACCTGAAGGCGACAAGTTGAAGTATGTTCTGCGGATGACGTTCCCAAACGCATCTAACAATGAAGCAGAATATGAAGCTCTCATACACGGGATGAAGATGGCAAAAGCTTGCGGTGCAACCCGACTGAAAATTTTCGGTGACTCACAATTGGTGGCACAGCAAGTCATGAACCAATGCGACGCAGTCAACGACAGTATGATAGCATACAAAGAGGTGTACAATGAGCTGGAGAAATTATTCGAAGGTTGCGAGGTAAACCACATCAGCAGGATGAGCAACGATGAAGCCGACGTTCTCGCAAACATCGGGTCACAGTGTCTCGCGATACCTCCAGGCGTGTTTTGGGAAGAGATAAGCGAGAGATCAACAAAGCCAGCAAAAACAAAGAAGGAGAAGAAAGAGAAACCCTCGAGTATCACCAAAGACACAGAAGAAGAAGAAGAAGAGCAAGAGTTAGTCATGATGGTGCAAATTCCATGGATGCAGGTTTACATATCATACATCCTAAGGAAAACGATACCCGACGATCCAGTTGAAGCAAGGCGAATAATCAGGAGATCAAAAGCTTTCACTGTGGTAAAAGGGGAGTTGTACAAACGAAGTATTTCGGGCGTGCTACAGAGGTGCGTTACACCCGAAGAAGGAAGAATCATCCTGAAAGATGTGCACGAAGGAATATGTGGGCACCACGCGAGTAGCAGAGCTATCGCGGCTAAGGTTTTCAGAGCAGGATTTTATTGGCTCACAGCAATCGAGGATGCAAAGGAAATAGTGCGCACTTGCGACGCGTGTCAAAGATTTGCGGCAAGACCTCACTCACCAGCAGCGGAACTTATGCCAATCCCACTGTCTTGGCCCTTTGCTCAATGGGGTCTCGACATGGTGGGTAAATTGCACAAAGCTTCGCCAGGAGGATATGAGTACTTGCTAGTGGCTGTCGACAAATTTACCAAGTGGATAGAGGCGAAGCCAATAAATTCACCAGATGCAGCATCCGCAATAAAGTTTGTGAAGAGCATTGTCTTTCGCTTTGGAGTACCTCACAGCATCGTCACAGATAACGGCAGTAACTTTACTTCCAAGGAGTTCAAAGCATATTGTGCAGAAGTGGGCATAAAACTAAGTTTTGCGTCTGTCGCACATCCACAGACCAATGGTCAAGTCGAAAAGGCCAATGGCATCATCTGCAATGGCATCAAGAAGCGCCTGCTAGGACCTTTAGAAAAAGCTAGGCATACTTGGCCAGAGGAGCTACCAAGTGTTTTGTGGAGTATCCGAACAACGCCAAATACAGCGACGCAGGAAACGCCGTTCTTTTTGGTCCACGGAGCTGAAGCAGTCTTGCCGATAGAAATAGAACACGATTCTCCACGAGTCGTAGAATATGACGAAGAAACTTCGAGAAAAGCTTTGGAGGATGATGTCGACGCACTCGATGAAGCTCGAGACGAAGTCCTGTCACGAGTCGCCAAATATCAGCAGGACCTGAAAAACTATCACAGTCGACGATTGCGGCCAAGATCTTTCCAAGTGGGTGACCTGGTTTTACGACTCAATCAAAAAAGCCATGAAAAACTCGAGTCACCGTGGCTAGGACCATACATCGTCACAGAAGTAATAGAAGGAGGAGCATACAGAATCAAAGACAAGAAGACAGGGATTGACGAGCCAAATCCCTGGAACGTGGCACAGCTCAGGCGTTTCTACGCCTAGATGTCGAAAATATAGTCCCCCTTTGTAAAGCTACAATGTACTGAAACGCCCGCGAGTTTTCAGACGCACTCTTTTCCTTTTTCGGGGCACCGAGTGGGGCCGGGAAAGGTTTTTAATGAGGCGGACTCGCGGTGCTGCAATATAATAAAGATAGTGGAATTACATATCTTCTTCCCGACAAGACCAGGGGTTTTCCCCTACATGATACAATATATATATATAAACACAGTGTCGACAAACGCAAAAGAAGCATCTTGCCTTGGTAAAAATACCTCGCCAAAACAAAAAGAGATATAGACAAAATAGTGATCAACAAAAGGCTCGGGGGCTTGCACCCACAAAAATAGTACACAGTGTATATTATCTTGCCTTGGTTTAAAAACCTCGCATTATACAAATACAGCGAATAGCCACCGAAAATACTCGGGGGCTAGACAAATATAGAAATATGCTGTTTGCTTCACAATAGAATCATAATCATGATTTACAAAGGAGAATTATCTACCAAAGGAAAATAATTAGTCTTGATTCAATATATCATCAAGGGTCACTCTGTTTTCTTCAGGAGCAGCGCCAAGAAAATCAGCATAATGACCATCTGCAAAAAAGTCGGCATCCATCCGAAGAAGGTCTTCAATCATTTCTTCGGCTATAGGTGAAACCTTCGTGTTAATACGATCGACACCAACTCTTCGGCGCCGTACCTTCTCGTGAACTTTCTCAACAACTTGGGTCAGATCAAGTTTTGAGTGGCAGATCTGAAGCATTATAAGGGCAAATCTGGCGCCAGCCACCAGTTGAGCTCTGACAAAGTGATGGATCCTGTGGGCATCCTTAAATTTCTCCATTAACTCGGGAAGAGTTTTTGGTTGAATGTTCCGAGGAAACATAGAGTTATAAACCATTGAGAGGGTCTTGGTACAGAAGTCAAGATACCCGCGAACCTGAAGCGCGCGATCTTGAAATCTCACGATTTGGCGAGTCCGTTCAGGCGTGCCCCAAAAAGTCGACCCATGTTCACGGGCAAGCCGAAGAAGAACATTGGAACGAGCCTCGACACGTTCATCTTCAGTAGCAGTATCCAAAAAAGCACCTATTGTTTCTTACAACAGGTCAGTAGATAATAAGGAGGCAAGCAGCAAAGAAAAAAGAAGCGCGACAAAGATAATCAAACATACCCGCCATATCCAAGCTAGCATCTATTAGCAGCTGGAGCATGGAATTTTCCCGAGACACAGCAGCAGCAGCTTCAGCAACAGCAGAGTCCTTTTCAGCAATGGCAGTTTGAGCTTGATGGAGTGCAGTTTTTTCTCTTTCAGAAGACTCTCGAGATTGTTCCATAAGTTTAAGCGATTGTTTCTTCGTGAACTGAAGTTGCTGTCGAAGTTCTTGCAAATCTTCCGACAAAGGTGTGCTTGAGGGACCTTCACGGAAATTGTCATCGGTTTCTACTTTCTTCGACAAGGAAGATGCAGGAGCAGCATTGGGAGAGCAAGGATTGGTCGAATAATTGTCAAATATTAACTGGAAAATAAAATCTTCGGATCAATGACAGCACCAAGAGGAATTTCATTACTTCTAAAAAGTTTACACCGTCATTACAAAAGAAGTTCTCCTAAGGGACTAGCAGGGTAATTGTCGCCAAGGCTAAAGTGACGACAATAGCAAAAGAAGTAAAAAAAGCAAAAAAATAGAAAAGACAGAGGCATGCAACTAGACCTCCGGCCTCGATGAACTAGGAGTCGAAGCTGGCTTGACCCCAAGATACGCCAGGATTTTCTTCGTGTTGGGTTTCGCCGCCTTGACCAAGGATCGCCACTTGAGTTGCTCAATTTGATCCGTGTCGCCAACTTTGGTCCAGTCAATAGTTTGTTGACTGTCAGCGACCAGGGCAACAGTGCTCTCAACGGCAACCTTCTGGTTTTCATGGCGCATCTTCAGCCCAAGATCTTCGGGAGTATTAAAGCACTTGGCTAGATTAAGGAAAGTTGCGGGTGCCTCTTTCTTTGGGAAGAAATAGGGGAAGAGCCGCAACAGTCCTGCTTTAGCTTCGTCGATACCTTCACGTGCTTCCGTCCCGTGAAACTCGAGGAATGAAACGGCGTCAAGCAGAGGATCATTATCGGGATCTTCAAGTTCATATTCTTGAGCCGTTCTAGCTGAAACAATGAACATCCATTTAGCAACAAACAAGTAAAGGAAAGAAGATCCAAAAGATTTGAATTGGGGTAGATACTTACTGACAAAGCGACGATTTTGGGTCCTTATGCGCTTAAGGATGGCTTCTTCGCGAGCAGATTGAGCAGTTATATGTTCACTCAGCGAAGTTTCGGCATCGTGAAGTTTCTTCCGGAGATCTTCGACACCAGCAGCATCAGCCTTGGCCTTATCAGCCTCTGCTCGAGCACCAACAGCATCTGACTCAGCCTTTTTGCGAGCCTTTTCACTTTGCTCTAATTGTTGAGCAAGTGTGTTGGCACGTTCATTGGCTTCCGCCAGTTTTTCTACCAAGGAAGATAAATATAGTTAAAAATCTCGACAACAAAGGAGCAAAAGAAAAGAAGCAAAAGGAGTAAAGCATTACCTTCAGCTTTACTAGCATATTCACGGTACCCGACAAATTGGGTACCGATGCGAAGAAGATCCTTTATCAGAGGCTGTTAAAAAAAGGGGATAGAAGGAAATGGCGGTATGAGAAAAATATAATGGTACATAGAAATCAACAAAGAAAACATAAACAATGACAAGGAAGTTAAGAACTTACATCCTCCAAGAGAGGGTTAGAGGAGCTACTCAATTGAAGAGTAGGCTCCGGGATGATCTCCGTCCTCGCCCTTTTCGACAAAGGGGCTCGGGGGCTTGAAGGAGGAGTAGCAGTGTCGACGTTCTGTCGAGGAGGCGAAGTTTCTTCTCCTTCAACTGGCGTCTCCGAGGCAACTAATGTATGTGACGTACTCGTTCGAGCAGCCACATCAGCGGTTGGTACCTCTTCTTCCTCATCACTACAAGTAAAATGTCGACAATATAAACAGCAAGATAGACACGAATGTTCAAATACAAAAAAAGATAGAAAAAGGACTTACGAACTGATGAGGGTCCCGAGATACGGATCATAAGCTGCCTTCTGCGACGAAGGATCAGCTTCTTCGGGTTTAGAAGTCCCGGAATCTTCGACATCATCCCTCTTCCTTTTGTTCTTTGGAGAAACAGCAAGAGGAGGAGATTGGGCCGATGCAGTGCCTTCAGAGGCAGCGTCCTTTTCAGCAGATCCCGCAGATTTTCGAGAATCTGCGGGTTCATTAACAAAAGAGGGGGCCTCTTGGTTATCATCAGAGATAACGGCCCTTTCTTCGACTTCCCCACCTTCAGGAAGAGGAGGAAGTGAAACAAGATTTGGGTGGTCCTGTATAAAAAGAGGGAAGGATATCAGGAAGGAGCACACAATGCAAAAAGCAAGGCAATAAGAAATTACGCGACAATGTTTACCTTAGGAAGTGCATGGGCGGCGCTGTATGGTTTCACGCGACAAGAAGAAGGGATAGAATCTTTTTTGCTGAGGGAGGTGATTTTTCGGACAAGTTTTTCCAAGTCCTTCACCTCCAAATCTGTCGACAGCCGATCCACGTCTTCGTCGCCAGTATATTTCCAAAGAGGAAATTTGCGAGCTTGAAGAGGCTGAACTCTATTCTTAAGGAAATACACTATAATCTGGATACCTGACAATTCTTTGCCGCGAGTATTTTGCAACTCGCGGATGCGAGTCATCAAGGCCTCAGTCGAAGCTCTTTCTTCTTCGGTAGCCTCTGCATCCCAAGAACGGCGACGAAGAATTCTTTCGTCACCATCGAACGGAGGGATGTTGTCCTCTGCGCATCCATGGTTTTCCTCACGAATGTACAACCACCTCTTACGCCACCCTTGAACGGAGTCAGGGAGTTTGACGTCGAAGTAATTGGCAGTGGAGCGGATAGAGATAACAACGCCGCCTATATTATAGGCGACATTGTGAGAGCCATTGCGGCGACAGAAGAAAATGCGCTTCCATAGCGCCCAATTGGGCGAGACGCCAAGGAAGGCTTCGCAGAGAGTAATGAAAATGGAAATATGGAGGATTGAGTTTGGCGTGAGGTGGTGAAGTTGAAGACCGTAGACAAAAAGCAATCCACGGAGAAAAGGATGAATGGGGGCGGATAAACCGCGGATGAGATGGTCGACAAAACTTACCCGGTACCCCATTGGAGGGGCTGGGTAGCTTTCTTCACTAGGGAAGCAAACCGCTTTGGGTTTCTTGGTGATCCCCAGCTTCTTCAGGAGATTCAGGTCCTGGTTCGTGACCTTGGACCTCTCCCACTCCACGGCTCCTAGATCCGCGGCGGCCATTGATGAATCAGGCGTGCTGTGGCGAGTGAGACGCGTGCGTGGTGGCATCAACGGCAGTGGACAAAGCAATGCTTGGGCGTGCGGAAGATCAAACAGAGTTGGGCGCAGGGGAAGTTTTTGCAGAGGGGAACAGATGTGCGGCGCAAGCGAAGGACTGGACCGAGGTTGAAGAAAGGTTTATATAGGATTCGGACGAAGCAGTGCACCGTTGGATGAAGAAATCGTGTGGTGAAAAAGGATCTCGTAGATACAAGGGTAAAAAGGTATTTTTACTGGGAAGGAATGGAACAGGCATTACCGTACGTGCGCCAGGAAAAGCGGAGGACGTGTGTCCCCCACTTGCACGACGTGTCAACGTGGTGGGAACAATGGACCCACAAGGCAGAAAAAATCCCAATTATTGATAGAGGTGAAGAGAATTTGACAAAGGAAAATATGTCGACAAGAAAAATAAAAAGAGAATGGCGACAGGGTAAATCATTTGAATACTTTTGGAGCCTTTGATCAAATACAAGTTTTTGCCCAAACGCTCGGGGGCTACTTTGGAAAAATAGAAAATTTCGAGTATGACAATATAGAAATGGCGAGAGCCTATGACCAAATCCAAGAATTTGTTCATAGCCTCGGGGGCTACTCCCATCGGGAGCGCTGGTCGCGCACCCGATAAATATAAAAATATCGAGAAGGATTATAAATATAGCGGCAAAGGATACTAATCTGTGGAGCCTACACCCAAGCACAAGTTCTTGGCTGTAGCCTCGGGGGCTACTCCCATCGGGAACGCTGTTCGCGTGCCCGATGAATTTTTCAAAAATAGAGAAACAGAAGTGAGTATATTTCGAGTTACACAGATAACTCTACATATACTCCCATCGGGAAGACAAAATAAGTCATCAAATATGACTCGATAAAATGTGCTATTCCAAAGGCGAAAAGCACTCGACAATATATTCTCAGAACGCCAAAGTTGCGATCAATTTCTGAATGCCGCAAATTTGCGAAGGTAAGACCCCAGATCCGTTCTGCTGGGCGTGGCATCGCCAAAGACTGCGCTCTGCTACTTTTATCCGTATCAACAGATACGAAGAAAAATCCTAACGGACGCGTTAGGTACCCGATAAATTTGACTGGGACTCGACAGAATGGTAAGACCTTAAGCGGCACCTGTCGAAGTTTACACCAGTATCCCGAGATCATGTCCAGGGACGTGATCTTGAAGTAGGTTTTTGCGGATTGCCACTAGAGCAGTTAACTAGTACCTGATCCGTCAGATGAACTAGCCCCAACTACCATTATCCCTGTACAATATAGAATTTTATGTGAAGAAGCATAAATAAAAGCTCTCGAATAAATATAAACAGTCGAGATTTCCCTTGACTCTACGATTCAAGCAAAATCTCGGGGCTACCGACATAGGCATCCCAAATGGGCCTGCCGAAGATAGTACCCGGAGTTTACTGAAGGCCCACTATCCGAAGAATAAGAAGATTCGGGAGTCCAAGATATATTAAGGAAAGCTAGAGTTGTAATAGGAAGTGTTATTTGTAATCGGCGGGATGAGTTAGAAACCGTCCCGGACTCTGTAACTTGTACAAAACGAAACCCTCGGCTCCACCTCCTATATATGGGGGAGTCGAGGGACAAAGAAAGGATCGAATTTACTGTCAACATAACCCTAGTTTTCATAATCGTCGAGTACTTTTCGCCTAAACCTTCGAGATCTACTTGCCCTCTACTTCTAGCAAAACCCTAGTCTACAATCTGTAGGCATTGACAAGTTAATCCTTTGTCAATAGTTGACCGGTCAAACTATGTCATCTGGCCCGGCCCGCTTAAGACGTGGCAGGCCTCGTGTGGGCCTACCATCTACCACGGGGTTTCAGCCGGTTAACGCCGTTAACTGGCGATTAACGGCGTCGCCACGTGTCGGTTGCATGACGTCAGCAGTCAACGGGCTCCCGAAAACACTTTCGCAACGGTCTGATTTTCCGTGGCGGAAGGGCGCCGCGCGCACCGAAAAAATCGTCGTTGGACTTTGCCTGACGCAGTTTCGACAACAGAACCCATATCGTCGGGTTAGGCCCATAGGCGACGAAAAATGCCCCTTAGTTGACGATTTTGGGATGTTGTCTATCAGAACTTTTCTTGTAGTGGTCGCGTCTCACCTATGCGGACACCGGGGGTGAGCACACCCCCAATTTTGTTGGGTATTGGGCACGAAGGTGTTTCGGCCTCAACGCCGCCTTAGGATCATGCTAAGGTGGAAGAAAAACATACACAAAGAACACAAGAGCATTTTTTACCCAGGTTCAGGCCGCCCTTTGGCTAACAACCCTACGTCCTGCTTTGGTGGATTATCTTGGATGGATATTGTACAAGATGATGAACTCTCTTTTGCTTCCCCTTTCTCTCTTCCTACAACAAGATGATGTCGGGAGGATGCTTTCTTTAGGTCCTACACCTCCCGGGCTTCCTCTTTCTTTTGCTTCCCCTTTCTCTCTTCCTATTCAGCTAGATCATGCTAGTCCGAAACAGACTAACTCTTTCTCTCCATGTCCTGGATCCTTTCCTTGACGTTGCCAAGGTATTGCTCGCCTTGGTTGGTCGGTTGGCCGGGTGGTGGGTTGGTCCAGCTTGGTCTGATATGGTCTGGTCTGGTCTTCTCTGGATTAGTCTGGGTTGGGTTTGTCTAGATTGGGTTCATCTAGATTTGGTTCTCGTTCCTTGGTTGGTTCCTCGCTTTTATACCTCTTGGGATTGCCACAACGGCTAGTCCGAGCACCGCCCAGGAGCATTCCCGGGCTCAATCGGATGGAGCCACACAGACAAATGGCAGGTGGGTGGTGAGAGTGGCCAATGGACACCCATGGGCGGTGTGCCGACGTACTTGATGGTGGCGTGATAGCTCGGGCAGCGAGCTATCACTCCTGTCCGCAGCGCCGGCCTTTGCTGGTCCGCGCCATGAAGACGCGCAGGGGTGCATGCGCCTCGCATGTTTCCCACGCAAGTCTTGACACGCCTTGTCAGGCTCAACTGACCGCCGCTCCCTGGCCACGCCTGACCAAGGAGAGGTGGTTCCCAAGTCCTCCCTAAGGCAGTTCGGACCATGCCTTAGCCTAGTTTCCTCGCTAGTTTGTCCTCATTCCCTCTTCCGGGGCCAACACCGGGAGGATACCAAGGATAGCTCCTTGCCCAGCTTGTCCCGTTCTCCTTAACTTGGCTACTCGTCCTGGTTCGCCTTCATCCTATAGTGTTTGTCCGCCACAGGGGTGCCTACGCCAAATGTTAAATCTTAGCGTAGTTACACCTGTTTTACCATGGCATGTACCTTACTTGTTCATTGTGATCGTGACTGGGGTGCCATGGGCTGGAGTCCGCGCGACGCGGCGTAATCGTGGGGACCCTCGATCCCACTATGTCGACAAGAGGCATATGGATTACAACACAATCTAAAAATATAACCTCTCCACAAAATAAAGACAAGTTGCCAATCACAACCATGCAAATAGCACTTAAACGATATTTGGGGTTCAATCAATCAAAAACTATGAGGGGGATGAAGTGAATCTTGGAGATGGAGATGGTGATGATGATGGCGTTGATGGATATGTTGATGGAGAGGCATCCCCCTATGCAAAGGAGGAGTGGTGATGACGATGGCGTCAATTTCCTCCTCACCGAAGGCTCAGGTGTTGCAGGATTCGCCCTCTCCTGGAGTAGGAGAGGACTTTCGCCTCCGCCTCCGCCTCTGTAAATCTCGGGAAAATTATGGCATAGGTTTTCTGGCGTGACCGTGGTTCTGTCAAAAGGAGGGGTCAAGACGGTGCTCGAGGCCCAAATGGGCCTGTGTGGCACGCCTAGCAGAGGGGGGCGCCACCTGGCCTATTTTGGCCCTCGTGGCTCCCATCTCGTACTTCTTTGGCCCACTGTCTTCCTCTGGATAAAAAATGATCAAGTATTTTTTTCCTTTGATTTTTAGGCATCCAGAAGGTCCTGAAACAGCAAAATAAGAAAAAGGAGGTTTTCTGCCTCCCAGAAATTAAATACCAATGAAAGGTAGTTTGTAGGAAAGTCTCATAACTCAACTAAAAAGGCATAAATAAAGGTTGATTATGGAAAATATCAGTCAAAACTAACCATATAAGTATATAGATTGATGATGTAAAATGCACGTATCAAGACCTTGCTAGTAGTGAGCTTGTCCAACTCGTGGGTGGTGCGTATACCACGCCGGGCCTACAGACTAAGGTGTAACACCATGGGGACAATGAGAGGCCTCCATTTCCATGGCAATCTGAGGCTCAGAATGTTGCGATTGCACTTTGACGCGGTGTGGCGCGGAATCCCACGCAACTAACATTCCACAATGCTAATATATGTAAAATGCATACATAATTTTTGTAATTTATTGATGCATACTCCCACATATTAACACCTTTTAATGTGTTATCTATTTATATTAATTTTTGCGGATTTACCAGTGATCCCCTTTATTTTGGTTATAACTCCGCGGAGCAGGAATTCTATGTTTTTTGTATTTTATCTTTCACGGACCTAAATGCAGACAAATGGACCTGGGATTTTTCGAGGATTATTTTACGTGAATACAATGACCTAGCGCACTTGGTCCTTAGGAGGGGAGACCGGATTCCCAAAAGAGCATAGGTGGTGTGGGCCCCACCTTGGGCCGCACCACCCATGCTCTTTTCCTCCTCTAGCGTCGCCAATCATCCATCTTCATCTCAGACACGAAGTCTTTACCTAAAAAGAATATAAAAAGGACCCCAAGCCATTCTCAAGGGATGCGGCCATGAAAACATAGAAACACCGAAACAGAGCCAGATCAAGCGAAAATTGGAGGGGGAAACGCCGCCGAAGTCGCCACCAGTGGGATTTCTACCTTATCCAACATCTTGACCATAATCACCATGACGAAGAGGGAGTGGTCCACCTCAGGACTACGTATTTGTGGCAGTAGCTTGATCTATTTCTCTCTTGTGCTATCATTGATTTACTACCATATAAGTTGCCCAACATGAGCATGGTTATTTATGTAATTCCTACGCGGTGGTTCTTTATTCTATGAGATAAGATTTGAATTATATTATGTGTAAGATGTATTACTAGATATATTATGTACCCCGTTCTTAAGTACTTGTTTTGAGCCAACATGTTTGAGAGAGTGTGTGCGGGAAAACGTGTGTATTAGTTAGAGTAGCATGGTGGTGGTGATTGGATAGTGACAACAAATTCGAGATCCACTATGATTTTACCTTTATTTTGTTACCTCATAAGGGATTAAGTGAATGCATATGTTATAATTATGTAGTGACATCTAAGATAATATCGTTTGATCAAGGTAGCATATTTGTTATTCAAACATCATATCAAAGTACCAAATACTATGCTCTGGTTATTCTTGATTCTAGATTGCATGGAGTTTTCCAAGAGGAGTATAAGAGAGACGTGTTGCATCATCTTCAAAATAGGAAGTGACGCCCATATGATTTCTTATCATAACCATAATGAAGTTTCATTAATAATATATTGCTTGTGAATTGTAATATGTCCATTGTACCTTATAAGAGAATAATCAAGTGCACCCATGAACCCCGGTCCAATTTTTATTATAAGAAACAACTTTCAAACACTTTATCAAATTTTATATTTTTGGCATTAATTAAATACAAAAATAAAAAAACATTTTTAATATTAGTAAACACAAATAAAAACCCAAAAATACCTTTATATTATTGTTTTTACTTTCCTTCTCATAGATTGTTTTACTTTATTTATTTACAACTTTATTTCATATTTACTAATACAAAACATTGTGTTTGACAACCACACGGTGGAGTTGGGGACCTAAGGCAAAGACTTTTTTTGTAGGTTACTTGAAGAGGAGAAGCAAAAGACATGTCTCCACTAATTTCCAGTGAGTTTGATATAAACTCTCAGGTCACCTTTGTGGGGAAAGGACGCTTGTTGCAACACTCTGCGGTTGAAGACCCAACGAGTTGGTACACACTGAGTTGTTGACACCATCAGCTGCCACGCCCATTGTTTGGCTTGGGCGCGGTCGAAGGAGGGGTCGTCTTGGGTGCCGTGTAGGATGACGCCGGTTGCGGTCCTCCTCGTGTAGCGCCAAAGTCCGTGATAGTCGGGTTGGTGTGAGAAGCGGCATGTGCTACAGCGTAGTTATGGATGCCACTTGTGCGACGCTGAGAGGGCTTGCACAGCTCGGTAGACTGGAGTTACGAGAACAGGTCGCATATCAGCATGGGGGTGGTGTGAGAAGTGATCACCTCAAAGAGAGAATGATAGTTGTCGTCAAGACTGCCGAGGATGTACAAAATAAAATCCTCGTCCCGGAGAGGCATCCCGATGCTAGTCAACGAGTCGGAGAGCGCCTTCATCTTATGGAAGTAGACGTTAATAGTCTTGGTCTCCTTTTTCAGCTCTGCCATCTGTTGTTGACTCGCCGAGGACCGTGCAATAGATGTGGAGGCAAAAGCTCCATTTAGCGTCTCCCAATCCTCGCGTGAAGTACCGGCAAACATATTCATGCCAAGGACACTTGATAGGATGGCCTGGTCCTATTGTGTCCAGTGTTGATGCGTCGGATTTGGCTAATGTTGCATCCCGCCGCAGGGGTGACGACGATGTGGGGATCAGGGCAGATGATGGAGACATCACATAGCCCATGAGCATATGACTGCAAAGAAGTGGATGGCGGTGATCGGTTCTTGGTGGTGGTCGGCCTCTGGTGGCGGCGTTGTCTGCACCGGTGGAGTCGTCTCGATTTATACGCAGTGTTCATCGGTTCTCTTGTGCTCTCGGGAGCGTTTGCTCTTCTCCGGAGTAGTTTTTATAATGGTTGTTCCTGTGGGCTTCGCGCTTTCTATTGTAACTCTTTGTTATACATGTTATAGCCGATTGATACGTCTCCAACGTATCTATAATTTCTGATGTTCCATGCTAGTTTTATGACAATACCTACATGTTTTGTTCACACTTTATATCGTTTTTATGCATTTTCCGGAACTAACCTATTAACAAGATGCAGAAGTGTCAGTTCCTGTTTTCTGTTGTTTTTGGTTCCAGAAAGGTTGTTCGGGCAATATTCTCGGAATTCGACGAAACGAAGACCAAACATCATAATTCATCGAGACGGACCAGGACACCGAAGGGGAGTCGGAGAGGGCCAGGGGGCCCCACACCACCCGCGGCGTGACCAAGGAGGGGGGCGCGCCAGGTGTGGGGAGTCCACCGCACCCTCGCGCCGCCTCTTCACCTATAAGACCCCTCGTGACCTAAAACTTCGATACCGATTGACGAAACTCCAGAAAGACTCCAGGACGCCGCCGCCATCGCGAAACTCCAATTCGGGACAGAGTCTCTGTTCCGGCACCCTGCCGGGACGGGAAATTGCCCCCGGAGCCATCTCCATCGACACCACCGCCATCTTCATCGCCATCGTTGTCTCCCATGATGAGGAGGGAGTAGTTCTCCCCCGAGGCTAAGGGCTCTATCGGTAGCTATGTGGTTAATCTCTCTCTCATGTACCTCAATACAATGATCTCATGAATTGATTTGCATGATTGAGATCCATATGATGAGCTTTGTATCACTATTAATCTATGTGCTACTCTAGTGATGTTATTAAAGTAGTCTATTCCTCCTTCATGATGTAACGGTGACAGTGTGTGCATCGTGTAGTACTTGGCGTAGGTTATGATTGTAATCTCTTGTAGATTATGGAGTTAACTATTACTATGATAGTATTGATGTGATCTATCCCCCCTTTCATAGTGTAATGGTGACAGTGTGTATGCTATGTTAGTTCTCGGTCTAAATTGCAAAGATCTATCATGCTCTAAAGGTTACTTAAATATGAATGCCGAATGTTGTGGCGCTTGTTAACTCCGGCTTGAGGGAGCTCTTGTAGCCCTACACAATGAATGGTGTTTGTTATCAAACAAGAGTATATGTAGCACAAGTAAGGAGAAGTTATTTATTTATTATGTGATCAATGTTGAGAGTGTCCACTAGTGAAAGTATGATCCCTAGGCCTTGTTTCCAATACTGCAAACACCGCTTACTTACTGTTCTACTGCATGTTTACTCGCTGCCATATTTATTTCAGATTGTTATTACCACTCATATTCATCTATACCACCTGTGTTTTACTATCTCTTCGCCGAACTAGTGCGCCTATACATCTGAGAAGTGTATTAGGTGTGTTGGGGACACAAGAGACTTCTTGTATCTTAATTGCAGGGTTGCTTGAGAGGACTATCTTTGACCTCTACCTAACTGAGTTCGATATACCTTGGGTGATTCACTTAAGGGAAACTTGCTGCTGTTCTACAAACCTCTGCTCTTGGAGGCCCAACACTCTAGGAATAGAAGCGTGAGTAGACATCAAGCTATTTTCTGCGCCGTTGCCGGGGAGGTAACGTAAAAGGTATTCACATCCTCCGACTACTAAGCTATTTCCTAGCACTGTTGCCGGTGTGTGAGTGCTCGAAGCTATCTCCTTTAGATTCTGCAATTAAATCTTTTTGTTTCTTGTTTTTATTTTCACTAGTTAAGCTTAATGGAAAACAACAAAAAAATTAGAGATCTTTATGAACTTTATCTTGAGTTAGGACATGAGGTGTTTGAAGAGAAAATTAAAAAACCCATGGAACTTTGTTTGCAAAATAGTTGTAGCAATGTTATTAGCATGAACTCTTTGAACACCATTATTGCTAAAGCTATGGAAGAATTTAAGCTTGGGGAAGCTAGTTTTGAGGAGCATGATATTTTTAGTCCCCCAAGCATGGAGGAGAAAATTTACTTTGATGATACTTTGCCTCCCATATATGATGCTTGCAATGATGAATATGATATTTTCAGTCCACCTACTATTGAGGAGAAAGTTAATTATGATTACAATATGCCTCCTATATATGATGACTATGGTGATGAGAATAATAATGATAGCTATTTTATTGAATTTTCTCCCACTACAACTAATAAAATTGATTATGCTTATGTGGAGAGTAATAATTTTATGCATGTGGGTCATGACAAGAATGCTTTATGTGATAGTTATATTGTTGAGTTTGTTCATGATGCTACTGAAAGTTATTATGAGAGAGGGAAACATGGTTATATGCATCTTAATAATATTAAGTTTTCCCTCTTTATGTTGAGAATCTTGAAATTGCGCTTGTGTTGCTTTTCTATGCTTGCCACTTTGTTCTTCATGAATTTATTTGTGTAGAAGATTCCTTTTCATAGGAAGTGGGTTAGGCTTAAATGTGTTTTGAATTTGCCTCTTGATGCTCTCTTTTGCTTCAACTCATATTTCTTGCGAGAGTATCATTAAAATTACTGAGCCCATCTTAATGGCTATAAAGAAAGCATTTCTTGGGAGATAACCCATGTGGTTATTTTACTACTGTTTTGTTGAGTCTTGGAAGTTGTTACTACTGTAGCAACCTCTCCTTATCATGTTTTTTGTGCCAAGTAAAGTCTCTATGGTAAAGTTGATGCTAGATTTGGATTGCTGCGCAGAAACAGAATTGCTGTCTGTCACGAATTTGCGTAGAACTCTCTGTAGAAAAATCAAAAAATTCTGCCAATTTACGTGCGTGATCCTCAGATATGTACGCAACTTTCATTAGTTTTGAGTTTTTCCGTTTGAGCAAGTTAAGTGCCTATGGAAAATTCGTCTTTACGGACTGTTCTGTTTTGACAAATTCTGCCTTTTATTTCGCATTGCCTCTGTTGCTATGTTGAATGGATTTCTTTGTTCCATTAACTTCCAGTAGTTTTGGACAATGTCCAGAAGTGTTAAGAATGATTGTGTCACCTCTGAACATGTGAATTTTTATTATGCACTAACCCTCTAATGAGTTTGCTTGAAGTTTGGTGTGGAGGAAGTTTTCAAGGGTCAAAAGAAGAGGATGATATACTATGATCAAGAAGAGTGAAAAGTCTAAGCTTGGGGATGCCCCCGTGGTTCATGCCTGCATATTTCAAAAAGACTCAAGCATCTAAGCTTGGGGATGCCCAAGGCATCCCCTTCTTCATCGACAACCACTACAAGAATTCGTGTGTATTGCAACAAAATCTATTACAACAGAAATAATTTTGTTGCAATAAAGGCCAATATCACCACAAAGTCAGTTTTTGTGGTAATAGGAGCCAGGAATTGCCACGATTTTTTTCTATTGCGTAAAGGTGAGCTTTGGTTGCAATAGAGGCTAGTTATTGCGACAAAATGCCAACTTGTGGCAATAATGTGTATGTACTACAACAATTGTGTTACATTGCCATAGGCACATAATTTTGTTGCAATAGAGAATATATATTGCCACAAAAATACATGCGTTGTAATATCTTGTGCATATTGCAACAAAATGAATATGCGTGGTAATATCTTGCTCATATTGCCACGACAATTTATTGTTGCCAGGTAGGATGTGATATTGCAACATTGTTCAAAGGCCCATATGTTAGACTGGTTTTTATTAAAGTTATACTTTACATATATATTGACTAATAGTACCAACAATCGACATGAAATATATTTTTTATGTAACAATTTAGCAGCAAGGAAGGTTTGTGAGACGTGTATGTTGTTGTGTATTGGCACATACGTGCCCCACAAGGTATTTACCTTTTTTTCTCATGTATTTGTGTTTGACCTGGCACAGCATCTTATTCGGTGGTTCCACGTTTATTTTGAAAAGAAAATTTTAAACCATAATTAACTAATTTCCCACCAGAATCTAAAATTATTCTTCGCGCGAACGGTTTCCCACCAAAAAAAAAGAATTAGTCCCCGCTTAACCAGGAGACCACTATGCCCACCAAATACACATGACTCTTAAACTAATCTAGATTGGTTCTTCCTCCGTCACGGCGTCGGGGCGGAAAATTGAAGAAAAATTGAGGTAATACTCCATTGCAGACCGCCTTTACTCTAAGTGCGGCGGCGGCGGAAGGTATTTTTCCCACTAAAACACACGCCGCATCCCTCTTCCCCATTGCCGCCGGCGACCACCGACCGGCCTTTGACGGCGGCCGGGCCATCCAGCTACCTCTCCCTACCCCTCCCCCTCCCGCACGTACCCTCGTGTCTCCCTCGTCGAGACACCCGGAGCCCGGCGGCGCCACTCTGACTGGTCTGGAGGCGACGGCGTCCAGGGTCCTCCTTCAGAATCTCGCCTGCGTGGTGGAGGCGTGAGCTCGCGCAGCTCCCCGGCGTGGCGGCGGCGCGACTTCTCGCTGCTCCTCTTCTCCGGTGGTACTAGTCGCATGACAGATGCACGGTGGCTCCTAGCAGGCGGCACAGGACATGTCCGGTGTGTCTCTGTCCCTAGACATCGGGGGCACGATCTTGTGCCAAAGCCAGGCTGCGCCCTCTTCCTCTGTCATGGATGCAGTCTGTATCAGTCTGAAAATTGAATCCTGCAATCAATATGATCTAGTTAGGGTGTGTGTAAGCCGTCAGCACATGGCTGGGAGCATACGTGTGATTTTTGTGTGTGGAAAGTTTCTTATAAGTAGTGTTTACTCCCGTAGCATGGGAGTGATGTTTTGGCACATGGGAGCGTATGCTCCCTTTATCTTCAAATACATGTTAGACATATTTTAAAATGTCAAAAAAATTGAAACAAAAATTTCTCACGTACATCTTCATGTGCTACGCGCTCACAAAGTCGTTTCATGAAAAATCGACATGTCATGTGGCGTGTGTAAAAAGACAAAATTCGGTGCTGAAACAAAGACTTGTCACAAGATAAATTTTCTCTTTTTCGCTTAGACTACAAAAAATATCATTTTTTCGTGAAACTTGACGAATATACATATGTTATGGAGATGTACATGTAAATTTTTTTTATCAAAATTTTTTAACACTTGGAAATATGTTTTTATGATAGAGGGATCATACGCACCTGGGAGCCGAATTGAGTTTCTACCCCGTAGGATCCAGTTTATAATCACATTTATCCTGCAATCAGTATGATCCAGTTTCTTGTATATCCTCCATTCCCTTGCTCGTGATATATGGAACTGCTTTATGTTTTAATGCATGCCGTACCTATTAGTGTGCTATCATGAAATGTATCATATACTTCTGTGCATTATAAAATGTTTGATATATTGTTCTGTAGGAGTAAGTTCAGGGAGGCGGTGTGAAGAAAATAAACTGCTTTACATGCAAAAGTTGAGCAGCACACTAGTAGAAACAAGGGCTTTCATCCTGTCCTCGAAAGTGCTTTTGCACCGGATTTGGCACGAACCGGTGCTAAAGGGGTCATTAGCACCGATTCGTGCGGTCTGCACGTCGAGGGGGCATTAGCACCGGCTCGTGCGGGACCTTTTGCACCGGTTCGTAACACGAACCGGTGCAAAAGGGTTGGGCAGACGAACTTTTGCACCGGTTCGTGTTACGAACCGGTGCAAAAGGTTTTTCTGCTCCCCACGCACCTCCACCCCCCCCCCCCTTGGATCGCCTTTTTTAACACTATAAAATAGAAAAGAAAATGATAGATTATTCAAAAAATAAAATCCTTTTTGATTCATGTATGTTATGCAACCTACTATTAGGGAAAATTAACAAATTTGAATTTTCACATTTATTGCAAAAAATGTTTGAAAAATGGTAAAACTGCATTAACTTTTGCATACGACGTCGAAAAAAACGTATAATATATCAAAATCATCGTGGGAAAAAATTACATCTGAATTCACCGGGGTTTACCCGGTTAGCTAATTTTTAGATTTTGAAAATTCCAAATGAAAATATGAAAGCAGGAAGATTTTAGTTTTTTCCAGAAATTTAGGATTTTATATTTTTTTATTTTTTAAAATTAAAATTAATAATTGCATCTAAATAAAGATTGCTATTACTTTTAGCAAATTATAAGATTTTCAAATTTCTAGGTTTTAGGTTTGGCAAAAAAAATTAAAAATTAAAATTTTTAAAATAATTAAAAATAATACAAATTATAAAGTTAATGTTTATTTATTTATTCAAGATTATTATTACAACATTACTTTGGTTTATTAAAATAATTATTTGAAATTCGAACAATAAAGAAATATGACATCGATCGACATGTTAATAGGATTGATAAGATACTACTATCACATACATGCGCGCGAAGCACTTGGATGCGGGAAGGAAAGGAACTTGGAAGTTAAGCGTGCTAGTGCTAGAGTAGTGGAAGGATGGGTGACCGAGTGGGAAGTTTGAGCACGAGTAAGTAATTGGACTAGAGATAAGGGTAGTTAGAGACTAAACTTGTGAAATAACTAAAATATTAGAAATTCCGAAAAAAAAGGGAGTAGAAAATAATTCGAAAAAGTGTTTTTCGCCGCGGCAGCGTTTTGGGACGCTTTTTCACAGACCTTTAGCACCGGTTCGTATTACGAACAGCAAGGTCCTCCCGGACACCCGGGAGCCGCCACGTGGTGCACCCTTTAGCACCGGTTCGTAACTGAACCGGTGCAAAAGGGGGCCTTTTGCACCGGATTGTTTGCACCGGTTGGACATCCGGTGCATATAGCCCTTACCAACCGGTGCAAAAGGCCCGTTTTCCACTAGTGGCACATCTTCTAATTAGGTAATCTTCAGCCACATATCAGATTTGCTTGTTATTATTGCAGTTGGACCAGTATACGACATCACTCCTTGGCTATATAAATTTGTTTTTGTAAATTGTGGAAAATTATCAGTTCGGTAACATATTCTTATGCGTAGTAATTATTTTGAACTACTATAATATGTTTGATTCTTTTCAAGCCATGTAGCTAATTTTTCTCATTCAAAGATCAGGATAGATGGCGAGAGATAGGAGTTGGATGGATAGGGATAGGGGTTCTGTAGAGTGGCAGGCTGGCATGAAGGAATTCCTAGATTTTGCTTTTGACGGTGCTGATGAGGACACTTCTGTCCCATGCCCGTGTAGAAAATGTGTTAACATCTGTCCCAAAAAAAGGAGGGATGTTCACCTTGACTTGCTACACCATGGGATGGATCCTACATATACTCGTTGGATTACCATGGTGAAGAATCTGATGAGGAAAGCATGTCCTAAGGATCTAGTAATGAAGAGGCGGGAAATGATGATTCTGCTGTTCGTGATATGCTCAATACACTTATAAGGGGAAGCAACGTAGGAAGTAACACAACTGATGAAGAGGAGGGTGCTGATGCTAATCATGGAGATGCTTCGGGCAGTGCTGAACACGACCAGGAGCCAAATTCAGCTGCCAAGGCCTTCTTTAATTTATTAAAGGATGCCGAAAAAGAGTTGTACCCTGGCTGCAAGGAGGTCAAAAAGCTGTCGTTCATTGTGAAGCTGTACCAAATCAAGTTCTTGTGTGGGTTGAGCAATAAAGCATGTGATTTAATACTGCAATTATTCTCTGAGGTGCTTCCAAAGGGCCACTGCATTCCAAATACTTTAGCAAAAGTTCAGAAGGTTATCCGAGATCTTGGGCTCGACTACCAGAAGATAGATGCATGTGTTAATGATTGTGTGCTATTCCGCAAAGAGTATGCTCAATTGGAGAGCTGTCCTATCTGTAATGCGTCTAGATGGAAAACCGCTCAAGGCAATGACCCAAATGAGGCACCACCAAGTCGTAAAGAAAAGAAGCCGGTGCCTCAGAAAGTTCTGCGATATTTTCCCCTTACTCCACGGTTGCAAAGGCTATTTATGACAGAAGCCACATCATCATATATGCAATGGCATAAGAAGAACCGTGTGGATGATAAGACAATGAGGCATCCTGCAGATTCTTTGGCATGGAAGCATGTTGATAATCTGTATTCTGATACATTCGCAAAAGATGCTCGCAATGTTAGACTTGGGCTTGCTTCTGATGGATTTAATCCGTTTGGGCTGATGAGCATATCACACACAACTCAGTTTTGAGAAGGTATGAGATGAGTACATTAATGTATTTGCTTCTTTAGAGTCCAATATATCTACATTCTTCCTGACATTCTTATACAACTTACAGAGAGATTTAGAAACTGGAGAAGAGCCTGATTTTATAGCTCTCTGGGAACTGACCCACACAAAGAATGGAATATGGTCTAACAGAGAATCTCAGGATGTTTATGTGAGTTATATTTCTCAGCACAATCATTCATCTCACTATATATTAGTTTTATAGCCATTTTAGCAATCTTAGTGGCAAGACTATTTATTCTTGTGTGTAGGACAAAGCTTGTGAAGAAGTAAACCTGAAGGAAGGTGAAACTAATGGCCTAGTTTCAACTGAAGATAGGAATAATATTTTTCAGACCAACTGTAAAACCACAATGGGATGCAAATCCTCACAGCCTCGTGGGTATGGCTACATGGCTAAACCTCCTAGACTGGCTGATAGGTTTCGTGTCGAGCTTGAAGAGCAATCCCGTGCTTCCCAAAGACAAAATGCTGAGCTCAACCAGCAAGTTACGCAATTGCAAGATGAACTCCAAGCTGAGCGTGAAAATACACAGCAACAACTAGAACTTGAGCGAGCTGAACGACAACGACTGGAGGAGGGGTTGCAAGAAGATAGAATAGAGAGGGAAAGACTTTTAGAAGAGGAACGCAGATCAAGGCAGCTAGAATTGCAGGCAGTTCAGGAGTCATTCATGATTTTTTTTACAGAAATGACGGAAATGATGGGAACCTAACAGACATTAGCGCAACAGGTAACCCAAGTCATTTTTTTGTGACATTTTAACTTTACTTGAGCTGCATGTTCACTTTATACTTCTTTGCGGATCGCCCCTAGGAGGAATGACAAGGAAAATACTAATCCAAATGTCTCAAAGTCACCTTTTCAGACCCCAAGTACTAATTCTGCTCCGGGTAAAAAAAATATGATTCCACCAAACCAGCTTGCTGCAGCTGCTAAACTGAACACACACATTTTTCGAGCTATGGTAAGTGCCAACCTTCCATTGCTCAGCACTTCCGAGTCGAAGTTCATAGTTGGTGTCAATATCATTTTATTGGTGCACATATCCGTGTTATTGTATTGATAAATACTGAAAGAATGATGCTTGTAAGGTGTATTTGGTATTTAGAAAATCCACTTTTTGACTATCTGGAACCTTGAAGAGATCTAGAGAAAAAAAGATGTCATCTTGCTATATTTGAGGTTGTTTTTGGCCAAAATACATAAGGAATTATCTTGGTTGTCAACAGGCTATGATTTTTTTACTAATGAATGCGGAAAATAACATGTTTGCCACATTTTTCCTACACCTTCTCGTCCATGTATAGTTAAATTGGTGGTGTGGATATAGCCAAAAGAAACAAGATGTCTAGTCTAGGTTGATATGGCTTGTAATATAGGCTATTCTGAACACTTGAACATGGTCGAAGTGTACAAACATTGAAGTAGTGAATTAAAACTTTGGCTATTGTAAAAAAACAATTCAAACAAGTACCGAGACTCGGGAACATGGCTTTGCCTTATTCATCCAAACAATCGGTCCATGTTTGTAACATTGATGCACATATTTTAAACACCGTTGATCTATTTCATGTAGCACAAAGCCTGTTTAGCACATATTTCAAAACAGTACCGCATTGATGTATTTCCTATAGCACAAAGCTTGCTCGTTCAAAGCTAACCAAATTCTGATGTGTGCCTTGAAGGATGGAAATAATGGCGCAAAGTGAAGGCAAAGGAGGCTTATTCTTGCTACTTCGGATGGCCGCTTTAACTTTAGAATCAATTTCAAAGTGAAGGCAAAGGGACCTAATTGTTGCCACTTCAGATGGCTTTCATATTAGAATCAAATTTGTGTTTTCTTCCAATGGATGTTTTTATTTAGTGTGAATCGTATTTCTTATTCATAGCAAGTCTTGACATGTGTACATTTGAATATTTGCACCCTAAATGATTTAATATGTGTATGTTTTCCTGGACACGTATTCATCATTGCCAGTGTGGTATATTTGGTATATATCTGTAGCTTCATATAATAAGGTTATTGTATAGCATGCATGCTGCACATAATTAAATTGGTTGCAATAAGTTATTGCCACAAAAAATAATACATTGCCTTAGCAGTCCCTTGCCACGGATTTGTTTTGTTGCGATAACTAATCGCCATGAATTCATTTTTTCTTTTGCGATACATACTAATTACCACGGAGGGGATTTCGTTACATTAGGGTATCACCACAAAACCATGATTCGTTGCGGTAAGGTAATACCACAAATATTTGGTTGTTGCGAAAAAGCATCGCAACAGTTATCTATTACATTGTAATAGGTTATTACCATGGTTTGATCCTTGTGGCGTAAAGTTAGGGCAACGGTTTGAATTTTGGCAACAAATATAAGTCACCACGGGGAGGCTTGCTGCAATATTGTCGAAAATCGTTGCAATATAATCATGTATTGCAACGAGACAAATAATCGTGGCAATACTCTATTACCATGCCAAATATTGCAACGGCTGGCAACGAAAGTGGTCCTGTTGCAAAAAGAACCTATTGCCACAAATTTGGGCCTATTGCCACGCATTTTTTTTGTTGCAATACACCGGAATCCTTGTAGTGAACTTATCAAGTCACTTCTAGTGAAACTATATTTTTATTCCGTCACATCTTATGTACTTTACTTGGAGCGTCTGTATGCTTTTATTTTCGTTTTGTTATCTTAGTTTTCTGAATAAATTCATGCTTGTGTGGGAGAGAGACACGCTCCTCTTTTTCATATGAACACTAGTGTTCTTCATTCTTACTTTTAATGTTCAAGGGCGAAAGTTGATCGCTTCACTTGTTGCTATTTGGTTGGAATCAGAAAATGCTTCATATGATTTTGAATAACTTGATACTTGGCAATTGTTGTGCTCATATAGATCATGTTTAAGCTCATGCATCATGTAGTTTAAATCTATTAGTGAATGACTACCGTAGAGCTTGTTAAAATTTGGTTTGCATGATTGGTCTCTCTAAGTCTAGATATTTTCTGGTAAAGTGTTTGAACAACAAGGAAGACAGTGTAGAGTCTTATAATGCTTGCAATATGTTCTTGTGTAAGTTTTGTTGTACCTGTTCATACTTGTGTTTGCTTCAAACAACCTTGCTAGCCAAAGCCTTGTACTGAGAGGAAATGCTTCTCGTGCATCCAAACACCTTGAGCCAAAACCCATGCCATTTGTGTCCACCATATCTACCTACTATGTGGTATTTTTCTGCCATTCCAAAGTAAATTACTTGAGTGCTACCTTTAAAATTTCATTCCTTTATCTTGGCAATATATAGCTCATGAGACAAATAGCTTAAAAAGTATTGTGGTGATGAATTTGTAGTTATGTGTCTTATTTCTTATAAGTTGCTTGTTGAGCGGTAACCATGTTTCTGGGGACGCCATCAACTTTTTACCTTTGTTGGATATCATGTGAGATGCTATGCATGTTCGTCTTGTCTGAAGTAAACGCGATTTTCATGATCAAATGGTTTGAGTATGCATATTGTTAGAGAAGAACATTGGGCCGCTAACCAAAGCCATGTATCATGGTGGAAGTTTTCAGTTTGGACATACATCCTCAATCTCTTATGAGAATATTATCTGTTGTTGAATGCTTAGCATTAAAGAGGAGTCCATTATCTGTTGTCTATGTTGTCCCAGTATGGATGTCCTAAGTTGAGATCTATTAAAAACGAGAAATCAAATGCAATTGAGATCCTAGGACCTTTATACAGGCGGCATAGAGGTACCCCTTTGTGACACTTGGTTGAAACATATGTTATGCAATGATAATCCATGTTAATTCAAGCTAATTAGGACAAGGTGCGAGCACTATTGGTATTCTATGCATGAGGCTTGCAACTTGTAGGAAGTATTATGCATAACACATATGAATTATTACTACCGTTGACAAAATTGTTTCTATGTTTTCAAAACAAAAGCTCTAGCACAAAAATAGTAATCCATGCTTCCCTCTTCGAAGGGCCATTCTTCTACTTGTATGTTGAGTCAGTTTACCTACTTCTTTCTATCTTAGAATCAAACACTTGTGTTAACTGTGCATTGATTCTTACATACCTGCTTATTTGCATTCATCATATTACTTTGTGTTGACAATTATCCATGAGATAAACATGTTGAAGTTGAAAGCAACCGTTGAAACTTATATCTTCCTTTGTGTTTCTTCAAAGCTTTCTACTAAGAATTTATTGCTTTATGAGTTAACTCTTATGCAAGACTTATTGATGCTTGTCTTGAAAGTACTATTCATGAAAAGTCTTTGCTATATGATTCAGTTGTTTAATCATTATCTTTACCATTGCTTTGAATCACTTCATTCATCTCATATGCTTTACAATATTGTTGATCAAGATTATGTTGGTAGCATGTCACTTCGAAATTATTCTTGTTATCGTTTACCTACTCGAGGGCGAGTAGGAACTAAGCTTGGGGATGCTTGATACGTCTCCAACGTATCTATAATTTCGATGTTCCATGCTAGTTTTATGACAATACCTACATGTTTTGTTTACACTTTATATCGTTTTTATGCATTTTCCGGAACTAACCTATTAACAAGATGCAGAAGTGCCAGTTCCTGTTTTCTGTTGTTTTTGGATCCAGAAAGGCTGTTCGGGCAATATTCTTAGAATTCGACGAAACGAAGACCAAACATCATAATTCACCGAGACGGACCAGGACACCGAAGGGGAACCGGAGAGGGGCCAGGGGGGCCCACACCACCGGCGGCGCGGCCAGGAGGGGCGCGCCCAGGTGTGGGGAGCCCACCGGGCCCCCTCGCGCCGCCTCTTCGCCTATAAGACCCCTCGTGACCTAAAACTTCGATACCGATTGACGAAACTCCAGAAAGACTCCAGGACGCCGCCGCCATCGCGAAACTCCAATTTGGGGGACAAGTCTCGTTCCGCACCTCGCCGGACGGGGAATTGCCCCCGGAGCCATCTCCATCGACACCACCGCCATCTTCATCGCCATCGCTATCTCCCATGATGAGGAGGGAGTAGTTCTCCCCCGAGGCTAAGGGCTCTACCGGTAGCTATGTGGTTAATCTCTCTCCCTCATGTACCTCAATACAATGATCTCATGAATTGCTTTGCATGATTGAGATCCATATGATGAGCTTTGTATCACTATTAATCTATGTGCTACTCTAGTGATGTTATTAAAGTAGTCTATTCCTTCTTCATGATGTAACGGTGACAGTGTGTGCATCATGTAGTACTTGGCATAGGTTATGATTGTAATCTCTTGTAGATTATGGAGTTAACTATTACTATGATAGTATTGATGTGATCTATCCCCCTTTCATAGTGTAATGGTGACAGTGTATGCTATGTTAGTTCTCGGTCTAAATTGCAAAGATCTATCATGCTCTAAAGGTTACTTAAATATGAATGCCGAATGTTGTGGCGCTTGTTAACTCCGGCTTGAGGGAGCTCTTGTAGCCCTCACTAGTGGAAAAAGCCCTAACTGTGGCGCACCGTTTTGGCTTTCTGTGGCGCACGAGGCAGTCGCCACAGTTGCCACGCGACTAGTATTAGAATTCTGTGGCGCAGACGGGTGCGCCACAGAAGTTGGAATTCTGTGGCGCACGCTGTTCAGTGCGCCACAGAATCTTAGACTTCTGTGGCGCACCATTGATCGTGCGCCACAGAATTTGGCGCCAGATTTTGTGGCGCACTACCTTTCCATGCGCCACAGAATATTTATAAGTTTTTGTGGCGCACTGCCAGTTCATGCGCCACAGAATGTTAATTTTTGGATTTTCGAATTTTTTCCATTTCTGCAGTATATAGTGGTATTTCACAGGAAATATACAGATATATACAAGAAATACATAGCACATTCCAGAAATAACAGAAATAGTCAGAAATGACACACAAATGACATGATACACACAAGTCTTCATCATTACATCATTTAGATCCAAATTACACAAGTAGAAATGTGTTTGATCGTCGCATACACATACATGTGTTCATCTCGTCTCATATGCACATGCATCGTCACCGGCCACCTAGACTAAAGTAAAGTAGAGTACAACCGCGGTGGCGGTGAGTAAGAGGGGGACCAAGAACTTCAGCCGGTTCTTCTTCTTGCCCACGTGTGCCCTCCACTGTGCTACCGCCTCCTCTCTAGTCGCGTATCCCTTGTAGCTGTTCCCGCTGAACTTGTGCACCTGTTCGAGACAGTCCTGCCACTCCTCGTAGACACCTGGAACCCGACCCTTGTACACAACGTACGTCGGCATCTCTATTGACAAGGGCATATTAGTATATCATATTAGTACATCATGCATATATATATATGTTGATAAATATTAGACCAAAGTATATAGTAAAGTTGAGCATGGCAACAATAAGTTTGCGACACGCACACACAAGACGACGTCCACCGATACACATAAACCGATGAACATAGTACTTAGAGTTTAATTACGACCCACACAAAAGACCACGTCCATCGATATATATACAAACTAACCGATGAAGATAGCTAGTTTATCACACACTAAGTCAAGGCTCGCAGGGCTCCGGGAACGGCTTGTACAGATCTTTTGTAATCCACGTCCTCGTGTCACCCTGCGCTTTGAGGCGGTGTTCGATGTCCCTCTTGCATAACGCTCTACCCTGGTGCAAGGGCCCTCCCCCTGTGGTGACGTCTTGAATGATGATATGTGATAACTTGACCCTGGTATCCTGGAAGTCTTCTCTGAGGTCATCATCGTTGATCCGCGCCAACTTTTCGGCCCATCCTCGGAGAGCAGATGGTAAACGCAAGTTCTGGCTATCCCGGACAAACCCTTTTAGGTGATGCATGACATAGAAGGCGTCCAGAGTGCTGTTTTCCGGCTGCTTGACACAGGGGAACTCGAACACGTGCTTGAACTTGTGTTTACCATCATCCGGCATGTTCATCAGAGTGCCAAGTAGGCTCTCGGTAACGTTTTTCGTGATGTGCATGACATCGAGGCTATGGGGCGTGTGGAGGACCTTCCAGTACGGCAGGTCCCAGAAAACAGACCTCGCATTCCATACTCCCAGCAGCGGCGATTCCCGCGGTCGCTTCTTTCCCGGCGCGGGGCACTCTTCCCAATTTTCCAAAAGCTCGGATATTTCTTCGCCGCTCCTCGGTCGTGGGGATCTTCCGAGCTCCTCTTCGCCGTTGAACAGATCCTTGCGTTTTCTCCACGGGTGATCGAAGCGAAGCCACATTCGAGTCCCTTGGAACACAGTTTTACAAGACCCGGGAGGCTTCGGCAGCTGCAGATGCGGGGTCTTATCCATGCACTTGACACATGCCTTGAATCCGTGGTTCACCTGGCACGATACATATGCGTAACCAGGATAGTCCTGCACTGTCGTTAGCAATGCGGCTCTGAGAGGGAAATAATCTCTTTTGTACGCGTCCCAAGTACGGGCCGGCGTCTGCCACAGCGTGGCTAACTCCTCTTTCAATAGACCGAGATACAGATGCATGTCCACGCCCGGTTGTTTTGGCCCCTGAATAAGAATACTCATGTGTACGTACCGCTGCTTTGTGCACAGCCAGGGGGAGGTTGTATGGCCATACAAACACGGGCAAGGTGCTATGCGTGCTACTCTGGTTTCCAAAGGGATTGAGTCCGTCGGTGCTCATGCCAGACGAATGTTCCTCGGTTCGCTCCCGAACTCATCCGCGAACTCAATGTCCAACGCATTCCACCGGCTAGCGTCTCAGGGTGTGTCAGGATCTTGCCCTTCTCCGGATCATCTGCGGGCTTCTCCCTTTCCGCGTGCCATTGCATGAGCTTTGCTTCCTTAGGATCTACGAAATACCGCTGCAGACGGGGAGTGATAGGAAAGTACCAGACAACTTTCAGAGGAACTTTCTTGTTCCCTCTCTTGTACCGTCCTTGGCCGCACACCGGACATGTGGTTCTATCCTTGTACTCATTCCGAAAAAGTGCACAATCATTGATGCATGCGTGGTACTTTACGTGCGGTAGGTCGAGTGGTCAAACTACTTTCTTGGCCTCGTCGATACTTGTCGGCAATGTGTTGTCCTTGGGAAGACGAGCATGCCAGGATTTCATGTTATCGCTGAAGCTGCTGTCGGTCCATTTGTGTTCCGCATTCATCTCCAGACACTCGAGCGTTACACTCAAGCGTGTATCCTCGGGCCGGCACCCTGGATACAATGGAGTCATCCCGTCTACCTCCATTTGCACCAGCTTGGCTTCAGGTTTGGCGTTGCCCGTGTCCTTCATGAGAAGCTCTTGAACATGAGGGTCTCGCAGGGCCGACGTTAGCGGCGTCTGCTTGCTCTCGGCATCTCCACCACCATCTCCTCCGGCATCATCATCTCCTTCATCGCCCTCTCCTTCCTCATGATGAACACCATGTTCGGGAGACTCTTCGTCTTCTCGCCCGATGTCGGCCTCTTCTTCATGACCAACATTTGCCGCCGGCTCCTCGTTGAAGCCGAGCATGAAACCGCGCCTGAGCAGGTGTTCCTCCAGTTGTCCAGAATCAGGGTCGATCCACTGCCGGAGTCCGCATTTTCGACACGGACATCTTATCAGGGTCGTGTTGTTCCTAACCATGTCGGCCTTCGCGTTCACCTTGTATCTAACCACTTGTCCTTCCCTCATATGGACGACCATGGTTGACTGCATCATACATATATAAAGCAAAAGAGAGTTAATTAGAACCACACACACCATGCACAAACACACATGCATGCATGATCGCCGGAAAATTTCGACATGACCTATCCTAAAAGTGGGACATATGGCTAGTGCAAGAATTTGCCGAAATGGAAATGAATCAACATTTCGGCAAACATCCATGCACCACACGCCGGCACAAACCAACAACACAAATAAGCTTCTTCGCAAGCAAACATTCAACCACAACACAAAGCTCAACACATATAAACATCATCGTCTCGCCACCGCAAACCGTCCGGGAGCGCGATAATAATCTTCACCTACAAAACATCCATACACACAAAACATGCATCCAATAGTACTCAACCTCTCACAAATCTACCAAGATCATGGTGGAGCAAGAGGATGGGGTGGTGGAGACAAAACAATGGACCATGCAAGAGGGAAAGTGGAGGAGGAGGGAAAGAGAATTATGGTTTTTAGTACCCCTCTACAAGTTGGAGTGGCTTCCCTCACAAATATGCCCACAAAATAGGCTTAGAGCTATCAACAATGGAGAAAAGTATGACCAAAATGGAGTGGGAGAGAGGAGGAACACGAGCTGGTTGGAGAAGACAAGAATGGAAAGGGTGGTGGGTGGAAGAAAAGAGGGGGAAAGTTGTCTCCAAAAGTGAGATCTACTATTCACTTTCTGTGGCGCATATGCTGATATGCGCCACAGAAACATGAACTTCTGTGGCGCATATGAGCTCATGCGCCACAGAATCATGGTGGCGTGAGCCGGGGGTGGTCCCCGCAGGAAATTCTGTGGCGCATGGACCAACGTGCGCCACAGAAACTTAACTTTCTGTGGCGCACGCTGGACCATGCGCCACAGAATTTCTTCGGCCATGTGCAGTGGTGGACCCAGAGTGGGTCCCACGAACTTTCTGTGGCGCACTACTCACCGTGCGCCACAGAATCTCCATCTTCTGTGGCGCATATGCTTGCACGTGCGCCACAGAAACATCCATTTTTTATGGCGCATTTTAGTGGTGCGCCACAGAAATATTTTTGTGGCGCATGAGCCATTTGGTGCGCCACAGAGGTGGTTTCCACCTATAATGGTTTTCCTACTAGTGCCTACACAATGAATGGTGTTTGTTATCAAACAAGAGTATATGTAGCACAAGTAAGGAGAAGTTATTTATTTATTATGTGATCAATGTTGAGAGTGTCCACTAGTGAAAGTATGATCCCTCGGCCTTGTTTCCAATACTGCAAACACCGCTTACTTACTGTTCTACTGCATGTTTACTCGATGCCATATTTATTTCAGATTGTTATTACCACTCATATTCATCTATACCACCTGTGTTTTACTATTTCTTCGCCGAACTAGTGCACCTATACATCTGACAAGTGTATTAGGTGTGTTGGGGACACAAGAGACTTCTTGTATCTTAATTGCAGTGTTGCTTGAGAGGACTATCTTTGACCTCTACCTCCCTGAGTTCGATAAACCTTTGGTGATTCACTTAAGGGAAACTTGCTGCTGTTCTACAAACCTCTGCTCTTGAAGGCCCAACACTGTCTACAGGAATAGAAGCATGAGAAGACATCACCGATCGGGGCTCGTTTCGATCGACTAGCATTCCGCGTCCTCGTGTCCGTGCCTCCTTCAGGAAATCCACCGCCCATTGCCAACTCATTCACCGGTGCCATGCCTTTATTAATCCATCGACCTTTTTAAGGAATGTGTGAGCGCCGATTAAATTCCACGCCTCGCTCCACCAACGGAGCTCAGCTACTAGTAGTACTCCCTCCGTTTCAGTTTACTAGTCCTACGCGTATCCTAGGCTGTCAATTTGACCAACTTAACATAAGATATATATTACAAAAATATACCATTAAAAACAATAGGTTTTATACTTCCTAATGGTATAGTTTTTATGTTATATAATTTATATTATATAGATCAAATTGATGACCTAGGTACACTGTGCTCGCCAAATAAACTGAGAGAGAGGAAGTACGTTAATCTCTTTTTTAGACTTGCTCCCTTCGTTTTCATGAGCGACCCATCCAATCCAATTGATAGCTAGAGTGAGATTCACTTTAATTACACATAACCAGCCAGCTACTACTGTAGTACTGTACTATATCACGACGCATTGCCTACATATACACCACGGGGCTACTCCATCAATTTCTTTCTTAATTTTTCTCTGCCCAACTGCATGCTCATGTACAAAACCAATGAATACTGGGATTTTCTCCGCTGGAATCAACTAGGAGTAAGGAAAAACAGCACCTACGTGACATGTCCAATTATACAACATCCTTACTGTACTCAACTCTGATATCCACCTTCCGCCTCCAATTACAAACTCACATACTGGGGCATCAAAACAAGTACATGGCGGCAAGAAATAATTGGGATCAAAATGATATGTATCTTTCAACTCTACCAGCAACATGACAATCCGACTTGGAGAAGAAATTGTCGGAGTAACTAGAAGCCGCGCCCATGGTTTTGAAGACGTTAAGGCGTCTTAGATGACGCCTAAGCGATGCCTAGCTGCCTAAAGCAATCGGTTTTCCGAGGCAGAGGGCGGGCGCCTTGAGGCCTAAACGTCGCCTTTAAAACCATGGACGCACCAATGCATTTAGTACCAAATTAACTGGGGAGAAAAGCAAGTATAGTTAATAAAGAAAACAGCCTTCAAAAGGGAAGTACATGCCTAATTAATATAAGGGGTGAACAAGTGATAAGATAAATACACAATTTGTTCTTGACTCCGGTAAACTCAAACCATTCAAATTAAATCAACATGAGCAGATTATGTTTCGGTTTAACTACAAGCAATACAAATCAAAGCCGAACAAAAAAAAAGACCAGTGCAACGCTGTATTATCTTGTTTTCAAGGCCCTACACCGATTATTGACAAGTTTCCATGGCAATCTGAGGCTTCAGTGTTGCTCCCATCATTGCCAACGCCTAGAAAGTTGTGGTTGAACCGCTTGAAGCACTTTGATCCCATGGCATACTTGCCAGTGGCGAGGCCGAAGGAGAAGTTGTCATGCATCTCGTTGTAGTTCGTAATAGGCACATTTAGGTACACCGCGTTCTTTGGGTGATCCTAAAATATGAAGGGACAATGATGTTAGTTTTGCACGTCGACAATGAAAAGAGTTAGTGAGGTGCACAGAGCATGCTCACCGCGACGTGCCCGCAGTAGTTGATAGGACTTCTGATTTTGCGTGTGTGTCGCGAGTCAAGATGGTTAGTGAGGTACCACTACCACTACCAGCACCAGGCCGGTACACATTCGTTGGAACCTTGCTGACGGTACTACCGCTCCCTTTTGGAAGTGAATTCATATGTTATAATTATGTAGTGACATCTAAGATAATCTTGTTTGATCAAGGTAGCATATTTGTTATTCAAACATCATATCAAAGTAACAAAGACTATACTCTGTTTATTCTTAATTCTAGATTGCATGGAGTTTTCCAAGAGAAGTATAAGAGAAACGTGTTGCATCATATTTAAAATAGGACGTGACGCCCATATGATTTCTTATCATACACATAATGAAGTTTCATTAATATTATATTGCATGTGAACTGTAATATGTGTAATATACCTAATAAAAGAATAATCAAGTGAACCCATGAACCCCGGGCCAATTTTTGTTATAAGAAACAACTTTCAAACACTTTATCAACTTTTATATTTTTGGCATTAATTAAATCCAAAATAAAAAACTCTTTTAATATTAGTAAACACAATCAAAAACCCAAAATTACCTTTATCTTATTGTTTTTACTTTCCTTTTTATAGATTGTTTCACTTTATTTATTTACAACTTTATTTCATATTTTCTATTGCGAAACCTTGTGTTTGACAACCAGGAGGTGGAGTTGGGGACATAAGGCAAAGACTTTTTTGTAGGTTACTTGAAGAGGAGAAGCAAAAGACATCTCTCCGCCAATTTCCAGTTAGTTCGATATAAACCCTCGAGTCACCTTTGTGGGGTAAGGATGCTTGCTGCAATACTCTGCACTTGGATACCCAACGAGTTGGTACACACGGGTGTTGCCACCATCAGCTGCCATGCCCATTGTTTGGCTTGGGCGCGATCGAAGGAGGGATCGTCTTGGGTGCGGTGTAGGATGACGCCGGTCGCGGTCCTCCTCGTGTAGCGCCAAAGTCCGCGATAGGCGGGCTGGTGTGAGAAGCACCATGCGCTACAGCGTAGTTATGGATGCCACTTGTGCGACGCTGAGAGGGCTTGTGCTGAGTTACGAGAAGAGGTCGCATATCAGCATGGGGGTGGTGTGAGAAGTGATCACCTCAAAGAGAGAATGATAGTCGTCTTCAAGACTGGCCACGATGTACAAAATAAAGTCCTCGTCACAGAGAGGCATCCCGATGCTAGTCAACGAGTCGGAGAGCGCCTTCATAAAATGGAAGTAGACGTTAATAGTCTCGGTTTCCTTTTTTAGCTCTGCAATTTGCTTCGACTAGAAGAGGACCAAGCAATAGATGTGGAGGCAAAATCTGCATTCACCGTCTCCCAAGCTTCACGTGAAGTACCACCAGCAAACATGTTCATGCCGAGGACACTTTCAGTCATCGTGGAAACGAAGCCGGATAGGATGGCCTGGTCCTGTTGTATCAAATACTGATGCATCGGATTTGGCCGATGTTGCATCCCGCCAGCAGGGGTGACGATGATGTGGGGATTAGGGCAGATGATGCAGTCATCACTGATACGTCCAAAACGTATCTACTTTCCCGAACACTTTTGCTATTGTTTTGCCTCTAATTTGTGTATTTTGGATACAACTAACACGGACTAACGCTGTTTTCAGCAGAATTGCACTGGTGTCTTGTTTTTGTGTAGAAACTCAACTTTTAGGAAAATCCCCGGAAACAATCGCAATGGGACTATTTTCACATAGAACTTATGAGGCCAAAAGGGCGAGCCAGGGGGGCCCGTGGCCCCCACACCATAGGCCGGCGCGTCCTGGAGGGGGGGGGCGCCGCCCTATGGTGAGGGCACGTCAGCGGCCCCCCGACGCTCTCCTTCGGACTACAAAACCCTTTCGACCTAAAAACTCCAGGGTTCGACCATATTTCCAAAAAATGTCCAGAACTCGCCGCCATCGCGAAACTCCATCTCGGGACCAGAAACTCCGTTCTGGCACTCCGCCGGGACGGGGAATTGGAGGGGATCATATCCGCCATCACCACCGACGCCTCTCCATCAACCAGCCATGCTTCACCATCCATGTGTGAGTAATTCCCCCACTGTAGGATGAAGGGGATGGTAGGGATTGGATGAGATTGATCATATAATAGTCATAAGATTGATAGGGAATAGTGCCTAGTATCTTTAGTTGGTACTTTTATGATATTGTTGCAACTTGTTATTGATACGCGCAAAGCACACGTCCATTGGGAACCCCAAGCGGAAGGTATGATGCGTATAGAAGCAAGTTTCCCTCAGTATGAAACCAAGGTTATCGAACCAGTAGGAGCCAAGAAGCACGTGAAGGTTGTTGGTGGAGGAGTGTAGTGCGACGCAACACCAGTGAAACCGGCGCCAACGTGGAACTGCACAACACAATCAAGATACTTTGCCCCAACGTAACAGTGAGGTTGTCAATCTCACCGGCTTGCTGAAAACAAAGGATTAAACGTATCGAGTGGAAGATGGTGTTTGTTTGCAAAGAACAGGAAAGAACAATGATTGCAGTAGATTGTATTCAGATGTAAAAGAATGGACCGGGGTCCACAGTTCACTAGTGGTGTCTCTCCAATAAGATAACTAACATGCTGGGTGAACAAATTACAGGTGGGCAATTGCCAAATAAAGATTCAATACATATCAATGATGATTACTATGAGATTTAATCATAGCATTACGACAAAGTACATAGACCGCTATCCAGCATGCATCTATGCCTAAATAATCCACCTTCGGGTTAGCATCCGCACCCTCCAGTATTAAGTTGTAAACAACAGATAATTGCATTAAGTATGGTGCGTAATGTAATCAACACAAATATCCTTAGACAAAGCATTGATGTTTTATCCCTAGTAGCAACAGCACATCCACAACCTTAGAACTTTCTGTCACTGTCCCAGATTAAATGGAGGCATGAACCCACTATCGAGCATAAATACTCCCTCTTGGAGTTACAAGTATCAACTTGGCCAGAGCCTCTACTAGCAACGGAGAGCATGCAAGAACATAAACAACACATATATGATAGATTGATAATCAACTTGACATAATATTCTAGATTCATCGGATCCCACCAAACACAACATGTAGCATTACAAATAAATGATCTTGATCATGTTAGGCAGCTCACAAGATCTAAACAATGATAGCACAAGCGGAGAAGACAACCATCTAGCTACTGCTATGGACCCATAGTCCAAGGATGAACTACTCACGCATCAATCCGGAGGCGGGCATGATGATGTAGAGCCCTCCGGTGATGATTCCCCTCGCCGGGGTGCCGGAGGCGATCTCTTGAATCCCCCGAGATGGGATTGGCGGCCGCGGCGTCTTTGGAAGGTTTTCCGTATCGTGGCTCTCGGTACAGGGGGTTTCACGACGAAGGCTTTAAGTAGGCGGAAGGGTAGGTCAGGTTGGGGCACAGGGGCCCCACCCCATAGGCCGGCGCGGCCAAGGGCCAGGCCGCGCCACCCTATGGTTATGGCCCCTCGTGGCCCCACTTCGTATCTCCCTCGGTCTTCTGGAAGCTCCGCGGAAAAATAAGACCCTGGGCGTTGATTTCGTCCAATTCCGAGAAAATTTCCTTTGTAGGATTTCTGAAACCAAAAACAGCAGAAAACAACAACTGGCACTTCGGTATCTTGTTAATAGGTTAGTGCCGGAAAATGTATAATAATAATAATATAAAGTATGTATAAAACATTCAAGTATTGTCATAAAAGTAGCATGAAACATAAGAAATTATAGATACGTTTGGGACGTATCAGTTATGCTTAAAGCTTGTCACTAGGGCTCGAGTGCCATGATTTCAGATCTGAACATGTTATTGATTCATGAATATATTCATTGTTTTATGATCTTACCTGCAAGTTGTTTATACATATTGCTGTCCAGAACCTGAGGCCTCAAAGTGACAGAAATTGGGACAACCGGAGGGGAAGGCGGTGATGTGAGGATCACATGTGTTCACGGAGTGTTAATGCTTTGCTCCGGTACTCTATTAAAAGGAGTACCTTAATTTCCAGTAGATTCCCTAGAGGCCCGGCTGCCACCGGCTGGTAGGACAAAAGATGTTGTGCAAGTTTCTCATTGCGAGCATGTACGACTATATACGGAACACATGCCTATGGATTGATTAGTACTTGGATACCGCTTTATTATTATCTGCCAATGCCCTGCCTTGATTGTTACATGAGTTCTCTCATCCATGCAACGCCCGTTCATCCATCCTAGTGCCTACAGTATTTTAATCCTGCTGTTTATTATAATCACTACTGCTGTCTTTGTTACACTGCGTTATTTCACTACTCTACCGCTATAAAACTGTTGCTACGATAAACTCTTGCGAGCAAGTCTGCTTTAGGTGCATCTGAATTGACAACTCCGTGTTAAGGCTTACAAATATTCTTTGGCTCCCCTTGTGTTGAATCAATAAATTGGGTTTTACTTCCTCGAAGACTTGCGATCCCTATACTTGTGGGTCATCAAGACTATTTTCTGGCGCCGTTGCCGGGGAGCATAGCTTTATTTGCAAGTTCACCTGAATTGATATTGTTCGCTGCAAATCCTCCATCATGGGTAAAACTCGCGATGCTAAAGTCGCCATATTACCATCCACTACAAGAAAAGGTACAACTCTGAGTACCTCTGCTACTCTTGATTCACCATCTGTGATAAGTCAACTTGTTTCACCACCACAAGCTTCACGTGTTGGTATTTCTACTGAATCTGAAAATTCCTCCGATAATTTTGATGATGCTTCTACTGTGCTTGATAATATTGGTTCATTAGGTCCTTTTCTAGATGCTACAATTGCTAGGTCTAGACAAATTGAAAATACTGAAACTCCTAATGAAAATACTGTTACACCTGTTAATTCACCTGAGTCTGATGACCTTGATGAAGATTATGTGGAACTTGATGATGATTTTATTGATAAATGAAATGCTACTACTAGTACAAGTAACCTTAAAAAGGTTATTGTACAACATGCTGTTAGATATAAACTGTCTACTGATCCTAAATTTGCCACATCTCCTATAAACATTAAGGATAAAGATTATGATTTTTCTCTCGATTTATCTCATATATCTATTGTTGAGAAAACACCTTTTTGTGGTACTGAAAAAGAGAGTGCTGTAGAGCACATGAATGAGCTTTCTACTTTAAGTAGCTTGTTTTCTGATGATGTTAAGATGCGTACTTATTTTGTTGCTAAAATTTTCCCTTTCTCATTAAAGGATGATGCTAAGATTTGGTATAATAGTTTACCTCCTGATTCTATTGATAGTCCAAGTTGTTTGCTTGAAGTTTTCTTTCGAAATATTTTCCTGCTAGTGCTCAACATATTGCTCGCAGAGAATTTATAGTTTTGATCAAGAAGATGGAGAGAAATTGCCTAAGCTTGGGCTAGATTTTGCTCTCTTATTAGAGCTCGGCCTGGACATGATTTGGAAAAGCATGATTTACTTGATATATTTTATAGTGGACTAACCATTGAGTCTAGGGCATACCTGGATAGTTGTGCTGATTGTGTTTTCAGGAAAAGAACTCCAGACGAAGCTGAAGAATTATTGGCTAGAATAAGCCAAAATCATGATGATTGGTCTACACCTGAACCAACCCCGACACCAATATTGAAGAAGAGGGGTATGATTGAATTAAATGATGAAGATATGAGGGAAGCCAAGAAATCTCTTATGGAGAAAGGTATTAAATCTGAAGATGTGAAGAATTTACCTCCTATAGAAGATCTATGTAAGATAATTCCCCCTTCATCCACGATTGAGGTACATTCCCTTCAACGCTTTGATAGAGGAGATATCCCTTACTCAAAACCTCCTGATCAATGTTTAGATGAATTTTATAATTATGTTGTTAAGCAAAATAACTTTAATATGAGAGTAGAGAATCATCTAATGGAAATTCTCAAGCTATTAGTAAACTGCATTATATTGTGGAGAGAACCTCCAATGATGTTAAGATGCTTGTTAAATATTTTCATATGATTCAAACTCAAATTAATCAACTTACTAAAGTGCAAAGTGATTTGTTAGAAAATATTCATAAAGAAAACATGCTTATGAAGTAACAACTAGAGGTGGTGTTTCTACCCAGGATCCTCTATATCCTGAAGGGCATCCCAAAAGAGATGAACAAGATTCTCAACGAACTAAAGAAATTAGTAGTCCTTCTAAGAAAAAGAAGAAGAAACATAAAACTGTTGTAGAATCCTGTGAACCTGTTAATGATCCTAATAGTATTTCTATTTCTGATGCTGAAACTGAAAGTGGTCATGAACATGATAAAGATGATGATAAGAATGATACTCCTGATAAAGAAGAGATTGAAAATGAACCTGAAAAGCATGCTAAAAATAAAAAGTACACTAAAGAAGATTTTATTGCTAAGAAACATGGTAGTGAAAGAGAACCTTGGGTTCAAAAGCAAATGCCTTTTCCTGCTAAGAAACTAAAATCAAAGGAAGAGGAACACTATAATAAATTTTGTGATTGGATGAAACCTTTATTTTTGCAAATCCCTTTGACTGATTCTATTAAATTGCCTCCTTATTCGAAGTATATGAAATATATTGTCTCTAACAAAAGGAAAATTCCTAATGAGGAGATTTCCACTATGCTCGCTAATTACTCTTTCAATGGCAAGGTTCCAAAGAAGCTGGGAGACTATCCCTTGTTCCATCAAGAATAATTATGTTAGAACTGCTCTATGTGATTTGGGAGCAGGAGTTAGTGTGATGCCTTTTTCTCTTTACAAGAGACTTGATTCAGATAAGTTGATACCAACTGATATATCTTTGCAAATGGCTGATAAATCTACTGCTGTTCCTGTTGGTGTATGTGAAGATGTTCCTGTTCAAGTTACTCAATATTGCTTAATATTAACTGATTTTGTTGTGTTGGAAATGCCCGAAGATGATAATATGTCTATTATTCTTGGAAGACCCTTTCTTAATACTGCAGGGGCTGTTATTGATTAAAATAAAGGGAAAGTTACTTTCAATGTTTATGACAAGGAGCATACTGTCTATTTTCCCAAGAGGATTGATAAAGTATATGGAGATAATACAATTTTTAATTTGAGAACTATCAAGGTGGGAACTATTGATTGTCCAATATATGAGCCTAAAGAAGAATATCAAACTCTTGTGATTGGGTCCATATCAATTCAATATAAGGTAACATGATTGATTTGAGGTTTATTTCTTCTTATGTCATGTAAAATTTATTTGGTAGCAAGACTTGATCAACCTTCTTAACAAGTATATTTTAAATGCATAAAAGAGCTAAACAACATTTCTCTCCTTCTCCACTTGTTTTACTTGCTGTAGTACTATTTGATTTGCAAGACACTTTAGTTGTTCAGAGATTTCGAAATCATTTTCCTGCCCTGTAATAATAATTTTAACACCCAGAAATGTGCATTTTTCAAAGTTTTCAAAAATTTACAAAAATTATACCGTTGGTCTTATTTTTCGAAGAGCTACCTGGGAGCACTCGGACCTGGGGCACCCCAGGGCTGCCCCCCATGTGCCGGCGCGGCCAAGGAGGGGGCGCGCCACTGTGGTGTGGGCCCCTCCTTGCCCCATTAACTCATCTCTTCCTCCCATTCCACTCTCTCCCGAAAAACTCGTACCAACTTTCTCTCACTCGCGTTTTTGCTCAAGAGCTCAGGATTTTTCGATCTCCTTGCTCAGCCCAGATTTCTGTCTGAAATTTGGCACATTTGCTCTCCGGTATGTGACTCCTTCGATTACCCAAATAGAATTTTGTTTGGTTGAGTATATCTTGAGAAATTTGCTGCTGTAGGTGACATGTTTAGTGAGCTTGCATGCTTGATTCAAGTTGTAGAAATGAGTTTTGATGCATGTTTAGTACTCTAGCAAGTTCCTATAGTAGTTTCCCTCAATTATATGTCTTGAAATCAAATTTTATAATGATTGTTGAATAATTTCAGAAAAGGAAAATAGACAACCACTACTTTGGAGAGGTGTTCGAAAGAGAGACGACGAGCATGGGGAGGCCCTCAAGGGCAGCCACTTGAATGAGACGATCCTATAATGAGGATGTCATTGCACCAAGCTTCGAAGTTGAAGAGGATAATGGAGTTCCTAATGCTTCATCATTTCCATGCTATGACTTTTTGCGTAATGCAGGGTTGCTTGATGATTTCTTATTCCTCATCAACAATGTGGGCTTATCTACCTATATGGAAGATGAGAGGAGCCAATACTACATGCTAACTAAAATCTTTGTTGAAAGCTTCAAGTTCAACAACTCGCACTTCACACCAACAGTTACATTCAGGAATTATGATAATCCTATTACTATGAAGTTGAAGGATTTTTGTGTTGCATTGGATATTGCTCCTGTAGGTACAATAAAGAAGATTGAGAAAAGCCCCAAGGCTTTGTCGGAGCTCTATCGAGAAGACACCAATGATGATAGCCGCACCATTCAACGTGGCAAGATAAGAAACATTCAACTCCCCTCCATTAGATATTTCGCTTACTATCTTGCTACTAGCATTCTTGGTAGGGAGAACACTAGTAACATTTCTAGTTATCATCTTGCTTTTCTTGTTGCTGCATTGATGATGGCGTGTAACTCACACGTTCGTTGGGAACCCCAAGAGGAAGGTATGATGCGCACAGCAGCAAGTTTTCCCTCAGAAAAAAAGGTTTATCGAACCAGAGGAGTCAAGAAGCACGTTGAAGGTTGATGGTGGTGAAATGTGATGCGGCGCAACACCAGGGATTCCGGCGCCAACGTGGAACCTGCACAACACAACCAAAGTACTTTGCCCCAACGAAACAGTGAGGTTGTCAATCTCACCGCTTGCTGTAACAAAGGATTAACCGTATTGTGTGGAAGATAATTGTTTGCGAAGAAAATAGTAAAACAAGTATTGCAGTAGATTGTATGCGATGTAAAGAATAGGACCGGGTCCACAGTTCACTAGAGGTGTCTCTCCCATAAGATAAAAGCATGTTGGGTGAACAAATTACAGTCGGGCAATTGACAAATAGAAAAGGGCATAACAATGCATATACATGATATGATAAATATAGTGAGATTTAATTGGGCATTACGACAAAGTACATAGACCGCCATCCAACCGCATCTATGCCTAAAAAGGCCACCTTCAGGTTATCATCCGAACCCTTTCAGTATTAAGTTGCAAGCAACAGACAATTGCATTAAGTACTGCGTAATGTAATCAACAACTACATCCTTAGACATAGCATCAATGTTTTATCCCTAGTGGCAACAAGACACCCACAACCTTAGAACCTTCTGTCACGATCCCAGATATCAATGGAGGCATGAACCCACTATCGAGCATAAATACTCCCTCTTGGAGTTAAGCAAAACTTGGCCAGAGCCTCTACTAATAACGGAGAGCATGCAAGATCATAAACAACACATGAACAATAGATTGATAATCACCATAACATAGTATTCTCTATCCATCGGATCCCGACAAAAACAACATATAGTATTACAGATAGATGATCTTGATCATGTTAGGCAGCTCACAAGATCCAACAATGAAGCACATAAGGAGAAGACGACCATCTAGCTACTGCTATGGACCCATAGTCCAGGGGTGAACTACTCACTCATCACTCCGAGGCGATCATGGCGATGAAGACTCCTCCGGGAGATGAATCCCCTCTCCGGCAGGGTGCCGGAGGCGATCTCCTGAATCCCCCGAGATGGGATTCGCGGCGGCGGCGTCTCTGGAAGGTTTTCCGTATCGTGGCTCTCGGTACTGGGGTTTCGCGACGGAGGCTTTAAGTAGGCGAAAGGGCAAGTCAAGGGGCGGCACGAGGTGGCGGCACAACAGGCCGGCGCGGCCCAGGCCCAGGCCGCGCCGCCCTAGCGTGTCGTCACCTCGTGGCCCCACTTCGTTTCCTCTTCGGACTTCTGTAAGCTTCGTGCAAAAATAGGACCCTGGCGTTGATTTCGTCCAATTCCGAGAATATTTCCTTACTAGGATTTCTGAAACCAAAAACAGCAGAAAACAGCAACTGGCTCTTCGGCATCTTGTTAATAGGTTAGTTCCAGAAATGCGTAAATATGACATATAATGTGTGTAAAACATGTAGATATCATCAATAATGTAGCATGGAACATAAGAAATTATCGATACTTTGGAGACGTATCAATTGACTGGTAGCACATCTTATCATCTTGGTGCTCTTATTGCTCGTCGCCTATCTACTAGGGGACCTATCTATGGAGGAATTATTGCGTCGCGTATTTTGGCACATCTAGATCTTCCTCTTGATCCTACTGATGAGAAACTAACCCCTGTTAGGCTTGACATTGCTGCTATGAAGTGTCACCAATTTGTCACAACTGACTCTAGCTTAGAAAATATTGTCTATAAAATGTTGTTTATTGACGGGGATGAGAGGGAAATCCCCTTGCCGCAGGCCGATTTGTTCAGTGTTCACAGGAAACCGTGGTCGCGCTCCAAGGAGGAGGTGGATGAGCAGCTGAGGATACATGGTTTCCACCAGCAGCATGACTCCGAGGACGCCGAGCCCTCCTACGGGTACACCGTCACGTATCCTGGTGCGTCTTCCAGCACATACCCAGAACAGGATCCTTCTTCGTCATACTACGGAGGTGCCACCTCATGGGGACCGTGGGATTGACCTCCACTTAGGCCAAAAGCCTAAGCTTGGGGGGAGGTATGGCGGCATCACTCATTCATTGCATATTACAATTTCTGGATACTTGTATATACTTGTTTAGCTTCTTAAAATGGTTTCTAATAAGAGTGGGATGATATTTGGGGAAGTGCTGTTTGAAAACAGATTCTGGACTGATACCAAAAAAAATCTCAAAAACAGCCAGAACGTTATTTTGCGAAGCAAATTTTTGTGCATGTTCCCCAGGTTATTATCTAACTTTCATTAGTTGAACACTTTTCGAGCTGAGCAGCGGAAGATTTTCGTAAAATCGATTACTGTACTGCTGTCAAGTTTTGGCAGATTTCTGCCATCTCGCTTTTCTGTGTTTCTTTTAGTTTTCATTCTCTTGTTTTTGCTTTGTTTTTTTCCTAAAACATAAAAAGACCGAAAATATTTCTGTTGTTTCTCTTCACCATTTGTTTATTTGGTTCTTTGTTCCTATTTTACCTTATTTGCTATCGTTAGTTTGCTATGAGAAAATCCAAAAAGATTTTGCTTTGTTTGCTTGTTTCCTTTTGTTCTTATTTCTAACCCGAAAACACCAAAAATATTTGTTGTTCTTCTTTGGTTTTGTAAAGTTTATTAGGGAGTTCAGCGGTCTCCGGTGGTTGGAGCTTGGTTTTCATTCCATATTATTCAAGCCACACAAGTGAAAGGCAATAATGACGATCTACGACAACTCGACTGTGGTGAGAGGCTGATATGAACTCTATTTGTTTTCATTTTTGTACATATACTCATCCATGTGAGCATGCTTAGTTGGTTCATGTGAGGTATATGTTATTTAATGAAAGTCTAGTAGTTCATGATCTTTCATGTTTAGTTCCAATTTATTAATAACGAGTAGCATGTCATGAATATCTGCTTGCATTGTTTTATTCATAGATAGGTTTGACATTGTGGTATCCTCCTCTGAATAATTCACTTGAATCGACTTGGCACATGCTCACGCATGCACATGACTGAACAAAAGTCAATTAAGCCTCTATGATTTACTTTGCTTCAGAGTTATTGTATCACTTTTATGCCTCCGTTAATTTTATTTTATCGCAAGCATGATTATGACAGTTATTGCTCTCTTGATTGTCGCTTCCCAGTCTATTGCTAGCCTTCACTTGTACTGAGCGGGAACGCTGCTCGTGCTTCCAAATACCTGAAAACCAAGTTATTCCAAAGTGTCCACCATAAATACCTATGCATGGCATTTCAAACCATTCCAAGTAAATTCTCATGTGCTACCTTTAAACCTTCAAACTATTTCTCAATTTGTGTCAATGTTTTATAGCTCATGAGAAAGTATGTGGTGTTTATCTTTCAACCTTGTCATTTACTTTTGACAGACTTTCACCAACGGACTAGTGGCACATATGCTTATCCAATAATTTTGCAAAAAGAGCTGGCAACGGGGTTCCCAGCCCCAATTAATTAACTTTCATCAGTAATTCTCTTCACATGTTTTGCCCTGATTTATCAGTAAGCAACTTAAACGCAAATAGACACTCCTCCATGGTATGTGAATGTTGGAAGGCACCCGAGGATTCGGTTAGCCATGGCTTGTGTAAGCAAGGGGGGGGAGTGTCATCCATAATGAAACTAAAATGCATGTGTAAACAAAAGAGAAGAGGGATGATCTACCTTGCCGGTAGAGATAACGTCCTTCATGGGAGCCGCTCTTGAGAGTCTGGTTGGCGAGGTAGTTAGAGTACCCACTATCATTCGTTGACAACAACAAACACCTCTCAAAATAATTTTACTTCTGTCTTTGAAAAATGAAAAGCTCTAGCACATGTTAATCCCTGCTTCCCTCTGCGAAGGGTCAATCTTTTACTTTTATGTTGAGTCACCATCCTTTCTTTGAGCACCTTCTTGAGAGCATAACTGTCATTCTTAGTATAATATGCTTGTCCCAAAATATGATCAGCTGTGGTATAAGTTTGATGCTTTTATCTTTGATAATCTTTACTTCTATTCTTTCCATGAAATTCAGAGGTGCCTGGGCATTTATGTTTTGCTGTACAAATACAGGCAAGCGAGATACCACTTTATCATATCTTTCTATGAACATTGCAATCCTGCTTATGGAAGTGTTTAATGATACTTGTTATTAGTTTGTTGGTATCTCTTTCATTATTGACACAGCTATTAGATGACTTTATTTGCATGTATCTTGTTATGAATTGCTTAAGTACTTGCGCATATCATGAGAATATTTACATCATATGAGCAAATGTGTTCGTGAAAGTTCTTTTATCGCACTCAGTTGTCAACTGAATTGCTTGAGGACAAGCAATAAGCTAAGCTTGGGGGGAGTTGATACGTCCAAAACGTATCTACTTTCCCGAACACTTTTGCTATTGTTTTGCCTCTAATTTGTGCATTTTGGATACAACTAACACGGACTAACGCTATTTTCAGCATAATTGCACTGGTGTCTTGTTTTTGTGTAGAAACTCAACTTTCAGGAAAATCCCCGGAAACAATCGCAATGGGCCTATTTTCACAGAGAACTTATGAGGCCAAAAGGGCGATCCAGGGGGGGGCCCGTGGCCCCCACACCATAGGCCGGCGCGGCCTGGAGGGGGGGGGGGCGCCGCCTTATGGTGAGGGCGCCTCGGCGGCCCCCCGACGCTCTCCTTCGGACTACAAAACCCTTTCGACCTAAAAACGCTGGGGGTTTTCCATAAGACTCCGTAACTCCGCCGCCATCGCGAAACTCCATCTCAGGACCAGAAACTCCGTTCCGGCACGGGACGGGGAATTGGAGGGGATCATCGCCGCCATCACCACCGACGCCTCTCCATCAACCAGTCATGCTTCCCCCATCCATGTGTGAGTAATTCCCCCACTGTAGGCTGAAGGGGATGGTAGGGATTGGATGAGATTGATCATGTAGTAGTCATAAGATTGATAGGGCATAGTGCCTAGTGTCCGTAGTTGGTACTTTTATGATATTGTTGCAACTTGTTATGCTTAATGCTTGTCACTAGGGCCCAAGTGCCATGATTTCAGATCTGAACATGTTATTGATTCATGAAGATATTCATTGTTTTATGATCTTACCTGCAAGTTGTATACACATATTGCTGTCCGGAACCCGAGGCCCCAAAGTGACAGAAATTGGGACAACCGGAGGGGAAGGCGGTGATGTGAGGATCACATGTGTTCACGGAGTGTTAATGCTTTGCTCCGGTACTCTATTAAAAGGAGTACCTTAATTTACAATAGTTTCCCTAGAGGCCCGGCTGCCACCGGCTGGTAGGACAAAAGATTTTGTGCAAGTTTCTCATTGCGAGCACGTACGACTATATACGGAACACATGCCTATGGATTGATTAGTACTTGGATACCGCTTTATTATTATCTGCAAATGCCCTGCCTTGATTGTTAAATGAGTTCTCTCATCCATGCAACGCCCGTTCATCCATCCTTGTGCCTACAGTATTTTAATCCTGCTGTTTATTATAATCACTACTGCTGTCTTTGTTACACTGCTGCTGTTATTTCACTACTCTCACTGCTATAAAACTGTTGCTACTGATAAACTCTTGCGAGCAAGTCTGTTTCCAGGTGCAGCTGAATTGACAACTCCGCTGTTAAGGCTTACAAATATTCTTTGGCTCCCCTTGTGTCGAATCAATAAACTGGGTTTTACTTCCCTCGAAGACCGTTGCGATCCCCTATACTTGTGGGTCATCAATCACATAGCCCATGAGCATATGACTGCGAAGAAGTGGATGGCGGTGATCGGTTCTTGGTTGTGGCCGGCCTCTGGTGGCGGCGTTGTCTGCACCGGTGGAGTCGTCTCGATTTGCACGTAGTGTTCATCGATTCTCATGTGCTCTCGGGAGCGTTTGCTCTTTTTTTGGAGTAGTTTTTATCGGCTGCGCACTTTCTATTGTAACTCTTTATACGTTATACCTGTTCGGTGTAGTTCTATTTTGTAAGCTAGGTTTAGCTCCTTGTATCTTCTTCGCCGTTGCATACATTATTAATTTAACATTGAGCGCATGACATCTTATCTAAAAAGAAGAGAACTTTGGATGACAACGTAAAATCTTCAACGGAACAAAGTATTCGTATCCGAGTTTGGGATCTCAGTTGTTCTGAAACACCACTGCAAATGGACTGAAGAGACCTAAGGTGAACACGGGATCATGATTAACTGTACCTTATTATATATTTTTCAAATTAAGTTTGAAAGGAGTAGCTTTGTATATCTGAAACAAGCTTTAATTTTTCTTGAGGTTGCTGGTAGCATGGAACACCATGGTCTCAATAGTGAACCCCGGTCCAAATCCCATCATGACACCCCACTCGCCCCCTTCTCCGTCCTCCTCGATTCGGCGTTATTGCTCATCGAGCACGAAGATCACCATGGCACCAAGCATGTTGCCGTACTCTCTTAGCACAGTCCTGCTCGCTGCCAACTTCCATGGTTCCAACGCAAGAGCCATGTCGATGTGGTCCAGGATTGCACGCATGCCCAGGTGAACTGCCCGGAAGAGGTCGTTCCATTCAACGCCAACCCCAAGCTGCCCGAACGCGCCGGAAAGGCACAACTCGATGTTTTCAGCCGCTATGGGTATCAGCTCCCTGGTGAGGAGGTGCCCGTCGAGGCCCCCTTCTGTGAGCCGCATGGTGAGGACATGGTCGGTGCCCGGAACCACGGTCTGCGACGCGGATACCATCTCGAAGAGCGGACGTTCGACGGGTACCATGGCGTCAGCGCCGACGACGACCGCGCCTGCGCTGTCGCCAAACATCGCCTGGCCGATAAGGGTGTGGGGGTAGGCGTCCTCCGGGCCACGAAGGCGACGATGGTGAGCTCGATGCAGGCCACCAGCATGCGCGCACCACGGTTATTCTCCGCGAGGTCCTTGGCGAGGTGCAGCGAAGCCGAACCGGCGGAGCAGCCATTGAGGTGGAGCATCGTGCGCTGGACAGACGCGCGGAGGCTCTTCTCCGGAGTAGTTTTTATAATGGTTGTTCCTGCGGCTTCGCGCTTTCTATTGTAACTCTTTGTTATTCATGTTACAGCCGATCGAGGCTCGTTTCGACCGACTAGCATTCCGCATCCACGCGTCCGTGCCTCCTTCGGGAAATCCACCGCCCATTGCCAGCTCATTCACCGGTGCCATGCCTTCATTAATCCATCGACTTCTTTAAAGAATGTGTGAGCGCTGATTAAATCCCACGCCTCGCTCCACCAACGGAGCTCAGCTACTAGTAGTACTCCCTCCGTTTTAGTTTACTAGTCCTACGCGTACCCTAGGTCGTCAATTTGACCAACTTAACATAAGATATATATTACAAAAATATATCATTAAAAACATTAGGTTTTATACTTCCTAATGGTATAGTTTTTATGTTATATAATATATATTATATAGATCAAATTGATGACTTAGGTACACTGTGCTCGCCAAATAAACTGAGAGAGAAATTACGTTAAACTTTACTCTTTTCTAGACTTGCTCCCTTCATTTTCATGAACGACCCATCCAATCCAATTGATAGTTAGAGCGAGATTCACCTTAATTACACAAAACCAGCCAGCTACTACTGTAGTACTGTACTATATCACGACGCATTACCTACATACACCACGGGGCTACTCCATCAATTTCTTTCTTAATTTCTCTCTGCCCAACTGCATGCTCATGTACTAAACCGATGAATACTGGGAGTTTCTTCGCTGGAATCAACTAGGAGTAAGGAAAAACAGCATCTACGTGACATGTCCAATTATACAACATCCTTACTGTACTCAACTCTGATATCCACCTTCCGCCTCCAATTACAAACTCACATACTGGGGCATCAAAACAAGTACATGGCGGCAAGAAATAATTGGGATCAAAATGATATGTATCTTCCAACTCTACCAGCAACATGACAATCCGACTTGGAGGAGAAATTTTGGGAGTAACTAGCAGACGCGCCCATGGTTTTGAAGGCATTAAAGCATCTTAGATGACGCCTAAGCGATGCCTAGCTGCCTAAAGCAGTCGGTTTTCCGAAGAAGAGGGCCGGCGCCTTGAGGCCTAAGCGTCGCCTTTGAGAGCATGTACAATAGTTTCTACTTGTTGTGAAGTGTATAAGTAGATTGCCTAGCCCTTTCCATTAGTTCGGACTTTTGGTTCAAGTGGCTAGTGCATGAATCTTAACATGTTATCAGAGCCCCAGGTCTCGAGTTTAAATCCTGGCTTTCACATGGTTTTCGCAATTAAGCCTAAAAATTGTTGTTGCCCCGGTTTTCGCAATTAAGCCTAAAAATTGCTGTTGCCCCCTCTTTAGCCACCGCTGATGTCCTGTTTCGGTGTGCTCTTCTTCTTTCACGTGTTGACTTTCTCTTCTCCCGTCACACGCGAGTGGGAGTGTTGTGAAGTGTATAAGTAGATTGCCTAGCCCTTTCCATCAGTTCGGACTTTTGGTTCAAGTGGCTAGTGCATGAATCTTAACACTACTCAGCAGGCTATAAGCAAGTCCATGTCATCAAAATCCTAGGTGAAAGTGAGAGAAAGAGAGGAAAGAGAGTGGAGCGGGCTCTTCATGTGTAGCCGGCTGCTAGACAAGAATCAAGAAGCTATAGCCCACTTGCAGCTTACAAAAAATGCTACAGCCGGCTACAAGCATTAAATATAAATCTAAGTAAGTCTTGCATGTAAGCACACATTACAAGCAATAAAACATTTAAGTATTCACTAAAGCTAATCTAATAGCCAGTTTATTGTACATATAGAAGTCTTTAGGTGACATGGCATAGTACTATAGCCAACAATCAGCTACCTTATTGTTCTTGCTCTCAAACCATGGACGCACCAACGCATTTAGTACCAAATTAACTGGGGAGAAAAGCAAGTATAGTTAATAAAGAAAACATCCTTCAAAAGGGAAGTACATGCTTAATTAATATAAGGGGTGAACAAGTGATAAGATAAATGCACTATTTGTTCTTGACTCCGGTAAACTCAAACCATTCAAATTAAATCAACAGGAGCAGATTATGTTTCGGTTTAACTACAAGCAATACAAATCAAAGCCGAACCAAAAAAAAAAGACTAGTGCAACGCTGTATTATCTTGTTTTCAAGGCCTTACACCGATTATTGACAAGTTTTCATGGCAATCTGAGGCTTCAGTGTTGCTCCCATCATTGCCAACGCCTAGAAAGTTGTGGTTGAACCGCTTGAAGCACTTTGATCCCACGGCATCCTTGCCAGTGGCGAGGCCGAAGGAGAAGATGTCATACATCTCGTCGTAGTTTGTAATGGGCACATTTCGATACACCGCGTCCTTTGGGTCATCCTACGATATGAAGGGACAATGAAGTTAGTTGTGCACGTCGACGATGAAAAGAGTTGGTGAGGTGGAAAGAACGTGCTCACCGCGACGTGCCCGCAATAGTTGATAGGATTTCTGATTTTGTGTGTGTGTCGCGAGTCAACATGGTTGAAGAGGTCTTGAAAAGACAATGGGAAACATGGTTTCTATGCTTAACAAGTAGTACCGGTGCTGGTTGCGGTAGTACCGCAACCGCTACCAGCACCAGGTACACGTCCGTTGGAACCTTGCTGACGGTACTACCGCTCCCTTTTGGAAGTGAATGCATATGTTATAATAATGTAATGACATTTAAGATAATCTTGTTTGATCAAGGTAGCATATTTGTTATTCAAACATCATATAAAAGTACCAAAGACTATACTCTGTTTATTCTTAATTCTAGATTGCATGGAGTTTTCCAAGAGAAGTATAAGAGAGACGTGTTGCATCATATGTAAAATAGGACGTGACGACCATGTGATTTCTTATCTTACACATAATGAAGTTTCATTATTATTATATTGCTTGTGTATTACCACCCGCGACAAAAGGGGGTGTCCCCTGCGTGCCCCGCGGCTGCCACGTGGTGGACCTTATGTCGCGGGTGGTAAGCGACCCGCGACAAAATGTTGGGCCTTTTATCGCGCCCCTGTTGTCGCGGCTGGCCGCCCGCGACAAAAGGGTCTTACGGCCCGCGACATTAGGCCTGTTTTCCACTAGTGTGGTGTGAGAAGCGGCATGCGCTACAACATAGTTATGGATGCCACTGGTGCGGCGCTGAGAGGGCTTGTGCTGAGTTACGAGAAGATGTTGCATATCAGCATGGGGGTGGTGTGAGAAGTGATCACCTCAAAGAGAGAATGATAGTCGTCGTCAAGACTGGCGAGGATGTACAATATAAGGTCCTCGTCACGGAGAGGCATCCCGATGCTAGTTAACGAGTCGGAGAGCGCCTTCATAAAATGGAAGTAGGGTGTTAATAGTCTTGGTCTTCTTTTTTAGCTCTGTCATTTGCTTCGACTAGAAGAGGACCAAGCAATAGATGTGGAGGCAAAATCTCCATTCAGGGTCTCCCAAGCTTCGCGTGAAGTACCGGCAACCATGTTCATGCCAAGGAAACTTTCAGTCATCGTGGAAACGAAGCCGGATAGGATGGCCTGGTCATGTTGTGTCCAGTGCTGATGCGTCGGATTTGGCTGATGTTGCATCCCGCCAGCAGGGGTGACGGCGATGTGGGGATCAGGGCAGATGATGGAGCCATCACATAGCCCATGAGCATATGACTGCGAAGAAGTGGATGGCGGTGATCGGTTCTTGGTGGTGGTCGGCCTCTAGTGGCGGCGTTGTCCGCACCGGTGGAGTCGTCTCGATTTGCACGCAGTGTTCGTCGGTTCTCCTGTGCTCTCGGGAGCGTTTGCTCTTTTTTCTGAGTAGTTTTTATCGGCTTCGCACTTTCTATTGTAACTCTTTGTACGTTATACTTGTTCAGTGTAGTTCTATTTTGTAAGCTATGTTTAGCTTCTTGTATCTTCTTCGCCGTTGCATACATTATTAATTTAACATCGAGGGCATGACCTCTTATCTAAAAAAAGAGAACTTTGGATGACAACGTAAAATCTTCAATGGAACAAAGTATTCGTATCCGAGTTTGGGATCTCAGTTGTTCTGAAACACCACTGCAAATGGACTGAAGAGACCTAAGGTGAACATGGGATCGTGATTAACTGTACCTTATTACATATTTCTCAAATTAAGTTTGAAAGGAGTAGCTTTGTATATCTGAAACAAGCGTTAATTTTTCTTGAGGTTGCTGGTAGCATGCAGCACCATGGTCTCAATAGTGAACCCCGGTCCAAATCCCATCATGACACCCCACTCGCCCCCTTCTCCGTCCTCCTCCATTCGGCGCCGTTGCTCATCGAGCACGAAGATCACCGTGGCGCCAAGCATATTGCCGTACTCTCTTAGCACGGTCCTGCTCGCTGCCAACTTCCCTGGTTCCAACGCAAGAGCCCTGTCGATGTGGTCCAGGATTGCACGCATGCCGGGGTGAACCGCCCAAAAGAGGTCGTTCCATTCAACGCCAACTCCAAGCTGCCCGAACGCGCCCGACAGGCACAGCTCGATGTTTTCAGCCGCTATGGGTATCAGCTCCCTGGCGAGGAGGTGCCCGTCGAGGCCCCCTTCCGTGAGCCGCATGGTGAGGACATGGTCGGTGCCTGGAACCACGGTCTGCGAAGCGGATACCATCTCGAAGAGCGGGCGTTCGAGGGGTTCCACGGCGTCAGCGCCGACGACGACCGCGCCCGCGCCGTCGCCAAATGTTGCCTGGCCGATAAGGGTGTGGGGGCAGGCGTCCTCCGGGCCACGGAAGGCGACGATGGTGAGCTCGACGCAGGCCACCAGGACGCGCGCGCCACGGTTGTTCTCCGCGAGATCCTTGGCGAGGCGCAGCGAAGCCGAGCCGGCGGAGCAGCCGTTGAGGTGGAGCATCGTGCGCTGGACGGAGGCGCGGAGGCCGAGGAGAGAAGCTAGGCGGAGGTCGGCGCCCGGGGCGTGCGCGCCGGAGTTGGTGCTGACGATGAGGTGGGTGATGTCGGTGGCCGGGCGGCCCCACTCAGCTATGGCCTTCGCCGCAGCTGATGCGGCGAGCTCTGGAGCAGCGACGGCTGCAATCTCCAGCCGGTCGTCCAGGGACGGCTGTCCGCGATGGAGGAAGTGGGGGTGGGCGTTGAGCAGCTCCTCGGTGTGATGAAAGAAACGCTTCTCCGTGCTGGTATTTTGGCCTGATGAGGATACACACACACATCCCGATCGAGTATATTAGATCACATCATCATATAGGCAATTGGGTATTGAAATTAGCACGTTTGCGAGCTCTGTGCTTACACATTGTCTTAAGTTTGTGTTTGAGGTCCGTGAGGTGTTCGCTCTTGGTGACTCGGAAGTAGAAGTCCGGGTACTCGTCCTGGGACACGCAGTTCGGCGGATTCGCTGTGCCGATGGCTAGCACGGCCGCAGGCCCGTCTGCGCGCTGCAGACGCCTGATCTCGCCCATGGTGGCCAGGGTGCTTGCCATGGTCTCTGAACGGAGTGACGGAATAGCTGCTCAACATAGACGGATGAGAAATGTAGTAGAGATAGAACAAACATAATGCAAATAGCAAACAGCTCATTTGCACCACTAAACACATACAAAAGCATGCGAGTCCCGTATTTAGACTAAAAGAATCCAAAACGACCTCTCACACAAATGGCTCAAGTTTGTTTTCAGATTTTAATCTGCACCTAACATTTTTAACGGAAATTTGAATGTTTTTTAACTCAGTTTTTGAATTTTCTGAAATAAAGGAGCACGAAATAAGAGACAAAAGTATATATACATGCATTAAGAGGGTCGAGTAAGAATCTGTATCAATTTTCAGTGAAATTAATGGACCAGAGTATACATGCATTAGTCTCAATATAGAATGAAAGAAAGGATACTAGCGAGGCAAGACGAAGACAAAATGGAAAAATATATACCTATAGGCGAGAAGAAGCGAGCGCGGTACAATGGAAGAGCGATGGAATAGAAGGAGAAGAATGGTGTAAGATGGATTGTTTGGGAGACACCAAGAGTTAGTATTTATAAGGACGGAGATGCCGAGCGGAGTAGACTAGCAGAGGGGCGCAGACATACCGACGGAAGAACGCGTACACACCGCCAGGACTTGCCCTCCGATCTACTCCCTAATGAAGTCAACTATCTCTCACACAAAGCACACATCAATCACGTTACTGGCGTAATCTAACTCCTGCAGAATCTCGGAAACGGAGCATGTGACACACATGGCCGAGGCTGGAGGAGTCATGACAAACATCGTGCATCTCATATGAAATCCTTTGCTACAATATGTATTTTATTGACAAAGGATTTACGTAATATCAATGAGATGACATGCATACCCTGACGCTCCGGCTTTTGCAACAACTCAATAGCACCATCTGATCCATAACAGTAGCATGTCAGTAGTGTGGAAAAAACCGAGGAACCAATGGTTGGCCGGGGTCCATTCGCTAGTACCCAACTAGGTGACGTGGGATAAGGAGGCACTATCTATTGTGCCATGACAACGCATCGATCCAGTGCCATACTAGGTCTTCCCTCGTTCCGGTATGTGATATCCTAACTTAGAATTTAATAGGATTGATAGAATACTCGTTTCAATAAGATGTATCTTCTTGCAAGGAGCTCATCTCCAAAGAACCTGTATACTAAGCTTGTTTGGCCTAATGTAATTTGAGGGTGGGTGACCAATCGGAAAGTTGGCCCCGGAGGTGCATAGTGAGGATAAAGTGTGTTGTATATACAATAGCGTTGACCCACGAAACTAGTCTAGGTATCCTAGAGTAGTAACAACCGCCGGTCTAGGTGTGGCTAGGCATGGTACATGGCATCTGGCTTTTCTATAAAGGATATTTTATTACTTAAAAGGTTTAACCTTACATCCGGTCTCTACATAACTCAAATACACACAACCACAACAAGTGGAGCAAAAAAGAAATAAAATAAAAGACTAACATAAGTAATCATCAAGAAATACCTATGTGATTAAAGACCATCATTGATGGGTTATCGGTCATAGTGTGAACGAGATAAGAAAATGCAAGAAAAATAGAATTACCAAGAAAAAAAAAGAATGTTCACCACTGAAGCAGGTGCAACTACTGCTCATTTTTATTTGACCGCTGCAGGCAGCCACGTCAACGTGACAGTGTTCCACAATCCACAAATATGAAGAGACAAACTTTTGTGTTGATTGACATCTTTGGACAAATTTGATTGAGACATCTGTTGATAAACTTATGTTTGTGAAAGGAACTATTGGCAAAGAAGAAATGGTACCATATAAACAATTTGAGGGGGTAATAAAGAAAATTGTTACCCGCATTTTTTTCAATTGTATGCTTAATTATTAAAGCACATGGAACAATAGTATGAAATAACACATGGTCGGTCAAGCTTGCCAAATGATCAGTTTGAGTGATTAAGGCTATGTTTATACGAATGTTTAAATGAACAACAGTGAGTAGATGGTTCTTTATTTATTTCAAGTTATTTTGGATCTTTCTTCACACGTTTGACCTGACTGGAGTGGCTGAACTCAGTCGTTATTAAGTAGCTCTGCTCCAGCTCCACACATGGCCATGTTGAATTAAAATAAATTACATGTGTGAGTTGCTATATATAAAACCCAGCAATGGCTTGCTAGACACACCAGCCCACCACAAGACACCAGACAGATTGAACTGCATACTCATGTATAGTAAACCAAACCACCGCACTAGTAGAAAACCTCTCATCCATCTAAGCCATAAATACCGGTTCCCTTACGAACCGATACTAAAGGGTGTATTAGTACCGGTTGCACTGCTCAGACCTTTAGTACGGTTCAGGATTTAATACGGTTCGTGACACGAACCGTACTAAAGGGTTTATGGTTGAAAACTTAGTACGGTTCGTGATATAACCGGTACTAGTAGACTTTAGTACCGGTTCGTGTCACGAACCGGTACTAAAGGTTTTTCTGCTCCCCACGCAGCTCCACCCCCCGGATCGCCTTTTTTGACACTGTAAAATAGAAAAGAAAATGATAGAAAATTCAAAAATAAAATGTTTTCACATTCTTCTATGTTATGCAACCTACTATTAGGAAAAATTAAGAAATTCGAATTTTCACTTTTTTGCAAAAAGTTTTGAAAATGGTAAAACCGCAATAACTTTTGCATACGACGTCGAAAAAATACGTATAATATATCAAAAAATCCTGGGAAAAAGTTACATCCGAATTCACCAGGGTTTACCCGGTTAGCCAATTTTTAGATTCTCAAAATTCCAAATGAAAATATGAAAGCAGGAAGATTTTAGTTTTTTTCTAGAAATTTAAAATTTTATATATTTTTATTTTTTTTAAATTAAAATATTAATTGTAAGATTTTTTGAGTCCTAACATATTACTATTACTTTTATCAAATTATAAGATTTTCATTTTTTCAAGTTTTAGGTTTTGCAAAAAATAATAAATTTTTTAAAAATAATTAAAAATAATAAAAATTAAAAAAGTTAATTTTATTTATTTATTCAACATTATTATTACATCATTACTTTTATTTATTAAAACAATTATTTGGAATTCAAACGATAAAAAGTGTGACATCGACCAACATGTTAATAGGATTGATATAATACTATTATCACATACATGCGCGCGAAGCACTTGGAAGTGAAACGGGATGGAACTTGGAAGTTAAGCGTGCTAGTGCGAGTAGTGTGAGGATGGGTGACCGACCGAAGTTTGACTACGGGTAAGTAATTTTACTAGAGATTAAGTGTAGTTAGAGACTAACGGAAATACTAGTAATTCTGAAAAAATAAAAAAAAGAGGCCGTGAAAAAAAGGGTGTGAAAAATAATTAGAAAAATGGAAAAAATTTAAACGAAATAGGCTTTAATACCGGTTCGTGTTACGAACCGGTACCAAAGGTCTTCAGCCCCACGGGTTCCTCCGTGCCCACGTGGAGGCACCTTTAGTACCGGTTCGTAAGCAACCGGTACGAAAGGGGGGGCCTTTAGTGCCGGATAATTAGTACCGGTTGCTCAACCGGTACTAATGCCCCTATGGAACCGGTACAGATGAGCGTTTTTCTACTAGTGACCCTCCAGAAGATAGTATAGCGTGCTGCCTAGATCACCATGGCCATGCATGCAAACATGTGTTCTCCAGCCAAAGAGAAGGATACAAGCAACATTGTCGTCGACCTCTATCCATTCATACAATATTACAGGGACGGTCGTGTCGAGCAGCTGCTGAGTATATATGGTGGCCAGGGGTACTTCCCACGTTCTCTCAACGGAGTGGCCGAATAGCTGTTGAACATATTCGGATGAGAAATGCATTTTAATTAATGAACTTTTACCTAGACCACAAACCAATAATTTTTTCCACAAAAACTTGTTAGCACGAGAATAATTCAAATACCTACATAGACTTTGTTCCTTGATGTTTTCTTAACGCAGTTTTTGAATTTTTTGAAATAAAGGGAGCAGGCGCTTCGAGAGTGTAGAACTGCATGCTCTAACCAATGCAACCAAAAGACCGATCTGATGAAAGAGATTAAGCAATGCATTTATACTTCAACACTCCCCCTCACGTGTGGCTCCCTCAGGCCTAAACGTGGACCGAAAGTGGGCTGCAATATTTTTATTTTATATTGCGCCAGGGTCTTGAACTCAAGACCTCTTGGCTCTGATACCATGTAGAACTGCATGCTCTAACCAATGCAACCAAAAGACCGATCTGATGGAAGAGATTAGGCAATGCATTTATACTTCAACACCCTCACGTGTGGCTCCCTGGCCTAAACGTGGACCGAAAGTGGGCTGCAATATTTTTATTTTATATTGCGCCAGCCGGGTCTTGAACTCAAGACCTCTTGGCTCTGATACCATGTAGAACTGCATGCTCTAACCAATGCAACCAAAAGACCGATCTGATGAAATATTGCTGCACTAGCCAATTGAACCAAAAGTCCGAACTGATGGAAAGAGACTAGGCAGTGTATTTATATTCAACACTCCCCCTCACGTCTAGGCTATTTTAGTCCTTGGCGTGGGTTCGGGCCGCAGAATCTTTTTTTCTTTTGTTTTTAAAACTGCGCAGGGTCTTGAACTTGAGACCTCTTGGCTCTGATACCATGAAATATTGCTGCACTAGCCAATTGAACCAAAAGTCCGAACTGATGGAAAGAGACTAGGCAGTGTATTTATATTCAACAGAGAGCATGAAATAAGACACCAGAATATACATGCATTAAGAGGGTTGAGTAAGGATCTGTGTCTATTTTCGGTAAGAATAATATAACAACTTAGGCTCAATATATAATTTTATATACCTATAGGCGAGAACAAGCGAGCACTAGTGGAAAATGGTGCTTTTGCACCGGTTGATAAGGCCCATATGCACCGGATGCACAACCGGTGCAAAGCATCCGGTGCAAAAGGCCCCCCCTTTTGCACCGGTTCAGCAGAACCGCAAGGGGGCACCACGTGGCGGCTCCCGGCGTCCGAGAGAGGATTTAGCACCGGTTCGTAATACGAACCGGTGCTAAAGGGTCTGCCGCGCAGAAAAACACTTTTTCGAATTATTTTCTACTCCTTTTTTTTTTTTTTTTCGGAATTTCTAATATTTTAGTTACTTCACAAGTTTAGTCTCTAACTACCCTTATCTCTAGTCCAATTACTTACTCATGCTCAAACTTCCCGCTCGGTTACCCATCCTCCCACTACTCTAGCACTAGCACGCTTAACTTACAAGTTCCTTTCCATCCCACATCCAAGTGCTTCGCGCGCATGTATGTGATAGTAGTATCATATCAATCCTATTAACATGTCGATCGATGTCATATTTCTTTATTGTTCGAATTTCAAATAATTATTTTAATAAACCAAAGTAATGTTGTAATAATAATCTTGAATAAATAAATAAACATTAACTTTATAATTTGTATTATTTTTAATTATTTTCAATTTTTAATTTTTTTTGCCAAACCTAAAACCTAAAAATTTGAAAATCTTATAATTTGCTAAAAGTAATAGCAATCTTTATGCAGGATGCAATTATTAATTTTAATTTTAAAAAATAAAAAAATATAAAATCCTAAATTTCTGGAAAAAAACTAAAATCTTCCTGCTTTCATATTTTCATTTGGAATTTTCAAAATCTGAAAATTAGCTAACCGGGTAAACCCAGGTGAATTCGGATGTAATTTTTTCCCACGATGATTTTGATATATTATACGTTTTTTTTGACGTCGTATGCAAAAGTTAATGCGGTTTTACCATTTTTCAAACATTTTTTGCAATAAATGTGAAAATTCAAATTTGTTAATTTTCCCTAATAGTAGGTTGCATAACATACATGAATCTCAAAAGATTTTATTTTTGAATAATCTATCATTTTCTTTTCTATTTTACAGTGTTAAAAAGGCGATCCACGGGGGGGGGAGGTGCGTGGGAGCAGTTTGCACCGTGTTCGTGAATAAAGGGTAGACCACGTCGAATACCAAGGCAAGAGTTCGTGACGCCAACCCTTTTGCACCGGTTCGTGTTATGAACCGTGCAAAGGTCCCGCACGAACCGGTGCTAATGCCCCTGGACGCGAACGCACGAACCGGTGCTAATGACTTTAGCACCGTTCGTAAACCGTGCAAAAGCACTTTCGAGGACAGGATAAAAGCCCTTGTTTCTACTAGTGGAGCGTGCAGTACAAATCGAAGAGTGATAGAACAAAGGGAGAAAACTGATCTAAAGATTGTTTGTTTTGGTCACAAAGAGTTAGTATTTATAAGATCTAAATATAAGATATGTTGAGGCACGGTTATATCAATATAACAACATTTGGAAGATGAAAGTCCCTTTAAAAAATAAGATTTTCATGTGGTTTTTTGCACTGTAAGGTCATTTTAACAAAAGACAACCTTGTAATAAGAAATTGGAAGGGTAATATGAGATGTTGTTTTCGTGATAAAGATGAAAAAATACAACATTTATTCATTGGTTGTCCTCTTGTACAAATTGTTTGGCATATTGTTCATATGACTTTTTATATTGACTATACCAAATTAGATCGGGCATTTGTTGCATGGGTGAATAAGAAGGATAAAGCTCATATTCGAGTGGGAGCCCATGCTTTATTGTGGGAAATATGGAACAATAGGAATGATCACTTTCGTAACAAGTTAAATGCTTCTTCTTTCTTACATGTTATTTCGGTGGCTGCGCACTGGATCCGTATGTGGTATTGTCTCTAGCACGAGGAGCAAATTAAGGAATAACATGGATTCTGGGTGAAACATGTTGGAAATGGTAGCTCGAGATTTGTGCAGTTGGTTTGGATGGCCGGCTATTAGTATAATTGAGTTTTTATTCTGTTTGAGTCTATGGCTATGTTATCAGTGTTTAAGTGGTTGATCCATGCAGCAATCATTGGGTGCTATGATCAATACATTAATGAAGGTCATATGCATCAATTGATGTTGGGGAGCTTTTCCCCATTCTGAAAAATTACTCCCTCGGTTCTAGATACATCTATATTAGAGACAAGTAGAATGGATCAAAGGGAGTACTAGGGTATAATATTTTACGAGATGGTCCACAACCACTCAATATTTGTCTTTTTCTTGTAATTTCTAACACACCCCTATGTTTTTCAGTTTTATATTTATTTGAGAAAATAATTGATTGGTTTTCTTCAACAAACTTCCAAATATCTTTTATTTAGATCCGTAGGCCATCATCCATGCATGATGGTGTCATCCACATTCCTGCAATGTGTATGGTACTCCTTGTTTGCCCAAATGATGTGTCACGCCCCGAGACCACGCTAAAACGAGGTTGTCCGCCTATAGGCCTCACTCTATAGGTGGCGGTGACAGTCTCGCTTTGGCCCAGTCTTGGAGCGTGACCAGGATGAAGCGAGACACAATGCATCTTATTTTAATTAAAATCAATCTTCATAATATGTAGAAAAATATCTTAACATCTATAGCTTCAAAATGTATAATGTAGGAGCATATATGTTTCATAGTGATTCTAATAATACATATATGATGTTATAAATCTGGATATGTTTATAAATACCTATTGAACTCAAATACATGAAACCACAACAAGTTGAGAAAAAAAGAAATAAAATAAAAGACTAACATAAGTAATCATCAAGAAATACCTATGTGATTAAAGACCATCATTGATGGGTCATCAGTCATAGTGCGAATGAGATAAGAAAATGCAAGAAAAATACAATGAACCAGCAAAAAAAGAATGTCCACCACTGAAGCAGGTGCAACTACTGCTCGTTTTTATTTGACGACCGCAGGAAGCCACGTTAACGTGCCTGTATTCCACAATCCACATGCATGCACAGACAAACTTTTGCGTTGATTGACATCTCTGGACAAATTTGTTTGAGACATCTGTTGAGAAACTTGTTTTTGTGAAACATTAATTCTAGGCAAACTTAAGAGGAAGTATTGGTAAAGAAGAAATTATTACCAGACAAACTATTTCAGGGGTAATACAGAAAATTGTTACCCGCATTTTTTCAAGTATGTGCTTAGTTATTAAAGCACATGGAACAATAGTATATGAAATAACACATGGTCGGTCAAGCTTGCCTAATGAGCTTGGAGTGATTAAGGCTATGTTTATACGAATATTTAAATGGACAACTGTGAGTAGATGGTTCTTTATTTATTTCAAGTTATTTTGGATCTTTCTTGACATGTTTTGCATGACTGCAGTGGCTGAACTTAGTCGTTATTCAGTAGTTCTGCTCCAGCTCCACACATGGCCATGTTGGGGTAAATTAAATTACATGTTGGAGTTGCTATAAATCCCAACAATGGCTTGCTAGACACATCAACCTACCACAAGACAGTAGATATATTCAATTGCACACTAGACCAAACTACCCTCCACAAGATAGAACAACTCACTGCCTAGATCACCATGGCCATGCATGCAAACATGAGTTCTCCAGCCAAAGAGAAGGATGCAGGCGAAATTGCCGTTGACCTCTATCCATTCAGTCGATGGGCACGATCGAAGTGATCGACCGATCGAGGCCCCCAAATTCCAGGGGCCCCCAAATTTCTGAAGCTCAATACTGTTTTTATGCTATTTATTTTTTACTCGCCCAGCCCAGGCCCAGCAGTCCGATCATTTATACGTACAGAAAAGTAGCGATCACTTCCTGTTCCCGATACCGATCGTCGATCGATATTCTAGATCGTTTCATCGCTCGTCGCCTCTTCTGCTCGTGTTCCGCATCGCGCCGGCCGGCGGCCTGCAGTTCATCCTTGCCGGCGACCCGGCGTTCAGGCGTCCTAATCTCTGCTTCTTTGAATCTTTGGCTCTTTCCAGGCAGGTCCTCCCGCACACGTAGTCCCATAAGCAGCTTTCCCTAAGGTAAGATGGCTATCTCTAACTCAAATACTCAATCTGCCTTGTTAAGTAATAAGTAGACAAGTAGTCATTAATCAATAACTAGTCACGTTACCTGATGTTGTTAATTTTTTTAATTTGGTAAATAGGACAAATCATGAGAAGAACTAAGTGTCAATCCGGTGAAGAACAGAAGAGGAAAAAACAGAGATTAGATGCAGCAACTCATTTTCAAAAGGGTGCTTTGGATAGATTTGTCGTGAAAAAATCTATGGGTCATTTGGATATTGATGGAGAAGAATTATGGAGGGAGTTAATTTTGATCCAGGTATTACTTGAGAAATCTATGGGTCCTCTTGATATTCTTAAGTTTTTGGAGAAGCGCCTCTTTTATTCTTTTGCTAATATCGCATACAGAATTTTGTTAACCATTCATGTTACTGTTGCATCTGTGGAAAGGAGCTTCTCTAAACTCAAGTTGCTGAAATTCTACATGCGTTCTACTATGACACAAGAAAGACTTAGTGGATTGGCAACAATAGCACTCGAGAATGATATCTTGGAGAAGATTAATTATAAAGATATGATTGAAGATTTTATTTCAAGAAATAACAGAAGGATGATGCTTTTCGGTAGAACATGAGGTTTGTTTAGTACTTCAATGCTATATTTACTTGATATATTTTTAAGCATTGTACCGAATAGCGCATATTGAACTTATATACTTAAGTAAACATATGATTTGATTCTATTAATTATTGAGTTTGGATAAAAAATTGGCCCCATTTTATAAATCGCTCCGGGGCTCAATATAGAATGAACGAAAGGATACTAGCGAGGCAAGATGAAGAAAAAATGGGAAAATTATATACCTATAGGCGAGAAGAAGCGAGCGTGCAGTACAATCGAAGAGTGATGAAACAGAGGGAGATCGAACACTAATGTAAAGATGGTTTGGTTTGATCACGAATAGTTGGTGTTTATAAGATCTAAATAAAAGGATGTGTTGAGGCATGGTTATATCAATATAACAACATTTGGAAGATGAAAGTCCCTTTGAAAATTAAGATTTCATGTGGTGTTTTGCATTGTAATGTCATTTTATCAAAAGACAATTTTGTAATAAGAAATTGACAGGGTAATATGAGATGTTGTTTTCGCGATAAAGATGAAGCAATACAACATTTATTCATTGGTTGTCCTCTCATACAAATTGTTTGGCGTATTGTTCATATGATTTTTAATATTGACTATACCAAATTTGTTGGGGCATTGGTTGCATGGGGTGAATGAGAAATATAAAGGTCATATTCGAGTGGGAGCTCGTGCTTTATTATGGAAATGTGGAACAAGAGGAATAATCACATTTTTTAACAAGCTAAATGCTTCTTATTTCTTACATGATATCCCTATGCCTATGCACTGGAATCCGTACGTGGTCTTGTCTCCAACAGGAGGAGCAAAGGAAGAATACTGGGTACAACCTTTTGGAAATGGTAGCTCAGGATTTGTGCAACCATTTTGGGTGGTGGGCCGTTAGTCTAATTGATTTTTGATTATGTTTGAGTCTATGGCTATATTATCGTAAGTGGCTGATCCATGCAGCAACATTGGGTGATATGTGAGTTGTAATAAATACCATGATCAATACGTTAATGAAGGCCGGAGCTTTCTCCGAGTCTGAAAAAATACTCCCTCTATTCGGCTGGTCATAGTGCTAGTATCATAGGTAGTATCATGCATCATAGGTCCACAAAATTATTATGTGGCATCTAACTAAGGAGGAGGGATAGGATTAGAGTACTGTATCATAGCGCATGTTACGAGAAAAGTAAATGCCAAATAGATCTTGTACATAGATTTACATTGGAATTCTACAAAACAATAAATTTAGAAGCTTATAATACTACTCTATAATACCACTCACTATAGAGTATCATAGACAAATATCATATGCATGATGCTAGTATATAGTACTATGCACTATGATCAGCCTTCTAGATACATTCATATTAGCGAGAAGTAGAATGCATCAGAGTATCTAATATTTATGAGATGGTCCACAACCGCTCAATGTTTGTCTTCTTGTTGTAATTTCTAGCCCGCACTATGTTTTTCAGTTATATATTTCTTTTAGAATATAATTGATTGGTTTTTCCAACAAACTTGGTCCAGCCTCGGCGTTGTCGGTGAGGTCGACGAGTGGCTTCCCGGTGTCGCAGATGAACATGGCGATCGCCCTATCAAGGTCGCCCCTCCAGGCGTCCTTGTCATTCAGCGACGCCGCGAACGCCGCGTGCAGCCGTAGGCAGTCCTCGCGGCCGTCGCTCGTACTCCGCCAGCAGCGCCGTCTTCCCGGCTGCCTCGTCGTCCTGCTCCTCCTTCACCTCCACCTCCGGAGGACCGCCGGCACACCTGTACTGCTGTCAGCTAACGTTGTTGCCGCCGCGCCTAGGATTGACGGGCGGCGTCACGAACTCCGGCTCCTCCTTCACCTCATGCTTGGGCATGGTGTAGGGCGCGGCGCGATGCGACGAGGAAGGCGCCGATTGCGCCAGCCCTGGCGAGGAAGAGTTGGAGGAGGACGAGTACCTCCTCCTCGGCGGTGAGGCAAGCCCGCCTGGCCCTGATCGCGTCCCTCCAGCACTGTGTGCCCGGCGACAGCGGCAGGCTGGACGCCAACGCCGTTGACGGCCATCCTCCACCCGCCGTTGCTTGGCAGACGCATGCCCGGCGGGACGGGATATCCTGCGCGGTATAACGCCCACGCCTCCACCACGGTGAGGCTGCCGCCCCGAACATCGGCGAGCTCCCATATGAGCTCGCCGTATTTCGTCCGATGGAGGAAGTCAAGCGCCAGATTCCTTGCGGCGGCCCCCGTCCAAGGTGGCCGGGCAGAGGGAAAGAAGACGGGATGACGGCCAGGCATACGCAAGATGTGTGAGCGCTCATCGACGAGGTAGCTACCGACGACTTTGGTGGACGGCGCGCCGTGGAGAGCGCAGAGGACGCGGAAGCTCTCGGCCACGATGATCTGGTGCCAGCGTCTGCAGGTCACAGCGGCGCGGACTAGGTCCACAGGCTTGATGAGGCGCACGAACTCGAGCCCAAGAAGTTCGTCCGGGATGGCGTCAGCCTTGTCCTCCATGGCGAATTTCCGGCCGGGGCTATCGTCACCCATCTCCGCTGGACCTAAATTTTTTTTTGAATATCAACCGGGCATCCCAAGCTGTAGCGTACGAGTGAAAGTTATAAGTGGAGGATGTCATATTTTTTTTCGAACAGCGGAGTGTTTGACCATTTGCACGCGGCACGGCAGATGTATAAAGGAGGAGATTTTTTTACCAATGGTAGTACGATATACAAATGGTAAGTAAATTTTCCTCCTAGTCCCCTACACAGAACGGATGTTGCAATGGAGTACTCTACTGAGCATAGACTTGACTTGTCTGGTTAATGTCTGTCATGCCCAAGTGAACAGTTGAATGGCCCGTCGTATCATCCGTTGCTGCCCGACAAAGAAGCTGCCCTATGTATGTTATTGTTTCTGCCTTGTGCATAGAGATATGCACATACAACCCAGGTTTTCGACTAGCGGTGTGTCCTGTTTGGTAAATTTACGTTGCATTAATATATAAAATTTCCTTATTTCTTCCACTCACGGTTGGTTGAATCTTACATACCATCTAGAGCATGCATGCAATAACAATTCCACGTGGTATCAGACTTGAAAATCAAACACTAGTTCAAATCGTTACCAACACGATAGTAAAAGTAAATATTGATTTCCTTCCTAAAAGAATATCATCCACGCACGTTTGTATAATGTTGCGATATGTAAAAAATTATCCTCCCTAAACCCTAACCCATAACCATAAACCTGTTATCACCGGAATTTGACCAAGCCAGAGGTGGGCCGCGATCAAGATGGATTTGACGATATATGCGTGGAGAGATTTGTGAATCGGCCTTGTATGTCAAATTTGGGCTGGTTGGCCCGTGTATCTTTATAGTAGGCTATGTAGAAGTTAGAGTTTATCTCGTGCACGGTTTAGTGCACGCCACATTAGAAAGTCCCTTGGACTATAAATATGTACCTAGGGTTTATGGAATAAACAACAACCAACGTTCAACACAAACCAATCTCGGCGCATCGCCAACCCCTTCGTCTCAAGGGTTTCTCCGGTAAGCACCATGCTGCCTAGATCGCATCTTGCGATCTAGGCAGCACGAGCCTGCCCACGTTGTTCATGCGCTCGTACTGAAGCCTTTTTGATGGCGAGCAATGTAGTTATCATAGATGTGTTAGGGTTAGCATTGTTCTTAGTATCATATGCTGTCGTAGTGCAACCCTTGCGCATCTAGCCGTCCTTGTACCTCATCATGGGTGCAGGGCGGCACCCCGCTTGATCGTTATTTAGTAGATCTGATCCGTTACGGTCGCTCCTTGATTTATCAAGGATTAGTTTAATATCTGCAATAGTTAGGCCTTACAAAGGGTTGGAGGATCCAGCGGCGTGTAGGGTGTAGTTTGCTGACCCTAGACAGATGTTCCGAGGATCAACCTCGTGTTGGTTTTTAGGCCTTGTCTAGGGTTGGCTTACGATCACCGTGCGCGAGCGCGAGGCCCAATCGTGAGTAGGATGATCCGATTATGCGGTGAAAACCCCAGATCGTCGTGGATCTCATATGCTTTATCTTGATCAAGCAGGACCACCATATATTCGGCCACCTTGGACGAATCATGGGTGGATCGGCTCCATGAGCCGATTCACAGATAACCCGAGAGCCGATCGAGGCTCGTATTTAACGTGTACGTGTGTGCCCTGCAGGAAACTAAGCGAGGCATCATCCACACCTTCCTGACCAGGTATAGGTCAGGTGGCACGCCCTTGCAATTTGCATCGGCGCGCGACCAGGAGGCTTTGCGGGGCGTCGCTCTGAGGGACGGCCAGCCGCAGCCCTAGTTGTTCCCGGCTCTACGGTGTTGACCAGTCACCGTGGGTTTCGACGTCAACACATTCGGCACGCCCGGTGGGACCATCTTCGACATCCACCACATCGCCATCTACATTTGAGATGGCGGAAAGTACTCCGGTCAAGCACGAGGACCTGGCTGACAAGCTCAAGAAGAAGCATAACAAGGCCAAGGCGGTCCTCGGAACCGAACTCGCGGCTCCTGTGGGAAGACCCGTTCGCACGGCATCAAGCTCAACGGAGGCACACGTCCGTTGCTGGTGTCAACACGGTCGACCTCAGCCACTCCATAAGAGAACCAGGGTTCTCTTTCGATGCCAATATGGCGGGGTTCGTGATTCGCCATGACGCGGACAGAGAGAGCAGCCACACTCGTGGCAAAGAGAAAGACGAGGCCGTTCCACGTGACCGGCCCCAGGACGACAATAAACGGTACCTGGCCGAGGAGGAGGTGAGAAACATACGGCGTCCACACCCATTACCTGAGCATCTCCTCAGCAAATATGGTCAGCCATACGACCGACGTCGCCGCTACGGCGAAGACGATCAAAGAAATCATCGGCCTGATGCAGACGGGGGGCATCGTCAGAACAACGGCCGCAACGGCGGGTATGAACGTCACGCTAGAGGGAGGTCAAAGGAGCAAGACGACATGGGAAAGCACTGGAACTGTCCCTTCTTCAAACATTGCTGGGACTCAGGAATGAGCCGATTGCCAACAATCGAGAATCGCCTTAATGCACAGCAAAGGAGAAGGACGAACGAAGTTTCAGTGTTCAAACGTCTAGGCCCTCCCACTTCAGATAACGACTGAGTTATCTCAAGAAGAAGACTTGAGGAGTCGATGGGGAAGAAGATGGAGATCACCGACCAAGGTGGTGTCCGATGGACTCAGCGCCTCGGGCGCAGCGGCCGCGCGGCTTGGAAGAAGCCGAGGCACGCACCTGTACACGTTGAGGAGAGCGGCCCGACCTGGCCGCGAAAATCCAGCAGATAGTGGAGACGGGCGCGCCCGCCGAAGAAAAGTATGGCGCCCAACAGCGAAAGCCGCACAGAGCCGGCCGATACCGATGCGACGCATCGGTAGAGGCACATGGTTCAGAAGTGGACAATATGTGCACAGCGCCATCCGGAATTGTACCAGGACAAGTACAAGCGCGTCACCCTGATCGAGAAGGACAAAGGTCAAGGTTCTGCAAGGGATCAGGAGTTCACTAGTGCTGAGCGGATCCGGGGGGCAAAACCCGTGTCCTGCAAGTGGGCAAAGCAACCAGGGCCGGCAAAGGGATTCGACTTCGATTTGAGCAAAACGGAGCAAATTTTGATTGGCTCCGAAGGAAAGACAACTGAAGTTACCCGACGGCCACAAAATCCCCACGTTACAAGAAATGACCGGCAAACCATACTGCAAATGGCATGACACGTTCACCCATGCCACCAACGACTGCGAAGCCTTGCGCGGACAGATTCAGGTGGCGATAGAACAAGGCCGGATACTCTTCGATCAGTTTGCCATGAAAGTTGACACGCAGCCGTCTCCGGAGGTCAACATGGTCAATCTCAGCCACTGCTTAAGTCGCGAGCCAGGTGGCTCATCCGATGTCAATGGAGCAGGGCTCGAAGATCGCCATTGCGAGGATAAGCCCGAGGGCAGTCGCTCCCGCGGAAAAGGCGAAGAGGAGGCCGATCCACACGATCGGCCCCAAACGATGACAAGCATTGACCTAGAAGGCGATGGAAAGCTAGGGTATGGGTTTACATCGGCTGACGGGCCAGAAGAGATTAAGAAAGTCAAGAAGGAGATCAAGAAGTTGTTGGACCGGGTCATCAGGCCATGCAGGCACGCTGAAAGAATTTCCAATGTAATACCTGTGGAGAAAAGGATGGCCGGTGGCGCGTTTCCATAGATTTTCGAAATCTCAACATTCTGTGAATAGTCGGATCGACAACTACAAGGTGAGACGATCCCAGCGATCGGCTACAATTACCCGCGACACCCTTTGTTTGCCGATGTGCTATTTCACATGATGAGTTGGCTGAAAAGCCGATATCTTCAAACACTTGAAGGATTCGGCTCGGGGGGCATACGCACGGAGAAGGTACAGAGCCACGAAGTATGTACCTAGGGGAAGCCGATTCATGGATCGATCGGCTAACAAAAAAAAAAGCGAAAATACAGAAATTTTTGAGCACAGTCGATGCGTAGTAATCGACTTAAGGATTCAAAGCCGATGCACGGCCATCGACTCAAGGAATTGAAGCGGAAGCGTGACAAGAGCAGGCCCTTCATTGAGATTGCCTGGCGACTCAGGCCCTCTTTTCAACAACTTCCAAGTCCTCCCTCAGCAAGACTTCAAGCTCGGTGGCATCGGCAGAAGCATCAGTTTGGGCGTCCAAACGCCCCTTTTTCTCGTTTAAGGTGTTGAGGTTTGCCGACAGGTTTGAGGATCACAACCCTGGCCAAACAGCAGGAATAGCATGGATGTACAGATCAGGCTAGGATCACAAGAAACAACCGGCGGTCATCCAGTTGGACTGAATGTCACTTTCACCAAAGGTTGCCTCATCACCACGGAGGTTCTCTGTTGTTAACAACCGATGCGTTCAGAATCGGCTCACGCTGTATCACAGTAGAGGGGCTGATAGTGGCCCAATGCAGCGGTGCAACTTCGCTCTCGCCTTGATCGAGGCTCGGGGGGCAGCGAGCCAATGGCGTTGAAATTGGCTGCCTCTGCGTCATAACCATTTTGAACGAAAGAGCTCTTGCAGAGTAAAACCACCAGGGTTAACGGGAGAAGTTTGAAGGAGGGGCCATCATCAGTGGTTAGGCCTCAGACCAGTTCGTTGCGGCACAGGAGCGCGACGTCGTTGGAGAAGCTGTGGGCAAGCACTTGTTGAGCAGAGGTGTCAGCTTCAGCGTCAGGGTCGTCAGGTTTTCCTGGAAGCATTAACCCAGGAGTTTTGTTATCAGGACGAACATCATATTCGGATGATGTTAAAAGTCTGAAGGCCTTGGGATCTCAAAGCTGCGCGTCGGACCTGTTCAATTGGAAGTTTGGATCTGAATCCAGGGACTGCACATCTGAGAAGTCAATCAGGTTGATCTTTTTGCAATCTATTTGAAAGCCGATGCTTTGCCATCGGCTCATTACAGCTAATGGATTGACGATCAGCGGATGCAGTATAAAAGAAATCGGCAAAATCAAGTTGAAGGGAACTTCTTCATCGATAAGCAGAGATTTCTTACATAAAGAGCCGATTGCTCTCAAAGGGGGTTGCTGGGAGGGATGTTTGTCCCATCTACTGCTCCTAGCTCTATCCTATCTAAGGACCGTCGTCCTCGTCCTCGCTATCATCAGCGCTGCTCCCGACGGCTCATCCTCACGCTAGAGAAACCACCGGCGGGGCTTTCATTGTCCTCATCCTCTTCGCTAGCGTCGCCATAGTCGCTGTCGAAGTCGTAGATGTTGCCCGCCCAGGGGCAGAGACGCTTGGCCGGCGGTTCGTCGGAGGAGGTGGTATCCTCTTCCTCTTCCTTCACCTCTTCCGAGGAGTAGCCGTCCCAGGAGAAGCCATCGTCGCCACTTTCCTCCTCCGATGCCCGACAACAAGAAAGCGAAGGTCGCCTCCCCGTCCGTTAAAGATTGGTCGTCTTCGACCAAACGAAGGAGTCGTGGGTCGACTCGTCCCCGTCGGCTATGGCACGGCGGATGTCGCCGCATGGGTCTCCTGGGCCCCATTCAGAGTTGGCTCGCGGGAGGTGGAAGATTGGGTGGAAAGACCCGATGAGGAAGAAGACGAAGAGGAGGACATGGCGGTGGAGGAGGGTTTTTTCGGTGTGCCGACGGTGAAGCCACAGGAAGTGGCTAGATAAAGGGAGAACACGTGGTTTAATACCTAAGCAGTTCCCGAGGACGTAGTGCCCTAATCCTCAAGTCATGCAGAGAAGACGAGGAGGCAAGGCGTCATCATAAAGAAAACTGCGACGGCTTTTCCACAACATGACCCTTCGAGCATATGGTTTTGCAATTATCATTATCAAAACCAGGGGGCATGTGTTATCACCGGAATTTGACCAAGCCAGAGGTGGGCCGCGATCAAGATGGATTTGACGATATATGCGTGGAGAGATTTGTGAATCGGCCTTGTATGTCAAATTTGGGCTGGTTGGCCCGTGTATCTTTATAGTAGGCTATGTAGAAGTTAGAGTTTATCTCGTGCACGGTTTAGTGCACGCCCACATTAGAAAGTCCCTTGGACTATAAATATGTACCTAGGGTTTATGGAATAAACAACAACCAACGTTCAACACAAACCAATCTCGGCGCATCGCCAACCCCTTCGTCTCAAGGGTTTCTCCGGTAAGCACCATGTCGCCAGATCGCATCTGCGATCTAGGCAGCACGAGCCCGCCCACGTTGTTCATGCGTTGCTCGTACTGAAGCCTTTTGATGGCGAGCAATGTAGTTATCATAGATGTGTTAGGTTGTTAGCATTGTTCTTAGTATCATATGCTGTCGTAGTGCAACCCTTGCGCATCTAGCCGTCCCTGTACCTCATCATGGGTGCAGGGGCGGCACCCGCTTGATCGTTATTTAGTAGATCTGATCCGTTTATTCGCTCCTTGATTTATCAAGGATTAGTTTAATATCTCCATAGTTAGGCCTTACAAAGGGTTGGAGGATCCAGCGGCGTGTAGGGTGTAGTTTGCTGGCCCTAGACAGGATGTTCCGAGGATCAACCTCGTGTTGGTTTTTAGGCCTTGTCTAGGGTTGGCTTACGATCACCGTGCGAGCGCGAGGCCCAATCGTGAGTAGGATGATCCGATTATGCGGTGAAAACCCCAGATCGTCGTGGATCTCATATGCTTTATCTTGATCAAGCAGACCACCATATATTCGGCCACCTTGGACGAATCATGGGTGGATCGGCTCCATGAGCCGATTCACAGGATGAGAGCCGATCGAGGCTCGTATTTAACGTGTACGTGTGTGCCCTGCGAAACTAAGCGAGGCATCATCCACACCTTCCCGACCGTATAGGTCAGGTGGCACGCCTTGCAATTTGCATCGGCGCGCGATCAGAGGCTTTGCGGGTCGTCGCTCCGAGGAACCCGCCAGCCCAGTTAGTTCTTCGGTGCCAACCGCGTTAATCCTCAAGGACGCCCAAAACCCTAATAATAAACCAAGGCTAAACCAAGAATTATATAGATATTATTCTCTCTCTCTATGTATAGTGGGACTATACTACAGCCCCTAAGAGGTTGTATAATAGCTTTAATTCTACAAACCCCTCGCTAAATACATTCTAAACCCGACTCATCCACTCAACCTATAAACCCACCTCCGCCAATACTAAACTACCCTCAACCTACATTCCTCGCACCCACCGCAGCCTGCCCTCCTGCCAACCTCACCCACTCCACTTTCCGCCACACACACCCATTGCATTCTGACCCCACACATACCCTACCACACGCCTCTTGCCGACCCCACCCCGACACACGTACCTCCTGTGCTAACCCCAACCCCAACACCACATTCCGCCAAAACCCACCACAAACCCTTCCTCCCACCGCCCCCGCCCACCTCGCGCTGACACCATTCGACCTTCCACCGACCCCAGACTACCAAATTTTATACAAGATTCCGACTAGCGGTGTGTCCTATTTTGTAAATTTACGTTGCATTATTAATATATAAAAAATTTCCTTGTTTCTTCCACTCACATATTGATATGTTGGTTGAATCTTACATACCATCTAGATCATGCATGCAATAACAATTCCACGTGGTATGAGACTTGAAAGACAAACACTAGTTCAAATCCTTAGCAACACCATACTAATTAAAAGTAAATATTTCTTTCCTCCCTAAAAGAATATCATCCACGCATGTGTGTATGACATTCTGATATGTAAAAAATCATCCTCCCTAAACCCTAACCCTAAATCATAAACCCTAGTTAACCCTAACCATAAACCCTAATAATAAACCAAGAGGTTATATATAATAGATATTAATTCTGTCTCTATATATAGTGGGACTATATACTACAACCCCCTAAGAGGATGTATAACATCTATTAATTCTACAAACCCCTCGCTAAAGACATTCTAAACCCGACTCACACCCACTCAGCTTATCAACTGGTAAAGCCACCTCTGCCAATACTAAACTACACTCATCCTACATATACCCCACACCCACCGTAGCCTGCCTCCTGCCAACCTCACCCACCCCGCTTTCCGTCGACCCGCACAACCCCCACCACATTCTGACCCCACACGTACCCTACCACGCCTCCCGCCGACCCTACCTCGACCCACATACCTCTTGTGAAAACCCAACCCCAACACCACATTTCGATAAACCCACCACAAACCCTTCCTCCCACCAACCCAACCCACCTCCCGCTGACACGCATTTGACCTTCCACTGACCCGTGACTACGTACCCATGTTTTATACAAGATTTTGACTAGCGGCGTGACCTATTAACTTTATAAATTTATGTTGTATTAATATATAAAATTTCCTCATTTCTTCCAATCACATATTGATATGTTGGTTGAATCTTACATACCATCTAGATCATGCCATGCAATAACAATTCCACATGGTATCAAACTAGAAAATCAAACACTGGTTGAAATCCTTAATTAGCAACACGATGCTAAAAGTAAATATTTCTTTCCTCCTAAAAGAATAACATCCACGCACGTGTGTGCGTATGATGGTGCGATATGCAAAAAATGATCCTCCCTAAACCCTAAACCCTAACCCTAAACCATAAACCCTAGTTAACCCTAACCCTAAACCCTAATAATAAACCAGGAGGTTATATAATAGATATTAATTATCTCTCTATATACGGTGGGACTATACTACAACCCCTTAATTAAGAGGTTGTCTAATAGCTATTAATTATACAAACCCCTTGCTAATTAAAGACATTCTAAACCCGACTCACCCACTCAACTGAGAATTAAACCCACCTCCGCCAGTAATAAATAACTATCCTCATCGATACCCCACACCCACCGCAGTCTGCCTCCTGCCAACCTCACCCACCCTGCTTTCCGCTGACCCACACATCCCACTACTGCATTTTGACCCCACAGGTAACCTACCACACCTCCCGCCACGACCCCACCCTGGCCCACGTACGTACCTCTTGTGCTAACCCAACCCCAATACCACATTTCTCTAAACCCACCACAAACCCTTCCCGCACACCGACCTGCCCACCTCCCGGTGACACCATTCAACCTTCCACGACCCTAGACCACCCACCTACCGTAGACCTCACACACCCTACCTCGGCCACCCCGTCGACCCCAACCATCTCACCTTCCGTTAACCCCACGTACCCTACCTCCCGCCGACCACCACATATCCCATATATCTCCCGCTAACCCCACCCAACCTGCCTTTCATGGACACATACATGTTTTGCAGACTCCGGTATAGTTGGACCCCACCCACCGACACAAATTAAATCCCACCACACACCTCACCTACCAACCCCATATACCATGCCACACATTCCATGCATGGAGACCCCACACCACCTCAACTCTCTCTGTTCCACCCCACCTTCCGTCAACCCGACACACCAACTTTCTGGAAGTTAATTCATTCAGTTTTAGGAAGTTCACCTTTTTTTTTGAAATTTCCCTTCATTTTTGGGAAGTTCACTTCACTGTTTTGGAAGTTCACTTCATTTTATCTGAATTTCACTTTTCATTTTCTGATTGTGTTGTCCATGTTTTCGAAGTTCACTTTTTTTTTGGAAGTTCACTTTTTTTTCTTTTTTGAAGTTAACTTAATATTTTTGGAAGTTCACTTCAATTTTTTGGAAGTTCTCTCAATTTTTTGGGAAGTTAACTTCATTTGTTCGAAGTTCACTACATTTTTGAAACTTCACTTTTTTTTGGAAGTTCTTTTTTTTTAAAGTTAAACATCAATTTTTGGAAGTTCACTTTTGTGGAATTTCATTATATTTTTTCCAAGTTAACTTAATTTTATGTGCAAGATTGCTTCATTTTTGGAGATTATCTTATTTTGGATGTTCACTTTTTTGGAATATATTCATATCTATTTTTTTGGAAGCTTACATTAATTAATTTTAAGGAATATATTACGAAAACCACACATGAGGGTTCCATGAACTTTGGCACGTGCAAATAAAAGAGAATACATAAGTGAATATTTAGTGTCCTATACTATTAAAAAATCATTTTTTGTGTGTAGGTCGTCTATTGTCATATTTTCGGATGAAACTTCACAGGCACACAAGATATTATATAGGAGTATAACACTATCTAGGACCATGCATGGTTTTATTTTAAATTTTTCGAAAACTGGTAAGTGCGAACATAAAAAACGTCAAAAGTTACTACCAATTTGCGGAGTATTTGACCATTTGCACACGGTACGGCAGATGTAAAAGGAGGAGATTTCTTTTACCCGCGCGCGACCATTTGCACGCGGCACGATAGATGTAAAAGGAGGAGATTTTTTTACCAATGGTACTACGGCATATAAAAATGGTAAGTAAAACTAAATTTCCTCGTAGTCCGCTACAGAACGCAGGTCGCAATGGAGTACTCTAGTGAGCATAGACTTGACTCGACATGTTAATGCCTGTCAAGCCCTAGTAAATAGTGGATTGGCCCGTCGTACCATCCGCTGCCGATCGACAAAGAAGCCGCCCTCTGTCAGTTATTTGCTTCTGCCTCGTGCATAGAGAGAATAGAGAACAAAATCTTAAGATGTTCTAAGTATTTTCCCCTTTTTTTGCATTAACCGCCCAGTAGCCTCTCTCCGGCTTACCCCCGCCGTTTGGTGTTCCGCTCGCACGCCGCTCCGCCGTCTTCACCTCATCGGTCTAGCTATCTATCCAAGGTTCAAACTCGCGGTGCCGCTCGTACGCGTCCCGCAACATCTCCGCAGCCTTTGAGCTCGCAGCGGCGCTACCGGCTCTAGGAAAGCCTCACCTCCCTCAGCTGACCGGGCCACAAACCCCATTATATGCGGCTGGTCGACCATGGACGGCGACGGGGGAGCCAACCGTGTCCGCGACTGGTCGGAGATGATGGATCACATTCTTGAGGTAATCTATTCTCTATCCGACCCAATGTGCATGTCCCGTATGTCCTATGCCGTCCCAGATTTGCACATTTCCTTGACACGCCTTGCGTCGAGAATCCCGCGATGCTTCCCCTTTGATCTTCCTTGTCTACTGCACACCAATCCGTGTACTTGGCCAAATGACAAAAGTGGTGATGGAAACAAAGTGACGGAAGCCACCTTGATGCTGCTAGATCATTGTAACATCCCAAATTTAAAAACAAAGAAGAAATGCAAATTTCCTTTTTCCAAAATTTGGAGCCAACAAAATTTTTGAATTTACATTACCTTAAATGCATAGTGCTCATGCATGTATGGTGATTTTTGCCATGATTGTTTATTTAAAGTGGTTGAACATGTGCTAAACCCTAAACCCTACCTCTTTTCAAAATCAAAGAGAAACCAAGAAAAGGAAAACAAATAAAAAGGTGAAGCATATATGGGCATATGGCCATAGTTGCAAATATAGGTCTATGCCTTATCTACTTTACCAAAATGGATGTCAAAAATGTTTGAACTCAACCTAACACTAAATGAACCCTAAACCTTGCTCTTTAGAGTCAAAAAGAAACAAAGCACAAGAAAAGTAAAATAAAAGAAAAACGCATATGAGAGCAAATAGCCATTTTGCAATCTTGGTCTAAGCCATCTTTACTTTGTGTAAATGGTTTGGAAACATTAACAAACTCATAATAATCACTTTTGAGTCAAAGAAACACAAATCAAATCAAAAGAAATAGCAAAACCAAGTGACATGTGATAGTGGTCAAATCTGCCACTTTTAACATGTTACCTACTTTGAGCCCTGGTATTAAGCAATCTCTAAACTAAACTCTCCCAACTCTTATCTCCTCATCCAAGACCTCATCTAGGTGAACACTTTTTGTGTTGACCAACCCTGCTGGTTCTTTTTCAAATTCTTATTTTGATCAAGCAAAGTTGCAACTTTGAAACAAAAATAAGATCATACCCATTTTGGATTTCACCTAACCTTGTCCATTTTGCAAACCAACACCACCACTATGTGCCAAACATTATTTGAATCACACCCATGCAAAAGTTTGGCAAAAATTTAAAATTTCATCTCATGCGGCCATTTTGTCGAGCACCTGGTGTGCACAAACCTGCCAACTCAACACACTCTATTATCCAACATGTTTTAGCCTAAACTATCATGCCTAAGTCAGCACACATCCTCTCCTCAACCCCCTGGACCAAGCCAAGACCTTTCCACCACTGTGCCAAGTACCATTTTGATCGAATGATCACCATACCGTGGCATCATGTCATCATGATACGTCTCCAACGTATCTATAATTTCTTATGTTCCAAGCTAGTTTTATGACAATACCAACATGTTTTAGTCATACTTTATAATGTTTTTATGCATTTTCCGAGACTAACCTATTAACAAGATGCCGCAGTGCCAGTTCCTGTTTTTCTGCTGTTTTTGGTTTCAGAAAAGTTAGTTTACAAATATTCTAGGAATTGGACGCCAAAAGCCCACGATCTTATTTCCGCGGACGGTTCCAGAACACGGAGGAGACGAAGGGCACGAGGCGGCCACCCCATAGGCGGCGCGCCCCACCTCCGGCCGCGCCGCCATATGGTGTGGGCCCCTGTGCCCCCGCTTCGCCTATTTATTCCTCCGTCGCGAAACCCTAGTACCGAGAGCCACGATACGGAAAAGTTCCAGAGAGGCCGCCGCCGTCAACCCCATCTCGGGTTCAGACGTCGGACCTCGCCATGGGGAATCATCACCTGAGGGCTCTACATCACCATGCCCGCTCCGGACCGATGAGTGAGTACTTCTTCCTTGGACTACGGGTCCATAGCGTAGCTAGATGGTTGTCTTCTCCTTTTGTTCTATCATGTTTAGATCTTGTGAGCTGCCTATCATGATCAGGATCATCTATTTTTAATGCTACATGTTGTGTTTGTTGGGATCCGATGAATATTGAATACTATGTCAAGTTGATTATTGATCTATCATACATGTGCTATTTATGTTCTTGCATGCTCTCCGTTGCTAGTAGAGGCTCTGGCCAAGTTGATACTTGTGACTCCAAGAGGGAGTATTTATGCTAGATAGTGGGTTCATGTCTCTATTGAATCTGGGGGAGTGACAACCCTAAGGTTGTGGATGTGCTGTTGCCACTAGGGATAAAACATCAATGCTTTGTCTAAGGATATTTGTGTTGATTACATTACGCACCATATTTAATGCAATTGTCTGTTGTTTGCAACTTAATACTGGAGCGGGTGCGGATGCTAACCTGAAGGTGGACTTTTTAGGCATAGATGCATGTTGGATGGCGGTCTATGTTCTTTGTCGTAATGCCCTAAGTAAATCTCATAGTAGTCATCATGATATGTATATGAATCTCAATTCAATTGCCCAACCTGTAATTTCATCACCCAACGTGCTATTTATCTTATTGAGAGACACCACTAGTGAACTGTGGACCCCGGTCCATTCTTTTACATATGAAATACAATCTACCGCAATCATTGTTCTCTTTTGTTTTCTGCAAAGCAAACATAATTCTCCACACCATACGTTTAATCCTTTGTTTTCAGCAAGCCGGTGAGATTGACAACCTCACTGTTAAGTTAGCAAAGTAGTTTGATTGTGTTGTGCAGGTTCCATGTTGGCGCCGGAATCACGGTGTTGCGCCGCACTACACTCCTCCACCAACAACCTTCACATGGCCTTCATCTCCTACCGGTTCGATAAACCTTGGTTTCTTACGAGGGAAAACTTGTCGTTGTGCTCATCATACCTTCCTCTTGGGGTTCCCAACGGACGTGTGCACCACACGCCATCAAGACGTTTTCTAGCGCTGTTGCCAGGGAGATCAAGACACGCTGCAAGGGGAGTCTCTCACATCCAATCTCTTTACTTTGTATATTGTCCTGCTTTATTTTATTTTCTGTCTTGTTTGCTTTATATCAAAACACAAAAAAATTAATTACTTGCATTTACTTTATTTATCAGTTTACTTTTGTTTATTTCATCATGCTTCTCCCTAAGTTTACTTTGAGAGATATACCGGTAGGAAGTGGGTCTATCATTTGAAAAGATAATATAGAAGAATTTTTCACTCATGTTAGTAGTGTTAAAGATTTTGAAGATAAATCCTTGGTAGAACTTGCTCCTAATTATGAAATTGCTACTGCCTCTTTAGTGCACATGTTGGAAGCTAGATTTTTTAATCTTAATCCAATAATGCAACATATGTTTCTTACACTCGGTGATATGGAAGAAGGAGAAAAGAAAGATTTTGTTTTAGAAACCCTTTTTAGAGAATTTGGTGATGTAGCTAGAGAAGCTAGGAAAGTCTTTATTCGACATAAGATGCTAGGCTTTTGTACCAATTTTGCAAATATCCTTGAAAGTAGGGAAAAAGATAGGCTAAGATACACTAATAAGCCAATTGTGAGGGGGAGATTAAAATACCAATACCTTATAAACTCATAGGAATGCATGAGGCATTAGAAAAGACTTTTGATTGGATTGTTCCTGAAAATTTATTTGAGGAGGATAGTAAGCCTAAAGGTAATGAAAAAGGAGTTTCTTACATAGATAAGATACAATGCATAGTTGAGAAAACTACAAACACCTCTATTGATGCTTCTTCTCTTGATATTACTTGATTTGCACTTTCTGCGCCTAGTTGAAAGGCGTTAAAGAAAAGCGCTTATGGGAGACAACCCATTGTTTTATTTCTGCAATTTTTGTTTTATATTTGAGTCAAGGTGCTTGTTACTACTGTAGCATTACCTTTGTATCTTTATTTTCATGCATTGTTGTGCCAAGTAAAGTCTCTAATAGAAGGTTGATACTTGATTTGGATTGCGCAGAAACAGATTTGTTAGCTGTCACGAATTCGTGTTTTTCTCTCTGTAGAAGAATCTAAAAAATCAGAGAAAATTCATGCATGATCCTCAGATATGTACGCAACTTTCATTAGTTTTGAGTTTTTCCATCTGAGCAAGTTAAGTGCCACAAAATTCGTCTTACGGACTGTTATGTTTTGACAGATTCTGCCTTTATTTCGCATTGCCTCTTTTACCGTGTTTGATTGGATTTCTTTGCTCCATTAAATTTCAGTAGCTTTGAGTAATGTCCAGAGGTGTTGGTAATGATTGTGTCCATGCTGAACATGTGAATTTTTATTATGCACTAACCCTCTAATGAGATTGCTTTGAGTTTGGTGTGGAGGAAGTTTTCAAGGATCAAGAGAGGAGGATGATATGATATGATCAAGAAGAGTGAAAAGTCTAAGCTTGGGGATGCCCCCGTGGTTCATCCCTGCATATTTCAAGAAGACTCAAGCGTCTAAGCTTGGGGATGCCCAAGACATCCCCTTCTTCATCAACAAACTTATCAGGTCACCTCTAGTGAAACTATATTTTTATTCCGTCACATCTTAAGTGCTTTACTTGGAGCGTCTGTTTGCTTTTATTTTTGTTTTATTTTGAATAAATTCGGATCCCAGCAATCCTTGTATTGGAGAGAGACACGCTCCGCTTTTTCATTTGAACACTTGTGTTCTTCGTTTTACTTTAATATTCATGGCGAAAGCTGAAAGCCGCAGCACTTGTAATTGTTGTTATTTGGTTGGAAACAGAAAATGCCTCATGTTGTCTTGAATAATTTGATACTTGGCAATAGTTTTGAGCTCTCAAGTAGATCATGTTTAAGCTCTTGCATCATGTAGTTTAAATCTATTAGTGGAGAACTACCGTAGAGCTTGTTTTCTGGTTTGCATGATTGGTCTCTCTAAGGTCTAGATATTTTCTGGTAAAAGTGTTTGAACAACAAGGAAGAGAGTGTAGAGTATTATAATGCTTGCAATATGTTCTTGTGTAATTTTTTGCTGTACCGGTTCATACTTGTGTTTGCTTCAAACAACATTGCTAGCCAAAGCCTTGTACTGAGAGGAAATGCTTCTCGTGCATCCAAAAACCTTGAGCCAAAACCTATGCCATTTGTGTCCACCATAACTACCTATATGTGGTATTTTTCTGCCATCCAAAGTAAATTGCTTGCGTGCTACCTTTAAAAATTCATTCCTTGTCTTTGCAATAAATAGCTCATGGGAAAGTAGCCTAAAAAACTATTGTGGTAATGAATATGTTGCTATGTATCTTAGTTCTTATAAGTTGCTTGTTGAGCGGTAACCATGTTTCTGGGGACGCCATCAACTTTTCATACCTTTGTTGAATATCATGTGAGTTGCTATGCATGTTCGTCTTGTCTGAAGTAAGGAGATTTGCCATGAGTTGAATGGTTTGAGTATGCATGTTGTTAGAGAAGAACATTGGGCCGCCAACCAAAGCCATGTATCATGGTGGAAGTTTCAGCTTGGACATTAATCCTAATCTCTTATGAGAATATTACTTGTTGTTGAATGCTTTAAGCATTAAAAGAGGAGTCCATTATATGTTTTCTATGTTGTCCCGTATGGATGTCCTCAAGTTGAGATCTATCAAAATCGAGAAATCAAATGCGATTTATTTCCTTGGACCTTTGTACAGTGGCATAGAGGTACCCCTTTGTGACACTTGGTTGAAACATATGTAATGCAATTATAATCCATGGAAATCCGAGCTAATTAGGACAAGGTGCGGGCACTATTGGTATTCGATGAATGAGGCTTGCAACTTATAGGAAGTTTTATGCATAACTCATATGAATTATTACTACCGTTGACACAATTGTTTCCATGTTTTCAAAATGAAAAGCTCTAGCACATGAGTAATCCCTGCTTCCCTCTGCGAAGGGCCTTTCTTTTACTTTATGTTAAGTCAGTTTACCTACTTCTTTCTATCTTAGAAGGAAACACTTGTGTCAACTGTGCATTGATTCTTACATGTTTACTTATTGCACTTATTATATTACTTTGTGTTGACAATTATCCATGAGATATACATGTTACAAGTTGAAAGCAATTGCTGAAACTTAATCTTCCTTTGTGTTGCTTCAAACCTCTTACTTCGAATCTATTGCTTGATGAGTTAGCTCTTATGCAAGTCTTTTTGATGCTTGTCTTGAAAGTACTATTCATGAAAAGTTTTTGCTATATGATTCAGTTGTTTAGTCATTATCTTTTTGCTAGCAAACTATATACCATTGCTTTGAATCACTTCATTCATCTCATATGCTTTACAATAGTATTGATCAAGATTATGTTGGTAGCATGTGATACGTCTCCAACGTATCTATAATTTCTTATGTTCCATGCTAGTTTTATGACAATACCTACATGTTTTGTTCACACTTTATGATTTTTTGATGCATTTTCCGGCACTAACCTATTAACAAGATGCCGAAGCGCCGCTCGTTTTCTGCTGTTTTTGGTTTCAAAAATCCTACACAGGAAATATTCTCGGAATTGGACGAAACAAAAGCCCACGGTCTTATTTTCGCGGAAGGTTCCAGAGCACCGAAGGAGAGACGGAGAGGGCCAAGGGGGCCCACCCCACAAGGCGCGGCCAAGGGGCAGGGCGCGCCCCTATGGGGTGGGCCCTCGAGCGCCCTCCGACTCCCTTTCACCTATATAATCTCTCCGTCGCGAAACCCTAGTACCGAGAGCCACGATACGGAAAAAGTTCCAGAGACGCCGCCACCGCCAATCCCATCTCGGGGGATTCTCGAGATCGGCTCCGGCACCCTGCCGGAGAGGGGAATAATCACCGGAGGGCTCTACATCACTATGCCCGCCTCCGGACTGATGCGTGAGTAGTTCATCCCTGGACTATGGGTCCATAGCGTAGCTAGATGGTTGTCTTCTCCTCTTGTGCTATCATGTTTAGATCTTGTGAGCTGCCTAACATGATCAAGATCATCTATTTGTAATGCTACATGTTGTGTTTGGTGGGATCCGATGAATATGGAATACTATGTCAAGTTGATTATTGATCTATCATATATGTGTTGTTTATGTTCTTGCATGCTCTCCGCTGTTACTAGAGGCTCGCCAAGTTGATACTTGTAACTCCAAGAGGGAGTATTTATGATCGATAGTGGGTTCATACCTCCATTGAATCTGGGACAGTGACAGAAAGTTCTAAGGTTGTGGATGTGTCGTTGCCACTAGGGATAAAACATCGATGCTTTGTCTAAGGATATTTGTGTTGATTACATTACGCATCATACTTAATGCAATTGTCTGTTGCTTTGCAACTTAATACCGAAGGGGTGCGGATGCTAACCCGAAGGTGGACTTTTTAGGCATAGATGCATGCTGGATGGCGGTCTATGTTCTTTGTCGTAATGCCCCGATTAAATCTCATAGTGATCATCATGATATGTATATGAATCTTTATTTGTCAATTGCCCACCTGTAATTTGTTCACCCAGCATACTATTTATCTTATTGGAGAGACACCACTAGTGAACTGTAGACCCGGTTCATTCTTTTACATCTGAAATACATCTACGCACTCGTTTCTCTGTTGTTCTTCGCAAACAAACATCATTCTCCACACCATATGTTTAATCCTTTTTTCAGCAAGCCGGTGAGATTGACAACCTCACTCACTGTTGGGGCAAAGTATCTTGATTGTGTTGTGCAGGTTCCACGTTGGCGCCCGAATCCCTGGTGTTGCGCCGCACTACACTCCTTCACCAACAACCTTCACGTGGCCTTCATCTCCTACTGGTTCGATAAACCTTGGTTTCATACTGAGGGAAACTTGCCGCTATACGCATCACACCTTCCACTTGGGGTTCCCAACGGACGTGTGCTTCACGCGTTATCAAGCTAATTTATGGCGTCGTTGCCGAGGAGATCAAGACACGCTGCAAGGGGAGTCTCTCACATCCAATCTTTACTTTGTTTATTGTCTTGCTTTACTTTACTTTATTTTCTGTCTTGTTTGCTTGATATCAGAAACACACAAAAAAATTAGTTGCCTTACTTTATTTCATTTGTCTTGTTTGCTTTATATCAAAAACACAAAAAAATTAGTTACTTGCATTTACTTCATCAAGTTTACTTTTGGTTATTTCATCATGCTTCATCCTAAGTTTACTTTGAAAGATATATCGGTAGGTAGTGGGTCTATCATTGGAAAAGATAATATAGAAGAATTTTTCACTCATGTTAGTAAGACTGAAGATTTTGAAGATAGATCCTTGGTAGAACTTGCTCCTGATTATGAAATTGCTACTGCCTCTTTAGTGCACATGTTGGAAGCTAGATTTGGTAATCTTAATCCAATAATGCAACATATGTTTCTTACACTCGGTGATATGGAAGAAGGAGAAAAGAAAAAATTTGTTCTAGAAACCCTTCTTAGATAATTTGGTGATGTAGCTAGAGAAGCTAGGAAAGTCTTTATTCGATATAAGATGCTAGGCTTGTGTACCAATTTTGCAAATATCCTTGCAAGAAGGGAAAAGATAGGCTAAGATACACTAATAAAGCCAATTGTGAGGGGGAGATTAAAATACCAATACCTTATAAACTCATAGGAATGCATGAGGCATTAGAAAAGAATTTTGATTGGATTGTTCCTGAAAATTTATTTGAGGAGGATAGTAAGCCTAAAGGTAATGAAAAGGAGTTTCTTACATAGATAATATACAATGCATAGTTGAGAAAACTCCAAACAATACTGTTGATGCTTCTTCTCTAGATAATACTTGATTTGCACTTTCTGCGCCTAGCTGAAAGGCGTTAAAGAAAAGCACTTCTTGGTAGATAACCCATGGTTTTATTTTTACTACTGTTTTGTTGAGTCTTGGAAGTTGTTACTACTGTAGCAACCTCTCCTTATCATATTGTTGTGCCAAGTAAAGTCTCTGTTAGAAGGTTGATACTAGATTTGATTTCTGCGCAGAAACAGATTTGTCACCTGTCACGAATTCGCATCCTTCTCTCTGTAGAAGAATCAAAAAAATCTGCCAAATTACGTGCGTGATCCTCAGATATGTATGCAAATTTCATTATTTTTGATTTTTTCCATCTGAGCAAGTTACGTGCCTCAGAAAAATTCGTCTTTATGGACTGTTCTGTTTTGACAGATTCTGCCTTTTTATTTCGCATTGCCTCTTTTGCTATGTTGAATGGATTTCTTTGTTCCATTAACTTTCAGTAGCCTTGGGAAATGTCCAGAAGTGTTAAGAATGATTATGTCACCTCTGAATATGTGAATTTTTGATTATGCACTAACCCTCTAATGAGTTTGCTTAAAGTTTGGTGTGGAGGAAGTTTTCAAGGGTCAAAAGAAGAGGATGATACAATATGATCAAGAAAAGTGAAAATTCTAAGCTTGGGGATGCCCCGTGGTTCATCCCTGCATATTTCAAGAAGACTCAAGATCTAAGCTTGGGGATGCCCAAGGCATCCCCTTCTTCATCGACAACTTATCAGTCACTTCTAGTGAAACTATATTTTTATTCTGTCACATCTTATATACTTTACTTGGAGCGTCTGTTTGTTTTTGTTTTTGTTTTTGTTTTTGTTTTTGTTTGAATAAATTTAGATCCCACAATCCTTGTATTGGAGATAGACACGCTCTGCTTTTTCATATTGAACACTTGTGTTCTTAGCTTTACTTTAATGTTCATGGCGAAGGCTGAAAACCTTTCGTTGATTGCTATTTGGTTGGAATCAGAAAATGCTTCATATGGTCTTGAATAATTTGATACTTGGCAATTGTTTTGAGCTCTCATATATCATGTTTATGCTCTTGCATCATGTAGTTTAAATCTATTAGTGGAGAACTACCGTAGAGCTTGTTGAAATTTGGTTTGCATGATTGGTCTCTCAAAGGTCTAGATATTTTCTGGTAAAAGTGTTTGAACAACAAGGAAGATAGTGTAGAGTCTTATAATGCTTAATATATGTTCTTGTGTAAGTTTTGATGTACCTGTTCATACTTGTGTTTGCTTCAAACAACCTTGCTAGCCAAAGCCTTGTACTGAGAGGAAATGCTTCTCGTGCATCCAAACATCTTGAGCCAAAACCCATGCCATTTGTGTCCACCATAACTACCTATATGTGGTATTTTTCTGCCATTCCAAAGTAAATTACTTGAGTGCTACCTTTAAAATTGCATTCCTTTGTCTTTACAATATATAGCTCATGGGAAAATAGCTTAAAAACTATTGTGCTGATGAATATGTAGCTATGTATTTTAGTTCTTATAAGTTGCTTGTTGAGCGGTAACCATGTTTCTGGGGACGCCATCAACTTTTTACACCTTTGTTGAATATCATGTGAGTTGCTATGCATGTTCGTCTTGTCTAAAGTAAGGGTGATTTATCATGATTAAATGGTTTGAGTATGCATATTGTTAGAGAAGAACATTGGCCACCAAAGCCATGTATCATGGTGGAAGTTTTCAGTTTGGACATTAATCCTCAATCTCTTATGAGAATATTATTTGTTGTTGAATACTTTAAGAATTAAAAAGAGGAGTCCATTATCTGTTTTCTATGTTGTCCCGGTATGGATGTCCTCAAGTTGAGATCTATCAAAACTGAGAAATCAAATGTGATCTATCTCCTTGGACCTTTGTACAGGTGGCATAGAGGTACCCCTTTGTGACACTTTGTTGAAACATATGTAATGCAATGATAATCCATGAAATCCGAGCTAATTAGGATAAGGTGCGAACACTATTGGTATTCGATGCATGAGGCTTGCAACTTGTAGGAAGTTTTATGCATAACACATATGAATTATTACTACCGTTGTCAAAATTGTTTCTATGTTTTCAAATAAAAGCTCTAGCACAAAAATAGTAATCCATGCTTTCCTCTCGAGGCCTTCTTTACTTTATGTTGAGTCACCTACTTCTTTGTATCCTAAGCAAACACTTGTGTCAACTGTGTGCATTGATTCTTACATTTTTACTTATTGCACTTGTTAAATTACTTTATGTTGACAATTATCCATGAGATATACATGTTACAAGTTGAAAGCAATCGCTGAAACTTAATCATCCTTTGTGTTGCTTCAAACCTCTACTTTGAATCTATTGCTTTATGAGTTAGCTCTTATGCAAGTCTTGTTGATACTTGTCTTGAAAGTACTATTCATGAAAAGTTTTTGCTATATGATTCAGTTGTTTAGTCATTATCTCTTTGTTAGCAATCTATTGCTTCGAATCACTTCATTCATCTCATATGCTTTACAATAATGTTGATCAAGATTATGATGGTAGCATGTCACTTCAGAAATTATTGTTTATCATTTACCTACTGATGGTAGCAGAACTAAGCTTGGGGATGCTTGATACGTCTCCAACGTATCTATAATTTCTTATGTTCCATGCTAGTTTTATGACAATACCTACATGTTTTGTTCACACTTTATATCATTTTGATGCATTTTCCGGCACTAACCTATTAACAAGATGCCTTGCCCCTCGGGCGCCCCGACTCTGCCCCTTCGCCTATATAATCTCTCCGTCGCGAAACCCTAGTACCGAGAGCCACGATACGGAAAAGTTCAGAGATGCCGCCACCGCCAATCCCATCTCGGGGGATTCGAGATCGGCACCCTGCCGGAGAGGGGAATCATCACCGGAGAGCTCTACATCACCATGCCCGCCTCCGGACCGATGCGTGAGTAGTTCATCCTTGGACTATGGATCCATAGCAGTAGCTAGATGGTTGTCTTCTCCTCTTGTGCTATCATGTTTAGATCTTGTGAGCTGCCTAACATGATCAAGATCATCTATTTGTAATGCTACATGTTGTGTTTGGTGGGATCCGATGAATATAGAATACTATGTCAAGTTGATTATCAATCTATCATATGTGTTGTTTATGTTCTTGCATGCTCTCCGGTGCTAGTAGAGGCTCTGGCCAAGTTGATACTTGTAACCCAAGAGGGAGTATTTATGCTCGATAGTGGGTTCATGCCTCCATTGAATCTGGGACAAGGATGCGAAAGTTCTAAGGTTGTGGATGTGTCTGTTGCTACTACGGATAAAACATCAATGCTTTGTCTAAGGATATTTGTGTTGATTACATTACGCACCATACTTAATGCAATTGTCTGTTGTTTGCAACTTAATACGGAAGGTGCGGATGCTAACCCGGCGGACTTTTTAGGCATAGATGCATGCTGGATGGCGGTCTATGTTCTTTGTCGTAATGCCTCTGATTAAATCTCATAGTGATCATCATGATATGTATATGAATCTTTATTTGTCAATTGCCCACCTGTAATTTGTTCACCCAAGATGCTATTTATCTTATTGGAGAGACACCACTAGTGAACTGTGGACCCCGGTCCATTCTTTTACATCTGAAATACAATCTACTGCAATCTTGTTCTTTGTTGTTCTTCTCAAACAAATATCATTCTCCACACCATACGTTTAATCCTTTGTTTTCAGCAAGCCGGTGAGATTGACAACCTCACTGTTACGTTGGGGCAAAGTATCTTGATTGTGTTGTGCAGGTTCCATGTTGGCGCCGGAATCCCTGGTGTTGCGCCGCACTACACCCCTTCACCAACAACCTTCACGTGGCCTTCATCTCCCACTGTTCGATAAACCTTGGTTTCATACTGAGGGAAACTTGCTGCTATACGCATCACACCTTCCAGTTGGGGTTCCCAACGGACGTGTGCTTCACGCATTATCACATGTCACTTCAGAAATTATTGTTTTTATCGTTTACCTACTCGAGGGCGAGTAGGAACTAAGCTTGGGGATGCTTGATACGTTAAACTCCAACGTATCTATAATTTCTTATGTTCCATGCTAGTTTTATGACAATACAACATGTTTTAGTCATACTTTATATGTTTTTATGCATTTTCCGAGACTAACCTATTAACAAGATGCCGCAGTGCCAGTTCCTGTTTTCTGCTGTTTTTGATTTCAGAAAAGTTAGTTTACAAATATTCTCGGAATTGGACGAAACAAAAGCCCACGGTCATATTTTCCACGGAGGGTTCCAACACCGAAGAGGAAACGGAGAAGGGCCACGAGGTGGCCACCCCATATAGCGGCGCGGCCCCACCTCTGGTCGTGCCGCCATATGGTGTGGGCCCTCGGGTGCCCCTTGCGCTGCCCCTTCGCCTACTTATTCCCTCCGTCGCGAAAACCCTAGTACCGAGAGCCACGATACGGAAAAGTTCCAGAGACGCCGCCGCCGTCAACCCCATCTCGGGGGGTTTAGAAGATCGCCTCCGGCACCCTGCCGGAGAGAATCATCACCGGAGGCTCTACATTCACCATGCGCCTGCGGACTGATGCGTGAGTAGTTCATCCTTGGACTATGGGTCCATGCAATCAGTATGGTTGTCTTCTTCTTGTGCTATCATGTTTAGATCTTGTGAGCTGCCTATCATGGATCATCTTTGTAATTTACATACCAATGCCAGCAGTCCAAGAGGAAGATTGTAGTCCTAAAAATTGACTTTGAGAAAGCTTTTGACACTCTGGACCATGAAGCCATCATTCAGATAATGAGGGCCAAGGGATACCCTGAATTATTTCTGGCCTGGGTCAAGGAAGTGCTGTCCTTAGGATCTTCCTCTATATTGGTTAATGGAGTGCCTGGTAAATCTTTTCCATGCAAAAGAGGAGTAAGGCAAGGGGACCCCTTATCTCCTTTGCTTTTTGTGCAAGGTGCTGATCTCTTGCAGACTTTGGTTAATATTGCATATAGGGAAGGAATCCTGGTTGCTCCTATACCTGTTGAAATGATTTTCCTATCATTCAGATGCTGATGATACTATTATTGTATTACCTGCTGAGAAAGTGCAATTGGCTGCCTTCAAAAATATCCTGGATCAGTATGCTGCTTTCACAGGTCTTAAGGTTAACTATAATAAATCCTCTATGATACCTATAAACTTGTCACATGATGAGGCTGCTGAGCTTGCCAGAGATTTTGATTGCTAGTTGGGCAGCATGCCTTTCACTTATTTAGGTCTCCCAATGGGAACCACTAAACCAACCATCAGAGATATGTCTCCTCTTATTGATAGGGTGGAAAGGAGATTATCTGCCACCACATCCTTTTTATCATATGGAGATCGATTAGTCTTGGTCAACTCAGTGTTGTCCTCTCTGCCCACTTTTTTCATGCTCTCTTTAAGGATCCCTGTGGGAGTGGTAGATGTAGTTGATAGAGCAAGAAGTCATTGCTTGTGGAGAAGGAAAGATAAGGAGAAAATTCATTCTTTGGCTGCTTGGAATATGATATGCAAACCCAAGAATAAGGGTGGTCTGGGAATCATTGATTTAAGAATTCAGAATGTAGCACTTATGTTGAAATATCTTCATAAATTCTATAATAATGATGATACTCCCTGGTACAATTAGTGAGGGACTCTTATTATTTTGAAGCAGTCCCTCATGCCACAGTTCTTGTTGTCCTTCTGGTGGAGAGATGTGTTCAGTTTGGTGGACCAGTACAGAGCTGTCACTAATTGTAAGATAGGGAATGGTGAGTCCATCTTATTTTGGGCTGATAAGTGGAAGGAGGGAACGCTGGATGTCAAGTTTCCTAGGCTTTTTTCCTTTGCTAAGGATAAGCTTCAGTCAGTCAAGGAATTTTGTAATATGGAGGACATTACAGAGTGTATTTCATCTTCCTTTATCCACACAATCTCATGGAGAAATGTTGCAGCTGAGAACTTTCCTGCAAAGTGTGGAATTAACAGAAGAGACAAAGGACACTTGGTTGATAGAAAAGGAAAATGGACAGTATAAGCCAAGTCTGATATACAGGTTGCATTTTGGCTCAATGCTAAATCATACTCCCTCTATCTGGTTGTGGAAGAGCAAGTGTACCTCGAAACACAAATTCTTTGCTTGGCTTATTCTTCATGACAGAATAAATACTAAGGACATGCTACTAAGGAGACATTGGAATGTTTCGAATAATCACAGTTGTGTGTTATGCCATGATGATTCATATGAAGATTGGAGACACCTATTCTTTAACTGCATGTACAGCACACGTATTTGGAATTACTTGCAAATCCCTTGGCAGCCGGGAGATACTCTTGCATCACTCTTTAAGGCTAAGAGAATTTACCAGGGACCATGCTTTGTTGAAATTGTGATCATTTCATGTTGGAACATTTGGAAACAAAGAAATGCGTGCATTTTTTAGCATATCAGGCCGACTTTCAGAGGTTGGAAGGCAGGATTTTTTCATGATATCACCATGCTTATGCATAGGGTGAAAGTTGCTGATGTGGATCTTTTGTCAATATGGCTAAAGTCTCTTCCTTAGTTTCCTTTTGTATATAGTTTGTTTCTTTTTTTCCTGTTTTGTAAATATTGTAACTCTTTTGTTTCGTTGTTGGGTTTAATAAAGTGAGGCTGTGGGGGGCTCCCCCACAGTAGAAAGTTTCAAAAAAAAATGCTACATGTTGTGTTTGTTGGGATCCGATGAATATTGAATACTATGTCAAGTTGATTATTGATCTATCATATATGTGCTATTTATGTTCTTGCATGCTCTCCGTTGCTAGTAGAGGCTCTAGCCAAGTTGATACTTGTGACTCCAAGAGGGAGTATTTATGCTAGATAGTGGGTTCATGTCTCCATTGAATCTGGGGGAGTGACAGCAACCCCTAAGGTTGTGGATGTGCTGTTGTCACTAGGGATAAAACATCAATGCTTTGTCTAAGGATATTTGTGTTGATTACATTACGCACCATACTTGATGCAATTGTGTGTTGTTTTCAACTTAATACTGGAGGGGGTGCGGATGCTAACCTGAAGGTGGATTTTTAGGCATAGATGCATGCTGGATGGCGGTCTATGTTCTTTGTCGTAATGCCCTAAGTAAATCTCATAGTAGTCATCATGATATGTATATGAATCTCTATTCTGTCAATTGCCCAACTGTAATTTGTTCACCCAACATGTTATTTATCTTATTGGAGAGACACCACTAGTGAACTGTGGACCCCGATCTATTCTTTTACATCTGAAATACAATCTACTGCAATCATTTTTCTCTGTTGTTTTCTTCAAGCAAACATAATTCTCCACACCATACGTTTAATCCTTTGTTTTCAGCAAGCCGGTGAGATTGACAACCTCACTGTTAAGTTGGGGAAAAGTAGTTTGATTGTGTTGTGCAGGTTCCACGTTGGCGCCGGAATCACCGGTGTTGCGCCGCACTACACTCCTCCACCAACAACCTTCACGTGGCCTTCATCTCCTACTGGTTCGATAAACCTTGGTTTTCTGAGGGAAAACTTGCTGCCGTGCTCATCATACCTTCCTCTTGGGGTTCCCAACGGACGTGTGTTGTACACGTTAGCACATCACCATGCCAACTCGCTCACCAGCCCTCTCCCTCTCACCATCAGCATGTCCCGTACCTTGCCATCACTCCTCTAGTCACGCCCGTGCACGCCGTTGGCTCAGAGACGCATGAAACAACCAGGAACGCGCCGAGACACGCCCTAGGCACGCCAGCATGCGTCAGACACGCTACGAGCACGCCCAGACGTCCCCTCGCCCTGACTCCGACCTCCCTCGCGCTCGCACGTCACCACGTACCTCCCAGTCATCCCCATTGGCCCGCGCGAGCCCTGTAGCCGCCGTCACCGTCGACGCTCTCCGCCACGGTATAGCGCGGCCGCACGACGATGACGACCTCCCCTAACCTCCATTTTTGGTGCCATCACACCCGTCGTGCTCGCCGTGACGCAAGGAACAGCGCAGCATCCTCGCCCACGCAGTTGAGCCCCTGTAGCACCATCGCCACCATCGCCATGCCCGTGCGCCTCGGTACCTCGTAGCCGCTATAAAAGGGGCGCTCCCCCGTGCTCAAACCTCACACCACTCGCCTCCTCTCTTCTCCCTGACCCTCCTCGAGCATTCCCCCGTCTCAATTCCACCCACAGAGAGCCAATCAACCGCCGGATTCCGCCGGAGCAGGAGCAGAAGGCGCCGTAGATTTCATCCACCTCAGGAGCTGCCGCGACCACCGTTGGCTTCCTTATCGACCGCAACGTCGCCCTGCTTCATCGCCGATGATCACCGGAGCTCTGGTGAGTCTCCGACCCCTTAGGCTCGCCGCGGCCAGGGTTGGATCTCATCGGAGACGACGACGACCGTGCGCCGTTGGATCTGATTCTAATCCAACGATCCTCGTAGCTCATACCGTTTCGGTGTGTTATGACACGCTGACAGTGGGACCCCTTGTCAGGAGGCCCGCGTGTGCGAGACGCACTGCTGGGACGGCCTACTTCTCTCTCTCTCTCTGGCCCATTTCAGTTTCCCGCGCGAGCCCACAGATTCAAACTCGTTTAATTCTTTTAAATCAAATTTGAATATTGGTGCCTGATTCAAAATGCAATAGAACAAAATCTACTAAGCCAAAGTTGATGAATTTTATATTTTTGGAAAGATTATGAATTTCTCTATCAAATCCCACTGGTCTCAACCCTTGTTTCATTGACAATCATTTGCAAGAAAAAGAACAAGTCGGTACCTTTTCAAAATTCAAACATTTATTAAAAATCAACCAAAATTAATTTTGAGGTGATTCCACCTCTCATAATTCACATATCAAACCCTCTATTTCATTATGCAAAAAATATGACATAGTTGCTTAAGATGATCATGGGCTAGATTCAAATAGTGGCTATGTGGCATTTCTAGCTCATTTAAATTATTTCAAAAATAGTATTTAAATTCTATGGGAGGTATTCTCTCATTTAAATCTGGGTCCCAAGTGATTCAATGTGAGGTAATTACCTTAGTCCATAGAACCTCATATTTGAAACCTAGCAGAAGGAGCTTGGACGGAAGGAATCCATTAAGTTGACCGTTCCGTGCTGACGAGTGGGGTCGTGTCGTTTGTGGGGTCGCATCGTGTGGGACCGCGTCGTGTGGGGTTGGTAGGAAGGGACCGCGTGGGACAGGACGAGACCGTGTTTGTGTGGCCGTAGCGTGTGGGGCCGTAGCGTGTGGAGCCGTGTGGGTCCGGGAGGGGGGCACGAGTGGTTTCTGTCTCTTTCGCCTAGATTAGCAGTTTTCAATGTACCTTTTCCTCTCTATCGCTCGATCTCATTCATATTTGATAGCCCAAATTGGTAGCAAATCTAGAGTAGCTTCTATTTCTGTTTTTTAACGGCATTCATTTCTTTATGCCTTTGTTTTTATCCAATATGGTAGGAAATCTAGGGCACAAATCCAGAGAGAAAATATAGGATAAGCTGCATACAGCAACCAACATAGCATTGATATATTCACGACAGATCTAAAAGTAGTACTGATAGATACAACATAAGCTACATTTTACATGAATTTGCTCTACAGATAGAGCAGTCACATACAGAGAGTGCAGTAGGCACGTTCAACGCCTCCAGGTAGCGCCCGTGACTCGCTTGAGGTTGCGCAGGTGAATCCCAAGTGCTTTGTGTTTGGCCATGAACGCATGCACGTTCACGGTCGTTCCAACTCTAGCGCCACATCTTCCAATAGATTCAGCATGGTTCACCAGGGAGTTGAAGTCGGTGGGCGGAGCTTCCTGTTGCAGAAGGGGCACTTGTAAATGCCTCGAGCAAAGGGGCCGTCGTAATGGCCGGACTGCAGCCTCCCGAGGACGTGACGAGTCTTGGTGTGGAAGGACTAGTCGTCGCTGCCGACGCCGCTGCTCCGCACCCACGTAGCACCAAAGATCGTGCAAAAAACAAGGAGTCAATTGCAACGATGATGGAATAGAGAGTGAACAAAAAATCATGCATGATAATATGGGCTCGGAAAAAGAGGTAGCCTCAGTTACATTGGACACACTTATATCCATGATTTGAGTAGTAAACCAAAGATCATGCACAACAAATTTGTACACGCCAATTGTTTACTGACCAAACCCTGAATCAATTTATGCCCAAATATTCATCATCATCGGCACAAATCTTAAACAAAAGCAAATCACAAACACTAATAACGCAAGATCTAACACAAAAGGATTGAACTAGGAAGCAACGAACCCTAATAACGCTAGATCTAACACAAATGGATTGAACTAGAAACAGACGAACCCTAATAACGTTAGATCTAACACAAAAGGATTGAAATGAGATAAGAACAAGGGAACAAAGGGTTACCCTGGCTCGTCGCCGACGATGCTGGTGTCGTAGGGGTTCTCCGGCGCGTCGTGCACATGGTTCGTACGGGTCCTGCGACGGGGGCCTGGACGGTGGCGGCGGCCGATGCGCCGGCGGCTGATGCACCGACGCCACGTTGGAAGCAACACAGGGGCCTGGACGGGGGCGGCCGATGCGCGGCGGCTGATGCGCCGACAATGGGCATCTCATTCTTCTCCATCGCCGGCGGTTTTCTTCGGGTTTTTTTCTTCGGTTGTGGAGAAGATGATGGGATAGGAGAGGCGGTTGCAGTAAGAACGTGCGTCGAGGGAGAGAAAGAGGGGCCCTATAAAGACGAAGGTGGCGTGTACCGCAACACGCGTCCGCTATGCACGGCTGCAGCGTGCACCGCGACACGAGTCTAACCCTGGGACGTTTGGTGTACTCAGTTATAACCTCGGGCCTTATACAGAAATTTTATCTGTACTCAGTTTTCCCCTCGAGGACTTAGCCCGGCAAGTGCAATATACTCAGTTTTACCCTCAAGTAGCTGGTCAACAGAGAGTCAACACATGAGATTAACATAGCTAATTGAGTAATTTCGTGCGCAAAAAATCCAAAAAAATAAAAACATAGTGGCACCTACTCATGGAGTCTTCCTATGCAACCTGCCACCTAGAAAACCTTAACAAACATATATAAATCAAGTTTTACCACAAATTTCCACTTCTCAGAATCACTAGTGTAGCTATGAAGATGCATGGTTTTCCACTCAAACCCTTTGCAAAACATCTTTCCCAAAACATAGTTTGTCTAAATGATGCCATAATTGTCACACTCATGTATATTTGAATTGCAAATAATTTGATGTAGCCCAATATGAATTATATTGTACAAAACACGCATTTTTCATTTTGTAATTCTTTTGTCTATTTATTATTTATGTGCCCTTGGATTCTTAGTACTACTCAGTTTTGCCCTCAAGTACTGTCACAAATGCTCAGAAGCCCAAACTTATCCTGATTGGTTGAGCCGTTGTCACATGGATCGACTCCACGAACCGTTGATCCACTGATCTAACGGGCAGATACCCCCTATCCGTCTCTTCATGGCAACTCTCTCTCTCTCTCTTCGTGGCCACCCTCTCTCTCTCTCTGTCGGTGGAGAGTGCCCACCCCTCTATTTATGTGCAATAACGAGTTTGCCACTTAATATAGTTTGGGATATAATATTGGTATTTGAAACGGCCCAAAAGTGGTATAATTTTGGTATAAACATGAGGCATACATATTTGCGGATTTCGGTGAATGCATTATTTGTCACCCCTCTAACAGTTATCAACTATCTTTAGCTGTCCTTTTCTTTTAGGGTATATAGTTTGGGATATAGTATTGGTATTTTGAAGCGGCCCAAAAGTGGTATAATTTTGGTATAAACATGAGGCATACATATTTGCGGATTTCGGTGAATGCATTATTTGCCACCTCTAACAGTTATCAACTATATTTAGCTGTCCTTTTCTTTTAGGGAATATAGTTTGAGATATAGTATTGGTGTTTTGAAGCGGCCAAAAAGTGGTATAATTTTGGGATAAACATGAGGCATACATATTTGTGGATTTTGGTGAATGCATTATTTTTCACCCCTCTAACAATTATCAACTATCTTTAGCTTTCCTTTTCTTTTAGGGAATATAGTTGGTAATTTCGGTGAATGCACACACTAACTTTGAAAACAACTACAAGTACATGTAACTGAATAATGGATTTGTAACAAGGTATCCCTTGTAACAACTTCTAGCGCCTGGTGAGCAAAGATAAGAATCCGATCGTAATTATACAACAAAAAAACAACCAACCATCAGATTAGCTTGCTTCTTCGACTCGATCAGCTGCCTTAACTGCTTGTTCATTTTCTTCAGTTCTCCCTTCACTTCCACAAGTCCTGCATTTAGAGCATTAGGCATAATCGGAACGGCTTCTCTCTCCGCCGCATTCTCTACAGCAAGTCCCCCCTCCCAAATTGCGCTCCCCAATAGCGCCAATTGATTCCTGCACTGAAGCCTCTGAACGTTGATGCGTCAGAGATGTACACGTCCGTAACCCAAGAGGAAGGTATGATGCGAAAACAACAAGTGAACCCTCAGCAAGAAACCAAGGTTTAATCGGACCAATAGGAGTCAAGAAGCACGTTGAAGGTTGATGGTGGCGAAATGATGCGGCGCAACAACAGGGATTCCGCGCCAACGTGGAACCTGCACAACACAACCAAAGTAATTTGCCCCAACGAAACAGTGAGGTTGTCAATCTCACCGGCTTGCTGTAAACAAAGGATTAACCGTATTGTGTGGAAGATGATTGTTTGCAAGAAAACAAAGTAAAACAAATATTGCAGTAGATTGTATGCGATGTAAAGAATAGGACCGGGGTCCACAGTTCACTAGAGGTGTCTCTCCCATAAGATAAAAGCATGTTGGGTGAACAAATTACAGTCGGGCAATTGACAAATAGAGAAGGGCATAACAATGCATATACATGATATGATAAATATAGTGAGATTTAATCAGGGCATTACGACAAAGTACATAGACCGCCATCCAACCGCATCTATGCCTAAAAAGTCCACCTTTAGGTTATCATCCGAACCCCATTCAGTATTAAGTTGCAAAGCAACAGACAATTTCATTAAGTATGGTGCGTAATGTAATCGACAACTACATCCTTAGACATAGAATCAATGTTTTATCCCTAGTGGCAACAGCACATCACAACCTTAGAACTTTCTGTCACTGTCCCATGTGTCAATGAAGGCATGAACCCAATTATCGAGCATACAATACTCCCTCTTGGAGTTAAGAGCAAAAACTTGCCAGAGCCTCTACTAATAACGGAGAGCATGCAAGATCATAAACAACACATAAACAATAGATTGATAATCACCATAACATAGCATTCTCTATCCATCGGATCCCGACAAACACAACATATAGAATTACAGATAGATGATCTTGATCATGTTAGGCAGCTCACAAGATCCAACAATGAAGCACAATTAGGAGAAGACGACCATCTAGCTACCGCTATGGACCCATAGTCCAGGGTGAACTACCACTCATCATCCGAGGCGACCATGGCGGTGTAGAGTCCCCTCCAGGAGATCCCCTCTCTCCGGCAGGTGCCGGCGATCTCCTGAATCCCCGAGATGGGATTGGCGGCGGCGTCTCAGTAAGGTTTTCCGTAACGTGGCTCTCGGTACTGGGGGTTTCGCGACCGAGGCTATTTGTAGGCGGAAGGGCAGGTCAAAAGGCGGCACAAGGCCCACACCTCATAGGTCGCGCGCCAGGGTTGGGCCGCGCCGCCCATGGTGTCGCCACCCGTGGCCCCACTTCGACTCCCCTTCCGGCCTCGGGCTTGCAAAAATAGGACCCCGCGTTGATTTCATCTAATTCCGAGAATATCGTTACTAGGATTTTTGAAACCAAAACAGTTAGAAACAAGAATCGTTCTTCGGCATCTTGTTAATGGGTTAGTTCTAGAAAATGCATAAATACGACATAAATGTGCATAAAACATGTAGATATCATCAATAATGTGGCATGGAACATAAGAAATTATCGATACGTCGAAGACGTATCCTGCTCCCCGCTCGTCCTCGAGTAGTAAACGATAACAAGGATAAATGTCTTGCATAAGAGTTAACTCATAAAGCAATAAATCAAAGTAAAGGTGTTGAAGCAACACAAAGGAAGATTAAGTTTCAACGGTTGCTTTCAACTTATAACATGTATATCTCATGGATATTGTCAACATAAAGTAATAAACAAGTGCAATATGCAAGTATGTACGAATCAATGCATAGTTCACACAAGTGTTTGCTTCTTAAGGTGAGAGAGAGATAGGTAAACTGACTCAACAATAAAAGTAAAGAAAGGTCCTTCAAAGATGAAAGCATCATTGCTATTGTGCTAGAGCTTATTTTGAAAACATGAAACAATTTTGTCAACTGGGTAATAAAGCATATGAGTTATGTAAATTATATCTACAAGTTGCAAGCCTCATGCATAGTGTACTAATAGTGCCCGCACCTTGTCCTACTTAGCTTGGACGACCGATCTTCGCAATGCCATGTTTCAACCAAGTGTCACAAAGGTACCTCCATGCCGCCCGTACAAAGGTCTAAGGAGAATGCTCGCATTTTGGATTTATCGCTTTTGATTATTCTCAACTTAGACATCCATACGGACAACATGGACAACAGATAATGGACTCCTCTTTAATGCATACATGTAGCAACAATTATTATTCTCATATGAGATTGAGGATATATGTCCAAATCTGAAACTTCAACCATGATTCATGGCTTTAGTTAGCGTCCAATGTTCTTCTAACAATATGCATGCTCCAACCATTAAGGTGGTAGATCCTTCTACTCAGACAAGACGGACATGCATAGCAACTCACATGATATTCAATAAAGAGTAATTGATGGCGCCCCAGACATGGTTATCGCACAACGAGCAACTTAATAAGAGATAAAGTGCATATACATATTCAATACTACGATAGTTTTAAGGCTATTTTGTCCCATGAGCTATATATTGCAAAGGTGAATGATGGAATTTTAAAGGTAGCACTCAAGCAATTTACTTTGGAATGGCGGAGAAATACCAGTAGTAGGTATGGTGGACACAAATGGCATAGTAGTTGGCTCAAGGATTTTGGATGCATGAGAAGTATTCCCTCTCGATACAAGGTTTAGGCTAGCAAGGTTATTTGAAGCAAACTCAAGGATGAACAATGCAGCAAAACTCACATAAAAGACATATTGTAAACATTATAAGACTCTACACCGTCTTCCTTGTTCAAAACTCAATACTAGATATTATCTAGACCTTAGAGAGACCAAATATGCAAATCAAATTTTAGCAAGCTCTATGTATTTCTTCATTAATGGGTGCAAAGTATATTATGCAAGAGCTTAAACATGAGCACAACAATTGCCAAGTACATTATCCAAAACATTTTAGAATTACTACATGTAGCATTTTCCCCAACCATATAACAATTTAACGAAGAAGAAACTTCGCTTTGAACATTATGAGTAAAGCCTAAGGACATATTTGTCCATATGCAACAGCGGAGCGTGTCTCTCTCCCACAAAGTGAATGCTAGGATCCATTTTATTCAAACAAAAAAAAAAACAAAACAAACCGACGCTCCAAGTAAAGAACACAAGATGTGACTGAATAAAAATATAGTTTCAGGGGAGGAACCTGATGATGTTGTCGATGAAGAAGGATGCCTTGGGCATCCCCAAGCTTAGACGCTTGAGTCTTCTTAAAATATGCAGGGGTGAACCACGGGGCATCCCCAAGCTTAGAGCTTTCACTCCTCTTGATCATAGTATATCATACTCCTCTCTTGATCCTTGAAAACTTCCTTCACACCAAACTTCAAGCAAACTCATTAGAGGGTTAGTGCACAATTAATAATTCACACATTCAGAGGTGACACAAACATTTTTTCACTTCTGGACATTGCATAAAGCTACTGGACATTAATGGATCAAAGAAATTCATCCAACATAGCAAAAGAGGCAATGCGAAATAAAAGGCAGAATCTGTCAAAACAGAACAGTCCGTAAAGACGAATTTTAAAATGGCACCAGACTTGCTCAAATGGAAAAACTCAAAACTAATGAAAGTTGCGTACATATCTGTGGATCATGCTCGTAAATTGGCAGCTTTTTCGAATTTTCTACAGAGACTTGTGCCCATTCGTGATAGACAGCAATGCTGTTTCTGCGCAGCGATCCCAAATATAACATCAACTATAACATAGAAACTTTACTTGGCACAAAAACATGATAAGGAGAGGTTGCTACAGTAGTAAACAACTTCCAAGACTCAAATATAAAATAAAGTACTGTAGTAAAAACATGGGTTGTCTCCCATAAGCGCTTTTTTTAACGCCTTTCAGCTCAGAAAGTGTAAATCAAGTATTATCAAGAGTAGAAGCATCAACATCATAACTTGTTCTAATAATAGAATCAAAAGGCAACTTCATTCTCTTTCTAGGAAAGTGTTCCATACCTTTCTTGAGAGGAAATTGATATTTAATATTACCTTCCCTCATATCAATAACAACACCAACGGTTCGAAGAAAAGGTCTTCCCAACACAATAGGACAAGATGCATTGCATTCGATATCCAAGACAACAAAATCAACGGGGACAAGGTTATTGTTAACCGTAATGCGCACATTATCAATCCTCCCCAAAGGTTTCTTTTTAACATTATCGGCAAGATTAACATCCAAATAACAATTCTTCAATGGTGGCAAGTCAAGCATATCATAAATCTTTTTAGGCATAACATAAATACTTGCACCAAGATCACATAAAGCATTACATTCAAAGTCATTGAATTTCATTTTAATGATGGGCTCCCAACCATCTTCTAACTTTCTAGGAATAGAAGTTTCAAGTTTTAGTTTCTCTTCTCTAGCTTTTATGAGAGCATTTGTAATATGTTTTGTAATGGCTAAATTTATAGCACTAGCATTAGGACTTTTAGCAAGTTTTTGTAAGAACTTATAACTTCAGAGATGTGGCAATCATCAAAATCTAAATCATTATGAGCTACAGCAATGGGATCATTGTTCCCAAGGTTGGAAAATTCAGCAGTTTTATCACAAGTAGTTTCAGCAGTTTTAGCAATTTCTTAGGCAGTTTTGTACGCTTTGCAATTAGAGTAGAAACATTGCCAACACCAATTATTTTACCATTGATAGTAGGAGTGTAGCAACATGTGAAGAATTAACATTACTAGTGGTGGTAATAGTCCAAACTTTAGCTACATTATTCTCTTTAGCTAGTTTTTCATTTTCTTCTCTATCCCACCTAGCACGCAATTCAGCCATTAATATTATATTCTCATTAATTCTAACTTGGATGGCATTTGCTGTAGTAGTAATCTTATTATCAATATCATTATTAGGCATAACTTTCAATTTTAATAGATTAACATCAGAGGCAAGTCTATCAACTCTAGAAGCAATAATATCAATTTTATCAAGCTTTTCCTCAACAATTTGTTAAAAGCAGTTTGTGTACTAATAAATTCTTTAAGCATGGCTTCAAGACCAGAGGGTACACTCCTATTATTGTTGTAATAATTCCTATAAGAATTACCATAACCATTACCATTAACAGCATGATATGGCCTATAGTTATTACCAGAGTTGTTCCTATAAGCATTAAGTTGTTGAAATTATTATTTTAATGAAATTCACATCAACATTTTCTTCTTGAGCAACCAATGAAGCTAAAGGAACATTATTTGGACCAACATTAGATCTACCATTCACAAGCATAGACATAATCACATCAATCTTATCACTCAAGGAAGAGGTTTCTTCAACAAAATTTACCTTCTTACCTTGTGGAGTTCTTTCCGTGTGCCATTCAGAGCAATTTATCATCATATCATCAAGAAGCTTTAGCCGCCCCAAAGTGATGGATGCCACATAGCAGCCTCCAACACTAATCCAATAAATTCGTCAAGAAAAATTTAGTCCTCGCATAGAAGGTTTGGATGATCATCCAAGTAGTCACTCCAGGGTAAGGCAATTCTTTACCAAAGTTTTCATTCTTCCCATGCTTGAGCAACATGTGTTCAAAGATCTAATAGCTTAAAATTCATTATGCTATCAAAGATATAATTTTAGCGGAGGATAATATCTACCAATAAAAGCATCCTTACATTTAGTCCATGAATCAATACTATTCTTAGGCAAAGATAGGAACCAATTTTAGCTTTTCCTCTTAATGAGAAAGGAAACACTTTCAATTTAATAATATCACCATCTACATCCTTATACTTTTGCATTTCACAAAGTTCAACAAAATTATTAAGATGGGCACCAGCATCATCTGTACTAACACCAGAAAATTGCTCTCTCATAACTAGATTCAGTAAAGCAGGTTTAATTTCAAAGAATTCTGCTGTAGTAGCAGGAGGAGCAATAGGTGTGCATAGGAAATCATTATTATTTGCGTTTGTGAAGTCACACAACTTAGTATTTTCAGGGGTATTCATTTTAGCAACAGTAAATAAAGCAAACTAGATAAAAGTAAATGCAAGTAACTAATTTTTTTTTGTTTTTTATATAGAGAGCAAGACAGTAAATAAAGTAAAACTAGCAACTAATTTGTGTGTGTGTTTTGTTTAGGTGCAGCAAACAAAGTAGTAAATAAAATAAAGCAAGACAAAAACAAAGTAAAGAGATTATGAAGTGGAGACTTCTCAGCAAACAAGGTCTTGATCTCCCTGCAACTAGCGCTTTAAATTTGCTTGATGCGCTGTGAGATGTACATCGCCTGGGAACCCCAAGAGGAAGGTATGATGCGCATAGTGGCAATTCCCTCAGAAGAAACCAAGGTTTAATCGGACCAATAGTAGGAGTCAAGAAGCACGCTGAAGGTTGATGGTGGCGAATGATGGCCAAGAACAACATGGATTCCTGTTACTAACGTGGAACCCGCACAACACAACCAAAGTATTTTGCTCCAAACGAAATAGTGAGGCTGTCAATCTCACCCGCTTTTGTGAATAAAGGATTAACCGTATTGTGGAAGATGATTGTTTGCAAGAAAACAAGAAACAAATATTGGCAGATTGTATGCGATAAAGAATAGGACCGTCCATACCACTAGAGGTGCTCCTCCATAAGATAAAAGCATGTTGGGTGAACAAATTACAGTCAAGCAATTGACAAATAGAGAAGGGCATAATAATGCATATACATGATATGATAAATATATGAGATTTAATCCGGGCATTACGACAAAGACATAGATCACGCCATCCAACCGCATCTATGCCTAAAAGTCCACCTTCAGGTATCATCCGAACCCCATTCAAGCATTAAGTTGCAAAGCAACAGACAATTGCATTAAGTATGAAAGGAATAATCCATAACTACATCCTTAGACATAGAATCAATGTTTTATCCCTAGTGGCAACAAAGACATCACAACCTTAGAACTTTCTCTCACTGTCCAGGTGTCAATGAAGGCATGAAACCCACTATCGTATATAAATACCTCTGAGTTAAGAGCAAAACCTGGCCGCAGCTCTACTAATAACGCGAGAGTATGCAAGATCATAAACAACACATAAACAATAGATTGATAATCACCATAACATAGCATTCTCTATTCATCGGATCCCGACAAACACAACATATAGAATTACGTATAGATGATCTTGATCATGTTAGCAGCTCACAAGATCCAACAATGAAGCACAATTAGAGAAGACGACCATCTAGCCACTCTGCCATGGACCCATAGTCCAGGGCGAACTACTCACTCATCACTCCGAGGGCGACCATGGCTGTGTAGAGTCCTCCGGGAGATGAACTCCTCTCCGGCAGGGTGCCGAGGCGATCTCCCCGAATCCCCCCCGAGATGGGATCGGGCGCGTTGGCCTCCGGAAGGTTTTCCGATCGTGTCTCGCATCAAGCCTTTGCTACGAGGCTATTTGTATGAAGGGCAGGTCAAGAGGCGCCACGGGGGCCCCAATATAGGTCTGGCGCGGCCAGGGCCCGGGCCGCGCCACCATGGTGTCACACCTCGTGGCCCCACTTCGACTCCCTCTGCCTTTCCGTAGCTTCAGGCACACCCCGGGCGTTGATTTCCGTCCACCCGAGAATATTTCGTTACTAGATTGAACCAAAAACAGCGTAAAACAACAACTGTCCTTTCGGCATCTTGTTAATAGGTTAGTTCCTTAAAAATGCGTAAATACGACATATAATGTGCATAAAACATAGATACTATCAATAATGTAGCATGAACATAAGTAATTATCGCAATTGAATCCTCTGAACGTACACATCGATCCACTCGAAATGCCTACATTTCTTCAAGATCTGAAAACAACAACGTGAACCATAAATCCCAAATTCGAGGAAATAACAAGAAAATCGAGAGAAAACAAAGCAATTGGAGCGAGATCTAACCTTATCCCCTCTCTATATGGCAAGCTCTCACATGCAAGGAACTCACGTCCATGATTGTCGTTGTCATCCGTCTTACAGATCGACCGCTTCAGAGGCTCCTGGCGTGGGCAGTCAGGGCATCTTGTCAAAGGCACGGGTCCATACTGCGGCCATGAAGAACGGGAGGTCGAAGAGAAACTAGACATCACCCGTCTGCCGGAGAAGGTTGCCGCTGGCGGAGAAGAAGAACAATGGGGCGCGGAAAGAAAGGGGAAGCAATGGCACGGGCATGGGCGCGGGTTGGCTCGGGCTCCCATTTTGCAACGGCCACTCTCCGGTAAGCCGGGTCTCGCGTGCACGTGGGATGTTGTGGGTTCCACTGCGGGCACCACCGGCCCCACTTGCCACCAACCAACGCCAACTAAACGGGAATCCACCGTCCGAGCTCCTTCTGCGGGTTACGTACAAGGGCTTGGGGAAAATGAGGAAAAACTAAGGAGCTGAGAAAATGAGTACAACTAAGGACCCGAGGGCACGAAAAATGTGAAATCCCTTAAATTTATGGGATATAGCATCTCATTTAAACACCACAAAGTAATTCAATGTGAGGTGATGACATTAGTCTTCATAACCTCATATGATATTACTTGAGAATCTTAAAGCATTTTCCAAAAATAGTATCTAAATTGCATGAGATGTAGTATCTCATTTAAATCATTTTCTCAAATAAATAATTATGAAGTGGTGACCTTGGTCAACATGATTTAATACTTTATTATTTGAGGAGATTAAATCTTAATAATGTTCAATGAGAGGAAATAATTTCTCAGAGGAAATAAATGGTGAGCTAGATTAGCTTGTGTGAGCCACTTGATTGTTAAGTACTTAAGTATTGTTTGGTGATTGTGCATCTCGTATTGTATTTTAGACACTAGTACCGAAGGATACGAGGAGGAGGAGGTCTTCTATGAAGAAGAAGAGGAACACTTTGACAACTGTACCAATCCATCACTGTACCACTCAATGCAAGCTATACCCTTGCAAGCTACCCTAATGCCAAGTTCTAGTAGAGCAAGGCACCATTACATATTATTTTGTGTTTAAGGATCCAATCTCAAGTTATTATTGCAAACTTTTACTTTGATTATCAAAGCTTACTCTTATAGTTGACATTGGTCTAAGTATAGAGTATTACAAGAACATCAAAATTAGCCGAGAGAGCTACAAGTTAGTTAGCACCCCTCATGACTAGTTGCTAGTGCTAAAACTAAAATTGACTACTCTAGATGGGAACATGTGAAACAAATGACTTTGAAAACCTTAGAATGATGAGTCATTCTAATGAAAGTTTTGAAGGTGAATATGACTTGTGAATGACATGGTGAATTTTACAAAAACCGATGGTTGGGTTCTATTTATACTATTCCACTTTAAGCACTCCCCACAATACCTAACTGCAGGGGCCGAATCGAAATTTATATGTGCCAGGCACGTGGTTCCTCCTGAACAAGGGTCATAGGGTTGAGTTTCTAGGCTGCCTCCGTTGTGAAATGACGTGAAATGAGGTGAATGTCCTAAACTTGCCTTGCAGCCTCAGATGGCGGTTTGCTATGGCTGGAGCCAACCATCGGGAGAGATGCCTGTACTAGGTATGTACTGAAAGCGTTATGCTTGGTAGTCCGCACGTAGTGTGATAAATCAGCTGCCATCTCGACGGATCATTGCAATGTTAGGCACAAGTGTACAACCTCAAGTAGAGTGTTAAACTATGCTCACACTGCCATCACGGTCATGGACAAACTTTTGAAAGGTTACATCGTCTGGCCAATGTAACTTTTCAAAGGTGACATGTGACTCGGTGACTTTGTAACTTACAATTTTAATTTTGACTTGATTACCTCTGTTGGGAATGACAATACTTGTGTTCAAATTTAGAGTAATTTTTGACAAATAAAGAGTCTTTGACTATTAAGTGCTTAAGAAATAAAATTGGCTTTATGAAAACAAAAGAAGCTTAGAACCATGATTAGAGCTATTAGTACTTATATTAGTATTAGTTTGTGAGTACTTAAAGTACTCACGGCTTGTCCCTGGCTATTCAAATAGCCAGTACTATGAAGAGGAGAACCGGCATTTAGAGGATGGACAAGAAAGACGCCTATGATAACTAGGACTATCATCGCCAAGCTGTCATGGGGAATAGATGGACCGCCACATTAAGCCTGCTATGTGTTTGAAGGTTTATCTCAGAGATCTAACTCATGTAATATTGATCAAAAAGATCCCATGTTGTAAGACGATTATGGTTTGTAATGAATGATGTTCTCATGATATCAACTATTATGTCTCAAAACAATCTTCCTGGAGATTGGTATGTATCGCATAATAGGTATCCGATCACCTAAAAATCTAAAAAGCACAAGTTGTATCGTGAGCCATTGTTTGACCTTAGGAGGCCCTAGTTAGAATGGACGTCTGAAAAATTTAGTTTCAAAACAAATGAAGTGAATATTTATGAAAACTTATTCTTACTCTTACCCTTGAGATCTTTTCAAAAGAAGAAATGCATGCTCTACTTTTCCTTGTAATTCTACATAAAATTTTGCACACTTGATCACTTCACTAACTTACTCATCCTAAATTATTCACAGATGGAATACAACTGTGAGTTTTATTAGATTGGCTATGGAGGAGACCTAATGTTCGAGAAGGATTTGAAGCAACTAGTTGAATATTTAGGACGTCTGTATCCCGAGTTCTTTGGAGTGCCACTCAATAATCAGTCGGGAAGACAACCTCAGTGGGAAGTTACTGCAGATCTGAGAGGAAAGCTAGGAGCCCCAATTTGGGAAACCATATGGTTTTCTGTGAGGGGGAACAATTGGAGGGATGGAATAGCCAAAGCCATGCAAGAAGCAATTGCCCATCTGTGTGGATAGAACAAGATCAAGAACACTCGCTTCATTTACTACCCAAGACATGACCCCAGGGGAAGGCCAATAACCATACCACCACACCCGGAGATGAACCACTATGTTGCATACCTGGACTTCATGTTGTACAAGACCCGCAAGGAGTTGGACAACGCTCGCGCCTTTCGCCAAGCACATTACCCATGAAGACGAAGAACCCACCATTCCGGATGAAGAGTAGTATCACTAGAGCACTCGCGTAGGTGTGAGTTTGTATTCCGTCCCCTTGTATCGTAGAACTCGATGAATGGTTCTTAAAACTAACGGTAGTGTTAGCTTTGTAATGTGTGATGTTTGGTATGAATGAAAAGTGTTGTTGGTTTTTACCCCTCAACACTACTCAAGTTTTGAAACTTTGAAACTTTACTCAAACAAGCCAGGATACCTCTCTCCATTCTGCGATCTATCTCAATACTGTCTGGGATGGCCCCACTACAAGAAAAGTTCTCTGATAGACAACGCCCCAAAATCGCCAACCAGGCATTTCTGCCGCCCATGGGCCTTAACCCGACGAGCATGGGTCTGTCGAAATCGCCGCAAAGTCCAACGACGATTTTTGGTCCGTCGCGCTAGCGCCTTCCGCCACTGAACCCGACTGCCAGTAAGTGCTGGAGCCTGGCTGACGCCGACGCCATGCAACCGACACGCGCATGCCGTTAATCGCCGCTAATTCCGCGCAATCGCCGAAACCCCGTGGTAGATGGTAGGGCCCACACGAGGCTCCGGCCACGTTCCAGCGGTCGGCCGATGACATAGTTTGACCTGGCCAACTATATACTGGCCGGTCCATTAGTTAAGTGGCCGGCCCAACTCTCTAAGGTTGATCGGGTCAAAACCCTGCAAATGTGGCCACCACTTAACATGTGGGGTCCACCTTACAACAACCGGGCCGGCCCAAGAAGCAAGTGGGCCGGCCAAAACACAGGGTCCCACTCCTTCCCCGTTAAAAGGCCGCCCATTTAGTGCGCGGGGTCCACCGTATAGTGGGTCACGCCTAACAAGCTAGTGGGCCGGGCTAAAACACAGGTGGGTCCCACTTTCCTCGTTAAAAGGTCGCCCATTTAGTGTGTGGGTCCACCGTATAGCAGTGGGCCGGCCCAACAAAATAATGGGCCGGGCCAAAAACATAGCCCACTTTCCTGTTAAAGGGCCCGCCCATTTAGTGTGTGGGGCCCACCATATAGCTATGGCTGGCCCACCAAGATAGTGGGCCGGGTTGTAAACAGCTGTGTGGGTCCCACATTCCTGTTAATGGGCCGACCCATTTGGTATGTGGGGTCCACCATATAGAGGGTGGTTTCGCCTAACAAGATAGCGTGGTCACAAAACATGTGTGGGTCCCACTCTTCCTATTAAAGGGCCGCCCATTTACCATGTGGGACCACTATTTTAATGGGCCGGCCCACTTGGTATGTGGGGTCCACCATATAGAAGTGGCGGCCCAACAAGATAGTGGGTCGGCCCAATAAGTAGGTCCCACCTTCCTATTAATGGGCCGGCCCATTTACCATGTGGACCACCATAGAGCAAGTGGCCGCCCAATAAGCATGTGGAGCCCATTATCATGTAACCGGGCCGGCACAAAGAAGCTGGCCGGCCCAAATGAAAGTGGGTCCCACACTATTGTAAGTGGGCCGCAATCTGTTGTAGGGCCCTACTTGTTTGACTAGTCAACTTGCATTAAATTTCATGAGCCTAAAAACTGATTTCAATGATACACACAATTACATACACAAATAAAACAAATAGGAAAATTACAAGGCAATTAATGTGCCCAAATAAAAAAATTACATAGAATCATTATGACTTCTATTAGCATCATCAATAACACGTTGACATTTGGCACCGCCTTGATTGAATCTTTGTGTACTCTTTGTTAACAGTTAGTCGCCTGGCGTATCTTAAAGAAGAATACCATGTCTTTTATAAGCATGCCTGAGATATTTCATCGTCCGATGAAAGAAATGGTTCAGGTTGACACATGAGAAGATGCATCGAAGAAAGATCGTAACTTTGTGGGCTCCTACTGGTAATGAAGATTGTTTATCACAATCGTATTCGATAATGTTTCAAAAGAGTTAAACGATGAACTATGCAAACATTTATTATGCAATGTAGATATAAGATAATAACAAGTTGCATAAATAAGATAATGTATGGAACTTGTACTAAGCAGACTTACATCATAATGTTGCACAAGGGTCGCTACAGATCCTTTTTTGGCGACTATCTTCTAATGATGACTACTTCATTAAAACTGCATTCTGGTAACATTGTAAACATAGATACAACAATTAACTATTCAAACATGTATTACGCAATGTATCAGATAACAACATGTAGCAGAAATAAGCACAAGATAAGATAAGATGTATGTACTAAGCACATACTGGCTCACTGCAGGTCCTTCTCTTGCGCGCACTAGTCGTGGTCAACATGCCTATCATTTTAGGTTCAGCCATCAAGTGAAATGCTAATCCTCCTGCTCCATTGTCCTTAATCTGTGTTTGATATCACATTTAAGACCAAGTCAGCTGGTTTCAAATAACAAAAACTTGAGCTGCCAAATGAATAAGCCAATAGTTACCAGATATCAGATTAAAACCAACTAGATGTTGCTTTGCATGAGATAAGAATTTCAGATTTAGAATAGGGTAATGCCAAGGTTTTACACATAAAGTAAACTGGCATTAAGAATGACCAAATGTCAGGTTCAAATCACCCCCGAAGTTTCTCCAAGACAAGCATATCAAATAGGCAGAAACATAGTAAAGCATGAATGGCATTGCTATGGCAGGGTTCCAAGTGTTAATCTCTTGCATAAGGAACAATGCATATAGGTTATAGATAATAACGGAAGTAAACCGCCAAAATTACCAACCAAGAACTCAGATTCCAACCTTACCTAGCGTCCCCGCTGCTAATGTTGGATGTTCTAATAAGTGGTTCGCATGATCAATCCCAAGGAAAATAACATTGACAAGTCACTCTACGATAATACAAAGACCAGACATGCACGCACAACAATAACTATATAAGCTAAAGACTAGGTATAAGAGCAAGCAGATTGGAAATGCATATAGCATGATTATAAAAAAGCAAAGCGGTGAGAATAGCGTATACTTTAGAAAACAACTAGCGGTGAGCTAATGACGTAGTATAAGAACAAGCAGATTGGAAATGCCCATAGCACGACTATAAAAGCAAGGCGACAACAGCATGCAGATAAACAACTAAGCAAAGAAATGAATGGGTACACAGTAACATGTGTGGATGCACACAGTGTCGTAGAATGAACAGATGGTAGCGACTCTACAATGCTTTGTACTCAGACAACATTTAAACAAACTTCATGCTAAGCAACACATCAAGAAAGTTAACTGCATATGAGATCTGAAATAACTACACAAAACATGGCCAAAGAAACACCGCGATCTAACGGGCCAACTAACCAAGCTGCGGCGGGGTGGACGGGGCGGCAACTTGCATTCCAGCTGCGAACGCCGGAGACGAAGGAATCCGACCCTCGTTTCAGAAGTGTGGCGTTAGTGAAGCAGACCGTTACCGGCAAGGTATTCAGGAAGCTGATACAGCCGCCGTGCGAGGTAGTCGGTACAGGTCGGCGGTGAAGCAGATCCGGGTCGGTGGCAGGTCGGCGTGGCGATCCGCTGGGTGGCGAGGCTGGCGGTGGAAGCTGCATCCGTCTGGTGACGAGGGCTAGCGGAGCGGATCGGGGGTGGTGGACAGCCAACACGATCAAGGCTACGCTGTGGAGGAGCATGCCGGCGGCGAAGCAGATCTAGTATCAGAGCTTTGGCGTGGGAGAGTATTTTTGAGCTAATGGGCGTGAATGGTTGGTGGGTGGGTGTGTGCCTGTGGGGAGGGTTCGGATATTTCATTGTTGCCGAATGAGCCCTCCATGGTTGGTGGGTTGTAGCTTAAAAGGGTAAAACCGGTCACGGGATTTTCGAATGGATGCTAGCGGATGATTTGGCGCGTGTCGAAATTTTCAGCTTCAAGCTACGAGCAGAACGACAAAATAATGTTCTTCCCCAGGGAGCTCTACTTCTTCCTCTTCTCTTTCTCTCTCGAGTCTCTCCCACTCCCCGGCTCCTCTCCCCCTTCTCTCCGGCGGCCTCGCCGGCCGGAGACGAGGCCGACTTGTACACCCTCCGAACTAAATTAATTGATTCAACTTTCCTTAGACGTGTATGTATCTAGAGTAAAACATGTGTGGATACATCCATATTTAGATAAGCAAAGTTGAGTCAGCTAATTGGGGAGTTGGTGTTGTTGTAAGCTTAGATCCAATGTTTCCCAATGAGCAGAATGGCGCAATGGAGTCGTGGATCTCGTCATCGGCTTCAGATCCGGCCTATGGTGAATCAGGCGGATCTTGCCGGCCAAACCCCGATCGGGTGCCATCAATGTGATGGCGCTAATGGTGAGGCTTGCTTTGGTCAGTGCCTCTGGCCAATGGGGAAGTCAAGCTGCTACAGTTCACAAGCTCGGGGCATACGATGGCGTCATCCGTCTGGCCCGTGCACATCTTGGACTTTCAACACCCTTCTCGTAGCCAATATGCCGTTGTCGAGGCCCTTCCTTCGTCCCATAGAATACCGGCGCACTGCCTAAGTGGTGCGTCCTGCGACGGATAATGGGAAAGGATGCGGAGCAGATTCGATGCGGCCTATATACACTCGATTGATTTTCTCTATATGTTTTGGGTCCTTTTGTAAAGCTGGTCCTATTAGTTATTGTCTAGTACTTTGGTCCTCTATGTAATTTTTGGACTAGTTTCCATTGGCAATCGATAAACTTGAATTTTGACAGGTTCCGAGGAAAAATTCCTTTGCACATATGGCCTATCATATAACATTCTTGAGATTAAAACTATATGTAATGTGCCATGCATTAACCCTAAACCATATATATGTAACTAACCCTAGCTGATCAAACCCTACTTAATTAAAACAAATAACCCTAAACTATACGCATGTACTTTATGCGCAGCAAGTGCCAAAGTTCTAATAATGTGTGTGCGTACCGATCGATGATCCCTAAACCTTATACAACCCCTAAACCCTAATCCCTAATCCCTAAACCCTAAACACCCTAAACAATTAAACCCTAGACCCTAAACCCTAACCTAACCCTAAACCCCAATTAAAACCCTATATAGGCCAACGACACTTAATTGTGCATCAAACAGGCCAGGGTGCCTCGCGGCCCTCTAATTAAATTAAATGTGCCATGCATTAACCCTAAACCATATATATGTAACTAACCATAGCTAATCAACCCTACTTAATGAAAACACATAACCCTAAATTATACTAGCTATAACCTGATCTAATAAAAACATGCTCTATACATAGCAGCTAGCTAGCAAACCGAAGATTAACACCAATCAATATATACATGGCCTATATCGATCATGTTGTATAACATATCCTCTATGATTCATTAATTAATTATATAATTATCGTGATAAATTAATTAACTTTAATTTTGATAAGTTCTCTCGAATGAAAACACATTTGATTAAGTTGCCTCATAATATATATATATACGTTGGAGACGTATCAGCCTACAATGCATTCGTACATATATTTTAATGTATATTTGAACATATTCTTTGGGATTTCAATCTCTCTCTCTCGATCATCTATATATTGGTGGTCAAAAAACACACATATATATATATGCATGCACTTTATGCAGAAGCGCAAAGCCTCTAATAATGTACGCACTCGATCGATGATCCCCAAACCTTAAACAACCCTAAAACCCCTAACCTAATCCCTAAACCTAAACACCCTAAACACTAAACCTAAACCCTAGACCCTAAACGTACCCTAACCCTAACCCTAAACCCTAGCTAATCCTAAACCCCAATTAAACCCTATGTATAAGCCAACGACACTTAATTGTGCATCGATCGAGCGTGTCATGGGTGCCTCGCGATCCTCTAATAAAATTAAATGTGCCATGCATTAACCATAAACCATATATGTAACTAACCCTAGCTAATCAACCTACTTAATTAAAACACATAACCCTAAACTATACTAGATATAACCCTATCTAATAAAAACATGCTCTATATATAGCAGCTAGCTAGCAACCGTAGATTAACACCAATTAAAATATACATGGCCTATATCGATCATGTTGTATAACATATCCCCGAGATTCATTAATTAATATATAATTATCGGGATAAATTAATTAACTTGAACTTTGACAAGTTCTTCTAATGAAAACACATTTGATTAAGTTGCTCCCCCATAATATATATATATAATTAGTGTGTATGCATGGCGTCTACAATGCATTCGTGCATATATTTTAATGTATATTTGAACATACTCTTGGGGATTTCAATCTCTCTCTCTCTCGATCATCTATATATCATTGGGCCCAAAAAACACATATATATGCATGCAATTTATGCGTAAAGGCGCGGGTGCCTCTAATAATGTGTGTGCGCACTCGATCGATGATCCCTAAACCTTAAACAACCCTAAAACACCTAAATCCCTAATCCCTAAACCCTAAACACCCTAAACACTAAACCCTAAACCCTAGACCCTAAACGTACCCTAACCCTAACCCTAACCCTAAACCCTAGCTAATCCTAAAACCCAATTAAAACCCTATAGATAGGCCAACGACACTTAATTGCACATCAAGCAGGTCAAGGGTGCCTCGTGATCCTCTAATAAAATTAAACGTGCCAGGCATTAACCCTAAACCATATATATGTAACTAACTCCAGCTAATCAACCCTACTTAATTAAAACACAAAACAACCCTAAACTATACTAGCTAGCTATAACTCCGATCTAATAAAAACATGCTCTTTATATAGCAGCTTAGCTAGCAAACCGTTGATTAACACCAATTAAAATATACATGGCCTATAACGCGATCATGTTGCATAACATATCCCAGATTCATTAATTAATTATATAATTATCGTGATAAATTAATTAACTTGAACTTTGACAAGTTCTCTCAATGAAAACACATTTGATTAAGTTGCCTCATAATATATATAATTAGTGTGCATGCATGGCCTACAATGTATTCGCGTACATATATTTTAATGTATATTTGAACATATTCTTGGGGATTTAATCTCTTCTGATCATCTATATATCACAGGGTCTAAAAACACACATATATATGCATGCACTTATAGCGTTAATCTAAGTTGGTGTCTCTAATAATGTGTGTGCGCACTTGATCGATGATCCCTAAACCTTAAACCCTAAAACCTTAAATCCCTAATCCCTAAACCCTAAACACCCTAAACACTAAACCCTAAACCTCTAGACCCTAAACGCATTCCTAACTCCTAACTCAAACCCTAGCTAATACTAAACCCCAATTAAACCTATGTATAGGCTAACGACACTTAATTGTGCATCTATCAAGCGGGTCATGGGTGCCTCGCGGATCCTCTAATAAAATTAAATGTGCCATGCATTAACCCTAAAACCATATATATGTAACTAACCCTAGCTAATCAACCCTACTAATTAAAACACATAACCCTAAACTATACTAGCTAGCTATAACCCGATCTAATAAAACATGCTCTATATATAGCAGCCTAGCTAGCAAACCGTGGATTAACACCAATTAAAATATATGGCCTATATCGATCATGTTGTATAATATATCCCTTCAGAATCATTAATTAATTATATAATTATCGTGATAAATTAATTAACTTTAAATTTTGACAAGTTCTCTAATGAAAACACATTTGATTAAGTTGCCTCATAATATATATATATAATTAGTGTATGCATGGCCTACAATGCATTCGCGCATATTGTGTGTGTATATTTGAACATATTCTTGGGGATTTCAATCTCTTTCTCTCGATCTATATATCGCTGTGGCCCAAAAACACACATATATATCGATGCACTGATGCAAAGGCTGGCAGTGCCTAATAATGTGCGCACTCGATCGATGATCCCTAAACCTTAAACAACCCTAAAACCCTAATCCCTAATCCTCTAAACCCTAAACACCCTAAACACACTAAACCCTAGACCCTAAACACCCTAAACACTAAACCCTAAACTCTAGACCCTAAACACCGTAAACCCTAAACCCTAAACCCTAAACCCTAAACCCTAAACCCTAAACCTAAAACCCTAAACCCTAAACCCTAAACCCTAAACCCTAAACCCTAAACCCTAAAACCCTAAACCCTAAACCCTATAAACACCCCAAACACTAATTAAACCCTAAACCCTAGACCCCAAACACTAAACCCTAAACCCTAGACCCTAAACACCGTAAACACTAAACCCTAAACACCCTAAACACTAATTAAACCCTAAACCATAGACCCTAAACACTAGACCCTAAACCCCAGACCCTAAACACCCTAAACACTAATTAAACCCTAGACCCTCTAAACACCATAAACACTAAACCCTAAACCCTAGACCCTAGCTAAACACCCAAAACACTAAACCCTAAACCCAGCTAGCTAACCCCAATAATATATATAATTAGTGTGCATATGCATGGCCTACAATGCATTCTTGCATATATTTTAATGTATATATTTGAACATATTCTTGGGGATTTCAATCTCTCTCTCTCTCGATCATTTATATATCGTTGTGGCAAAAAACACACACATATATACGCTGCACTTGATGCGTAAAGGCGCGGGTGCCTCTAATAATGTGTGTGCGCACTCGATCGATGATCCCTAAACCTTAAACAACCCTAAAACCCTAATCCCTAATCCCCTAAACCCTAAACACCCTAAACACACCAAACCCTAGACCCTAAACACCCTAAACACTAAACCCTAAACCCTAGACCCTAAACACCGAACACCCTAAACCCTAAACCCTAAACCCTAAACCCTAAACCCTAAACCCTAAAAAACCCTAAACCCTAAACCCTAAAAACCCTATAAACACCCTAAACACTAATTAAACCCTAGACCCTAAACACCCTGAACACTAAACCCTAAACCCTAGACCCTAAACACCGTAAACACTAAACCCTAAACCCTAAACACCCTAAACACTACCAAAACCCTAAACCATAGACCCTAAACACTAGACCCCAAACCCTAGACCCTAACACCCTAAACACTAAACTCTAGACCCTAAACACTAGAACACTAAACCCCTAAAACCCTAGATCCTAGCTAAACACCCAAAACACTAAACCCTAAACCCAAATTAAACCCTAACCCTAATTAAAACCTATATATATAGGCCAACGACACTTAATTGCATCAAGCAGGGCCGGGTGCCTCGCTGTCCTCTAGTTAAATTAAATGTGACATGCATTAACCCTAAACCATATATATATAACTAGCTAATCAACCCTACTTAATTAAAAACACATAACCCTAAACTATACTAGCTATAACCCGATCTAATAAAAAACATGCTCTATATATAGCATGCAGCTAGCTAGCAAAAACGGTAGATTAAAAACCAATTAATATATACATGGCCTATATATCGATCATATGTTGTATAACATCTCCCCGAGATTCATTAATTAATTATATAATTATCGATGATAAATTAATTAACTTGAATTTTGACAAGTTCTCTCGAATGAAAACACATTTGATTAAGTTGCCTCATAATATATATATAATTAGTGTGCATGCATGGCCTACCATGCATTCATGCATATATTTTAATATATACTTGAACATATTCTTGGGGATTTCAATCTCTCTCTCTCTCGATCATCTATATGTCGTTGTTAAAAAACACACACATATACGCATGCACTTTATGCGCAAAGGCGCGTGTGCCTCTAATAATGTGTGTGTGCGCACTCGATCGATGATCCCTAAACCTTAAACCCCAAATAAACCCTAATCCCTAATCCCTAAACCCTAAACACCATAAACATTAAACCCTAAACCCTAACCTCCTAACCCTAAACCCTAAAACCCCACTAAACCCTATATATAGGCCAATGACACTTAATTATGCATCAAGCGGGCCAGGGGTGCTCGTGTCCCTCTAATAAATTAAATGTGCCATGCATATATATGTGTTTAATTTGGGGATTTCAACCGCTCTCTCGTATGTAGCTCTCTCTACCTCTATCTCTCTCTCTCTCTCTCTCTCTCTCTCTCACACATGCACTTTGTGCGCAAAGGCATGCGCCTCTAATAATGTGTGCGCAGTTGATCGATCTAGTTTTGATTAATCATAGCACACAAATAAAGAAGTTGTATTTGAATCCACACAAACCTAATCTAAAACACATAGCCCCTAACATTAATTAACCCTTCTCGATCTCTACCTAATTAGTGGAAATTGCACAAAATCAAAGGGGTCCCTCACTAATTATGCATATCTGCTTGGTAGATTGTGATAAACTTTTGCCACATATATATTTGGTGGATGGGTGCATCTTGGCATGTAGACAATTAGTGTTTGCAAATGGCGTTGTCAAAATTTATGTACAAATGATTTCTTTCCATCCAAAGTGCATAAATGAGTTTTAATGAAGAAAGTACAAATAAAACAGCTCAACATGCTTCCACACCCCGATTTTCACACGAAGGAGAGCATATTTAAAGGATAATTCCAGAGTTTTACTATTTTTCAAGCAACTTTGCTAATTTTCCCCACTCACATGACTTTATGTCGATTTAACGAAAATATGGCTAATTTAAACTACATGGGCGGGATAGTTTGAATTGTGCGCGCGGCAAAGGGAAACACCGCTTATTCCTCAACCTTGTGCACGGCAAATCACACACGCAACTCCATTAAACGCCACCTACCAACCTTAATTATCACCCCGGCGGCCCGTCCGCATGACCCCCCACCCACCCGTACACAACTTATCCCCGTCCGTGCGAAGAGCTTCCTCTCTCCCCGTCTCGTCCGTGCTAAGAATAGTGCTTCCTCCCCGTCGTTTCGAGAGCACGGCGGTCAAGTTGATCCACTTTAGGGCTGCTATCTCTAGCTCAATCATGTATCGAAAAGACAAATTCTTAACGATTTATATTTTCTGATGCCGTTAAAAAAATTCACAAGATGCTCAACTAACTGGCACTTTATAGCCCGCCGATTCTTTCATCGATCAATTTGTTCATTTACGTGGGCATTAGAGTCAGTCCTGCACTCGATCCGTTAATTCGCTGAAATGCCAGGAGAGTTTTGTACACGATCTGCTTGCTAAAATGTCGATGGGCATTTTTGTTTTGTACACGATATGATTGCTGAAATGCATAATCATGTAGTATAGTTTTGTACTCGATGGATATACATTCCCTACTTCGCCTTAAATTAATCACCAACCACTGTATCTCATAATTAAACAGATGGACAGAACTTGGAAACCGCATGCACTTATGTTCCCTCTCTCATATATAAATGGTGTTCAACCTTTATGGGGTTTATTAGAGCTCATGACGGTCACAACCTGGACGTGTATTGCTCGCGCTGCACATGTATGAATGGTGAGAAGAGGCCTCACCTTGCAGTGGCAGATCATTTACACATTTTTGGGATGGACCCGCACATATGTTAGGCGGGTTTACATGGTGAACTATATAATGATCCTTTAGCAGGAGAAGCATCTTGCTCACACCGTATGTGTGCTGGCATATGTAGTTAATTATTTATAATATGCTGCTTCACGTGTTTTCAATCAATAGTTTGCATTGTTGTGCAAGGTTCTGTACTCACCTTAACTTGTTGCAGATGGATTGACGGGAAGGAGAGAAAAAGCGCTGGCTTCAGGAAACGGGTTGGGACATGTGCTGTGACAGATGAGAAGGTAAATATGTAAAATGACATTTGTTCAAGTTGCATCCCTTAGATGTTGTCTAATCTGTTGATAAATAATTGCACATAGAGTTAAAGAGGTCTCTTAGTTTGATGGGAGATTTGAAGATGAATCTCGGCTTGATGCACCAGATGGCATCATGACGAAAGCCTCTTTCTTTATAGACGAAGGTCCTCACAGACCAGATTATCCAACTGCTGCATGAGGCCGTGGACCGAGGACGCCTTGCGTTGAAGGCGGATGCAATGCTCGAAGATTTGGTCACGGGTCAGAACTTCTGCAAGACCACCCAGCCCTGATGCACCCGTGGATGGTACCGATGACGAGCCTCTCATAGACGGGTCCTCGGACTCCGAGATTATCCAGCCTGGCGTAAGGAGGCCGTGATCGAGTACACAAATTTTGCGTTGAAGAGATGCATTGACCCGAGATCACTGTGGCGTCCCGGTAGTCTCAGGACCACCAGCCCCGATGCAAAATGTTGAGCTACTTCATGATTCGTACTCTATGTCTGTGCTGTAGTATAGCAGATTTGTACGCTTGGCGCTAGATTAAGCATTCAGTGGATGATCTCGTTGCAAAATTCGACACCCACACACAATCTCATCGTACAAGTAGTAGCACAATTACTTCTACAATGATTCCCAGCGGATTAGTTGGTAGCATGAAACATTTTCAGGTACTCCCCTCTATTAATTGACTCAATTCTGTATAGATATGGATGTATCTAGATGTGCATTTGTTAACTAGACTAACAAACTTGAGTCGGTTAATATGAATCCGGGTAAACCGCCCAAGTCCTCGAGCAGTTAGTTTATTGACCTCTCGCTGCAAGCCATCGACGAAGCTTTGACCAGATCTTGGGTCCGCAATTTTTTTGTGTGGCGAATAGCAAAGCTTTGACCGGTTCCTCGGGATACAGCACGACGGTGAGCTTGCACGGTTGCCATGAGCACTTTCCGGCGAAACTTCCTCTTCAGCGCCCTCACGCTCGTCGCGAGACAAAGACGCAGTTGCCTCGAGGTGGACGGAATTCCGGATCTCAGGGCGGGTGGTCCGCATCATCCGGGAACGACCTGGTTAATGAGACATGCATGGCGGCTGTGGATTTGTTTTTTGTTTTTTTTTTTTTGTTTGAGCTTGGGATTTGGGGGTTTTTTCTATAGGGAGGAGGAACCGAGGAAGAGAAAGGAACAGCCGCGTGCTGGGCGGTGCTGGACTCTAATTTTGTGAAATGTTTCATTTCCGCGCTACAATTCGGGGGTTTCTTGACGTGCCACAATGCGTCCCTTACTGGCAAATTTTCAAGTAAATTTGGGGTGCCAATTATGGCCCGGTTTTCAGTGAGACATGTAATGACCAGTCACATCAGTAAGTCACTGTGTAATAAAATATGTTACTCCTCCCCTTTATGTAGCACCCCTTCTCCCGATCAGTGCCGATTGCCGACGAGATGCAAGCGCCAGCTCGATCCCCTCTTTCGCCCACCGTCTGCATCCAGCTTGAGGGGCAAGTTGCATCTAGCCCAAGCGGATTATGAGGACTAGTAATGTCTTCCTTCGAGATCGGTTCTTTTCCTCTCTCGATATCTCATGATCTCTTTCCTATTCGGGCAAAGAGGTGTCTTTCTCCTGTCACCTCGAGCTGGGAGTGATTGATGGGGTGGGCTGGGGCTACCTTTGCTTGGATTGGGGTGTTCTTCCTTTATTTGTCGCCATTTGCAACCTTTGTAGTTTCTGCTGATCCTCACTGTCTTTTGTCAGCTTGTACAGGAAAGGTAAGACCTCGGCGGCGGGGGCAATGGAGCGTAAGGCCACCACGCATGTGGGCGTTGGCTGAGCTCGAGCTGGCCCCAAACTGTCAAGCAGGTAATTCGCTTGCTTATCCACCTTTTACCTTTTTAAGTGTCTCTTCCGTCTCTCGTATCCTCAATCTGCTCCCTCGTTCTGAATATGCTTAAAGTAGCACATGTCTCCAGCTGTTTGTGCGTAAAGCCTCCGTGACACCATGCTCTATATTCTCTGTATCAGGTTCCAGGTTCCGTGCCGAGGCTATGGGGAACGAGAATAGCGTCCCACCTGCTGCAGGAGCATGGCCCGACCTGCAGCAGAAGCCAAATGCCACGTCGAGCCGCGTGACCGCCAGGGGTAATTTTTTTAACCAACTTACCATGATGTAGTCCAACTGAGTACTCGATCCAAATTAATTGACTCAACTATCTGTGGATACGGATGTATCTAGATGAGTTTTAGTTACTGCCACCATCCCAAAGCTTTGGGCTTATATTATTTTTAGAAAGTCAAACTATACCATGTTTGACTAAGCTTTTACCAAAAATCGGTAACATGCAAAATACAAAATTAATATCATTAAATAGATAATAAAATATATTTTCCTACGGTATCTACACAGTATTATATTTGTTGATAGAATGTTTTAAAATTTTGGTCAAACTTTGCTTGTTTTGATTTCTCAAAAAATAAATAAGGCTTAAGCTTTGATGGTGGTAGTACATTCATATCTAGACAAAGCTGAGTTAACTAGTTTTTTGTCTGTCCAGCTAGTGTTCACGCCGCAAAAGGCTAAGAGCATCCACTATATGCATCGGTCTATCTCATACAGATTCAATATCACTGCCGAGGTCTGCCTTTTGTTTTGTTATTCATATGCAGACTGAAACTAGGGCCTTTACTCAAAAGGAAGATCAAAAATGCGGCTGATCAGGCCGCTGCCAGTATGTTGATGCCGCCCCATCTTCTAAATGCCTCTACAAGCACAAGGCCACGCACCAGCTGGGTGGTGATCCTTTAATGAATATGGTATATTTTCTTAATCCACAAAACATGCCTTGATTTTTCTCTGCTTATTGCTTCCGGTTTTTTCTATGTTTGCCAAAAGTTTACAACAACAACAACAACAACTAAGCCTTTTACCAAACAAGTTGGGGTAGGCTAGAGTTGAAACCCATAAGATCTCGGAGCCGCCAAAAGTTTAGAAACAACAAATTCGCTTGCTTACAATCATCATACAATAATGTTCATCTTCCCCCAACCCAACATAAAATGATGTTAATTGCGATTTTTAGATTAAAGAGCACCATTAGGCACTGTTAATTACGACTTTGAGATTAAAATGTCATTTGCAATTGTTAATTACACTAGACAATTGGTTAGTTTAACTTCGATCTCTTCTGGCCCTCCATTTTTCCCAACCGAACAAAATGTAACTATTCCATTCTCCTAAATGGAACCATTCCATCTATCTCCACTGCTTCAATCAACACACCCTTGCATTAGAATCCGTTGTCCATATACCGCCATACTCCTTCCACTTACATCTAGCACTATATGCATCGGCCTGTCTCGTAGTCATTCAATATCATCATGAGATCTGCTCCCATTCTTATGCAGGCTGAAACTGCTGCGCTTTTACTCAAGTGGATGCAAAAATGGGCTATCGAGGTTGCCGAGGATCTATTATGCTTTTAATTCATCTTCCTAAAACTTACAAGCACGAGGCCATACACCGGTGGTGACCTTTAATGAATCTCGTATATTTTCTAATCCACATACATGATTTCATTATTATCTCTTTTTAATTACTATTGGCTTTGTCTAATGCTTACCAAAAATTCAGAAACACGTTTGCTTATAATCATCATACACTAATTTTCACTTTTCAGTCTGTCTCATCCAAGTATATAAACTGTTGATTTCCATTGGCTTCTTTTGTTATCATTTGCATTGTTGTCAACTGTTCTCTATGCACAACCCTATTCTTCCACTTACACCCGCACTATTTGCATCAGCCTATCTCATAGATTTATTAAATATCAATGATGAGTTCTGTTGCTATTCATATGCAAGATGAAACTTCTGTGCCTCTACTCAAATGGATAAAAAATGATCCTGATGAGGCTGCTGTGAAGACGATGGTGTTGCCACCATCTTCTGAAACCTCCTCAAGCACAAGGCCACGGCTGCCTGGGGCGGTTTCAGTAAGCATGTATATTTTCTTAATCCTCATACCTGATTTGATTTTTGTCTGGTTATTGCCGGCTTTGTCTAATGCTTACCAATAGTTCGGTAAACACACACACCTATTCTTCCACTTACATCCAACACTATATGCATCATTGTCTCATAGATTCATTTTATATATCATCACGATGTCTCGTTGCTCTTCAATTTATATGCATCAAACTCGCTAAGCCATTGGTCAAAGGATTGCAACTCCGCCATGAGGCATCCGCAGTAGGCTGCTACGCTCAAGTTACTGCCAGCCCCACCTTCTCTTGATGCTTATATAAGCTCAAGTCCAAAGATCAGCCGGGGCTGTAACCATCCAAGGGTTCGGGTATATTTTCTTAAGCCACATATACATGCCATGATTTATGTCCGATATTATCACCGGCTCTGTCTAATGCTTTTTGGAATTCGGAAACCCCAAATTAGCATGCTTATATTCATCATACACTAATTTTTCACTGTCCAGTTTGTAACATAGTGTTATGCACTTGCTTGTCAACATTTGCATTGCTCTGAACTATGCACTTTACACAACCTAATTCTTCCACTTACGTCCAGCGCTACGCACCAGTAGTACCTCCCATGTTTCCTCACCATCCCGATGCCGAGCTTGCGGGAATATGGCCGGCCCATGTACATACCCCGCATATAACACCTCCTATGGCTCTATCCACCTTTCTAGTAGCTCACTGAGTTACAGGTATGTATTCTCAGTGGTTTAGCATGAATTGGCATATAGTAAAGTCTTGTTTTTAGTCTTCCCGCTTCTTACATTTGTATCAACTTTCACATGCAGACTGTACCTTGTGAACCTCGTCCAATGATTAACCAGATGTGTCCGTACATGAAGGATCTTTCACTATGCATGGCAATGGCAATTGATGAACACCTACACGTCTATGAGGTGTATGTCTACAAGACGCAGCCATCACATATTTGTATGGACATGATTGGAGAAAGTTTGTTTTTGACTACGGTCTGAAGAAGGGCGACGAGCCGAGGATCAGAAACTCAAACGGGCAGATATACGTAACTGCTTACAGAGTTGGAGACACTTCCAAATATATAATATGTAACTTTTTTCTACTCATATCTTTTGATAACTGCATTCTGAGCAGTTGTTCTAAACCATTCCCTCTGCTCTAGCTTGCCGGGTTTAACATGATCAAAGCTGCAGATCCCCTGACGGAACAGGAGCGGATGTCACAAAGGGCAACCACACCAGCACCGGCACCGGCTTCCCACTCTCCTGCATCAGCACTGTCCCAGCTCCGTTTACTGCATCTACCCAGCAGTTCCCTACATCAGCATTGGTTCCCGTGAGAGGCCCCATATACTACACATGCCCAACAGGCTCCTGCATCATCGGTTCCTCTAGAGGCACCGTTTACCGCACCTGCCTCGCATCAAGCACCGGTTCTAGAGGCACCGTTTATCGCACTCGCCCAGCAGTTCCTCGCATCAGCACCACTGTACCAGCCTGCTCATGCACCACTGCACCGATCACCGAGGTCTCGCTCATTGCCGTGGCCACTGTAGACCGGACGCATCCGAATGCTATGTTCGTGAGTATATGACAGCATAACTGCTCTTATCTTGATGTCTTCTCTCCTCAAAGTCTCACATGGTTCAATGCATTGGTGCCATTGACTAATTTTTGGTGGTATCTCTTGCTTTGAATCAGAAATTGCCTAAAAGTATCTCCAAGGATCTCAATGCTGGCCGAAGGGGCAAGATATCCCTCATCATGGAGAGTGAAGGTCTCACCGTGGAGGGACGGTACTCTGTCAGTCCCACAGATGGCCGCTTGGCTGTTACTTCCAGGTGGAAAAAGTTCATTGACGGTGCCAAACTTCGCATTGGATCAAAGTTGAAGGTCAAGATCTTTCGATGCCGCTGTGACATGCTGGTCATAAAGTTCGCAGTTGTCTAGTTCTGTTGTCCCATGAGCCCTTAGCAAATGCATTTGTAGTTATACTTATATAAGGTTATCTTATCTGAACTGCTAATTAATTGTATGGGTGGTAAAACTCTGGCAAGCTTTTGCTCTTAGCAAGTATGTATGTATGATCAGCTATTATGATAACTAATGTTTGTGTTCATCTTAATTTGCATTTCCCTTTTAGAAAAAAACTTAATTTCTATTTTGGCTGACCTGTTAGAGAACTATCAGATTGAACCCACAACATGATTCATATAGATTCATTACACCGAGCCACATGTCTTGACCTTGCGATACACTACTTCCATTAATTAGTGCAAGAAGGCTTACCTGAGCTGCCTGAACCATGGCAGATTCGAATCCACCTTATCTATCTAGAAATACAACCTTTGCAGAAAGAGGATTTAGTATGGGAGGCTGACATTGGGGACCCATGAGCCAGCACGTCAACGTTTTAAAGGTGGCAGTGAGATCGAAAGAAAAATAAGCCAAAAATCAGTTGGTAAACAAATTCAAGAAAAGAAACATTTACGTTCTGAGAGGATGACATGCGGGACCCATGAGGCAGCAAAGATCCTCAACTATTTCAAGGCGGCAGGGATCAAAATAAAAAAGGAAATAGCCAGAAATTAATTAAGGTAAAAATAAATCCATCAAAGGAAACTTTTATTGTTCATAGAGGATGACATGTGGGACCGACTTGCCAGCTGCGTCGTCATCGTTTCAAAGGGGGCAAGGGATCAAAAGAAAAAGACAAATAGCCAGAAATTAGGGGAAAAAAATAAATCCAACAAAGAAAACTTTTATTGTTCATAGAGGATGACATGCGGGACCCATGAGCCAGCAGCTTACTCAACGTTTCAAAGTCGGCATGAGATTGAAAGAAAAAGTCAAGTGACATAATATCAGGAGCCAAAAACAATCCAAGAAAAGAAACTTTATTGTACATAGAGGATGACATGCGGGTCCCATTTTGTAGCAGCGGTCTCAACGCTTCCAAGGTGGCACAGGACCGAAAGAAAAATGAAGTAGCCGTAAATCAAAGGTGAAAAATCCAAGAAAAGAAAGATTTTAATTGGGTCAGATTCCGGACATCTCGTCTTTCGAACTATACCGTCAGCCGGGCCTTTTGACTCTGCACAATTTCAGCCCACTCCAAAAACAGGAAAGTCGATTTTTCTCAAAAAAACAGAAAGTCCTATGCTTCGCAAAAAACAAAAACAAGGAGATTCAACATAAGTTTGTTTATGTAGATATAAAGATTTAATTTATCCGTTTGCAATAGCTCGGAGCGAAATACAACGTTTATTGTCTGTAAAATAAAATATCACATGTTTCTTGTAAATATCGGACCCATGAGCCAGCAAATGAGTCAACGTTTTCAAAGGCAGGGATCGAAAAAAAGCCAAAATCGCTTGGTAAAAAAATACAAGAAAAGAAAACATTTATCGCTTTCTGAGAGGATGACATGCGGGACCCATGAGGCAGCAGCATCCCCAACGTTTCCAAGGCGGCAGGGGATCAAAAGAAAGGCAAGTGACATAATATCAGGAGCCAAAAATAATCCAAGAAAAGAAACTTTATTGTACATAGAGGAGGACATGCGGGTCCTTTTGTAGCAGTGGTCTCAACGTTTCCAAGGTATCAGACCAAAAGAAAAAATGAGGCAGCAGCATTCTCAACAATTCCAAGGCGGCAGGGGATCAAAAGAAAAATAAAGGAAATAGCCATAAATTAATTAGGGGTCAAAAATAAATCCACCAAAGGAAACTTTTGCTGTTCATAGAGGGGATGATGGGACCGACCCGCCAAATGGCCCCATCGTTTCAAAGGGGCAGGGGATCAAAAGAAAAAGGCAAATATCCAGAAATTAGGGGTAAAAATAACTCCAAGAAAGGAAACTTTATTGTTCGTAGAGGATGACATGCGGGACCTATGAGCCAAGCAGCTTACTCAACGTTTCAAAGGCGCATGAGATCGAAGAAAAAGGCAAGTGACCAAATATCAGAGCCAAAAATAATCCAAGATTTATTGTACATAGAGGAGACATGTGGGTTCCATTTTTACAAAATAGCCGGTCTCAATGTTTGGTAATGCGCTTTTGAGATCAAAAGAAAAGAAAGCAGCTAGTAATTAGGGGGTGAAAAAAATCCAAGAAAAGAAAGTTGATGGACATAGAGGATGACATGGGGGCCTTGAACCAACAGCTTACTCAACGTTTCCAAAGCGGCCAGGGGATCAAAAGAAAAGGCAAGGCAAAAATCAGAGGGTGAAAAAATCCAACAAAGGAAACTTTATAGCACACAAGAGGATGACATGCGGGTCCATGAGCCAGCAGGTACCCCAACGTTTCAAACGTGGCATGAGATCGAAAGAAAAAGTCGAAGTTACCAAATATGAGGTGCCAAAAAAAAACTCCAAGAAAAGAAAGTTGATGGACATAGAGGATGACATGCGGGTCCCATTTAGCAACAGCGGTCTCACCGTTTGAGAGGCGGCAGGGGATCGAAAGAAAAAGTCAAGTGACCAAATATGAGGTGCCAAAAATAATCCAAAAAAATGAAAGTTTTATAGTACATAGAGGATGACATGGTCCTGATTTAGCAGCAGCTAGATTTCACCGTTGAGAGGCCAGGGATCGAAAGAAAAGTCAAGTTACCAAATATGAGGTGCCAAAAAAATCCAAGAAAGAAAGTTTTATAGTACATAGAGAATGGTCCCATTTAGCAGCAGTGGTATCACTGTTTGAGAGGCAGCAGGGATCGAAAGAAAAGTCAAGTGACAATATGAGGTGCCAAAAAAACCAAGAAAAGAAAGTTTTATAGTACATATAGGATGACATGCGGGTCCCATTTAGCAAGAAATGTATCACCGTTGAGAGGCAACAGTGGATCGAAAGAAAAGTCAAGTGACCAAATATGAGGTGCCAAAAAAAATCCAAGAAAAGAAAGTTTTATAGTACATAGAGAATGACATGCGGGTCCTATTTAGCAAGCAGCGGTATCACCGTTTGAGAGCCGGCAGGGGATCGAAAAAGTCAAGTGACGAAATATGAGGTGCCAAAAAAAATCAAAGAAAAGAAAGTTTTCATTGTACATGAGGATGACATGCGGGTCCCATTTAGCAGCAGCAGATCACCCGCTTGAGAAGTGCAGGGATCAAAGAAAAAGGTAAGTGACCAACACAGGAGCCAAAATAATTCAAGAAAAGAAAGTTTAGCACATAGAGGATGACATGGGGGACCCAGCAGCAGCGGTATCACCGCTTGAGAGGCGGCAGGGATCGAAAGAAAAAGGCAAGTGACCAAATTTGAGTGTGCCAAAAAAACCTCCAAGAAAAGAAAGTTGATTGCACATAGAGGATGACATGCGGGTCCCATTTAGCAAGAAAGGCCCCAAGTTTCCAAGGAGGCAAGGGATCAAAAGAAAAAGGAAGTAGCGAGAAATCAGGGGGTCAAAAAATCCAAGAATAGAAAGAATTCTGGTCTGATAGGATGACATGCGGGACCCATGATCCCGCATCGTAAACGGCTCGGAGCGGAGAACGTTGAACGAGATGGCGTGATCTAGAAAAAACAATGCCAGAGGCCGCTGTCCGGGCTCCTACACTCCCGGCGTGCGGATTTGCTGACTCGCCTACGTAACCCGAGATTTCTCGAGACGACCACGCACGGCCAACATACGCCACGTTGGGCCGTCACGGGGCTAGGTGGCCTCAAAACGAAAACAGACATGTTCACTGAGGACCAAAATCGTCGCCACAGACACCAGCAACCACTACAAGACCAATCCTCTGCTGCCATGGTAACTTTTCTTTAAAAAGTTCTCCAACCATGAAAGACTAACCAAGATGCAATGATGTAGATGCTACAAATGATGATGGCTGATAGAGAGTCCGAAAGAGCTGAGCGACAAGCCAATATTGCCGCACTATAGCAGATAGCCCACAACAACCAAGGCCATGGAAACCATGATCATCCTGGATCTAAGCTGAAGAATTTCCAGAACACTTTAACTCTTCCCATGTTCAAGAAGACTCAAGAGTCCTGAGGCCAAGGATTGGCTCCAAAACCATGGAGAACACCTGGAAGTTGCAGGAGTTGAAGCCACAGAGAAAGTACTGTTTGCCACCCACTATTTGTCAGGACCTGCCAGAGCCTGGGACTAGTGCTCGTGCAATGAATGCAGGAAAGATGATGACCCGGGAAGATTCTCCAAACCCAAGTTTAGCAAGTACCAGTGTGCCCCGGGTCTAATCACAGATGAGGATGAGTCTGCTAACTCTAACAAGGAAGGATGTCCGGTGGAATATCGTGACAGTGTCTCCTTACTTTCTAGGTACGCCTGGATGAGACCAAACACCATCGAGAAGAGGAAGGAGAGGTTCCTGAATGGACTGCACGATGAGATGCAAACTGTGTTAGTGAACATCCCTTTGCCGACCTCGAAGCCCTAGTGGATTCTGCCATCCAGATGGGAGGGAAAGCTCCATCAAGCCAATGAGAATTGCATGCACCAGACATGATGCAGCTGCATCGGACCCAACAATACACAAGTACCGCACAAATATCTGGAGGATTTGCCCCAAGACACAACAAGCCACCTATTCCGACGTTCCGTCCAAACTTCACCAACCACAATGGAGGACACCCGAAGCCCGTAGGCAACAACAACAACAAAGAATAACAAGAATAAGAATAAGAATAAAGAAGGAAGAATAAAGAATAAGAATAAAGAATAAGAATAACAAAGAATAACAATGAAGAAGAATACCACAAGAATAAACAACAAGAACAAATAACAGTTAACAACAACAACAACAACAACAACAACAACAATGGTAAATAAGAACAACCCTAACACCTCGCTTCCAAGGATCGAAGCATTGTTGCTCAATACCCCAAAGGACAAGTCAATCATGGGTTTACAGAATGTGGAGTCGGGGTCACTACTCCAATGAATGCCCCAAGAAACTTGCCAAGACTGCCCCCAATACCGCTGCACCTGCCCAGCAATCAGCCACATTCCCAACCGGAAGAAACCCAACAACCCAACGATCGTTACTACCGCATGAATGCCACCGAAGCTCAGGAAGCACATGCCATGCCAAGTATGTTTTCCTGTTAACCCAATTGCCCAATCTCTCTTAGGTTCCTAACTTTTCTTAAATCTCGGGACAAGATTTTGTTTAAGGGGGAAGGATTTGTAACATCCCAAATTTTAAAACAAAGAAGAAATGTAAATTTCCTTTTTTCCAAAATTTGGACCAACAAATTTTTTGAATTTACATTACCTTAAATGCATAGTGCTCATGCATGTATGGTGATTTTTGCCATGATTGTTTATTTAAAGTGGTTGAACATGTGCTAAACCACCTCTTTGCAAAATCAAAGAGAAACCAAGGTGAAGCATATATGGGCATATGGCCATAGTTGCAAATATTGGTCTATGCCTTATCTACTTTACCAAAATGGATGTGAAACATGGTTGAACTCAACCTAACACTAAATGAACCCTAAACCTTGCTCTTTAGAGTCAAAAAGAAACAAAGCACAAGAAAAGTAAAATAAAAGAAAAAGGCATATGAGAGCAAATAGCCATTTTGCAAATCTTGGCCTAAGCCATTTTTAACTTTGTTTAAATGGTTTGGAAACATTAACAAACTCATAATAATCACTTTTGAGTCAAAGAAACACAAATCAAATCAAAAGAAATAGGATAACCAAGTGACATGTGATAATGGTCAAATCTGCCACTTTTAACATGTTACCTACTTTGAGCCCTGGTATTAAGCAATCTCTAAACTAAACTCTCCCAACTCTCTTCTCCTCATCCAAGACCTCATCTAGGGGAACACTTCTTGTGTTGACCAACCTTGCTGGTTCTTTTTCAAATTCTTATTTTGATCAAGCAAAGTTGCAACTTTGAAACAAAAATAAGATCATACCCATTTTGGATTTCACCAAACCTTGTCCATTTTGCAAACCAACACCACCATTATGTGCCAAACATTATTTGAATCACACCCATGCAAAAGTTTGGCAAAAATTTAAAATTTTATCTCATGCGGCCATTGTGTCGAGCAGCTGCTGTGCACAAACCTGCCAACTCAACACACTCTATTATCCAACATGTTTTAGCCTAAACTATCATGCCTAAGTCAGCACACATCCTCTCCTCAACCCCCTGGACCAAGCCAAGACCTTTCCACCACTGTGCCAAGTACCATTTGATCAAATGATCACCATGCCGTGGCATCATGTCATCACCATGCCAACTCCCTCTCACCTCTCACCTTGGTCATGCACCATCATGTCCTCTAGCTCACCCACACTCTCCTGAGCAGCCTGGACACGAGACTGGACCCAACGGTGCACTGGACTCGCCAGAACGCGACGCGCCCAGACACGCTCAGCACGCCAAGATGCGCCAGGACATCGCCACGGCACGCCAGAGCGTCGCGCTCGCCTCGTTGACTCGACCTCCTCGCCCTCTCCTTTCTCCTCCCACACGCCGCATGTCACCACCTACTCCTGTAAATCCTCTCATTGGCCCGCGCGAGCCCCCGAGCCGCCGGCCACCGTCGCGACGCTTCCACCACGGTACAGCAGCAAGCGCACAACGATGACGACTCTCCCTGACCTCCATTTTCGGTGCCATCACACTCGTCGTGCTCGCCGTGACGCAAGGGAACAACGCAACATCCTCGCCACCAGCTGAGCCCTCGTAGCACCATCGCCACTATCGCCATGCTCCGTGCGCCCTGCACTCCTCGTTCACTCATGTGCTGGCGCTTCCCCCGTGCTCAAACCTCACACCACTCGCTCCCTTCTCCCTGACCCTCTCGAGCATTCCCCCGTCTCAATTCCACCTGGCTGAGAGGGCCAATCGACCGCTCGTGTCCGCCGGAGCGTGCTGCAAGGCGCCATCGATTTCGTCCACCTCAGGAGCTGCCGCGACCACCGTTGGCTTCCTCATCGTCCGCAACATCACCCTGCCTCGTCGCCGTTGATCGCCGGAGTCTTCGATGAGTCTCTCACCCCTAGGCTTGCCACGGCCAGAGTTGGATCTCGTCGGAGACGACGACACTGCGCTCGTTGGATCTGATTCTAATCCAACGCACTCGTAGCTCATACCGTTTCGGTGTGTTATGACACGCCGACAGCTGGGACCCCGTTGCCTGCCAAAACCCACCGGCGGGCAGCGGCGAGCAAACACGAAGAGCCGGGAGGCTGCCAAGACTGTTGGGTGGGCCCTGGTCCCTCGACGTCGTCCCGCAATGCTCCGGCACACGTCCTGACGGTTGCAAGGGCGTGGCACCTGACCTATACCTGGTCAGGAAGGTGTTGGATCGCTTCGATTAGTCTCCTGCATGGTAGACACGTAAACATTAAATACGAGCCCGATCGGTTCTCAGGTTGCCCTGTGGATCGGCTCAGCCGATCGCCCCATGATTCACGTTGGGTTTACGATGACATGGGACTCCTGCTTGATCAACACAAAGTTAAACCAATCCACGACAGTTTAGGGTTTTCACCGCATGCATTGGAACATCTCACGCCGTAGTTGAGCCTAACAGACACAAAAGATGATAGAAAGCTAACCCTAAAAGAGGCCTAAAAACCAACATTAAGTTAATTCCCGGAACAATCCCTCTTAGAGATAGCAAACTATACCTTACGCACTACCGGATCATTCAACCCGTTTGCAAGGCCTAACCATACGGATATTAAACTAATCCTCTGAGAAACAAGGAGCAACTATAATGGAGATTGGATCTACTAAACGACGAACAAGCAAGGTGCTGCCCTTACACCTAGATAGGTATAAGGGCAACTAGATATCGAGGGACGGCATAGCTAAGCAAATATGTGTAAGAAAAGCATCAATGCAAGCCCCAAAACACCTATGATAAGTAGTACTCGCCATCAACAACGCTTCAGCACGAGCAACACAAGATAAACGAATAAACGTATGCTGCCCTAGATCGCCAGATGCGATCTAGGCAGCATGATGCTTACTCGGAAGAAACCCTCGGAACAAGGGGTGGCGATGCGCCGAGATTGGTTTGTTGTGAACGTGATTGTCCTCCTTTCTCGATAACCCTAGATACATTTATATAGTCCAAGTGACTTTCAATTTGGACGTGCACCTAACCGTGCATGGGTTAAACTCTATCTTTAATTCTAAACTAAGATGCACTCATCATATTTACAGACATAATATGTGCAATCTAGCCCAAACTCGTGCAAGGCCGCCTAGAGATGCTCCATGTACATCCTTCAAGCCCATCTCCATTACGGCCCATCTCCTGATTTGGCCAAAATCTGTGATAACACATGCCCCCCGGTTTTGTAATGAAATTTCAAAACCACTCTGTTTTTCCTTCGAAGGGCCATGTCGTGGGCAGAACTGTTGCAGTATTCTTCATCATGACACCTTGCCTTCTCAACTTCTCCGCATGATTTGACAGTTTTGGCACCACATCCTTGAAAACTGCTTTAGCATTAAATCTCCACTATATCTCCTTTTATTTAACCGCATCGAACAGGTTCACCTCTTCACCCCCTGCTCCAAACTAGCCGTCGGCCAAAAAACCCTCTCCCTCTCTGCCATGTCTTCCTCTTCCTCCTCCGCTTCATCGGCTCTCTCCTCCCAATCCTCTTCCTCGAGTGAACTAGAGCCGGAGGTCAATCAGATGGCCATCTATGAGGCTCTCGCGCCCGAGTATTGGGACGCGAGGGAATGGGACTTCGCCATCGAGTCGGAGGACGACGAGCCCCGCACCGTCGGGAAGAAGACCTCCGGTTCCTCGTCGACGGGGAACTGGAATCGGCGAGCGAGGACGACCTCCTCTCATGGGAGGCGGATCTCTCCTCCGACGAGGAGGAAGAAGATGCGAGGAGGAGGAAGAAGTCTCCTCCTCCGCCGGTACCCGCCGGCCAAGCGCCTCCGAGGCTGGGCCTGGTCCGATGACGAGACGAGGAGAAGGAGGATGAAGACGCTACCGGCGGCTTCATCAAGGCGATGAAGAGCCCGGCGGTAGCAGCGCCACCCAGCCTACGACGGCGACGACGAGGGAAGTGACGGCCCTTAGATTAGGAGTAGTATAGGGCTAGTAGCAGCATTAGGCACTCGATGATCCCTTTTGAGAGCAATTAGCTCTTCGTTGTAAAATCCCCTTTGAATCAATGAAAATGTCCTTCCAATTTAACTTTCAATCATCCGATTTCATATCTCTTCATCTTCCGATTGTCAAAGGTGGTCAACGCCTTCAAGAGCCGATAGCATCGTATCGGCTTTTTACCATCAGACGCCCAATCTGATAACCAACTAGACAAGTTCAAGCAAACAATCCTCAGATTTAGACAATAACTTGATACCTGACCATGATGCTTTGTACCTCTAAAGTCGATGACTGCGCATCGGCTGTTTTTATTCTAAAGTCGATGGCTGTGCATCGGCTCCCAAAAATTTAAATTTTTTTACTGGCCGATTTCATGCATCAGCCTTCATATCTTACTGTCCATCCTCCCACATGCTTGGGAAGTACTTCTTAAGATGCTGGCCATTGACAGCCACTGGAAATTTCACACCATCCAACTGCTCGAGCATGTATGCATTACCCTTTAAAACTTGATCGACTTTGTACGGGCCGTGCCAATTTGGAGACCATTTACCATACATTTTATCCTTAGTCCCCAACGGCAACACAGCTTCCCATACCAGATCACCAACCTGGAACTCCTTTGGCCTCACCTTCTTATTATATGCGCGAGCCACCTTGGCTTTATTCTCCTTGATTTTCTCAAGTGACCAAAGTCTGAGTTCCGTTGCATCCTCAATGCTGTCATCAGGGCTGCATATTCTTCAGTTAAATCATTCAAAAATCCTTCTTGAACCAGCCTTGATTTCCCAGGGTAACACAGCTTCTTGCCCATAGACCAGATGGTATGGCGAGGTTTTTATTGCTCCATGACACGACATGCGATAAGCCCATAATGCTTCGAAGACTCGTGCCAACGTTCAGGATGCTCGCGATCTTCTCTTAATCAGCTTGATCAAGCTCTGTTGGATGCTTCCAGCCTGTCTCATTTGCTGAGCATATGGAGACGATCGGATGCTTGATTCCCATATCCTCGCAGAACTTCCTTAGAAACGAAAACCGAACCTCCATCGGTCGTGATAGTCCGGGGAATACCAAATCTGTGAATGACATGCTCCCTCACAAAATCGACAACATCTGATGATGCCACTGCCTTCATAGGGATGGCCTCCACCCATTTAGTAAAATAATCTGTAATGGCCAGAACCCATACGTGGCCTTTGCTCGAAGGAGGATGTATCTTGCCGATCATATCCATGCCCCACCCTAACGGCTAAGGCTTGATGATGGGATTCATCGCGATGCGGGTACCATCCGAATGCTCCCAAACCACACGCTTGAGACCCTCTTTATAGTACTTGAAACAATCTTCAAGCATGGTGGGCCAACCTGATCGCCTGATCAACCATTTCATCTTATGAGCCGATTGGTGAGTTCCACAGGCACCCTCATGCACCTCATGCAAGAGCCGATTAGACTCGGCCGGTCCCAAACATTTGAGAAGTAACCCTTCCAAAGTCCTGTAGAACATGTCATCGCCGATCAGACGTACTTCATGGCCCTGTATCTTATCCGTTTAGGTGCCCCCGAGCCGAATCCTTCAAGTAATTGAAGATATCTGCCTCTCCAATCATCGTTCCATGAACTGCACCTGAAAATCGGCTCCATCGGCTATGTCCTTGTATCCTGACGCCGTTTGGTGCGAGGTCGTTCGCCTCGGTATTTTGCGACCTTGGGATCCAATGGAAGTTGATATACCTGAATTGTGCCATCAGCTCACGGCATTGCATCCATAATGGGAAGAGCAACTCGCTCTCACACTTATACTCCTCCGTGAGTTGAGAAATCACCAACTTAGAATCCCCGAAGATCTCAACTGCCTCTGCCCCAGCGTCCAATAGCAACTCCATTCCCTTGCACATCGCTTCATACTCAGCAACATTGTTGGTGCAAGGGGTAGATATCCTGATGGAGAAGGAATATGTTGCCCCCCGAGGCGACACGAGTAGCACGCCGATGCCGCACCCATCCTCACAGACCGATCCATCGAAGAACATGGTCCATGCACGCACGTATAGTGCTGCGACGTCCGTGTTGATGCTTCAAGAATAAGATCGGCCAACGCTTTGTCCTTTGATGCTTTCTGCACCGATACCGGATATCAAATTCCGATAAAGCAAACATCCATTTGCCGAGTCGCCCTTTCAACACAGGAGCCGGCAGCATATGCTTGATGACATCCGATTTGCATATGACGATGATTTCTGCTTTCAGCAAGATGTGCTGAATCTTGGTGCAGGTGAAGAACAGGCAGAGGCACAACTTCTCGATCTTGAGGTACCTCGTTTCTGCATCCAACATCCTTCTGCTGAGGTAGAAAACCACCTTTCCAGACCATCATAAACCTGCACCACCACTGACGCGATGGAGGTGTCAGCCACTGACAAGTAAATGTAGAATGGCCTGTCTTGCCGGCGGAACTAACACAGGTGGCTTCGTTAGGTACTCCTTAATATCGTCAAATGCTTGTCGCCCCCCAACGAAACTCCTCATCAGACTTGATTTTGACCAATCCCATGAACGGCTCGATTCGTCCTGACAGGTTGGAGATAAACCTTCTGACGAAATTGATTTTGCCGATGAGACACTGAGCTCCTTCTTCGTGGTGGGTGGCTTCATCGTTAGACCGCCTCCTGACTTCTTCTGCCGATCTCAATTCCGCGTTCATGAACCAAGAAACCGGAACTGACCGCCGTCACACCAAAGGCACACTTCTTTGGATTCATTCTTAGTCCGAACTTCCTAGTTCGGTCCAGGACATGTCGTAAATCTTCCAAGTGTCCGTCCACCGAAACAGACTTGATGATACGTCTCCAACGTATCGATAATTTCTTATGTTCCATGCTACTTTATTGATGATACCTACATGTTTTATGCACATTATATGTCATATTTATGCATTTTCTGAACTAACCTATTAACAAGATGCCGAAGAGCCGGTTGCTGTTTTTCTGCTGTTTTTGGTTTCAAATCCTAGTAAGGAAATATTCCTAATTGGACGAAACTTTCGCCCGTGGTCCTATTTTTGCACGAAGCTTCCGGAAGACCGAACAGATAACGAAGTGGGGCCAGCCGGAGACAGGCAGCGGCGGCCCTGGCCGCATGCCTACCTACCCCGGGCACCCTCGTGTGGCCCCCGCGCTGACCTTCCGCCTACTTAAAGTCTCCGTCGCGAAACCCCTGATGAGAGCCACGATACGGAAACCTTCCAGAGACGCCGCCGTGAATCCCATCTCGGGGGATTCAGGAGATCGCCTCCGGCACCCTGCCGGAGAGGAGTTCATCTCCCGAGGACTCTTCATCGCCATGATCGCTCCGGAGTGATGAGTGAGTATTTCACCCCTGGACCATGGGTCCATAGCAGAGCTAGATGGTCTTCTTCTCCTTGTTGTGCTTCATTGTTGGATCTTGTGAGCTGCCTAACATGATCAAGATCATCTATATGTAATTCTATATGTTGTGTTTGTCGGGATCCGATGGATAGAGAGTACTATGATTATGGTGATTATCAATCTATTGTTTATGTGTTGTTTATGATCTTGCATGCTCTCCGTTATTAGTAGAGGCTCTGGCCAAGTTTGTACTCTTAACTCCAAGAGGGAGTATTTATGCTCGATAGTGGGTTCATGCCTCCATTAAATCTGGGACAGTGACAGAAAGTTCTAAGGTTGTGGATGTGCTGTTGCCACTAGGGATAAAACATTGATTCTATGTCTAAGGATGTAGTTGTTGATTACATTACGCACCATACTTAATGCAATTGTCTGTTGCTTTGCAACTTAATACTGAAGGGGTTCGGACGATAACCTGAAGGTGGACTTTTAGGCATAGATGCAGTTGGATGGCGGTCTATGTACTTTGTCGTAATGCCCAATTAAATCTCACTATATTTATCATATCATGTATATGCATTGTTATGCCTTCTCTATTTGTCAATTGCCCGACTGTAATTTGTTCACCCAACATGCTTTATCTTATGGGAGAGACACCTCTAGTGAACTGTGGACCCCGGTCCTATTCTTTACATAGCATACAATCTTGCTTGTTTTACTGTTTTCTTTGCAAACATCTTCCACTCGATACGTTTAATCCTTTGTTCACAAGCCGGTGAGATTGACAACCTCACTGTTTCGTGGGGCAAAGTACTTTGGTTTTGTTGTGCAGATTCCACGTTGGCCGAATCCCCGGTGTTGCGCCGCATCACATTTGCGACCATCAACCTTCAACGTGCTTCTTGGCTCCTACTGGTTCGATTAAACCTTGGTTTCATACTGAGGGAAACTTGCTTCTATACGCATCATACCTTCCACTTGGGGTTCCCAACGGACGTGCATCTACGCGATTGCCATGGCGCCGCTGCCGGGGAGATCAAGACACGCTGCAAGGGGAGTCTCCACTTCTCAATCTCTTTACTTTGTTTTTGTCTTGCTTTATTTTATTTACTACTTTGTTTGCTGCACCTAAACAAAACACAAAAAAATTAGTTGCTAGTTTTACTTTATTTACTGTCTTGCTCTATATCAAAAACACAAAAATTTAGTTACTTGCATTTACCTTATCTAGTTTGCTTTATCTACTGTTGCTAAAATGAATACCCCTGAAAATACTAAGTTGTGTGACTTCACAAATGCAAATAATAATGATTTCCTATGCACACCTATTGCTCCACCTGCTACTACAGCAGAATTCTTTGAAATTAAACCTGCTTTACTAAATCTTTATGAGAGATCAATTTCTGGTGCTAGTTCGATGATGCTGCGTCCATCTCAATAATTTTGTTGAACTTTGTGAAATGCAAAAGTATAAAGATGTAGATGGTGATATTATTAAATTGAAAGTGTTTCCTTTCTCATTAAGAGGAAGAGCTAAAGATTGGTTGCTATCTTTGCCTAAGAATAGTATTGATTCATGGACTAAATGCAAGGATGCTTTTATTGGTAGATATTATCCTCCCGCTAAAATTATATCTTTGAGAAGTAGCATAATGAATTTTAAGCAATTAGATACTGAACATGTTGCTCAAGCATGGGAGAGAATGAAAACTTTGGTAAAGAATTGCCCAACCCATGGACTGACTACTTGGATGATCATCCAAACCTTCTATGCAGGACTAAATTTTTCTTCGCGGAATTTATTGGATTCAGCTGCTGGAGGTACCTTTATGTCCATCACATTGGGGCGGCTACAAAACTTCTTGATGATATGATGATAAATTACTCTGAATGGCACACGGAAAGAGCTCCACAAGGTAAGAAGGTAAATTCTGTTGAAGAAACATCTTCCTTGAGTGATAAGATTGATGTGATTATGTCTATGCTTGTGAATGGTAGATCTAATGTTGATCCAAATAATGTTCCTTTAGCTTCATTGGTTGCTCAAGAAGAAAATGTTGATGTGAATTTCATTAAAAATAATAATTTCAACAACAATGCTTATAGGAACAACTCTGGTAATAACTATAGGCCATATCCTTCTGCTAATGGTAATGGTTATGGTAATTCTTATGGGAATTCTTACAATAATAATAGGAGTGTACCCTCTGGTCTTGAAGCTATGCTTAAAGAATTTATTATTACACAAACTGCTTTTAACAAATCTGTTGAGGAAAAGCTTGATAAAATTGATACTATTGCTTCTAGAGTTGATAGACTTGCCTCTGATGTTAATCTTTTAAAATTGAAAGTTATGCCTAATAATGATATTGATAATAAGATTACTACTACAGCAAATGCCATCCAAGTTAGAATTAATGATAATATAAGATTAATGGCTGAATTGCGTGCTAGGTGGGATAGAGAAGAAAATGAAAAACTAGCTAAAGAGAATAATGTAGCTAAAGTTTGGACTATTACCACCACTAGTAATGCTAATTCTTCACATGTTGCTGCACCTCCTACTATCAATGGTAAAATAATTGGTGTTGGCAATGTTTCTACTCCTAGTGCAAAGCGAACAAAACTGCCTGAAATTGCTAAAACTGCTGAAACTGCTTGTGATAAAACTGCTGAAATTTTTTCCAACCTTGGGAACAATGATCCCATTGCTGTAGCTCATAATGAATTAGACTTTGATGATTTCCACATCTTTGAAGTTATAAAGTTCTTACAAAAACTTGCTAAAAGTCCTAATGCTAGTGCTATAAATTTAGCCTTTACAAAACATATTACAAATGCTCTCATAAAAGCTAGAGAAGAGAAACTAAAACTTGAAACTTCTATTCCTAGAAAGTTAGAAGATGGTTGGGAGCCCATCATTAAAATTAAATTCAATGACTTTGAATGTAATGCTTTATGTGATCTTGGTGCAAGTATTTCTGTTATGCCTAAAAAGATTTATGATATGCTTGACTTGCCACCATTGAAGAATTGTTATTTGGATGTTAATCTTGCCGATAATGTTAAAAAGAAACCTTTGGGGAGGATTGATAATGTGCATATTACGGTTAACAATAACCTTGTCCCCGTTGATTTTGTTGTCTTGGATATCGAATGCAATGCATCTTGTCCTATTGTGTTGGGAAGACCTTTTCTTCGAACTGTTGGTGCTGTTATTGATATGAGGGAAGGTAATATTAAATATCAATTTCCTCTCAAGAAAGGTATGGAACACTTCCCTAGAAAGAGAATGAAGTTGCCTTTTGATTCTATTATTAGAACAAGTTATGATGTTGATGCTTCTACTCGATGTTACTTGATTTGCACTTTCTGCGCCTAGAAAGGCGTTAAAGAAAAGCGCTTATGGGAGACAACCCATGTTTTTACTACAGCAATTTTTTGTTTTGTTGAGTCTTGGAAGTTGTTTACTACTGTAGCAACCTCTCCTTATCATGTTTTTGTGCCAAGTAAAGTTAAACAGCATTGCTGTCTGTCACGAATCTGGGCACAGTCCTCTGTAGAAAATTCGAAAAATCTGCCAATTTACGAGCGTGATCCTCAGATATGTACGCAACTTTCATTAGATTTGAGTTTTTCCATTTGAGCAAGTCTGGTGCCAGCTTTAAATTGTCTTTACGACTGTTCGTTTTTGACAGATTCCGCCTTTTATTTCGCATTGCCTCTTTTGCTATGTTGGATTTATTTCTTTGATCCATTAATGTCCAGTAGCTTTATGCAATGTCCAGAAGTGTAAAGAATGATTGTGTCACCTCTGAATGTGTGAATTATTAATTGCGCACTAACCCTCTAAGGAGTTTGCTTGAAGTTTGGTGTGAAGGAAGTTTTCAAGGGTCAAGAGAGGAGAATGATATACTATGATCAAGAGGAGAAAGCTCTAAGCTTGGGGATGCCCCGTGGTTCACCCCTGCATATTTTAAGAAGACTCAAGCGTCTAAGCTTGGGGATGCCCAAGGCATCCCCTTCTTCATCGACAACATCATCAGGTTCCTCCCCTGAAACTATATTTTTATTCAATCACATCTTGTGTTCTTTACTTGGAGCGTCGGTTTGTTTTTGTTTTTGTTTTTGTTTGAATAAAATGGATCCTAGCATTCACTTTGTGGGAGAGAGACACGCTCCGCTGTTGCATATGGACACATGTGTCCTTAGGCTTTACTCATAATGTTCAAGGCGAAGTTTCTTCTTCGTTAAATTGTTATATGGTTGGAATTGGAAAATGCTACATGTAGTAATTCTAAAATGTCTTGGATAATGTGATACTTGGCAATTGTTGTGCTAATGTTTAAGCTCTTGCATCATATACTTTGCACCCATTAATGAAGAAATACATAGAGCTTGCTAAAATTTGATTTGCATATTTGGTCTCTCTAAGGTCTAGATAATATCTAGTATTGAGTTTTGAACAACAAGGAAGACGGTGTAGAGTCTTATAATGTTTACAATATGTCTTTTATGTGAGTTTTGCTGCACTTGTTCATCCTTGAGTTTGCTTCAAATAACCTTGCTAGCCTAAACCTTGTATCGAGAGGGAATACTTCTCATGCATCCAAAATCCTTGAGCCAACTACTATGCCATTTGTGTCCACCATACCTACCTACTACATGGTATTTCTCCGCCATTCCAAAGTAAATTGCTTGAGTGCTACCTTTAAAATTCCATCATTCACCTTTGCAATATATAGCTCATGGGATAAAATAGCCTTAAAAACTATCGTAGTATTGAATATGTACTTATGCACTTTATATTTTATTAAGTTGCTTGTTGTGCGATAACCATGCTTATGGGGAACGCCATCAACTATTGTTGAATATCATGTGAGTTGCTATGCATGTCCGTCTTGTCTGAAGGATCTATCATTTTAGTGGTTGGAGCATGCAAAATTGTTAGAGAAGAACATTGGGCCGCTAACTAAAGCCATGAATCATGGTGGAAGTTTCAGTTTTGGACATATATCCTCAATCTCATATGAGAATAATAATCATTGCTACATGCTTATGCATTTAAGAGGAGTCCATTATCTGTTGTCCATGTTGTCCCGGTATGGATGTCTAAGTTGAGAATAATCAAAAGCGAGAAATCCAAAATGCGAGCTTTCTCCTTAGACCTTTGTACAGGCGGCATGGAGGTACCCCTTTGTGACACTTGGTTGAAACATGGCATGCAAAGATCCGGTAGTCCAAGCTAAGTAGGACGAGGTGCGGGCACTATTAGTATACTATGCATGAGGCTTGCAACTTGTAAGATATAATTTACATAACTCATATGCTTTATTACTACCGTTGACAAAATTGTTTCATGTTTTCAAAATAAAAGCTCTAGCACAAATACAGCAATCGATGCTTTCCTCTTTGAAGGACCATTCTTTTACTTTTATTGTTGAGTCAGTTTACCTATCTCCTTCCACCTTAAGAAGCAAACACTTGTGTGAAGCTGCATTGATTCCTACATACTTGCATATTGCACTTGTTATATTACTTTATGTTGACAATATCCATGAGATATACATGTTATAAGTTGAAAGCAACCGCTGAAACTTAATCTTCCTTTGTGTTGCTTCAACACCTTTACTTTGATTTATTGCTTTATGAGTTAACTCTTATGCAAGACTTATTGATGCTTGTCTTGAAAGTACTATTCATGAAAAGTCTTTACTATATGATTCACTTGTTTACTCATGTCATTACCTTTGTTTTGATCGCTGCATTCATTACATATGTTTACAAATAGTATGATCAAGATTATGATGGCATGTCACTTCAGAAATTATCTTTGTTATCGTTTTACCTACTCGGGACGAGCAGAACTAAGCTTGGGGATGCTGATACGTCTCCAACGTATCGATAATTTCTTATGTTCCATGCTACTTTATTGATGATACCTACATGTTTTATGCACATTATATGTCATATTTATGCATTTTCTGGAACTAACCTATTAACAAGATGCCGAAGAGCCAGGTGCTGTTTTCTGCTGTTTTTGGTTTCGAAATCCTAGTAAGGAAATATTCTCGGAATTGACGAAACTTTCGCCCGTGGTCCTATTTTGCACGAAGCTTCCAGAAGACCGAAGAGATAACGAAGTGGGCCACGAGGCAGCCAGGGGACAGGCGGCGCGGCCGGGCCCCGGCCGCGCGGCCCTACCCCCTGGGCACCTCGTGTGGCCCCCGCTGACCTTCCGCCTACTTAAATTCTCCGTCGAAAACCCCGACAGAGAGCCACGATACGGAAAACCTTCCGAGACGCGCCGCCGCTAATCCCATCTCGGGGGATTCGGAGATCGCCTCCGGCACCCTGCGGGAGAGGGGATTCATCTCCCGGAGGACTCTTCATGGCCATGATCGCCTCCGGAGTGATGAGTGAGTAGTTCACCCTGGACCATGGGTCCATAGCAGCTAGATGGTCGTCTTCTCCTTGTTGTGCTTCATTGTTGGATCTTGTGAGCTGCCTAACATGATCAAGATCATCTATATGTAATTCTATATGTTGTGTTTGTCGGGATCCGATGGATAGAGAGTACTATAATTATGGTGATTATCAATCTATTGTTTATGTGTTGTTTATGATCTTGCATGCTCTCCGTTGTTGATTACATTACGCACCATACTTAATGCAATTGTCTTTGCTTTGCAAGTTAATGCGAATGGGGTTCGGACGATAACCTGAAGGTGGACTTTTTAGGCATAGATGCGGTTGGATGGCGGTCTATGTACTTTGTCGTAATGCCCAATTAAATCTCACTATATTTATCATATCATGTATATGCATTGTTATGCCTTCTCTATTTGTCAATTGCCCGACTGTAATTTGTTCACCCAACATGCTTTTATCTTATGGGAGAGACACCTCTAGTGAACTGTGGACCCCGGTCCTATTCTTTACATAGCATACAATCTCTGCAATTTGTTTTACTGTTTTCTTGCAAACATCTTCCACTCGATACGTTTAATCCTTTGTTACAGCAAGCCGGTGAGATTGACAACCTCACTGTTTCGTTGGGGCAAAGTACTTTGGCGTGCATTCCACGTTGGCGCCGGAATCCCCGGTGTTGCGCCGCATCACATTTCGCGACCATCAACCTTCAACGTGCTTCTTGGCTCCTACTGGTTCGACAAACCTTGGTTTCATACTGAGGGAAACTTGCTTCTATACGCATCATACCTTCCACTTGGGGTTCCCAACGGACGTGTGCATCTACGCGTATCACTTGACCACCACGTCGTCAATATAAATCTCCACCAATTTGCCGATTAAATCATGAAAGATGTAATTCATGGCTCGTTGGTATGTTGCGCCGGCATTCTTCAGTCCAAATGTCATGACTACGTATTCAAACAAGCCTACTGAGCCTCTCGAATGCAGTCTTGTTTATATCTTTGGAGCCATAAAAATCTGATTGTACGGCATTGCCATCCATGAAGCTTAAAACTTTATGGCCAGCAGCTGCATTGATCAACGTCTCTGCTACCGGCATCGGATATTCATCCTTTGGAGTGGCACTATTGAGATTCCGAAAATCTATGGCGACGCGCCATTGGCCATCCTTTTCTCCACAGTACGACATTGGAAATCCATTCGGCGTACCTGCACGGCCTGATGAACCCGGCGTCCAACATCTTCGATCTCTTTCTTGACTTCTACCAAAATTTCGGCCTTCATCTGTCGTGTCGCTACTGGAACGAAATCCTTTCTTCAGAGGGAGCGATGCTCGATGATGCTCCTGTCTAACCCAGGCATCTCTGTACAATCCCATGCAAAACAATCTGGGTATTCCTTCAACAAGGCTATCAACCGGCTCCTCAGATGTGGATCCAACTTTTTGCTGATAAAGGTTGGCCGTGGCTTATCCCTAGGACCAATGTCGATCTCTTCCAGCTCATCAGCTGATGTGAATCCATACCCCGCTTTCCGTCACTTGCTAGATCGATGCTGAACACGGGCAAAAGGCAAGTTGAGGATAATTTTGGCCGATTGCTAGAATCGGCCTCCTTTTTCATTGCAACGTTCAATGCGGGTTTACAACTTTTTGGTTCTCTACTATGGCTATGTGACAAGCTTGAGGTAAGACCTTTGCTTTTTATTTTTTGGGGCCGATCGCGGGATCGGCCTTGTCATGCACGTCTATAAACTTGGATCTTGCTACTCTGTCAGGCCAGTGGATAAGACCAGCCTCACCCCGTTTTTGAAGCTTCGATGCGCTCACAGCCGTCCAGATTAATTCCAGAGAGCGGCTCTTGGTCGTTTGCATCCCAGATGTTCATGGCAGCTAGCGAAATCTCGATCGAATCATCTGCATGAACAACTTCCACTTCATCTCCATCCCATTGTATGATGCACTGATGCATTGTGGATGGAATGCAGTTAGTGGATCCAATCTCTCCTAGCAGGACAGCATAAGTGCTTTTGCTGTCGACGATGAAGAATGATGTAGGGATGGTTTTTCGGCCTACGATCAGGTCTACGTTCGAACACCCTTTGCTTCGACGCCTGGCCGTTGAAATCACTTAATGTGATGTTGGTCTTGATCAGATCTTCGTTGGAACGTCCCAAACGTCGTAGCATAGAGTACGACATTGTATTGATTGCCGCTCCTGTATCAACCAACATCTTGCCGATAGGCTGCCCATTGATATAACCTTTCAGGTATAGGGCTTTCAAATGCCTGTAGCTTCTATATATCTCGCGGTTTCTCAAAGATAACTGGCCGTGGACCGCAGTCAAACTGTGCTACTGACACCTCCTCGTCTTTTGGAGCACAAAATTCTGACGGGAGTATGAACACCATGTTTGTATCAGCCGATGCCTCTGCATCGGCTCTTGTCTGTTTGGGGCACCACACTTTCTTTTGTGGCCGCGCCTCTGTCTCCAATGTTTGCTGAATTTTCACGGCCGATCGGGCCGTGCTTTCCTCAACGTGTACTGTGCCTCGGCTTCCTCTAGGTTTCGTAGCCGCTGCACCCTACGCTTCGGGAGTGGCCGAGTCCATCGGGACACCACCATGGCCGGTGATATCTATCTTCTTCTTCATCGACTCCCCAAAGTCTTCACCTTGAGATGACTCAGTCGTCCGTCCCGAGGCGGGAGAGGCCCAGACGCTTGAACACCGAAACCTCATTTGTTTCCTTCCTTCCGTCCGCATTCCAGGCGTTCTCAATTGTTGGCAATCGGCTCATTCCCGAGTCCCAGCAGTGTTTGAAGAAAGGACAGTCCCAGTGTTTATCCATGTCCTCTTGCTCTCTCGACCTCCGTCTAGCGTGACGCTCATACCCTTCTTGGTTTCTATCATATCGATGATACTTCTTGTCATCGCATCAGACCGACGATATCTCTCATCATCTACGTCGTAACGCCGACGTCGGTCATACTGCTGCTCATATTTGTTAAGGAGATGTGCGGAGAGTGGTCGTTGATACCGCACACTTCTCACTTCTTCTTCGTCAAGTAACGCTCGTCATCACGCTAGGCCGGTCGCGTGGATCGGCCTCCGCTTTATCTTCGCCACGGAGGATCGCTTCTCTCGGCTTATCCTTGCCATGGCGGTCTACAAGTCCCTGCCATGTTGATATCAAAAGAAAAGCCTGGCTTGCTCCTTAAGCAGTGACTAAGATTGACCATGTTGACTTCAGGAAACGGATGTGTGTCAACTCTCATGGCAAACTGACCGAAGAGTAATCGGCCTTGTTCTATCGCCATTTGAATCTGTCCGCGCAACACTTTGCAGTCGTTGGTGGCATGGGTGAATGTGTGATGCCACTTGCAGTATGGCCTACCGTTCATCTCTTGTAACATAGGGATTTTGTGGCCTTCGGGTAACTTTAGCTGTTTTTCCTTCAGCAGCAAATCAAAAATCTGCTCCGTTTTGCTTAAATCAAAGTAAAACCCTTTTGGCCCCTGGTTGTTTCACCCATTTGCAGGACACGGGTGCTGCCCCGAGCCCATTCAGCTACGGCGACCTCCTGATCTTCTGCAGAGTCTTCATCTTCTTCCGTCTCGACCAGGGCGACGCGCTTGAACTTGTCCTGGTACAATTCTGGGTGGCGCCTGCTCATATGATGTCAACTTCTAAACCATGTGCGCCAGTGAATTGTAGTCTGCTTTGAAAGTCAGATCCTTGAGCGCGCCGAGAGTCCTGCTATTGCCAGCTCAACTGCTTCCTTCTCAGATAAACGAATCGAATAACATCGGTTCTTGACATCTTGAAACGCTGAATGTATTCGACACTGTCTCTCCTCGCCTTTGTCGAACCTGGGTCAGATCGGCAATGCCAGCTTCTGTAGCTTCTGAATGATATTGTATGTGAAACTACTCTTCCAGCTGCTTCCACGTCCGAACTGAATCTGGTGGCAACGAGGTGTACCACCCAAAGGCTAGGCCCGTGAGAGATTGCGAAAGGAACCTCACACGTAGCTGGTCTGAAGCTGAGACCATGCCCAAATGTGCCAAATATCGGCTCACGTGCTCGATTGAACTAGACCCCTCTGATCCACTGAATTTTGTGAAGTCAGGGAGCCGATATTTAGGCGGTAGTGGGATCAGGTCATACTCGTTAGGATACGGCTTGGAATAGCCGATTACTCTCTTCTTCGGCAGGATACCAAACTGGTCTCTCAAGATTGCACTGATCTGATCCACAGTAGGAGCTGCAGAGGTTGAGCTTTCATGACTTGGTCCGGTGGCATATTTAGCTAGCCATGCCTGTTTCTCCATATCTACTCCAACTCCTCCGCCGTGGCAATCCCTCCCGCCGTGGCAATCCCTCCTGTCGTAATCGTTCATCCAGTTGTTGCAACCGGCACGTATGTGCACACGTATCCATGCGGGATCTCCTTGGGCGGCTCATACAAGAATTGGTAATCGCCGATCACCTCCAACCTTGTAGACGACGTACGCCGTGAACCTTGTTGCTGTGGAGCTGCCAACGTATACGGCAGTGGTGGCCTAGTGTAGAACGGTATTTCTCCCTGATGAGTTCTCAGAGCAGGTCCTGACGGAGAATACTGATGCTTCATGATTTCTTGCACCACACGAAGCGCAACACGCTCCAAAGTGTTCACCAGGCTCTCAGAATGCCGATGTAGGGAATGAGCCACATCATAGTTGATTTCCTGGCGCAGGGCTCTGGTACGGTCCTCCGAAGGGAGAGACAGATCTATCCCTTCAAGCACGCCTTCGGGTTTGAACCCTTTGAACCTAATCCCGTGCGAACGGGTCTTCTCGAAAGAGCCGATGAGATCGGCTTCGAAGATGGCCTTGAGATCATCATATTTCTTCTTGTGCTCTGGAGGCAGATCCTCGTACTTGATCTGTTCTTCCGCCATCTCGGATGTTGACGTGGTTGTTGTAGAAGATTGTCCCACGGGCGTGCCGAATGTGTTACTGCCAAAACCCACCGGCGAGCAGGGTTAAGCAACACGGAGAGGGAGGCTGCCAAGACTGCTGGTGGGCCCTGGTCCCTCGACGTCGTCCCGCAATGTTCCGGCACACGTCCTGGTGGTTGCAAGGCGTGCCACCTGACCTATACCTGGTCAGGAAGGTGTTGGATCGCTTCGATTAGTTTCCTGCATGGTAGACACGTAAACGTTAAATACGAGCCCGATCGGCTCTCAGGTTGCCCTGTGGATCGGCTCAAAGAGCCGATCGCCCCATGATTCACGTTGGGTTTACGATGACATGGGACTCCTGCTTGATCAACACAAAGTTAAACCAATCCACGAAAGTTTAGGGTTTTCACCGTATGATCGGAACATCCTACGCGTAGTTGAGCCTAATAGACACGAAAGATGATAGGAAGCTAACCCTAAAAGAGGCCTAAAAACCAACATTAAGTTAATTCCGGAACAATCCCTCTTAGAGATAGCAAACTATACCTTACGCACTACCGGATCATTCAACCCGTTTGCAAGGCCTAACCATACGGATATTAAACTAATCCTTGAGAAACAAGGAGCAACTATAACGGATTGGATCTACTAAACGACGAACAAGCAAGGTGCTGCCCTTGCACCTAGATAGGTATAAGGGCAGCTAGATATCGAGGGACGGCATAGCTAGACAAATATGCGTAAGAAAAGCATCAATGCAAGCCCCAAAACACCTATGATAAGTAGTGTTACTCGCCATCAACAACGCTTCAGCACGAGCAACACAAGATAAATGAATAAACGTACGCTGCCTAGATCGCAAGATGCAATCTAGGCAGCATGATGCTTACCCGGAAGAAACCCTCGAAACAAGGGGTGGCGATGCGCCTGGTTTGTGTTTGTTGTGAACGTGATTGTCCTCCTTTCTCGATAACCCTAGATACATATTTATAGTCCAAGGGACTTTCTAATTCGAGCGTGCACCTAACCGTGCACGGGTTAAACTCTATCTTTTAATTCTAAACTAAGATGCAATCTACCATAATTTACAGATACACGGGCAATCTAGCCCAAACTCTTCGTGCAAGGCCGCTTCAGAGACGCTCCACGTGTACATCCTTCAAGCCCATCTCCATTACGGCCCATCTCCTGATTTGGCCAAAATCTAGTGATAACAGACCCTGATACGTCTCCAACGTATCTATAATTTCTTATGTTCCATGCTAGTTTTATGACAATACCTACATGTTTTGATCACACTTTATATCATTTTTATGCATTTTCCGGAACTAACCTATTAACAAGATGCGAAGTGCCGTTCTGTTATTTTTGGTTCAAATTCTACACAGAAATATTCTCGGAATTGACGAAACAAAAGCCGAAGGCCTTATTTTCCACCGATTGTTCCAACCGAAAGAGAGACTGAGAGGGGCCACGAAGTGGCCACCCCACCTGGCGGCGCGGCCAAGAGGGGGGGCGCCCCTATGGTGTGGGCCCCTCGGGACCCCTCCGAGGCCGCCCTTCCGCCTATATATTCTTCCAGTCGCGAAAACCCTAAACAATCAGTCATATTCCACGAAGAGTTACGTAGCCGTCGCCATCGCGAAGCCAAGTTTGGGGACAAGTCTCTTTTCCGCACGCCACGGGACGGGAATTAACCCCGGAATCCGTCTCCATCGACACCACCGCCATCTTCATCGCCGCTGCTGACTCCTATGATGAGGAGGAGTAGTTCTCCCCGAGGCTGAGGGCTCTACCGGTAGCTATGTGGTTCATCTCTCTCTCCCATGGTGTGATCTTTATATGATCATAGGCTTTGCAATCTAGATGTCATATGCTACTCAAGTGTTTTATTATGTGAACTTCGGAGTTATTGTGACCTCGGTGTAAAGGAACAGTGTGTGCATCGTGTGTAACTCCCTTATGAATTGTGGTGTGTTAGTACCTCTTATGAATGCTCACGGTGATAGTGTGGGGTGTTTATTAGTACTTGGTAATATGCCTTTGAGGTGTGCTTTTGCACACTTGCCCAATGAATTTGAGTTCTTTATCCAACAAGAGAGTGTTTTCAGAGTAGTATGATGAAGTGCTTATATTTATATTCAATTATGATTGCAATGTTGAGAGTGGCCACTAGTGAAAGTATGATCCCTAGGCCTTGTTTCCAAATACTGCAAACATCGCTTATTTACTGTTTTACTGCATCTTTATTTCATGCAATATTTATTTCAGATCGCAATTACCGTTCACTTATGACCCACAAGTATAGGGGGTGTATCGTAGTATCTTCGATAAGTAAGAATGTCGATCCCAACGAGGAGCAGGTGTTGACAGCAGTTTCGATGAAGGATTCTTGTAAATGCTCACAGACAAGTATTCAAGGGGTTTTGATGTAACATGAATAAAGTACGAGTAAGTAAAATGCGAGAGAAATAATTGCAGCGAGTGGCCCAATCCTTTTTAGCAAAAAGGACAAGCCGGTTTGTTTACTTATAATGACCAAACGTTCTTGAGGACACACGGGGATTTTAGTCTAGTGCTTTCGCTTCATGTAGCTAAATAATCTTCATTGTTTTGATAAGTGTTGTGTGGGTGAACCTATGCTAATGCACCGCCCTTCCTAGGACTAATACATACTTGTGATTATACCCCTTGCAAGCATACGCAACTACAAGAAAGTAATTAAGATAAATCTAACCATAGCCTTAAACTCTGAGATCCTGCGATCCCTCTTGCATCGATATACTAACGGGGGCTTAGGTTTCTGTCACTCCGGCAACCCCGCAATTAGCAACCGAATACAAGATGCACTCCCCTAGGCCCATAAATGGTGAAGTGTCGTGTAGTCGACGTTCACACGACACCACTAGAAGAATGACACCACAACTTAAATATCATAACATTGAATATTACTCAACCATAATTCACTACTAGCATTTAGACTTCACCCATGTCCTCAAGAACTAAACGAACTACTCACGAGACATCATATGGAATACAATCAGAGGTGATATGATGATGAATAACAATCTGAACATAAACCTTGGTTCAATGGTTTCACTCAATAGCATCAATAACAAGTAGAAAATAACGCCGGGAGAGTTTCCCCTAACAAACAATCAAGATCCAACCCAAATCGTTACAGCGGTGACGAGGTGCAGCGGTGGTGATGGCGGTGTAGATGGTGGAGATGATGATGATGATGATGGAGATGATGTCCAGCTCGATGACGATGGCGATGGCGTCGATTCCCCCTCCGGGAGGGAATTTCCCGGCGGATTCCTGCCCGCCGAGAGCTCTTTTCTCTCGGTGTTCTCCGCCCGAGAGGCGGCTGTAACTCTTTGTGAGGTACCGTGGCTTAGGTTTTCGGACGAAGGAGTACGCGAAGAAAAGGAGGCGAAAGGGGTTGTGGGGCCCCCACACCAAGGTGGCGCGGCCAGGCCATGGGCCGCGCCGCCTGTGGTCTGGGCCCACCTTGGGTCCCCTCTTCTCCCCCTTCTGCTCCCTCCGTCATCTGGAAAATAGGAATTTATTTCCTTCCACAGTTGTTCTTCCGAAATATTGCGTTCGACGGTGCTTTTTCCACAGAATCCTGGCTCCGGTGCTTGATCCTCCAATAATGATGAAACATGCAAAATAGATGAAATAACATAAGTATTGTGTCCCAATATGAAATATATCAATGAATAACAACAAATTATGATATAAAATAGTGATGCAAATTGGACGTATCAACTTGTTAGACCTCGCTTGTCCCCAAGCGAAACTGAGCTCGATAAACAAGACCACATGTTTACGGAGTGAAGAGTCGATAGATAAAATACGGACAAGAAGCATCATATTCATTCACACAAGACATTCTAGTAAACAACTTCCTCATATAAATCATCTTGAAATAAGTAAAGAGAAATCACAAGTAAAGGTGCATAAGAAATCATAGTTGGTGATGGCAAACTTTGTTCTTGGTCAGAGAACTACTAACGGATTGTACTTCTAAACAAAGCTTTCATATTAGAATTTATATAGCAGGGCTTTCATTCTCAATCATAACAATCTCCTCATAATCATTGATAACTTTCAAAGTCATATTCATTCAGGTAAAATTTGTACTAAACAAGAAAGTATAAAGGACATGATTAGTTCAATCATAGCATAAATGGTTGGTTCACAACAACTCAATTGCTTGCTTAAGACAGAGGGAAATAGGTTTACTGACTCAACATAAAAGTAAAAGATAGGCCCTTCGCAGAGGGAAGCAGGGATTAAATCATGTGCTAGAGCTTTTCAAGTTTTGAAATCATATAAAGAGCATAAAAGTAAAATTTTGAGCGGTGTTTGTTGTTGTCAACGAATGGTAGCGGGCACTCTAACCCCCTTGCCAAACGAACCTTCCAAGAGCGGCTCCCATGAGGGACGGCATCTCTACCAGCAAGGTAGATCATCCCCTTCTCTTTTGTTTACACATGTATTTTAATTTTATTAAGGATGACACTCCCCCAACCTTGGCTTTCTCAATCCATGGCTAACCGAATCCGGGTGCCTTCCAACATTCACATACCATGGAGGAGTGTCTATTGCAAAATTAAGTTGCTTACTGATAAATCAGGGCAAAACATGTGAATAGAATTATTAATGAAAGTTATTAGTTGGGGCTGGAAACCCCGTTGCAGCTCTTATTGCAAAATTATTGGATAAGCGGATGTGCCACTAGTCCATTGGTGAAAGTCCGCCCAACAAGATTGAAAGATAAAACACCACATACTTCCTCATGAGCTATAAAACATTGACACAAATAAGAAGTAGTATGGTTTGAATTATTTAAAGGTAGCACATGAAGTATTTACTTGGAATGGCAGAAAATACCATGTAGTAGGTAGGTATGGTGGACACAAATGGCATAGGTTTGGTCTAAGGTTATGGATGTATGAGAAGCATTCCCTCTCGATACAGGTCTTTGGCTAGCAAGGTTTGATAGCAAGCATAAAGGTTGAGGGAAACAAACAAATATACATATGATAGAAACAATCATGCATCTTTCTCATAAGCACAAGCAATTTTAACTTCAGAATACTAAACTCATTAGCATAGAAATAATAGAGTAATATATCTAAGTGTGTTTCTCTCTTCTATTTAAACATCAGGGTGTTGTTGCTACTGACCAATGCTAAGTTTGCCAAAACCAAATAGATTTACTTGATGCTCCCAAAGTGATATCAATACTCATGTCAAGAGTGATCATATAATGGAGATTGCAAACTAAAATAAGGTGTGCAAAAAGTAAATGATAAGACTTCTCATTAATATTCCATAACGATAACTCACACCAACAGATACATAGATAACCAACTAAGAGAGATACTTCCACATTGCATACTATTCCATATGATAACTTCCCTACTCATGATATGACACTACTTGATAGTAAAAGATAAAGGTAGTGATGATGTGATACCGCGGCACTCCCCCAAGCTTGGAACAAACCAAGGGGATGCCAATACCGATGATGAATTACTCCTTCGGTGATGATGGTGATGGCTTCTTCTCGCGCTTCATAAGGATCTCCTTCAACTTCAGCTTCTCAATTTTGCAATTCTGCACCAAAACTTGAAGAGACTCATTGTTATCCGAATATGGCGGTGACGGCCTTGTGCTGGGAATTGAGTAATATTCCAGCATTCTGCGAAGTCGCTGATTCTCCTCCTGAAGTATCCCCACTTCCCTTTTGAGAGCACGATATTGATCACAAAACTCATCAGCAACCCGTATTGCTTCCTCCACACAAGGGAAAGAATCGAGGTCCAGAGCAGGCGGAAGCTCCCTGCAAGTTATGAGAAAAAGAACGCCCAGTGTTAACCGATCCCACCAAGATTGGCTTACTCTTCGTAGTTTCCCACTCTCCTTTTGCTGATGCTATCTTCTTCTTCTCCTTATTGATCCTTTCATCCATCTCTTCCTTCCAAAGCCCCTTGTCCTTGTTGTTGGAGACCATGGTGCTTCTAGATTAAAACAAATCTGGCAGAAAACAGCTCGAAACAAAACACGACGAGAAAACGATATACGGACCTCTAGGGGTCCGGGGGATTATATAGCAAATATTTTTACGATAAAAGGAAGGTTCCAGGCCGAAAACGAGTGGAAAAGGACGACGAGGCGGTGTCCTCATAGGTCGGCGCGCCAGTGGGCCGCGCCGCCTATGGGGGCACGCTCGTGCGTCTCCTCCACTCCGTTTCGATCCCGTAATTTTTCATATTTTCCAAAACAGCGAAATATTGTTCGGAAAGTAAATTGCGGACTTTTTATTACTGTGTTACCTATTCAAAGTCGAGTTCGCGGACTGTCAATTTGCCCTTTGATGAAAGCCTCCGGTGTTTCCACTTGAATAATATCAACATCAACATTATAAGAATCACCCGAGATATAATGCTTGAGTCTTTGTCCATTCACCACTTGTGTGGCATTGCCTTGGAGAGAGCTAATTTTAATTGCTCCTGAACGATACACCTCCTCAACAACATATGGTCCTTCCCACTTCGAGAGTAATTTCCCTGCAAAGAATCTGAGACGAGACCGATACAATAGGACTTTATCCCCAATATTAAACTCTCTTTTGATAATCCTTCTATCATGCCATTTCTTAACTTTTTCTTTAAAGAGTTTAGCATTTTCATAAGCTTCACTTCTCCATTCATCTAGAGAACTTAATTGCAGCAACCTCTTATTACCGGCTAGTTTCGGATCTTTATTTAGTTCTCTAACAGCCCAATAAGCTTTGTGCTCTAGTTCTAAAGGTAAATGACAAGCTTTTCCATAAACCATTTTATAAGGTGACATTCCCATGGGGTTTTTATAAAGTTCTATAAGCCCATAGTGCTTCCTTCAATTTACTAGCCCAATTCTTTCTAGATTTATTAACAGTCTTTCCCAAAATAGATTTAATCTCTCTATTTGATAATTCTACTTGACCACTAGTTTGAGGGTGATAAGCAGAAGCAATTCTATGATTAATACCATACTTAGCAAGAATTTTTCTAAAACCTCCATGAATAAAATGAGAACCTCCATCTCTACTATATTAAATGGCTAGAGGTGGTGAGATGGTTGGTACGTCAAAACTCTCCCCCCGCCGCACAAAAAAACTAGCGATGGCAAAACCCGCCGCTCGAATATTATACACTATATAAAAGGTAAACCAGTCAACGCCTCTCATAGAGATTTGGGAACTGTTGATGCGTCAATTTCTCCTCTATCCCTTCAATTATTTTGTGACACGGTATCCTTTCTATTTTTCATGTGATGTTATTCTTTCAATTTGCGTTTTTTCTGTACTAAATTAGATACCGGTTACCGGGCTGTTACATGCTCTTCCGCTCGCCCCTCCCGGTTACTGCACGTTCTCTAAATATATATCTACCAAGTAGGCCCCACCTTCACCGTTTGGGGCCATCTCAGCGCCGCTTTGACCGATCCAGTAGAGCCCAGTACATTCCTGAACGCTCCGCTCAGACGCATGTCCCGGCTGGCCTAAATTCACGCCTCCACCGTCCTCCCCCTTCCCCCGATCCGCCACCGCCAAGCTCGCCTGTCCGATCTTCTTCGTCGCCGGCAGCGCCGTGGGTCGGATCCTCACTGCCGTCGCGGCGCCCACCGAGGAAGTCCGGCTTCCCCGCCGGCTGCTTTGTCATGTCCGCGTTCGAAGGCTAGCAGTGCGGCCGCCACGTCCGCTCCTACTGGCTACCGGGTACAGATTTTCGTTCGCTTTTCCTCCGCTCGTGAATTTGTTCGCGTTCGCCATGGTTTCGTCGACGAGGGGGCAGAGGATAGATGGGGGTACAGGTGCCGCGATTGCACAGCGGGAGCCTGGAAGGAAGGCAGTGGTGATTCAACAGCGGAGACATAGATCCCATGGTCGCTCAGGTCAGCCCGTGTACTCTATGTCCAGCGTCACTCTATGTCCTAACTGAATTCAGTAATTCTTTGTGAGGCATGGAGCTGACATAACCTAGGTAGCAAGGACTAAATGTTGCATAGTATTTTCTGTTTGTTACCCTTATATGCATAGCTTTGTCTTCTCGCTGAATCTGAGCATGTTTGGATTTATAGGCTGAAGATGTGTATAGTTTGCAAATGTAGGCATGGTGATCGTGTGGCTCCTGAGTATCGACATGAATTTGGGTGCAAATTGGGTGCATAAGAAGGGGCTGGGCCTATGTGGCTATGTGTACGTCATTTCCGGTAAGAAAATTCCAAGGTGACAATTGGTGTTGATTCAGCCATAAGGTGTTTGAGTTAGCCTGTTACCACATATTATCTTGGTTTGTCGTTCCTTCCTTCCTGTTGCAGAACCAGAACCTGTTGTGGAGATATATCACTTTCGTGTCTGATGAAGCTGAACAAACGCTTGCTACTTTTCCATCGAGTATGCAATCTTTAAGCCTTGGCCACAATGCAAGAGCTATCAATCTGTGTAAGGTCCTCCCTTTAACATCTAGACACATTTATATATTTATATTTCTACTCATAATATCATCTCATCTCATGCTGTTGCATTGATTCTTGCTATATTAGGTGATCTATTGTTCAGAAAGGTGCAACCAGTGTTTCTCTGTTGGTGTGTTACTCAGCACGCCAAAGTTAAGGGTTCTCACACTATCGAAGGTAAAATCCAAACAGAAAAGATGAGTAATACTGTAACTCTCTTAGTTTGCTGCATGATCATGATAATTTGCTTACTTTGGTTCTGTGCTGAGTATGTTGGTCCTTTGGAGCAGGCTATGTATATGCCTAGGAATTGTCATATATCAATTCAGTTCTAAATTAAAATATTCTGCAAAAAGTTAAGCTCTAGAGCGATTCTTATGCTAATATAGTATTAGCATTTGAAATTGCATGTGTTTTCAAAGGGAATAATTGTGTACATAACTTTCTACATCAAAAGAAGATCTTGGAGTTCGTAGATGTTTAAAGTTTGTAAAGAAACCTGCTGTTACTTCTCACCTCATTGGTTATTTTTATTTCCTTTCAGTCCTTGTGTATATTATTCAAATATCTGTAATTTCATCTGGCAAATTCATCATTGTAAAAAAGCAGGCTGATTCAACTGTCACAAGTTCATTGAAAGATGCCATTGTCCACTATCTTCCCTACAACCTAAATGAGCTGAGTCATGCGTACATGCTACCGGGTACAGATCTACATGGTACATGGAAGGTTCAGTTATAGATCATCTTATATGGCCATTTTTCTGGGGTTCATATATACTCCATTGATGAATACTGATGATTATCCATGCGTTCTTCACATAGTTGCTACCTTAGATATATTGAATTATAAGAGTGATACTCTTCTCCTGTTGTATTTGGTTGCCTTCGAGTAGCATGTTATTGATTTATGGCTGTTTAGTGCATGTTCTGTTTAATAACACCAAATAAGTATGAATGACAGACTGATCTTGACAGTTAACAGTTTTTAAGGTTAATGGTTTGTATGCTTTAAGAGAAATGGATATTCCTCCGTCTACAAAGTGGCATTTCACACTTCAATGCCAGTAGTATCCAGTTCGCTTAGTATCTATGCTATGCAATGAAAATTAATAAAACCAAGGGCAGACACTTGACAAGGCTGGTGTTTATTTACCAAAGCCTGTTTTTTTCGCACTGACAGTTTTGTATTACTGTTTCAAGGGTAATATCGAGGAAAGGATTAAGGATACTTGCACTTGATGAATATGGTGAACCAACTACATAAACAAGAAACATAATATACCAAGAAGTACTTGATAATCTCTAGAAATATTGTTTCATGTAAGCATTTTTCTATGTTCCTATTTCTGATATCCAACTTTCATTTGCATACACTTAATGCCCATATGTTAAATAATTGTTAATGCTTCCTTTATTTCGCATGGATATGGTGTCTCTGTACATCTGTGGCAGCTGGCTCTCAATTGCAAGTGGCAAGTAAGGTTACTTGTGACCGCCTGTCCATGTTTGCCAAGGCTTCAGATAAGTCGTTTACCCTATAATCCAAATTCAGCTCCAGTGATTGAGTATGTACTAGATCCTTTTGGATTAGTGAGATCACATGACACGTACAGATGCACTGTATGATGTACTGACATGCAAGTCAGACCAATTACATTACGAATCAAGATCATGCCACTGCGATTAACAGATTCAACATAATTTTCAAGGGGCAGTGGTTGCAAAATCCTTGACCTGTCCATATAGGCTGGGACAGCTCCAGAGACTGAAGGTTTTGTTTAAGCGATGCGATTTCTGTTGAATGGCAGCGTTATGTTTCTCTGTGTGTCTGTACTCTGTAACCAACAGAGTGAACCCTACCTTCTGTTTTAACTAAGTTTGTGTAACTCCAGATTGATGTAACCAGTTCACCAACCAATTGATCAATCATTATGCCGTGTTTGTACTATTCCTGAATCATTATAACTGGTCCACCTAGCAATTGTTCATGGTTTTGGACATTTACTCTTGCTTTGCTTTTTTCAATTCTAACATATTCAGGAATGCAGAAAATATAATTCAGTGTACTAGACTTATCAAAGATCAAATCGGAAACATCACAGTTATTTTCTGTAACTCAAAAACTGACATGTACATAAAATACGCTATTACTAGCTCAGGAAAAAGGAACGTACCATCCAGGAGGTTGGCTTAAATTGTTGACTTGCATAGTTGATTCCTCCGGTGGCTTTCCATTTAATTGACAAGATCTGTGACGCCGAAGCACCGAATCTTCAGTGCCCAGCATTTCTGGTGAGCCGGCGCCCACCGCAGCTGTAGGGCCGCCATCTTGACCTTACTCCTCTGCTTCCCCTGCGGCAGAGGCTCTATTGGCGGTGGCTCTTCGGTGAAGAGGCGAAGTCGTCGACAGAGTAGAACGAGAAGCACCATGGCGCCGTTCCTCTCTGGGTAGTGCCATTTCTTTTGCTGCTGCAGGTGTGCCGCGGGGAAGAACACCATGCCGGATTCATGCGCGCGGCCATGGTCTCTCAGAGGGAGATCCGCAGCTTGGCTTCAAGTCCAAAGTGCAGGATCCCAGCCGACGGCAACGCCGCATAGACCTTTACCCCTTCTTCGCTACAACCTACCTCATCCTCTTCGTCTTCCCAATTCTCTATCGCCATAGCTACAAAAATGGAGTATTTTTTTTGACAATGCTACAAAAATGGAGTAGGTAGAAAGAAGTGATGGAAAATGTAAACATAAGAAGAAAAAAAACGGCCATCACGTATGGATCAACGTAACTAAAGGCCCAGCCCATCACTATTCCCTGGCAATCAATTGGACAGGCCACAGCATAAATCAATACGTATAGACCAACCTAGCCAGTGTGCCTCAGTCCATTAGGTAAAAGGGTCCAAATCTTTTCTTTTGAACAAACTACCATCTAACTGTATTAGTAACAATCTATTCCTAAAAAAAGTAACAATCTAAATATATCTTAAAAAAGTATCAATGCAAATTAGAACCGCACCTCACTATGCATGCTAAAATGGTAGCACCACGGGCGCGGCGTGCCGCCGCGCCTATGCTTCCTAGTATCACGTTTATGTGACAAACCGAACAAAACCGTAGACTGAAACCAACCCGTTTCAGCCCCCACTCCTCACGCAGCAAAGGAAAAGAGCGCTCATCTGAAGAAAAAAAAAGGAAAAGAGCACTCCAAGGACCCAGCGCTGAAAGGAAAACTACCCTAACCATGTCGATTGAATCTTTGCCGGCCGTCGCCGTCGATGCGCCGCCCGGCTTCCGTCGCTCGCCCTGCTGCCTCCGGAGTCACGCGCGCCGCGCCGCTCACGCCTTCTTCCCCGTTTCCCCTTGTTTCCTGGCCCATCCCCATCCGCGCCGCCTCCCCATCTGCCATGGTCGGCTGGAAACCGTTGGTCAGCTCGACTATGGCAACTGCCGATGCCAATCGTGGAGCTTGCCGATCGTGGAGCTCGTGCTGGTTACCTCCTCCACCAATACAAAAGGTACGAGCCTCCTATTCTCTTACTATTGCCGCACGTCCTGCATCAAATCCCCCAATCTTTCGCCTCCCTCCAGTCGACGCCAGGAGCTCGCTGCGCCCGTGCTTTACGGCGGCGGTAGCGTGTACGTGTTCCTGCATAGCGCGCACGACGGCGACGCCAACGCCGGAGCCCGTTGAACCATAAAAGTTGCTGCTATTTACCATAGTCTTCATCTAATTCTTGTGATTTCCGCGCTTTACAGGACTTGGAGACACCGGGCCTGGAGAAATTCACCGCCGTGCGCCAAGACCACCTTCGTCTCCATCGACTTGTCGAATCTCATCCAGAAGGTTTACCCTTCTGCCTTTGGGTGTGGTTAATGAGAATGGAACTCCGCGTTTTTTGCGCTTTGTAGGATCGATTTGCTTGTGCCTGTGTTGTGTGTACTGTATCTGGCATGATTATGCTGAAACGTATGCCTTGATATCTTGGTACTTCCCTGTAACATGTAGAGATTCCATGAACTTGTTGTTCCTTCTTATTCTGCATCCAGGTGATCACTCTCTGAATTACTCAATTCACATCTACTTTGCCTTTGATTCACTAAAACTTGTGATTCATGCATTGAAGCAGCGGTACAATCTTTGTTTTCTCGCTTGGTTCTTCCTAATAATGGAACCTACAAGGATTTCACGAATCAAATATAAGGATCTAAAGGACAAGTTAAATGCCACCTATGCAAAGCTTCTGGATTCGCTGCAGTTTAGCTTAGAGCAAATGTTGTAGACCAACACTCAAGTTTCATTTATATCGGTAGCTCCATGCTTATAGTAGGTAAAAGACCATTCGACACACTAGAATTGCCTTCACTATTTTCAAAGTTTTTTTGGAATGACCAACTTCAAGAAACTTTGGTATCTAAAGCAACATGGGGGAATGCACTCTAAGTTGAAATGCCAATATTATGTTGTAACTCATGATTTTACTATGTAATATATGCAGGTTTCAATCTCAAGTCAATCCATCATTTTACATCGAGTTCCTGTAGGACACGTTGGAGTAGGAGGTGCTCTTTTCAAAACCAACACTACAGGTAGTTATTTGTTCAAATGTTTTTGGCTTTTATTTTCTGTTTGAGTGCCTTTTCACTACTTTTTCTCTCTTGCTAGGTTGTCATCTAAAGTTGTCGCTTATTATTATTACCCAGTTTGAGCCACTACAGGTTACACTCCATAATACCCATTTTTTATGTTTGATACTTAAATTCTTGATGGTTTGTTTTGCTTCCTCTGAAAACTGATATTGCTCATGGAGGTACGATGATAGGCTAATATAGCAACTTAGCAAGTGGCATACAGATTTGGAAAACATTAAAACACGACACAGAATAAATATTTAGTCTTCTTCCTCATCCTCTGACCGCACCAGCATCCACCTCTCCAAATGAGATACCTTCCAACTCTGGCTCATCAATTAGCAAGTTTGCAACTTCAAGCAGACCAACACCCGTGAGAGACTCAAAAGCATCTCCTCCAACATCCCACATAAGTGATTCACCCCTTTTGTAAGCATCAGATCTTCTTGAGAGCAATCTCAAATTAGTATGGTTGAACACTAAATCTTGTGCACGCTTGGTTCTGAGACAACTAAACATTAGGACTAACTGTATCTTCATAAATGGATCTACTCACTGTATGTTGTTTCTTATCTGTGTGACTGTGTGGATCTCTGAACGAACTTGTTGCTTATATTCAGAAACAGACTGACATAATGTTTGCTTGCACTGAATGTTATTGGGAATGATGTAATGTTTGCTTGCTATCTGAAACAATATGGGGGAATGCCCCCTACGTTGATATGTAGAGATTATGATGTAACTCATGATTTTCCCCTGTAATATGTGCAGGTTTATATCTCAAGTCAATCCAGCATTTCATATCGAGTTCCTATAGGATACGTTGGGGTAGGAGACTAGGAGGTGCTCTGTTGAAAACCAACACTACAGGTAGTTTTTTGTTCAAATGTTTCTTGGTTTTTATTTTCTGTTTGAGTGCTTCTTCACTATTTTTCTCTGTTGCTAGATTGTAATCCGAAGTTGTTGTTTATTATTACACACTTTGAGCCAATACAGGTTACACTCCAAATATACCCCATTTTTTATGTTTGATGCTAAATTTCTGATGATTTGTAATTGCTTCCTCTGAAAACTGCTACTGTTCATCCGTAAATTATGTGGTTGCTTAACATTTTCAATCAATCAATTTGTATTGGTAACTCAGCCAACATGGTTCAGTTTAAGTAAACAGTAACTTTCGTGCTATGAAAACTGAAACATCATGCTTGCGCTATTTTTTATTGACGTGCTGCCAGTAGGAGATAAAAGAAAGCAGCTCCCGTGTCAGTTCTACCAAATAGACATGTTGCAGACAAGCTTATGAATTAGTGTTTTCCATTTTTCCTTTAAGACTCCGAACTGAAACTTCTTGATAATATATACATGTCCTTTACGATACCATTTTCTTCAACCATTATTTAAAAAACGCCTATGCTTTCGCCACCACAAACGAGAGGAGAAGAAAACCACTCCTAAAAGATATCCACATCCCTAACATGCCCCTTTCCCGTAGTACCGAAATGATCCTGAATGAGCAACTAATAGAGCACTTCTGTATTACCTCACTAATAAATTGTAAGAATACAATATGGCAAACATGTGCTAACCTCTGCTTATTTTAGCATCAGATCCCGTGATAACATGCTATAGGTAGTGTTTCTACTATGACCATATCTTATAATTATGCAGACTATTTCTGTTTGTTGTTACTGAAGTACACAAATATATGGTTCAAAGGTAGTGTTTGAGTTTCCAATTCTTACAAGTTACATACTTCTTTGTAGCATATCAAGTTTTCAACACCATTAATGAGCTTCAGAATCCATATTTCTTTGGACATGCGTACAGTTAATAGTAATCTCTACTATATTAAAGCTCTAGCGGTGGTGTCCCATGGTAGGTCGTCTGTCCCGTGCCACCGCATGCCTTATAACGCTAAAAAACCCGAAGAAATCCCGAAAAACCAGACCCACCCACTCCCTGGCCTCTTTGTGAGCATACTCTGGCCTCTTTGTATTATTTGCTTACCTTCTGGACGACATTGTACAAGATGACATACTTTAATATCTCTTTGTGGCCTTGTTTTAATGTGGTTTTGGTGTGTTTCCCCCCGTCTCGGTCATAAACCCGAGGACTAGCTATCTTAAGTTTGCTTGGTATCATGTTTCAGGATGGCTTCCCAATATGACAAAAGATGGTTTATATCCATGCTATTCACTGATTGCCTCCTAGAGCTTGTCGATTCATCATTTATAGTTCTATTTAGTTTGTAATGTTACATAAGAAACTCTGAAGTCATTCATACATTTGATCAAATCTGTGCATACGCAGTCACTGTGCTTCATTACCAAAAGCCGGTTATGTCTTTCTTGTTTATACTCTTGTTGCTAATTGCAAACAATAAAATGACTGCACTATTTTGGCTACTGTATAGGATTAATATCATATTTTTTTGAACTGTTGTACCACCAGTTGTGAACTGATCAAGTGTTTCTGATGGATCATCTTTGTCATCCATGCCTAAAGAAAACAAGAACTGATCAAGTGTAGATGCATTTAAGAACTGGCATTGTTCTTTTCTTGCAGGTGGAGGCGGTGGTTCTGGAGGGGGACATCCTAGCATCGCGAGGGCACTTGGCAGATATATATCACATTTTGAAGGTGTGCAACCTTCTACTCGATCAGATCTGTTTCGTTGAGCTGGGTAACTAGGTAATAGAGATTTGCGTATTCATTACACCTCAAGTTCAGTATCAAAGTGCATACTTCACTGGAGTACACCTAATTATATCTCATATAGAATTTTTGATGGCTATCTATTTTGCCTGCTGCCTACACAAAAGTTCTCATGTTGTCTGTATGTCATATAGGTCTTACTTGAAATAATTAAAAATTGTCTGATGTGTTCTGGACAATGCACACCTTCAAACTTTAACAGGACCATTCATTGGTTAAACTGCTCTGCCACCTATTCTTCTTTACTATGTTGTCCGGTGCCAGGCCTCCAAACTTTCAGTTTAGATGTCAAGTGGTCCAATGCACAAAGCGAGAAATTAAAGTACATGAATCTATTAATGGTTTATTTTGTGTGAACTTGTCCCATATCGGAATTTAAGAACAAGAGTGTCGTATTGTTGCAGATATCTCAACTTTCTTGGGTGTCAATTCTTACTGAAAACAGCCAAATGGTCATGTATAGATTGGTAGCTGATCCATCACACAATTTCGTAAATTGCTATTTTTTTGGATCAACTTGCTATATCTCTAGGTGTGTGTAATAGTGGCCATCTTTTATTCTCATTGTCATGTCATCGTTCTTTTATCTTGAAGTGGTTTGAACCAATTAGTTTATTGCTTAGGTAACTACGATTTTGATCACAATATGAAATTGGTCTTTTTTTCCATCTTCATACACATGAGTGATTTCATATTCGACATTTTTAGCTTCCTGAATTTTCTATCACTATTTGTAGGTCCTGCTGCTAAGAAGCCGTGGGGAACTCCTAAGGAAAAACGGTCATCAGTGAACAAGGATGGTAAAATATTCTACAGAAATCAAGTGTGCTTTTATGTTACATGCATCTTATATTACAAGCTTTTATGTGACAAGATATCACGCAAGCTTCTAAAATGTTTGTGCTTGATATCCTGGTACCAATTCAGAGCAAACTAGATCATGAAAAAAACATTCTTCTTTGATGACATGGTACAAGTGGTTTTACGAGAAAGGGAACTCTACATATTTGCTAGCAGTCTAGGTTGGATCCACTTCAGCCTCATAAATTGCAAGAATACCATTGGCAAACCTTTGCTAACCTCTGCTTATTTGTGTGTGAATGTAAAGTTAATGGGTGAACACATGTTGCTTTGAGTGATTACCCTGTAAAGTATAGCATACCAATACCTTGCTAACCTCTGCTTATTCTCCTTGTTTAGCACCGTGAGTATTCAGAAGCACCCTGGCGAAATTTAATTTACAGGGTAACTTAATTAATCATAGCGGCCATAGTATACGCATGGAACATTTAATTAAGAATGAACGGCATTGGTATTGATATACTAGACGCCAATAGTTATGATTTCAGAAAACAGACTGAAAAATGGGCATAGATAATAATCTGACCCGCAACCTTAATTATTTTGGTGCTGCCATGCTATCTTGTCCTTATGTCCACTAAAATGGAGCTGAGAATTCTAAATAGTGCTTTCCTATTTCGGAAAAACTTATTCTTTGTCTACCATATGCATGTAAGTATGCCACAAATAAATTAGTGAAAACTGATACATTATTTATAGTGGAATGATTGATGCAAACATGCAATATTAGTTGTCCAAGAAAAAAACTCTAGATTTGTTACATGTTTCCATACGGACATTTGTGTTACATGTTTCCATTTGTCATGCAGCCAACGGTTCGAAACGAGTGCATCGAAATGCTATCCTTCTTAGCGTCGCCAAACGCATGTAGGCCGAGGGCTAAACGATACGCTGAAACCGTCGCTTCCATTGCGACTCTTGGGCATCCCTACATGCCGGATTCCCCATCCATGAAACACACACTTTATGCTTTGATGATGACTGACTTCATGGAGGAAATGTCGCGTATGCGGATGGAGTATGCTAGCTGTGTTGGTAAGTGATGCCCTTACACCAAGCCATTGCTGTGAATTTTTTAGGTGCCTTTCCTGACATAAACCATTCTTTTCTATAGCCACTATCCTCCATGAAGAAGAGAAGATGATGATGGAATGTTAACCGCCGCTTCACAAGAGCCCAACTAAGGAGAATGAGCGCTCAACGGTGTGACAATACGCGTTGAAGAAGTTATAGTGGTAGTGTTAAGTGTTGTGTTAAAATGATACTAATAGATGATCGTCTATCTCTCGTAAGATGATCATCTCTCTATCATAGGCTTAGTAATCAGAATCAGGAATATTGTTTAGGCATGATGTATGGATGTGTTATCGTGTCTCCTACCTATGATTGGAGCATATGAATGATATGAAAGCTAAGTACTGGTGACATCAATTTGTTTTTCCTTGTGTGTTTTCTACTTGGAATAATTGCACATGGCATTTTTACCAAACTATACATGTAACATGGATGGTACAGGTAATGTGCCCATTTTTATCTGATCATGTGACATCGATGAATCATAGAATTACCTGGCATTGTGCTATAGTCCTATTTAAAATGATATCGACAATTGTATGGGAATTAGGCTCAATTCTATCTACAGGAATTACAGCGTTCCTTTGGTAAGTTAGTATTGCATGTGTTGTATGTTAATCTTCCTCGTGATTATTTTTCCCTCCATTTCTTCATGATTATATTTTTTTAGTTTCCCTGATAAAATGTGCTCTCTCTTTTTAGTGTAAATATGAATAACATGTGAAGGAACTCATAAGATCTTGTAACATAATTTTAATTTTCTGTTTTCTATGCATGTCAAATATGACTTTTAGATTTATCTTGTTGTATGTTCACTCTTGCATCAGGATGTGTTGAAAGGAACAAAACTCAAATGCAACATCATGTGTTGTAATATGATGTGACGAGGAAACTTCTAGAAAACATCGTGGCAACGCACGGGCATTCAACTAGTCAGTCATAATATATCTAGGTACTTCAAATCTAGGAAAAATAATATCTAAAAGCATTTTTAAAGAGGTCTCACCATCAGCACTTTTTGTAGGTATAGCTTCTACCCATTTAGTAACATAATCAACAACGACAAGTATATGATACCTTCTGAAGAAGGGAAAGGACCCATGAAGTCGAATCCCCAACAATCGAATGGTTCAATGACAAGAGTATAATTCATAGGCATTTCATTGCGTCTAGAGATATTACCAACTCTTTGACATTCGTCACAAGATAAGATAAACTTCCTTGCATCTTTGAAAAGTGTTGGCCAATAGAAACCTGATTGCAGAACCTTTTGTGCGGTTCTGTCTCCAGCGTGATGTCCTCCATAAACACTACCATGACATTTACTCAATATCTCCTGTTGTTCATATTTAGGAACACATCTTCGCATAATACCGTCCACTCCTTCTTTATATAAGTGTGGGTCATCCCAAAAATAATGCCTCAAGTCATAAAAGAATTTCCTCCTTTGCTGAGCTGAAAAGGTTGGAGGCAAATACTTCGAAACAATAAAGTTAGCATAATCTGCATACCATGGGCTCTCTCGTGAGCTCACCTTTATTACAGCCAATTGTTCATTTGGAAAACTATCATTAACAGGAACAGGATCATAAGCAATATTTTCCAATCTAGACAAATTATCAGCAACAGGATTATCAGCACCTTTCCTATCTATAATATGTAAATCAAATTCTTGCAAAAGAAGTACCCATCTAATAAGCCTTGGCTTAGCATCTTTCTTTGTCATAATGTATCTAATTGCAGCATGATCAGTATGAATCGTGACTTTTGAATCAACAATATAGGGTCTAAACTTGTCACAAGCAAAGACTACAGCTAACAATTCCTTTTCAGTTGTAGCATAATTTCTTTGAGCAGCATCAAGAGTCTTACTAGCATAATGAATAACATTTAATTTTTTATCTACCCGCTGTCCAAGAACAGCGCCTACACAAAATCACTAGCATCACACATAATTTCAAAAGGCAAATTCCAATCAGGAGGTTCAACTACAGGAGCAGTTGTTAAGGCTTTCTTTAGAGTTTCAAAAGCTTCCTTACAATCATCATCAAAAACAAAAGGTACATCTTTTGAAGAAGATTAGTAAGAGGCTTTGAAATTTTAGTGAAATCTTTAATAAATCTCCTATAAAACCCAGCATGACCAAGAACACTACGAATACCTTTAACATCCCTGGATAGGGCATCTTCTCAATTGCTTCAACTTTAGCTCTATCAACTTCAATACCTCTCTCGGAAATTTTATGTCCCAATACAATTCCTTCATTAACCATAAAGTGGCATTTCTCCCAATTAAGAACAAGGTTAGTTTCTTCACATCTCTGCAAAACTTTATCGAGGTTTCGCAAGCAATTATCAAAAGAATTCCCATAGACAGAAAAATCATCCATGAACACCTCTACAATACTCTCGCAAAAGCCATGAAAAATAGCAGACATGCATCTTTGAAAAGTAGCAGGAGCATTACATAAACCAAAAGGCATACGCCTATAAGCATAAGTTCCATAAGGACAAGTAAACGTGGTTTTCTCTTGATCTTTAGTTTTAACAGCAATTTGTGAAAATCCAGAATAACCATCAAGAAAACAAAAGTGAGTATTTTTAGACAACCTTTCTAGCATTTGATCAATAAATGGTAAAGTGTAATGATCTTTCTTAGTAACTTTATTAACTTTTCGAAAATCAATGCACATTCTATACCCTACAACTACTCTTTGAGGAATAAGCTCATCATTATCATTAGGCACAACAGTCATTCCTCCTTTCTTAGGAACACAATGCACAGGACTAACCCATCTACTATCAGCAATAGGATATATAATACCAGCTTCAAGAAGTTTTAATACCTCGTTCCTTACCACCTCTTTCATCTTCGGAATTAGACGACGTTGATGTTCAACAACAGGCTTTGCATCATCTTCCATATTAATAGCATGTTGGCAAATAGAAGGAGAAATCCCTTTCAAATCATCAAGAGTATAGCCAATAGCTCCTCGATGTTTCTTCAATATTTCCAATAACCTTTCTTCCTCAATCTCTGAAAGCTTAGAACTAATAATAACATGATATATTTTCTTATCATCAATATGAGCATATTTAAGACTATCAGGTAAAGGCTTTAAATCAAAAACAGGATCTTCCTTTGGTGGCGGTGTTGTACCCAAATCTGCCACCGGTAAATCATGCTTGAGAATAGGTTGGCGAAGAAAAATTTCCTCTAACTCATCTCTTTCTTTCCTAAAAGCTTCACTTTCACTATTCTCCAAATGTTGCTGCAAAGGATTATTAGGAACAAGAACAATAGATGCACACTGCTCCATTTTAAAATCATTACTAGGCAAGTCAGCTTTATAAGGAGTTTTGGTAAATTTAGAAAAGTTAAATTCATAAGGTTCACCAGCAAATCTAGTCAAAATTTTCTCTTTCTTACAATCTATAATAGCTCCACAAGTATTTAGAAAAGGTCTACCAAAAATGATAGGACAATGATCACTAGCAGCAGAACCAAGTACCAAAAAGTCAGCAGGATATTTAATCTTACCACATAGAACTTCCACATCTCGAACAATACCAATTGGAGAAATAGTTTCTCTATTAGCCAGCTGAATAACCACATCAATATCTTCAAGTTCACAAGAATCAATTTCGTGCATAATCTCCGTGTAAAGCTCATAAGGAATAGCACTAACGCTTGCACCAATATCACATAAACCATAATAGCAATGATCACCAATTCTAACAGATAGCATAGGAACACTAACTTGTTTGGGTTTATTAGGATGTGAAACAATATTAGAAGCATCTTCACAAAAAATAATATGACCATCCTCCACATTTTCAGTCACAAGATCTTTAACTATTGCAACAGCAGGTTCAATTTTAATTTGTTCTTCAGGTTCTATGGGTTTCTTTTAACTTTTGTGAACCGCACTAGATATAACAGAGTACTCTTTCATTTTAGCAGGAAAGGAGTTTTTTCAATATAAGCTTCAGGAATAACATGATCAACAGTTTCAATCACTACACATTTGTTTACAGATGAATCAACTTTATCTTTATACGGTTCATGATACTTATCAAAATTCTTCTTAGGCAATTCATAATGAGAGGCAAAAGCTTTATAAAGATTTGCAACAACTTGGAAATCAAGACCATATGTAGCACTCATATTACAAAATTTATCAGTATCCATAAAAGCTTCAATGCATTTATAATCATAAATTATACCTGATTCTCTATCTTTGTCGTTCTCCCATCCTTCAGTATTTTCTTGGATCCGATCAAGAAGGTCCCATTTAAACTCTTCTTTGTTGCGTGTAAATGATCCAGAACAAGAAGTCTTGTCTTGAAAAGAAAGTCTTGCATAGAAATTATCAATAATAACATTACCAGGAAGCTCATGAATGGGGCATTTGAGCATTAAAGACTTCAATCTCCCCCAAGCTTGGGCAATACTCTCTCCATCATGAGGCCAGAAATTATATATGCGGTTCCGATCTTTGTGAATTTCACTTGGAGGATAAAATTTAGAATAAAATAAAGGCACAATGTCCTCCCAATCAATAGAATCACCATTCTTCAGCAATTTATACCAATGCGCCGCTTTACCAGACAACGATATAGTGAATAGTTTCTTTCTAACTTCATTCATAGCAATACCTGCACATTTGAATAACCCGCATAATTCATGCAAAAAGTAAATGATCACCAGGATGGACAGTTCCATCCCCTTCATAGCGGTTATCCATTACACGTTCAATAATTTTCATAGGTATTTTATATGGTACTACTTCCTCACCTGGCGCTTCATCCACTACCGTTGCAGTAGTAGTAGATTTCCCAAATATAAATTGAAGAGAAGATCTCTCCATAATGACTTATAGCAGCAGGCAGAAATAAAATCAGCACAAACAGTAAAGGTTTTCCTTACCAATTCCACTTACCAATAGCGCTTCACTCACCGGCAACGGCGCCAGAAAATAGTCTTGATGACCCACAAGTATAGGGGCTGTATCGTAGTATCTTCGATAAGTAAGAATGTCGATCCCAACGAGGACCAGAAGGTGTTGACAAGCAGTTTCGATGAAGGATTCACTGTAAATGCTCACAGACAAGTATTCAAGGGGTTTTGATGTAACAGATGAATAAAGTACGAGTAAGTAAAATGCGAGAGAAATAATTGCAGCGAGTGGCCCAATCCTTTTTAGCACAAAGGACAAGCCGGTTTGTTTACTTATAATGACCAAACGTTCTTGAGGACACACGGGGATTTTAGTCTAGTGCTTTCGCTTCATGTAGCTAAATAATCTTCATTGTTTTGATAAGTGTTGTGTGGGTGAACCTATGCTAATGCACCGCCCTTCCTAGGACTAATACATACTTGTGATTATACCCCTTGCAAGCATCCGCAACTACAAGAAAGTAATTAAGATAAATCTAACCATAGCCTTAAACTCTGAGATCCTGCGATCCCTCTTGCATCGATATACTAACGGGGCTTAGGTTTCTGTCACTCCGGCAACCCCGCAATTAGCAACCGAATACAAGATGCACTCCCCTAGGCCCATAAATGGTGAAGTGTCGTGTAGTCGACATTCACACGACACCACTAGAAGAATGACACCACAACTTAAATATCATAACATTGAATATTACTCAACCATAATTCACTACTAGCATTTAGACTTCACCCATGTCCTCAAGAACTAAATGAACTACTCACGAGACATCATATGGAATACAATCAGAGGTGATATGATGATGAATAACAATCTGAACATAAACCTTGGTTCAATGGTTTCACTCAATAGCATCAATAACAAGTAGAAAATAACGCCGGGAGAGTTTCCCCTAACAAACAATCAAGATCCAACCCAAATCGTTACATCGGTGATGAGGTGCAGCGGTGGTGATGGCGGTGTAGATGGTGGAGATGATGATGATGATGATGGAGATGATGTCCAGCTCGATGACGATGGCGATGGCGTCGATTTCCCCCTCCGGGAGGGAATTTCCCCGGCGGATTCCCTGCCCGCCGGAGAGCTCTTTTCTCTCTGGTGTTCTCCGCCCCGCGAGGCGGCTGTAACTCTTCGTGCGGTACCCTCTGTGGCTTAGGTTTTCGGGACGAAGGAGTACGCGAAGAAAAGGAGGCGAAAGGGGCTGTGGGGCCCCCACACCACAAGGTGGCGCGGCCAGCCATGGGCCGCGCCGGCCTGTGGTCTGGGCCCACCTTGGGTCCCCTCTTCTCCCCCTTCTGGCTCCCTCCGTCATCTGGAAAAATAGGAATTTACATGTAATTTCCTTCCACAGTTGATCTTCCGAAATATTGCGTTCTGACGGTGCTTTTTCCAGCAGAATCCTGACTCCGGTGCTTGATCCTCCAATAATGATGAAACATGCAAAATAGATGAAATAACATAAGTATTGTGTCCCAATATGAAATATATCAATGAATAACAGGAAATTATGATATAAAATAGTGATGCAAATTGGACGTATCATTCACCACCATCTATATCACCTGCGTTTTAATATCTCTTCGCCGAACTAGTGCACCTATACATCTGACAAGTGTACTAGGTGTGTTGGGGACACAAGAAATTTCTTGTATCTTAATTGCAGGGTTGCTTGAGAGGAATATCTTTGACCTCTACCTCCCTGAGTTCGATAAACCTTGGGTGATTCACTTAAGGGAAACTTGCTGCTGTTCTACAAACCTCTGCTCTTGGAGGCCCAACACTGTCTACAGGAATAGAAACGTGCGAGACATCAAGCTATTTTCTGCGCCGTTGCGGGGAGGTAAGGTAGAAGGTATTCACATCCTCCGACTACTAAGCTATTTCCTAGCACTGTTGCCGGTGTGTGAGTGCTCGAAGCTATCTCCTTTAGATTCTGCAATTTTATCTTTTTGTCTCTTGTTTTTATTTTCACTAGTTAGGCATAATGGACAACAAATTTGGTGAGCTCTTTAATCTTTTTCCCGAGTTAAGACATGAATTGTTTGATGCGAAAATTAAAAAACCTTATTTGCATGCTAGTAGCAATGTTATTAGTATGAACGCAATTACTACTAATGCTATGGAAAAGTCTAAACTTGGGGAAGCTAGTTTTTATGATCTTTCTAGCTTCCCAGCTTTAGGGGAGAAAATTTTCTCTGATAATACTTTATCTCCCATATGCGATAACTCTAATGATGCTTGTGATATTTTAAATCCACCTACTGAAAATATTCCTTTCAAGATACCTATGAAAATTATTGAACTTGTTCTGGATAACCGCTATGAAGGGGATGGAACTGTCCATCCTGGAGATCATTTACTGTTTTTACATGAATTATGCAGGTTATTCAAGTGTGCAGGTATTTCTATGGATGAAGTTAGGAATAAATTGTTCTCTGTGCCGATGTCTTGTAAAGCATCGCATTGGTATAAACTGCTTAAGGATGGGCATTCTCTTGATTGGAAGGATATTATGCGTCTCTTTTATTCTAAATTTTATCCTCCTCATGAAGTGCATGTTGATAGGAATTACATTTATAACTTTTATCCTCGTGATGGAGAGAGTATTTCCCAAGCATGGGGGAGATTGAAGTCACTAATGCTCAAATGTCCCATTCATGAGCTCCCCCGTAATGTTATTATTAATAATTTTTATGCGAGGCTTTCAGGACACCACAAGGACTATCTAGATGCCTGTTTGGAGGGATCTTTCACAAGCAAGGAGGTTGAAGCTAGATGGGATCTTCTTGAAAGAATTCAAAGCAATACTGAAGATTGGGAGAATGACAAAGGTAAAGAATCAGGTATAAACTACGAGTATGATTGCATTAAGTCTTTCGCTCAAACTGCTGATTTTCAAGAGCTTAGTGCTAAATATGGTCTTGATCCTCAAATTATGGTCGATTACTATAGAGCCTTTGCTTCTCATATTAATGTTCCTAAAGAAAATTGGTACATGTATCATGAACCTTTTAAAGACACTTGCATGGAAAATGAAATTGTTGTTAATGATTGCAATAAACATGCCCAAACATCTGAAAATACTATTTCTTATAAGCATGTTAATTTTTGTGGAATGCATAGACCTTGTGGAATTAATCAAATCGAAGATGAATATTGTATCCATCACAGGAATGAAAAAACTAGAAAGTGGTCTAGGGCTCTAGATGATCTTGGTGAAAAAGTTTGTGCCCTCTATCCTTTTATTTGTGAACTTTGTATGAAGAGGGTCATTTTAATTTTCAATGTTCTGGTCATAATGATAGTATTTCGAATTTAATGAGTACTTCAAGTCTATATTATGATAACATGATCACTGATAATCAGCATGATGAACTTACTTTATTTTGGGGTGTGAAGAGTTATCAAGAAAAATTTCTTTGTTAGATATGAGTGATCTTGATATGCATAGTGTGTTGCATGGATGTTATCTCTATTGTGTTAATAATTGCCATGCCAACACCTTGATACGTCTCAAACGTATCTATAATTTCTTATGTTCCATGCTACTTTTATGACAATACTTGAATGTTTTATACATACTTTACAGCATTATTATACATTTTCCGGCACTAACCTATTAACAAGATGCCGAAGCGCCCGTTGTCTGCTGTTTTTGGTTTCAGAAATCCTAGTAAGGAAATATTCTCGGAATTGGACGAAATCAACGCCAGGGTCCTATTTTTCCACGAAGCTTCCAGAAGACCGAAGAGATAACGAAGTGGGGCCACGAGGTGGCCGACCACAGGCGGCGTGGCCCGGCCCCGGCCGCGCGGCCCTATGGTGTGGGCCCTCGTGACGCCCCCTGACCTACCCTTCCGCCTACATATAGCCTTCGTCGTGAATACCCCTGTACCGAGAGCCACGATACGGAAAACCTTCTAGAGACGCCGCCGCCGCCAATCCCATCTCGAGGGATTCAGGAGATCGCCTCCGGCACCCTGCCGGAGAGGGGAATCATCACCGGAGGGGCTCTACATCATCATGCCCGCCTCCGGATTGATGTGTGAGTAGTTCATCCTTGGACTATGGGTCCATAGCAGTAGCTAGATGGTTGTCTTCTCCGCTTGTTCTATCATTGTTTAGATCTTGTGAGCTGCCTAACATGATCAAGATCATCTATTTGTAATGCTACATGTTGTGTTTGGTGGGATCCGATGAATCTAGAATACTATGTTAAGTTGATTATCAATCTATCATATATGTGTTGTTTATGTTCTTGCATGCTCTCTGTTGCTAGTAGAGGCTCTGGCCAAGTTGATACTTGTAACTCCAAGAGGGGGTATTTATGCTCGATAGTGGGTTCATGCCTCCATTGAATCTGGGACAGTGACATAAAGTTCTAAGGTTGTGGATGTGCTGTTGCTACTAGGGATAAAACATCGATGCTTTGTCTAACGATATTTGTGTTGATTACATTACGCACCACACTTAATGCAATTATCTGTTGTTTACAACTTAATACGGGGGTGCGGATGCTAACCCGAAGGTGGATTATTTAGGCATAGATGCATGCTGGATAGCGGTCTATGTACTTTGTTGTAATGCCCTGATTAAATCACATAGTAGTCATCGTTGATATGTATTGAATCTTGATTTGTCAATTTCCCACCTGTAATTTGTTCACCCAACATGCTAGTTATCTTATTGGAGAGACGCCACTAGTGAACTGTGGACTGATGTCTACGGTGCTTCTATTCTTGTAGACAGTGTTGGGCCTCCAAGAGCAGAGGTTTGTAGAACAGCAGCAAGTTTTCCCTTAAGTGGATCACCCAAGGTTTATCGAACTCAGGGAGGAAGAGGTCAAAGATATCCCTCTCATGCAACCCTGCAACCACAAAGCAAGAAGTCTCTTGTGTCCCCAACACACCTAATAGGTGCACTAGTTCGGCGAAGAGATAGTGAAATACAAGTGGTATGAATGAATATGAGCAGTAGTACGGCGCCAGAATAGCTCGCTGGCATGCTTGATGGTAGTAATATTGCAGGAAGTAAACATGCGAGTAACCAGTAGTAATGCAGCAAAACAAGAAACAAGCGATAAGCGTATTTAGGAACAAGGCCTAGGGATTAGACTTTCACTAGTGGACACTCTCAACATTGATCACATAACAGAATAGATAAATGCATACTCTACACTCTCTTGTTGGATGATGAACACATTGCGTAGGATTACACGAACCCTCAATGCCGGAGTTAACAAGCTCCACAATTCAATGTTCATATTTAAATAACCTTAGAGTGCATGAAAGATCGACACGACTAAACCAAGTACTAACATAGCATGCACACTGTCACCTTCACACCATGTAGGAGGAATAGATCACATCAATACCATCATAGCAATAGTTAACTTCATAATCTACAAGAGATCATAATCATAGCCTACGCCAAGTACTAACACGGATGCACACACTGTCACCATTACACCGTGCAGGAGGAATAAACTACTTTAATAACATCACTAGAGTAGCACATAGATAAATTGTGATACAAAACACATTGCAATCATAAAGAGATATAAATAAGCACTTCACTATGCCATTCATAATAGTGAATAAGTATTCTGTGAAATATAGCCTAAGAGACCCACACGGTGCACACACTGTCACCTTTACACACGTGGGACAAGGAGTCTCCGGAGATCACATAAGTAAAACCCACTTGACTAGCATAATGACATCTAGATTACAAGCATCATCATATGAATCTCAATCATGTAAGGCAGCTCATGAGATTATTGTATTGAAGTACATAGGAGAGAGATGAACCACATAGCTACCGGTACAGCCCCGAGCCTCGATGGAGAACTACTCCCTCCTCATGGGAGCAGCAGCGGTGATGAAGATGGCGGTGGAGATGGCAGCGGTGTCGATGGAGAAGCCTTCCGGGGCACTTCGTCCCGGCGGCGTGCCGAAACAGAGACTCCTGTCCCCCAGATCTTGGCTTCGCGATGGCGGCGGCTCGGAAGGTTTCGTGCACCGTGGCTGTCTCGGGGTTTTTAGGTCGGGGACCTTATATAGGTGAAAGGGCAGCCTCGGAGGGGTCTGGTGGGCCCACACACTAAGGCGGCGCGCCCCCTCTGGCCGCGCCGTGTTGTGTGGGCCCCCAGGGCTTCTCTGGCGGTGTCGGGTGTCTGGAAGCTTCGTCCAAAAATAGGATGTTGGGCATTGATTTCGTCCGATTCCGAGAATATTTCCTAACTAGGATTTCTGGAACCAAAAACAGCAGGAAACAGAACTGCACTTCGGCATCTCGTCAATAGGTTAGTTCCGAAAACGCATAAATATGACATATAATGTGTATAAAACATGTAGGTATCATCAATAAAGTAGCATGGAACATAAGAAATTATCGATACATTGGAGACGTATCAGCATCCCTTAGTTCTGCTCGTCCCGAGCAGGTAAAACGATAACAAAGATAATTTAAGTGACATGCCATCATAACCTTGATCATACTATTTGTAAACATATGTAATGAATGCAGCGATCAAAATAATGGTAATGACATGAGTAAACAAGTGAATCATAAAGCAAAGACTTTTCATGAATAGTACTTCAAGACAAGCATCAATAAGTCTTGCATAAGAGTTAACTCATAAAGCAATAAATCAAAGGTATTGAAGCAACACAAAGGAAGATTAAGTTTCAGCGGTTGCTTTCAACTTATAACATGTATATCTCATGGATATTGTCAACATAGAGTAATATAACAAGTGCAATATGCAAGTATGTAGGAATCAATGCACAGTTCACACAAGTGTTTGCTTCTTGAGGTGGAGAGAGATAGGTGAACTGACTCAACAATAAAAGTAAAAGAAAGGTCCTTCAAAGAGGAAAGCATCGATTGCTATATTTGTGCTAGAGCTTTTATTTTGAAAACATAAAGAGAGCATAAAAATAAAGTTTTGAGAGGTGTTTGTTGTTGTCAACGAATGGTAGCGGGTACTCTAACCCCCTTGCCAGACAAACCTTCAAAGAGCGGCTCCCATTTTATTTTTATTTTTGGGTGGCACTCCTTCCAACCTTTCTTTCACAAACCATGGCTAACCGAATCCTCGGGTGCCTGCCAACAATCTCATACCATGAAGGAGTGCCTTTTTATTTTAGTTTTATTATGATGACACTCCTCCCCACCTTTGCTTTCTCAAGCCATGGCTAACCGAATCCTTCGGGTGCCGTCCAACAATCACATACCATGGAGGAGTGTCTATTTTTGTTAATTAATTTGGGACTGGGAATCCCATTGCCAGCTCTTTTTGCAAAATTATTGGATAAGCGGATGAAGCCACTAGTCCATTGGTGAAAGTTGCCCAACAAGATTGAAAGATAAACACCACATACTTCCTCATGAGCTATAAAACATTGACACAAATAAGAGGTAATAACTTTTGAATTGTTTAAAGATAGCACTCAAGCAATTTACTTTGAAATGGCGGAGAAATACCATGTAGTAGGTAGGTATGGTGGACACAAATGGCATAGTGGTTGGCTCAAGGATTTTGGATGCATGAGAAGTATTCCCTCTCGATACAAGGTTTAGGCTAGCAAGGTTATTTGAAGCAAACTCAAGGATGAACCGGTGCAGCAAAACTCACATAAAAAACATATTGTAAACATTATAAGACTTTATACCGTCTTCCTTGTTGTTCAAAACTCAATACTAGAAATTATCTAGACCTTAGAGAGACCAATTATGCAAACCAAATTTTAGCAAGCTCTATGTATTTCTTCATTAATAGGTGCAAAGTATATGATGCAAGAGCTTAAACATGAGCACACAATTTCAAAGTATCACATTATCCAAGACATTTTACCAATTACTACATGTAGCATTTTCTGTTTCCAACCATATAACAATTAACGAAGCAGTTTCAACCTTCGCCATGAAAATTAAAATCTAAGAATACATGTGTTCATACGAACCAGCGGAGCGTGTCTCTCTCCCACACAAGGATTTATTCAAACAAAAACAAAAACAAAAACATACAGACGCTCCAAGTAAAGTACATAAGATGTGACCGAATAAAAATATAGTTTCAAGAGAAGGAACCTGATACTTTGTCGATGAAGAAGGGGATGCCTTGGGCATCCCCAAGCTTAGATGCTTGAGTCTTCTTGAAATATGCAGGGGTGAACCACGGGGGCATCCCCAAGCTTAGAGCTTTCACTCCTCTTGATCATAGTATATCATACTCCTCTCTTGACCCTTGAAAACTTCCTTCACACCAAACTTCAAGCAAACTCATTAGAGGGTTAGTGCACAATAAAAATTTACATGTTCAGAGGTGACACAATCATTCTTTACACTTCTGGACATTGCATAAAGCTACTGGACATTAATGGATCAAAGAAATTCATCCAACATAGCAAAAGAGGCAATGCGAAATAAAAGGCAGAATCTGTCAAGACAGAACAGTTCGTAAAGACGAATTTTAAAATGGCACCAGACTTGCTCAAATGGAAAAACTCAAAACTAATGAAAGTTGCGTACATATCTGAGGATCACTCACGTAAATTGGCATAATTTTCTGAGTTACCTACAGAGAATTAGGCCCAGATTCGTGACAGCAAAGAAATCTGTCTCTGCGCAGTAATCCAAATCTAGTATGAACCTTACTATAGAGACTTTACTTGGCACACCAATGCAACAAAACTAAGATAAGGAGAGGTTGCTACAGTAGTAAAAACTTCCAAGACACAAATATAAAACAAAGTACTGTAGTAAAAAAAACACATGGGTTATCTCCCAAGAAGTTCTTTCTTTATAGCCATTAAGATTGGCTCAGCAGTTTTAATGATGCACTCGCAAGAAATAGAAGTTGAAGCAAAAGAGAGCATCAAGAGGAAAATTCAAAACACATTTAAGTCTAACATGCTTCCTATGCATAGGAATCTTGTAAATAAACAAGTTCATGAAGAGCAAAGTAACAAGCATAGGAAGATAAAACAAGTGTAGCTTCAAAAATTTCAGCACATAGAGAGGTGTTTTAGTAACATGAAAATTTTTACAACCATATTTTCCTTTCTCATAATAACTTTCAGTAGCAACATGAGCAAACTCAACAATATAACTATCACATAAAGCATTCTTATCATGAGTCTCATGCATAAAATTATTACTCTCCACATAGGCATAATCAATTTTATTAGTTGTAGTGGGAGCAAATTCAACAAAGTAGCTATCATTATTATTCTCATCATCAAATATAGGAGGCATAGTATCATCAAAGTAAATTTTCTCCTCAATGCTTGGGGGACTAAAAATATCATGCTCATCAAAGCCAGCTTCCCCAAGCTTAGAATTTTCCATAGCATTAGCAACAATAGTGTTCAAAGCATTCATATTAATATGTTCCATGGGTTTTTTAATTTTCGCATCAAACCATCCATGTCTTAAATCAGGAAATAGAATAAGAAGGTCATTGTTCCATTATGCCTAACTAGTGTAAACAAGAAACCAAATGTCGCAATTGCAGAGTCTAAAGGAAATAGCTTCGAGTACTTACAACGGCGCCGGAAAATATCTTAGTAGCCGAGATCCGGAGTGTGAGTACCTTTTACCTTTCCTCCCAACGGCGCCAGAAAATAGCTTGATGTCTACGGGTGCTTCTATTCTTGTAGACAGTGTTGGGCCTCCAAGAGCAAAGGTTTGTAGAACAGCAGCGAGTTTTCCCTTAAGTGGATCACCCAAGGTTTATCGAACTCAGGGAGGAAGAGGTCAAAGATATCCCTCTCAGCAACCCTGCAACCACAAAGCAAGAAGTCTCTTGTGTCCCCAACACACCTAATAGGTGCACTAGTTCGGCGAAGAGATAGTGAAATACAAGTGGTATGAATGAATATGAGAAGTAGTACGGCGCCAGAAAATAGCTTGCTGGCGTGCAGTTGATGGTAGTCATATTGTAGGAAGTAAACAAGCGTAGTAACGCAGCAGTAGTAACTCAAGTAAACAAGCAGCGATAGCGTATTTAGGAACAAGGCCTAGGGATTAGACTTTCACTAGTGGACACTCTCAACATTGATCACATAACAAAATAGATAAATGCATACTCTACACTCTCTTGTTGGATGATGAACACATTGCGTAGGATTACACGAACCCTCAATGCCGGAGTTAACAAGCTCCACAATTCAATGTTCATATTTAAATAACCTTAGAGTGCATGAAAGATCGACACGACTAAACCAAGTACTAACATAGCATGCACACTGTCACCTTCACACCATGTAGGAGGAATAGATCACATCAATACCATCATAGCAATAGTTAACTTCATAATCTACAAGAGATCATAATCATAGCCTACGCCAAGTACTAACACGGATGCACACACTGTCACCATTACACCGTGCAGGAGGAATAAACTACTTTAATAACATCACTAGAGTAGCACATAGATAAATTGTGATACAAAACACATTGCAATCATAAAGAGATATAAATAAGCACTTCACTATGCCATTCATAACAGTGAATAAGTATTCTGTGAAATATAGCCTAAGAGACCCACACGGTGCACACACTGTCACCTTTACACACGTGGGACAAGGAGTCTCCGGAGATCACATAAGTAAAACCCACTTGACTAGCATAATGACATCTAGATTACAAGCATCATCATATGAATCTCAATCATGTAAGGCAGCTCATGAGATTATTGTATTGAAGTACATAGGAGAGAGATGAACCACATAGCTACCGGTACAGCCCGAGCCTCGATGGAGAACTACTCCCTCCTCATGGGAGCAGCAGCGGTGATGAAGATGGCGGTGGAGATGGCAGCGGTGTCGATGGAGAAGCCTTCCGGGGGCACTTCCCCGTCCCGGCGGCGTGCCGGACAGACTCCTGTCCCCATCTTGGCTTCGCGATGGCGGCGGCTCGAAGGTTTCGCGTACCGTGGCTTATTCGTTCGGGTTTTTAGGTCAGGGACCTTATATAGGTGAAAGGGCAGCCTCGGAGGGGGTCCGTGGGCCCACACACAAGGCGGCGCGCCCCCTCGCCGCGGTGTTGTGTGGGGCCCCGTGGCTTCTCTCTGCGGTTCGGGTGTTCGGAAGCTTCGTCCAAAAATAGGATGTCTGGGCATTGATTTCGTCGATTCCGAGAATATTTCCTAACTAGGATTTCTGGAACCAAAAACAGCAGAAAACAGGAACTGGCACTTCGGCATCTCGTCAATAGGTTAGTTCCGGAAAACGCATAAATATGACATATAATGTGTATAAAACATGTAGGTATCGTCAATAAAGTAGCATGGAACATAAGAAATTATCGATACGTTGGAGACGTATCGTGGACCCCGGTCCATTCTTTTACATCTGAATACATTCTACTGCAATTATTGTTCTTACTTGTTCTTTGCAAACAAACACCATCTTCCACTCGATACGTTTAATCCTTTGTTTTCAGCAAGCCGGTGAGATTGACAACCTCACTGTTACGTTGGGACAAAGTACTTTGATTGTGTTGTGCAGGTTCCACGTTGGCGCCGGTTTCACTGGTGTTGCGCCGCACTACACTCCTCCACCAACAACCTTCACGTGCTTCTTGGCTCCTACTGGTTCGATAACCTTGGTTTCATACTGAGGGAAACTTGCTTCTATACGCATCATACCTTCCACTTGGGGTTCCCAACGGACGTGTGCATCTACGCGTATCACACCTACATACAAAGTGTTATAAAGGATGGGACTTTACCAAAATATGACAGGACTAATATGTGTTTTGTTCTTATTAATGAAAGAGAGGTATCCTCCCAAGTTTCTTCTATTGTTTCTAATAATAAACCAGGTTATGTGGAGAAGCTTCCTTTCAAGCCTCTTCCTCCTAAAGGAGGGAACGAGGAGAAGAAGAAGAAGAAGAAGAAGAAGAAGAAGAAGAAGAAGAAGAAGAAGAAGAAGAAGAAGAAGAAGAAGAAGAAGAAGAAGAAGAAGAAGAAGAAGGGGAAGAAGAAGGGGAAGAAGAAGGGGAAGAAGAAGGGGAAGAAGAAGGGGAAGAAGAAGGAAGAAGAAGGGGGAAGAAGAAGAAGGAGAAGAGGGGGAATAAAAAGAAAGAGGTAACGGCATATCCCCGCGTGTATGAGATAACGATAGGTAACCGTAAGTATGTTGCTCCTAATGATTATTATGATAATGAATCTGAGTACAATGATCTTCCTATGCCCTTTACCTATATTAGTGATCATGATTTGGAAGAGCACACTACTTTTGATACTGAAAATCTCTTTGGTACCGATTATGAAAGTAATGATGTTAGCACTATCCATGTTCCCTCAAACGATGATATTGAAAGCTCTAAACTTGGGGATGTTGTGCTTGAAGATCCTATAATTGAGACCTTTACTTTCAGTGAAAATGATGATATTATATCTTCGGGTTTAGATAATCGTTATAGAGATGGCTATGATATAGGTTATAATTATCCTAATGAAACTTGTCATAGTTATGATGGGATTGCCAAAAACCATTCCCTTAGTATGCAACTTGTTTACCATGTTCAAATTCTTGATAATGATCCTGCTCCAATTACTATTAATGAGAAGAGTTTTTCTTATGCCAAAAATAATGATACTTTTATGCATATGAACCATGATAAGAATGTTTTAAGTGATGGTTATATTGTAGATTTCATCAATGATGCTACTGAAAGTTATTATGAGAGAGGGAAACATGGTTATATGCATCTTAATAATATTAAGTTTCCCCTATTTATGTTGAGAATCTTGAAGTTGCGCTTGTGTTGCCTTCCTATGCTTGTCACTTTGTTCTTCATGAATTTATTTGTGTACAAGATTCCTATGCATAGGAAGCGGGTTAGGCTTAAATGCGCCTAGGCGCGGGCCAGCCCCAGGCCGTGCCTAGGCCTGGTGTGGGCGCCCCAGAGCCCCTCTCCGACCCGGTTTCGCTTCCTTTTGTTACGAAACTTTCTGCTATATAATCCCTTGAATCCCCCGAGGTCTGTATATCGTGTTCTCGTCGTGTTTTTGTTTTAATCTGTTTCTATCCAAATGTCATCTCGGGGTTCATCTTCAGAGGATCACGAGCTGCGACGCAGGCGCGAGCTCCTCCGTGATCTTGATCGGGGGACCCTTGTTGGACGGATGTAGGAAAGTAAAGGACATATTGATCATCAAGCAAAGAGGGACAGATTGCTGCAGGATCAAGGGCAAGAAAACCTACCCTTGTAGGGTCAATTAACGCTGGACATGACTTTTCTCATAATATGCAGGGACCAATACCACCACTTCCAGACCTCAGTTCCTTCCCTGCAGCAGAGGAAGCCATTCGAGTCAGCGATGAGTTTTGCGATAAATATCGAGCTCTGAGGAAGGAGGTGGAGATTCTTCGAGAGGAGAATAACAGGCTTCGCAGGTGATGTCTACGGGTGCTTCTATTCTTGTAGAGAGTGCTGGGCCTCCAAGACTAGAGGTTGTAGAACAGCAGCAAGTTTCTCTTAAGTGAATCACCCAAGGTTTATCGAACTCAGGGAGGTAGAGGTCAAAGATAGTCCTCTCAAGCAACCCTGCAATTAAGATACAAGAAGTCTCTTGTGTCCCCAACACACCTAATACACTTGTCAGATGTATAGGTGCACTAGTTCGGCGAAGAGATAGTAAAACACATGTGGTATAGATGAATATGAGTGGTAATAACAATCTGAAATAAATATGGCAGCGAGTAAACATGCAGTAGAACAGTAAGTAAGGCGGTGTTTGCAGTATTGGAAACAAGGCCTAGGGATCATACTTTCACTAGTGGACACTCTCAACATTGATCACATAATAAATAAATAACTTCTCCTCATTTGTGCTACATATGCTCTTGTTTGATAACAAACACCATTCATTGTGTAGGGCTACAAGAGCTCCCTCAAGCCAGAGTTAACAAGCGCCACAACATTCAGCATTCATATATAAGTAACCTTAGAGCATAATAGATCTTTGCAATTTAAACCGAGAACTAACATAGCATACACACTGTCACCATTACACTATGAAGGGGGAATAGATCACATCAATACTATCATAGTAATAATTAACTCCATAATCTACAAGAGATTATGATCATAACCTACGCCACGAACTACACGATGCACACACTGTCACCATTACACCATGAAGGTGGAATATACTACTTTAATAACATCACAAGAGTAGCACATAGACTAATAGCGATACAAAGCTCATCATATGGATCTCAATCATCCAAAGCAATTCATGAGATCATTGTATTGGGGTACATGAGAGAGAGATTAACCACATAGCTACCGGTAGAGCCCTCAGCCTCGGGGGAGAACTACTCCCTCCTCATCATGGAGCAGCAGCGTTGATGGAGATGGCGGTGGTGTTGATGGAGATGCCTTCCGGGGCACTTCCCCGTCCCGGCGGCGTGCCGGAACAGAGACTCTGTCCCCCGAATTGGAGTTTCGCGATGGCGGCGGCGCCCCTGGAGTCTTTCTAGAGTTTCGTCAATTGGTGTCGGGTTTTTAGGTCGCGAGGGACTTTATAGGCGAAGAGGCGGCATCGGAGGGGCACCAGGGCGCCCTCCCCATAGGCCTGCGCGACCAGGGGCCTGCCCGCGCGACCCTGTGGTGTGGGGGCCCTGGGCCTCCTCTCCGTCTCCCCTTCGGTGTTCTGGTCCGTCTCGGTGAATTAAGATGTTTGGTCTTTGTTTCGTCGAATTCCAGAATATTGCCCGAACAGCCCTTCTGGAACCAAAAACAGCAAAACAGAACTGGCACTTTGGCATCTTGTTAATAGGTTAGTTCCGGAAAATGCATAAAATCATTATAAAGTGTGAGCAAAACATGTAGGTATTGTCATAAAACTAGCATGGAACATCAGAAATTATAGATACATTGGAGACGTATCAAGCATCCCCAAGCTTAGTTCCTACTCGCCCTCGAGTAGGTAAACGATAACAACAATAATTTTTGAAGTGACATGCTACCAACATAATCTTGATCAACAATATTGAAAGCATATGAGATGAATGGAGTGATCTGAAGCAAAAGATTGCTAACAAAAGATAATGACTAAACAAATGAATCATATAGCAAAACTTTTCATGAATAGTACTTTCAAGACAAGCATCAACAAGACTTGCATAAGAGCTAACTCATAAGCAATAAATTCAAAGTAGAATGCATTGAAGCAACACAAAGGATGATTAAGTTTCAGCAATTGCTTTCAACTTATAACATGTATATCTCATGGATATTTGTCAACATAGAGTAATATAACAAGTGCAATAGGTAAACATGTAAGAATCAATGCACACAGTTCACACAAGTGTTTGCTTCTAAGATAGAAAGAAGTAGGTAAACTGACTCAACATAAAGTAAAAGAATGGCCCTTCGCAGAGGGAAGCATGGATTACTATTTTTGTGCTAGAGCTTTTATTTTGAAAACATAGAAACAATTTTGTCAACGGTAGTAATAATTCATATGTGCTATGCATAATACTTCCTACAATTTGCAAGCCTCATGCATAGAATACCAATAGTGCTCGCACCTTGTCCTAATTAGCTTGGATTAACACGGATTATCATTGCATGACATATGTTTCAACCAAGTGTCACATAGGGGTACCTCTATGCCGCCTGTACAAAGGTCCTAGGAGATCAATTGCATTTGATTTCTCGTTTTTAATAGATCTCAACTTAAGACATCCATACCGGGACAACATAGACAACAGATAATGGACTCCTCTTTTAATGCTTAAGCATTCAACAACAGATAATATTCTCATAAGAGAGTGAGGTTGTATGTCCAAACTGAAAACTTCCACCATGATACATGGCTTTGGTTAGCGGCCCAATGTTCTTCTCTAACAATATGCATATTCAAACCATTTGATCATGAAAATCACCCTTACTTCAGACAAGACGAACATGCATAGCATCTCACATGATATCCAACAAAGGTAAAAAGTTGATGGCGTCCCCGAAACATGGTTACCGCTCAACAAGCAACTTATAAGAACTAAGACACATAACTACATATTCATCACCACAATAGTTTTTAAGCTATTTGTCCCATGAGCTATATATTGCAAAGATAAAGGAATGAAATTTTAAAGATAACACTCAAGTAATTTACTTTGGAATGGCAGAAAAATACCACATAGTAGGTAGATATGGTGGACACAAATGGCATGGGTTTTGGCTCAAGGTGTTCAGATGCACGAGAAGCATTTCCTCTTAGTACAAGGCTTTGGGCTAGCAAGGTTGTTTGAAGCAAACACAAGTATGAACAGGTACAGCAAAACTTACACAAGAATATATTGCAAGCATTATAAGACTCTACATTGTCTTCCTTGTTGTTCAAACACTTTACCAGAAAATATCTAGACTTAGAGAGACCAATCATGCAAACTAAATTTTAACAAGCTCTACGGTAGTTCTCCACTAATAGATTAAAATACATGATGCAAGAGCTTAAACATGATCTAATGAGAGCTCAAAACAATTGCCAAGTATCAAGTATCAAGTTATTCCAAACCATATGAAGCATTTTCTGATTCCAACAAAATAGCAATCAACGAAGTAATTTTCAGCCTTCGCCATGAACATTAAAGCACAACTAAGAACACAAGTGTTCAAAATGAAAAAGCGGAGCGTAATATCTCCAATATAAGGATAGTGGGATCCAACTTTATTCAAACCAAAACAAAAATAAAAACAAACAGATGCTCCAAGTAAAGAACATAAGATGTGATGGAATAAAAATATAGTTTCACTAGAAGTGACCTGATAAGTTGTCGATGAAGAAGGGGATTCCTTGGGCATCCCCAAGCTTAGATGCTTGAGTCTTCTTAAAATATGCAGGGATGAACCACGGGGCATCCCCAAGCTTAGACCTTTCACTCTTCTTGATCATAGTATATCATCCTCTTCTCTTGACCCTTGAAAACTTCCTCCACACCAAACTTCAAGCAAACTCATTAGAGGGTTAGTGCATAATAAAAATTCACATGTTCAGAGGTGACACAATCATTCTTAACACTTCTAGACATTGCACAAAGCTTCTGAAAGTTAATGGAACAAAGAAACTCCTTCAACATAGCAAAAGCGGCAATGCGAAATAAAAGGCAGAATCTGTCAAAACAGAACAGTCCGTAAAGACGAATTTTACAGAGGCATTTAACTTGCTCAAACGGAAAAACTCAAAACTAATGAAAGTTGCGTACATATCTGAGGATCACGCACGTAAATTGGCAGATTTGTTTAACTCTTCTACAGAGAGATCTACACAAATTCGTGACAGACAGCAAATCTGTTTCTGCGCAGTAATCCAAATCTAGCATCAACTTTACCATAGAGACTTTACTTGGCACAAAAAAACATGATAAGGAGAGGTTGCAACAGTAGTAACAACTTCCAAGACACAACAAATCAGTAGTAAAATAAAGACATGGGTTATCTCCCAAGAAGTGCTTTCTTTATAGCCATTAAGATGGGCTCAGTAATTTTAATGATACTCTCGCAAGAAATAAGAGTTGAAGCAAAAGAGAGCATCAAGAAACAAATTCAAAACACATTTAAGCCTAACCCACTTCCTATGAAAAGGAATCTTGTACACAAATAAATTCATGAAGACCAAAGCATAGAAAAGCAACACAAGCGCAATTTCAAGATTCTCAACATAAAGAGGGGAAACTTAATATTATTAAGATGCATATAACCATGTTTCCCTCTCTCATAATAACTTTCAGTAGCATCATGAACAAACTCAACAATATAACTATCACATAAAGCATTCTTGTCATGAGCTACATGCATAAAATTATTACTCTCCACATAAGCATAATCAATTTTATTAGTTGTAGTGGGAGCAAATTCAATAAAATAGCTTTCATTATTATTCTCATCACCATAATCATCATATATAGGAGGCATATTGTAATCATAATTAATTTTCTCCTCAATAGTAGGTGGACTGAAAATATCATATTCATCATTGCAAGCATCATATATAGGAGGTAAAGTATCATCAAAGTAAATATGCTTGGGGGACTAAAAATATCATGACCAGCTTCCCCAAGCTTAAATTCTTCCATAGCTTTAGCAATAATGGTGTTCAAATATTTCATGCTAATAACATTGCTACAACTATTTTGCAAACAAAGTTCCATGGGTTTTTTAATTTTCTCTTCAAACACATCATGTCCTAATTCAAGATAAAGTTCATAAAGATCTCTATTTTTTTGTTGTTTTCCATTAAGCCTAACTAGTGAAAATAAAAACAAGAAACAAAAAGATTTAATTGCAGAATCTAAAGGAGATACCTTCGAGCACTCACACACCGGCAACAGTGCTAGGAAATAGCTTAGTAGTCGGAGGATGTGAATACCTTTTACCTTACCTCCCCGGCAACGGCGCCAGAAAATAGCTTTATGTCTACGGGTGCTTCTATTCTTGTAGACATTGTTGGGCCTCCAAGAGCAGAGGTTTGTAGAACAGCAGCAAGTTTCCCTTAAGTGAATCACCCAAGGTTTATCGAACTCAGGGAGGTAGAGGTCAAAGATAGTCCTCTCAAGCAACCCTGCAATTAAGATACAAGAAGTCTCTTGTGTCCCCAACACACCTAATACACTTGTCAGATGTATAGGCGCACTAGTTCGGCGAAGAGATAGTAAAACACAGGTGGTATAGATGAATATGAGTGGTAATAACAATCTGAAATAAATATGGCAGCGAGTAAACATGCAGTAGAACAGTAAGTAAGCGGTGTTTGCAGTATTGGAAACAAGGCCTAGGGATCATACTTTCACTAGTGGACACTCTCAACATTGATCACATAATAAATAAATAACTTCTCCTCATTTGTGCTACATATGCTCTTGTTTGATAACAAACACCATTCATTGTGTAGGGCTACAAGAGCTCCCTCAAGCCGGAGTTAACAAGCGCCACAACATTCAGCATTCATATTTAAGTAACCTTAGAGCATAATAGATCTTTGCACTTTAAACCGAGAACTAACATAGCATACACACTGTCACCATTACACTATGAAGGGGAATAGATCACATCAATACTATCATAGTAATAATTAACTCCATAATCTACAAGATATTATGATCATAACCTACGCCAAGAACTACACGATGCACACACTGTCACCATTACACCATGAAGGAGGAATATACTACTTTAATAACATCACAAGAGTAGCACATAGACTAATAGCGATACAAAGCTCATCATATGGATCTCAATCATGCAAAGCAATTCATGAGATCATTGTATTGGGGTACATGAGAGAGATTAACCACATAGCTACCGGTAGAGCCCTCAGCCTCGGGGAGAACTACTCCCTCCTCATCATGGGAGCAGCAGCGTTGATGGAGATGGCGGTGGTCTCGATGGAGATGCCTTCCGGGGGCACTTCCCCGTCCCGGCGACGTGCCGGAACAGACTTCGTCCCCGAATTGAGTTTCGCGATGGCGGCGGCGCCCTGGAGTCTTTGGAGTTTCGTCAATTGGTGTCGGGTTTTTAGGTCGCGAGGGACTTTATAGGCGAAGAGGCGGCATCGGAGGGGCACCAGCGCCCTCCCCATAGGCCGCACGGCCAGGGGCCTGCCCGCGCGGCCTGGTGTGGGGGCCTAGGCCTCCTCTCCGTCTCCCCTTCGGTGTTCTGGTCCGTCTCGGTGAATTAAGATGTTTGGTCTTTGTTTCGTCGATTCCGAGAATATTGCCGAACAGCCTTTCTGGAACCAAAACAGCAGAAACAGGAATTGGCACTTTGGCATCTTGTTAATAGGTTAGTTCCGGAAAATGCATAAAATCATTATAAAGTGTGAGCAAAACATGTAGGTATTGTCATAAAACTAGCATGGAACATCAGAAATTATAGATACGTTGGAGACGTATCAGCAGGATGCTGGAGAACTTTCTTACTCCAATCATGGACGCACCACCACCACCGAAGGAGTAATTCGTCATTGGTATTGGCATCCCCTTGGCTTGGTCCAAGCTTGGGGGAGTGTCGCGGTATCACACTATTATCTTTTACCTTTTTATTTTTCACTAGTCATATCATGAGTAGTGAAGTTATCATGTAGCATAGTTTGCAGTGTGGAAGTATCTCTCCTTTAATCGATTATCTATGTATCCCTTTGTAACATACCAAGTTTTCAACAATAAAGAATAAAGAGAAGAGACATTCAAATATCCAAAATTTGCAACAAACAAAAACTTTTATTACACATATAGTACCACATATAGTTTTATGCATATTGTGTTTATTCTTGTGTGCAATTGCCATGATGAGTGTATTTGTGTTGATCAATTGTTCTTAAACCCTAAACCATGATTATATCATCTCAATTTGAGAGAAATACAAGAAATGCAAAAATAGCCAAAAACCCTCACATACACCTTAGGCCAATATTTCAAATCATCAACCAAGGCCACCATTACTTGATCTATTGCTTGTAAAACCATGGTATATAAAAAACGAACACAAATGCATCAAAGAAACCAAAATCAAATCAAAGAAAATTGCAAAACCAACATACATGTGATAATGGTCAAATTGGACAATTATAAAATGTTGCCCTCTTTACACCCCTGGTTTGGAAGATTCCTAAACTAAACAACTCTAATTGTTTCCACCTCATCCAAGAACATTTCAAGAGGAGCAACTTTGTTGTTGACCACCAAGGTTGACTCTGACTAGGTTGACTAGGGTAAATAAGACAAAATGCTATGTGAGAGTAAAGTGAAGATCACCATTTTTTTGAAACTTTGCAAATCAGCACTAAAATGAATACCACCACCATCATTAGATCACATTATTTATATAAATGAACTCCACCAAAAATAATTTCAAAATTCCAAAAGAAGTTTCTTGCGGCCATTGTGTCGAGCACTTGGCAGGCACAAAACAGAATTCATCAAACATGGCATTGTCCAACAGATTTTAGACTAAACTCCTTTTGAATCTTGTTGATCATTGCTCATCTAGTACCCCTGCATCATTGCCAGTCCTTGCCCGTGCTGTTTAAAGAGTGGAGAAAACCTAAACTACACCATGTCATGCCCATGCCGGCCACCTTGCTCTCTCTCTCTGGCCCTCTCCTTGCTCGATCACCATGTCCTGGAGCACGCCCTGTACCTGTTGATCATCACGCAGCACGGCCCGAGCTCGCCAAGGCACAGCATTGGCTGAACCAGACGCGCCCAGACACGCCCAGTACCATGCCGTGGCATGCCAGGCACGCGGTGAGCGTGCACTGGACGCGCCAGAGCATGGCACCGCCCCATCGCGTCCGTCCTCGCCTGCAGCCCTACGCCTGCATCAAGCATCGTCTCCACCTCCTCTAGCTGCTAGACACACTCGAGCACCGCCAGCAGCCTTGTCGCCGTCGTCCTCGTCGGAGAAACGCCGCGGGTACCGTGGCATGATGAGCACGCGCCCGAGCAATCCCATCGTCCCCTGGCCGCGCCAGCTACACCTAGAGCATCGCCATACCGTCGCCACTCGAATGCCGTCCTCGCCGTGCCCCTTCAAGCCTCAGAACGGCCGCGCCATTGACGACCTCCCTCGGCACCCGCAGCACCCTCTCCCCTCTATAAATAGAGCTCTCCCGCGCCCAAACTCTTCACACCACCAGCTTCTCCTCCCTTCTCTGCTTCTCCTCGATCAAACCATCCACCAAATCATCGCCGAGCCGCCGCAATTTGGAGCTTGAAGCCGCCGGAGCCCGCAGATCATCGCCGTCGATTCACGCCTCCCCAAGCCTCGCCACTGCTACCAGGAGCTTCCTCACCGTCGACAACATCGCCACGCACCTCGCAGAGACCCGCGGGAACGCCGGTAAGCCCTCCGACCCCCTAGGCTCGCCGCCGGAGCCACGGCCTCTCGTCGGAGACGACGAAACTTGTGAGCCGTAGATCCTCGTCCTAATCCAACGACCCATAGCGCTCGTACCGCTTCGGCGTTTAAACGAGGCTGACAGGTGGAGCCACCACGTCAGGCGGCCCGCGCGTGCAAGTCACCGCTGCTGGGCCGGCCCATCCCATTTTCGCCTGTGTAGCCCACCTAGTCTTCCCGCCAAGCCCATCAATTCAAATCCCAATTTTCTGTTTAATTCAAATTCCTTTACTGATGCTATTTCAAATTTAAATACAACAAAATCCACTAAACCAAATTTAGCAAATTTTATATATTCGGAAAGCTTAGGAAATTATCTAAACAATGCCACTGGTCTTGCCTCCAAATTCCTATTCGAATTTAAATGATAAAAATAACAAGGCAGGGCCTTTTCCAACTTCAAATAATTATTAAAAATTATCTATAATTGATTTTGAGTTAATTCCAACTCTCATAAATCACATTTGGTATACTCTAATTGTTTCTGCAAAAATATAACATAGTTGTTTTGTATGATCATGGACTAGAGCAATATAATGGCTATGTGGTCATTTCTAGTGCATTTAAATCATCCCAAATTAATTGTCTAAATAGTATGAGAGCTACTCTCTCATTTAAATTGTGATCCTAAGTAATTCAAAGAGAGGTAATGACCTTGGTCTAATAAGCCTCATGCTTTGTTACTTAGAGATATTAAATCATTAGCATGCTAGTATTAAAATGTATGAGGTTTAGCCCTCATTTAAATCACACTCTCAAATGATAGATATGAAGTGTTGACCTTGGTCAACATATACTCATACCTTATTATTATTTGAAGAGATTAAATCTTAATAATATTCAGTGAGAGGAAATTATTCTCCAAAGAAATGAATAGAAATGATAATCAATATTTATAATGAGAGGAAATTATTTTTCTTTAACATAAAATTAAGTCAATCCCCATGTTGATAAAGATGTGATGCTAGCTTAGGCTTGTGTGAATCTTTGGTGTGTTTAGCTTAGTACTTAAGTTTGTGTGGTGATTATATACATCGTATTCGTGTATAGACGCTAGTAACGAGGAGTATCAAGAGGAGGAGGGCTACTTCCAGGAGGAGGAAGAGAACTTTGACCACTACCCTGCTCAAGGCAAGCTAATATTCTTGCAAGCCCCCTAATGCAAAGCTCTTCATGAGCAAGGCACCATTACATGTTACTTTATGCTTAATGATCCTATCCCATGTTTTGCCTTACCATTATTTTACTTATGGTATTTCAAAGTTTACTTTTTGATTCATGATTCACTTGGATTAGAATAGAACAAGGGGATCAAAGTTAGCCTAAGCAAACAAAGCTAGATAGCACCCCCTCATGACTAGATGCTATTGCTAAATAAATCGAATTGACTACTTTAGATGGGAACAATGTGAAATGAAATGACTTTGAAAGGTTTTGACGGTGAATGTGACTTGAATGACTTGGTGAAAGTTTGTGAAAACTGATGATTGGGTTCGGATGCGATACCCTTCCAATTATACAAGTACCCCACAATACCTGATTATGGGTAGGGCTTAACTAGAAACTTATGTAGTTTAGTATGGGTTCCCTCTAAACAAGCATCATAGGGGTTATGCCGAGGCTGCCTCCGTTGAAAGTGAAATGATGTGAATATGAGGTGAATGTACGACCCAAGCCCTGTGCAGTTCCCGGGTTGACGGTTTGTCTTCACCGGGAGGCCAAGCTCATGGGGAGAGGTGCCTATACTAGGTTATTTAAGTGAAAGGTTATGGTTGATGATCCACGTACTGAGTTACGATGATTCGGGGTTATCCCCGACGGATGTAATCAAAAGTTGTGGCACAAGAGTACAACCTCTGCAGAGTGTAAAACCTATTCGAATAGCCGTGTCCATGGTTACGGACGATTGGAAAGGCCATACTGTTCCGTTGTCAGAACTTGTCTTAAAAAGGAATGGTGAATTGAATGGTGACTTGAATTTTGAAAACACAACTGATGTTGTGGGAATGACACTAATGTTCCCACTTGAGTTAGTCTAGTGATTCAAGCATCTTTACTAAATGTTTATGAACTAAACTTGGCTTTATGCAAATAAACCTAGAGCTTAGCAACCATTAAAATCGATAAGTACTTACATTAGTATTAGTTTGCGAGTACTTAAAGTACTCATGGATGTGTCCCTGGCTATTCCAATGCCAGACTATGAAGAGGAGCAACACTATGAGGATGACGGTCAGCAGGACGTCTACCAGAACTAGGATGCTTCTAACGTCAAGCGTTGGCCTGTGGATAGATAGTTCCACCTACTACGACGCTTCCGCTACTTATTCATGTTCGTTGATCACTAGATCAACTATTTGTGTAATATTGGATCATGTGATCTATGGATGTAAGACATTTATGTGTTGTAATAAATTATGACTCTATGATATTCAACGGTTATGTCTCGCAACAACAATCTTCCTGGGATTGCGATGTACGACATAATAGGCATCTGGACTTAAAAATCCGGGTGTTGACAAGTTGGTATCAGAGCCATTGTTTGACCTTAGAAGCCCTAGTTTAGAATGGACGTTTGAAACACTTAGATTCAAAACTAATGAAAGAAATAGTTATGAAAACATACTCACATTCTTACCTTTGAGATCCTTTGCAAAATAATAAGTTCATGTTTCTTTCTTACAAGTAAATTAAAATTTTGAACACTTGCACTTCTCTAACTTACTCATCCATGTCCTCTACAGATGGAGCAATTCACCCAGACGGAGTTTTACCAGCTAGGCAATGGTGGAGGCCTAGTGTTCGAGCAGGACCTGACGGAGCTATCCATGTTCCTCGGGCGCCCTTTCCCGGAGTTCTTCGGGGGTCAGGTCACCGACCAGCCCGGAGGACAGATGCAGTGGGTCATCATCGCTGACCTACGCGGGAAGCTGGAGCCACCCATGACTGGCAGGATCCAGTTCTCCTTCCGGGAGAACAACTGGGCGGACGGACTCGCTCGAGCCATGAAGGAAGCACTGGCCCGTCTGTGCGGGCTGGAGCTGCCCCGAATCCGGGGAACCCGCTACTTCCACATGGCAAGGCATGACTCCATGGGGGCACCGATGGATCTCTCGCCCCACCCTGAGTTGAAGTACCACGTGGACCACACCGACTACATGCTGTGTGAGACCTACATCAAGCTCGACAACTCCCGCGCCCTCGCCAACTTCGCCTACCTCCAGATGGCTCAGAAGGATGAGACCATCAAGATCATCGCCAAGGAGCGCAGGACTCTTCGCCGTGAGAACGCGAAGAAGGACTACTCCATCTCTCGCCTCCGCGACAAGATCGCCGCCCTCAAGGAGACCATCAAGACCCAGGAGGACCAGCTCAAGGCCCTCGAGGGAGAAGGAGAGGGAGAAGACATCCAAGGGGATGGCTACTCCTATGTGAGCAACGACAACGACTACGAGGAGGATGATGATGATCTGGCCTTCTACCCCAATGAGGATGGCCATGAGCACCTGACCGCCGGGATGGATGACACCGTCCCGATCAATGTTGATGAAGCTTAGTTTCACTTGTGCACCTTGCATAGGTGTAAGTTGTACCGGACCCAATGTATCGTAGCTGGATGAAAGGGTTCTTCAAACCCTCCGATGTGTTAGCTTGTAATGCTTGCATCATGAATAAAATAAAAGTGTGTTTATTTTCAACATGTCAAGAACTCAAGTTTAAACTTTGAACCTTACTCAAAATAAGCCATAGAAATTTCCCTCTCGTCTCATGATCTCCCTCCATGTTCAGATGGCACCCCCCGGCCGCGCATCACAGGATGCTATGATGCAACTGCTGCAGACTCTCATGGCAGATAGAGAGGCTGAAAGAGCTGAAAGGCAAGCCAACATCGCTGCACTGCAACAGATTGCCCAGAACAACCAAGGCCACGGAAACCATGACCATCCGGGCTCCAAGCTGAAGAACTTTCAGAACACCAACCCACCGGTGTTTAGCAAGACGGAGGAACCCCTCGATGCGGACGATTGGCTCCAGACAATGGAGAACAATCTTGAAGTGGCCGGAGTGGAGGCCAATGACAAGGTGCTGTTCGCCACGCACTATCTGGCAGGACCTGCACGTGCCTGGTGGACGAGTGCCCGCGCATTGAATGCGGGGCAAATGATGACTTGGGCCGACTTCAAGCTCAAGTTCAGCAAGTACCATGTGCCCCCGGGCCTGATCAAGAAGATGAGGGACGAGTTCCGTGAACTCAAACAGGGCAGGATGACTATGGTGGAGTGATACTTCCATTTTGCATCACTATTTTATATCATAATTTGCTGTTATTCCTTGATACATTTCATATTTAGAGATGATACTTATGTTATTTCATCTATTTTGCATGTTTCGTGATCATTGGAGAATTATTCACCGGAGCCAGGATTCTGCTGGAAAAAGCACCGTCAGGACGCCATATTTCTGAAGATCAACAATTGACGGAAATTACATGAAAATTCCTATTTTTCCAGAAGACGAAGGGAGCCAAAAGGGGGAGCCGGGAGGAGCCACCATGGGCCCCCCATAGGCCGGCGCGGGCCCAGGCCTGGCCACGCCGCCTTGTGGGGAGGGGGCCCACAGCCCCCTTTGGCCGCCTCTCCTTCGCGTACTTCTTCGTCCCAAAAACCTAAGACCTGGGGAGTGACGGAGAATTGACAGAGCCGCCTCTCGGGTCGGAAAAACACCAGAGAGAAAGAGCTCTCCGGCGGGCAGGAATCCGCCGGGAAATTCCCTCCCGGAGGGGGAAATCGACGCCATCGCCATCGTCATCGAGCTGGACATCATCTCCATCGACATCACCATCATCTCCATCATCTACACCGCCATCTCCACCGCTGCATCTCATCACCGCTGTAACGATTTGGGTTGGATCTTGATTGTTTGATAGGGGAAACTCTCCCGGTGTTAATTACTACTTGTTATTGATGCTATTGAGTGAAACTATTGAACCAAGGTTTATGTTCAGATTGTTATTCATCATCATATCACCTCTGATCATGTTCCATATGATGTCTCGTGAGTAGTTCGTTTAGTTCTTGAGGACATGGGTGAAGTCTGGATGTTAGTAGTGAATTATTGTTGAGTAGTATTCAATGTTATGATATTTAAGTTGTGGTGTTACTCTTCTAGTGGTGTCATGTGAACGTCGACTACATGATACTTCACCTTTATGGGCCTAGGGAGTGCATCTTGTATTCGTTTGCTAATTGTGGGGTTGCCGGAGTGACAGCAACCTAAACCCCCGTTAGTATATCGGTGCAGGAGATAGCAGGATCTCAGAGTTTAAGGCTGTGGTTAGATTTATCTTAATTACTTTCTTGTATTTGCGGATGCTTGCAAGGGGTATAATCACAAGTATGTATTAGTCCTAGGAAGGGCGGTGCATTAGCATAGGTTCACCCACACAACACTTATCAAAACAATGAAGATTAATCAGCCGTATGAAGCGAAAGCACTAGACTAAAATCCCCTGTGTCCTTGATACGTCTCCAACGTATCGATAATTTCTTATGTTCCATGCTACTTTATTGATGATACCTACATGTTTTATGCACATTATATGTCGTATTTATGCATTTTCGGAACTAACCTATTAACAAGATGCCGAAGAGCCAGTTGTTTTCTGCTGTTTTTGGTTTGAGAAATCCTAGTAAGGAAATATTCTCGGAATTGGACGAAATCACCGCCGGGTCCTATTTTGCACGAAGCTTCCGAAGACCGAAGGGGAGTCGAAGTGGGGCCACGAGGGAGATGACAGGCGGCGCGGCCCAGGCCCGGCCGCGCGCCCCCCTGGGCCCTCGTGCCGCCTCTTGACCTGCCCTTTCGCCTACTTATAGCCTCCGTCGCGAAACCCCAGCCGAGAGCCACGATACGGAAAACCTTCCGAGACGCCGCCGCCGCGAATCCCATCTCTCGGGGATTCGGAGATCGCCTCCGGCACCCTGCCGGAGAGGGGATTCTCCCGGAGGACTCTTCATCGCCATGATCGCCGGAGTGATGAGTGAGTAGTTCACCCCTGGACTATGGGTCCATAGCAGTAGCTAGATGGTCGTCTTGTCCTAATTGTGCTTCATTGTTGGATCTTGTGAGCTGCCTAACATGATCAAGATCATCTATCTGTAATACTATATGTTGTGTTTGTCGGGATCCGATGGATAGAGAATACTATGTTATGGTGATTATCAATCTATTGTTTATGTGTTGTTTATGATCTTGCATGCTCTCCGTTATTAGTAGAGGCTCTGGCCAAGTTTTTGCTCTTAACTCCAAGAGGGAGTATTTATGCTCGATAGTGGGTTCATGCCTTCATTGACACCTGGGACAGTGACAGAAAGTTCTAAGGTTGTGATGTGCTGTTGCCACTAGGGATAAAACATTGATTCTATGTCTAAGGATGTAGTTGTCGATTACATTACGCACCATACTTAATGCAATTGTCTGTTGCTTTGCAACTTAATACTGAATGGGGTTCGGATGATAACCTGAAGGTGGACTTTTTAGGCATAGATGCAGTTGGATGGCGGTCTATGTACTTTGTCGTAATGCCCGGATTAAATCTCACTATATTTATCATATCATGTACATGCATTGTTATGCCCTTCTCTATTTGTCAATTGCCCGACTGTAATTTGTTCACCCAACATGCTTTTATCTTATGGGAGAGACACCTCTAGTGAACTGTGGACCCCGGTCCTATTCTTTACATCGCATACAATCTACTGCAATACTTGTTTTACTGTTTTCTTGCAAACAATCATCTTCCACACAATACGGTTAATCCTTTGTTACAGCAAGCCGGTGAGATTGACAACCTCACTGTTTCGTTGGGGCAAAGTACTTGGGTTGTGTTGTGCAGGTTCCACGTTGGCGCCGGAATCCCTGTTGTTGCGCCGCATCACATTTCGCCACCATCAACCTTCAACGTGCTTCTTGGCTCCTCCTGGTTCGATAAACCTTGGTTTCTTTCTGAGGGAAAACTTGCTGCTGTGCGCATCATACCTTCCTCTTGGGGTTCCCAACGAACGTGTGAGTTACACGCCATCAAGCTCTTTTTCTGGCGCCGTTGCCGGGGAGATCAAGACACGCTGCAAGGGGAGTCTCCACTTCTCAATCTCTTTACTTTGTTTTTGTCTTGCTTTATTTTATTTACTACTTTGTTTGCTGCACCTAAACAAAACACAAAAAATTAGTTGGTAGTTTTACTTTATTTACTGTCTTGCTCTCTATATCAAAAACACAAAAAATTTAGTTACTTGCATTTACTTTATCTAGTTTTCTTTATTTATGTTGCTAAAATGAATACCCCTGAAAATACTAAGTTGTGTGACTTCACAAACGCAAATAATAATGATTTCCTATGCACACCTATTGCTCCACCTGCTACTACAGCAGAATTCTTTGAAATTAAACCTGCTTTACTGAACCTGGTTATGAGAGATCAATTTTCTGGTGTTAGTTCTGATGATGCTGCTGCCCATCTTAATAATTTTGTTGAACTTTGTGAAATGCAAAAGTATAAGGATGTAGATGGTGATATTATTAAATTGAAAGTGTTTCCTTTCTCATTAAGAGGAAGAGCTAAAGATTGGTTGCTATCTTTGCCTAAGAATAGTATTGATTCATGGACTAAATGTAAGGATGCTTTTATTGGTAGATATTATCCTCCCGCTAAAATTATATCTTTGAGAAGTAGCATAATGAATTTTAAGCAATTAGATACTGAACATGTTGCTCAAGCATGGGAGAGAATGAAAACTTTGGTAAAGAATTGCCCAACCCATGGACTGACTACTTGGATGATCATCCAAACCTTCTATGCAGGACTAAATTTTTCTTCGCGGAATTTATTGGATTCAGCTGCTGGAGGTACCTTTATGTCCATCACTTTGGGGGCGGCTACAAACCTTCTTGATGATATGATGATAAATTACTCTGAATGGCACACGGAAAGAGCTCCACAAGGTAAGAAGGTAAATTCTGTTGAAGAAACCTCTTCCTTGAGTGATAAGATTGATGTGATTATGTCTATGCTTGTGAATGGTAGATCTAATGTGGATCCAAATAATGTTCCTTTAGCTTCATTGGTTGCTCAAGAAGAAAATGTTGATGTGAATTTCATTAAAAATAATAATTTCAACAACAATGCTTATAGGAACAACTCTGGTAATAACTATAGGCCATATCCTTCTGCTAATGGTAATGGTTATGGTAATTCTTATGGGAATTCTTACAACAATAGTAGGAGTGTACCCTCTGGTCTTGAAGCCATGCTTAAAGAATTTATTAGTACTTTTAACAAATCTGTTGAGGAAAAGCTTGATAAAATTGATATTATTGCTTCTAGAGTTGATAGACTTGCCTCTGATGTTAATCTTTTAAAATTGAAAGTTATGCCTAATAATGATATTGATAATAAGATTACTACTACAGCAAATGCCATCCAAGTTAGAATTAATGAGAATATAAGATTAATGGCTGAATTGCGTGCTAGGTGGGATAGAGAAGAAAATGAAAAACTAGCTAAAGAGAATAATGTAGCTAAAGTTTGGACTATTACCACCATTAGTAATGATAATGATTCACATGTTGCTGCACCTCCTACTATCAATGGTAAAATAATTGGTGTTGGCAATGTTTCTACTTCTAGTGCAAAGCGAACAAAACTGCCTGAAATTGCTAAAACTGCTGAAACTGCTTGTGATAAAACTGCTGAAATTTTTTCCAACCTTGGGAACAATGATCCCATTGCTGTAGCTCATAATGATTTAGATTTTGATGATTGCCACATCTCTGAAGTTATAAAGTTCTTACAAAAACTTGCTAAAAGTCCTAATGCTAGTGCTATAAATTTAGCCTTTACAAAACATATTACAAATGCTCTCATAAAAGCTAGAGAAGAGAAACTAAAACTTGAAACTTCTATTCCTAGAAAGTTAGAAGATGGTTGGGAGCCCATCATTAAAATGAAATTCAATGACTTTGAATGTAATGCTTTATGTGATCTTGGTGCAAGTATTTCTGTTATGCCTAAAAAGATTTATGATATGCTTGACTTGCCACCATTGAAGAATTGTTATTTGGATGTTAATCTTGCCGATAATGTTAAAAAGAAACCTTTGGGGAGGATTGATAATGTGCGCATTACGGTTAACAATAACCTTGTCCCCGTTGATTTTGTTGTTTTGGATATCGAATGCAATGCATCTTGTCCTATTGTGTTGGGAAGACCTTTTCTTCGAACCGTTGGTGCTGTTATTGATATGAGGGAAGGTAATATTAAATATAAATTTCCTCTCAAGAAAGGTATGGAACACTTCCCTAGAAATAGAATGAAGTTGCCTTTTGATTCTATTATTAGAACAAGTTATGATGTTAATGCTTCTACTCTTGATGTTACTTGATTTGCACTTTCTGCGCCTAGCTGAAAGGCGTTAAAGAAAAGCGCTTATGGGAGACAACCCATGTTTTTACTACAGTACTTTGTTTTATATTTGAGTCTTAGAAGTTGTTTACTACTGTAGCAACCTCTCCTTATCATGTTTTTGTGCCAAGTAAAGTTTCTATGTTATAGTTGATGTTATATTTGGGATCGCTGCGCAGAAACAGCATTGCTGTCTGTCACGAATCTGGGCACAAGTCTCTGTAGAAAATTCGAAAAAATCTGCCAATTTACGAGCGTGATCCTCAGATATGTACGCAACTTTCATTAGTTTTGAGTTTTTCCATTTGAGCAAGTCTGGTGCCACTTTAAAATTCGTCTTTACGGAATGTTCTGTTTTTGACAGATTCTGCCTTTTATTTCGCATTGCCTCTATTGCTATATAGGATGAATTCCTTTGATCCATTAATGTCCAGTAGCTTTATGCAATGTCCAGAAGTGTAAAGAATGTTTGTGTCACCTATGAATGTGTGAATTATTAATTGTGCACTAACCCTCTAATGAGTTTGCTTGAAGTTTGGTGTGAAGGAAGTTTTCAAGGGTCAAGAGAGGAGTATGATATGCTATGATCAAGAGGAGTGAAAGATCTAAGCTTGGGGATGCCCGTGGTTCATCCCTGCATATTTTAAGAAGACTCAAGCGTCTAAGCTTGGGGATGCCCAAGGCATCCCCTTCTTCATCAACAACATCAGGTTCCTCCCTGAAACTATATTTTTATTCATCACATCTTGTGTTCTTTACTTGGAGCGTCGGTTTGTTTTTGTTTTTGTTTTTGTTTGAATAAAATGGATCCTTGCATTCACTTTGTGGGAGAGAGACACGCTCCGCTGTTGCATATGGACAAATATGTCCTTAGGCTTTACTCATAATGTTCAAGGCGAAGTTTCTTCTTCGTTAAATTGTTATATGGTTGGAATTGGAAAATGCTACATGTAGTAATTCTAAAATGTCTTGGATAATGTGATACTTGGCAATTGTTGTGCTCATGTTTAAGCTCTTGCATCATATACTTTGCACCCATTAATGAAGAAATACATAGAGCTTGCTAAAATTTGATTTGCATATTTGGTCTCTCTAAGGTCTAGATAATATCTAGTATTGAGTTTTGAACAACAAGGAAGACGGTGTAGAGTCTTATAATGTTTACAATATGTATTTTATGTGAGTTTTGCTGCACCGGTTCATCCTTGAGTTTGCTTCAAATAACCTTGCTAGCCTAAACCTTGTATCGAGAGGGAATACTTCTCATGCATCCAAAATCCTTGAGCCAACTACTATGCCATTTGTGTCCACCATACCTACCTACTACATGGTATTTCTTCGCCATTCCAAAGTAAATTGCTTGAGTGCTACCTTTAAAATTCCATCATTCACCTTTGCAATATACAGCTCATGGGACAAAATAGCCTTAAAAACTATCGTAGTATTGAATATGTACTTATGCACTTTATCTTTTATTAAGTTGCTTGTTGTGCGATAACCATGCTTCTGGGGAACGCCATCAACTATTCTTTGTTGAATATCATGTGAGTTGCTATGCATGTCCGTCTTGTCTGAAGGATCTATCACCTTAATGATTGGAGCATGCATATTGTTAGAGAAGAACATTGGGCCGCTAACTAAAGCCATGAATCATGGTTGAAGTTTCAGTTTTGGACATATATCCTCAATCTCATATGAGAATAATAATTGTTGCTACATGCTTATGCATTAAAGAGGAGTCCATTATCTGTTTTCCATGTTGTCCCGGTATGGATGTCTAAGTTGAGAATAATCAAAAGCGAGAAATCCAAAATGCGAGCTTTCTCCTTAGACCTTTGTACAGGCGGCATGGAGGTACCCCTTTGTGACACTTGGTTGAAACATGGCATTGCAAAGATCCGGTAGTCCAAGCTAAGTAGGACAAGGTGCGGGCACTATTAGTATACTATGCATGAGGCTTGCAACTTGTAAGATATAATTTACATAACTCATATGCTTTATTACTACCGTTGACAAAATTGTTTCATGTTTTCAAAATAATAGCTCTAGCACAAATACAGCAATCGATGCTTTCCTCTTTGAAGGACCATTCTTTTACTTTTATTGTTGAGTCAGTTTACCTATCTCCCTCCACCTTAAGAAGCAAACACTTGTGTGAACTGTGCATTGATTCCTACATACTTGCATATTGCACTTGTTATATTACTTTATGTTGACAATATCCATGAGATATACATGTTATAAGTTGAAAGCAACCGCTGAAACTTAATCTTCCTTTGTGTTGCTTCAATACCTTTACTTTGATTTATTGCTTTATGAGTTAACTCTTATGCAAGACTTATTGATGCTTGTCTTGAAGTACTATTCATGAAAAGTCTTTGCTTTATGATTCAGTTGTTTACTCATGTCATTACCATTGTTTTGATCGCTGCATTCATTACATATGTTTACAAATAGTATGATCAAGATTACGATGGCATGTCACTTCAGAAATTATCTTTGTTATCGTTTTACTGCTCGGGACGAGCAGAACTAAGCTTGGGGATGCTGATACGTCTCCAACGTATCGATAATTTCTTATGTTTCATGCTACTTTATTGATGATACCTACATGTTTTATGCACATTATATGTCGTATTTACGCATTTTCTGGAACTAACCTATTAACAAGATGCCGAAGAGCCAGTTGTTGTTTTCTGCTGTTTTTGGTTTCAGAAATCCTAGTAAGGAAATATTCTCGGAATTGGACGAAATCACCGCCCAGGGTCCTATTTTTGCACGAAGCTTCCAGAAGACCGAAGGGGAGTCGAAGTGGGGCCACGAGGTGGCCGGATGAGGCGGCGCGCCCAGACCCGGCCGCGCGGCCCTGTCCCTGGGCCTCGTGCCGCCTCTTGACCTGCCCTTTCGCCTACTTATAGCCTCCGTCGCGAAACCCCACGAGAGCCACGATACGGAAAACCTTCCGAGAGACGCCGTCGCGAATCCCATCTCGGGGATTCAGGAGATCGCCTCCGGCACCCTGCCGGAGAGGGGATTCATCTCCCGGAGGACTCTTCATCGCCATGATCGCCTCCGGAGTGATGAGTGAGTAGTTCACCCCTGGACTATGGGTCGATAGCAGTAGCTATATGGTCGTCTTCTCCTAATTGTGCTTCATTGTTGGATCTTGTGAGCTGCCTAACATGATCAAGATCATCTATCTGTAATACTATATGTTGTGTTTGTCGGGATCCGATGGATAGAGAATACTATGTTATGGTGATTATCAATCTATTGTTTATGTGTTGTTTATGATCTTGCATGCTCTCCGTTATTAGTAGAGGCTCTGGCCAAGTTTTTGCTCTTAACTCCAAGAGGGAGTATTTATGCTCGATAGTGGGTTCATGCCTTCATTGACACCTGGGACAGTGACAGAAAGTTCTAAGGTTGTGATGTGTTGTTGCCACTAGGGATAAAACATTGATTCTATGTCTAAGGATGTAGTTGTCGATTACATTACGCACCATACTTAATGCAATTGTTGCTTTGCAACTTAATACTAATGGGGTTCGGATGATAACCTGAAGGTGGACTTTTTAGGCATAGATGCGGTTGGATGGCGGTCTATGTACTTTGTCGTAATGCCGGATTAAATCTCACTATATTTATCATATCATGTACATGCATTGTTATGCCCTTCTCTATTTGTCAATTGCCCGACTGTAATTTGTTCACCCAACATGCTTTTATCTTATGGGAGAGACACCTCTAGTGAACTGTGGACCCCGGTCCTATTCTTTACATCGCATACAATCTACTGCAATACTTGTTTTACTGTTTTCTTGCAAACAATCATCTTCCACACAATACGGTTAATCCTTTGTTACAGCAAGCCGGTGAGATTGACAACCTCACTGTTTCGTTGGGGCAAAGTACTTGGGTTGTGTTGTGCAGGTTCCACGTTGGCGCCGGAATCCCTGTTGTTGCGCCGCATCACATTTCGCCACCATCAACCTTCAACGTGCTTCCTGGCTCCTCCTGGTTCGATAAACCTTGGTTTTTTTCTGAGGGAAAACTTGCTGCTGTGCGCATCATACCTTCCTCTTGGGGTTCCCAACGAACGTGTGAGTTACACGCCATCAGTCCTCAAGAACGTTTGGTCATTATAAGTAAACAAACCGGCTTGTCCTTTGTGCTAAAAAGGATTGGGCCACTTGCTGCAATTATTTCTCTCGCATTTTATTTACTTGTACTTTATTTATCTGCTATATCAAAACCCCCTGAAAACTTGTCTGTGAGCATTTACAGTGAATCCTTCATCAAAACTGCTTGTCAACACCTTCTGCTCCTCGTTGGGTTCGACACTCTTATTTATCGAAAGTACTACGATACACCCCTATACTTGTGGGTCATCAAGACTATTTTCTGGCGCCGTTGCCGGGGAGTGAAGCGCTATTGGTAAGTGGAATTGGTAAGGAAACTTTTACTGTACGTGCTGATTTTGTTTCTGCTTGCTGCTATAAGTCATTATGGAGAGATCCTCCCTTGAATTTCTATTTGGGAAATCTACTACTACTGCAACGGTAGTGGATGAGGCGCCAGGTGAGGAAGTAATACCATATAAAATACCTATGAAAATTATTGAACGTGTTGTGGATAACCGCTATGAAGGGGATGGAACTGTTCATCCTGGAGATCATTTACTATTTTTACATGAATTATGCGGGTTATTCAAATGTGCAGGTATTTCAATGGATGAAGTTAGGAAGAAATTATTTGTTATGTCGCTATCTGGTAAAGCGGCGCATTGGTATAAATTGTTGAAGGATGGGCGTTCTCTTGATTGGAAGGATATTGTGCCTGTATTTTACTCTAAATTCTATCCTCCAAGTGAAATTCACAAAGACCGCAACCGTATATATAATTTTTGGCCTCATGATGGAGAGAGTATTTCCCAAGCGTGGGGGAGATTGAAGTCTTTAATGCTCAAATGCCCCATTCATGAGCTTCCTGGTAATATTATTATTGATAATTTCTATGCAAGACTGTCTTTTCAAGATAAAACCTTGCTGGATACTTCTTGTTCTGGATCATTCACGCGCAATAAAGAAGAGTTTAAATGGGACCTTCTTGATCGAATCCAAGAAAATACTGAAGGATGGGAGAACGACAAAGGTAGAGTGTCAGGTATAAATTATAATTATGAATGCATTGAAACTTTTATGGATACCGATGAATATCGTAATATGAGTGCTACATATGGTCTTGACTCTCAAGTTGTTGCAAATATTTATAAAGCCTTTGCCTCTCATTTTGAATTGCCTAGGAAGAATTTTGATAAGTATCATGAACCATATAAAGATAAAGTTGATTCGCCTAAAGGCAAATGTATTGAAATTAAAACTGTTGATCATGTTCTTCCTGAAGCTTATATTGAAAAAACTCCTTTCCCTGCTAAAATGAAGGAGTATTCTGTTATAACTAGTGTAGTTAATAAAAGTGCAAAGAAACCCATAGAACCTGAAGAACAAATAAAAGTTGAACCTGCTGTTGCAATAGTTAAAGATCTTGTTACTGAAAATGTGGAAGATGGTCATATTATTTTTTGTGAAGATGCTTCTAATATTGTTTCGCATCCTAATAAGTCTATGAAAGCCAGTGTTCCTGTGCTCTCTGTTCGAATTGGTGATCATTGCTATTATGGTTTATGCGACATTGGTGCAAGTATTAGTGCCATTCCTTATGAGCTCTACACGGAAATTATGCATGAAATTGGTTCTTGTGAACTCGAAGATATTGATGTGGTTATTCGACTAGCTAATAGAGAAACTATCTCTCCCATTGGTATTGTTCGAGATGTTGAAGTTCTATGTGGTAAGATTAAATATCCTGCTGACTTTTTGGTACTTGGTTCTGCTGCTAGTAAGTTTTGTCCTATTATTTTTGGTAGACCTTTTCTAAATACATGTGGAGCTATTATAGATTGCAAGAAAGAGAAAATTGTTACTAAATTTGCTGGTGAAACTTATGAGTTTAATTTCTCTAAATTTGCCAAAACTCCTTATAAAGCTGATTTGCCTAATGAAGATTTTAGAGTTGAACAGTGTGCATCTATTGCTCTTGCTCCTAGTAATCCTTTGCAGCAACATTTGGAGAATAGTGAGAGTGAAGTTTTTAGGGAAGAAAGGGATGAGCTTGATGAAATTTTCCTTCATCAACCTATTCTTAAACATGACTTACCTGTTGAAGATTTAGGTGTAACACCACCACCAAAGGAAGATCCTGTATTTGATTTGAAACCATTACCTGATAATCTTAAGTATGCTTATATTGATGAGAAGAAAACATATCCTGTTATTATTAGTGCTAAGCTTTCAGATATCGAGGAAGAAAGGTTATTGGAAATATTGAAGAAGCACCGAGGAGCTATTGGCTATACTCTTGATGATTTGAAGGGGATTTCTCCCGCTATTTTCCAACATGCTATTAATATAGAAGATGGTGCAAAACCTGTTGTTGAACATCAGCGTCGTCTAATTCCCAAGATGAAGGATGTGGTAAGAAATGAGGTATTAAAACTTCTTGAAGCAGGTATTATATATCCTATTGCTGATAGTAGATGGGTTAGTCCTGTGCATTGTGTTCCTAAGAAAGGAGGTATAACTGTTGTGCCTAATGATAATGATGAGCTTATTCCTCAAAGAGTAGTTGTAGGGTATAGAATGTGCATTGATTTTAGGAAAGTGAATAAAGTTACTAAGAAAGATCATTACCCTTTACCTTTTATTGATCAAATGTTAGAAAGGCTGTCTAAAAATACTCATTTCTGTTTTCTTGATGGATATTCTGGGTTTTCACAAATTGCTGTTAGAGCTAAAGATCAAGAGAAAACCACTTTCACTTGTCCCTATGGAACTTATGCTTATAGGCGTATGCCTTTTGGTTTATGTAATGCTCCTGCTACTTTTCAAAGATGCATGTCTGCTATTTTTCATGGCTTTTGTGAAAAGATTGTTGAGGTATTCATGGATGATTTTTCTGTCTATGGGAACTCTTTTGATAATTGCTTGCGAAACCTTGATAAAGTTTTGCAGAGATGTGAAGAAACTAACCTTGTTCTTAATTGGGAGAAATGCCACTTTATGGTTAATGAAGGAATTGTATTGGGACATAAAATTTCTGAAAGAGGTATTGAAGTTGATAGAGCTAAAGTTGAAGCAATTGAGAAGATGCCCTATCCTAGGGATGTTAAAGGTATTCGTAGTATTCTTGGTCATGCTGGTTTTTATAGGAGGTTTATTAAAGATTTCTCTAAAATTTCAAAGCCTCTTACTAATCTTCTTCAAAAAGATATACCTTTTGTTTTTGATGATGATTGTAAGGAAGCTTTTGAAACTCTAAAGAAAGCCTTAACAACTGCTCCTATAGTTGAACCTCCTGATTGGAATTTACCTTTTGAAATTATGTGTGATGCTAGTGATTTTGCTGTAGGTGCTGTCCTTGGACAGCGAGTAGATAAAAAATTGAATGTTATTCATTATGCTAGTAAAACCCTAGATGCTGCTCAAAGAAATTATGCTACAACTGAAAAAGAGTTATTAGCCGTAGTTTTTGCATGTGACAAGTTTAGACCATATATTGTTGATTCAAAAGTCACAATTCATACTGATCATGCTGCAATTAGGTACCTAATGGAAAAGAAAGATGCTAAGCCGAGGCTTATTAGATGGGTTCTTCTTTTGCAAGAATTTGATTTACATATTGTAGATAGGAAAGGTGCTGATAATCCTGTTGCTGATAATTTGTCTAGATTGGAAAATATTACTTATGATCCTGTTCCTGTTAATGATAGTTTTCCAAATGAACAATTGGCTGTAATAAAGGTGAGCTCGCGAGAGAGCCCTTGGTATGCTGATTATGCTAACTTTATTGTTTCGAAGTATTTGCCTCCAACCTTTTCAGCTCAGCAAAGGAGGAAATTCTTTTATGATTTGAGGCATTATTTTTGGGATGACCCACACTTATATAAAGAAGGAGTGGATGGTATTATGCGAAGATGTGTCCCAGAATATGAACAACAAGAGATATTGAGTAAATGCCATGGGAGTGTTTATGGAGGACATCACGCCGGAGATAGAACCGCACAAAAGGTTCTACAATCAGGTTTTTATTGGCCAACACTTTTCAAGGATGCAAGGAAGTTTATCTTATCTTGTGATGAATGTCAAAGAGTTGGTAATATCTCTAGACGCAATGAAATGCCTATGAATTATACTCTTGTTATTGAACCATTTGATTGTTGGGGATTCGACTTCATGGGTCCTTTCCCTTCTTCAGAAGGTAATACTCATATACTTGTCGCTGTTGATTATGTTACTAAATGGGTAGAAGCTATACCTACAAAAAGTGCTGATGGTGAGACCTCTATAAAAATGCTTGTAGATGTTATATTTCCTAGATTTGGAGTACCTAGATATATTATGACTGATGGAGGTTCTCATTTTATTCATGGTGGTTTTAGGAAAACTCTTGCCAAATATGGTATTAATCATAGAATTGCTTCAGCTTATCATCCTCAAACTAGTGGGCAAGTAGAATTATCAAATAGAGAAATTAAAGCTATCTTGGGAAAGACTGTTAATAAATCTAGAAAGAATTGGGCTAGTAAGTTAAAGGAAGCATTGTGGGCTTATAGAACTGCTTATAAAAATCCTATGGGCATGTCTCCTTATAAAATGGTTTATGGAAAAGCTTGTCATTTACCTTTAGAATTAGAGCACAAAGCTTATTGGGCTGTAAGAGAACTTAATAAAGATTTTAAACTTGCCGGTAAGAAAAGGTTGCTACAATTGAGTTCTTTAGATGAATGGAGAAGTGAAGCTTATGAAAATGCTAAACTTTTTAAGGAGAAAGTTAAGAAGTGGCATGATAGAAGAATTATTAAAAGAGAATTTAATGTTGGAGATAAAGTCCTATTGTATCGGTCTCGTCTCAGATTTTTTGCAGGAAAATTACTCTCAAAATGGGAAGGACCATATGTTATTGAGGAAGTCTATCGTTCAGGAGCAATAAAAATTAGCTCTTTGGAAGGTAACGCCACACAAGTAGTGAATGGACAAAGACTCAAGCATTATATTTCTGGAGATTCTTATAATGAAGATATTGATATTATTCAAGTGATAACTCCGGAAGCTTTCATCAAAGATCAAATTGACAGTTCTGCAGAGTCCGACTTTGAATAGGTAACAGTTCTAGTAATGAAAAGTCCGCGTTTAGCTTTTCGAACAATATTTCTGCTGTTTTTGGAAAATATGAAAAATTACGGGATCGAAACGGAGTGGAGGAGACGCGCGAGGGCCCGTCACCATAGGCCGGCGCGGGCCCCACCCTGGCCGCGCCGCCCTATGGGGACAGCCCCTCGGCGTCCCGTTTCCACTCATTTTCGGCCTGGAACCTTCCTTTTGTTGTAAAAATATTTGCTATATAATCCCCCGGACCCCTGGAGGTCCGTATATCGTTTTCTTGTCGTGTTTTGTTTCGAGCTGTTTTCTGCCAGGATCTGTTTTGATCTAGAAGCACCATGGTCTCCAACAACAAAGACAAGGGACCTTTGGAGGAAGATATTCAAGACCCTGAATTGAAGAAAGAAGTCGAGAGCGAGGATGAGGAAGAAGTGGAGGAAATTCCGCGAGAACACCCGCGTGCCACCATTGCAAGCATTGGCGTGATATCAAATCCGTCCAACACCAAGAGAAGTGCACGGATCGCTACGGGAGGAGGAGTTCCACGTCGTTACTTAGCTCCAAGAACATCCTCTCCAAGCAATTACCACCCTTTCCGCAACCTAATCTACGATCGTCAAACTGAAAGGACCCCCAAGGTAGTGTTGCCAAGTGGTTGGGATATAGATCGTTCTAACATTGCAGGAGAGATGAAACCTGAAGCTGAAGGATGGGGAAACAACTCTAGGAGTTGGGACTCGCCACCTGACATGATTATGAGCCGCGTTGAGCACAACTCGGAGCTGATTCGCAACCTCACCTATGAGATTGAGGATTTAAAGGAACTTGTTAAGAAGCTTGTCGAGAAGAATCCACCATCATCGCCACCAAAGGAGTAATTCATCATCGGTATTGGCATCCCCTTGGTTTGTTCCAAGCTTGGGGGAGTGCCGCGGTATCACATCATCACTACCTTTATCTTTTAATATCAAGTAGTGTCATATCATGAGTAGGGAAGTTATCATATGGAATAGTTGCAATGTGGAAGTATCTCTCTTAGTTGGTTATCTATGTATCCGTTGGTGTGAGTTATCGTTATGAAATATTAATGAGAAGTCTTATCATTTACTTTTTGCACACCTTATTTTAGTTTGCAATTTCTTTTATATGATTACTCTTGACATTAGTATTGAGATCACTTTGGGAGCATCAAGTAAATCTATTTGGTTTTGGCAAACTTAGCATTGGTCAATAGCAACAACTCCAAGATGTTTAAATAGAAAAGAGAAATACATGTAGATATATTGCTTTATTATCCTTCTGCTAATGAGTTTAGTATTTTGAAGTTAAAATTGCTTGTGCTTATGAGAAAGATGCATGATTGTCTCTATCACATGTATATTTGTTTGTTTCCTTCAACCTTTATGCTTGCTATCAAACCTTGCTAGCCAAAGACCTGTATTGAGAGGGAATGCTTCTCATACATCCATAACCTTAGACCAAACCCATGCCATTTGTGTCCACCATAACTACCTACTATGTGGTATTTTGCGCCACTCCAAGTAAATACTTCATGTGCTACCTTTAAATAATTCAAACTATATTACTCCTTATTTGTGTTAATGTTTTATAGCTCATGAGGAAGTATGTGGTGTTTTATCTTTCAATCTTGTTGGGCGGACTTTCACCAATGGACTAGTGGCATATCCGCTTATCCAATAATTTTGCAATAAGAGCTGGCAACGGGGTTCCCAGCCCCAATTAATAACTTTCACTAATAATTCTCTTCACATGTTTTGCCCTGATTTATCAGTAAGCAACTTAATTTTGCAATAGACACTCCTCCATGGTATGTGAATGTTGGAAGGCACCCGAGGATTCGGTTAGCCATGGCTTGTGAAAGCAAAGGTTGGGGGAGTGTCATCCATAATAAAACTAAAATACATGTGTAAACAAAAGAGAAGGGGGATGATCTACCTTGCTGGTAGAGATGCCGTCCCTCATGGGAGCCGCTCTTGGAAGGTCTGTTTGGCAAGGGGGTTAGAGTGCCCGCTACCATTCATTGACAACAACAAACACCACTCAAAATCTTACTTTTATGCTCTTTATATGATTTCAAAACTTGAAAAGCTCTAGCACATGATTTAATCCCTGCTTCCCTCTGCGAAGGGCCTATCTTTTACTTATATGTTGAGTCAGTAAACCTATTTCCCTCTATCTTAAGCAAGCAATTGAGTTGTTGTGAACCAACCATTTATGCTATGATTCAGTTAATCATGTCTTTTATGCTTTCTTGTTTAGTACAATTTTATCTGAATGAATATGACCTTTTAAGATATCAATGATTATGAGGAGATTGTTATGATTGAGAATGAAAGCCCTGCTATATAAATTCTAATATGAAAGCTTTGTTTAGAAGATAAGTACAATCCGTTAGTAGTTCTCTGACCAAGAACAAAGTTTGCCATAACCATTTATGATTTCCTATGCACCTTTACTTGTGATTTCTCTTTACTTATTTCAAGTTGAGTTATATGAAGAGAATGTTTACTAGAATGTCTTGTGTGAATCAATATGATGCTTCTTGTCCGTATTTTATTTATCGACTCCTCACTCCATAAACATGTGGTCTTGTTTATTGAGCTCAGTTTCGCTTGGGGACAAGCGAGGTCTAAGCTTTGGGGGAGTTGATACGTCCATTTTGCATCACTATTTTATATCATAATTTGCTGTTATTCCTTGATATATTTCATATTTGGAGATTATACTTATGTTATTTCATCTATTTTGCATGTTTCGTGATCATTGGAGGATTATTCACCGGAGCCAGGATTCTGCTGGAAAAAGCACCGTCAGGACGCCATATTTCTGAAGATCAACAATTGACGGAAATTACATGAAAATTCCTATTTTTCCAGAAGACAAAGGGAGCAAAAGGGGGAGCCGGGAGGAGCCACCATGGGCCCCCCATAGGCCGGCGCGGGCCCAGGCTGGCCGCGCCGCCTTATGGGGAGGGGGCCCACAGCCCTCTGGCCGCCTCTCCTTCGCGTACTTCACCGAAAACCTAAGACCTGGGAGGACGGAGAATTGTGAGCCGCCTCTGCGGGGCGGAAAACACCAGAGAGAAAAGAGCTCTCCGGGCAGGAACCGGGGAAATTCCCTCCCGGAGGGGGAAATCGACGCCATCGCCATCGTCATCGAGCTGGACATCATCTCCATCGACATCACCATCATCTCCATCATCTACACCGCCATCTCCACCGCTGCATCTCATCACCGCTGTAACGATTTGGGTTGGATCTTGATTGTTTGATAGGGGAAACTCTCCCGGTGTTAATTACTACTTGTTATTGATGCTATTGAGTGAAACTATTGAACCAAGGTTTATGTTCAGATTGTTATTCATCATCATATCACCTCTGATCATGTTCCATATGATGTCTCGTGAGTAGTTCATTTAGTTCTTGAGGACATGGGTGAAGTCTGGATGTTAGTAGTGAATTATTGTTGAGTAGTATTCAATGTTATGATATTTAAGTTGTGGTGTTACTCTTCTAGTGGTGTCATGTGAACGTCGACTACATGATACTTCACCTTTATGGGCCTAGGGGAGTGCATCTTGTATTCGTTTGCTAATTGTGGGGTTGCCGGAGTGACAGCAACCTAAACCCCCGTTAGTATATCGGTGCAGGAGGGATAGCAGGATCTCAGAGTTTAAGGCTATGGTTAGATTTATCTTAATTACTTTCTTGTATTTGCGGATGCTTAAAAGGGGTATAATCACAAGTATGTATTAGTCCTAGGAAAGGCGGTGCATTAGCATAGGTTCACCCACACAACACTTATCAAAACAATGAAGATTACTCAGCCGTATGAAGCGAAAGCACTAGACTAAAATCCCCGTGTGTCCTCAAGAACGTTTGGTCATTATAAGTAAACAAACCGGCTTGTCCTTTGTGCTAAAAAGGATTGGGCCACTTGCTGCAATTATTTCTCTCGCATTTTATTTACTTGTACTTTATTTATCTGCTATATCAAAACCCCTGAAAACTTGTCTGTGAGCATTTATAGTGAATCCTTCATCAAAACTGCTTGTCAACACCTTCGCTCCTCGTTGGGTTCTTATTTATCGAAAGTACTACGATACACCCCTATACTTGTGGGTCATCATGAGTACCGCGACAAGTTCCTTACCTTGTCAAGGTACGCCCCGGATGAGACTGATACCACCGAGAAGAGGAAGGAGAGGTTCTTGAACGGACTGCATGATGAGATGTGTTGGTCAACATTCCATTTGCTGACCTCGAAGCCCTTGTTGACTCCGCCATCCAGATGGAGGGCAAGCTGAACCAGGCCAATGAGAACCGCAAGCGCCGCATGATGCATCAGAGTGGGCCTACCAATACCCCGAGGTATCGCCCAGCTCAAGCGGAGGATTCGCCCCCAGAAGCAACAAGCCACCGACACCGATGTCACGCCCCGGTTTTCAGCACCGGAGTGGAGGAAACCCCAGGCCAGGAGGCCACCCCAACAACAACCACAACAACATCAACTATGTCCACCACAACAACAACTTCAACCGCGCTCCAATGAGAGCCCCCGCCAACAACAACAACACCAACACTGCTCCAAGGACTGGGAGCAACGCTGTTCCGGTCGCCCCCAAGGACAAGGCCACCATCACTTGCTATGAGTGTGGTGTAGTGGGACACTATTCCAATGAGTGCCCCAAGAGACTTGCCAAGATCGCCGCCAACACCGCTGCACCTGCTCAGCAGCAACGCCGTGTCTCCACCGGCAAGAAGTTCACCCCCAACAACCCCAACAACCGCAGCGGCCGCCTCTTTCACATGAGTGCGGAAGAAGCCCAGGAAGCGCCAGATGTCGTGCTGGGTATGTTCTCTGTTAACTCAGTACTGGCAAGAGTGTTGTTTGATTCTGGAGCATCGCATTCATTTGTCACCGAAGATTTTGCATGCACTAGTAAGATTCAACCCATCAGTTTGAAGCATGTCATGATAGTTCAAATACCCGGTTCAACTACAAAAGCTAGAAAAATTTGCAAAGATGTGCCTATCAGAATATATGAAGTAGATTTTTATGCAAATTTGATTTTTCTGGGAACAAAGGGTTTGGAAGTAGTACTGGGTATGGATTGGATGTCCAAGCATCATGGACTAATTGATTGTGCCAAGAAGGCCATCACCATGACTAGTAGCACCGGAGTGTTAGTGGAGCACATATCGGAAAGACTGCCCAGAAAATTCACTTGTAACCAGAGTTTAGCCAAGCCCACCTTGGATCAGATCAGGGTCGTCTGTAGATACCCTGATGTGTTTCCTGATGATCTACCCGGTATGCCCCCAGATCGGGATATCGAGTTTATCATTGAGTTAATCCCTGGAACAGGACCAATAGCCCAGAGAGCTTACAGCATGAACCCGGCAGAATTAGTGGAGCTGAAGAAGCAATTGGATGACATGCTGGAGAAAGGTTTGATCCAACCAAGTGCGTCACCATGGAGGTCGCCAGTTTTGTTCGTGGACAAAAAGGACGGTGCCACTCGTTTATGTACGGATTACCATAAGCTTAACGATGTCACCATCAAGAACAAGTACCCCTTGCCAAAGATAAAAGACCTGTTTGACCAGTTGACCGGTGCCACCGCGTTCTCTAAGATTGATCTTAGGACATGTTACCATCAGCTGAAGATCCGTGCAACGGATATCCCAAAGACTGCATTCACCACCAGATATGGGTTGTATGAGTACAACGTCATGTCATTTGGACTGACCAATGCCCCGGCTTACTTCATGAACCTCATGAACAAGATCTTCATGAACTTCTTGGACAAGTTTGTCGTTGTTTTCATCGATGACATTCTAATCTACTCCAAGTCCGAGGAGGAACATCAGCAACACCTGGAGATCATTCTAGAAACCCTTAGACAACACAAGTTGTACGCCAAGTTTAGCAAGTGCGATTTTTGGTTGAAGGAAGTCGGATTCCTGGGACACATCTTGTCTGCAGGAGGAATTGCCGTGGACCCCGCCAAGATCAAGACCGTTGCAGAATGGCAAGCCCCAACCACTCAGACTGAAGTCCGTGCTTTTCTCGGATTGGCGGGATACTACCGCCGATTCGTTGAAGGATTCTCGAGCATAGCGAGACCAATGACCCAACTGCTGAAGAAGGACAAGAAGTTTGATTGGACTGACAAATGCGAAGAAAGCTTTCAGAAGCTCAAGGCAAGACTGACTACAGCCCCAATACTGATCATGCCGGACATCACCAAGCCTTTTGACGTGTACTGTGACGCCTCCAAGATTTGTCTTGGATGTGTGTTGATGCAAGGAGGGAAAGTGATATCATACCTGTCAAGACAACTGAAGCAACATGAGCAGAATTATCCGACCCATGACTTAGAACTAGCCGCAGTTGTGTTAGCTTTGAAGGTTTGGCGTCATTACCTCATGGGTAATCGATGCGAGATTTATTCGGATCACAAGAGTTTGAAGTATATCTTCACACAGAAGGAGCTAAACATGAGGCAAAGAAGATGGATCGAGTTAATCAAGGATTATGACCTAGAGATTCACTATCACCCCGGCAAGGCCAATGTGGTAGCGGATGCTTTGAGCCGACAGCCGTGTTAGCTGAATTCCATGATCGCGGAATAGCAACCTAGTCTGTATCAAGAATTTGAACCGTTTAGACTGCAGCTAGTTAGCGAAGGATACCTCGCAAGCATAGAGCTTCAGCCTACCTTGGTTAGTCAAATCAAAGAAGCCTGACACGCGTGAAGCACACGTCCATTGGGAACCCCAAGTAGAAGGTGTGATGCGTATAGAAGCAAGTTTCCCTCAGTATGAAACCAAGGTTATCGAACCAGTAGGAGTCAAGGAACACGTGAAGGTTGTTGGAGGAGGAGTGTAGTGCGGCGCAACACCAGTGAAACCGGCGCCAACGTGGAACCTGCACAACACAATCAAGATACTTTGCCCCAACGTAACAGTGAGGTTGTCAATCTCACCGGCTTGCTGAAAACAAAGGATTAAACCACTACAAGAAAAGTTCTGATAGACAACGTCCCAAAATCGTCAACTAAGGGGCATTTTTCGTCGCCTATGGGCCTAACCCGACGATATGGGTTCCGTTGTCGAAACTGCGTCAGGCAAAGTCCAACGATGATTTTTTCGGTCCGTCGCGCTTGGGCGCCCTTCCGCCACGGAAAATCGGACCGTTGCGGAAGTGTTTTCGGGAGTGATACGTCTCCAACGTATCGATAATTTCTTATGTTCCATGCTACTTTATTGATGATACCTACATGTTTTATGCACATTATATGTCATATTTATGCATTTTCTGGAACTAACCTATTAACAAGATGCCGGAGAGCCAGTTGCTTTTCTGCTGTTTTTGGTTTCAGAAATCCTAGTAAAGAAATATTCTCGGAATTGGACGAAACTTTCGCCCAGGGTCCTATTTTTGCACGAAGCTTCCAAGACCGAAGAGATAACGAAGTAGGGCCACGAGGCAGCCGAGGGGAGGCCGGCGCGGCCCAAGCCCGGCCGCGCCGACCTACCCCCGGCCCCTCGTGTGGCCCCCGCGTTGACCTTCCGCCTACTTAAAGCCTCCGTCGCGAAACCCCCGTACGAGAGCCACGATACGGAAAACCTTCCGAGACGCCGCCGCGAATCCCATCTCGGGGGATTCAGGAGATCGCCTCCGGCACCCTGCCGGAGAGGGGATTCAATTCCCGGAGGACTCTACACCGCCATGGTCGCCTCCGGAGTGATGAGTGAGTAGTTCACCCCTGGACCATGGGTCCATAGCAGTAGCTAGATGGTCGTCTTCTCCTTGTTGTGCTTCATTGTTGGATCTTGTGAGCTACCTAACATGATCAAGATCATCTATATGTAATTCTATATGTTGTGTTTGTCGGGATCCGATGGATAGAGAGTACTATGATTATGGTGATTATCAATCTATTGTTTATGTGTTGTTTATGATCTTGCATGCTCTCCGTTATTAGTAGAGGCTCTGGCCAAGTTTTTGCTCTTAACTCCAAGAGGGGGTATTTATGCTCGATAGTGGGTTCATGCCTTCATTGAATCTGGGATCGTGACAGTAGGTTCTAAGGTTGTGATGTGATGTTGCCACTAGGGATAAAACATTGATGCTATGTCTAAGGATGTAGTTGTTGATTACATTACGCACCATACTTAATGCAATTGTCTGTTGCTTAGCAACTTAATACGAATGGGGTTCGGATGATAACTGAAGGTGGACTTTTTAGGCATAGATGCAGTTGGATGGCGGTCTATGTACTTTGTCGTAATGCCCAATTAAATCTCACTATATTTATCATATCATGTATATGCATTGTTATGCCTTTCTCTATTTGTCAATTGCCCGACTGTAATTTGTTCACCCAACATGCTTTTATCTTATGGGAGAGACACCTCTAGTGAACTGTGGACCCCGGTCCTATTCTTTACATAGCATACAATCTACTGCAATTGTGTTTTTACTGTTTTCTTTGCAAACATCTTCCACTCGATACGTTTAATCCTTTGTTACAGCAAGCCGGTGAGATTGACAACCTCACTGCTTCGTTGGGGCAAAGTACTTGGTTGTGTTGTGCAGGTTCCGTTGGCGCCGGAATCCCTGGTGTTGCGCCGCATCACATTTCGACCATCAACCTTCAACGTGCTTCTTGGCTCCTACTGGTTCGATTAAACCTTGGTTTCATACTGAGGGAAACTTGCTTCTATACGCATCATACCTTCCACTTGGGGTTCCCAACGGACGTGTGCATCTACGCGTATCAAGCTAAATTCTGGCGCCGTTGCCGGGGAGATCAAGACACGCTGCAAGGGGAGTCTCCACTTCTCAATCTCTTTACTTTGTTTTTGTCTTGCTTTATTTTATTTACTACTTTGTTTGCTGCACCTAAACAAAACACAAAAAAATTAGTTGCTAGTTTTACTTTATTTACTGTCTTGCTCTCTATATCGAAACACAAAAAAAATTAGTTACTTGTATTTACTTTATCTAGTTTGTTTTATTTACCGTTGCTAAAATGAATACCCCTGAAAATACTAAGTTGTGTGACTTCACAAATGCAAATAATAATGATTTCCTATGCACACCTATTGCTCCACCTGCTACTACAGCAGAATTCTTTGAAATTAAACCTGCTTTACTGAACTTGGTTATGAGAGATCAATTTTCTGGTGCTAGTTGATGATGCTGCTGCCCATCTCAATAATTTTGTTGAACTTTGTGAAATGCAAAAGTATAAAGATGTAGATGGTGATATTATTAAATTGAAAGTGTTTCCTTTCTCATTAAGAGGAAGAGCTAAAGATTGGTTGCTATCTTTGCCTAAGAATAGTATTGATTCATGGACTAAATGCAAGGATGCTTTTATTGGTAGATATTATCCTCCCGCTAAAATTATATCTTTGAGAAGTAGCATAATGAATTTTAAACAATTAGATACTGAACATGTTGCTCAAGCATGGGAGAGAATGAAAACTTTGGTAAAGAATTGCCCAACCCATGGACTGACTACTTGGATGATCATCCAAACCTTCTATGCAGGACTAAATTTTTCTTCGCGGAATTTATTGGATTCAGCTGCTGGAGGTACCTTTATGTCCATCACATTGGGGGCGGCTACAAAACTTCTTGATGATATGATGATAAATTACTCTGAATGGCACACGGAAAGAGCTCCACAAGGTAAGAAGGTAAATTCTGTTGAAGAAACCTCTTCCTTGAATGATAAGATTGATGTGATTATGTCTATGCTTGTGAATGGTAGATCTAATGTTGATCCAAATAATGTTCCTTTAGCTTCATTGGTTGCTCAAGAAGAAAATGTTGATGTGAATTTCATTAAAAATAATAATTTCAACAACAATGCTTATAGGAACAACTCTGGTAATAACTATAGGCCATATCCTTCTGCTAATGGTAATGGTTATGGTAATTCTTATGGGAATTCTTACAATAATAATAGGAGTGTACCCTCTGGTCTTGAAGCCATGCTTAAAGAATTTATTAGTACACAAACTGCTTTTAACAAATCTGTTGAGGAAAAGCTTGATAAAATTGATACTATCGCTTCTAGAGTTGATAGACTTGCCTCTGATGTAAATCTTTTAAAATTGAAATTTATGCCTAATAATGATATTGATAATAAGATTACTACTACAGCAAATGCCATCCAAGTTAGAATTAATGAGAATATAAGATTAATGGCTGAACTGCGTGCTAGGTGGGATAGAGAAGAAAATGAAAAACTAGCTAAAGAGAATAATGTAGCTAAAGTTTGGACTATTACCACCACTAGTAATGCTAATTCTCCACATGTTGCTGCACCTCCTACTATCAATGGTAAAATAATTGGTGTTGGCAATGTTTCTACTCCTAGTGCAAAGCGTACAAAACTGCCTGAAATTGCTAAAACTGCTGAAACTGCTTGTGATAAAACTGCTGAAATTTTTTCCAACCTTGGGAACAATGATCCCATTGCTGTAGCTCATAATGATTTAGATTTTGATGATTGCCACATCTCTGAAGTTATAAAGTTCTTACAAAAACTTGCTAAAAGTCCTAATGCTAGTGCTATAAATTTAGCCTTTACAAAACATATTACAAATGCTCTCATAAAAGCTAGAGAAGAGAAACTAAAACTTGAAACTTCTATTCCTAGAAAGTTAGAAGATGGTTGGGAGCCCATCATTAAAATGAAATTCAATGACTTTGAATGTAATGCTTTATGTGATCTTGGTGCAAGTATTTCTGTTATGCCTAAAAAGATTTATGATATGCTTGACTTGCCACCATTGAAGAATTGTTATTTGGATGTTAATCTTGCCGATAATGTTAAAAAGAAACCTTTGGGGAGGATTGATAATGTGCACATTACGGTTAACAATAACCTTGTCCCCGTTGATTTTGTTGTCTTGGACATCGAATGCAATGCATCTTGTCCAATTGTGTTGGGAAGACCTTTTCTTCGAACCGTTGGTGCTGTTATTGATATGAGGGAAGGTAATATTAAATATCAATTTCCTCTCAAGAAAGGTATGGAACACTTCCCTAGAAAGAGAATGAAGTTGCCTTTTGATTCTATTATTAGAACAAGCTATGATGTTGATGCTTCTACTCTCGATGTTACTTGATTTGCACTTTCTGCGCCTAGCTGAAAGGCGTTAAAGAAAAGCGCTTATGGGAGACAACCCATGTTTTTACCTACAGCAATTTTTTGTTTTGTTGAGTCTTGGAAGTTGTTTACTACTGTAGCAACCTCTCCTTATCATGTTTTTGTGCCAAGTAAAGTTTCTATGTCAAAGTTGATGTTATATTTGGGATCGCTGCGCAGAAACAGCATTGCTGTCTGTCACGAATCTGGGCACAGTTCTCTGTAGAAAATTCAAAAAATCTGCCAATTTACGAGCGTGATCCTCAGATATGTACGCAACTTTCATTAGTTTTGAGTTTTTCCATTTGAGCAAGTCTGGTGCCAGCTTTAAATTCGTCTTTACGGACTGTTCTGTTTTTGACAGATTCTGCCTTTTATTTCGCATTGCCTCTTTTGCTATGTTGGATTTATTTCTTTGATCCATTAATGTCCAGTAGCATTATGCAATGTCCAGAAGTGAAAATAATGATTGTGTCACCTCTGAATGTGTGAATTATTAATTGTGCACTAACCCTCTAATGAGTTTGCTTGAAGTTTGGTGTGAAGGAAGTTTTCAAGGGTCAAGAGATGAGAATGATATACTATGATCAAGAGGAGTGAAAGCTCTAAGCTTGGGGATGCCCCCGTGGTTCACCCCTGCATATTTTAAGAAGACTCAAGCGTCTAAGCTTGGGGATGCCTGTAATATCCCAGGTATTGGGGTTACAAAAATAGAGGGAACAGATGTGTGCATTGCATTCATGCATAGAAAATCCGGGGAATTTTCGCGCTTTAAAGTAAAACAGTCACAGTAACTGAAGTTTCACTTGACCTTGGTGGAATTGAAGTAGCTCATCAAGTCAAGCGCTATAAACTTCAATGTGACTTTGTTAAAACCTTGTTTTGGGTAGAGATGATTTGATCTAAGGGGTTAGATCAAATGGAAATAAAACTAACACAACAACACTTTAATCAAGGATCAAATATTTGATCTTATAAAAGATCATAACATGATAATCCTTGTTATATCATATGAACATCCATTTAAATTGGAGATCCAGTAACAATAATTGGAGAAACTATTCTTCACTCATCTTCTCCATGTCTTAAACTAATCCATGATCCTACCATGAGCCTCATGGTATTCAATCCACTTCCACATTGGAATTATAACAAGGAGATCCACTCAAGTAGTATATATTCCTCTCTATTACCAATAACTCTACATCAACCCGATAGAGGAGAGAGTTCTATATTACTAAAGAAGCAATGACAAACATTAAGGCAAACCTTGAAGATAAATATCCATATGATCACAACATCATTTTCAAGAGGAACCCTAGAGTATTATTCAAGCCTTCCCAAATGAGAGAGACCATTTATTCTAAACCTAGCTATACCTATTTAAGAATAAAGAACAACCATTGAACCAAAGTATTAGGTTGTAAACCATTTCACCTTGGAGTGGTGAGATAACCTAATATCACCAAGAATAAGACCATATCCATGAATTGATAAAGTAAGGAGGAGATTAACTCAATCAAGATAGCCAAGTGGAGTTTTAGACTTAATACCTATTGAGATATTGTGAGTACACCATAAATCCTAGAATAACCATTCCTTTACAAGAGAGCCCAAGCTATGGTGTTACACTCAAGTAGTTGAGGCAACACCTGGATTTGAGAGAGAGAACTATTCTTATGACCAGATGATCATATCATCATTGTTGAGTAGAACCCTAACATAATATCTCAGGCATTCTCCTGGGATACAAACTTTAGAGGCAACCATAGTAGTCCCATCCATGAAAGTAAAGTATAAGTACTATACCTTAGCTGATCAAGACAATACTTGATCATGGAAGTGAGAACCCCATTTTATGAGAGATCCTTAGGAAGCCAGAACCTTCATATATATCTAAATGATAATAATAACAATAAAGCAAGTAACCATCTTATTTTAGTTAGGGGAAATTAAACCCTAGCAAGTACAACATGGTGTCATCTCATATCTACAACCCAGAATTAAATCTCAACCCTAGTCTGTGTATCATTTGGGTGATCACAACTAAAACCTAAGCCATATTTGAGATTCAAACCAATTGCCATTAGGTAAATATAATTAGAACCCCAGAATTGAACTCTAGTTAAAACCTATGCTTAATTATTGAAAATAAGAGACATCTAATTCTAAGTCCTATAAATAAACCCACAAGTGGTGATCAACCACTTATCATTATAACCAAGACCAAACCATATTGAGAGTAGCATCTACTTTAGGTATTTCAAGGTGTTGAGTATTAACCTTGAAATAGGGTTGTAATCAGACCAACAAGACCTTAATAAAGTAGTACTCACATAAAATTATATGCAAGTGACCAAATTTCCAAATATGAGATCAAGTCCTTAGAAATAATCTAGCACTTGAAATCATGTCATTAAATCACTCCTTAATAGTACTCCATAAGTATATGTTACTTTGAAATTGTTTCTTGCAAGATAAAACCACATAAAACTCTACATATCATTAAGTAAGATCAACAATCAATTGGAAAATAATTTGAATATTTCCAAAGACAATATTCCAATTCATGCCTATATGGCTATTTAACGCAAATCCAAATAGTAATTAATAAATCAATGTTTTAGTATCCATATTCAATCTTCTAAAACACCACTAAATAAATTGCAGTGTTTTGGAATAAGTCTTGTATGGTTCAAATAGGAAAGACCTGCAAAATAATAATGAATTCAAATCTGAATTCAAAACATGAAATAAAAACAGAAATAAGAAATAGAGGAGAAAGACTTACCTGGTCGGGCAGCCCATGCTGCAGCCCACCAGCACAGCCCGAACGAGCCCACCTTGGCAGCCCTCAGCATCAGCCCAGCAGCCCAAGCCCACCAGCAGCCTAGCCCAACTTACCCTTCACGTTCTTTTCACGCAGGGGAGGGGGCCATCGTCTTCGTCCATCCCGGCAAGCAGCTCGGTGGCAGCACCTCCGCCACCGGCCGCGCCAAGATGCTCGCCGCCGCTCTCTGGAGCCTATAAGTACCCCTCTCGCCGCCGTCCACAACCCTAGTCTCCAATTCCCCATCTCTCTGCTCAATTTTTCCCCAGATGGAAACCCTAGCTACGCCGGCCATCTCGACTCGCCGCCGATTGAGTCCGTCTCAAGCCCAACGGTGAGGTCCTGGAGGTGCGCCTCGTCTTCTACTTCCTCTGAGAGGAAGATAGCTTCCTGGGATGGCCAGAGTCGGGCGAATTTGGAGATTTTCTTCCGCAGCTCATCGCCGGTATCGGCGAGGTTGAGCTCGTCTCCGCCCACAATCGACGCCGTCGACCATCTAGGAAGAATCAGGGTGAGATTCCGCGTCTCTAGCATCTCCTATTGCATCAAATGGCCACCCGTAGCTCCGTCGTGTCGATCACCGCCGTGCCCCGCCGCAGACATAGCTCGCCGGAGCAACTCCGGCGACCTTTCCGTGGGGGCGCCGCCACCTACTGGTTCACCGCGTCGCCCCAGTTCCTCTAGACACGAGCAGAGCCCCGCGGGAGCCCTCCCGTGCCGACGCCGCCGTCGACTGGCCGTCGGCCAGGAGCTCCACTGGCCACGTCCATGATTTGGACCTGGTCCACGCTCACGTGGCAGTCCACGTGGACCACTGGTCCACTGGCCAGTCTCTGCGTGTAGGTTAGCCCGAGTGTGTTTAGCATTTCCATTTTCATTTAAATTCAATTCCATAATTGCTGCAACTTTGTAAATCCATATAAAATTCATACTAACTCAGAAAAATTAAAATAAGATATTAAAATTCTTAGAATAGAAAACTCTATCCAATAAAAATATAATATGCAATTTTTATTTTTAATAAAAATTCAATTATTTAATTCTGGTTATTTAAGTCCATTTATTAATTCTAAATCCAATTAAAATTCAATAATTAGGAAAACTTTCCAAAATTAAATAAAAACCAGTAAATAAATAAAGAAAACAATGAAACTAATTTTCTTTATTTGTTATTTTGTTAAATCTTTATTAGTGGAAATTTAAACCCTAATTAATAATTACCTTAATTATTAATTGTTTAAAAATAATAAAATACCAAATTCAATATTATTTTTATCTCCAAATTACTAATAACTTCAACTTTAAAATGAAGTTATTAATCATAGAACTAAATGGTTTTTAACAAATCCTAAATCCCACATGGAATGATTTTATAACCCTATCCTTCCATGTGACTCCCAAAACCCTAAATTAATTAGGAAACCCTAGTTCCATTATTACATGTAAACCCTAATTTGCCACTAACCTAAACCCTAGGTTATAGGATGTGATCATACCACTTTCAATGGTTGATCATATTCACATATATATATATAGGAACCCTATCATTAATAATTTAGCATCCCATGTATACATAACATAAAACCAAGATGATCCTATAGGAACACATAAGTCTAAACCCTAGTTCCTATTATCAAGACCACCATCCTTAGTTATCCCTGCTTAGCATCACACCAATGTGATGAACCTCAGGGGCAATTATGCCAAATCTTGAGCATTACCTAACCATAGTCCACTAAACCTTACAAGTACTCCATAATTGTGAACCATCCTATTAGGAGCCAATCATTTCTTACTTAGTAGATCCAAAAGCAAACCCTAGGCAACCTCAACCTTAATTGTAATACTTCTTATTACCTAAGAAGTATGTTCTTCAAAAGTTATTCTTTTGAAGAAAGTAAGGAATCATCATCAATCCTGCCTAATAGAACCTATAACCTATAATCAACTATCACCAGCAAGATATACCAATCTTGATAGCAACCATGCATAAGCAAGTACTTTAGATGTGTATCACTAAAACCATATAATCCCTAGTTGCTGATGAATCCAACTAGGTTGTGATCCATCTGATACTTACTCCATAAACTAGTTGAAACCATAATCAACCATAAAACCCCACCAGCCTAAATATCATACTTTTTCTTTATTAAAGAACATGTTCTTCAAAAGTTATTCTTTTGAAGTATATAATAAATAATCATCCACCATGCACTATAGGACTTAAAATTGACAACTGCTATTTACTTATTACACAACCTCTATTCCTTGATGTGTATGATTGTTACTATTCATTTTACCACATGCTTATGATTCTAAAACAACACAACCCTGAATAAGAACCTTGTTTGTAAATCATTCTAAAAGTGCAACACACCCAGAACTAATCATTACCACTCACTAATCCTAAATTCGGAGTTAGGTCACGCTTAGAGCGATTGCATCTCATACTTATGCATTATTGCATCCTTGCCAATCTTTTAAACATCGTCCTTACCGGACGATGATGCTATTTCAGAATTTGGAGTTATTGCGCACCGAAGACCTTGTCTGCATAATCTTGCAGTCAAGAAAGGCAAGTTCATCGCTTGCTCATGCCATTTGAGTATTTTTACCAAACTACTTGCAAAGTACTATGTTTATCATTATTGCATAAAAAGCAAAACCACTATTTTCATAACTATGAATATGACTATGTGGTGGGCAATGGAACCATGGATTGTGTTGATATGGTGGAGGTTCCATTGCAAGGGTTTATATCCATCTAGGATTAAACAACAAATGTCGTCCAGTGATTCTTGTGCCGTAATACCCGTGTTAACCATAAGATCTGGAGTGGGACGGAGTAGTCAAAAGTGTTTCCACCTCTCGTTCATCAACGGATGCGCTTACCGTAGCAGTTGTGTCTGGCAGAACAACCGGAGGGTGGGGAGCCCATTCTAATTCCCCACGGTAATGCAATGCTTACCGTAGCAGTTGTGTCTTGCAGAACAACCGGAGGGTGGGGATCCCATTCTAATTCCCCACGGTAATGCGGTCTATGATGGGTTGCAGCTACCGGCAAAGGAGTTTGGTTCGATCCCAGACTGTCGTCGTGGCCGGGGTCCACCCTGAAATTACGGGAATAATGGGACCGGCGAGGACCCAGGGTTGGGGCATGCAACAAAGGGTGGGTGTTCGAGGTAGCGGAGGAACATGATTGACTAGGACCTTATACCGGGCCTCACACCAAAGGAAGTGTGGACGGAAACTGCCCGGTTGGCACCAAGGTTAAGATCTCTTATGGGTAAAGCAACACACCTCTGCAGAGTGTAACGAACCAGTCACTCCCTGTTCCGGGATATGGAACTGCGAACGCTGCCGGAAAGGAACTCCATGAAGTTCTAGTAAACCGGTGAAGGCTGACGGACATAGCTCTTCTGAATAAAAGCAACCTTTTGAAGAAATGATTACAAAAACTTGCATTGCCTATGACTTTCTGGTCTATGGCTGTAGCTAGTGCATTAAACACCTCTTTCCTAAAATGAACTTGTTGAGTACGCTCGTACTCATCCCACTCTTAAATCCCCTGCTTAGATATGGAGGCATCGAAGGAGGATCTACAGTGCAACTCGAAGACCGAGGAGTCAACAACTACTTCAAGAGATAGGACCATGTCAGGAGAGTCAGCTACCACATCCAACCAGGAGAAACCTAGATTAGCAATAGAAAGGAACTAGCTTCCTAAACTTAGCTCCTATTTAGCTAGAATCTATTCATAGCCTCTATAGCTAGTTATATACTCTTCAAATAGAGTTCGTGATAGGATTAGACCACGAGTCGTTCTTCTGGAGTTTATTTGCAGTTTTACCTCATTGTAAAGTAGGAGGCTGTGTGGATCCTTTGTAAAGAGTCTGTGTGTAATTCTATAGACATGCCTTGGACCCGCATATGTTTCTGTTTGTACCACGAGCGATATAATACTAGTGGAACGGTGTTTCATTGGTGTTATATCAGACTTGCATACTACACCATGCAGTGGTATGCCGGGTCACCACAGTTGGTATCAGAGCAAATGCTTTGACCTTAGGATTAAAACCCTTTAAAGGAGACCTATAGGATTGGTAGTGTCTATAGGAAGTTGTCTTAGCTAAACCAAATTCTCTTATGACTTGAGATGGATATTCACTTGAGAATAATCCTGACACACTTGAGTCAACTTTCTTAACCATATTTCCTAAGTGAAATTAGTGATAACCCCCAAACATGTAGCACATCATTCAGCCCTTAAAACAATAAATGGGTAGACCATAATTGGTATACAATACATGGTAGTCCAAAGAGAGGATACAACCATAAGGAAGATATCCTATTGGAAGATGTGTACCAACACATGTCATGGTTAAGTGAGAGTTATCCAGGTCTGTAATAGGAGTAATATCAAGTTATGAAGATAATTAGGATATCCTAATAGGAGATGTAGACCAAGTTAAGTAATGAGTAAGTAAAACTATCTTGACATGTGAAACAATTGATAGTAAGTGATAACTATGAGTCATATGAGCTAGTATAGACCATAATGAGTCAATCATGGGAGGTAAGGAAGAGGGATAGGAATAAAATTATGTCTACTTACATGGTAGAGTTGTAAACCATATATGATTCACCTGAGAATCATTATGTGATGGAGTAGAGCATCATAAATACTTAGGAGGAGTACAATAAGAAGTCAAGTGCTAAACAAATAGTGCAAGAATTGTGTTCCAAAACAATAAGAAGTGTGCCAGGCACATCATGACCATAGTCTTATGATAGAAACACTGGGAAGTATAGGAGCTATATTCCAATAGTTATGTATCTAGAATAGTGATGTTAGAACCAGACATATCAGTGAAGTAGTCCTCAACAAAATGGAAGCTAAGTTAGTACTTCCAAAGAAAAATAGGTTAACCACAACTATCCTAAACCACTTTGTTTCAAGTTTATCTCATTGCAAATGTGCAATTAAGGTAAAAGTTGAGACAAATAGTAGAATCCCATCTATTCGTGCTAAGTATCACGATATAAACCTATATTATGTGGTGTTATATACTACACATCAGAGCCTGATATTTAGAGATGTCTTACTCAACTATTTTGTCCAGGCTTATGATGGTGTGTACTATAAACACAAAGCTGAATCTTCTTGGATTTTATTGGATTTTCATTGTTTGACTAGATCCATACATGAAGTTTGACTTTGATATGCAAATGCATGTTGCAATATCAAGCTCTTACTTGATGCTATAGATTTAGAGGGTAATAGTATTCGTGTGAGGAAGTGACGAATTCTGAAGATTCTGAAGATAAGATGAAGGTTCATGAGAAGAAGGAAGTAAAATTGTGGGAAGCAACCACAATATTTAGAAGGAAGTACCAATCAGAATTCATGCTTCACCTCAACAGAGGAGTACTTTAGTACATAAGAGGCATGAAGGTGAGAAATATGATGATTATGGTGAAGCTGAAGCAGGTCCATAGTTAACATAAAAGAGGGAATGCATGGGAAATCACTTAAGGTACTATACTCATAGTGTCAGCTAGTGGTTTTCTTGCAAAAACAAATCCTCGAAAAAGGAAGATGACTTATGAAACCAGAGCAGATATAAGAAGAGCATAGTTGGTATCAGAAGACCACAATTGGTATAGGATCAATACTGCGAGATAAAGTAGAAGATGTCTCGTCCAATTGATCAGAACCTATAATAGAATCCATTTTTAGATATCAAATAGCCACAGTTGGTATAATAACCACAGCTGGTATCAGTTGGTATTACAAATAGTCCACGATTTAATTATTTGTAACAAAAGTTTGTGAACAAATAAAACCTTATCAGCCAAATAATTGTGACATATAAGCATTCAATCAAAGGATTCAGGTTGGATGTCCACAATTGAGTGGATACACCACAAATATTCTTCGCAAAACCTTAGAAGAGTACAACCCATAAGCTATACCCAGACCAATATTCTAACCATAAGTCCAATGGATGGAAGAAAAGGAGTTGAAGACATAAGAAAACTCTAAGGGGTAGAGTAAAGATTGAGTTGGATGTACAGTAACTCAATACTTTAAGCTATATAGTAGCAGAAGGTCTGAACTGAGAGGAAGTTCGATCTTATTCTCATAAGATTGTTGAACAATACTTTCAGAAAGATGTCAGACCAGAAGCCGAGGTTCATACCTCGAGGAAGTAAGAATTGGACTATAACTTGAGAAAGTGAGTAGTATTTACTCAGAAGTATGAAAGCTCAAGTAAGTTAAGCATAAAGAAGTTGGACGAAGAAAATACCATAGACCAAATACAGCTCAAGAAGGCCAAAGACCGAAGGAAATTGACCATACCAGAACCACAGACTAATTGAATGATTCCTTTCATGGAACCTAAATAACCCAAAATAGTTATAGGTATCAAATATAAACCATGATTGGATGGACTAAATGAGTCTAATCCATTCTTAGGAAAATAAATCATCAAAACATTTCCATGGTAAGTATCTTACCAAATACCATAATTACTCTTTTGGGTAGTAACGGAAAACAAAGACCTATTTATCAATTAGGAGTTTATTATCAAATTAGCCTTCAAATAAGACCAGCAGCACCAGAAGAAGTCTCAATCATTGAATCTTCCATGAGAAAGGAAACAAGCTTATAGAGTTGGAAGAAATCAAAGAATCAAAGTAGGAACCATGGTTCAGAGACAGACACTAATGGATTCCAGGAAGAATCTGGACAAGGGATATATTCAGATATATCCAACAAGATCAATACGGAGTTCGAGAAAAGATATAGTCTGCACAAGTCAGATCCACACTCCGGAAACGTGAGAGAGATCAAACTTCGAGGACGAAGTTTAGTTTAAGGGGTAGAGACTGTAATATCCCAGGTATTGGGGTTACAAAAATAGAGGAAACAGATGTGTGCATTGCATTCATGCATAGAAAATCCGGGGAATTTTCGCGCTTTAAAGTAAAACAGTCACAGTAACTGAAGTTTCACTTGACCTTGGTGGAATTGAAGTAGCTCATCAAGTCAAGCGCTATAAACTTCAATGTGACTTTGTTAAAACCTTGTTTTGGGTAGAGATGATTTGATCTAAGGGGTTAGATCAAATGGAAATAAAACTAACACAACAACACTTTAATCAAGGATCAAATATTTGATCTTATAAAAGATCATAACATGATAATCCTTGTTATATCATATGAACATCCATTTAAATTGGAGATCCAGTAACAATAATTGGAGAAACTATTCTTCACTCATCTTCTCCATGTCTTAACTAATCCATGATCCTACCATGAGCCTCATGGTATTCAATCCACTTCCACATTGGAATTATAACAAGGAGATCCACTCAAGTAGTATATATTCCTCTCTATTACCAATAACTCTACATCAACCCGATAGAGGAGAGAGTTCTATATTACTAAAGAAGCAATGACAAACATTAAGGCAAACCTTGAAGATAAATATCCATATGATCACAACATCATTTTCAAGAGGAACCCTAGAGTATTATTCAAGCCTTCCCAAATGAGAGAGACCATTTATTCTGAACCTAGCTATACCTATTTAAGAATAAAGAACAACCATTGAACCAAAGTATTAGGTTGTAAACCATTTCACCTTGGAGTGGTGAGATAACCTAATATCACCAAGAATAAGACCATATCCATGAATTGATAAAGTAAGGAGGAGATTAACTCAATCAAGATAGCCAAGTGGAGTTTTAGACTTAATACCTATTGAGATATTGTGAGTACACCATAAATCCTAGAATAACCATTCCTTTATAAGAGAGCCCAAGCTTTGGTGTTACACTCAAGTAGTTGAGGCAATACCTGGATTTGAGAGAGAGAACTATTCTTATGACCAGATGATCATATCATCATTGTTGAGTAGAACCCTAATATAATATCTCAGGCATTCTCCTGGGATACAAACTTTAGAGGCAACCATAGTAGTCCCATCCATGAAAGTAAAGTATAAGTACTATACCTTAGCTGATCAAGACAATACTTGATCATGGAAGTGAGAACCCCATTTTATGAGAGATCCTTAGGAAGCCAGAACCTTCATATATATCTAAATGATAATAATAACAATAAAGCAAGTAACCATCTTATTTTAGTTAGGGGAAATTAAACCCTAGCAAGTACAACATGGTGTCATCTCATATCTACAACCCAGAATTAAATCTCAACCCTAGTCTGTGTATCATTTGGGTGATCACAACTAAAACCTAAGCCATATTTGAGATTCAAACCAATTGCCATTAGGTAAATATAATTAGAACCCCAGAATTGAACTCTAGTTAAAACCTATGCTTAATTATTGAAAATAAGAGACATCTAATTCTAAGTCCTATAAATAAACCCACAAGTGGTGATCAACCACTTATCATTATAACCAAGACCAAACCATATTGAGAGTAGCATCTACTTTAGGTATTTCAAGGTGTTGAGTATTAACCTTGAAATAGGGTTGTAATCAGACCAACAAGACCTTAATAAAGTAGTACTCACATAAAATCATATGCAAGTGACCAAATTTCCAAATATGAGATCAAGTCCTTAGAAATAATCTAGCACTTGAAATCATGTCATTAAATCACTCCTTAATAGTACTCCATAAGTATATGTTACTTTGAAATTGTTTCTTGCAAGATAAAACCACATAAAACTCTACATATCATTAAGTAAGATCAACAATCAATTGGAAAATAATTTGAATATTTCCAAAGACAATATTCCAATTCATGCCTATATGGCTATTTAACGCAAATCCAAATAGTAATTAATAAATCAATGTTTTAGTATCCATATTCAATCTTCTAAAACACCACTAAATAAATTGCAGTGTTTTGGAATAAGTCTTGTATGGTTCAAATAGGAAAGACCTGCAAAATAATAATGAATTCAAATCTGAATTCAAAACATGAAATAAAAACAGAAATAAGAAATAGAGGAGAAAGACTTACCTGGTCGGGCAGCCCATGCTGCAGCCCACCAGCACAGCCCGAACGAGCCCACCTTGGCAGCCCTCAGCATCAGCCCAGCAGCCCAAGCCCACCAGCAGCCTAGCCCAACTTACCCTTCACGTTCTTTTCACGCAGGGGAGGGGGCCATCGTCTTCGTCCATCCCGGCAAGCAGCTCGGTGGCAGCACCTCCGCCACCGGCCGCGCCAAGATGCTCGCCGCCGCTCTCTGGAGCCTATAAGTACCCCTCTCGCCGCCGTCCACAACCCTAGTCTCCAATTCCCCATCTCTCTGCTCAATTTTTCCCCAGATGGAAACCCTAGCTACGCCGGCCATCTCGACTCGCCGCCGATTGAGTCCGTCTCAAGCCCAACGGTGAGGTCCTGGAGGTGCGCTTCGTCTTCTACTTCCTCTGAGAGGAAGATAGCTTCCTGGGATGGCCAGAGTCGGGCGAATTTGGAGATTTTCTTCCGCAGCTCATCGCCGGTATCGGCGAGGTTGAGCTCGTATCCGCCCACAATCGACGCCGTCGACCATCTAGGAAGAATCAGGGTGAGATTCCGCGTCTCTAGCATCTCCTATTGCATCAAATGGCCACCCGTAGCTCCGTCGTGTCGATCACCGCCGTGCCCCGCCGCAGACATAGCTCGCCGGAGCAACTCCGGCGACCTTTCCGTGGGGGCGCCGCCACCTACTGGTTCACCGCGTCGCCCCAGTTCCTCTAGACACGAGCAGAGCCCCGCGGGAGCCCTCCCGTGCCGACGCCGCCGTCGACTGGCCGTCGGCCAGGAGCTCCACTGGCCACGTCCATGATTTGGACCTGGTCCACGCTCACGTGGCAGTCCACGTGGACCACTGGTCCACTGGCCAGTCTCTGCGTGTAGGTTAGCCCGAGTGTGTTTAGCATTTCCATTTTCATTTAAATTCAATTCCATAATTGCTGCAACTTTGTAAATCCATATAAAATTCATACTAACTCAGAAAAATTAAAATAAGATATTAAAATTCTTAGAATAGAAAACTCTATCCAATAAAAATATAATATGCAATTTTTATTTTTAATAAAAATTCAATTATTTAATTCTGGTTATTTAAGTCCATTTATTAATTCTAAATCCAATTAAAATTCAATAATTAGGAAAACTTTCCAAAATTAAATAAAAACCAGTAAATAAATAAATAAAACAATGAAACTAATTTTCTTTATTTGTTATTTTGTTAAATCTTTATTAGTGGAAATTTAAACCCTAATTAATAATTACCTTAATTATTAATTGTTTAAAAATAATAAAATACCAAATTCAATATTATTTTTATCTCCAAATTACTAATAACTTCAACTTTAAAATGAAGTTATTAATCATAGAACTAAATGGTTTTTAACAAATCCTAAATCCCACATGGAATGATTTTATAACCCTATCCTTCCATGTGACTCCCAAAACCCTAAATTAATTAGGAAACCCTAGTTCCATTATTACATGTAAACCCTAATTTGCCACTAACCTAAACCCTAGGTTATAGGATGTGATCATACCACTTTCAATGGTTGATCATATTCACATATATATATATAGGAACCCTATCATTAATAATTTAGCATCCCATGTATACATAACATAAAACCAAGATGATCCTATAGGAACACATAAGTCTAAACCCTAGTTCCTATTATCAAGACCACCATCCTTAGTTATCCCTGCTTAGCATCACACCAATGTGATGAACCTCAGGGGCAATTATGCCAAATCTTGAGCATTACCTAACCATAGTCCACTAAACCTTACAAGTACTCCATAATTGTGAACCATCCTATTAGGAGCCAATCATTTCTTACTTAGTAGATCCAAAAGCAAACCCTAGGCGACCTCAACCTTAATTGTAATACTTCTTATTACCTAAGAAGTATGTTCTTCAAAAGTTATTCTTTTGAAGAAAGTAAGGAATCATCATCAATCCTGCCTAATAGAACCTATAACCTATAATCAACTATCACCAGCAAGATATACCAATCTTGATAGCAACCATGCATAAGCAAGTACTTTAGATGTGTATCACTAAAACCATATAATCCCTAGTTGCTGATGAATCCAACTAGGTTGTGATCCATCTGATACTTACTCCATAAACTAGTTGAAACCATAATCAACCATAAAACCCCACCAGCCTAAATATCATACTTTTTCTTTATTAAAGAACATGTTCTTCAAAAGTTATTCTTTTGAAGTATATAATAAATAATCATCCACCATGCACTATAGGACTTAAAATTGACAACTGCTATTTACTTATTACACAACCTCTATTCCTTGATGTGTATGATTGTTACTATTCATTTTACCACATGCTTATGATTCTAAAACAACACAACCCTGAATAAGAACCTTGTTTGTAAATCATTCTAAAAGTGCAACACACCCAGAACTAATCATTACCACTCACTAATCCTAAATTCTCGGAGTTAGGTCACGCTTAGAGCGATTGCATCTCATACTTATGCATTATTGCATCCTTGCCAATCTTTTAAACATCGTCCTTACCGGACGATGATGCTATTTCAGAATTTGGAGTTATTGCGTATCGAAGACCTTGTCTGCATAATCTTGCAGTCAAGAAAGGCAAGTTCATCGCTTGCTCATGCCATTTGAGTATTTTTACCAAACTACTTGCAAAGTACTATGTTTATCATTATTGCATAAAAAGCAAAACCACTATTTTCATAACTATGAATATGACTATGTGGTGGGCAATGGAACCATGGATTGTGTTGATATGGTGGAGGTTCCATTGCAAGGGTTTATATCCATCTAGGATTAAACAACAAATGTCGTCCAGTGATTCTTGTGCCGTAATACCCGTGTTAACCATAAGATCTGGAGTGGGACGGAGTAGTCAAAAGTGTTTCCACCTCTCGTTCATCAACGGATGCGCTTACCGTGTATGGCGGAACAACCGGAGGGTGGGGAGCCCATTCTAATTCCCCACGGTAATGCAATGCTTACCGTAGCAGTTGTGTCTTGCGGAACAACCGGAGGGTGGGGATCCCATTCTAATTCCCCACGGTAATGCGGTCTATGATGGGTTGCAGCTACCGGCAAAGGAGTTTGGTTCGATCCCAGACTGTCGTCGTGGCCGGGGTCCACCCTGAAATTACGGGAATAATGGGACCGGCGAGGACCCAGGGTTGGGGCATGCAACAAAGGGTGGGTGTTCGAGGTAGCGGAGGAACATGATTGACTAGGACCTTATACCGGGCCTCACACCAAAGGAAGTGTGGACGGGAAAGCTGCCCGGTTGGCACCAAGGTTAAGATCTCTTATGGGTAAAGCAACACACCTCTGCAGAGTGTAACGAACTGTGACCAGTCACTCCCTGTTCCGGGATATGGAACTGCGAACGCTGACGGAAAGGAACTCCATGAAGTTCTAGTAAACCGGTGAAGGCTGACGGACATAGCTCTTCTGAATAAAAGCAACCTTTTGAAGAAATGATTACAAAAACTTGCATTGCCTATGACTTTCTGGTCTATGGCTGTAGCTAGTGCATTAAACACCTCTTTCCTAAAATGAACTTGTTGAGTACGCTCGTACTCATCCCACTCTTAAATCCCCTGCTTAGATATGGAGGCATCGAAGGAGGATCTACAGTGCAACTCGAAGACCGAGGAGTCAACAACTACTTCAAGAGATAGGACCATGTCAGGAGAGTCAGCTACCACATCCAACCAGGAGAAACCTAGATTAGCAATAGAAAGGAACTAGCTTCCTAAACTTAGCTCCTATTTAGCTAGAATCTATTCATAGCCTCTATAGCTAGTTATATACTCTTCAAATAGAGTTCGTGATAGGATTAGACCACAAGTCGTTCTTCTGGAGTTTATTTGCAGTTTTACCTCATTGTAAAGTAGGAGGCTGTGTGGATCCTTTGTAAAGAGTCTGTGTGTAATTCTATAGACATGCCTTGGACCCGCATATGTTTCTGTTGTACCACTCTGAGCGATATAATACTAGTGGAACGGTGTTTCATTGGTGTTATATCAGACTTGCATACTACACCATGCAGTGGTATGCCGGGTCACCACAGTTGGTATCAGAGCAAATGCTTTGACCTTAGGATTAAAACCCTTTAAAGGAGACCTATAGGATTGGTAGTGTCTATAGGAAGTTGTCTTAGCTAAACCAAATTCTCTTATGACTTGAGATGGATATTCACTTGAGAATAATCCTGACACACTTGAGTCAACTTTCTTAACCATATTTCCTAAGTGAAATTAGTGATAACCCCCAAACATGTAGCACATCATTCAGCCCTTAAAACAATAAATGGGTAGACCATAATTGGTATACAATACATGGTAGTCCAAAGAGAGGATACAACCATAAGGAAGATATCCTATTGGAAGATGTGTACCAACACATGTCATGGTTAAGTGAGAGTTATCCAGGTCTGTAATAGGAGTAATATCAAGTTATGAAGATAATTAGGATATCCTAATAGGAGATGTAGACCAAGTTAAGTAATGAGTAAATAAAACTATCTTGACATGTGAAACAATTGAGAGTAAGTGATAACTATGAGTCATATGAGCTAGTATAGACCATAATGAGTCAATCATGGGAGGTAAGGAAGAGGGATAGGAATAAAATTATGTCTACTTACATGGTAGAGTTGTAAACCATATATGATTCACCTGTGAATCATTATGTGATGGAGTAGAGCATCATAAATACTTAGGAGGAGTACAATAAGAAGTCAAGTGCTAAACAAATAGTGCAAGAATTGTGTTCCAAAACAATAAGAAGTGTGCCAGGCACATCATGACCATAGTCTTATGATAGAAACACTGGGAAGTATAGGAGCTATATTCCAATAGTTATGTATCTAGAATAGTGATGTTAGAACCAGACATATCAGTGAAGTAGTCCTCAACAAAATGGAAGCTAAGTTAGTACTTCCAAAGAAAAATAGGTTAACCACAACTATCCTAAACCACTTTGTTTCAAGTTTATCTCATTGCAAATGTGCAATTAAGGTAAAAGTTGAGACAAATAGTAGAATCCCATCTATTCGTGCTAAGTATCACGATATAAACCTATATTATGTGGTGTTATATACTACACATCAGAGCCTGATATTTAGAGATGTCTTACTCAACTATTTTGTCCAGGCTTATGATGGTGTGTACTATAAACACAAAGCTGAATCTTCTTGGATTTTATTGGATTTTCATTGTTTGACTAGATCCATACATGAAGTTTGACTTTGATATGCAAATGCATGTTGCAATATCAAGCTCTTACTTGATGCTATAGATTTAGAGGGTAATAGTATTCGTGTGAGGAAGTGACGAATTCTGAAGATTCTGAAGATAAGATGAAGGTTCATGAGAAGAAGGAAGTAAAATTGTGGGAAGCAACCACAATATTTAGAAGGAAGTACCAATCAGAATTCATGCTTCACCTCAACAGAGGAGTACTTTAGTACATAAGAGGCATGAAGGTGAGAAATATGATGATTATGGTGAAGCTGAAGCAGGTCCATAGTCAACATAAAAGAGGGAATGCATGGGAAATCACTTAAGATACTATACTCATAGTGTCAGCTAGTGGTTTTCTTGCAAAAATAAATCCTCGAAAAAGGAAGATGACTTATGAAACCAGAGCAGATATAAGAAGAGCATAGTTGGTATCAGAAGACCACAATTGGTATAGGATCAATACAGTGAGAAAAAGGAGAAGATGTCCCGACCAATTGATCAGAACCTATAATAGAATCCATTTTTAGATATCAAATAGCCACGGTTGGTATAATAACCACAGCTGGTATCAGTTGGTATTACAAATAGTCCACGATTTAATTATTTGTAACAAAAGTTTGTGAACAAATAAAACCTTATCAGCCAAATAATTGTGACATATAAGCATTCAATCAAAGGATTCAGGTTGGATGTCCACAATTGAGTGGATACACCACAAATATTCTTCGCAAAACCTTAGAAGAGTACAACCCATAAGCTATACCCAGACCAATATTCTAACCATAAGTCCAATGGATGGAAGAAAAGGAGTTGAAGACATAAGAAAACTCTAAGGGGTAGAGTAAAGATTGAGTTGGATGTACAGTAACTCAATACTTTAAGCTATATAGTAGCAGAAGGTCTGAACTGAGAGGAAGTTCGATCTTATTCTCATAAGATTGTTGAACAATACTTTCAGAAAGATGTCAGACCAGAAGCCGAGGTTCATACCTCGAGGAGGTGAGAATTGGACTATAACTTGAGAAAGTGAGTAGTATTTACTCAGAAGTACGAAAGCTCAAGTAAGTTAAGCATAAAGAAGTTGGACGAAGAAAATACCATAGACCAAATACAGCTCAAGAAGGCCAAAGACCGAAGGAAATTGACCATACCAGAACCACAGACTAATTGAATGATTCCTTTCATGGAACCTAAATAACCCAAAATAGTTATAGGTATCAAATATAAACCATGATTGGATGGACTAAATGAGTCTAATCCATTCTTAGGAAAATAAATCATCAAAACATTTCCATGGTAAGTATCTTACCAAATACCATAATTACTCTTTTGGGTAGTAACGGAAAACAAAGACCTATTTATCAATTAGGAGTTTATTATCAAATTAGCCTTCAAATAAGACCAGCAGCACCAGAAGAAGTCTCAATCATTGAATCTTCCATGAGAAAGGAAACAAGCTTATAGAGTTGGAAGAAATCAAAGAATCAAAGTAGGAACCATGGTTCAGAGACAGACACTAATGGATTCCAGGAAGAATCTGGACAAGGGATATATTCAGATATATCCAACAAGATCAATACGGAGTTCGAGAAAAGATATAGTCTGCACAAGTCAGATCCACACACCGGAAACGTGAGAGAGATCAAACTTCGAGGACGAAGTTTAGTTTAAGGGGTAGAGACTGTAATATCCCAGGTATTGGGGTTACAAAAATAGAGGGAACAGATGTGTGCATTGCATTCATGCATAGAAAATCCGGGGAATTTTCGCGCTTTAAAGTAAAACAGTCACAGTAACTGAAGTTTCACTTGACCTTGGTGGAATTGAAGTAGCTCATCAAGTCAAGCGCTATAAACTTCAATGTGACTTTGTTAAAACCTTGTTTTGGGTAGAGATGATTTGATCTAAGGGGTTAGATCAAATGGAAATAAAACTAACACAACAACACTTTAATCAAGGATCAAATATTTGATCTTATAAAAGATCATAACATGATAATCCTTGTTATATCATATGAACATCCATTTAAATTGGAGATCCAGTAACAATAATTGGAGAAACTATTCTTCACTCATCTTCTCCATGTCTTAAACTAATCCATGATCCTACCATGAGCCTCATGGTATTCAATCCACTTCCACATTGGAATTATAACAAGGAGATCCACTCAAGTAGTATATATTCCTCTCTATTACCAATAACTCTACATCAACCCTATAGAGGAGAGAGTTCTATATTACTAAAGAAGCAATGACAAACATTAAGGCAAACCTTGAAGATAAATATCCATATGATCACAACATCATTTTCAAGAGGAACCCTAGAGTATTATTCAAGCCTTCCCAAATGAGAGAGACCATTTATTCTGAACCTAGCTATACCTATTTAAGAATAAAGAACAACCATTGAACCAAAGTATTAGGTTGTAAACCATTTCACCTTGGAGTGGTGAGATAACCTAATATCACCAAGAATAAGACCATATCCATGAATTGATAAAGTAAGGAGGAGATTAACTCAATCAAGATAGCCAAGTGGAGTTTTAGACTTAATACCTATTGAGATATTGTGAGTACACCATAAATCCTAGAATAACCATTCCTTTACAAGAGAGCCCAAGCTTTGGTGTTACACTCAAGTAGTTGAGGCAATACCTGGATTTGAGAGAGAGAACTATTCTTATGACCAGATGATCATATCATCATTGTTGAGTAGAACCCTAATATAATATCTCAGGCATTCTCCTGGGATACAAACTTTAGAGGCAACCATAGTAGTCCCATCCATGAAAGTAAAGTATAAGTACTATACCTTAGCTGATCAAGACAATACTTGATCATGGAAGTGAGAACCCCATTTTATGAGAGATCCTTAGGAAGCCAGAACCTTCATATATATCTAAATGATAATAATAACAATAAAGCAAGTAACCATCTTATTTTAGTTAGGGGAAATTAAACCCTAGCAAGTACAACATGGTGTCATCTCATATCTACAACCCAGAATTAAATCTCAACCCTAGTCTGTGTATCATTTGGGTGATCACAACTAAAACCTAAGCCATATTTGAGATTCAAACCAATTGCCATTAGGTAAATATAATTAGAACCCCAGAATAGAACTCTAGTTAAAACCTATTCTTAATTATTGAAAATAAGAGACATCTAATTCTAAGTCCTATAAATAAACCCACAAGTGGTGATCAACCACTTATCATTATAACCAAGACCAAACCATATTGAGAGTAGCATCTACTTTAGGTATTCCAAGGTGTTGAGTATTAACCTTGAAATAGGGTTGTAATCAGACCAACAAGACCTTAATAAAGTAGTACTCACATAAAATCATATGCAAGTGACCAAATTTCCAAATATGAGATCAAGTCCTTAGAAATAATCTAGCACTTGAAATCATGTCATTAAATCACTCCTTAATAGTACTCCATAAGTATATGTTACTTTGAAATTGTTTCTTGCAAGATAAAACCACATAAAACTCTACATATCATTAAGTAAGATCAACAATCAATTGGAAAATAATTTGAATATTTCCAAAGACAATATTCCAATTCATGCCTATATGGCTATTTAACGCAAATCCAAATAGTAATTAATAAATCAATGTTTTAGTATCCATATTCAATCTTCTAAAACACCACTAAATAAATTGCAGTGTTTTGGAATAAGTCTTGTATGGTTCAAATAGGAAAGACCTGCAAAATAATAATGAATTCAAATCTGAATTCAAAACATGAAATAAAAACAGAAATAAGAAATAGAGGAGAAAGACTTACCTGGTCGGGCAGCCCATGCTGCAGCCCACCAGCACAGCCCGAACGAGCCCACCTTGGCAGCCCTCAGCATCAGCCCAGCAGCCCAAGCCCACCAGCAGCCTAGCCCAACTTACCCTTCACGTTCTTTTCACGCAGGGGAGGGGGCCATCGTCTTCGTCCATCCCCGCAAGCAGCTCGGTGGCAGCACCTCCGCCACCGGCCGCGCCAAGATGCTCGCCGCCGCTCTCTGGAGCCTATAAGTACCCCTCTCGCCGCCGTCCACAACCCTAGTCTCCAATTCCCCATCTCTCTGCTCAATTTTTCCCCAGATGGAAACCCTAGCTACGCCGGCCATCTCGACTCGCCGCCGATTGAGTCCGTCTCAAGCCCAACGGTGAGGTCCTGGAGGTGCGCCTCGTCTTCTACTTCCTCTGAGAGGAAGATAGCTTCCTGGGATGGCCAGAGTCGGGCGAATTTGGAGATTTTCTTCCGCAGCTCATCGCCGGTATCGGCGAGGTTGAGCTCGTCTCCGCCCACAATCGACGCCGTCGACCATCTAGGAAGAATCAGGGTGAGATTCCGCGTCTCTAGCATCTCCTATTGCATCAAATGGCCACCCGTAGCTCCGTCGTGTCGATCACCGCCGTGCCCCGCCGCAGACATAGCTCGCCGGAGCAACTCCGGCGACCTTTCCGTGGGGGCGCCGCCACCTACTGGTTCACCGCGTCGCCCCAGTTCCTCTAGACACGAGCAGAGCCCCGCGGGAGCCCTCCCGTGCCGACGCCGCCGTCGACTGGCCGTCGGCCAGGAGCTCCACTGGCCACGTCCATGATTTGGACCTGGTCCACGCTCACGTGGCAGTCCACGTGGACCACTGGTCCACTGGCCAGTCTCTGCGTGTAGGTTAGCCCGAGTGTGTTTAGCATTTCCATTTTCATTTAAATTCAATTCCATAATTGCTGCAACTTTGTAAATCCATATAAAATTCATACTAACTCAGAAAAATTAAAATAAGATATTAAAATTCTTAGAATAGAAAACTCTATCCAATAAAAATATAATATGCAATTTTTATTTTTAATAAAAATTCAATTATTTAATTCTGGTTATTTAAGTCCATTTATTAATTCTAAATCCAATTAAAATTCAATAATTAGGAAAACTTTCCAAAATTAAATAAAAACCAGTAAATAAATAAATAAAACAATGAAACTAATTTTCTTTATTTGTTATTTTGTTAAATCTTTATTAGTGGAAATTTAAACCCTAATTAATAATTACCTTAATTATTAATTGTTTAAAAATAATAAAATACCAAATTCAATATTATTTTTATCTCCAAATTACTAATAACTTCAACTTTAAAATGAAGTTATTAATCATAGAACTAAATGGTTTTTAACAAATCCTAAATCCCACATGGAATGATTTTATAACCCTATCCTTCCATGTGACTCCCAAAACCCTAAATTAATTAGGAAACCCTAGTTCCATTATTACATGTAAACCCTAATTTGCCACTAACCTAAACCCTAGGTTATAGGATGTGATCATACCACTTTCAATGGTTGATCATATTCACATATATATATAGGAACCCTATCATTAATAATTTAGCATCCCATGTATACATAACATAAAACCAAGATGATCCTATAGGAACACATAAGTCTAAACCCTAGTTCCTATTATCAAGACCACCATCCTTAGTTATCCCTGCTTAGCATCACACCAATGTGATGAACCTCAGGGGCAATTATGCCAAATCTTGAGCATTACCTAACCATAGTCCACTAAACCTTACAAGTACTCCATAATTGTGAACCATCCTATTAGGAGCCAATCATTTCTTACTTAGTAGATCCAAAAGCAAACCCTAGGCGACCTCAACCTTAATTGTAATACTTCTTATTACCTAAGAAGTATGTTCTTCAAAAGTTATTCTTTTGAAGAAAGTAAGGAATCATCATCAATCCTGCCTAATAGAACCTATAACCTATAATCAACTATCACCAGCAAGATATACCAATCTTGATAGCAACCATGCATAAGCAAGTACTTTAGATGTGTATCACTAAAACCATATAATCCCTAGTTGCTGATGAATCCAACTAGGTTGTGATCCATCTGATACTTACTCCATAAACTAGTTGAAACCATAATCAACCATAAAACCCCACCAGCCTAAATATCATACTTTTTCTTTATTAAAGAACATGTTCTTCAAAAGTTATTCTTTTGAAGTATATAATAAATAATCATCCACCATGCACTATAGGACTTAAAATTGACAACTGCTATTTACTTATTACACAACCTCTATTCCTTGATGTGTATGATTGTTACTATTCATTTTACCACATGCTTATGATTCTAAAACAACACAACCCTGAATAAGAACCTTGTTTGTAAATCATTCTAAAAGTGCAACACACCCAGAACTAATCATTACCACTCACTAATCCTAAATCTCGGGGTTAGGTCACGCTTAGAGCGATTGCATCTCATACTTATGCATTATTGCATCCTTGCCAATCTTTTAAACATCGTCCTTACCGGACGATGATGCTATTTCAGAATTTGGAGTTATTGCGTATCGAAGACCTTGTCTGCATAATCTTGCAGTCAAGAAAGGCAAGTTCATCGCTTGCTCATGCCATTTGAGTATTTTTACCAAACTACTTGCAAAGTACTATGTTTATCATTATTGCATAAAAAGCAAAACCACTATTTTCATAACTATGAATATGACTATGTGGTGGGCAATGGAACCATGGATTGTGTTGATATGGTGGAGGTTCCATTGCAAGGGTTTATATCCATCTAGGATTAAACAACAAATGTCGTCCAGTGATTCTTGTGCCGTAATACCCGTGTTAACCATAAGATCTGGAGTGGGACGGAGTAGTCAAAAGTGTTTCCACCTCTCGTTCATCAACGGATGCGCTTACCGTAGCAGTTGTGTCTGGCGAACAACCGGAGGGTGGGGAGCCCATTCTAATTCCCCACGGTAATGCAATGCTTACCGTAGCAGTTGTGTCTTGCAGAACAACCGGAGGGTGGGGATCCCATTCTAATTCCCCACGGTAATGCGGTCTATGATGGGTTGCAGCTACCGGCGAAGGAGTTTGGTTCGATCCCAGACTGTCGTCGTGGCGGGGTCCACCCTGAAATTACGGGAATAATGGGACCGGCGAGGACCCAGGGTCGGGGCATGCAACAAAGGGTGGGTGTTCGAGGTAGCGGAGGAACATGATTGACTAGGACCTTATACCGGGCCTCACACCAAAGGAAGTGTGGACGGGAAAGCGAGCCCGGTTGGCACCAAGGTTAAGATCTCTTATGGGTAAAGCAACACACCTCTGCAGAGTGTAACGAACTGTGACCAGTCACTCCCTGTTCCGGGATATGGAACTGCGAACGCTGCCGGAAAGGAACTCCATGAAGTTCTAGTAAACCGGTGAAGGCTGACGGACATAGCTCTTCGAATAAAAGCAACCTTTTGAAGAAATGATTACAAAAACTTGCATTGCCTATGACTTTCTGGTCTATGGCTGTAGCTAGTGCATTAAACACCTCTTTCCTAAAATGAACTTGTTGAGTACGCTCGTACTCATCCCACTCTTAAATCCCCTGCTTAGATATGGAGGCATCGAAGGAGGATCTACAGTGCAACTCGAAGACCGAGGAGTCAACAACTACTTCAAGAGACAGGACCATGTCAGGAGAAGTCAGCTACCACATCCAACCAGGAGAAACCTAGATTAGCAATAGAAAGGAACTAGCTTCCTAAACTTAGCTCCTATTTAGCTAGAATCTATTCATAGCCTCTATAGCTAGTTATATACTCTTCAAATAGAGTTCGTGATAGGATTAGACTACGAGTCGTTCTTCTGGAGTTTATTTGTAGTTTTACCTCATTGTAAAGTAGGAGGCTGTGTGATCTTATGTAACAGAGTCTGTGTAATTCTATAGACATGCCTTGGACCCGCATATGTTTCTGTTGTACCACTCTGAGCGATATAATACTAGTGGAACGGTGTTTCATTGGTGTTATATCAGACTTGCATACTACACCATGCAGTGGTATGCCGGGTCACCACAGGCATCCTCCCCTTGTTCGACAACATCATCAGGTTCCTCCCCTGAAACTATATTTTTATTCAATCACATCTTGTGTTCTTTACTTGGAGCGTCGGTTTGTTTTTGTTTTTGTTTTTGTTTGAATAAAATGGATCCTAGCATTCACTTTGTGGGAGAGAGACACGCTCCGCTGTTGCATATGGACACATGTGTCCTTAGGCTTTACTCATAATGTTCAAGGCGAAGTTTCTTCTTCGTTAAATTGTTATATGGTTGGAATTGGAAAATGCTACATGTAGTAATTCTAAAATGTCTTGGATAATGTGATACTTTGCAATTGTTGTGCTCATGTTTAAGCTCTTGCATCATATGCTTTGCACCCATTAATGAAGAAATACATAGAGCTTGCTAAAATTTGATTTGCATATTTGGTTTCTCTAAGGTCTAGATAATATCTAGTATTGAGTTTTGAACAACAAGGAAGACGGTGTAGAGTCTTATAATGTTTACAATATGTCTTTTATGTGAGTTTTGCTGCACCTGTTCATCCTTGAGTTTGCTTCAAATAACCTTGCTAGCCTAAACCTTGTATCGAGAGGGAATACTTCTCATGCATCCAAAATCCTTGAGCCAACTACTATGCCATTTGTGTCCACCATACCTACCTACTACATGGTATTTCTCCGCCATTCCAAAGTAAATTGCTTGAGTGCTACCTTTAAAATTCCATCATTCACCTTTGCAATATATAGCTCATGGGACAAAATAGCCTTAAAAACTATTGTAGTATTGAATATGTACTTATGCACTTTATATTTTATTAAGTTGCTTGTTGTGCGATAACCATGCTTCTGGGGAACGCCATCAACTATTGTTGAATATCATGTGAGTTGCTATGCATGTCCGTCTTGTCTGAAGGATCTATCATTTTAGTGGTTGGAGCATGCAAAATTGTTAGAGAAGAACATTGGGCCGCTAACTAAAGCCATGAACCATGGTGGAAGTTTCAGTTTTGGACATATATCCTCAATCTCATATGAGAATAATAATTGTTGCTACATGCTTATGCATTTAAGAGGAGTCCATTATCTGTTGTCCATGTTGTCCCGGTATGGATGTCTAAGTTGAGAATAATCAAAAGCGAGAAATCCAAAATGCGAGCTTTCTCCTTAGACCTTTGTACAGGCGGCATGGAGGTACCCCTTTGTGACACTTGGTTGAAACATGGCATGCGAAGATCCGGTAGTCCAAGCTAAGTAGGACGAGGTGCGGGCACTATTAGTATACTATGCATGAGGCTTGCAACTTGTAAGATATAATTTACATAACTCATATGCTTTATTACTACCGTTGACAAAATTGTTTCATGTTTTCAAAATAAAAGCTCTAGCACAAATACAGCAATCGATGCTTTCCTTTTGAAGGACCATTCTTTTACTTTTATTGTTGAGTCAGTTTACCTATCTCCTTCCACCTTAAGAAGCAAACACTTGTGTGAACTGTGCATTGATTCCTACATACTTGCATATTGCACTTGTTATATTACTTTATGTTGACAATATCCATGAGATATACATGTTATAAGTTGAAAGCAACCGCTGAAACTTAATCTTCCTATGTGTTGCTTCAACACCTTTACTTTGATTTATTGCTTTATGAGTTAACTCTTATACAAGACTTATTGATGCTTGTCTTGAAGTACTATTCATGAAAAGTCTTTGCTTTATGATTCAGTTGTTTACTCATGTCATTACCTTTGTTTTGATCGCTGCATTCATTACATATGTTTACAAATAGTATGATCAAGATTATGATGGCATGTCACTTCAGAAATTATCTTTGTTATCGTTTTACCTGCTCGGGACGAGCAGAACTAAGGGATGCTGATACGTCTCCAACGTATCGATAATTTCTTATGTTCCATGCTACTTTATTGATGATACCTACATGTTTTATGCACATTATATGTCATATTTATGCATTTTCTGGAACTAACCTATTAACAAGATGCCGAAGAGCCAGTTGCTGCTTTCTGCTGTTTTTGGTTTCAGAAATCCTAGTAAAGAAATATTCTCGGAATTGGACGAAACTTTCGCCCAGGGTCCTATTTTTGCACGAAGCCGAAGACCGAAGAGATAACGTGGGGCCACGAGGCAGCCGAGGGACGGCGCGGCCCAAGCCCCGGCCGCGCCGACCTACCCCTGGGCCCCTCGTGTGGCCCCCGCGTTGACCTTCCGCCTACTTAAAGCCTCCGTCGCGAAACCCCAGTACCGAGAGCCACGATACGGAAAACCTTCCAGAGACGCCGCCGCGAATCCCATCTCGGGGGATTCAGGAGATCGCCTCCGGCACCCGGAGAGGGGATTCATCTCCCGGAGGACTCTACACCGCCATGGTCGCCTCCGGAGTGATGAGTGAGTAGTTCACCCCTGGACCATGGGTCCATAGCAGTAGCTAGATGGTCGTCTTCTCCTTGTTGTGCTTCATTGTTGGATCTTGTGAGCTGCCTAACATGATCAAGATCATCTATATGTAATTCTATATGTTGTGTTTGTCGGGATCCGATGGATAGAGAGTACTATGATTATGGTGATTATCAATCTATTGTTTATGTGTTGTTTATGATCTTGCATGCTCTCCGTTATTAGTAGAGGCTCTGGCCAAGTTTTTGCTCTTAACTCCAAGAGGGGGTATTTATGCTCGATAGTGGGTTCATGCCTTCATTGAATCTGGGATCGTGACAGTAGGTTCTAAGGTTGTGATGTGCTGTTGCCACTAGGGATAAAACATTGATGCTATGTCTAAGGATGTAGTTGTTGATTACATTACGCACCATACTTAATGCAATTGTCTGTTGCTTAGCAACTTAATACTGAATGAGGTTCGGATGATAACCTGAAGGTGGACTTTTTAGGCATAGATGCAGTTGGATGGCGGTCTATGTACTTTGTCGTAATGCCCAATTAAATCTCACTATATTTATCATATCATGTATATGCATTGTTATGCCTTTCTCTATTTGTCAATTGCCCGACTGTAATTTGTTCACCCAACATGCTTTTATCTTATGGGAGAGACACCTCTAGTGAACTGTGGACCCCGGTCCTATTCTTTACATAGCATACAATCTACTGCAATTGTGTTTATGTTTTCTTTGCAAACATCTTCCACTCGATACGTTTAATCCTTTGTTACAGCAAGCCGGTGAGATTGACAACCTCACTGTTTCGTTGGGGCAAAGTACTTTGGTTGTGTTGTGCCGTTGGCGCCGGAATCCCTGGTGTTGCGCCGCATCACATTTCACGACCATCAACCTTCAACGTGCTTCTTGGCTACTGGTTCGATTAAACCTTGGTTTCATACTGAGGGAAACTTGCTTCTATACGCATCATACCTTCCACTTGGGGTTCCCAACGGACGTGTGCATCTACGCGTATCGTATCTCGCCGACGTCATGCAAACGACACGTGGCGACGCCGTTAATGCCGTTAACGGCGTTAACCAGCTGAAACCCCGTGGTAGATGGTAGGCCCACACGAGGCCTGCCACGTCTTAAGCGGGCCGGGCCAGATGACATAGTTTGACCGGTCAACTATATAGCTGGGTTGGTCCATTAGTTACGTGGGCCGGGCCTAACCTCTAAGGTTGACTGGTCAAAACTTAAATGGGCCGGCCCATTTAACATGTGGGGTCCACCTTACAGAACGGGCCGGCCCAAGAAGCAAGTGGGTCGGGCCAAAAACACAGGTGGGTCCCACTTTCCTGTTGCCGGCCCATTTAGTGTGTGGGGTCCACCGTATAGCAAGTGGGCCGGCCCAACAAGCTAGTGGGCCGGGCCAAACACAGTGGGTCCCACTTTCAGTTAAAGGTTCGGCCCGTTTAGTTTGTGGGGTCCACCATATAGAGTGGCCGGCCCAACAAAATAGTGGGCCGGGCAAAAACACAGTGGGTCCCACTTTCCTGTTAAAGGCGGCCCATTTAGTATGTGGGGCCCACCATATAAAGTGGGCTGGCCCACCAAGATAGGGCCGGGACAAAACACGTGGGTCCCACATTCCTGTTAATGGGCCGCCCATTTGGTATGTGGGGTCCATATAGAAAGTGGGCCGCCCAACAAGATAGTGGGCCAAAAACACAGGTGGGTCCCACCTTCCTATTAAAGGGCCGGCCCATTTGGTGTGTGGGGTCCACCATATAGAAAGTGGCCGCCCAACAAGATAGTGGGCCGGGCCAAAAACACAAGTGGGTCCCACCTTCCTATTAAAGGCCGCCCATTTACCATGTGGGACCACCATAGAGCAAGTGGGCCGGCCCAATAAGCATGTGGAGCCCATTATCGTGTAACCGGGCCGGCCTACTAAAGAAGTGGGCCGGCCCAAAATGAAAGTGGGTCCCACACTACTGTAAGTGGGCCGGCCCAATCTGTTGTAGGGCCCTACTTGTTTGACTAGTCAACTTGCATTAAATTTCATGAGCCTAAAATCTGATTTCAATGATACACACAAGTACATACACAAATAAAACAAATAGGAAAATTACAAGGCAATTAATGTGCCCAAATAAAAAAATTACATAGAATCATTGAGGACTTCTATTAGCATCATCAATAACACGTTGACATTTGGCAATCGCCTTGATTGAATCTTGTGTACTCTTTGTCAACATATCAGCTACAGATCTTAAAGCAGCAATACCATGTCTTTTATAAAGTACAGCCTTGAGATATTTACTGTCTGATGAAAGAAATGGTCTAGGTTGACGGCTATGAGAAGATGCATCAGAAGAAAGATCAGAACTTTTTGTGGGCCTCACTGGTAATGAAGATTGCTTCATCACAACTGCATTCTGATAATAATGCAAAAAGAGTTAAACGATGAACTATGCAAACATTTATTATGCAATGTAGATATAAGATAATAACAAGTTGCATAAATAAGACATGTATGGAACTTGTACTAAGCACAAACTTACATCATAATGTTGCACAGGGTCGCTACAGATCCTTTTTTGGCGACTATCTTCTAATGATGACTGCTTCATTAAAACTGCATTCTGGTAACATTGTAAACATAGTTACAACAATTAACTATTCAAACATGTATTACGCAATGTAGAGATCAGATAACAGCATGTAGCAGAAATAAGCACAAGATAAGATAAGATGCATGTACTAAGCACATACTGGCTCACTGCAGGTCCTTCTCTTGCGTGCACTAGTCGTGGTCAACATGCCTATCATTTTAGGTTCAGCCATCAAGTGAAATGCTAATCCTCCTGCTCCATTGTCCTTAATCTGTGTTTAGATATCACATTTAAGACCAAGTCAGCTGGTTTCAAATAACAAAAAACTTGAGCTGCCAAATGAATAAGCCAATATTTACCAGATATCAGATTAAAACCAACTAGATGTTGCTTTGCATGAGATACGAATTTCAGACATTCAGATTTAGAGTAGGGTAATGCCAAGGTTTTACACATAAAGTAAACTGGCATTAAGAATGACCAAATGTCAGGTTCAAATCACCCTCGAAGTTTCTCCAAGACAAGCATATCAAATAGGCAGAAACATAGTAAAGCATGAATGGCATTGCTATGGCAGGGTTCCAAGTGTTAATCTCTTGCATAAGGAACAATGCATATAGGTTATAGATAATAACGGAAGTAAACTGCCAAAATTACCAACCACGAACTCAGATTCCAACCTTACCTAGCGTCCCCGCTGTTAATGTTGGATGTTCTAATAAGTGGTTCGCATGATCAATCCCTAGGAAAAATAACATTGACAAGTCAGTCTACGATAATACAAAGACCAGACATGCACGCAGCAATAACTATATAAGCTAAAGACGAGGTATAAGAGCAAGCAGATTGGAAATGCACATAGCATGATTATAAAAGCAGTGTGAGAATAGCAGACACGAGAAAACAGCTAGCGGTGAGCTAATGACGTGGTATAAGAACAAGCAGATTGGAAATGCCCATAGCACGACTATAAAAGCAGTGCGACAATAGCATGCAGTACAAAAACAGTTGGCAGCAAATGAATGGGTACAAGGCTATAAATATGTGGATGCACACAGGTGTCAGTAGAATGAACAGGATGGTAGCGACCGGATAATGCTTTTGTACTGTACAATATTTAAACAAACTTCATGCGAAGCAACACATCAAGAAAGTTAACGGCATATGAGATCTGCAAATAACTACACAAAACATGGCTAAAGAAACACCGCGATCTAACGGGCCAGCGTACTAACCAAGCTGCGGCGGGGTGGACGGGGGCGGCAACTTGCATTCCAGCGGCGGCGAACGCGGGAGACGATGAATCGACCCTGTTTCAGTAGAAGCGGGCGTTAGTGAAGCAGATCTGGTTGGCTGGCAAGGTATTCGGTGAAGTTGATACAGCCGCTGCGGCGAGGTAGTCGGTGGCGAGGTCGGCGGTGAAGCAGATCCGTCGGTGGCGAGGTCGGCGGTGAAGCAGATCCGTCGGTGGCGAGGTCGGCGGTGAAGCAGATCCGTCGGTGACGAGGGCGGCGGGGGAGCGGATCAGGTGGGTGGACAGCCAACACGATCAAGGCTACGCTGTGGAGGAGTATGCCGGCGGCGAAGCAGATCTAGTACTGTAGAGAGTCAGAGCTTTGGCGTGTGAGAGTATTTTTGAGCTAATGGGGCGAATGGTTGGTGGGTGGGTGTGGGCCTGTGGGGAGGGTTCGGGATCTAGGCAAGATATTTCATTGTTACCGAATGAGCCCTCCATGGTCGGTGGGTTGTAGCTTCCGGACCAGGGTTAAAAGGGTAAAACTGGTCACGGGATTTTCGAATGGATGCGGCGGGATGATTTGGCGCGTGGCCGAAATTTTCAGTTTCAAGCTACGAGCAGAACGACAAAAATAATGTTCTTCCCCAGGGAGCTCTCATTTCTTCCTCTTCTCTTTCTCTCTCGAGTCTCTCCCACTCCCCCGGCTCCTCTCCCCCTTCTCTCCGGCGGCCTCGCCGGCCGGAGACGAGGCCGACTTCTCTCTGTATATTGTACACCCTCCGAACTAAATTAATTGATTCAACTTTCCTTAGACGTGTATGTATCTAGAGTAAAAACATGTGTGGATACATCCATATTTAGATAAGCAAAGTTGAGTCAGCTAATTTGGATCCGAGGGAGTTAGTGTTGTTGTAAGCTTAGATCCAGTGTTTCCCATGAGCAGAATGGCGCAATGGAGTCGGGGATCTCGTCATCGGCTTCAGATCTGGCCTATGGTGAATCTGGCGGATCTTGCCGGCCAAACCCCGATCTGGTGCCATCAATGTGATGGCGCTAACGGTGAGGCTTGCTTTGGTCAGTGCTTCAGATCTGGCCAATGGGGAAGTCAAGCTGCTAAAGTTCACAAGCTCGGGGCATACGACGGCGTCATCCGTCTTGCCCGTGCACATCTTGGACTTTCAGCGGCCCTTCTCAGAGCCAATATGCCGTTGCTGAGGCCCTTCTTCTCCTTCGTCCTGGCGACTACCGGCGACACCGTCCCAAGTGGTGCGTCCCCGGCGACGGAGTTGCTGGAAAGGATGCGGAGCAGAGATCTGATGTGCGGTCGAGAAGGACTCGATTGATTTTCTTCTATATGTTTTGGGGTCCTTTTTGTAAAGTTGCAGGTTCTATTAGTTATTGTCTAGTACTTTTGGTCCTCTATGTAATTTTTTGGACTAGTTTCCATTGGCACTGATAAACTTGAATTTTGACAAGTTCACGGGGAAAAAAATTCCTTTGCACATATGGCCTATCATGTATAAACATTCTTGAGATTTAAACTATATGTAATGTGCCATGCATTAACCCTAAACCATATATATGTAACTAACCCTAGCTGATCAAACCCTACTTAATTAAAACAAATAACCCTAAACTATACGCATGCACTTTATGCGCAAAGGCGCGGGTGCCTCTAATAATGTGTGTGCGCACTCGATCGATGATCCCTAAACCTTATACAACCCTGAAACCCTAATCCCTAATCCCTAAACCCTAAACACCCTAAACACTAAACCCTAGACCCTAAACCCTAACCCTAACCCTAAACCCTAATTAAACCCTATATATAGGCCAACGACACTTAATTGTGCATCAAGCAGGCCAGGGGTGCCTCGCGGTCCTCTAATTAAATTAAATGTGCCATGCATTAACCCTAAACCATATATATGTAACTAACCATAGCTAATCAACCCTACTTAATGAAAACACATAACCCTAAACTATACTAGCTATAACCCGATCTAATAAAAACATGCTCTATATATAGCAGCTAGCTAGCAAACCGTAGATTAACACCAATTAATATATACATGGCCTATATCGATCATGTTGTATAACATATCCCTGAGATTCATTAATTAATTATATAATTATCGTGATAAATTAATTAACTTTAATTTTGACAAGTTCTCTCGAATGAAAACACATTTGATTAAGTTGCCTCATAATATATATATATAATTAGTGTGCATGCATGGCCTACCATGCATTCGTGCATATATTTTAATGTATATTTGAACATATTCTTGGGGATTTCAATCTCTCTCTCTCGATCATCTATATATCGTTGGTGGCCAAAAAACACACATATATATATATGCATGCAATTTATGCGTAAAGGCGCGGGTGCCTCTAATAATGTGTGTGCGCACTCGATCGATGATCCCTAAACCTTAAACAACCCTAAAACCTTAAATCCCTAATCCCTAAACCCTAAACACCCTAAACACTAAACCCTAAACCCTAGACCCTAAACGTACCCTAACCCTAACCCTAACCCTAACCCTAAACCCTAGCTAATCCTAAACCCCAATTAAACCCTATGTATAGGCCAACGACACTTAATTGTGCATCGATCGAGCGGGTCATGGGTGCCTCGCGATCCTCTAATAAAATTAAATGTGCCATGCATTAACCCTAAACCATATATATGTAACTAACCCTAGCTAATCAACCCTACTTAATTAAAACACATAACCCTAAACTATACTAGCTAGCTATAACCCGATCTAATAAAAACATGCTCTATATATAGCAGCTAGCTAGCAAACCGTAGATTAACACCAATTAAAATATACATGGCCTATATCGATCATGTTGTATAACATATCCCTGAGATTCATTAATTAATTATATAATTATCGTGATAAATTAATTAACTTGAACTTTGACAAGTTCTCTCGAATGAAAACACATTTGATTAAGTTGCCTCATAATATATATATAATTAATTAGTGTGCATGCATGGCCTACAATGCATTCGTGCATATATTTTAATGTATATTTGAACATATTCTTGGGGATTTCAATCTCTCTCTCTCGATCATCTATATATCGTTGGTGGCCCAAAAAACACACATATATATGCATGCAATTTATGCGTAAAGGCGCGGGTGCCTCTAATAATGTGTGTGCGCACTCGATCGATGATCCCTAAACCTTAAACAACCCTAAAACCTTAAATCCCTAATCCCTAAACCCTAAACACCCTAAACACTAAACCCTAAACCCTAGACCCTAAACGTACCCTAACCCTAACCCTAACCCTAACCCTAAACCCTAGCTAATCCTAAACCCCAATTAAACCCTATGTATAGGCCAACGACACTTAATTGTGCATCGATCGAGCGGGTCATGGGTGCCTCGTGATCCTCTAATAAAATTAAATGTGCCATGCATTAACCCTAAACCATATATATGTAACTAACCCTAGCTAATCAACCCTACTTAATTAAAACACATAACCCTAAACTATACTAGCTAGCTATAACCCGATCTAATAAAAACATGCTCTATATATAGCAGCTAGCTAGCAAACCGTAGATTAACACCAATTAAAATATACATGGCCTATATCGATCATGTTGTATAACATATCCCTGAGATTCATTAATTAATTATATAATTATCGTGATAAATTAATTAACTTGAACTTTGACAAGTTCTCTCGAATGAAAACACATTTGATTAAGTTGCCTCATAATATATATATAATTAGTGTGCATGCATGGCCTAGAATGCATTCGTGCATATATTTTAATGTATATTTGAACATATTCTTGGGGATTTCAATCTCTCTCTCTCTCTCGATCATCTATATATCGTTGGTGGCCCAAAAAACACACATATATACGCATGCACTTGATGCGTAAAGGCGCGGGTGCCTCTAATAATGTGTGTGTGCACTCGATCGATGATCCCTAAACCTTAAACAACCCTAAAACCCCTAAATCCCTAATCCCTAAACCCTAAACACCCTAAACACTAAACCCTAAACCCTAAACCCTAACCCTAACCCTCTACCCTAGCTAACCCTAAACCCTAATTAAACCCTATGTATAGGCCAACGTCACTTAATTGTGCATCGAGCAGCCCAGGGGTGCCTCGCGGTCCTCTAATTAAATTAATTGTGCCATGCATTAACCCTAAACCATATATATGTAACTAACCCTAGCTAATTAACCCTACTTAATTAAAACACATAACCCTAAACTATACTAGATATAACCCGATCTAATAAAAACATGCTCTATATATAGCAGCTAGCTAGCAAACCGTAGATTAACACCAATTAAAATATACATGGCCTATATATATCGATCATGTTGTATAACATATCCCTCAGATTCATTAATTAATTATATAATTATCGTGATAAATTAATTAACTTGAATTTTGACAAGTTCTCTCGAATGAAAACACATTTGATTAAGTTGCCTCATAATATATATATAATTAATTAGTGTACATGCATGGCCTACCATGCATTCGTGCATATATTTTAATGTATATTTGAACATATTCTTAGGGATTTCAATCTCTCTCTCGATCATCAATATATCGTTGGTGGCCAAAAAACACACACATATATATATACGCATGCAATTTATGCGTAAAGGCGCGGGTGCCTCTAATAATGTGTGTGCGCACTCGATCGATGATCCCTAAACCTTAAACAACCCCTAAAACCTTAAATCCCTAATCCCTAATCCCTAAACCCTAAACACCCTAAACACTAAACCCTAGACCCTAGACCCTAACCCTAACCCTAACCCTAAACCCTAGCTAACCCTAAACCCTAATTAAACCCTATGTATAGGCCAACGACACTTAATTGTGTGCATCGAGCAGGCCAGGGGTGCCTCGCGGTCCTCTAATTAAATTAAATGTGACATGCATTAACCCTAAACCATATATATGTAACTAACCCTAGCTAATCAACCCTACTTAATTAAAACACATAACCCTAAACTATACTAGATATAACCCGATCTAATAAAAGCATGCTCTATATATATAACAGCTAGCTAGCAAACCGTAGATTAACACCAATTAAAATATACATGGCCTATTATATCGATCATGTTGTATAACATATCCCTCAGATTCATTAATTAATTATATAATTATCTTGATAAATTAATTAACTTTAATTTTGACAAGTTCTCTCGAATGAAAACGCGGGTGCCTCTAAATGTGTGTGCGCACTCGATCGATGATCCCTAAACCTTAAACGTACAACCCTAAAACCCTAAATTAATTATCGATCTCCCTGTGATTCATTAATTAATTATATATATAATTATCGATGATAAATTAATTAACTTGAATTTTGACAAGTTCTCTCGTATGAAAACACATTTGATCAAGTTGCCTAGCTCATAATATATATATAATTAGTGTGCATGCATGGCCTACCATGCATTCGTGCATATATTTTGATATATATATATTTGAACATGCATATTCTTGGGGATTTCAATCTCTCTCTCTCTCTCTCTCGATCATCTATATATCGTTGTTGGTGGCAAAAAAATACACATATATATATATATATATACGCATGCACTTTATGCGCAAAGGCGCGGGTGCCTCTAATAATGTGTGTGCGCACTCGATCGATGATCCCTAAACCTTAAACAACCCTAAAACCCTAATCCCTAATCCCCTAAACCCTAAACACCCTAAACACACTAAACCCTAGACCCTAAACACCCTAAACACTAAACCCTAAACCCTAGACCCTAAACACCATAAACATTAAACCCTAAACCCTAAACACCCTAAACACTAATTAAACCCTAAACCCTAGACCCTAAACACTAAACCCTAAACCCTAGACCCTAAACACCGTAAACACTAAACCCTAAACCCTAAACACCCTAAACACTAATTAAACCCTAAACCATAGACCCTAAACACTAGACCCTAAACCCTAGACCCTAAACACCCTAAACACTAAACCCTAGACCCTCTAAACACCGTAAACACTAAACCCTAAACCCTAGACCCTAGCTAAACACCCAAAACACTAAACCCTAAACCCAGCTAGCTAACCCTAAACCCTAATTAAACCCTATATATATAGGCCAACGACACTTAATTGTGCATCAAGCAGGCCAGGGGTGCCTCGCGGTCCTCTAGTTAAATTAAATGTGCCATGCATTAACCCTAAACCATATATATATAACTAACCCCTAGCTAATCAAACCCTAGTTAATTAAAACACATAACCCTAAACTATACTAGCTATAACCCGATCTAATAAAAACATGCTCTATATATAGCATGCAGCTAGCTAGCAAATTAAACGGTAGATTAAAACCAATTAATATATACATGGCCTATATCGATCATATGTTGTATAACATCTCCCTGAGATTCATTAATTAATTATATAATTATCGATGATAAATTAATTAACTTGAATTTTGACAAGTTCTCTCGAATGAAAACACATTTGATTAAGTTTCCTCATAATATATATATAATTAGTGTGCATGCATGGCCTACCATGCATGCATTCGTGCATATATTTTAATATATATTTGAACATATTCTTGGGGATTTCAATCTCTCTCTCTCGATCATCTATATGTCGTTGGTGGCCAAAAAACACACACATATACGCATGCACTTTATGCGCAAAGGCGCGTGTGCCTCTAATAATGTGTGTGTGCGCACTCGATCGATGATCCCTAAACCTTAAACCCTAAATAAACCCTAATCCCTAATCCCTAAACCCTAAACACCATAAACATTAAACCCTAAACCCTAGACCCTAAACCCTAACCTCCTAACCCTAAACCCTAAACCCTAATTAAACCCTATATATAGGCCAATGACACTTAATTGTGCATCAAGCAGGCCAGGGGTGCCTCGCGGTCCTCTAATTAAATTAAATGTGCCATGCATATATATGTGTTTAATTTGGGGATTTCAATCGCTCTCTCGTATGTAGCTCTCTCTACCTCTCTCTCTCTCTCTCTCTCTCTCTCTCTCTCTCTCTCTCTCTCGTTGGTGGCCAACAACACACACATGCACTTTGTGCGCAAAGGCATGCGCCTCTAATAATGTGTGCGCAGTCGATCGATCTAGTTTTGATTAATCATAGCACACAAATAAAGAAGTTGTATTTGAATCCACACAACCTAATCTAAAACACATAACCCCTAACATGGCCTAATTAATTAACCCTTCTCGATCTCTACCTAATTAGTGGAAATTGCACAAAATCAAAAGGGGTCCCTCACTAATTATGCATATCTGCTAGATTGTGATAAACTTTTGCCACATATATATTTGGTGGATGGGTGCATCTTGGCATGTAAACAATTAGTGTTTGCAAATGGCGTTGTCAAAATTTATGTACAAATGATTTCTTTCCATCCAAAGTGCATAAAATGGGAGTTTTAATGAAGAAAGTACAAATAAAACAGCTCAACATGCTTCCACACCCCGATTTTCACACGAAGTAGAGCATATTTAAAGGATAATTCCAGAGTTTTACTATTTTTCAAGCAACTTTGCTAATTTTCCCCCACTCACATGACTTTATGTCGATTTAACGAAAATATGGCGAATTTAAACTACATGGGCGGGATAGTTTGAATTGTGCGCGCGGCAAAGGGAACCGCCTATTCCTCAACCTTGTGCACGGCAAATTACACACGCAACTCCATTAAACGCCACCTACCGACCTTAATTATCACCCCGGCGGCCCGGCCGCATGACCCCCCACCCACCCGTACACAACTTATCCCCGTCCGTGCGAAGAGCTTCCCCTCCCCGTCCCGTCCGTGCGAAGAAGAAGCTTCCCCTCCCCGTCGTTCTTCTCGAGACGCACCGGCGGTCAAGTTGATCCACGGTAGGGCTGCTATCTCTAGCTCAATCATGTATCGGGCAAGACAGCCTAACGATTTATATTTTCTTGATGCTGCTAAAAAAATTCGTCAGTATGCTCGAACTAATTGGCACTTTATAGTTTTCCGCTCGATTTGTCATCGATCAATTTGTTCATTTGCGTGGGCATATAGAGTCAGTTCTGCACTCGATCCGTTAATTTGCTGAAATGCCATGGCAGAGTTTTGTACACGATCTGTTTGCTAAAATGTCGATGGGCATTTTTTGTTTTGTACTCGACATGATTGCTGAAATGCATAATCATGTAGTATAGTTTTGTACTCGATGGATATACATTTCCTACTTCGCCTTAAATTAATCACCAACCACTGTATCTCATAATTAAACAGATGGACAGAACTTGGATACTGCATGGACACTTATGTTCCCCTTCATATATAAATGGTGTTCAACCCTTTATGGGGTTTATTAGAGCTCATGATGGTCACAACCTGGACGTGTATTGCCCGCGCTGCACATGTATGAATGGTGAGAAGAGGCCTCACCCTGTAGTGGCAGATCATTTACACATTTTTGGGATGGACCGCACATATGTTAGGCGGGTTTAGCATGGTGAACCATATAATGATCCTTTAGCAGGAGAAGCAGATCTTGCTCACACTGTATGTGTGCTGGCATATGTAGTTAATTATTTATATTGATGTTGCCGCTGTTTCAATCAATAGTTTGCATTGCTGTGCAAGGTTCTGTACTCAAATTTAACTTGTTGCAGATGGATGGACGGGAAGGAGAGAAAAAGCGCTTGCTTCAGGAAACGGGTTTCAGCTCTGGGACATGTGCTGTGCCAGATGAGAAGGTAAATATGTAAAACGGCATTTGTTCAGGTTGCATCCCTTAGATGTTTGTCTAATCGGTTGATGTACTAATTGCAGAAGCATAGAGTTAAAGAGGTCTCTCAGTTTGATGGGAGATTTGAAGATGAATCTCAGTTTGATGCACCTGTGGATGGTACTGATGACGAGCCTTTCATAGACGAAGGTCCTGCACCTGAGATTATCCAGTCTACAGAAGGAGGCCGTGGACCGAGTACACAGCTTTGCGTTGAAGTGGATGCACGCCCGGAGATCATCACGGGCGTCCGGGTAGTCTTGTAGACAGTGTTGGGCCTCCAAGTGCAGAGGTTTGTAGAACAGCAGCAAGTTTCCCTTAAGTGGATTACCCAAGGTTTATCGAACTCAGGGAGGAAGAGGTCAAAGATATCCCTCTCAAGCAACCCTGTAATCACAAAGCAAGAAGTCTCTTGTGTCCCCAACACACCAAATACACTTGTCAGGTGTATAGGTGCACTAGTTCGGCGAAGAGATAGTGAAATACAAGTAATATGGATGTATATGAGTGGTAATAGCAATCTGAATAAAATATGGCAGCGAGTAAACATGCAGCAAAACAGTAAACAAACGGAGATTCGATGCTTGGAAGCAAGGCCTAGGGATCCTGCTTTCACTAGTGGACACTCTCAACAATGATCACATAATAGGACTACTCTACACTCTTTTGTTGGATGATGAACGCATTGCGTAGGATTACACGAACCCTCAATGCCGGAGTTAACAAGCTCCACAATGCAATGTTCATATTTAAATAACCTTAGAGTGCAAGATAGATCAACATAATTACACCAAGAACTAACATAGCATGCACACTATCACCATCATGCATATGTAGGAGGAATAATACACATCAATACCATCATAGCAATAATTAACTTCATAATCTACAAGAGATCATAATCATAGCCTATGCCAAGTACTCACACGGTGCACACACTATCACCATTACACACATGGAGGAGGAATAGAGTACTTTAATAACATCACTAGAGTAGCACATAGACGATATTCAACTAGATCACATAAAGAGAGAGATGAACCACATAGCTACAGCGGAGCCCTCAGCCCCGGGGGTGAATTACTCCCTCCTCATCATGGAGGCAGCGATGGCGGTGAAGATGGCGGTGGAGACGGCGGTGGAGACGACTCCGGGGGCAATTCCCCGTCCGGCAGGGTGCCGGAACAGAGAGTTCTGTCCCCCGAATCTTGATTTCGCGATGGCGGCGGCTCTGGAAGGTTTTCTCCGTATCGTCTCTGGCGGTGTTTTTAGGTCAGAAAGGCTTAAATAGGCGAAGAGGGGGAGTCGGAGGGGCCACGGGGTGCCCAGACCATAGGGGCGCGCCCCTGCCGCGCGGTGTGGTGTGGGGCCCTGGCTCCCCTCGTCCCTCTCGGTGCTCTGGAAGCTTCCGGGAATAGGAAGTTGGGCGGTGATTTCGTCCGATTCCGAGAATATTTCGTTACTAGGATTTCTGAAACCAAAAACAGCAGAAAACAGACTGGCTTTCGGCATCTCGTCAATAGGTTAGTTCCGGAAAACGCATAATAATGACATATAATGTGTATAAAACATGTAGATATCATCAATAAAGTGGCATGGAACATAAGAAATTATCGATACGTTGGAGACGTATCAGCATCCCCAAGCTTAGTTCTGCTCGTCCCGAGCAGGTAAAACGATAACAAAGATAATTTCTGAAGTGACATGCCATCATAATCTTGATCATACTATTTGTAAACATATGTAATGAATGCAGCGATCAAAGCAAAGGTAATGACATGAGTAAACAACTGAATCATAAAGCAAAGACTTTTCATGAATAGTACTTCAAGACAAGCATCAATAAGTCTTGCATAAGAGTTAACTCATAAAGCAATAAATCAAAGTAAAGGTGTTGAAGCAACACATAGGAAGATTAAGTTTCAGCGGTTGCTTTCAACTTATAACATGTATATCTCATGGATATTGTCAACACAAAGTAGTATAATAAGTGCAATATGCAAGTATGTAAGAATCAATGCACAGTTCACACAAGTGTTTGCTTCTTAAGGTGGAAGGAGATAGGTAAACTGACTCAACAATAAAAGTAAAAGAAAGGTCCTTCAAAGAGGAAAGCATCGATTGCTGTATTTGTGCTAGAGCTTTTATTTTGAAAACATGAAACAATTTTGTCAACGGTAGTAATAAAGCATATGAGTTATGAAAATTATATCTTACAAGTTGCAAGCCTCACGCATAGTATACTAATAGTGCCCGCACCTCGTCCTACTTAACTTGGACTACCGGATCTTCGCATGCCATGTTTCAACCAAGTGTCACAAAGGGGTACCTCCATGCCGCCTGTACAAAGGTCTAAGGAGAATGCTCGCATTTGGATTTCTCGCTTTTGATTATTCTCAACTTAGACATCCATACCGGGACAACATGGACAACAGATAATGGACTCCTCTTAAATGCATAAGCATGTAGCAATGATTATTGTTCTCATATGAGATTGAGGATATATGTCCAAAACTGAAACTTCCACCATGATTCATGGCTTTAGTTAGCGGCCCAATGTTCTTCTCTAACAATTTTGCATGCTCCAACCACCAAAATGATAGACCTTCAGACAAGACGGACATGCATAGAAACTCACATGATATTCAACAATAGTTGATGGCGTTCCCCAGAAGCATGGTTATCGCACAACAAGCAACTTAATAAAATATAAAGTGCATAAGTACATATTCAATACTACGATAGTTTTTAAGGCTATTTTGTCCCATGAGCTATATATTGCAAAGGTGAATGATGGAATTTTAAAGGTAGCACTCAAGCAATTTACTTTGGAATGGCGGAGAAATACCATGTAGTAGGTAGGTATGGTGGACACAAATGGCATAGTAGTTGGCTCAAGGATTTTGGATGCATGAGAAGTATTCCCTCTCGATACAAGGTTTAGGCTAGCAAGGTTATTTGAAGCAAACTCAAGGATGAACAGGTGCAGCAAAACTCACATAAAAGACATATTGTAAACATTATAAGACTCTACACCGTCTTCCTTGTTGTTCAAAACTCAATACTAGATATTATCTAGACCTTAGAGAAACCAAATATGCAAACCAAATTTTAGCAAGCTCTATGTATTTCTTCATTAATGGGTGCAAAGCATATGATGAGCTTAAACATGAGCACAACAATTGCCAAGTATCACATTATCCAAGACATTTTACCAATTACTACATGTAGCATTTTTCCAATTCCAACCATATAACAATTTAACGAAGAAGAAACTTCGCCATGAATATTATGAGCTAAGAACACATGTGTTCATACGAACCAGCGGAGCGTGTCTCTCTCCCACAAAGTGAATGCTAGGATCCATTTTATTCAAACAAAAACAAAAACAAAAACAAACCGACGCTCCAAGTAAAGAATACAAGATGTGATTGAATAAAAATATAGTTTCAGGGGAGGAACCTGATGATGTTGTCGATGAAGAAGGGGATGCCTTGGGCATCCCCAAGCTTAGACGCTTGAGTCTTCTTAAAATATGCAGGGGTGAACCACGGGGTCATCCCCAAGCTTAGAGCTTTCACTCCTCTTGATCATAGTATATCATACTCCTCTCTTGACCCTTGAAAACTTCCTTCACACCAAACTTCAAGCAAACTCATTAGAGGGTTAGTGCATAATCAAAAATTCACATGTTCAGAGGTGACACAAACATTCTTTTCACTTCTGGACATTGCATAAAGCTACTGGACATTAATGGATCAAAGAAATAAATCCAACATAGCAAAAGAGGCAATGCGAAATAAAAGGCAGAATCTGTCAAAAACAGAACAGTCCGTAAAGACGAATTTAGAAATGGCACCAGACTTGCTCAAATGGAAAAACTCAAAACTAATGAAAGTTGCGTACATATCTGAGGATCACGCTCGTAAATTGGCAGATTTTTTCGAATTTTCTACAGAGAATTGTGCCCAGATTCGTGACAGACAGCAATGCTGTTTCTGCGCAGCGATCCCAAATATAACATCAACTTTGACATAGAAACTTTACTTGGCACAAAAACATGATAAGGAGAGGTTGCTACAGTAGTAAACAACTTCCAAGACTCAAATATAAAACAAAGTACTGTAGCAAAATAACACATGGGTTATCTCCCAAGAAGTTCTTTCTTTATAGCCATTAAGATGGGCTCAGCAATTTTGGTGATGCACCCGCAAGAAATAGTATTTGAAGCAAAAGAGAGCTTCAAGAGGCAATTCAAAACACATTTGAGCCTAACATGCTTCCTATGCAAAAGAATATTATACACAAATGAATTCATGAAGAGCAAAGTGACAAGCATAAGAGGATAAAACACGAGTAACTTAAAGATTCTCAACATAAAGAGGGGAAACTTAATATTATTAAGATGCATATAACCATATTTCCCTCTCTCATAATAACTTTCAGTAGCATCATTGATGAAATCCACAATATACCCGTCACTTAAAACATTCTTATCATGGTTCATATGCATAGAAGTATCATTAATTTTGGCATAAGAAGAGTTATTCTCATTAATAGTAATTGGAGCAAGATTATTATCAAGAATTTGAACATGGTAAACAAGTTGCATATTAAAAGAATTGTTTTTGGCAAGCCCATCATAACTATGACAAGTTTCATAAGGATAATTGTAGCATGTGTCATATACATCTCTACAGTAATTATCTAAACCTGAATATGTAATATCATCATTTTCACTAAAAGTAGAAGTCTCAAATATAGGATCTTCAAGCACAGCATCCCCAAGCTTAGGGCTTTCAATATCATCGTTTAAGGGGACATGAATAATGCTATCATCATTACTTTCATAATCAGTACCAAAGAGATTTCCAATATCAAAGGTAGTGTGCTCATTCAAATCATGATCGCTAATGTATGTAAAGGGCATAGGAAGATCATCGTATTCAGATTCATTATCACAATAATCATTAGGAGCAACATACTTACGGTTACCTAGCGTTATCTCATTCACGCGGGGATACGCCGTTACCTCTTTCTTTTTATTCTCTTCTTCTTCTTCTTCTTCGTTCTTCTTCTTCTTCTTCTTCTTCTCTTCCTTCTCCTCATTCCCTTCTTTAGGAGGAAGAGGCTTGAAGGGTGGCTTGTCCGCATAACCTGATTTACTTTTAGAAACAATAGAAGAAACTTGGGAGGATCCCTCCTTCTCATTAATTAGTTGAAAACACACAGCGGTCCTATCATATTTCGGCAAGGTGTCATCTTCTAAAATATTTTGTATGTAAGTATTTGTATGGCTATTATCAATGCAATAAGAAAGACAACCATGCAGGACATCATCAATATCAAGATCGTTAATATTTAACAAAGAAATTTTTCTTGACAACTCTTCACACTTCAAAAATAAGGTAAGTTCATCATGCTTATTAGGAGTAATTTCATCATCACAATACAAATTTGCAGCACTCATGGGGTTTGAATTATCATTGGAGGAACATTGAAAATTAAAATGACCAACTCTATGGCAAAGTTCACAAATAAAAGGATAGAGGGCACACACTTTTTCTCCAAGATCATCTAGAGCTCTAGACCATTTTCTAGTTTTTTCATTTCTGTGATGGATACAATATTCATCTTCTATTTGATTAATTCCACAAGGTCTATGTATTCCACAAAAATTAACATGCTTATAGGAAATAGCATTCTTAGGAGTTTGAGCATGCTTATTGCAATCATTAACAACAATGTCATTCTTCATGCAAGCCTCTTTAAAAGGTTCATGATACTTATCAAAATTCTTTTTAGGCAATTCTAAATGAGAAGCAAAGGCTTTATAAAGATTTGCAGCAACTTGAGAGTCAAGACCATAAGTAGCACTCATATTTCGAAATTTATCAGTATTCATAAAAGTTTCAATGCATTCATAATCATAGTTTATACCTGACTCTTTACCTTTGTCGTTCTCCCAATCTTCAGCGTTCTCCTTAATCCGATCAAGAAGGTCCCTTTTAAACTCTTCTTTATTGCTCGTGAATGATCCAGAACAAGTAGTATCCAGCAAGGTCTTATCTTGAAAAGAAAGTCTTGCATAGAAATTATCAATGATGATATTACCTGGAAGCTCATGATTGGGGCATTTGAGCATTAAAGTCTTCAATCTCTCCCATGCTTGGGCAATACTCTCTCCATCATGAGGCCAAAAATTATATATATGGTTTCGATCTTTGTGAATTTCACTTGGAGGATAGAACTTGGAATAAAATAGAGGCACAATATCCTTCCAATCAAGAGAGCGCCCGTCCTTCAATAGTTTATACCAATGCGCCGCTTTACCAGACAGCGACATATCAAATAATTTCTTTCTAACTTCATCCATTGAAATACCTGCACACTTGAATAACCCGCATAATTCATGCAAAAACAGTAAATGATTACTAGGATGGACAGTTCCATCCCCTTCATAGCGGTTATCCATAACACGTTCAATAATTTTCATAGGTATTTTATACGGAATACTTTCAGCAGGTGGATTTAAAATATCAGAAGCATCATTAAAGTTATCGCATATGGGAGATAAAGCATTATCAGAGCAAAATATTTCTTCCAAAGCGGAGGAGCTAAAAAGATTATTTTTATGTAAACTAGCTTCCCCAAGCTTAGACTTCTTCATAGCATTAGCAGTAATTGCATTCATACTAATAACATTGCTACTATCATGTAAATAAGGTTCCATAGGTTTTTTAATTTTCGCATCAAACCATCCATGTCTTAAATCAGGAAATAGAATAAGAAGCTCACTAATTTTTTTGTTGTTTTCCATTATGCCTAACTAGTGAAAAATAAAAACAAGAAACAAAAAGATGTAATTGCAGAGTCTAAAGGAAATAGCTTCGAGCACACACACAATGGCGCCAGAAAAGTACTGTTACCTGGAACCGGAGTATGAGTGCCTTTTACCTTTCCTCCCCGGCAACGGCGCCAGAAAAGTGCTTGATGTCTACGGTGCTTCTATTCTTGTAGACAGTGTTGGGCCTCCAAGTGCAGAGGTTTGTAGAACAGCAGCAAGTTTCCCTTAAGTGGATTACCCAAGGTTTATCGAACTCAGGGAGGAAGAGGTCAAAGATATCCCTCTCAAGCAACCCTGTAATCACAAAGCAAGAAGTCTCTTGTGTCCCCAACACACCAAATACACTTGTCAGGTGTATAGGTGCACTAGTTCGGCGAAGAGATAGTGAAATACAAGTAATATGGATGTATATGAGTGGTAATAGCAATCTGAATAAAATATGGCAGCGAGTAAACATGCAGCAAAACAGTAAACAAACGGAGATTCGATGCTTGGAAGCAAGGCCTAGGGATCCTGCTTTCACTAGTGGACACTCTCAACAATGATCACATAATAGGACTACTCTACACTCTTTTGTTGGATGATGAACGCATTGCGTAGGATTACACGAACCCTCAATGCCGGAGTTAACAAGCTCCACAATGCAATGTTCATATTTAAATAACCTTAGAGTGCAAGATAGATCAACATAATTACACCAAGAACTAACATAGCATGCACACTATCACCATCATGCATATGTAGGAGGAATAATACACATCAATACCATCATAGCAATAATTAACTTCATAATCTACAAGAGATCATAATCATAGCCTATGCCAAGTACTCACACGGTGCACACACTATCACCATTACACACATGGAGGAGGAATAGAGTACTTTAATAACATCACTAGAGTAGCACATAGACGATATTCAACTAGATCACATAAAGAGAGAGATGAACCACATAGCTACAGCGGAGCCCTCAGCCCCGGGGGTGAATTACTCCCTCCTCATCATGGAGGCAGCGATGGCGGTGAAGATGGCGGTGGAGACGGCGGTGGAGACGACTCCGGGGGCAATTCCCCGTCCGGCAGGGTGCCGGAACAGAGAGTTCTGTCCCCCGAATCTTGATTTCGCGATGGCGGCGGCTCTGGAAGGTTTTTCTCCGTATCGTGGTCTCTGGCGGTGTTTTTAGGTCAGGGAGGCTTAAATAGGCGAAGAGGGGGAGTCGGAGGGGCCACGGGGTGCCCAGGGGGGCGCGCCCCCTGGCCCGCGCCGGGGTGTGGTGGGGCCCCCTGGCTCCCCTCTCGTCCCTCTCCGGTGCTCTGGAAGCTTCCGGGAAAAATAGGAAGTTGGGCGGTGATTTCCATTCCGAGAATATTTCGTTACTAGGATTTCTGAAACCAAACAGCTGATGCATCTGTCAATAGGTAGGAAAAGCATAATAATGACATATAATGTGTATAAAACATGTAGATATCATCAATAAAGTGGCATGGAACATAAGAAATTATCGATACGTTGGAGACGTATCAGATCATCACGGGCGTCCGGGTAGTCTCAAGACCACCCAGCCCTGATGCACCTGTGGATGGTACTGATGACGAGCCTCTCATAGACGAAGGTCCTGCACCTGAGATTATCCAGCCTACAGAAGGAGGCCGTGGACCGAGTACACAGCTTTGCGTTGAAGAGGATGCACACCCGGAGATCATCAGGGGCGTCCCGGTAGTCTCAGGACCACCCAGCCCTGATGCAAAATGTTGAGCTACTTTATGATTCGTACTCTTATGTTCTGGTGCTGTAGTATGTTATGATTTGTACGCCTTTGGCGCTAGATTAAGCATTCAGTGGATGATCGCGTTGCAAAATTCGACACCCACACAATCAGTTCATCGTACGAGTAGTAGCACAATTACTTCTACAGCGATTCCTGCCAGCGCATTAGTTGGTAGCATGAAACACTTTCAGGTACTCCCCTCTGATTCATATTAATTGACTCAATTCTGTCTAGATATGGATGTATCTAGATGCATTTGTTAACTAGACTAACAAACTTGAGTCAGTTAATATGAATCCGTGTAAACCGCCCAAGTCCTCGAGCAGCTAGTTTATTGACTCTGGACTCCAAGCCTCTCGCGGCAAGCCATCGACGAAGCTTTGACCAGATCTTGGCCCGCAATTTTTTTTTGTGTGGCGAATAGCAAAGCTTTGACCAGTTCCTCTCGGGATACAGCACGCCGGTGAGCTTGCACGGTTGCCATGAGCACTTTCCGGCGGAACTTCCTCTTCAGCGCCCTCAAGCCGCTGCTGCGAGACAGCACGCAGTGCCTCGAGGTGGACGGAATTCTGGATCTCAGGGCGGGTGGTCCGCATCGTCCGGGAACGATCTCCAGCGGGTTAACGAGGACATGCATGGCGGCCAGGGGATTTGTTTTTTGTTTTTTTTTTGGTTTGAGCTTGGGATTTGGGGTTTTTTCGGATAGGGGAGGAGGAACCGAGGAAGAGGAAGGAACAGCCGCGTGCTTGGCGCGTGGCGGTGTGCTTGAATTTCGAATTTTTGTGAAATGTTTCATTTCCCCGCTACAATTCGGGGGTTTCTTGACGCGCCAATGCGTCCCGCCGGGCAGCTTCAAGTAAATTTGGGGTGCCACACTATGGGCCCTAGTTTCAGTGAGACATGTAATGACTAGTCACATCAGTAAGTTCACTGTGTAATAAAATATGTTACCCCTCCCCTTTATGTAGCACCCCTTCTCTCCCGATCGAGTGCCGATTGCCGACGGATGCAAGCCGCTAGCTCGATCCCCTCCTTTCGCCTCCACCGTCCAGGCATCCAGCTTGGAGGGGCAAGCTGCATCTAGCCCAAGCGGATTAGGTAGGACTAGTAATGTTCTCTCCTTTCTCGAGATCGGTTCTTTTTTCCTCTCCTCGATATCTTGCGCATCTCTTTCCTATTCTGGGCGAAGGGGTGTCTTTCTGGTCACCCTCGAGCTGGGAGTGATTGATGGGGGTGGGGGCGGGGGCTACCTTTGCTTGGATTGGGGTGTTCTTCCTTTATTTGTCGACATTTGCAACCTTTGTAGTTTCTGCTGATCCTCACTGTATCTTTTGTCAGCTTGTACAGGAAAGGTAAGACCTCGGCGGTGGGGGCAATGGAGCGTAAGGCCACCACGCATGTGGGCAGTTGGCTGAGCCTGAGCTGCGTCCCCAGCCCCGCGAAGCAGGTACTCCGTTTGCTTATCCACTCTTTACCTTTTAAGTGTCTCTCTGGTCTCTGCATCCTCAATCTGTTCCTGTTCTGGAATATGCTTAAAGTAGCACATGTCTTCAGCTGTTTGTGCGTAAAGCCTCTGTGACACCATGCTCTATATTCTCTGTATCAGGTTGGTACCTCCAGGTTCCGTGCTGAGGCTATGGGGAACGAGAATAGCGCCCCACCTGCTGCAGGAGCATGGCCCGATCTGCAGCACAAGAAGCGAAATGCCACTGCCGAGCTGGGCAGGGACCGCCCAGGGGTAATTTTTTTAACCAACTTACCATGATGTAGTCTGAATCTGATACTCCCTCAGATCCAAATTAATTGACTCAACTATCTGTAGATACGGATGTATCTAGATGTGTTTTAGCTCTAGATACTACTGCCTCCATCCCAAAGCTTTGGGCTTATATTATTTTTAGAAAGTCAAACTATACCATGTTTGACTAAGCTTTTACCAAAAATCAGTAACATGCAAAATACAAAATTAATATCATTAAATAGATAATAAAATATATTTTCCTACGGTATCTACACAGTATTATATTTGTTGATAGAATGTTCTAAAATTTTGGTCAAACTTTGCTTGTTTTGATTTCTCAAAAATAAATAAGGCTTAAGCTTTTGGATGGTGGTAGTACATTCATATCTAGACAAAGCTGAGTTAACTAGTTTTTTTGTCTGTCCATAGCTAGTGTTCACGCTGCAAAAGGCTAAGAGCATCCACTATATGCATCAGTCTATCTCATACAGTAATTCAATATCACTGCTGAGGTCTGCCTTTTGTTTTGCTATTCATATGCAGACTGAAACTTTAGGGCCTTTACTCAAAAGGAAGATCAAAACTGCGGCTGATCAGGCTGCCAGTATGTTGATGCCGCCCCCATCTTCTAAATGCCTCTACAAGCACAAGGCCACGCACCAGCTGGGTGGTGATCTTTTAATGAATATGGTATATTTTCTTAATCCACAAAACATGCCTTGATTTTTCTCTGTTTATTGTCGGTTTTTTCTATGCTTGCCAAAAGTTTACAACAACAACAACAACCAAGCCTTTCAGTCCCAAACAAGTTGGGGTAGGCTAGAGTTGAAACCCATAAGATCTCGAAGCCAAAAGTTTAGAAACACCAAATTCGTTTGCTTACAATCATCATACAGTAATGTTCATCTACTCCAGTTCCCCTAACCCAACATAAAATGATGTTAATTTCGATTTTTAGATTAAAAGAGCACCATTAGGCGCTGTTAATTACGACTTTGAGATTAAAATGTCATTTGCAATTGTTAATTACAATTTTGAGACAATTGGTTAGTTTAACCTCGATCTCTTCTGCTCTCCATTTTTCCCAACCGAACAAAAATGTAACCATTCCATTCCTCTGAAATGGAACCATTCCATTCCATTCCACGCTGTTTCAGAACCGAACACACCCTTGCATTGTTGTGAACTGTTGTCCATACACGGCCATACCCTTCCACTTACATCTAGCACTATATGCATCAGTCTGTCTCAGAGTCATTCAATATCACTGCTGAGATCTGTTCCCATTCTTATGCAGGCTGAAACTGCTGCGCCTTTACTCAAGTGGATGCAAAATGAGGCTGCTGTGAGGACGATGGTGCCGGCACCATCTTCCGAAAACCTCTACAAGCACGAGGCCATGGGCCAGCTGGGTGGTGACCTTTTAATGAATCTGGTATATTTTCTTAATCCACATACATGATTTCATTATTATCTGTTTAATTACTGTTGGCTTTGTCTAATGCTTACCAAAAGTTCAGAAACACTGCGTTTGCTTACAATCATCATACACTAATTTTTCACTTTTCAGTCTGTCTCATCCAGTATATAAACTGTTGATTTCCATTGGCTTCTTTTGTAATCATTTGCATTGTTGTCAACTGTTCTCTATGCACAACCCTATTCTTCCACTTACACCCCGCACTATTTGCATCAGTCTATCTCATAGATTTATTAAATATCAATGATGAGTTCTGTTGCTATTCATATGCAGGATGAAACTTCTGTTCCTCTACTCAAATGGATAAAAAATGATCCTGATGAGGCTGCTGTGAAGACGATGGTGCTGCCACCATCTTCTGAAAACCTCCTCAAGCACAAGGCCACGGGCCAGCTGGGTGGTACCCTTTTCAGTAAGCAGGTATATTTTCTTAATCCTCATACATGATTTGATTTTTGTCTGTTTATTGCCGGCTTTGTCTAATGCTTACCAATAGTTCAGAAACACACACACCTATTCTTCCACTTACATCCAGCACTATATGCATCAGTGGCGATCCTTTTTTCCATCCGGACGGCGTAATTCGGCCCAGTCGCGCCCCCGGTTCCTCGTTTTCGTCCGGATTTGGGCCTAATTTCATCCGGCGATCCCACGCCATCCCCGGCCCCCCGGGGAGCGCTCGGGGACTCCGGATGAGAGAAAATCGCGGGAAACGTTTGGTGGCCCCGACCTGTCGGCGACAATGGCATGGGTTTCTACGGCAATACCCTCGTCTTCCCGATCTACGGCACTACCCTTGTCTTCCCGATCTACGGCAAGACCATCGTCGAACGAAAGATTTGAACTCCCAGTCAAATTATATATAGTTCGAATAAACATAATTATATATAGTTCGAATAAACATAAAAATTACATATAAAAACTTAAAAACAAACTAAAACTACTACTTCTTCCTAGATGGCCCCGCCTCATCGTCGTGGCGGCGACGCTTCCGGCTCGTCACCTCCTCGTCGGAGGAAGGTGCCTTCGCCTCTGCGTCCTCCTCCTCCTCGCCTCCTCGGCTTCTTCCTCGGCCTGCTCTCGGCCGGCCTCGGCCGGCTCCTCGGCCTGCTCCTCGGGCTGCTCCACGGCCGGCTCCACGGCCGGCTCCACGGCCTGCTCCACGGCCTCCTCCTCGTCCTCCTCGTCGTCGTCATCCCATTCTTCGCTGGACGGCGGGGGAATCGTCGCTGCTGGACGATGCAACGCGATCCCACCAATGCCGCCATCCTGGCGGCTTCCCCTGCTCGGTGTCCGATGGCCACGACCAGTCGCTCATGGTTGACAGAAGATGGTGGACGAGAGAATAGATGAATGGCGCCGGCCGTTCGAAACCGTATATGTAGTTCTCTGGACGAAGAGAGCGGCGGTTGCTCTTCCTCGGAGTTCATGCTCCATTACGGCGGTTGTAATTTCGAGGCGACTTCGACCGTTCCCGACGAGGCGTTTAGGCTCTCCAGACCACTTCGCGGACCATTACGGCGGTTCAAAGCGACGAGGGCACTCCGACGGTTGCCCTTCCCGGCGACACCGTCGCTATGCACGCGGTGGGTGAAGGCGACCATGGGCTCGCCACTGGGAAAATGGGCCTCCCCAGGCCAAAAAATACATCCATCCGGCGCTAAATACCAATAGTTCAGAAACACACACACCTATTCTTCCACTTACATCCAGCACTATATGCATCAGTGTCTCATAGATTCATTTTATATATCACTGCTGATGTCTGTTGCTCTTCAATTTTTATATGCAGACTGAAACTGCTAAGCCTTCATTGGTCAAAAGGATTGCAACTGCTGCTGATGAGGCATCTGCAGAGGCTGCCACCAAGTTACTGTCAGCCCCACCTTCTGGATGCTTATATAAGCTCAAGTCCAAGGATCAGCCGGGCCGTAACCATCCAAGGGTTCGGGTATATTTTCTTAAGCCACATATACATGCCATGATTTATGTCTGATATTATCACTGGCTCTGTCTAATGCTTTTTGGAATTCGGAAACACCAAATTAGCATGCTTATATTCATCATACACTAATTTTTCACTGTTCAGTTTGTAACATAGTGTTATGCACTTGCTTGTCAACATTTGCATTGCTCTGAACTATGCACTTTACACAACCTAATTCTTCCACTTACGTTCAGCGCTACGCACCAGTAGTACCTCCCATGTTTCCTTCACCATCCCGATGCCGAGCTTGCGGGAATATGGCGGGCCCATGTACATACCCCGCATATAACACCTCCTATGGCTCTATCTACCTTTCTAGTAGCTCCTTCACAGAGTTACAGGTATGTATTCTCAGTGGTTTAGCATGAATTGGCATATAGTAAAGTCTTGTTTTTAGTCTTCCTGCTTCTTACATTTGTATCAATTTTCACATGCAGACTGTACCTTGTGAACTTCGTCCAATGATTAACCAGATGTGTCCGCATGAAGGATCTTTCACTATGCATGGCAATGGCAAATTGATGAACACCTACACGGTCTATGAGGTGTATGTCTACAAGACGCAGGCCATCACATATTTGTATGGACATGATTGGAGAAAGTTTGCTTTTGACTACGGTCTGAAGAAGGGCGACGAGCTGAGGATCAGAAACTCAAACGGGCAGATATACGTAACTGCTTACAGAGTTGGAGACACTTCCAAATATATAATATGTAACTTTTTTCTACTCATATCTTTTGATAACTGCATTCTGAGCAGTTGTTCTAAACCATTCCCTCTGTTCTAGCTTGCTGGGTTTAACATGATCAAAGCTGCAGATCCCCTGATGGAACAGGAGCGGATGTCACAAAGGGCAACCACACCAGCACCGGCACCGGCTTCCCACTCTCCTGCATCAGCACCGGTTCCTGTACCAGCTCCGTTTACTGCATCTACCCAGCAGTCCCCTACATCAGCATTGGTTCCTGTAGAGGCCCCATATACTACACATGCCCAGCAGGCTCCTGCATCAGCACTGGTTCCTCTAGCTGCACCGTTTACTGCACCTGCCCAACAGTCTCCTGCATCAGCACCGGTTCCTCTAGAGGCACCGTTTACTGCACCTGCCCAGCAGTCTCCTGCATCAGCACCAGCTCGTGTACCAGCCCAGGCTCATGCACCTGCCCCAGCCAGATCACCGAGGTCTCAGCTCATTGCTGTGGCCACCCGTGTGGTGACCAGGACGCATCTGAAGGCTATGTTCGTGAGTATATGACAGCATAACTGCTCTTATCTTGATGTCTTCTCTGCTCAAAGTCTCACATGGTTCAGTGCATTGGTGCCATTGACTAATTTTTGGTGGTATCTCTTGCTTTGAATCAGAAATTGCCTAAAAGTATCTCCAAGGATCTCAATGCTGGCCGAAGGGGCAAGATATCCCTCGTCATGGAGAGTGAAGGTCTCACCGTGGAGGGACGGACGAAGTTGAAGTCGCGCCGTGGTTGCTGGTGTACCATGGCCGACGATTTTGGTCCCTCCGTGGTGCATGTCAAAACTTTTTTTTCTCGTTTTTGAGGCCACCTAGCCCGACGAAAGCGGCCAAAACGTGGCGTATGGTGGCCCGGGACGTGGTGCATCTCGAAATCTCGGGTTCGCCGGCCGAGTCAACGCAAATCCGCACCGCCGAGGGATGTAGGGCCCAGATGGCAGCCTCTCTGGCATTGTTTTTTTCTAGATCGCGCCATCTCGTTCAACGTTCTCCGATCGAGCCGTTTACGATGCAGGATCATGGGTCCCGCATGTCATCCTCTATGAACCAAAATTCTTTCTATTCTTGGATTTTTTTGACCCCCTGATTTCTGGCTACTTCCTTTTTCTTTTGATCCCTTGCCGCCTTGGAAACGTTGAGACCGCTGCTGCTAAATGGGACCCGCATGTCATCCTCTATGTGCAATCAACTTTCTTTTCTTGGAGTTTTTTTGGCACCTCAAATTTGGTCACTTGCCTTTTTCTTTCGATCCCTGCCGCCTCTCAAAGGTGATACCGCTGCTGCTAAATGGGACCCGCATGTCATCCTCTATGTACTATAAAACTTTCTTTTCCTGGATTATTTTTGGCACCTCAAATTTGGTCACTTGCCTTTTTCTTTCGATCCCCTCGCCTCTCAAACGGTGATACCGCCTGCTAATGGGACCCGCATGTCATCCTCTATGTACTATAAAACTTTCTTTTCTTGGATTTTTTTGGCACCTCATATTTGGTCACTTGACTTTTTCTTTCGATCCCCCTGCCTCTCAAAAGTGATACCGCTGCTGCTAAATGGGACCCGCATGTCATCCTCTATGTACTATAAAACTTTCTTTTCTTGAATTATTTTTGGCTCCTGATATTTTTTCACTTGCCTTTTTCTTTCGATCTCATGCCACGTTTGAAACGTTGAGGAACCTGCAGGCTCATGGGACCCGCATGTCATCCTCTATGTACTATAAAAGTTCTTTTTCTTGGTTTTTTTTCACCATCTGATTTTTGGCAATTTCTTTTTTCTTTTGATCCCCTGCCACCTCTCAAACGCTGATACCGCTGCTGCTAAATGGGACCCGCATGTCATCCTCTATGTACTATAAAACTTTCTTTTCTTGAATTATTTTTGGCTCCTCATATTTGGTCACTTGCCTTTTTCTTTCGATCTCATGCCAAGTTTGAAACGTTGAGGAACCTGCTGGCTCATGGGACCCGCATGTCATCCTCTATGAGCAATCAACTTTCTTTTCTTGGAGTTTTTTTTGGCACCTCATATTTGGGCACTTACCTTTTTCTTTCGATCTCATGCCACGTTTGAAACGTTGAGGAACCTGCTGGCTCATGGGACCCGCATGTCATCCTCTATGTGCTATAAAAGTTTCCTTTGTTGGATTTTTTTTCACCCTCTGATTTTTGGCTTGCCTTTTTCTTTTGATCCCCTGCCCCCTTTGAAACGTTGAGTAAGCTGTTGGCTCAAGGGACCCGCATGTCATCCTCTATGTCCATCAACTTTCCTTTCTTGGATTTTTTTTCACCCCCTAATTACTAGCTACTTTCTTTTTCTTTTGATCTCAAGCCGCATTACAAACATTGAGACCGCTGCTGCAAAATGGGACCCACATGTCATCCTCTATGTACAATAAAGTTTCTTTTCTTGGATTATCTTTTGCTCCTGATATTTTGTCACTTGCCTTTTTCTTTCGATCTCATGCCGCCTTTGAAACGTTGAGTAAGCTGCTGGCTCATGGGTCCCGCATGTCATCCTCTACGAACAATAAAAGTTTCCTTTCTTGGAGTTATTTTTGACCCCTAATTTCTGGCTATTTGCCTTTTTCTTTGGATCTCCTGCCCCTTTGAAACGATGAGGACGCTGTTGGCAGGTCGGTCCCACAAGTCATCCTCTATGAACAATAAAAGTTTCCTTTGATGGATTTTTTTGAACCCCTAATTAATTTCTGGATATTTCCTTTTTTTTCTTTGATCCCCTGCCGCCTTGGAATCGTTGAGGATGCTGCTGCCTCATGGGTCCCGCATGTCATCCTCTCAGAACGGTAAATGTTTCTTTTCTTGGATATTGTTTACCAAATGATTTTTGGCTTATTTTTTCTTTCGATATCCTGCCGCCTTTAAAACGTTGAGGACGCTGCTGGCTCACGGGTCCCACATGTCAGCCTCTATGAACAATAAGCGCTGAGGACGCTGCTGCCTCATGGGTCCCGCATGTCATCCTCTCAGAACGAAAATGTTTCTTTTCTTGGATTTTTTACCAACAGATTTTTGGTTTATTTTTTCTTTCCATCCCCTGCCGCCTTTAAAACGACGCTGCTGGCTCATGGGTCCACGATGTCAGCCTCCCCGTACAAGAAACATGTGATATCTTGATTATTTTGCAGACAATAAACAGTGTATTGCGCTCTGAGCTATTTCAACGGATAAATTAAATCTTTATTTTTACATAAACAAATTTATATGCTGAATCTCCTTGTTTTTTGTTTTTGCGAAGCATAGGACTTTCCTGTTTTTTTAGAAAAATCCGAACTATCCTGTTTTGGAGTGGGCTGAAATTGTACGAGTCAAAAGGCCCAGCAGGATAGTTCGAATGCCCAGATGTCCACATGCAGCCCAATTGAAATCGTTCTTTTTTTGGATTTTTTTCACCCCCTGATTTCTGGCTACTTCATTTTTCTTTTGGTCCTGTGCCGCCTTGGAAACGTTGAGACCGCTGCTGCAAAATGGGACCCGCATGTCATCCTCAATGTACAGTAAAATTTCTTTTCTTAGATTATTTTTGGCTCCTGATATTTGGTCACTTGGCTTTTTCTTTTGATCCCGTGCAGCCTCTCAAACGGTGATACCGCTGCTGCTAAATGGGACCCGCATGCCATCCTCTATGTACAATCAAGTTTCTTTTCTTGAATTATTTTTGGCTCCTGATATTTGGTCACTTGCCTTTTTCTTTCGATCTCATGCCACGTTTGAAACGTTGAAAAACCTGCTGGCTCATGGGACCCGCATGTCATCCTCTATGTACAATAAAACTTTCTTTTCTTCGATTTTTTTTGGCACCTCATATTTGGTCACTTGCCTTTTTCGATCCCCTGCCGCCTCTCAAACGGTGATACCGCTGCTGCTAAATGGGACCCGCATGTCATACTCTATGTACAATCAAGTTTCTTTTCTTGAATTATTTTTGGATCCTGATATTTGGTCATTTGCCTTTTTCTTTCGATCTCATGCCACGTTTGAAACGTTGAAAAACCTGCTGGCTCATGGGACCCGCATGTCATCCTCTATGTACTATAAAAGTTCATTTTCTTGGTTTTTTTTCACCCTCTGATTTTTGGCTATTTCCTTTTTCTTTTGATCCCCTGCCGCCTTTGAAACGTTGAGGACTCTGCTGGCTCATCGATAAAACTTTCCTTTATTGGAGTTTTTTTACCCCCTAATTTCTGGCTACTTTCTTTTTCTTTTGATCTCAAGCCGCATTTGAAACGTTGAGACCGCTGCTGCTAAATGGGACCCGCATGTCATCCTCTATGTACAATAAAGTTTTCTTTTCTTGGATTATCTTTGTCTCCTGATATTTTGTCACTTGCCTTTTTCTTTCGATCTCATGCCGCCTTTGAAACGTTGAGTAAGCTGCTGGCTCATGGGTCCCCCATGTCATCCTCTACGAACAATAAAAGTTTCCTTTCTTGGAGTTATTTTTGAACCCTAATTTCTGGCTACTTCCTTTTTCTTTTGATCCCGTGCCGCCTTGGAAACGTTGAGACCGCTGCTGCTAAATGGGTCCCGCATGTCATCATCTATGTACAATAAAATTTCTTTCTTCGATTATTTTCGGGTCCTGATATTTGGTCACTTGCCTTTTTCTTTCGATCTCATGCCGCCTTTGAAACGTTGAGGAAGCTGCTGGAGCATGGGTCCCGCATGTCATCCTCTATGAACAATAAAAGTTTCCTTTCTTGGAGTTATTTTTTACCCCTAATTTCTGGCTACTTCCTTTTTCTTTTGATCCCCTGCCGCCTTTGAAACGTTGAAGACTTTGCTGGCTCATGGGTCCCACATGTCAGCCTCTATGAACAATAAACACTTCCTTTCTTGGAGTTATTCTGTACCCCTAATTTCTGGCTATTTGCCTTTTTTCTTTCGATCCCCAGTCGCCTTCTAAACGTAGAGGACGCGGCTGGCTCGCGGGTCCCAGATGTCAGCCTCCATGGACAATAAACCTCTCCTTTGTTGGATTTATTTTTCACCCTCTGATTTTGGCTATTTCCTTTTTCTTTTGATCCACTGCCGCCTTGGAAACATTGAGTAAGCTGCTGACACATGGGGCCCGCATGTCATCCTCTATGTACAATCAACTTGCAAGATCTTCGAGCGAAAGAGCTTGTATTAGTGGGACCCATATGTCAACCTCTATGTACAATAAAAGTTTCCTTTCTTGGATTATTTTTAGCTCCTGATATTCGGTCACTTTCCTTTTTCTTTCGATCTCAAGCCGCCTCTGAAACGTTGAGTAAGGTGCTGGCTCATGGGACCCACATGTCATCCTCTATGTACAATAAAGTTTCTGTTCTTGGATTTTTTTACCCCTGATTTTTGGTCACTTGCCTTGACGCTGCTGGCTCATGGGTCCCACATGTCAGCATCTATGAACAATAAACCTTTCCTTTGTTGGATTTATTGTTTACCCCTAATTTCTGGCTATTTGCCTTTTTCTTTTCATCCCCACCGGCCTTTGAAAACGTTGAGGAACCTGCTGGCTCATGGGACCCGCATGTCATCCTCTATGTACTATAAAATTTCTTTTCTTGGTTTTTTTTTCACCTCTGATTTTTGGCTATTTCCTTTTTCTTTTGATCCCCTGCCGCCTTGGAAACGTTGAGTAAGCTGCTGACTCATGGGACCCGCATGTCATCCTCTATGTACAATCAACTTTCTTTTTTTGGAGTTTTTTTACCCCCTAATTTCTGGCTACTTTCTTTTTCTTTTGATCTCAAACCGCATTTGAAACGCTGAAACCGCTGCTGCAAAATGGGACCCGCATGTCATCCTCTATGTACAATAAGTTTCATTTCTTGGATTATTTTTGGCACCTGATATTTGGTCACTTGCATTTTTCTTCCGATCTCATGCCGCCTTTGAAACGTTGAGTAAGCTGCTGGCTCATGGGTCCCGCATGTCATCCTCTACGAACAATAAAAGTTTCATTTCTTGGAGTTATTTTTGACCCCTAATTTCTGGCTACTTCCTTTTTTCTTTTGATCCACTGCCGCCTTTGAAACGGTGCGGATTCTGCAGACTAATACAAGCTTTTTCTCTCCAAGATCTTGCAAGTTGATAGATTAAATCATGGAATTATTAGGATATGTTTTAAATTTCAAATCCACTTTATGAATTATTAAAAATACCGTTATCCATGTGGGTATGGAGCGAACAAGGATTTTCATATTGGGCATGAGCAGTTTCAAAAATTGGAACCCAATAATTCAAAATAACTAAAAACAACTTTTATGTAGAATCTCCGCGTTTTTTTCTTTTGCCATTCATAGGATCTGTGTTTCATTAGAAAAGGGCCGAAATTGCATGAGCAGAAAGGCCCATTTGTAGTTATTGGGCTTCGACGGCCGGAGCAAGTAGGCCGAGAGCAATTACCATGTAGATGGCCGTTGGCAACCCAAAGTGAAATATTGGGCCCAACAGGGGAATGCTGAACAGTACTATTTTCTAATTGGAAGGTGGTACATGGCGTAATCCTGCCAAAAAAAAAGATGGACACGGGTTGCTGAAATTTGCCCATCTGCGCCTAATATCGCCGCCGCGGCTCCGCTTCCGCCGCCGCCGCCATGCCTCGTCTCGCGTCGAGCTCGCGGTACTGCCGCGTCTCGGGCACGGGGTACCGCGGCGTCCGCGCGCGCCCCAAAGGTACGTATTACGCGGAGATACGTGACGGCGGCGAGCGCATCGGCCTCGGCACCTACGAGACCGCGCACGAGGCCGCGCGCGCGTACGACGCCGTGGCGTGGCGGCTCGGGCGCCCGCGATCGTCGATGAATTTCCATGACGTGTGGACGCGCCAGCAGGCCGAGGATCTCGCGCCGCCGCCGTACATCGTTAGACAGGAGGAACAGCACCGCCGCCGCGAGACGGAGCGCCGTTTGCGCATCGCCGAGCGGGACGAGCGCGCGGCGCGCGAGTGGGCGGCCCGCTTCCCCGAGGACGTTGCCGCCGAGAACGAGCACTTCCGCAGACGGAGGGCGGAGAAGGCGACGAGGCGGGCAGCGAAGAAGGAGGACCGCGCACGACGGAGGGCGGAGAAGGCGACGAAGCGGGCCTTCATCGAAGCGCAGCTCGCCGGGCCGACCACCATTGGCGAGGACGACCCCCGTTGGATTGACCTCTTCTCGTCGGATCCGGTGTCGGGCACGACACCGGACTCGTCAGATGTCGAGTTTTAGTTTAGTTTTATCGCACTACTTTGTACAAATATGAACTACGGAGTATCTATCAAGCTAATTTTATCCTATTTTATGTCTATTTCTAGTCTTTGTTTGATCTTCTGTTTTACTGCACTCTATTTTTCATTATATTCTGTTTTTGGCGCTGCATTTATAGCGCCTCTGAAAATACGCTGTTTCAGCCCTGCATTTGGCCGCCACAGTTTGCAGCTTCCGGTGAAGCTATTGCCGGCTCCATGCGCAGCATCAGCCATTCAGCCCACAGCGCCAAAATATAGAGCCACTGCTGGAGTTGCTGTAATATGTTTGTCAGCAGGAGCTTACCTAATTAGTTAAAAAAAAGATGTTCAGCGTGGGATTCGAAAAAAAGATCTTCATGTTTTTTTCCTAGCTATCCTAGTTCGGACTTTTCATTGTGTTGGCTAGTGCATGAAGCTTGACACCTGTATTATGTGATCCTGATATGAGGATAAGAACACCTTCAGCTTGCATTGCTAATGGTGTCTACTGCAGCAGTGGCGTACCTTCAATGGAGACTGATGCAAGAGAGTTGGTACTGGTGAACCTGCACCTGACATCATCGTGCCACCTGAAGTAGGTTGTGTATTGGGATTAGACTGATAAGCATAGCACCTTGCAAAGAACAAGATGCTGCTAGTGTTGGTTAACGTGATTTTACGACAAAAGTCATGTATGCTCAACAGGTGCCGTACCTAGTTTGGATATTGTGTTGTTACCCTTTTGTGGTTTGGTGTTTGTCCAACAGAGAAAGCTACTCTTTTCCCGTGTAAGTGTTATTATGTGAACAAAAGTTGTATGTACATATATATCGGTCAGAGAACCAAGATTGCATATTCTTGCCTGGTTATAACACATAAGTCATAATAACAATTAAAGAGAAAAGGAACATTTGCCTTTGCAATGTGATTGTGCCAAGTAGATTAGACAACCAACCACAAACATTACAGGTCAACAGCCAAACGCATGCGAAAGTCCTAAGGTAAGCTCCATAATACATGTTGAAACCAAAAGCCTAGAAACCATAAGAAAGGTAGCTCCACATCACAGTTCCACGACAGCAGCATACTGATCATAAAACATATATCAAGTCAGGACAGCTGCACCACTGGGTAAGCATCCATGGGGTCTGGCTCAAGAGCGAAGACTGTGTGAATGCTGCAAAATGTGGCTCTTGCCTCACCCCACCCATACATCTTATCATGGAACCTTACCAAATCAGCATGAATCATCTTGACATAAACATAGCTCCTCTCTCCATGCTGATGGGATTGAACAATGCGCCAGTTGCAGTGCTTCAGCTTGTCAAACAGTATGCAGGAGATAACGAAGCATGCTGGCTGGTCTTTTGTAGTGACAATGGCTTGGAGTAGCTGGTCCTGTGAACCACCCAACTGGATCTTTAGAGCTTGAAGGACAGTCCGTGCCATATAAGCTACCGTTGCTGACTTCAGCTCGGGTTCAGGTGAATGACAGCTGACATCTTGTCCTCGAGATGCAGATCCTTCTTGATCAGATTCAGCGGAATCATCACCACTACTTACAGGTGCATCAGGTTCTACAGAAGGCACATCAGGTACATGCTCAAGTTCATAGGAGTTGGGTGGGACAGCACTGTTTGCTGAAATCTCTACAATACCAGCTCCAGGTAGACCACCAGTATCTACAGAGGGTAAACCACCAATATCCACTTCAGAGGATTCTCGTGGCACGACACCTTTCGCTAGAGGCTCTACCATACCAGCTCCAGGTCCACCACCAGTCAGTACTGTGGGCATAGTCATGACGGGTTCTACCAATACAAAACCTCCTTCGGGTGGCGTGGCAACTTCGGGTGCAGGATCATCAGTAGCAACTCCAGCATCAGCACCAGTTACATCGGTCTTGACAATAGGTAAACCGTCTTGCTCTAGTTCAGAGAATTCCCGTGGCACGACACCGTTCACTAGAGGCTCTACACTAGCAGCTCCAGCTGCACCACCAGTTTCTTCAGCAGGGGGTAAACCCAATCCACAACCTTCTTCATGTGGCACGATGATGCCACGTATAGGCTCATCAGTACCAGGTCCAGCTGCATCAGTCTCCATAGACAGTAAACAAGGTGGCGTCGGAGGTTTAAAAGACTGGCATGCCATTTCACCTTTGTCATCAGACAATATAGAGTTTTCTTCAACTCTATGTTTCTGCAATAATAAGCACATGAACAGAAATTAGACCAGAGCATCTAGCCATCTAACGGGGGCAGCAGCAAAACAAGCGTCGGTCCATATGTTTACCTTGTCATCTGGGATATCAGAACACACAGATTTAGAAGTCATTTCACATAGCATCCGCTTTTTCGTTCCTTCCCCTACGTCCATCTGGAATAAGTAATACTATTGATCACATAAAACTAATTAATCAAATATATGCATATGTTGAGAAGTTTGCACGGCAAATTGTGGATTCTGCTTTTATCACCTACGAATCGTCGTTCTATATATTTACCTTGTTATCTGGGATATCAGAAGTCAAAGAATGAGAAGTCATCTCACTAAGTATCGGTTTTTTCGCTCTTTCCCCTCCATCCATCTGCAATAAGAAGTACTATTGATCACATAAAGCCAATTCATTGAATATATGCATATGTTGAGAAGTTTGCACAACAAATTGTGGATTCTACTTCCAATCACCAAGTAATCTCGTGAGAAATGCATGATCAAGATATGTTTCTCCCTCTTGATCGACATCTGCATCTCCATTAAGACTAATCATCGTGCGATGGTGCTAGCGCATACACTTCCAATCACCAGACAAGCAAAAAATTGTTGATTCTAGTAATGCTTAATCAGCAGTGGCCATGGAACGACCACAGATCGACCAAGCAAAAAAATAAATCATCAGCCTACTGACCACCAGGCAAAACAAACTAGGCCCATACATGGCCTCACAAATCATCATCAAACGTCGATCAAACTAGCAAGTTTGAACATGGATTACTAATTTATTTTCTGATAAAGTGAGTATATTAATATCGAAAGATATTGATTACACTGAGCCTCTGCAACAACGCAATACCTTACTGGTAGTACGGATGCACATGGATTCCTAATACTCCCTCTGTTCGGTTTTAATTAGTCGACGCGAGGGAGAGAAGAAAATGAACTGTCGATGCTTTCAACTAGAGTCAATTAAATACGAACGGAAGAAGTACGTAGTAGTATTGACAAATATCCGGATCTAGTCTAAAAACAAATTGGCATGTAAATCCTAGTAGTCTACTAAACTAGGATCAATACCCTAGATTAGGGTTGCAAGCGGCGTCCGCGAATCGTCCCGCAAAGCAGAAAATTAGAGCAAATAGTGGTTGAGATTAGAGCAGATTTAAAGCACTCGCACTGAAACTAGCTAGCCCGCTACCCACCCCGCTTGACACCCTGCCCTAGATGTGAATCTACACCAAATATTCAAACAAGGATGAGCAACCGCCAATAAAATTTTATCCGCACATCATCATCTCTACCATACAAAAGGGTATGGTGATTTCACATACAGCCATTGTTGCCGCGGGACGAGGATGAGTGATGCGCCGCGGAGAAGGTGCCTCACGCCTCTGTCGCCGCCGCCGTCGAAGAGGAAGTCGAAGCCGCGCGATTGTGGTCCGTCGCCGATATGGAGGTGGAGCTACTAGGGAAGAGATGGAGGTGGAGGTGGAGAGGGAGTGATGGTTTGTACTAGTGGCGGCCGGTGAGATAGTTATAAATACAGCCTCTCTCTCTTTTTTGGCAAGGAATGCAGCTTCTCTTGGAAGGCAACGAGGCAACGCACTCCAGATTATAATAATATGGACGGAGAAATTTGGACGCATCTGTGTTGTCTTGTCAAATGAATCACCAGGATTTGCTTTTAGTACTCCAGATTTGGGCGACCCAAGGAAGTAGAGATAGTAATGTACGCCATCTAGCTGCACGCTATCAAATCAAATAAATGGTCATGCCATTTACTTTTAAGATGGTGCAGCAGTTATTCTGACCAAAGAAACATGCACGTCTGCTGATTATTTCTGATGGGTATACATTTACCGTCCGCTAGCAAAGATTGTTTGGCACATTGTTCTTATGGCTTTCAACATCACACCCCTTAATAATATTATTAATCAATGTTTGGGCAATCAATTGAGTGTGTTAATAAAAAATTAAAACCCACAAATCCAACTGTACTATTTTTAGGACCATATGAAAGACAAGGAATGATTTTAAATGCCATATGGAGTACCTCCAACCATGTGAAATATGGTTCTGTCATGCAGGTGATACCCATGGCTTCGCATTGGATCTGTATGTTGTCCTACATACAGTCAACTATGAAGTACCACGATTTGGTTTTTGGGTGCAACCGGCTAGAGAATGATGCACGGGTTTGTACAGCCAGTACAATTCACATTAAGATTTTCTGATAGGATGTTGATGTGTATATGTAAGAATCATACACTAGAATGTCTTCTATGTTTAGATGGTTGATCTACGTTTATACTTTCTGTGAACCATGAGGTTAAGACCTTTGTACTGTAATAAAGATTGCTAAATAACAGTATATATGTATGCCTCTAGGGACACTGAAACAGCCAAACAACCATGCATGTGTATAGACCGTATTTGATCAAATTAAAAGAAGCGCCTGGGTTCATGCAAATAGCATAAATTTATCACCTAAGTACATTAGCTATAAATAGTTAAATAGGAGTCAAGACCAACTGAGCTAGCTAGTAGTATGATCCTACTATTACATAAATATCCCTAACTCTGATTGTCTTTGTTCCAGTCCAGCGCGTTGGTGTAGCTTGGGATGAACCAAAACCCCGTATGCCAGTTGGCCCCTGGACCGCTGCTTGAGAAAGATATGCTTTGGTGGTCTTCGCCATTTAGACTGAAGCGGAAAATTTCTTGATGTGATGTGTCAAACTGAGAGCCAATGGTCTGAGGCGTGGTGTAGATGCAGTTTCTTCTTGTCAAATATCCTGGGGGAAATGTTGCACCACCCACTGGCATGAAAATCGGATAGTTCAACCCAAGGAACATAGAATAGTCTCCAAGATTAGTAACCCTTTCCCACGGGTTGGCTGGAAGTAACCGACTAGTGTCATTCGAGAATACAATGCAGGTATACCCCGAATAGCTGTGAACAGCGCGACCGCAATGGACAGAAGGGGTACTATCATAATAATACATTGGAGCACCGTCAGCGTCAAAATCCATTACGCCACGTGCATAGACCAGGAGAAGTCTAGAACGATCTTGAGATCTTGCCAGCCACCACGTACGACTATTAGAGTCAAAATCATCATCGCCATCAAATCCAGCCGTCCGCGGAATGAATGGAGCAGGGAGCACTATAGGACCTTGATAAAGGAAAGAGCACGTCACATGAAAATATATTTCATGATTTATCTACTAGTGATATTGATTTGATATTGGGATGCCAATACTAGTACTTTATAAAATCATGGTCGAACATAAGATGGTTTGAAATATATTTCGAACATCTTGGTAAAACTTCATGTGGATTTAAAACATGTTCCCGAAAATATTGGTCCAAATTTTAGATGGTTTGAATATAGTACTCCTTATTCTCTAGAACCGGGGGAATATAAACAAATGAAAGTCTTTATCAATATTGCATGGCACCTTTATTGATTCTATTTCTACTCTACCTTAAATTTTCTAGGGAGTAATAATAAAGAAACTTAATTACTAGGGGGCCTTTTTCCTAAGGAACAACATGCACATTAGACCATACTAAAATTCCTATAGATGTTAAATTCTATATATGTCCATACCACAAGAGGGTTATGGTGTGCGCCTATGGAATTCCTTTAAGCCAAAAGATGCCAAGACAGTTCAACAAATAAGAGGTGAAATACTATATAAGTTACGTATATAAAAAAGATAGGGAGGAAATGTTACCAAATTGATTAGGATCCCATGCATAAACATTTCCAAGCTCAGTAACGGCGAACACAAGTCCGTTATGTATAATTGCATCGCAGTATATGGCGCCGTACTGAAACTGGTTTTCAAGAAATATCCATGTACGAGGATATTCGCCATGGAGGTAGGCAATTGCAAAGTCGAAGATTGCGACAAGGGAGAAATCTTGATACCCCCTAGCAGCTGTAGGAACTTGGCAAATAGCTATCTTCTGCAGTTGAATAGCAGAACGCTGATACTCGAATATAAGTGGATTGCGTGTGGTTTCCAACTTCTTCCTCAAAGATGGAAGCTTAATCTTGCGATGAGTGTAGACATTGAGGAGGTTCCACTTGCCTTCGGGGCCAACCATGGCGATCCAATCTCCATTGGCGCCTGCCCGCTCCTCATCCTTACCGTGTGGCATTAGGCCATCATAGGAGAACCTGTCCAGCGGCAGTAGTTTGCACTTGCTGTGCACCGGCAAATCCTCCTTGAACACCGCCCATGGTTTATCCGCCGGGTCACAACAGAGAACACACGGAAGGCCAAACGGCTGAGAAGCAGGCAGAGTGGCACTGTATTTGGCTGACTGAAGAATACTTTTGGAGGAACCGACTAGGGACGCGGCGGTGATGGCGTCGCACTGGCTGATGAGCACTTCAAGGGGGCCTTCCGTAAACACCTTGTGAAACAGCCCAGATCCACAGACCCTGCTCGATTTCGCCATCGCAATGAGGCAGGTGGTACAATGGGGTTGGTATTTTCTTGGGCGATCTACTGATTCGAACTTTGGGAGAGAGATGGCGATCAATGGCGGCAGGTGGGGGTTTGAGTTGGAGAACAGAGGCTCTCAAACTGGGCACTGCTGGATAGGATGCGAAAGCGCCATGGCGGAGACGCAGGCGCGTGCTATGGAAGATGGGCGGAGTGGGGATAGACGACGGAGGTGAACCGAGACGCTCATATACTGCCTACTGCAGTTTCGAGGAGAGTGTGAATGTGTTCAAAAAAAGAGGAGAGTGTGAATGTGTTCAAAAAAAGAGGAGAGTGTGAATGTGTTCAAAAAAAGAGGAGAGTGTGACTGTGACCCGACACCCGAGTAGGAGCCGAGCAGACGGACTATAGGAGTAGCCCCATCATTACAGAACATTAATCGTGCTTCCTACAATAAATAAGTGAAACATCCCAGGCTTGTGTTGTCTAATCAAATCGATGGCCATGTCAGTATTATGGTGAACAAATAAAACAAATACACACCAACCTTGTTCTTTTTGCAACGTACACCAACCTAGCAAGGCATCAACCTTCTCGCCATCAACTACGACTCCGTGGCTCCGTCCCACCAAAGTTGTCTCAACTTTGTAAAAAAAATACATCTATCCATCTAAATTTTAACAAAGGTGAGACACTTTTGGTGGGACCGAGGGAGTACAAAAAAACTTCACTACTCCATGCTAGTATCGGCCACTAATTCAAATTTCAACTGAAGGCGTGCTATTTTATGGTCCTGAAAATTGCCAAAAAAAATACAACCCAAAAATGCAACAGATCCATGTTAAGGGGGTACACCCTACGCAATATACATTAAGAAACTTTGAAACTTCAGCGACCTTGTAAGAATGCCCATGACAGTGCAGTTTTGCCAAATTAGGAAGAGACGAAATATGAATTCAACCAAAGAAATCTAAACGAATCCTTAGACAATAGCATAGTTAACACGTTCAGAAAAAAATGATGACTCCAAAAGAACAACATTAGCAAGAAATAGTCCATTTTAGTTTGAATTTGCAGTCACATACATAACTAGTAGTACTGCCAAAATACTATAATACTCCGAGCTGCATTCTAGCACTCCAACTAGCTAGTAATAGTTCTGGAGTAGTAGTACTACTACTATACAAGTCCAAAATACATCCGAACGAACCCTACTTCGAACTAAACTACTCCCTCCGATCTTCGAGTAACTACATTGCAGTATGACTAAACGAAGATTATTGTATAACCTTCTTGTTGATGCAAACGCAGATAGGCAACACACGCTGCCCTCCATTCTGCTTCGCGTAACGGGGCGGCACCGCCAGGAAAGAAGTGAGCTGCTGCAACATGATCGAGCTAGGCGTCGGGGAGCTCGTCGGCTCGATTACCGCCATCAAGGTGTCCGTCGAGAGGTCACTGGTCCCAGCCGTCGCCGGCGCCGGCGGACCAATCACCAACAGCTGCGCCTTGTACATCGGAAACAAGCACGCGGCCGACCTGATGCACACACAGGACACAATGGTGGTCGGGCCGAGCGCTCCAACGGTGATGGCGAACACGCTACCGTCTTCTTCCCCACTGCCGATGAACAGGTGTCCCCGCGGTTGTACCGGAACACGAACTATGCACCAGGCGGGTATGCCATACTGGAACGTAAACACTGGGATGGAGTGGGATGCTTGGAGGTGTACCAGGAGCTCCCGCGGCGGGCCGGTGAAGCTGCAGCCGGTATTGATGGCCTCTGTGCAGCCGCACGGACCATGCGGGCACGCGATATAGTGCTTGTAGGACTCCGTGGAGGCGACCAAGCTCTGGCAGCCGACGCACTTGACCATTGCCCCAGATCGATTCGACGGCGGCAATCTTGGCCCAGATCGATTCGACGGCGGCAACCACGCCGGCTGCTCGCACTTCTTGCACGGGTTCGGCGCAAGCTCGCCGACGCAGCGCCGACAGCCCATATGACCGCCCTTGCACTGCACGGAACAACGTACGTGGCATCAGTTGTCATTGACATTTCTCACAGGTGAACCTAAGAATGAAATCGGAAGGGAGCGACCTTGGATATGGGGGGTTTGAAGGGCAGCAGGCAGAGGGGGCACAAGAAGAGGGCCTCCTCCATCTTCAGAGAAGAGTGATCGGGAAAACGAGAACGGGATGGGTTCTTTTTTTTATACATGCCTTGGAGTGGAGTATGGATACTACTACTTATAGGAAGAACTTCCTTGCTAAGAATCGGCGTCGGCCGTACGCAAGCATAGATGCACCAGCGGCTCTGCAGTTTGTCAAAATAAAAGGACAGAGCTGCAGTGACTTGAAGTCTCCAAATCTCATTGTGACTTGGTGCCACCATCTACCAACCATTTGAGATCCAACGTTCCAAACTAATCTCTTATTTCGAACCTAAAAACAAAAATTATGAAAAAAATCCAGTAAAATGTAGATGCCTTGTTCTAAAATCTGTGAATATTTCATCCCACTCGGACGATTAGCTTGTGATTAAAGAGCTTTTTACGTATACGAGCACTAGTTTAAACTAAATACTCCCTCTGATTCATATTAATTGACTTCAATATGGATGTATCTAGAACTAAAATGTGTCTAGTACATCCATATTAGAGTCAATTAATATGAACCGGAGGGAGTATATATTTGCTCACAAACCTTTGATTCAAATCGAATGAAACTTCACCAAAATATAAATCGAAATATGCACGATTAACTGGAAGTTCTTGAAATATTTCTGAGCAATTATAATAATTATTTAGTTTAAATTCTAAGTCGATCGCATACATTGGATCTGAGATGGATGGTGGATGGTGGCACCAAGTCACTGTGAAACTTGGAAGTATCAAGTCAGTGAAGCTCTATCCCAAAATAAAAGCTTCGTGAAGGGGGCAGTTTGGTTCAAAAAAGAAGACAGTGCCAAGCAGTTGTCAAACAATACCCATATAGTCAAATGTACTCCCTCTGATTCAAATGAATTGACTCAACTTTGTCTAGATATATGGATGTATCAAGTCACTGAAGCTAAAATAAAAGCTTCATGAAGGGGGAAGTTTGGTTCGAAAAAAAATACAGTGCCAAGCAGCTGTCAAATAGTACCATAACGTCAAATGTACTCCCTCCGATTCAAACGAAATGACTCAACTTTGTATTTTGCATGTTAAAGGTTTTTCGTAAAACTTGGCCAATCTTAACATAGTTTGCCTTTCTAAAAAAAGATATAAGCCCTAAGGCTCCTTTGATTCATAGGATGGGAAAACCATAGAAATATGGAAAACATAGGATTGAGATTTAATGGCTAGTTGAATCATATAGGAAGATGAGTTGTGTTTGATTGTGCCAAAGGAAATTTTCCATGAGGTATGACCTAATGTTTTATTCTTATAGGATTTGCACTGCAAGATTCCTATAGGATATGTTCCTATGAATCAAACAACTAGTGTGGGGAAAATTCACATGTGATCTAAATCCTACATAATTCCTATACAAATCCTATATATGAATTTTAGTTGTTAGGTCACTTAAAATGACTTCACTTGAAGAGTTACATTTTTGTTTTTTTCTGAATTAGTAGTGATGCCTAACCATATATATACCTAAACCAAGAGAATCAGCATAAACTTATGTATATTAATAGTAAGCGCATATATGAATGTTTTTTATCTACAAACCCAGGGTCATATATATGTACATAGAAACATGCATATATACTAGTTTTTGTACCTTGGTGTGTTCCTCTTTTGGGCTATCTCTTTTTTGTTCACCGATTCACAACCAACGCCCTAGATTAATTTGGCACTTAAAAAATAACATTTTGTTTTTGGCGCACTAACACAAATAGTAGTAGCACGGTCAACACTGTAGAGAAGTACAAAATAAATGTGTGTGGGAAAAAATGACTTAAAGTGACCATTACATTGAGAAAAAGGGTAGAACCAAGCATTGCACAGGGAAAAAGCAGTGTAGTGCCCAGAAGAAAAAAACAAGTTGGGTTATACTCCCTCCATCCTGAAATAATGGGTGTAGAGTTAAAATTTGTCCATAAAAGAGTGTACTTCTCGTTTTGCAATGCACTTCAAAATTTGTCCACAAAAGAGTGGTAGTAAAAAATATTTCTTTCTCATCACGAGGGATATAGTTTCTTCACGACTAGTACGTACTACCTCCATCACAAAGCTTAAGTCTTTTTTTAAGAGTCAAAGCAAGTAAAGGTTGACGAAAATTTAGAACAATCTATCAACTAATATAATATTTTGTAGATACCATACCAAAAAAAATCGTTGTCTATGTATTGATATTAATTTTGTATTTTGCATGATAATGATTTTTGGTAAAATCTTAGTTTACCTTGACATAGTTTGAGCTTCTAAAAATAATATAAGCCTTACGCTTTGGGATGGAGGTAGTAGTATTTAGCATAATATGGTTTTCTTATTTACTACATGCATTTAGATCATTGGAGGTGGAAAAGTTGAAGAGGAAAGTGATGGTCGATGACAGTTTCCCAATGTAATAATAAAATCCTTAATATGCCTTGAAAACCCACACGTACGCTCTTTCTAGGACAGAGGCAGTATGAGGTAATGCACCCACGCGCTGTCATCTGCCGGTTCGTGCTATGTCTCCCAAATCTTGAAATATCGTCAGTTATCCATTTCACGTCCACACTTCTCCCTCTCTCCACGGACTAGGAAAAAACCCTCTCTTCACTTCCCCTTCCCATTCCACCGATGGAGAGCCCAACCGACGCCGTCAACGCAGCGAAAGCGAAAGCCGCGCGGCTGGCCTTAGCCGCAGAGGAGGCGTGCAGAGCCGCGACCGCAGCACGCATGGCCGCAACGGCGGCGATCATTGCCGCAGCGGATGCCAAAGACGAAGCGGAGGCCATTGCCGAAGGTCGGGCCATCGGTCGCTCATCGGCATCTGATGCTGTTGGTAGATGGGTCCACTCTCTTGGGAAGCATCCCCTAGATGACGAGGACGAGGTTGAACTCATCTTTGAACCGCCGCCGCCGACCTTCGACGAGAATATCGTCGACGAGGGGGAGGAAGTATGTTCCGATTCACCTCTCTCCCTTATTCAACATAGCCCTGTATCGATTTGCGCTATGGTCTCTCCCTCTTTTTTTTGCGCTATAGCGTTTTGAATTAGCGTCAGAATCTTTTTAGATTCATATTCAGTATTAGTTGCAACTGCTACATATTTGCTTCACATCCGATTCACCTCTCTCCCTTATTTAACATAGCCCTGTATCGATTTGCTCTATGGTCTCTCCCTCTTTTTTTTGCGCTATAGGGTTTTGAATTAGCGTCAGAATCTTTTTAGATTCATATTCATTATTAGTTGCAACTGCTACATATTTGCTTCACCTGTTTATTTGGCATGTATCAGGTTGCTACTGATGAGGTTGACAGCGATGTCGAGTCGCGTCATAGGAAGGCCAGGGCCACTCTCAACAAGCTTAAGGCGGGGAAGTTCGACAAGTATTGGAGTGAACCCTGGACTGGTGCCAGGAACAGCTGCCCCTTCTGCACAAAGAGCATAAAGGTTGACTTTCGAAGCGTCCTGCAGCATGCCGAAGCCGGTGGGTCCGGCTGTCTCAAAGTTGGGGAAACTGTTAACCGATCCGGCTTCATAGCCAACCACATGGCATATGGGCTATTCCTAAGGAAGAAATTGAACCAAGCTATCGAGACCGGTCGTGTGCCTCCTCCCAAGCCCAAGCCACCAAAGATTAAAGGTATGGGCAGCAAGAAGCAGAAGAAGCGGGACCAGGAAGAAGATGGTAAATATACTCCGTAACTGTTGTGCATGTTTGTCTCTCCTACTGCTTCAAAAGCAGCATCTTTTGTTGAACTCTGTTTATGTTTGCTGCTCAGCAGCGTTTGTGGTGAACCTATTAGCTTAATTAGGGGTTGTTGAACTATGTCTGTGTTGAACCTTGCTTAATTAGGTTGTGTTGAACTCTGTTTGTGTTGGCGTGGGAAGGGGGGCATGATGCTACCCTGAATTTGCGGGACCCCCAAAAAACTTGCAAATACGAGTGATGCATCCAAAAGGAACAAACTTCTTACATGGTAGACCCCAGTCTGAAAGCAAGAAATGCGATCGGGTCCTTAACAGCCACCGCCCGGATTGATCGGGTATTTTGCCTGCCTACCGCATGTGACTTGTGCTCACTGAAGTTTGGGACCTCACGCATGGGCACCACACGTAAGTGACAGACCTGTTGGTGTAAAAACTCGAGTGATTATTATACTGCATTAGTACAAAGTTTCCTATGGATTCAAGGGTTGGAAAGCCAAGTTAACTCATTTTCATGACTAAGAAGGAGCCAGGCTTACTTTTTCATTTTCATGTTTTAACTTGTTTAAATCTTGGTCAAACAAAGGATCTGACCAGGATTCAAGTGGGCATAAAAATTCAAAAAAGAAATCAAAAAAAAAACCAAAGCACATAAGCTTCTTATGTCATATAGTAAGCATTACAGTTGATCAACGAAGTCTAGACATATTCAAACCAGAAAAATATTGTATATACCCCCTAACCCTAAACTCTGTCTTATGAAGTCAAGCATGAAGAAAAGTGGTTTTGGGTTTCAAACATTGGAAATTGAAAAAACTCCCAAAAGCTTCATTTTGGAGTGACTAAGAAGAATCCAGGCTTTCATTTTCATGTTTTAAATTGGTTTAAATCTTGGTCAAACCTAGGATTTGACCAAGATTCAAATGGACATAACAAATTCAAAAAAATCAAAACCAAACACATAGTCTTTTGATGTCATATAGTAAGCATTCAAGTTGATAAACAAAGTCTAGACATATTTAAACAAGAAAAATCATGTATATACTTGGCCCCTAACCCTAAACTCTGTCTTATGAAGTCAAGCATTAAGAGGAGTGGTTTTGGGTTTCAAACATGGAAATTTAAAAAACCTCCCAAAAGCTTCATTTTGGAGTGACTAAGAAGAATCCAGGCTTACTTTTCATTTTCATGTTTTAAACTGGTTTAAATCTTGGTCAAACCTAGGATTTGACCAAGATTCAAATGGGCATAACAAATTCAAAAAAAAACTAAACACATAGTCTTTTGATGTCACATAATAAGCATTCAAGTTGATAAACAAGGTCTAGACATATTCAAACCAGAAAAATCATGTATCTACCCCTACCCCTAAACTTTGTCTTATGAAGTAAAGCACGGAGAGATATCATTTTGGGTTTCGAACATGGAAAATTTAAAAAAACCTCCCAAAAGCTTCATTTTGGAGTGAATAAGAAGGATCCACACTTACTTTTCATTTTCATGTTTTAAACTTGTTTAAATATTGGTCAAACCTGCAAGGATTTGACCAAGATTCAAATGGGCATAAAAATTCAAAAACGAAAACCACTTCTCTTCGTCCTTGACTTCATTAGACAGAGTTTAGGGTTGGGGTATATACATGATTTTTAATGTTTAAATATGTATAGACTCTCTTGATCAACATGAATGCTTACTATAACTTAAGAAGCTTAATTATGTGCTTTGGTTTTTCATTTTTTGAATTCTTTATTGAATTTTTATGCCTATTTGAATCTTGGTCAAATCCTAGGTTTGACCAAGAATTAAACAAGTCAGTAACATGAAAATGAAAAAGTAAGCCTGGATCCTTCTTATTCACTCAAAAAATGAAGCTTTTGGGAGGGTTTTTGAATTTTCCATGTTTGAAACCCAAAACCATTCCTCTTATATGCTTGACTTCATATATATCACAGAGTTTAGCCTTAGGGGGTATATACATGATTTTTCTAGTTTGAATATGTCTAAACCTTGTTTATCAACTTGAATGCTTACTATAAACCAAAAATTAAGTATGAAAGTGGTTTTTGGTTTAAGCATGGAAATTTCAAAAACCTCCCCAAACTTCATTTTAGAGTGACTAAGAAGGATACAAGCTTGCCTTTTCATTTTCATGTTTTAAACTTGTTTAAATTATCTTGGTCAAATCTAGGATTTGACAAGATTCAAATGGGCAAACATATGATAAGTGATGCAAATATCATTTCTAAGTGCGGGCAAACCAGAGATATGTGGTTTTTGGTTTCAAACATATTCAAACGAGAGAAATCATGTATCTACCCCCTAACACTAAACTCTGTCTCATGAAGTCAAGCGCATGCATGAAGATATGTGGTTTTTGGTTTCAAACATGGAAATTTCAAAAACCCTCCCAAGAGCTTCATTTCGAAGTGATTAATTAAGAAGCATACATGCATGCTTACTTTTTCATATTCATGTTTTAAACTTATTCAAATCTTGGTGAAACCTAGGATTTGACCAAGATTCAAATGGGTATAAAAATTTAAAAAATACAAAAAAGGTCTTCTTATGTTATATAGTAGGCATTCAATTAAGTTGATAAACAAGTTCTAGACATATTCAAACAAGAAAAATCATGCATGTATCTACCCCTAACCCTAAACTTTGTTTCATGAAGTCAAGCATGAAGATATGTGGTTTTTGGTTTCGAACATGGAAATTCAAAAACCCTCCCAAGAGCTTCATTTTGAAGTGACTAAGAAGCATACATGCTTACTTTTTCATATTCATGTTTTTAACTTATTCAAATCTTGGTGGAACCAAGGATTTGACAAAGATTCAAATGGGTATAAAAATTCAAAAAAAAACAAGGTCTTCTCTTTTGTTATATAGTAAGCATTCAATTAATTTGATAAACAAGGTCTACACATATTCAAACCAGGAAAATCATGTATCTACCACCTAACCCTAAACTCTGTCTTATGAAGTCAAGCATGCATGAAGAGAAGTGGTTTTTGGTTTCAAGCATGGAAATTTCCATGTTTGAAACCCAAAACCACTTCTCTTCATATGCTTGACTTCATATGACAGAGTTTAGCGTTAGGGGGTAGATACATGATTTTTTGGTTTGAATATGTCCAAACCTTGTTTATCAACTTGAATGTGTAATATATATATGACATAAGAAGACTGCATGCTTTGGTTTTTCATTTTTTGATTTTTTTGAAATTTTAAGCCCATCTGATTCTTTGTCAAATAATAGGTTTGACCAAGATTTAAACATGTTTAAAACATGAAAATGAAAAAGGTAAGCCTCCATCCTTCTTAGTCACTCCAAAATGAAGCTTTTTGGAGGGTTTTTGAAAATTCCATGTTTGAAACCCAAAACGACTTCTCTTCGTGCTTGACTTGATAAGACAGAGTTTTGGGTTAGGGGTAGATACATGATTTTTCCGGTTTGAATATGTCTAGACCTTGTTTATCAAATAAATGCTAACTATATGACATCAGAATGGGCATAAAAATTTAAAAAAATTAAAAATGTAAAACCGTTTGGACATATTGAAACCATACAAATCATGTATCTATACCCCCTAACCCTAAACTTTTTCTTATGAAGTCAAGCATGAAGAGAAGTGGTTTTGGGTTTCAAAGATGGAAATTTCAAAAACCTCCAAAAACTTCATTTTAGAGTGACTGAGAAGTTAGCATTAAAGTTGATAAACAAGGTTTAGACATATTCAAACCAGACAAATCATGTATCTACCCCTAACCCTAAACTCGGTCTTATGAAGTCTAGCATGAAGAGAATCGTTTTGAGTTTCAAACGTTTAAGCCAAAAGCCCCATTTCAAATATTTCAAACTTATTCAAAGTTGGTTCAAATTTGAAAGACATACAAGTTATAGCACACATAGTGCATACATTTTCACACATACTGCACTAGATGCTAACCCTATAGTTTGAGGCCACTTGGATGAGGTCGAAAAAGTTCTTGGATTAGAATCGTGTTGTTCGAACCCCGTAGTTGGATTTTTTGAACCTTGATCTGTAGTACTGGGCAAAACCCTAGTTTAACCTATTTAATTATAGATTCGTATATCGATTTTTCTACCTTTTTATTATTACTATGCTGCAGATGTGCGTTTGCCCGTCGAGTGAAACTCGGAGGAAGAGGGATCACTCGGAAGGAGAGAAAAAAGGCAGAGCATTATGGTGTCTTCCCTTTTTCGGGTGATGATGATGATGTTGACTGTTGTGCAGGGTTTGTCAGTGCGCAGGAGGTGCGAGCGAGCGAGCGAGCGAGTCGAGCGAGGCCGAGAATGAGAGAGATTTGTTTTTTTTGTGAGAGGGACAACCGAAGGATCCAGAAGGACCCACAGACTTCCAATACGCATCCTGATGCGTCTTCTCTTGACAAAGAAGATGGCTGGGAGTTGGCGTACCTATTGCACGTGACTTGTGCTCACTCAAGTGTGGGACCTCACGCGTGGGCACCACACGTAAGTGACAGACCTGTTGGTGTAAAAACTCGGTTGATTATAATAGTGCATTAGAACAAAGTTTCCTATGGATTCAAGGGTAGGAAATCCAAGTTAACTCATTTACATGACATTATTTTTTCCATGAAGCAAAGTTAACACTATCAATTGGTACATTTTGGAGTGACTAAGAAGGATCAATGCTTACTTATTCGTTTAATTTCACGTGTTAAACTTGTCTAAATCTTGTTCAAACCTAGGATTTGACCAAGATTCAAATGGGCAGAAAAATAATTAAAAAACAGAAAAATGAAAAACCAAATCACATAGTCTTCTTATGTCATATAGTAAGCATTCAAGTTGATAAACAAGGTCTAGACATATTCAAACCAGACAAATCATGTATCTATACCCCTAACCCTAAACTCTGTCTTATGAAGTCAAGCGTGTGAAGAGAAGTGGTTTTGGGTTTCAAACATCGAAATTTCAAAAACCTCCCAAAAGCTTCATTTTAGAGTGACTAAGAAGGATACATGCTTCCCTTTACATTTTCATGTTTTAAACTTGTTTAAATTATCTTGGTCAAACCTAGGATTTGACGAAGATACAAATGGGTGGGCACAAAATTCAAAAAAATCAGAAAAATGAAAAACCAAATCACATAGTCTTCTTATGTCATATCGTAAGCAATCAAGTTGATAAACAAGGTCTAGATATATCCAAACCAGACAAATCATGTATCTACCCCCTGTCGATCTTATGAAGTCTAGCATGAAGGGAAGTCGTTTTGGGTTTCAAACATTGAAATTTAAAGAACATCCCAAAAGCTTCATTTTAGAGTGACTAAGAAGGATACAGACTTCCCTTTTCATTTTCATGTTTTAAATTTGTTTAAATCTTGGTCAAACCAAGGATTTGACCAAGATTCAAATGGCCCTAAAAATTCAGAAAAAAATGAAAAGAATGAAAAACCAAAGCACATAACATTCTTATGTCATATGTATAGTAAGCATTCAAGTTGATATACAAGGTCTAGACATATATATTCAAACCTAGGATTTGACTAAGATTCAAATGGGCATAACAAATTCAAAAAACAAAAACCAAACACATAGTCTTCTGATGTCATATAGCAAGCATTCAAGTTGATAAACAAACTTGTTTAAATCATGGTCAAACCTAGGATTTGACCAAGATTCAAATGGGCATAATTTAAAAAAAATGTAAAATCAAGGCACATAGTCTTCTTATGTCATATAGTAAGCATTCAATTAAGTTGATAAACAAGGTCTAGACATATCAAACCAGAAAATTCAGGTGTCTAGCTACCCCTAACCCTAAACTCTGCACGAAGAGAAGTGGTTTTGGGTTTCAAACATGGATATTTCAAAAACCCTCCCAAAAACCTTCATTTTGGAGTTAATAAGAAGGATCAAGGCTTACTTTTTCATTTTCATGTTTTAATCTTTTTTAAATCTTTGTCAAACCTAGGTTTTGACCAATATTCAAAAGGGCATAATTTTAAAAAAATGAAATATCAAGGCACATAGTCTTCTTATGTCATATAGTAAGCATTCAATTAAGTTGATAAACAAGCTCTAGACATATTCAAACCAGAAAAATCATGATGTATCTACCCCCTATATATCCCTAAACCCTAACTTATGAAGTCAAGCACGAAGAGAAGTGGTTTTTGGTTTAAATCATGGAAATTTCAAAAACCCTCCCAAGAGCTTCATTTTGGAGTGACTAATTAAGAAGCATACATGCTTACCTTTTCATATTCATGTTTTAAACTTGTTCAAATCTAGGTCAACAAACCTAGGATTTGACGAAGAATCAAATGGGTATAAAAAATTTAAAAACAAGCTCTAGATAAGCTCAAGTTGAAAAACAAGTTCTAGACATATTCCAACCAGAAAAATCATGTATGTACCCCCTATATATATATCCCTAAACCCTGACTTATGAAGTCAAGCATGAAGAGAAGTGGTTTTTGGTTTCAATCATGGAAATTTCAAAAACCCTCCCAAGAGCTTCATTTTGGAGTGACTAAGAAGGATATATGCTTAATTTTTCATATTCATGTTTTCAACTTGTTTAAATCATGGTCAAACTTAGGATTTGACCAAGATTCAAATGGGCATAAAATTAAAAAAACAATAAAATGAAAAACCAATGCACATAGTCTTCTTATGTCATATATATAGTAAGCATTCAATTAAGTTGATAACAAGGTCTAGACATATTCAAACGAGAAAAATCATGTATCAAGCTACCCCTAGCTAACCCCAAACTCTGTCTTATGAAGTCAAGCATGAAGAGAAGTACGTGGTTTTTTGGTTTCAAACATGGAAATTTCAAAAACCCTCTCAAGAGCTTCATTTTGGAGTGACTACGAAGGATACATGCTTAATTTTCATATTCATGTTTTAAACTTGTTTAAATCATGGTCAAACCTAGGATTTGACCAAGATTCAAATGGGCATAATTTAAAAAATGTAAAATCAAGGCACATAGTCTTCTTATGTCATATAGTAAGCATTCAATTAAGTTGATAAACAAGGTCTAGACATATCAAACCAGAAAAATCATGTATCTACCCCTATATATCCCCAAACTCTGTCTTTATGAAGTCAAGCATGAAGAGAAGTGGTTTTTTGGTTTCAAGCATGGAAATTTCAAAAACCTCCCCAAACTTCATTTTAGAGTGACTAAGAAGGATACAAGCTTGCCTTTTCATTTTCATGTTTTAAACTTGTTTAAATTATCTTGGTCAAATCTAGGATTTGACAAGATTCAAATGGGCAAACATATGATAAGTGATGCAAATATCATTTCTAAGTGCGGGCAAACCAGAGATATGTGGTTTTTGGTTTCAAACATATTCAAACGAGAGAAATCATGTATCTACCCCCTAACACTAAACTCTGTCTCATGAAGTCAAGCGCATGCATGAAGATATGTGGTTTTTGGTTTCAAACATGGAAATTTCAAAAACCCTCCCAAGAGCTTCATTTCGAAGTGATTAATTAAGAAGCATACATGCATGCTTACTTTTTCATATTCATGTTTTAAACTTATTCAAATCTTGGTGAAACCTAGGATTTGACCAAGATTCAAATGGGTATAAAAATTTAAAAAATACAAAAAAGGTCTTCTTATGTTATATAGTAGGCATTCAATTAAGTTGATAAACAAGTTCTAGACATATTCAAACAAGAAAAATCATGCATGTATCTACCCATAACCCTAAACTTTGTTTCATGAAGTCAAGCATGAAGATATGTGGTTTTTGGTTTCGAACATGGAAATTCAAAAACCCTCCCAAGAGCTTCATTTTGAAGTGACTAAGAAGCATACATGCTTACTTTTTCATATTCATGTTTTTAACTTATTCAAATCTTGGTGGAACCAAGGATTTGACAAAGATTCGAATGGGTATAAAAATTCAAAAAAAACAAGGTCTTCTCTTATGTTATATAGTAAGCATTCAATTAATTTGATAAACAAGGTCTAAACATATTCAAACCAGGAAAATCATGTATCTACCACCTAACCCTAAACTCTGTCTTATGAAGTCAAGCATGCATGAAGAGAAGTGGTTTTTGGTTTCAAGCATGGAAATTTCCATGTTTGAAACCCAAAACCACTTCTCTTCATATGCTTGACTTCATATGACAGAGTTTAGCGTTAGGGGGTAGATACATGATTTTTTGGTTTGAATATGTCCAGACCTTGTTTATCAACTTAAATGCTAACTATATGACATCAGAATGGGCATAAAAATTTAAAAAAATTAAAAATGTAAAACCAAAATTTAATTGGGAGGAAAGGGTACATGAATTACAATTAAAAAACAAGGTAACTTAAATACTTGGATGCCCCAAGATGTGTGGAAGCCCAAAACAATGGCAAAACATATCATGTGCGCATGCTGCATCCAATTCAAGTAGAACACATAGTAGGCACCGATAGTTTGACCTAAATTTGAAATCAAAGAGAAGGTGGTTAGAAAAAATCAAAATTGGCAAAGCAAAGCATGAAATCAAAAAATTGTGATGCACTCTAGCTATGAAAATTATCAAACAATGCAAACCAAAATGATTTTTTAGAGGAATACTAGTTCAACTTATTTAATTTTTTATTTGTAGGCCAAAATCAAACCCCGTAGTTGGATTTTTTTTTCAACTTGATCTGTAGTACTGGGGAAAACCCTAGTTTATAACCTATTTAATAATAGATTCGTAGTCGATTCTTTTACTTTTTTATTATTACTATGCAGCACATGTGTGTTTGCCCGTCGAGTGAAACTCGGAGGAAGAAGGGATCACTCGGAAGGAGAGAAGAAGGGAGAGAATTATGGTGTCTCCCCTTTTTCGGGTGATGATGTTGACTTTTGTGCAGGGTTTGTCAGTGAGCAGGAGCGAGCGAGCGAGCGAGCGAGTCGAGCGAGGCCGAGAATGAGAGAGATTTGTTTTTTGTGAGAGGGACAACCGAAGGATCCAGAAGGACCCACAGACTTCCAATACGCATCCTGATGCGTCTTCTCTTGACAAAGAAGATGGCTGGGAGTTGGCGTACCTATTGCACGTGACTTGTGCTCACTCAAGTGTGGGACCACACGCGTGGGCACCACACGTAAGTGACAGACCTGTTGGTGTAAAAACTCGGTTGATTATTATAGTGCATTAGAACAAAGTTTCCTATGGATTCAAGGGTAGGAAATCCAAGTTAACTCATTTACATGACATTATTTTTTCCATGAAGCAAAGTTAACACTATCAATTGGTACATTTTGGAGTGACTAAGAAGGATCAATGCTTACTTATTCGTTTAATTTCACGTGTTAAACTTGTCTAAATCTTGTTCAAACCTAGGATTTGACCAAGATTCAAATGGGCAGAAAAATAATTAAAAAACAGAAAAATGAAAAACCAAATCACATAGTAAGCATTCAAGTTGATAAACAAGGTCTAGACATATTCAAACCAGACAAATCATGTATCTATACCCCTAACCCCTAAACTCTGTCTTATGAAGTCAAGCATGTGAAGAGAAGTGGTTTTGGGTTTGGGGGTATATATACATGATTTTTATTGTTTAAATATATATAGACTTTGTTGATCAACATGAATGCTTAATTACTATATGACATAAGAAGTTTATGTGCTTTGGTGTTTCATTTTTTTGATTTCTTTTTTGAATTTTTATGCCCATTTGAATCTTGGTCAAATCCTAGGTTTGACAAAGATTTAAACAAGTTTGAAACATGAAAATGAAAAAGTAAGCTTGGATCCTTCTTAGTCACTCCAAAATGAAGCTTTTGGGTGGGTTTTTGAAATTTCCATGTTTGAAACCCAAAACCACTTCTTCTCTTCATGCTTGACTTCATAAGACAACGTTTAGGGTTAGGGGGTAGATACATGATTTTTCTGGTTTGAATATGTCTAGACTTCGTTGATCAACTTGAATGCTTAGTATATTACATAAGAAGACTATGTGGTTTGGTTTTTGATTTTCTTGATTTTGTTTGATTTTTTATGACCATTTGAATCTTGGTCAAATCCTAGGTTTGACCAAGATTTAAACAAGTTTAAAACATGAAAATGAAAAAGTAAGCATGGATCCTTCTTAGTCATGACAATGAGTTAACTTGGCTTTACTACCCTTGATGAATCCATAGGAAACTTTTTGTACTAATGCAGTATAATATTCTGGTTTGAATATGTCTAGACCTTGTTTATCAACTTAATTTGAAAGACATACAAGTTATAGCACACATAGTGCATACATTTTCACACATACTGCACTAGATGCTAACCCTATAGTTTGAGGCCATTTGGATGAGGTCGAAAAAATTCTTGGATTAGAATCGTGTTGTTCGAACCCCGTAGTTGGATTTTTTTGAACCCTTGATCTTTAGAACTGGGCAAAACCCAAGTTTAACCATGCAAGATTCAAATGGCCCTAAAAATTCAGAAAAAATCAAAAGAATGAAAAACCAAAGCACATATATAGCATTCTTATGTCATATGTATAGTAAGCATGCATTCAAGTTGATAAACAAGGTCTAGACATATATATTCAAACCAGAAAAATCATGTATATATCTACCCCTAAAACTCTAATTAAACTATGTCTTATGAAGTCAATCATGTAGAGAAGTGGTTTTGGGTTTCAAATATGGAAATTTCAAGAACCTCCCAAAAGCTTCATTTTAGAGTGACTAAGAAGGATACATGCTTCCCTTTTCATTTTCATGTTTTAAACTTGTTTAAATTATCTTGGTCAAACCTAGGATTCGACATGATTCAAATGGGCATCAAAATAAAAAAAAACAGAAAAAGGAAAAACCAAAGCAATAGTTTTCTTATATATGTCATATAGTAAGCATTAAAGTTGATAAACAAGGTCTAGATATATCCAAACCAGACAAATCATGTATCTACCCCCGGCCTGTCGATCTTATGAAGCTAGTCTACTAGCATGTGAAGGGAACTCGTTTTCGGTTTCAAACATAGAAATTACAAGAACATCCCAAAAGCTTCTCCATTTTAGAGTGACTACGAAGGATACTGACTTCCCTTTTCATTTTCATGTTTTAAACTTGTTTAAATCTTGGTCAAACCAAGGATTTGACCAAGATTCAAATGGGCCTAAAAATTTAGAAAAAAATCAAAAAGAGAATGAAAAACCAAAGCACATAGCATTCTTATGTCATATGTATAGTAAGCATTCAAGTTGATAAACAAGGTCTAGACATATTCAAACCAAAAAATCATGTATATATCTACCCCTAACCCTAAACTGATCTGTCGATCTTATGGAAGTCAATCATGAAGAGAAGTGGTTTTGGGTTTCAAACATGGAAATTTCAAGAACATCCCAAAAGCTTCATTTTAGAGTGACTAAGAAGGATCCATGCTTACTTACTCGTTTTCACGTGTTAAACTTGTCTAAATCTTGGTGAAACCTAGGATTTGACCAAGATATGATTCAAATGCGCAGAAAATTAAAAAAGTCAGAAAAATTAAAAACCAAAGTACATAGTCTTCTTATGTCATATAGTAAGCATATTCAAGTTGATAAACAAGGTTTGGACATATTCAAACCATACAAATCATGTATCTATACCCCCTAACCCTAAACTTTTTCTTATGAAGTCAAGCATGAAGAGAAGTGGTTTTGGGTTTCAAAGATGGAAATTTCAAAAACCTCCAAAAACTTCATTTTAGAGTGACTGAGAAGTTAGCATTAAAGTTGATAAACAAGGTTTAGACATATTCAAACCAGACAAATCATGTATCTACCCCTAACCCTAAACTCGGTCTTATGAAGTCTAGCATGAAGAGAATCGTTTTGAGTTTCAAACGTTTAAGCCAAAAGCCCCATTTCAAATATTTCAAACTTATTCAAAGTTGGTTCAAATTTGAAAGACATACAAGTTATAGCACACATAGTGCATACATTTTCACACATACTGCACTAGATGCTAACCCTATAGTTTGAGGCCACTTGGATGAGGTCGAAAAAGTTCTTGGATTAGAATCGTGTTGTTCGAACCCCGTAGTTGGATTTTTTGAACCTTGATCTGTAGTACTGGGCAAAACCCTAGTTTAACCTATTTAATTATAGATTCGTATATCGATTTTTCTACCTTTTTATTATTACTATGCTGCAGATGTGCGTTTGCCCGTCGAGTGAAACTCGGAGGAAGAGGGATCACTCGGAAGGAGAGAAAAAAGGCAGAGCATTATGGTGTCTTCCCTTTTTCGGGTGATGATGATGATGTTGACTGTTGTGCAGGGTTTGTCAGTGCGCAGGAGGTGCGAGCGAGCGAGCGAGCGAGCGAGTCGAGCGAGGCCGAGAATGAGAGAGATTTGTTTTTTTTTGTGAGAGGGACAACCGAAGGATCCAGAAGGACCCACAGACTTCCAATACGCATCCTGATGCGTCTTCTCTTGACAAAGAAGATGGCTGGGAGTTGCGTACCTATTGCACGTGACTTGTGCTCACTCAAGTGTGGGACCTCACGCGTGGGCACCACACGTAAGTGACAGACCTGTTGGTGTAAAAACTCGGTTGATTATAATAGTGCATTAGAACAAAGTTTCCTATGGATTCAAGGGTAGGAAATCCAAGTTAACTCATTTACATGACATTATTTTTTCCATGAAGCAAAGTTAACACTATCAATTGGTACATTTTGGAGTGACTAAGAAGGATCAATGCTTACTTATTCGTTTAATTTCACGTGTTAAACTTGTCTAAATCTTGTTCAAACCTAGGATTTGACCAAGATTCAAATGCAGAAAAATAATTAAAAAACAGAAAAATGAAAAACCAATTCACATAGTCTTCTTATGTCATATAGTAAGCATTCAAGTTGATAAACAAGGTCTAGACATATTCAAACCAGACAAATCATGTATCTATACCCCTAACCCCTAAACTCTGTCTTATGAAGTCAAGCATGTGAAGAGAAGTGGTTTTGGGTTTCAAACATCGAAATTTCAAAAACCTCCCAAAAGCTTCATTTTAGAGTGACTAAGAAGGATACATGCTTCCCTTTACATTTTCATGTTTTAAACTTGTTTAAATTATCTTGGTCAAACCTAGGATTTGACGAAGATACAAATGGGTGGGCACAAAATTCAAAAAATCAGAAAAATGAAAAACCAAATCACATAGTCTTCTTATGTCATATCGTAAGCAATCAAGTTGATAAACAAGGTCTAGATATATCCAAACAAGACAAATCATGTATCTACCCCCTGTCGATCTTATGAAGTCTAGCATGAAGGGAAGTCGTTTTGGGTTTCAAACATTGAAATTTAAAGAACATCCCAAAAGCTTCATTTTAGAGTGACTAAGAAGGATACAGACTTCCCTTTTCATTTTCATGTTTTAAATTTGTTTAAATCTTGGTCAAACCAAGGATTTGACCAAGATTCAAATGGCCCTAAAAATTCAGAAAAAAATGAAAAGAATGAAAAACCAAAGCACATAACATTCTTATGTCATATGTATAGTAAGCATTCAAGTTGATATACAAGGTCTAGACATATATATTCAAACCTAGGATTTGACTAAGATTCAAATGGGCATAACAAATTCAAAAAACAAAAACCAAACACATAGTCTTCTGATGTCATATAGCAAGCATTCAAGTTGATAAACAAACTTGTTTAAATCATGGTCAAACCTAGGATTTGACCAAGATTCAAATGGGCATAATTTTAAAAAATGTAAAATCAAGGCACATAGTCTTCTTATGTCATATAGTAAGCATTCAATTAAGTTGATAAACAAGGTCTAGACATATCAAACCAGAAAATTCAGGTGTCTAGCTACCCCTAACCCTAAACTCTGCACGAAGAGAAGTGGTTTTGGGTTTCAAACATGGATATTTCAAAAACCCTCCCAAAAACCTTCATTTTGGAGTTAATAAGAAGGATCAAGGCTTACTTTTTCATTTTCATGTTTTAATCTTTTTTAAATCTTTGTCAAACCTAGGTTTTGACCAATATTCAAAAGGGCATAATTTTAAAAAAATGAAATATCAAGGCACATAGTCTTCTTATGTCATATAGTAAGCATTCAATTAAGTTGATAAACAAGCTCTAGACATATTCAAACCAGAAAAATCATGATGTATCTACCCCCTATATATCCCTAAACCCTAACTTATGAAGTCAAGCACGAAGAGAAGTGGTTTTTGGTTTAAATCATGGAAATTTCAAAAACCCTCCCAAGAGCTTCATTTTGGAGTGACTAATTAAGAAGCATACATGCTTACCTTTTCATATTCATGTTTTAAACTTGTTCAAATCTAGGTCAACAAACCTAGGATTTGACGAAGAATCAAATGGGTATAAAAAATTTAAAAACAAGCTCTAGATAAGCTCAAGTTGAAAAACAAGTTCTAGACATATTCCAACCAGAAAAATCATGTATGTACCCCCTATATATATATCCCTAAACCCTGACTTATGAAGTCAAGCATGAAGAGAAGTGGTTTTTGGTTTCAATCATGGAAATTTCAAAAACCCTCCCAAGAGCTTCATTTTGGAGTGGCTAAGAAGGATAGATACTTAATTTTTCATATTTATGTTTTAAACTAGTTTAAATCATGGTCAAACCTAGGATTTGACCAAGATTCAAATGGGCATAAAAATTCAAAATAAATGAAAATAAATGAAAAACCAAGGCACGTAGTCTTCTTATGTCATATAGTAAGCATTCAATTAAGTTGATAAACAAGGTCTAGACATATTCAAACCAGAAACATCATGTATCTAGCTACCCTAGCCCTAAACTCTGTCTTATGAAGTCAAGCATGCATGAAGAGAAGTCGTGGTTTTTGGTTTCAAACATGGAAATTTTAAAAACCCTACCAAGATCTACATTTTGGAGTGACTAAGAAGGATATATGCTTAATTTTTCCTATTCATGTTTTATTAAACTTGTTTAAATCATGGTCAAACCTAGGATTTGACCAAGATTCAAATGGGCATAAAAATTCAAAAAAAACAAAAAAATGGAAAATCAAGGCACATAGTCTTCTTATGTCACATTAGTAAGCATTCAATTAAGTTGATAAACAAGGTCTAGATATATTCAAACCAGAGAAATCATGTATCTACCCCTAACCCTAAACTCTATCTCATGAAGTCAAGCATGAAGATATGTGGTTTTTGGTTTAAAACATGGAAATTTCAAAAACCCTCCCAAGAGCTTCATTTTGGAGTGACTAAGAAGGATATATGCTTAATTTTTCATATTCATGTTTTCAACTTGTTTAAATCATGGTCAAACTTAGGATTTGACCAAGATTCAAATGGGCATAAAATTAAAAAAACAATAAAATGAAAAACCAATGCACATAGTCTTCTTATGTCATATATATAGTAAGCATTCAATTAAGTTGATAACAAGGTCTAGACATATTCAAACGAGAAAAATCATGTATCAAGCTACCCCTAACCCCAAACTCTGTCTTATGAAGTCAAGCATGAAGAGAAGTACGTGGTTTTTTGGTTTCAAACATGGAAATTTCAAAAACCCTCTCAAGAGCTTCATTTTGGAGTGACTACGAAGGATACATGCTTAATTTTCATATTCATGTTTTAAACTTGTTTAAATCATGGTCAAACCTAGGATTTGACCAAGATTCAAATGGGCATATATGAATCTTTAGCAGGTGCGTTTTTTTACTAATCCATATGGAATATTTTGATAAAACCCTTTTAGAAGGCTTTGTTAAGGCCTCAAGGACAATGAGTTGGGAGGAGGCCAGGTAGACTGTAGCTAGGCATTGATTCGGAATTTATGATGCTTGCGACTTGCTTGCGTGGCTTGTTGATTTCCCAGGTGACGCAGCTTTTTTTGACTGCCCAGCCATGGATAGGTCATAGGAGTGCAGAGCTGTAGGCGGTGCGGATAAGTACGCGGGGCATTGATGATGTAGGTGTGTTCGGTTGCCCACGCGAGTGCAGAGCTGTAGGGTTATGCGAGTAGGCCTTTAAACTGGGAGGTGGCACAAGAAGATTTTAGTAAGGAATGGTTCCTTTCCAGAGGAATGGAATGGTTCCATCCCCGCGTTCGGTTTGGACAAAAAGGAGGTACAGAATGGTACTGTTTTTTGTTCGGTTGGAGGAATTGGAGAGCAGAACGGAATGTGGTTAAACTAAACTTTTGTCTAAGAATCGTAATTAACAATGGCAAATAGCCTTTTAAATCTTAAAATCGTAATTAACAACGCCTAATGGCCTTTTTAATCTTAAAATCGTAATTAATGTTATTTTTTGTATGGTCGGGGAATTTGGAGAGTAGAACGGAATGAAGTTAAAGTTTAATCTTTTGTCTAAATATCGTAATTAATAGTGGCCTTTTTAATCTCAAAATCATAATTAACAACAACTAATAATTTTTTTGGTTGGATTAGTGAAGTGCTTTGTAATTAATAGCGGCTAAGTAACAGCCGTTCCACCACATTCCACCGATTCGGTGGAATGGGTGCATTCTGCATATGGGGAGAATATTCCCTTTCGAGGAACCACTCGGTTCCGTTCCATTCCACAACCGAACACAAGAATGGGCTCTAGGTGCGGAACGGTTCCATTCCATTCCACTTGGTTCTGGAACCGAACACACCCTAAATGCGTTGCAATGGAAAATGACAGTGTGTGGTGGCCTGATGGTGAAGAAGAAAGGTCGGGCGAAGAGTTGTTGGCTAGAGTCGGTTTTATACGAATCGACGAGGTGCGGGATAGTTTGATTTTAAGGGCTCCTTTCATTCACAGGATAGGGAAATCATAGGAGTAGGAATGTAGGATTGGGATTTGGGATGACATGTGTAGTTAAATCCTATAATAAGATGAGTTGCGTTTGATTGCGCCAAATGAATTTTTCCATGAGGTAGGACCAAATATTTAATCCTATACTAGGATTTGCACTACTTGATGATTCCTATAGGATTATTTCCTATTGGATATGTTCATATGAATCAAACTACTAGTGTAGGAAATATTCCTATAAGATCTAAATCCTATTATCTTATACCAACCTAATATGAATCAAAGAAGCCCTAAAGGATTTTCGAAGGAATCATGTACGAAGTATGATTTTTCTAAGTCACCCAACATATATACTAGGAATAGAACTAAGTAGTACCATATACTTAGGCCCGCATGCACAAATATTAAGTGTGGATTGAGGAAGTCGATAACTTGGGAAAAAACTTTCGCAACTGCACACCTATGTTACCACCCTTGCGACGCTAATTGTCGTAGAGCTGACCTAGAACGAACTCTTGTCTCGGTTAACATGAGAGAGATAAGGGATAAATACAATTGTGATACACTTTCCTAATATTTTGTTGAATGAGATAATCTTGTGTTTTCCTAATAGGGTTAATTAAGTACACATTTGGCAGCTCGTGTGTTGCATACGTTGGTGAACTTTAGACCCCAACTATATATTATTATTTGAACTCACCTCTAACACTTAATTATGTATAATAAGGTCCCTAACTAACCTCAAACACAATTAGGTATAACAGCGGTCCATAACTAACCTCAAACACTTAATTAGGTCTTACATTGCCCCCTTAGACTACCCACAATGGGAGTATCATAGGTAGTACACTATCATGCATCTCATGCTTGCAAAAAAGCTGATGTGGCACTGCAATTAAAGATGAGAGAGAGGATTATAATATCATAGGTAGATACCGTATCATAGCACGTAGTACTAGAAAATTTAATGTTAAATAATCTTGTACATAGATCTGCATTGAGATTCTACAAATCAATTAATATAAGAAGATTATGATACTAGTACATGATACCATGCATCGTTGACATAGTAACATGTAGTATTAATTGTATCATACACACCATACTTTTATATATGATACTATGCATTGTGACTAGTATTACTGACCTCATATATACGCTTACTTAGGTCAAACAATGGTCTTTTAAGTAGTATCGGTTTAATGAAGGTTGACCTATTTTTAACTTCATTTGTGCACTAGTAGATATGATTTGGCCCATTTTTATCCATAGGCTCATCTGATGTGATGTCTGCTATATATATTGTCTTCGATGAGTATCACGCGCATTACATACTCATACCATAGAACGAAGATGAAACCCCTTACCCTCAGCGACGTACGCAACATGGTGTTTGGGTTGAATGGCCCACCCTATTTTAAAATGTTTTAGTTAATTAATTATGTAAAAAATTATCACATATAAAGTGGAAAAAAGAAAATTAGTAAGGTGTGCCCACCTGGCCTACGGTTGTTTTGTGCGTCCTCCACTGCGTACTCCTCTTGATCTGTGACGATGAACATAGTTCTTTAGAACACATGCAACACTTACAGTTGATAGGCCGTTGCAAAGCTAATCAATGATAAAACCTGCTTTTATAATCCATTGTACTTTGATTTAATTAGTCCCTCTAATGGACCCCAACTATGTGTGCTTGAGATTTAGCAAAATGCTTTGCCGCCGTGCCACATAACAAATAATAAACAGACCAATCAAGTTTTTATCATTGCTAGACCTAACTAAGTGTTCAAGTGCTCAATTTTGACCACATTAGAGTTGAGGGGCCAAACATAATTCTTAAATACGTGAGGGACCGAACATATACTTCTAAACACCCGAGGGACAAGACAAATTTGAGTACTATTGTTATTATTAGACTAGTCACAATGGGGAGTATCATATAATAGTATCATACATATGATACTAATGTACGATATTATTTTCACAGTCCATAGTATCATCATGTAGTAGTATAATATGTTACATGTATTTAGGGATTTGTAGAATCTCAATACAAAAGTGTGTACAAGATTTGTTTGGCAGTAATTTTTCTAGTTCTACATGATATGATACGATATCTACCTATGATACCACTATCGTCTCTTTCATCATTAACTGATATGACACATCAACATTTTGCATGCATGTAGTGCATGATACTACTTATGATATTGCCATTGCGAGTAGTCTCCCTTTGTCCTAGAGTACAATGCCAATTTGTTTTCAGAGGCAAACTTAGACTAATACTTGGGCCCGCCAATTATGAGTTGCATGTCATTCAAAACTATATCATCGGATGCTTGTTTCGATGAACTTTCCAATGGTATATTTTGCGGATGTCATAAAATTAGGCTGGTCATACTATTTCTATAGTGGGTAGTATCATGGAGTAGTATCATAGTAATGCTACATTTATTATTTTTTAGAATCTCAATGCAAATTTGTGTACAAGATTTGTTTAGCATTAAGTTTTCTCGTTGTTTGCGCTATGATACAGTATCTACCTATGTTACACTAATCTCCTCTCTCCTACTTAATTAGCTGCCACATCAACATTTTTGTGGGACCAATGTGTATGATACTAGCTATGATACTAGCACTATCATGTGGGTACCTAAATCTCGAGTCAAAGTTTGACACGAAACCGATGTGGACTTTATTCATGGTGGAAGGGAGTAACAATCATAAGCACATTATTATTATTGTTTGAACAACATTTTATTTGATGTGCCATAAGAAGTTTAGAAACTCCTAGCCTGCGGAGGTGGCGTTTTGGCACACGCGTGCATATGCACCAATTATAGAAAATGATTAAAAAAATTATATAAATGTTAATTTTTTTGGTATACATTGTGACATCATATGTTCGTTCACAAGTTTTCGTGGAAAAACGACATTTTGTGTGGCGTGTAAAAAAAGGCAAAAAATATACTGTACGTAGTCGTGTTACAACATCAAAATTTGTCTTTTTTATAGGAGCCACATAATTTTTTTGTGAGAAAACTTGTGTACCAACATAAAATGTCTAGATATACATGTAAAATTTTAGTTTAGAATTTTTTGACACTTTGAAATATGGATTCACATAATGGGAGCATATGCTCCTATGAGGCAAAGTGCATTTCCGCTAGCCCCCGCCATTTCTTATATCTCTATATTGTCTATATATCTATACCTCTACCTCTACCCCCTTGGATTCCTGAACAGACGTACAGTACTAGTAGGGCCTACTATTTATTATTATTACATACTCTAAAAAAAAACCTACTGCAGCCAAAATTTAATATCATCGAGCGGTAAAATTCCCCGCCAACGCCCAAATATCTCGCGCCGCAAAGTTTCAGATCTGCGAATATTTTTTTCCTCAAAAGAAGGACTGCGAAATTCCCTTCTACTCCTCTATCGCCCAGCTTCGCCCTAGTTTCGCCCGCAAGCCCTCAGAGAAACCGCCCCTCTTGCCTACCTCCAGATCTTCCCGGCCGCCGCACTTCGCCGTTCAAGCTGCCACGGCTTCAAACCCCGAGGCTGCCCTATCCGCACCTACTCCGGCGTCCACCGCACCGTATCTCGTTCGCCGACTCTATCGACCACCGCACCTGACCAGCTTCGCCGACACCGACGCCACCGTGCACTGCACATCATCTGCTTCACCGACCTTCTAGTTCGGCCGGCGCGCTGAACACTTCATCGACCGCCCAGCATGTCCTTCTCCGACCCCCCAAGATCTGCTTCCCCGGCACCCACCGCAACAGCAGTCCCCTCGCCGACCTCCACGTCACCCGTAAGAACGCGGAACACGTCTAAACGCCGCCCAGAAATAGGTAACCAGACATCCCTGCGCGTTTTGTTCTGTTAGGAGTATTGCAGCTGACTGTATTTCTGAATTCGTGCTATATTTCTAACTTACAAGTGCTTTCGTTGATAACCACCTCATCCTTTAGGTTTAAACACGACGCATAAGTATGTTTTTCCGTGACCAAACCCACCCATTCGCTGAAACTCTACATGGTATCAGAGCCTAGGTTTCCTTCCTGCTAGCCGCCACAAACAGTACCAAACAAGTTCTTCCTTTGATCACAAAACCCACCGTTGAGATGTAGAAATCCAGGCGGCGGGAGGCCGCATCAGGTGCTCTGCGTGGGTTGCGGCTATCACACACAGCGATGTGAGCTGTGTGAGATCGGCGGCTGCTCGCGCGGGGAGAAAGAAGAGGGTGAAGATCGTTTTGGTTTAGAAAGGAGAGAAGAGGAAGTGAATCCGTGGCAGAGAGATCTGGATCCGTGTGAGGGGCAGAAGTTGGAGGCGTGCGGAGTGGGGCGAGCCTTTGAGCGCAGGGCGGAGCCGGAGGTTGGTGCTGGACGTTGACCAGCGCGAGCCGGTCGATGTGGCCAGGTGCGGTACGCCAGGTTGGCCAGGGCGCGCAGACGAGGCGCCATCCGAGTGGAAGTGAGGAGAAAATGGAGATGTGAGGCTGTGAGGATATGTGGTGATGGAGTTGATGAGGCTGCGGTTGAGTCGTGATGGAGTTGATGAGGCTGCGGTTTAGTGGTGATGGTGATGGTTGTGGATATGTCCAGGGGAAAGGCATGCGTGCCTGAGGTGAGACTGGTTGAGGCCTGACCGGGGGATAGGCATGGGTGCTTGAGGAGTGGATGGTTGAGGCAGGAGTTGGCTGGGGGTTTGTGGGAGAGACGGAAGAGGTGGCCGGGCAGAGTGGAGAAGAGAGGCTGAGGACATTGAGGCGAGTGTGGATGGTTCTGCGGAACTTGTGTGGTGAGGCAGCCGGGGTTGTTGAGGACGTGTATGGTTAGGAGTTGTGCGTATCCCAGATGGTTGAAGCTGGATATCTTCGCTGCTGATGAAGAGATGAATCGAGATGACAAGATGATGGAAAGTGCAATGCTGTCATGTATCCTAGGAGTTATGCTGAATGTTCATTACTGGTAGTTGTCATATGTGTCATGTTGTTGTTGCAAGATGGCCATGGTTGTTTACCCATGATCATCTTGAGGGGGTGTGTTGGACCATGAGTGAGTTTAGTAGTAGCGCTGTAGTAATATTGTATCCAGTGTGAGGCCCATAGAGGCCCATGTCCAGTAGTATTGTAACCCTAACTCAGATGATATAAATACACAGTGTGGTGGTCTGAGTAACCTAACCCACCCATTCGCTGAAACTCTACAAAATATGAGCCACCAATCATGAGCCGTTGAATGCTCTACATGTCCACGATTGACAACAACAACAACAACAACAACAAAGCCTTTATTCCCAAACAAGTTGGGGTAGGCTATACAAGTCCACAATTGACACGATTACAATTTCTCACTATTTGGCCGTAGGCTACTGCTCTAGTTACATCATGTTTGATATCTTTCTGCGATCCTGTATTACATGTTTATGCACGTCATAATGCTTCTACTACTATTTGGTGTCAATTTAATTATAGCAAAGCCGTGACTCGTAACTGTTTGTTATTATTACACGTGCAGCAGGCACATCTTACACTCATAAACGTAGAGTAAAGCTCGCCTATAATCATGTAAGTACCTGCTGTTTTTTGTATATTGCTTAATGCAAACTTCTATATCTTGGACCTGTTTCTGTTTACAATTGGCCTCTCCTTCATGCAGAGGAGAAACAGTGAGGCACCAGGTTCTTCTGTCCAAGTACCCGATGAGGTCCGTGTGACTCAAAAAAAAGCTCACGTAAGTTCCCTGTTTTTTTTGGAATGTTAATTTACCTCCTGTGCATAGTTCAATTGCATCATTTTCTGTATGTTGCACTACCTAAGTTGCCTAATGGAATCTAATAAAATATAAACAATGACCATATGGAACATTGCACACTGCCTTTGACCCATCTGGCATCCGGCATGCCTGGGTATAAGTTACATGATTTGGCTATGTTAATACAAGTCCTGAAATTCTATTATGTTAATTTTTTGCCTGTTGCTTCATTGAGTTTGCCTGTTGTTCCATGGCTAGTGCATGAAGTTTGATAGAAATGATCCTAGCTGAAATGATGCACTTTGTGTTTTTTTATTGCTTTATTCCTAACCTAGCTTCCTATTCTACTTGAAACATGATTGCTTTATTCCTAACCTAGCTTCCTATTCTACTTGAAACATGGTGAAAAAATAGTTATATTACTTGTTTAAATGTCTAGCTTTGTTTTTCTGAGTCCCATTGACATGATGTGGTATATCCATATTCAAATGATCTGGCTGTTTATATAATACGCTCCATGTTCAATTGCTTCATTCAGTTTCTAGTAATCTATTATACATGATGCACATGGTGCTACTTGTTATATGCCCTTTTTTGTTTGAGTTTGATCATGAATTCAAGATTAAGCATTGCCTAAACGTTGACCAACGTAGGAAGATTCCCTCCCTTGTCTATACGTTGTGAGATAGATGATGAGACCTCTCTAGCAGCGAATTTATACGCGCTAGATAACACCCCGTTTAATTCGGTCCTGTTGGGACTCGAACCCGGGTGGGCTGGCTGCGCACTCGCAAGCCTTGCCACTGAGCTAGCACTCAGTTCTCAGATTAAGCAATGCCTCGTTATGCTTAATTTAAATGTTATGGCACTTCATACAAGCCATACAATTAATTGTTGCATTGACCTTCTGCGATGTCGAAGGCACTATCTGAGTCATGCTTAAATCAATCATACATTATTTTCCTAATAGTATCAAATCCAACATGCACATCTTTTGACTGTATTTGGCTATTTGCTAGATTTCTTCTGTGCAGTGACCTGGCTTCGTTATTGGGCACATGATGTCTAGTTGCTTGGTTCATTGTATACATCATCGCCATGATCTAGTTTGGTTTGTTCTAAGAGGCATGTGGCTTAACTGGTTTCTTTGTTGTATCTGCCCATGGTTCTTTCAAAATTATGTCAACAATGCTGTTTGTTTGCCTTGTATTGTATTGCATTTTAACTTGTTTTGTCTTAGTTTCAGCCTGCAAACAAAGCTGTAATGTCAGTAGGGACAACCCATTTATCAAGTGTTGCGGTCATTTCACAGAGCAACAGTGACAGTGGCACGTGCTCTCATTGGTCCACTGAGTCCAGTACACCAACCATTCCAGAAGAAATAGATGTACGAGGCTCTATTTTTGATTGCTTGTTGTGTTATATCAGCTCAATGATGTTCTTGAAATTGGAGGTCTTTTATTGCATCATATGATGTTGTAACTTGTTTTATCTAAATTTCAGGCTTCAAATAAAGCTACAATGCCAGAAGCAAGGGCCAATGCCTCAAGTATTGATGTTTCACAAAGCAGCAGTGAGAGTGCATATTGCTCGCATAGGCCCATGGTATCTATTGGTCAACTTAATCCGGCACAAAGAGATTTCGGGGATGCACTCCAAGAGGCAGTTGATATATTTGGGCGGGAAAACAAAGATGCTGATGAATTAATTGCCAAGACACGCCAAGAGATACATGAATTGAAAAATAGGCAAACTTTGACAGAAAATGTTCTAAAGAATCTCCTATGCACTTGTCATGGTAAGCCAGTTGTGATGTGTCTGGGAATTGAAGGTGTCTAAATAAACTTTGATTCTGTTGTTCAGTCAAGTGGACTGCTGATGCCAATGCTGTAACTAATTACTGCTCAAAATTTCGTTCAAAATTTCGTGGTCTGTAATAATTGCAAATTTTGTTGTTGTACTAAAATTAGATATGTTCCATGTGGCTGCTGTATTTTGTGTGAAATAATATCCTGATGTGTACTTCAATTAAACCATAAATCGACTGCATGCTGAAAATTTGAATCTGAGCGCACGTGTGAACTGTTTTCTGCTCGTAATGCAATAACGGCTGTTTCTTGGAAGGACTACGTACATGGGTGAAAAGTTAGAGAAGCTACAGTACTCTAACTTGAAGGTGAAAAGTTAGAGAAGCTACAGTACTCTAACTTTCCTTCCCCCAAACCATATGTCTAAAATCCAAATAATTTAAATTAATTTGCACAATACAAACTTGTGTCTTGCATTTGAAGTAATTACATGCAGAGAAAATTATGGTGTAATAAAATTTAGTTTAGTTTTTAAACATCTACAGTAATCACCTTTATTAGTTAAAGACAGTGCATAACCTTGTACTTATGCTACAGAAGCCTGACTTTGCTTCTTTATTTTTCCTGACTTAGCTCCTTCACGTTAGAGGATACGGTTCCCGTACATGGTAGCCCATTAATAATTATGCCTGCTAGCAAGATAGATGGTCCTTATTATAGTCAGGCATGTCAACTTGTATGATTAAAAGTAGTTCGTACACATTAAATCTACCATCTGCATTTTTCTCTGTAATAACTTTTCTTTTTACACAACTCAAAACTTGTCTGGCTAATATGAAATTTGAGATGGCAAAACCCGGGAAAGATAAAGATATCACCAAAAACTCTTTCCTGCGAAATGCTGGGTTTTGAAGCCCAAGTCCAAGTCTTTCTCTGCTCAAGTTTTGGAGGAACAACTCCAAGTAGAACGAGTTGCAACAGCTATGCTAAGAACAAAAGTTGACATGTTGAGATCGAGATTAGAAGCATGTGATGCCCTACTGCACGAGGCCAATCAAGTTCGTTATAATCTCCCAAAGACTAAGAAAATGCCATAGATAATTGGAGATGAACACTAACATAGTGAGTACATTGGTCTTGTGAAATGTTTCCTTAGATTAAGGCACCGTTCAGACTTTTGTTGGTGGATGCATTTATCTGCGGTTGGGATCAACTTGGTAGTTGTTCCTGTGGATGTTATATAAATTAATTGCCTAGCCTTTTTTGAATCAGTTCGAACTTAAATGGTATCATAGCCAAGGTCTCAAGTTTGAATTGTCGAACGTGTGGTTTAATTTAATCTCTGTCGGGCGGCAAAATCTCCCACCAATCCTGAAATATTTCAAACGCATTTTTGAATGGGATTAAGAAGATAGATCATGATCATGGTAGTGACCTATATTCAACGTGATGATGATTTGATTTTGCACTCGGCCATGAACAGAGGTACTAGTACGGTGTCACAATTTTTTATCATTATACTTGTACCTTAGCGAAATTCAAAATCTCATAGCGGCAAAACTTCCCGCCCACAAAATACAAAAATTTCACACGCTTCCAAATTCCCATTCTACCCCTGTGGAGATGACAGCAAAGTCGGTTGGTGAGGGGTTTGCCCGTCATTTTTTCGATCACCACCTCCCTAGCCCGGAAACCCTCCCAAAAAAAATACATTTCCTTCAGTCTCTCATCTGAGACCACCCACCGGAACTTCTCAAGTCCCTCTCTCTACCACCTCCACGACCACCGCACCGGAACATCCCCGCCGGACTTCCCTGGCCTACCCGAGCCCTCGCGATCCTCGTCATCCGGCTGCCTGCCGGAGCCGCTTCATCGACGCCGTCATCAACCGGACCGGATCATCCCCGCCGAACCTCGAAACCATATGCTCATCCAGCAGCTACCGCAGTCGCTTCAGCTGCGGTATCGTCCACCCCGCCGGAGCCGCTTCGCCGGATCCGTCGTCCACCGCATCGGATCTTGCTCACCGACACCGCTGTGCATGAACCGGATCTGCTTCACCGGCGCAGTGCATGATCTAAACTCTTCTACTGTCGCTTTTCTATTGCTTGCCTGCAAGTTCTTGTTTAATCTTGGGGGAACCTGTTTGTGCTAACGACGCGCCGTTACGTTTTTGCAGATGAGATGAGTAACCATGAAGTGTAATGGCCGTCTCTCCAACCCCAAGTAGCACATGTAGCGTACTTCATCACCGGATCTATCAACCCCAGGAAGATCTGCTGTGACTCCCACAGAGTGCTTCTCCTAATGTAAGTCCCTTGTTTTAGCGCCATGTTCTGGGTTCAGATGCTTGTTTGTCTGAAGCTCTTTTAGTTCATTCCTAGCTATGACCGTAACACGTTGCTATTTTCTACTTCATTGCTAACTTTAAGCGATTGAACATTTTGGTTTGCATTCCCTGCTCTGTAGATGTAGCCATCATAACTTCTATCTTGCTCAGTCGTTGTTACAAAAATTATACTGTAGGTATTATAGTAACATCCTGCTATTATTTAGTTCATGGCCAATTTTAAGTAATTGCACATGTTGGTTCGCATTCCCTGCTCTATAGCTTTTGGCATCGTAACTTCTATATTTGGTTTACATTCCCTGCTCTGTAGATCTAGCCATCATAACTTTATCTTGCTCAGTCGTTGTTACAAAAATTATGGCCTGCTACTATGTTGTTTGTGCCAATTTTTTACTCCATGAACATGTTGGCTTGCATTCCCTGTACTACAGGTGATGCCATTGTTTTGTATCTAGTTCATTGTAAGCTAACAAAGTAAGGACTTAGTTTGGCATGCTATCACTCTGCTATCTAGCCTGTAGTACAAATAAACTTGTCATACTACTAGATAATAATTTTGCGTGCCATCATGTTCTTCAAAAGCTGCATTATTGACTTGTTTCTCTGACTTGGCATGACGCTCACATATGGAAAGCTGAACATATTGGTTTGCATTCCCTCTTATACAAGTTCACAGGTGATCCCACTATATTCTGTATCTGGTCCATCCTAAGCTCCAGCATTAACTATCCTCCATGTGTTGCTCATTACAAGTTTATATCCCGAAACATCTTGATTTGCATCCCCTTCACTATAAGTTCAGGAGTATTATTTAGTTCACGGCCAAAGTGAAGTAATTGCACTTGGCACATGTTGGTTCACATTCCCTCCTCTTTAGCTTTTGCCATCGTAACTTCTATTTTTGGTTTACATTCCCTGCTCTGTAGATGTAGCCATCATAACTTCATCTTGCTCAGTCGTTGTTACAAAATTTATAGCCTGCTACTATGTTGTTCATGCCAATTTTGTACTCCCTGAACATGTTGGTTTGCATGGGACTCGACAGTAGTAAGTCTGTTGTTTCATTCTAACATGCTCTGTTATATTGGCTGTTGGTATGCGGCATGCACTCTTTGTTTGCTTATTGTGCGCATTACAATGATCTTGTTATAACGACGAAATGATGAGTTCCAAATTCTTTGCCAAACAATATTGTAGTGTCTTTGCCTTTCCATTGTTGCTGTCTTAACTTGTAATGTCTTTGTTTCAGATATAGGTGCTGCATGGACAACTTAAAAGATTGCCGGATCGCTTCATTGTATTGCTAGGTTTAATTACCATTCAATTTCTCTGGGTTCTGTAATATTTTTTTCAATGCCTTGCAGCTGATGTAATATTTAGTTAGTTTTTATAGTTCTTTCGCGCATTTTTTCTTTGGTGCTTGTGGTAAGTGAGGCTATCCGACAGAAATCAATGCTGCGTAAATATTCTCAGTATCAAAATCACGAATTCCCATCCCTTAAACGGCCCAATTAAGCGAAATCACATATGTGCCTGCCCGCAAAATCCTAAAGCGCATATTATGCCGGCATATAAACAAGCAACTAAACGGGCTGGCCCACTTACTTCTTGGGCCAGCCCATTTGATTTACGGTGGACCCCACACACTAATTGGGCTGGCCCACTTGCTTTAAGGTGGACCCCACCAACTACTGGGCCGGCCCACTAATTAGTTGGGCCAGCCCATTTGCTTTTTTGGTGGACCCCACATAATAAATGGGCCGGCCCTTTAAGAGGAAAGTGGGACCCACTGTTTTTGGCTTACCACTATCTTGTTGGGCCGGCCCACTTGCTATATGGTGGACCCCACATACTAGTTGGGCCGGCCCTTTAACAGGAAAGTGGGACCCACATGTGTTTTTGGCCCGGCCCACTATCTTGTTGGGTCCCACTTGCTATATGGTGGTCCCACATGGTAAATGGGCCGCCTTTTAAGAGGAAAGTGGGACCCACCCGTGTTTTGGCCCTACCACTATCTTGTTGGCCGGCCCACCGCTATATGGTGGACCCCACATACTAATTGGCACTTTACCAGAAAGTGGGACCCACCTGTGTTTTTGGCCCGCCCACTATCTTGCGGGCCGCCCACTTGCTATATGGTGGCCCCACATACTAAATGGGCCTTCCCTTTAACAGAAAGTGGGACCCACCGTGTTTTTGGCCCGCCCACTATTTTGTTGGGCCCCACTTGCCGTATGGTGGACCCCACAAACGAAATGGGCCGACCCTTTAACTGGAAAGTGGGACCCACTGTTTTTGGCCCGGCCCACTAGCTTGTTGGGCCCACTTGCTATACTGGACCCCACACACTAAATGGGCCGGCCTTTAACAGAAAGTGGGACCACCTGTGTTTTTGGCCCGGCCCACTTGCTTCTTGGGCGGCCCAGTTGCTGTAAGGTGGACCCCACATGTTAAATGGGCCGGCCCATTTAAGTTTTGACCAGTCAACCTTAGAGGTTAGGCCCGGCCCACGTAACTAATGGACCAGCCCAGCTATATAGTTGACCGGTCAAACTATGTCATCTGGCCCGGCCCGCTTAAGACGTGGCAGGCCTCGTGTGGGCCTACCATCTACCACGGGGTTTCAGCCGGTTAACGCCGTTAACTGGCAGTTAACGGCGTCTGCCACGTGTCAGTTTGCATGACGTCAGCAGTCAACGGGCTCCCGAAACACTTCCGCAACGGTCCGATTTTCCGTGGCGGAAGGGCGCCCAAGCGCGACGGACCGAAAAAATCGTCGTTGGACTTTGCCTGACGCAGTTTCACAACAGAACCCATATCGTCGGGTTAGGCCCATAGGCGACGAAAAATACCCCTTAGCGGACGATTTTGAGACGTTGTCTATCGAACTTCTTTAGTGAAGGTCTCACCGTGGAGGGACGGATCGTCAGTCCCACAGATGGCCGCTTGGCTGTTACTTCCAGGTGGAAAAAGTTCATTGACGGTGCCAAACTTCGCATTGGATCAAAGTTGAAGGTCAAGATCTTTCGATGCCGCTGTGACATGCTGGTCATAAAGTTCGCGGTTGTCTAGTTCTGTTGTCCCATGAGCCCTTAGCAAATGCATTTGTAGTTATACTTATATAAGGTTATCTTATCTGAACTGCTAATTAATTGTATGGGTGGTAAAACTCTGGCAAGCTTTTGCTCTTAGCAAGTATGTATGTATGATCAGCTATTATGATAACTAATGTTTGTGTTCATCTTAATTTGCATTTCCCTTTTAGAAAAAAACTTAATTTCTATTTTGGCTGACCTGTTAGAGAACTATCAGATTGAACCCACAACATGATTCATATAGATTCATTACACCGAGCCACATGTCTTGACCTTGCGATACACTACTTCCATTAATTAGTGCAAGAAGGCTTACCTGAGCTGCCTGAACCATGGCAGATTCGAATCCACCTTATCTATCTAGAAATACAACCTTTGCAGAAAGAGGATTTGCAGTATGGGGAGGCTGACATTGGGGACCCATGAGCCAGCAGCGTCGTCAACGTTTTAAAGGTGGCAGGAGATCGAAAGAAAAAATAAGCCAAAAATCAGTTGGTAAACAAATTCAAGAAAAGAAACATTTACCTTTCTGAGAGGATGACATGCGGGACCCATGAGGCAGCAGCATCCTCAACTATTTCAAGGCGGCAGGGGATCAAAATAAAAAAGGAAATAGCCAGAAATTAATTAGGGTCAAAAATAAATCCATCAAAGGAAACTTTTATTGTTCATAGAGGATGACATGTGGGACCGACTTGCCAGCTGCGTCGTCATCGTTTCAAAGGGGGCAGGGGATCAAAAGAAAAAGACAAATAGCCAGAAATTAGGGGAAAAAATAAATCCAACAAAGAAAACTTTTATTGTTCATAGAGGATGACATGCGGGACCCATGAGCCAGCAGCTTCCTCAACGTTTCAAAGTCGGCATGAGATTGAAAGAAAAAGTCAAGTGACATAATATCAGGAGCCAAAAATAATCCAAGAAAAGAAACTTTATTGTACATAGAGGATGACATGCGGGTCCCATTTTGTAGCAGCGGTCTCAACGCTTCCAAGGCGGCACAGGACCGAAAGAAAAATGAAGTAGCCAGAAATCAGGGTGTGAAAAAAATCCAAGAAAAGAAAGATTTCAATTGGGCTGTATCTGGACATCTGGGCCTTCGAACTATCCTGCTGGGCCTTTTGACTCGTACAATTTCAGCCCACTCCAAAACAGGAAAGGTCGGATTTTTCTCAAAAAAAAACAGGAAAGTCCTATGCTTCGCAAAAACAAAAAACAAGGAGATTCAACATATAAGTTTGTTTATGTAGATATAAAGATTTAATTTATCCGTTTGCAATAGCTCAGAGCGAAATACAACGTTTATTGTCTGCAAAATAAAATATCACATGTTTCTTGTACGGGGAGGCTGACATCGGGGACCCATGAGCCAGCAGCGGAGTCAACGTTTCAAAGGCGGCAGGGGATCGAAAATAAAAAAAGCCAAAAATCAGTTGGTAAAAAAATACAAGAAAAGAAAACATTTATCGTTCTGAGAGGATGACATGCGGGACCCATGAGGCAGCAGCATCCTCAACGTTTCAAAGTCGGCATGAGATCGAAAGAAAAAGGCAAGTGACATAATATCAGGAGCCAAAAATAATCCAAGAAAAGAAACTTTATTGTACATAGAGGATGACATGCGGGTCCCATTTGTAGCAGCGGTCTCAACGTTTCCAAGGCACAGACCAAAAGAAAATGAGGCAGCAGCATTTCAACAATTCCAAGGCGGGGATCAAAAGAAAAATAAAGGAAATAGCCAGAAATTAATTAGGGGTCAAAAATAAATCCACCAAAGGAAACTTTTATTGTTCATAGAGGATGACATGTGGGACCGACCTGCCAACAGCGTCCTCATCGTTTCAACGGGGGCAGGGGATCAAAAGAAAAAGGCAATAGCCAGAAATTAGGGGTCAAAAATAACTCCAAGAAAGGAAACTTTTATTGTTCGTAGAGGATGACATGCGGGACCCATGAGCCAGCAGCTTACTCAACATTTCAAAGGCGGCATGAGATCGAAAGAAAAAGGCAAGTGACCAAATATCAGGAGCCAAAAATAATCCAAGATTTATTGTACATAGAGGATGACATGTGGGTCCCATTTTGCAGCAGCGGTCTCAATGTTTGTAATGCGGCTTGAGATCAAAAGAAAAAGAAAGTAGCTAGTAATTAGGGGGTGAAAAAAAATCCAAGAAAAGAAAGTTGATGGACATAGAGGATGACATGCGGGTCCCTTGAACCAACAGCTTACTCAACGTTTCAAAGGGGGCAGGGGATCAAAAGAAAAAGGCAAGCCAAAAATTAGAGGGTGAAAAAAACCAACAAAGGAAACTTTTATAGCACACAGAGGATGACATGCGGGTCCCATGAGCCAGCAGGTACCTCAACGTTTCAAACGTGGCATGAGATCGAAAGAAAAAGTCAAGTTACCAAATATGAGGTGCCAAAAAATCCAAGGAAAGAAAGTTTTATAGTACATAGTGGATGACATGCGGTCCCATTTAGCAGAGGTATCACCGTTTGAGAGGCAGCAGGGGATCGAAAGAAAAAGTCAAGTGACTAAATATGAGGTGCCAAAAATAATCCAAAAAAGAAAGTTTTATAGTACATAGAGGATGACATGCGGGTCCCATTTAGCAGCAGCGGTATCACCGTTTGAGGCAGCAGGAGATCGAAAGAAAAAGTCAAGTGACCAAATATGAGGTGCCAAAAATAATCCAAAAAAAGAAAGTTTTATAGTACATAGAGGATGACATGCGGGTCCCATTTAGCAGCAGCGGTATCACCGTTTGAGAGGCGGCAGGGGATCGAAAGAAAAAGTCAAGTGACCAAATATGAGGTGCCAAAAATAATCCAAGAAAAGAAAGTTTTATAGTACATAGAGGATGACATGCGGGTCCCATTTAGCAGCAGCGGTATCACTGTTTGAGAGGCAGCAGGTGATCGAAAGAAAAAGTCAAGTGACCAAATATGAGGTGCCAAAAAAATCCAAGAAAAGAAAGTTTTATAGTACATAGAGGATGACATGCGGGTCCCATTTAGCAGCAGCGGTATCACCGTTTGAGAGGCGGCAGGGGATCGAAAGAAAAAGGCAAGTGAAAAAATATGAGGAGCCAAAAATAATTCAAGAAAAGAAAGTTTTATAGTACATAGAGGATGACATGCGGGTCCCATTTAGCAGCAGCGGTATCACCGTTTGAGAGGCGGCAGGGGATCGAAAGAAAAAGGTAAGTGACCAAATATGAGGTGCCAAAAATAATTCAAGAAAAGAAAGTTTTATAGTACATAGAGGATGACATGCGGGTCCCGTTAGCAGCAGCGGTATCACGTTTGAGAGGCGGCAGGGGATCGAAAGAAAAAGGCAAGTGACCAAATTTGAGGTGCCAAAAAAACTCCAAGAAAAGAAAGTTGATTGCACATAGAGGATGACATGCGGGTCCCATTTAGCAGCAGCGGTCTCAACGTTTCCAAGGCGGCAAGGGATCAAAAGAAAAAGGAAGTAGCCAGAAATCAGGGGTCAAAAAAATCCAAGAATAGAAAGAATTTTGGTTCATAGAGGATGACATGCGGGACCCATGATCCTGCATCGTAAACGGCTCGATCGGAGAACGTTGAACGAGATGGCGCGATCTAGAAAAAAACAATGCCAGAGAGGCTGCCATCTGGGCCCTACATCCCTCGGCGGTGCGGATTTGCGTTGACTCGGCCGGCGAACCCGAGATTTCGAGATGCACCACGTCCCGGGCCACCATACGCGACGTTTTGGCCGCTTTCGTCGGGCTAGGTGGCCTCAAAAACGAGAAAAAAAAGTTTTGACATGCACCACGGAGGGACCAAAAATCGTCGGCCATGGTACACCAGCAACCACACGCACTTCAACTTCGTCGGCCATGGCAACTTTTCTTGTAGTGAACGTATTGTGTGGAAGATGATGTTTGTTTGCAAAGAACATTAGAGAACAATGATTGCAGTAGATTGTATTCAGATGTAAAAGAATGGACCGGGGTCCACAGCACTAGTGGTGTCTCTCCAATAAGATAAATAACATGCTGGGTGAACAAATTACAGGTGGGCAATTGACAAATAAATATTCAATACATATCATGATGATCACTATGAGATTTAATCAGCATTACGACAAAGTACATAGACCGCTATCCAGCATGCATCTATGCCTAAATAGTCCACCTTCAGGTTAGCATCCGCACCCCTTCCAGTATTAAGTTGCAAACAAGACAATTGCATTAAGTATGGTGCGTAATGTAATCAACACAAATATCCTTAGACAAAGCATTGATGTTTTATCCCTAGTAGCAACAGCACATCCACAACCTTAGAACTTTCTGTCACTGTCCCAGATTCAATGGAGGCATGAACCCACTATCGAGCATAAATACTCCCTCTTGGAGTTACAAGTATCAACTTGGCCAGAGCCTCTACTAGCAACAGAGAGCATGCAAGAACATAAACAACACATATATGATAGATTGATAATCAACTTGACATAATATTCTATATTCATCGGATCCCACCAAACACAACATGTAGGATTACAAATAGATGATCTTGATCATGTTAGGCAGCTCACAAGATCTAAACATGATAGCACAAGAGGAGAAGACAACCAACTAGCTACTGCTATGGACCCATAGTCCAAGGATGAACTACTCACGCATCAATCCGGAGGCGGGCATGATGATGTAGAGCCCTCCGGTGATGATTCCCCTCCCAGCAGGTGCCGAGGCGATCTCCTGAATCACCCAAGATGGGATTGGCGGCGCCGTCTCTGGAAGTATTTCCGTATCGTGGCCGCATGTGGGTATTCGCGACGAAAGCTATAAGTAGGCGGAAGGGTAGGTCGAGAGGCGCGGGGCCCACACCATAGGCGGCGCGGGCCCCCTCTTGTCGCTGCTCCTGGTGGCGGCGCTCGTCGCCCACTTCGTAATCCCTTCGGTCCTGCTTCGTGGAAAATAAGACCCTAGGGCGTTGATTTCGTCCAATTCCGAGAATATTTCCTTACTAGGATTTCTGAAACCAAAAACAGCGTAAAACAAGAATCGGCACTCGGCATCTTGTTAATAGGTTAGTGCCGGAAAATGCATAATAATGATGTAAAGTATGTATAAAACATGTGAGTATTGTCATAAAAGTAGCATGGAACATAAGAAATTATAGATACGTTTGAGACGTATCAAGCATCCCCAAGCTTAGTTCCTACTCGCCCTCGAGTAGGTAAACGATAACAACAAATAATTTCTGAAGTGACATGCTACCAACATAACCTTGATCAACATTATTGTAAAGCATATGAGATGGATGGAGTGATTCGAAGCAAAAGATTGCTAACAAAAGATAATGACTAAACAATTGAATCATATAGCAAAACTTTTCATGAATAGTACTTTCAAGACAAGTATCAATAAGACTTGCATAAGAGCTAACTCATAAAGCAATAAATTCAAAGTAGAATGCATTGAAGCAACACAAAGGATGATTAAGTTTCAGCAATTGCTTTCAACTTGTAACATGTATATCTCATGGATATTTGTCAACATAGAGTAATATAACAAGTGCAATAAGTAAACATGTAAGAATCAATGCACACAGTTAACACAAGTGTTTGCTTCTAAGATAGAAAGAAGTAGGTAAACTGACTCAACATAAAGTAAAAGAATGGCCCTTCGCAGAGGGAAGCATGGATTACTATTTTTGTGCTAGAGCTTTTGTTTTGAAAACATAGAAACAATTTTGTCAACGGTAGTAATAATTCATATGTGCTATGCATAATACTTCCTACAAGTTGCAAGCCTCATGCATAGAATACCAATAGTGCCCGCACCTTGTCCTAATTAGCTTGGATTTACATGGATTATCATTGCATAACATATGTTTCAACCAAGTGTCACAAAGGGGTACCTCTATGCCGCCTGTACAAAGGTCCAAGGAGATCAATCGCATTTGATTTCTCGTTTTTAATAGATCTCAACTTAGGACATCCATACCGGGACAACATAGACAATAGATAATGGACTCCTCTTTAATGCATAAGCATTCAACAACAAATAATATTCTCATAAGAGATTGAGGATGAATGTCCAAACTGAAAACTTCCACCATGATACATGGCTTTGGTTAGCGGCCCAATGTTCTTCTCTAACATATGCATACTCAAACCATTTGATCATGATAAATCACCCTTACTTCAGACAAGACGAACATGCATAGCATCTCACATGATATCCAACAAAGGTAAAAAGTTGATGGCGTCCCCAGAAACATGGTTACCGCTCAACAAGCAACTTATAAGAACTAAGACACATAGCTACATATTCATCACCACAATAGTTTTTAAGCTATTTTCCCATGAGCTATATATTGCAAAGATAAAGGAATGAAATTTTAAAGGTAGCACTCAAGTAATTTACTTGGAATGGCAGAAAATACCACATAGTAGGTAGATATGGTGGACACAAATGGCATGGGTTTTGGCTCAAGGTGTTTGGATGCACGAGAAGCATTTCCTCTCAGTACAAGGCTTTGGCTAGCAAGGTTGTTTGAAGCAAACACAAGTATGAACAGGTACAGCAAAACTCACACAAGAACATATTGCAAGCATTATAAGACTCTACACTGTCTTCCTTGTTGTTCAAAACACTTTACCAGAAAATATCTAGACTTAGAGAGACCAATCATGCAAACCAAATTTTAACAAGCTCTACGGTAGTTCTCCACTAATAGATTAAACTACATGATGCAAGAGCTTAAACATGATCTAATGAGAGCTCAAAACAATTGCCAAGTTTCAAGTTATTCCAAACCATATGAAGCATTTTCTGATTCCAACCAAATAGCAATCAACGAAGCAATTTTCAGCCTTCGCCATGAACATTAAAGCATAACTAAGAACACAAGTGTTCCATATGAAAAAGCGGAGCGTAATATCTCCAATATAAGGATGGTGGGATCCAACTTTATTCAAACCAAAACAAAATAAAAGCAAACAGACGCTCCAAGTAAAGAACATAAGATGTGATGGAATAAAAATATAGTTTCACTAGAAGTGACCTGATAAGTTGTCGATGAAGAAGGGGATGCCTTGGGCATCCCCAAGCTTAGATGCTTGAGTCTTCTTAAAATATGCAGGGATGAACCACCGGGGCATCCCCAAGCTTAGAATTTTCACTCTTCTTGATCATATTGTATCATCCTCTTCTCTTGACCCTTGAAAACTTCCTCCACACCAAACTTAAAGCAAACTCATTGGAGGGTTAGTGCATAATCAAAAATTCATACATTCAGAGGTGACATAATCATTCTTAACACTTCTGGACATTGCACAAAGCTACTGAAAGTTAATGGAACAAAGAAACCCATTCAACATATCAAAAGAGGCAATGGAAATAAAAGGCAGAATCTGTCAAAACAGAACAGTCCGTAAAGACGAATTTTCAGAGGCACTTAACTTGCTCAAACGGAAAAACTCAAAACTATTGAAAGTTGCGTACATATCTGAGGATCACGCACGTAAATTGGCAGATTTTTTGATTTTTCTACGAGAGTTCTACGTAAATTCCAGATGACAGGAATTTCTTCACAAAGAATCCAAATCTAGCATCAACTTTACTATAGAGACTTTACTTGGCACAAAAACATGATAAGGAGAGGTTGCTACAGTAGTAACAACTTCTAAGACTCAACAATACAAGAATAAAATAAAAACATACATCTCCCAAAAGTGCTTTAACGCCTTTCAGCTAGGCGCAGAAAGTGCAAATCAAGTAACATCAAGAGATGAAACATCAACATCATAATTTTTCTTACAAACACAATTTTTTGCAGAGGGTACCTTAGATGCTCCATTATCTAAATTTCCTAAGGTGGTGCTAGGGGTTTTATCAATTTTAGGCCTATAATAATTCTTTGGTTTAGGCACCTTAGAGACATACATGAATTTTTGCTCTTTACCCACATAAGCTTTCTCCTTAAACTTAAGAGAAGAAAAAGTTGAACTCAAGGTTCCCATAGCTTTTTCAAGTTCACTAATCCTATTAGTTTGATTATCATGGACAACACAAGTTTCTAGGATACCAACTCTTTCATCAATTCCTCCTAGGGATTTATCAAGTTTATCAGTATTATCAAGTAGCATTCCCAATTTAGTTTCAACACTTGGAAAATTTTTCTCTATGGCTTCCAACTTTTTCATGACATCCTTAAGAGAGATTTCAATTTTAATTAACATGTGGTATTCCAACTAGACTCTCAATGATGCAACTAGCTTCTAAAGCAGGAGTACCTAGGAAATTACCTCCCGAAAGAGTATCAAGAACATACCTATTCCACTAGATAGGCCAACATAAAAGTTCCTAAGAAGGATAATAGTGGAGTGTTTCTTAATGCACCTATGATGAGCATTACTAATTCTGTACCAAGCATCTTTAAAACTTTCCCCACCTTGTTGCTTAAAAGAACGAACTTCAACTTCAGGATTACTCATTGTAGCAATAATAAAAGTAAACTAAGCAAATAGAATAAAGTAAAGTAAAGACAAGTAACTAATTTTTGTGTGTTTTGATATAGAGCAAGTAAACAAGACAGAAAGTAAAGCAACTAATTTTTTTGTGTTTTTAGATATAAAGCAAACAAGACAGTAAATAAAATAAAGTAAAGAAAGACAAAACAAAGTAAAGAGATTGGATGTGGAAGACTCTTTGCAGCGTGTCTTGATCTCACCACAACGCGCGAAATTTAGCTTGACACGCGCGGAAGCACACGTCCGTTGGGAACCCCAAGTGGAAGGTGTGATGCATAGAAGCAAGTTTCCCTCAATATGAAACCAAGGTTATCGAACCAGTAGGAGTCAAGGAACACGTGAAGGTTGTTGGTGGAGGAGTGTAGTGCGCAACACCCAGTGAAACCGGCGCCAACGTGGAACCCGCACAACACAATCGTGATACTTGCTCCCAACGTAACACTGAGGTTGTCAATCTCACCGACTTGCTGAAAACAAAGGATTAAACGTATCGAGTGGAAGATGATGTTTGTTTGCAAAGAACAGTAGAGAACAATGATTGCAGTAGACTGTATTCAGATGTAAAAGAATGGACCGGGGTCCACAGTTCACTAGTGGTGTCTCTCCAGTAAGATAAATAACATGTTGGGTGAACAAATTATGTGGGCAATTGACAAATAAATATTCAATACATATCATGATGATCACCGAGATTTAATCAGGGCATTACGAAAGTACATAGACCGCTATCCAGCATGCATCTATGCCTAAATAGTCCACTTCAGGTTAGCATCCGCACCCCTTCCAGTATTAAGTTGCAAACAACAGATAATTGCATTAAGTATGATGCGTAATGTAATCAACACAAATATCCTTATACAAAGCATTGATGTTTTATCCCTAGTAGCAACAACACATCCACAACCTTAGAACTTTCTGTCACTGTCCCACATTCAATGGAGGCATGAACCCACTATCGAGCATAAATACCCCCTCTTGGAGTTACAAGTATCAACTTGGCCAGAGCCTCTACTAGCAACGGAGAGCATGCAAGAACATAAACAACACATATATGATAGATTGATAATCAACTTGACATAATATTCTATATTCATCGGATCCCACCAAACACAACATGTAGATTACAAATAGATGATCTTGATCATGTTAGGCAGCTCACAAGATCTAAACATGATAGCACAAGAGGAGAAGACAACCAACTAGCTAATGCTATGGACCCATAGTCCAAGGATGAACTACTCACGCATCAATCCGGAGGCGGGCATGATGATGTAGAGCCCTCCGGTGATGATTCCCCTCTCCGTAGGGTGCCGGAGGCGATCTCCGAACTTCGAGATGGGATTGGCGGTGGCGGCGTCTCCGAAGTATTTCCGTATCGGGCTCTGCATACAGGGGTATTCGCCACGAAGGCTATAAGTAGGCTAGGGTGGTCAAGAGGCGGCGCGAGGGCCCACACCATAGGGCAGCGCGGCCCCTCCGGCCGCGCGGCTCCCATGGTGGCGGCACCTCGTCGCCCCACTCCCCGTAATCCCTTCGGTCTTCCTAGCTTCGTGGAAAATAAGACCCCGGGGGTTGATTTCGTCCAATTGAGAATATTTCCTTTGTAGGATTTGTCAAACCAAAATAGCAGAAAAAAGAACGGCACTTCGGCATCTTGTTAATAGGTTAGTGCCGAAAATGCATAATAATGATGTAAAGTATGTATAAAACATGTGAGTATTGTCATAAAAGTAGCATGGAACATAAGAAATTATAGATACGTTTGAGACGTATCAAAGCCCAGAAGGGGAATGCTAGTATTGACGGAATCAAGAACCAAATAGCGGCGGAAAGGCATCCGGATTCACCGTAGATGAAGAAGGAGTGCTTTGGTACAAATGTGACGCTTGTGCGTGACGTCGATTCAGAGTGGAGCAAGTTATTTCAAGGAAGCCCATGACACCCTTTATTCCATTCACCCCGGAGGTACCAAGATGTACCAGGACTTGAAGGAACAGTTTTGGTGGCATGGAATGAAGCGAGAAATCGGGAGCTACATCGCCAAGTGTGACATTTGTCAAAGAGTCAAGGCCGAGCATCAACGACCCGCAGGACTACTACAGCCCCTGCAGATTCCCGAGTGGAAGTGGGATTCGGTAGGAATGGATTTCATCACCGGATTGCCCAAATCTAGTAAAGGAAATGATTCTATCTGGGTAGTGGTCGACAGATTGACCAAAGTTGCCCATTTCATCCCCGTCAAGACCACCTACCAAGGACCAAAGCTAGCGAGTTGTACATCTCCAGAATAGTCACCCGCACGGAACCCCGAAGTCAATAGTGTCAGATAGAGGATCTCAATTCACCTCGAGATTCTGGCAGTAAGGAAGGACTAGGAACCCGTCTGAACTTCAGCACAGCATATCACCCGCAGACGGATGGACAGACTGAACGAGTCAATCAAATCCTTGAAGATATGTTGAGAGCATGTGTACTAGAGTATGGATCCAAGTGGGAAGACTGCTTGCCCTATGCAGAATTTTCGTACAACAACAGCTATCAAGCCAGCTTGCAAATGGCCCCCTTTGAAACATTGTACGGAAGAGTGTACCCCTCTGAATTGGTCGGAAGTCGGAGAGAGCCAAGTGTTTGGACCAGATATTCTCCGAGAAGCCGAAGAGAAGGTACACAAGATCCGAGAGTACCTCAAGACAGCCCGTCAAGACAGAAGAGCTACGTCGACAAGAGACGCCGAGAGATGACCTTCGAGATTGGAGACTTGTGTATCTCAAAGTGTCCCCTCTTAAAGGAATGCAGAGATTCCAGCTTAGAGGAAAGCTTGCACCCTGCTATGTTGGACCATTCAAAGTCTTGAGTCACCGAGGAGAAGTGTCTTATCAACTGGAATTGCCGGAAGAAATGTCAGCGGTGCACAATGTGTTTCACATCTCACTACTTCGCAAATGCTTGGAAGTGCCGGAGAAGACCGAGGTTTTCAAGAACATCGATCACAGATCTGTGGACATCAACTCAGACTTGACCTATCGCGAAGTGCCGATTCGCATCCTAGAAGAAGCTTTCAGAACCACCCGCACCAGGAGTATCAAGTTTCTGAAGATCCAATGGAGTAATCACACCGAAGAAGAAGCCACTTGGGAGAGAGAAGACTTCATGAAGACTGAGTACCCAAATCTCTTTAGTACCTAGTTTTTCTTTAAGATCTCGGGACGAGATCTTTTGTAAGGGGGAAGGGTTTGTAACATCCCAAGTTTTCAACAATAATAAAAAGAGAGGGAGATTCAATACCCAAAATTTGCAACAAACAAAAACTTTTATTACACATATAGTACCACATATAGTTTTATGCATAGTGTGTTTATTCTTGTGTGCAATTGCCATGATGAGTGTATTTGTGTTGATCAATTGTTCTTAAACCCTAAACCATGATCATATCATCTCAATTTGAGAGAAATACAAGAAATGCAAAAATAGCCAAAAACCCTCACATACACCTTAGGCCAATATTTCAAATCATCAACCAAGGCCACCATTACTTGATCTATTGCTTGTAAAACTATGATAAACAAACACAAATGCATCAAAGAAACCAAAATCAAATCAAAGAAAAATTGCAAAACCAACATACATGTGATAATGGTCAAATTGACAATTATAAAATGTTGCCCTCTTTACACCCCTGGTTTGAAGATTCCTAAACTAAACAACTCTAATTCTTTCCACCTCATCCAAGAACATGTCAAGAGGAGCAACTTTGTTGTTGACCACCAAGGTTGACTCTGACTAGGTTGACTAGGGTAAATAAGACAAAATGCTATGTGAGAGTAAAGTAAAGATCACCACATTTTTGAAACTTTGCAAATCAGCACTAAAATGAATACCACCACCATCATTAGATCACATTATTTATATAAATGAACTCCACCAAAAAGAATTTCAAAATTCCAAAAGAAGTTTCTTGCGGCCATTGTGTCGAGCACTTGTGTGCACAAAACAGAATTCATCAAACATGGCATTGTCCAAACGATTTTAGACTAAACTTTTTTGAATCTTATTGATCATTGCTCATCTAGTACCCCTACATCATTGCCATCCTTGCCGTGCCGTTTAATGAGTGGAGAAAACCTAAACTACACCATGTCATGCCCATGCCGGCCACCTTGCTCTCTCTCTCTCTCTCTCTCGGCCCTCTCCTTGCTTGATCACCATGTCCTGGAGCACGCCCGTACTGCTTGATCATCACGCAGCACGGCCCGAGCTCGCCAAGGCACAACATTGGCGAACCGACGCCCGACACGCCCAGCACCATGCCGTGGCATGCAGGAATGCGGTGAGCGCTGGACGCGCCGAGCATGGCACCGCCCATCGCGTCCGCCCTCGCCTGCAGCCCTACGCTCGCATCAAGCATCGTCTCCACCTCCTCTAGTGCTAGACACACTCGAGCACCACTCAAGAGCCTTGTCGCCGTCTTCCTTGATGCGCGTAGATGTACATGTCCGTTGGGAACCCCAAGAGGAAGGTATGATGCGCAGCAATTTCCTCAGGAAGAAACCAAGGTTTAATCGGACCAATAGGAGTCAAGAAGCACGTTGAAGGTTGATGGTGGCGAAATGTGATGCGGCGCAACACCAGGGATTGCGCTAACGTGGAACCTGCACAACACAACCAAAGTACTTTGCCCTAACGAAATGGAGGTTGTCAATCTCACCGGCTTGCCGTAACAAAGGATTAACGTATTGTGTGGAAGATGATTGTTTGCGAAGAAAACAATAAAACAAGTATTGCAGTAGATTGTATGCGATGTAAAGAATAGGACCGGGTCCACAGGTTCACTAGAGGTGTCTCTCCCATAAGATTAAAGCATGTTGGGTGAACAAATTACAACGGGCAATTGACAAATAGAAAAGGGCATAACAATGCATATACATGATATGATAAATATAGTGAGATTTAATTGGGCATTACGACAAAGTACATAGACCGCCATCCAACTGCATCTATCCTAAAAAGTCCACCTTCAGGTTATCATCCGAACCCCTTCCAGTATTAAGTTGCAAGCAACAGACAATTGCATTAAGTATGGTGCGTAATGTAATCAACAACTACATCCTTAGACATAGCATCAATGTTTTATCCCTAGTGGCAACAGCACATCCACAACCTTAGAACTTTCTGTCACTGTCCCAGGTATCAATGGAGGCATGAACCCACTATCGAGCATAAATACTCCCTCTTGGAGTTAAGAGCAAAAACTTGGCCAGAGCCTCTACTAATAACGGAGAGCATGCAAGATCATAAACAACACATAGGTAATAGATTGATAATCACCATAACATAGTATTCTCTATCCATCGGATCCCGACAAACACAACATATAGTATTACAAATAGATGATCTTGATCATGTTAGGCAGCTCACAAGATCCAACAATGAAGCACATAAGGAGAAGACGACCATCTAGCTACTGCTATGGACCCATAGTCCAGGGGTGAACTACTCACTCATCACTCCGGAGGCGATCATGGCGATGAAGAATCCTCCGGGAGATGATTCCCCTCTCCGGCAAGGTGTAGGCGATCTCCGAATCCCCCGAGATGGGATTCGCGGCGGCGTTCTCTCGAAGGTTTTCCATATCGTGGCTCTCTGGTGACTGGGGTTTCGCGATGGAGGCTTTAAGTAGGCTGGCTGGGGCCACACGAGGCCCCACACGCCGCAGTCGCGCGGCCAAGCCCCAGGCCGCGCCGCCACCCTGTTGTGGCGTGCCTCGTGGCCCCACTTCCTTTCCCCTTCGGTCTTCTGGAAGCTTCGTGCAAAATAGGACCCTGGGCGTTGATTTCGTCCACCGAGAATATTTCCTTACTAGGATTTCTGAAACCAAAAGCAGAGAAACAACAACCTGCTCTTCGCATCTTGTTAATAAGTTAGTTCTAGAAATGCGTAAATACGACATATAATGTGTATAAAACATGTAGATATCATCAATAATGTAGCATGGAACATAAGAAATTATCGATACGTTGAGACGTATCAGCATCCCCAAGCTTAGTTCTGCTCGTCCCGAGCAGGCAAACGATAACAAGGATAATTTCCGAGTGACATGCCATCATAATCTTGATCATACTATTGTAAACATATGTAATGAATGCAGCGATCAAAACAATGGTAATGACATGAGAAAACAAATGAATCATAAGGCAAAGACTTTTCATGAATAGTACTTCAAGACAAGCATCAATAAGTCTTGCATAAGAGTTAACTCATAAAGCAATAAATCAAAGTAAAGGTATTGAAGCAACACAAAGGAAGATTAAGTTTCAGCGGTTGCTTTCAACTTATAACATGTATATCTCATGGATAGTGTCAATGTAAAGTAATATAACAAGTGCAATATGCAAGTATGTAGGAATCAATGCACAGTTCACACAAGTGTTTGCTTCTTGAGGTGGAGAGAGATAGGTGAACTGACTCAACATAAAAGTAAAAGAAAGGTCCTTCAAAGAGGAAAGCATCGATTGCTGTATTTGTGCTAGAGCTTTTATTTTGAAAACATGAAACAATTTTTTCAACGGGAGTAATAAAGCATATGAGTTATGTAAATTATATCTTACAAGTTGCAAGCCTCATGCATAGTATACTAATAGTGCCCGCACCTTGTCCTTAGCTTGGACTACCGGATCTTCGCAATGCACATGTTTCAACCAAGTGTCACAAAGGGGTACCTCCATGCCGCCTGTACAAAGGTCTAAGGAGAAAGCTCGCATTTTGGATTTCTCGCTTTTGATTATTCTCAACTTAGACATCCATACCGGGACAACATGGACAACAAATAATGGACTCCTCTTTAATGCATAAGCATGTGACAACAATTATTATTCTCATATGAGATTGAGGATATATGTCCAAAACTGAAATTTCCACCATGATTCATGGCTTTAGTTAGCGGCCCAATGTTCTTCTCTAACAATATGCATGCTCCAACCATTAAGGTGGTAGATCTCTCTTTCTTCAGACAAGACGGACATGCATAGCAACTCACATGATATTCAACAAAGAGTAGTTGATGGCGTCCCAAGAAGCATGGTTATCGCACAACAAGCAACTTAATAAGAGATAAAGTGCATAAGTACATATTCAATACCACAATAGTTTTTAAGGCTATTTTGTCCCATGAGCTATATATTGCAAAGGTGAATGATGGAATTTTAAAGGTAGCACTCAAGCAATTTACTTTGGAATGGCGGAGAAACCATAGTAGGTAGATATGGTGGACACAAATGGCATAGTGGTTGGCTCAAGGATTTTGGATGCATGAGAAGTATTTCCTCTCGATACAAGGCTTAGGCTAGCAAGGTTATTTGAAGCAAACTCAAGGATGAACCGGTGCAGCAAAACTCACATAAAAGACATATTGTAAACATTATAAGACTCTACACCGTCTTCCTTGTTGTTCAAAACTCAATACTAGAATTATCTAGACCTTAGAGAGACCAAATATGCAAACCAAATTTTAGCAAGCTCTATGTATTTCTTCATTAATGGGTGCAAAGTATATGATGCAAGAGCTTAAACATGAGCACAACAATTGCCAAGTATCACATTATCCAAGACATTTTAGAATTACTACATGTAGCATTTCCCAATTCCAACCATATAACAATTTAACGAAGAAGTTTCAACCTTCGCCTTGAACAATATGAGTAAAGCCTAAGGACATATTTTTCCATATGCAACCGTTATCACCAAATTTGACCAAGTCAGAGGCGGGCCGCGATCAAGATGGACTTGACGATATATGCGTGGGAGAGATATGTGAATCGGCCTTGTGTATCAAGTTTGGGCTAGTTAGCCCGTGTATCTTTATAGTAGGTTATGTGAGTTAGAATTTATCTCGTGCACGGTTTGGTGCACGCCCACGATTAGAAGTCCGCTGGACTATAAATATGTATCTAGGGTTTATGGAATAAACAACAACCAACGTTCAACACAAACCAATCTCGGCGCATCGCCAACCCCTTCGTCTCGAGGGTTTCTCCGGTAAGCACCATGCTGCCTAGATCGCATCTGCGATCTAGGCGCACGAGCCGCCACGTTGTTCATGCGTTGCTCGTGTCAAGCCTTTTGATGGCGAGCAACGTAGTTATCATATATGTGTTAGGGTTAGCATTGTTCTTAGTATCATATGCTGTCGTAGTGCAACCCTTGCGCATCTAGCCGTCCTTGTACCTATCATGGGTGGGGCGGCACCCCGCTTGATCATTATTTAGTAGATCTGATCCGCTAAGTTGCTCCTTGATTCATCAAGGATTAGTTTAACATCCGCAATAGTTAGGCCTTACAAAGGGTTGGAGGATCTAGCGGCGCGTAGGGTGTAGTTTGCTGCCCTAGACAGGATGTTCCGAGGATCAACCTCGTGTTGGTTTTTAGGCCTTGTCTAGGATTGGCTTACGATCACCGTGCGAGCGCGAGGCCCAATCGTGAGTAGGATGATCCGATTATGCGGTGAAAACCCTAAATCGTCGTGGATCTCATATGCTTTATCTTGATCACGCAGGACCACCATATATTCGGCCACCTTGGACGAATCATGGGTGGATCGGCCCGAGCCGATTCACAGGATAACCCGAGAGCCGATCGAGGCTCGCATTTAACGTGTACGTGTGTGCCCTGCAGGAAACTAAGCGAGGCATCATCCACACCTTCCTGACCGTATAGGTCAGGTGGCACGCCCTTGCAATTTGCATCGCGCGACTGTGTGGCTTTGCGGGCCGTCGCTCTCGAGGGACGGCACGCACTCAGTTGTTCCCTGCTCTGGCACATGACTGCCCGCCGGTGGGTTTCCGACGTCAACACATTCTGGCACGCCTGGGACAATCCTCAACATCAACCACATCGCCGTCTACATCGGAGATGGCGGAAGAAACTCCGGTCACTTACGAGGATCTCAATGGGAGCTCAAGAAGAAGTATGACGAGGTCAAGGTCCTCCTCGAAGCCGACCTCATCGGCTCTTTCCACAGGACCCGCTCCCATGGCATCAGATGGAAGGGGTTCTCACCTGAAGGCGCGCTTGATGGAGTGGACCTATCCACCCCGTCGAAGAACGCACCAGGTCGCTGCGTCAGGAGATCAACTTCATGGTGGCTCATTCGCTGCACCGCCATTCTGAGAGCCTGGTGAATACGTTGGAGCGCGTCGCTCTGCGCGTGATCCAGGAGATCATGAGCCATCAGTACTCTCCGTCAGGACCAGCCTAGGGACTCACCAAGGAGAATTGCACTCCGCTCCCGTCCACCGCCGCTGTTCGTTGGCGCCCCAAGCGCCGAACTCATCGGCCTACGTCGTCACAAGATTGGTGGTGACCCCTGACTACCAATTCCTACATGACGCGCCAGTGAGATCCCGCACGATACGCATGCGTATACGTGCGATCGCAGCATTCGGGCACTCGAACCAAAGGTAACAAATGGGACTGAACAACAGAGGAACGTCGGAGGCCGACCCCGAGAAGCGACGTGGCTAGCTACAACACGCCCCGACAAACCCCGCAGCCCGCCTCCCCAGCTGGCTCCGTAACCGGAAAAACAAGCATGGCCGGTTAAGCACGCCACCCCGGCGACCAAGGTCTCTGCACCTTCACCATCACCGCGGATCGATTTGTACGATTCTGGAAGATCAGCCGGCATGATGCCGAAAAGGAAGACGGTCGGCTATACCAAGCCGTACCCCAACGAGTACGAATTGATCCCGCTACTCACCCAAATATCGGCTCCTGACTTCACAAAGTTCACGATCAGATGGTTCCAGCTCCATCGAGCATGTGAGCCGATATTTGGCGCCCTGGCATGATCTCGGCAGACGAGCTGCAAGGTGAGGTACTTCTCACAAACCTCACACAGATCGGCTTTGCTGGTACACGTCGTCGCCACCGAACTCTCCCGTACTTAGCGCCGAAGAACGGTTCCATGAGCAATATCACTCGAGGCTTCCGAGTGGCATTGCCGATTTGGCACAAGTACGACGAAGCGCGGGGAAACAGTGTCGGAATACATCCAGCGCTTCAGGACTAGGAACCGATGCTATTCGGTTCACGTAAGCGAAAAAGAAGCAGTCGAGTTGCGGTGGGTCTATCATCATCGATCAAGGACGTGGCCTCCCAAGCGGACTACCCTTCATTAGCACACATGGTGCAGAAGTGTCAGCGTATGAACAACGCCACCCAGATGTCTACCAGGACAAATTCAAGTCGTGGTTACCATGGTTGACGCAGCGAAGATGAAGGTGCTACGGGAGAACAAGAGGTCGCAGTATGAGTGGATCGAGCTTCAGACCCAGAACTGCAATGGGTGAAGCCACCAGGCCTCCAAGAGGTTCAACTTCGACGTGACGAAACCGAGCAGATTTTCGATCTCTTACTCAGGAGAAGCATATAAAGATACCCGAAGGCCACAAGGTCCCTACGGTGCAAGAGCTGAACGGAAAGCCATACTGCAAGTGGCATAACACGTTCACCCACACCACTAATGTGACGCCCCAAAACCGGTACCGTGAGGATCTCAGCGAATCCACCGAAATCCGCACGATATCGATTCGGAGACGCCCTCTGACACGACGTGCGCGACGAAGCACACGTGATGCCAGAGGAATTACCACGAACAGTAACATTACAACAGGATTACAATAGAGCCCACAAGAAACATATATATTACAACGACGACTCCAACGAGTCAAGATACAAATAGATACAATACAAAGATCATAATCATACAGAAGATCAAATACATCCGAGTACGGACAAGATACAAATTGGACTAAGAGTCCCGAAGATAACCAAAGGGTCCATAACCCTGCCTGCCAAGGGTAACCTTGCTAGCGTCGTCTTCATCAAACGTATCTTCATACCTGCCCGGTTATGTCCCGTAGCGTTAATGTACGGGTTCGTACTTAACAAGACTTCAAGACGTATAAGCATTCGTCAACCAGTCGTCCTTTGTACTTGAGGCACGCAGGAGACTTAGAGGACGCAAGAGGAACGTCATAGGCAATATGGTGGGGTTAAGCGGCAGCGCGCAAGCACTAAAAACCTATAGAGACACTCTACAACATTCGTCTAAACAGAAGGTGAGAGAGCGATAAGTACGCTCTATACTCGCAAACATAACACACCGATGCGTTCCCCCAAGGAGGTACTTACAAGGGCACTCACACGGCTGACAAGTTTTAACCAGCTTATTATTTAAGTTGTTCTATCTTACTATGCAAGTTATTAGTATTGAAACAACAGGTGTAAGTTGTCTATGGTCGAGTCATACAGCTCCAAGTCGTCCATAACCGCGGACGCGGCTTATCGATAAGATTTAACCCTGCAGGGGTGCCCAAATGTGCCCACACGCACGCTCAACCCACTTGCGACAGGTGGATATCACGACTCGCACTCTCCTTCACTACAACAATGTCCAGGAAGCCACCTAACTAAGTTAAACCCGTATCAAGTCCGGCCGTATCTCCGAAGCGGACTTAGCTATTGCGAGGACGGCTTCCGAGGGTCAAAACACACACTGGGGCGAATGACCCGCTTCAGCATGCGATAAACGCTCAGCCGCAAACCTATACGTGCATACCAGAAACAAGGGATACAAGGCTCCCGGGCTCCCCAAAATAAAGAAGTAACAGGCTGGCATGCACGCAACAACAAATGGTAAAACATTGCAAACTAGTTGTGGCCACTGGACAAAGCTGTAGATTCCGGCAGTGGTCAAGGGGAGACCCATAAGCATACCCACGTGTGGTTAGAGCGCTCAGTCTCGGAACAGATAACAAGAACTCGGGTCCTAGGGGACATTAGTGAGTCAAAGTTCCGATGCTTTCGCAAAGGGGCTCACAGATGCCTCTGCTTATCATTTTAGTTGTTAACAATAAGTAAAGCATGATTATCTCCAACAAATATATCCATAAACCATGTGTCATGATCTCCCAACAGATAATCCGATAAGATAGCAATAACTGCATTGATGATATAAAATGAAGACTAGCATGCACTAATACTCGTGCGGCATCTGATAACCAAACAATAGCTGTAGGTGGTTGGTGGAGGCAATATAGGCTGCTTGAGGTAACAAGTGGAAGGGACACGTGACAAGAACGCAACTCAAGGATAGCATGAGGGAGAAGGCAAAATAAAATAGGTAAGCGACTTCTGGAGTATAGGGGAAATGCTTGCCTGTTAAAGCTTGCCGAGGAACATCCGGAGAACTCGTCGTCTCACAACACCACTTCACGATCCTATCCGAGAAGAAGCAAATGCCGGAACACACATCGAATGCAAATCTACTACTACTACGGAAGAAGAATCGGCATGCTCATGATATGGTATGCATGGCATGGCAAACATGATGCGGCGATGCAACTTATCCATATTAATCGGAGTCGAAACCCCGGACAAACAAACTAGAGTTGGAGTTGCATTTTCTACCGACAAAGTTAATTGTTGAATAGCATGGCACTCCACATGGCAAGGGTGAGCTACTTTAATATTAAACTGGGAGTGGAAACCTGCCTGCACCCGAAATACTCCGCATATATGTTAGGTGAACATGCATAACTATCACGTCACGACATGATGCGAGATGCAAACAGATGAATGGATGGCATATTCATGTTCAGCACATTTTTCTAATTAATTTTCATATATAAAACATTGCATTTCGACAAACGGTTTGAAAGATATGATTTTTGCAAGATTTGCAAAAAGAAAAGGAAACAGGCAGGGGATGGACCTGCCGTGTCCTGGGCCAGATCTAGTCTCATGCTGCATCGGAAGGGACTGGGCCGGAACCTGGTCCGTCACGCTGGAAGGACCTGGGCTGAATTCCATTTGTGGATCTGAAGCAGTAAAAAGGGTTGGGGATTAAAATCGCCTCCAGCAGTAATTGAACACAAGATCTCCAGGTCAAGACCAAAGGAACCAACCACTGGGCTGCACAGCTGGACGTGTACAATTACTGGTGCTGCTCGGCAAGAACCATCAGAAGGCGGGGACGACCTTGAAAACTGCAGCCATGGCGGAGCTCGCAGGTGAGCATCGATCCGCCGATTTGGGGCGAACCACGAAGGGGAACTAGGTGCGCTGGACGCGCCTCGACGTGCTGAACTTGTTGGTGTCGGTCGTGGCGCCGGAGAACCACCAGATAGCCGCCATCGATGAGGATCTGCGGGGGAAGACGAGTGTCACCGTCGGCAACACGTTGGGGAACGAGAAGTAGAACGAGTAGAGGTCAGGGAGACGCGGTTGCTCACCAGGAACGCGATAGACAGGTCGGAGAGGGCGGGGAAGGACGCACGGCGGACGGATTTCTCGCCGGGCGCGCCAGCCATGGCGGAGGAATGGCGACCACACGTCAATTTAGGAGGTCCCGGCTCGATTCCTTGTACCTAGACGAAGAGGACGAGGCGCATCTTCCAGTGGTCTCATCTCAGCAAGGGGAGGTCTACAGCGGCGTCGCCATGGTGAGGAGGATGGTGCCAGTGTTGTTCGTTGGTTTTGTTGGCTCACAGAGAAGAACAAAATTGAGAGAGATGGAGGGGCGACGGCGAGGGAGGAGGAGGTCTAGGGTTTGGCGCAGGGGCGCGCTTAAAAGGGAGGGGGAGTGGTTGGCGTGGTGGTGGAGGGTGACGTTGCCAGGGAGGAAAAGACGAGCAGGCAGCTCTCGTGCTCTCTCAGGAAGACGACAGGAAAAGAAATAGGTACCCTTAGGTGGAAAGAAATATGGGCCAGGCTAGGCTGCTTCGGTGGAGGCAAAACGGGCCAATGGGAGAGGCACGCTTTAGAGAGGAAGGATGGGCTCCAAGCAAAGATGGACCAGATTGAGGCAAGAGGAGGGAGATACTTATCAAAATAATATACTTTTAACTTTGCAAATAGTTGGAACAGATTTAGAATTAGTTTTTTCAACATATCCAAAATAATAATATTTGGGTTTTATTATTATTGAAAATAAGGTAGACGTAGAAGGGTTTATATACATGACCATATGAGAGGGAAACACAAATAGTTTTTATTTAAAATAATTTTATTTGATAAAATCATGGATGATATGATGCATATGCCATGATGATGCACAAAAGAAAAAGAACAAGCAAATCTAATAGGGGTATATCCGGGGCCACAATCGACACCACTAACAAGGAATCTCGCCCCGAGATTCCACGTCAACCTAAGGGGGAGTTGGTTAAACTATCGATCTTCTTGTACCATGTTGACAAACACCTGACCTTGGCGTGGAACCTTCTTCTCTCGAGGTGTTGATCTTCTCGACACCACTAACAAGAGTTCTTACTCCATGTTGTTTGGGTCGACACCACTAACAAGGGTTGTTGCTCTGTTGATGATGCGCTTTCGTCGGGACCTCCGAAGATCGGTCCTAATAGGTGAGGGGCAAAGATCGTCCAACCCACGTCGGAAGCCTAAGACTCAGAAAACTCAGATAAGAGAGAAGACTCAAAACTCGCAAAGGTAAGAGGAGAAAGAATAGAGGTAAGAAAAGTCGTAGCCAATCGTAACTATCCAACTAATTTTCTAAATAGTTTTGAATTTCTAAACTCAACCACCATCGCAAGCAAGTTGATCCGGCCAGGCCGGACTAGTAGACCGTCAACTGTGCTCGATACACCCCAGACGCCTCAAAACCGGCAGATTTCCGTGAGGGATCTCAAATAATCCACCGAAATCCGCACGACATCGATTTTCCGAGACGCTTCCGACACGATTTGCGCCACTTGGCACACGTGATGCTAGAGGAATTAACACGAGCGGTAACATTACAACAAGATTACAATAGAGCCCACAAGAAACATATATTACAACAACGACTCCAACGAGTCAAGATACAAATAGATACATACAAAGATCCAAATCATACAGAAGATCAAATACATCCGAGTACGGACAAGATACAAATTGGACTAAGAGTCCTGAAGATAACCATGGCCCATAACCCTCGCCTGTGCCAAGCCGGAAGGGTAACCTTGATAGTCGTCTTCATCAAACGTATCTTCATACCTCCCGGTTATGTCCCGTAGAAGCAGCAATAAGTACGGGTTCGTACTTAACAAGACTTCAAGACGTATAAGAATTCATCAACCAGTCGTCCTTTATACTTGAGGCACGCAAGGGACTTAGAGGACGCAAGAGGAACGTCATAGGCAATATGGTGGGGTTAAGCGGCAGCGCGCAAGCACTAAAAACCTATAGAGACACTCTACAACATTCGTCTAAACAGAGAAGGTGAGAGAGCGCATAACTAACAGTTCTATACTCTGCAAACATAACACAGCCGATGCGTTCCCCCCTCGCAAGGAGGTACTTACAAGGGCACTCACACGGTTGACAAGTTTTAACCAGTTATTATTTAAGTTGTTCTATCTTACTATGCAAGTTATTAGTATTGAAACAACAGGTGTAAGTTGTCTATGGTCGAGTCATACAGCTCCAAGTCGTCCATAACCGCGGACGCGGCTTATCGATAAGATTTAACCCTGCAGGGGTGCCCAAATGTGCCCACACGCACCGATCGATCCACTTACGACAGGTGGACATCACGGCTCGCACTCTCCTTCACTACAACAATGTCCAGGAAGCCACCTAACTAAGTTAAACCCGTATCGAAGTCCGGCCGTCTCCGAAGCGGACTTAGCTATTGCGTGCACGGCTTCCGAGGGTCAAAACACACACAGGGGCGAATGACCCGCTTCAGCATGCGATAAACGCTCAGGCCGCAAACCTATACGTGCATACCAGAAACAAGGGATACAAGGCTCACTGGGCTTCCCCAAAATAAAGAAGTAACAGGCTGGCATGCACGCAAACAACAAATGGTAAAACATGCAAACTAGTTGTGGCCACTGGACAAAGCTGTAGATTCCGGCAGTGGTCAAGGGGAGACCCATAAGCATACCCACGTGTGGTTAGAGCGCTCAGTCTCAGAACATGAACTCGGGTCCTAGGGGACATTAGTGAGTCAAAGTTCCGATGCTTTCGCAAAGGGGCTCACAGATGCCTCTGCTTATCATTTTAGTTGTTAACAATAAGTAAAGCATGATTATCTCCAACAAATATATCCATAAACCATGTGTCATGATCTCCCAACAGATAATCCGATAAGATAGCAATAACGGTAACATGATATAAACAGCACTAGCATGCACTACGACTCGCAAGGCAGACCAACCAAACAATAGTTGTAGGAGGTTGGTGGAGGCAATATAGGCTGCTTGAGGTAACCAGTGGAAGGACACGTGACAAGAACGCAACTCAAGGATAGCATGAGGGAGAAGGCAAAATAAAATAGGGTGCGACCTGCAGGACAGGAGTATAGGGGAAATGCTTGCCTGTTAAAGCTTGCCGAGGAACATCCGGAGAACTCGTCGTATCTCACCACACCACTTCGCGATCCTATCCGGGAAGAAGCAAATGCTGGAACACACATCGAATGCAAATCTTACTACTACGGCAGAAAAATCGGCATGCTCATGATATGGTATGCATGGCATGGCAAACATGATGCGGCGATGCAACTTATCCATATTAATCGGAGTCGAAACCCCGGACAAACAAACTAGAGTTGGAGTTGCATTTTCTACCGACAAAGTTAATTGTTGAATAGCATGGCACGACATGGCAAGGGTGAGCTACTTCAATATTAAACGGAGCGGGGAAACCTAGTCGGTGTTCCGAAATACTCCGCATATATGTTAGGTGAACATGCACAACTATCACGTCACGACATGATGCGAGATGCAAACAGATGAATGGATGGCATATTCATGTTCAGCACATTTTTCTGATTAATTTTCATATATAAAACATTGCATTTCGACAAACGGTTTGAAAGATATGATTTTCGCAAGATTTGCAAAAAGAAAAGGAAACAGGCAGGGGATGGACCATCTGAAGCAGTAAAAAGGGTTGGGGATTAAAATCGCCTCCAGCAGTAATTGAACACAAGATCTCCAGGTCAAGACCAAAGGAACCAACCACTGGGCTGCACAGCTGGACGTGTACAATTACTGGTGCTGCTCGACAAGAACCATCAGAAGGCGGGGACGACCTTGAAAACTGCAGCCATGGCGGAGCTCGCAGGTGAGCATCGATCCGCCGATTTGGGGCGAACCAGGAAGGGGAACTAGGTGCGCTGGACGCGCCTCGACGTGCTGAACTTGTTGGTGTCGGTCGTGGCGCCGGAGAACCACCAGATAGCCGCCATCGATGAGGATCTGGGAAGACGAGTGTCACCGTCGGCAACACGTTGGGGAACGAGAAGTAGAACGAGTAGAGGTCAGGGAGACGCGGTTGCTCACCAGGAACGCGATAGACAGGTCGGAGAGGGCGGGGAAGGACGCACGGCGACGGATTTCTCGCCGGGGCGCGCCAGCCATGGCGGAGGAATGGCGACCACGACGTCAATTTAGGAGGTCCCGGCTCGATTCCTTGTACCTAGACGAAGAGGACGACGAGGCGCATCTTCCAGTGGTCTCATCTCAGCAAGGGGAGGTCTACAGCGGCGTCGCCATGGTGAGGAGGATGGTGCCAGTGTTGTTCGTTGGTTTTGTTGGCTCACAGAGAAGAAGAAAATTGAGAGAGATGGAGGGGCGACGGCGCGAGGGAGGAGGAGGTCTAGGGTTTGGCGCAGGGGCGCGCTTAAAAGGGAGGGGGAGTGGTTGGCGTGGTGGTGGAGGGTGACGTTGCCAGGGAGGAAAAGACGAGCACGCAGCTCTCGCCTCCTCGGAAGACGACAGGAAAAGAAATAGGTACCCTTAGGTGGAAAGAAATATGGGCCAGGCTAGGCTGCTTCGGTGGAGGCAAAACGGGCCAATGGGAGAGGCACGCTTTAGAGAGGATGATGGGCTCCAAGCAAAGATGGACCAGATTGGAGGGAGGAGATACTTTGAAATATCAAAATAATATAATTTTTTAACTTTGCAAATAGTTGAAACAGATTTAGAATTAGTTTTTCAACATATCCAAAATAATAATATTTGGGTTTTATTATTATTGAAAATAAGGTAGACGTAGAAGGGTTTATATACATAACCATATGAGAGGAAAACACCAAATAGTTTTTATTTAAAAATAATTTTATCTGATAAAATCTTGTGGATGATATGATGCATATGCCATGATGATGCACAAAAGAAAAAGAACAACCAAAATCTAATAGGGGTATTCCTGGGTCGCTACAACTAACGACTGCAGGGTGTGGCGTCAGCAGATCCAAATGGCAATAGAAAATGGGCGACTAATTTTTAACCAGTACGCCATGAAGGTCGACACACACCCCTTCCCCGCCGTCAACATGGTGGAGTTTACCCACCTCGGAGGGTGCCAGATTTCTCAGCCAACATCAACATGGTAGAGCTTGGACACCACTCTGAGAAGGACGGGGATGAGGGCAGCTGCTCTCAGAGCAAAGACACAGAGGGGGCCGCTCCATGCGATCGGCTCCGTCATGGCAAGCGCTACGTCACAGAGGGAGAAGTGAAGAACATAAGATATCAACGACCCCTCTCTGATCATCTCCTCAACAAGTATGTGAGTCGGTATGACCAACGCCGGCGACATGGCGACGATGATGAAAGAGATCGTCTGGCCAGAAACGACAGAAGGCATCGTCGGCATAATCACGATGAGGAGCGGCAGGAGCGCCACGCCAGGGAGCAAGACGACACGGGCAGGCATTGGGACCCCCTTCTTCAGACACGCTGGGATTCAGAATGAGCCGATTGCCTACGATCGGCAATTGCCCAGAATGCAATCGTAAGAAGAAGGAGGCAGCCAATGTGTCCGTGTTCGAGCGCTTAGGGCCTCTCCCACCACAAAGCAGACGTGCTGAGACCCCTCGGTTGGAAGATCTCGAGGATCTCAAGACGAGGGGGTGACGAAGAAGACAGGTGCCACCGTCCAAGGTGGTGCCCTGATGGTCTCAGCCATTCACAAAAGCGCAGGGTTCAGCGGATTGCGCGGTCTGGAGGAAGCCGAAAGGTTGTACTTGTATACGCTAAGGAAGGCACGGCCCGATCTGGCTGCGAAAGTCCAGCGAACCCTGGATGAGGAGGGACTGCCGCAAAGAAAAGAGTGGCGCCCCAAGCAAAGGAAAGCCGATGATGAAACATCGGGTGGCACAAACATGGTGCTTCGTCCGGCGAAGTGTAGAGCTCCACGATTACACGATGCACCCGAGGTGGACAACAGCAAGCGCACCAACGTGATAAAGTCGGAGATTGGGCTGGTTTTATCCACCGGCCTGGACGAGTAGCAAGACTACGTCAATAAGCAAACATGGCGAGGCTGATCCTTGCGATCGGCCCCCCCAAGGGATATTACAAAACCTTCACTGAGCAAGCAACGTGGAGGCCGATTCCAGCAATCGGCCAAGATTATCCTCACCATCTATTTTGCCTGGGATCAACGTTTACCCAACAGAGCACAGCCGATGCAGCATACATCGACTTAAGGATATAAAAGCCGATGCATGGACATCGACTAAGAGGAATACTATCATGGGGGCCGATACACAAATCGGCCTAAAATGCTGATCCTTCCAAAACCTTTCCAAGAGCACGGGCTTCTCGCGTGTAAGCATTCTTACCCTGTTTTAGTGGAAAGCTGGAGTAGCTCGGAGGGCAGCTCGCCTTGAAACATCGATGTTCTGGAGAGCCGATTTTGTTGAAAACGGCTAACATGGCGCTACGAGGGGGAATCTGATGATGGCCGGTTCGGATGGTCCACTTTTATCCTCGCCCTGATTAAGGCTCGGGGGGCAACAGACCTGTACCTACCAGAAGGAGAATCATCAGTTGAAGGATGGAAGGGTAAATGTCGAAGGACCGGTGCGTTGCTATCGGCTCGTTATGCATTGGCAAAGGGGGACAAATCGGCAAAATCATGACGGAGGAAAATCGGCTAAAGGCAAAATCAAACTGGGAAAGTTCTTCATTGATGGACGAGATTTCTTACACAAAGAGCTGATTGCTCTCAAAAGGAAGTCCTAGGGGATACATTGCCCCGCCTACTACTATTGGCCCTATGCTACGATCCTATCTAGGGGCCGTCGCTGCCCTCGTCGTTGTCGCCGTCGCCGCTGCTGTTGGCGCTGCTCCCCGCCCGCTCGTCGTCGCTGCTCCAGCGACCGCCAACAGGACCCTCGTTGTCCTCATCTTCATCATCAGCGTCGCCATCGTCGCTGTCGACGTCGCTGAGGTTCCCAGGCCAGAGGCAGTGGCGTTTGGCCGGCGGCTCGTCGGAGGAGCTGTCGTCCTCTTCTTCCTCCTCCTCCACCGCCTCCGCAGAGGAGGTGGCCCCATCCCAGGGAAAGCGATCGTCCTCGCTTTCTTCCACCGCTTCCCTTTTGACGAGGAAGCGGAGATCGCTCTCCCCATCAGTCAGGGACTTGTCGTCCTCTGACCAGATGGAGAAATCATGGCTGGGCTCATCCCGGCCTCGATGGCGCGGCGAGTGTTGGCCGCGTGGACCTCCGCTGGGTTCCACTCCGGCGTCGGCTCGCGGGAAGAGGAGGACTCGATGGGAAAGCCCGATGAGGCGGAGGAAGAAGAAGACATGGTGGCTCAGGAGGGTTTTTTGGGATGCCAATGCGAAAGGGGACGAAGAGGAGAACTGTTCGATGCGGTTAAATAAAAGGGCATGGAGTAAATACTCGAACAGTTTCCGAGGGGGTGGTGCCAAAACTGTCAAATCGTGCAGAGTTGAGAAGGCAAGTTATCATGATGAAGGACTCTGCGACGGTTCTGCTCCGCCACGACATGACCCGACGAGAGAAAGCATAATGATTTTGGAAATGTCATTTCCAAAACCAGGGGGCATGTGTTATCACCGGAATTTGACCAAAGAGGTGGGCCGCGATCAAGATGGACTTGACGATATATGCGTGGAGAGATATGTGAATCGGCCTTGTATCAAGTTTGGGTTAGTTAGCCCGTGTATCTTTATAGTAGGTTATGTAGGAGTTAGAATTTATCGTGCACGGTTTGGTGCACGGCCACATTAGAAGTCCCCTGGACTATAAATATGTATTAGGGTTTATGAAATAAACAACAACCAACGTTCAACACAAACCAACCTCGGCGCATCGCCAACCCCTTCGTCTCGAGGGTTTCTCCGGTAAGCACCATGCTGCCTAGATCGCATCTTGCGATCTAGGCAGCACGAGCCTGCCTACGTTGTTCATGCGCGTTCGTGCTGAAGCCTTTTGATGGCGAGCAACGTAGTTATCACAGATGTGTTAGGGTTAGCATTGTTCTTAGTATCATATGCTGTCGTAGTGCAACCCTTGCGCATCTAGCCGTCCTTGTACCTCATCACGGGTGGGGGCGGCACCCCGCTTGATCATTATTTAGTAGATCTGATCCGTTACGGTTGCTCCTTGATTCATCAAGGATTAGTTTAACATCCGCAATAGTTAGGCCTTACAAAGGGTTGGAGGATCCAGCGGCGCGTAGGGTGTAGTTTGCTAGCCCTAGACAAGATGTTCCGGGGATCAACCTCGTGTTGGTTTTTAGGCCTTCTCTAGGATTGGCTTACGATCACCGTGCGGGAGCGCGAGGCCCAATCGTGAGTAGGATGATCCATTATGCGGTGAAAACCCCAAACGTCGTGGATCTCATATGCTTTATCTTGATCAAGCATGACCACCATATATTCGGCCACCTTGGACGAATCATGGGTGGATCGGCTCCTTGAGCCGATTCAAGATAACCTGAGAGCCGATCGAGGCTCGCATTTAACGTGTACGTGTGTGCCCTGCAGAAACTAAGCGAGGCATCATCCACACCTTCCCGACCAGGTATAGGTCAGTGGCACGCTGCAATTTACATCGGCATGCGACCAGGTGGCTTTGCGGTCGTCGCTCGAGGACTGGGCCAGCCGCAGCCCTAGTTGTTCTACTACGGTGTTGACCGTCGCGCTCACGCGGGTTCGACGCCAACAACAACAGCGGAGCGTGTCTCTCTCCCACAAAGTTAATGCTAGGATCCATTTTATTCAAACAAAAACAAACCGACGCTCCAAGTAAAGAACAAAAGATGTGACTGAATAAAAATATAGTTTCAGGGGAGGAGCCTGATGATGTTGTTGATGAAGAAGGGGATGCCTTGGGCATCCCCAAGCTTACGCTTGAGTCTTCTTAAAATATGCAGGGATGAACCACGGGGGCATCCCCAAGCTTAGAGCTTTTACTCCTCTTGATCATAGTATATCATACTCTCTTGACCCTTGAAAACTTCCTTCACACCAAACTTCAAGCAAACTCATTAGAGGTTAGTGCACAATTAAAATTCACATATTCAGAGGTGACACAATCATTCTTAACACTTCTGGACATTGCACAAAGCTACTGGACATTAATGGATCAAATAAATTCATCCCACATAGCAAATACGGCAATGCAAATAAAAGGCAGAATCTGTCAAAACAGAACAGTCCGTAAAGACGAAATTAAAGGGGCACTAAACTTGCTCAAATGGAAAAACTCAAAACTAATGAAAGTTGCGTACATATCTGAGGATCACGCTCGTAATTTTGCAGATTTTTTGAATTTTCACAGAGACTTATGCCAGAATTCGTGCCAGACAGACAGCAATGCTGTTTCTGCGTAGCGATCCCAAATATAACATCAACTTTAACATAGAAACTTTACTTGGCACAAAAACATGATAAGGAGAGGTTGCTACAGTAGTAAACAACTTCCAAGACTCAAATAAAAAAAATTGCAGAATAAAATCATGGGTTGTCTCCCATAAGCGCTTTCTTTAACGCCTTTCGCGCAGAAAGAGCAAATCAAGTAACATCAAGAGTAGAAGCATCAACATCATAACTTGTTCTAATAATAAAATCAAAAGGCAACTTCATTCTCTTTCTAGGGAAGTGTTCCATACCTTTCTTGAGAGGAAATTGATATTTAATATTACCTTCCTCATATCAATAACAAGCACCAACGGTTCGAAGAAAGGGTCTTCCCAACACAATAGGACAAGATGCATTGCATTCAATATCCAAGACAACAAAATCAACGGGGACAAGGTTATTGTTAACCGTATTGCGCACATTATCAATCCTCCCTAAAGGTTTCTTTTTAACATTATCAGCAAGATTAACATCCAAATAACAATTCTTCAGTGGTGGCAAGTCAAGCATATCATAAATCTTTTTAGGCATAACAGAAATACTTGCACCAAGATCACATAAAGCATTACATTCAAAGTCATTAAATTTCATTTTAATGATGGGCTCCCAACCATCTTCTAACTTTCTAGGAATAGAAGTTTCAAGTTTTAGTTTCTCTTCTCTAGCTTTTATGAGAGCATTTGTAATGTGTTTTGTAAAGGCCAAATTTATAGCACTAGCATTAGGACTTTTAGCAAGTTTTTGTAAGAACTTTATAACTTCAGAGATGTGGCAATCATCAAAATCTAAATCATTATGAGCTACAGCAATGGGATCATTGTCCCCAAGGTTGGAAAAAATTTCAGCAGTTTTATCACAAGCAGTTTCAGCAGTTTTAGCAATTTCAGGCAGTTTTGTACGCTTTGCACTAGGAGAAACATTGCCAACACCAATTATTTTACCATTGATAGTAGGAGGTGCAGAAACATGTGAATCATTATCATTACTAATGGTGGTAATAGTCCAAACTTTAGCTACATTATTCTCTTTAGCTAGTTTTTCATTTTCTTCTCTATCCCACCTAGCACGCAATTCAGCCATTAATCTTATATTCTCATTAATTCTAACTTGAATGGCATTTGCTGTAGTAGTAATCTTATTATCAATATCCTCATTAGGCATAACTTTCAATTTTAATAGATTAACATCAGAGGCAAGTCTATCAACTCTAGAAGCAATAATATCAATTTTATCAAGCTTTTCCTCAACAGATTTGTTAAAAGCAATTTGTGTACTAATAAATTCTTTACATGGCTTCAAGACCAGGGGGTACACTTATTATTGTTGTAGGAATTCCCATAAGAATTACCATAACCATTACCATTAGCAGAAGGATATGGCCTATAGTTATTACCAGTTGTTCCTATAAGCATTGTTGTTGAAATTATTATTTTTAATGAAATTCACATCAACATTTTCTTCTTGAGCAACCAATGAAGCTAAAGGAACATTATTTGGATCAACATTAGATCTACCATTCACAAGCATGGACATAATCACATCAATCTTATCACTTAAGGAAGAGGTTTCTTCAACAGAATTTACCTTCTTACCTTGTGGAGCTCTTTCCGTGTGCCATTCAGAGTAATTTATCATCATATCATCAAGAAGCTTTGTAGCCACCCCCAAAGTGATGGACATAAAGGTACCTCCAGCAGCTGAATCCAATAAATTCCGCGAAGAAAATTTAGTCCTGCATAGAAGGTTTGGATAATCATCCAAGTAGTCAGTCCATGGGTTGGGCAATTTTTACCAATGTTTTCATTCTCTCCCATGCTTGAGCAACATGTTCTATCTAATTGCTTAAAATTCATTATGCTACTTCTCAAAGATATAATTTTAGCGGGAGGATAATATCTACCAATAAAAGCATCCTTACATTTAGTCCATGAATCAATACTATTCTTAGGCAAAGATAGCAACCAATCTTTAGCTCTTCCTCTTAATGAGAAAGGAAACAATTTTAATTTAATAATATCACCATCTACATCCTTATATTTTTGCATTTCACAAAGTTCAACATAATTATTAAGATGGGCAGCAGTATCATCAGAACTAACACCAGAAAATTGATCTCTCATAACAAGGTTCAGTAAAGCAGGTTTAATTTCAAAGAATTCTGCTGTAGTAGCAGGTGGAGCAATAGGTGTGCATAGGAAATCATTATTATTTGTGTTTGTGAAGTCACACAACTTAGTATTTCAGGGGTATTCATTTTAGCAATTAAATAAAGCAAACTAGATAAAGTAAATGCAAGTAACTAATTTTTGTGTTTTTGATATAGAGAGCAAGACAATAAATAAAGTAAAACTAGCAACTAATTTTTTTGTATTTTGTTTAGGTGCAGCAAACAAAGTAGTAAATAGAATAAAGCAAGACAAAAACAAAGTAAAGAGATTGGGAAGTGGAGACTCCCCTGCAGCGTGTCTTGATCTCCCCGGCAACGGCGCTAGAAAAGTGCTTGATGCGCGGAGATGTACACGTCCGTTGGGAACCCCAAGAGGAAGGTATGATGCGCACAACGGCAAGTTCCCTCAGTAAGAAACCAAGGTTTAATCGGACCAATAGGAGTCAAGAAGCACGTTGAAGGTTGATGGTGGCGAATGTGATGCGTGCAACACCAGGGATTCCGGCGCCAACGTGGAACCTGCACAACACAACCAAAGTACTTGCCCCAACGAAAAAGTGAGGTTGTCAATCTCACCGGCTTGCTGTAAAGGATTAACCGCATTGTGTGGAAGATGATTGTTTGCGAAGAAAACAGTAAAGTAAAAGAGATTGCATGCATGATAAAGAATAGGACCGGGTCCACAGTTCACTAGAGGTGTCTCTCCCATAAGATTAAAGCATGTTGGGTGAACAAATTACAGCCGGGCAATTGACAAATAGAAAAGGGCATAACAATGCATATACATGATATGATAAATATAGTGAGATTTAATTGGGCATTACGACAAAGTACATAGACCGCCATCCACCTGCATCTATGCCTAAAAAGTCCACCTTCAAAGTTATCATCCGAACCCTTCAGTATTAAGTTGCAAGCAACAGACAATTGCATTAAGTATGGTGCGTAATGTAATCAACAACTACATCCTTAGACATAGCATCAATGTTTTATCCCTAGTGGCAACAGCACATCCACAACCTTAGAACTTTCTCTCACCCAGGTATCAATGGAGGCATGAACCCACTATTGAGCATAAATACTCCCTCTTGGAGTTAAGAGCAAAAACTTGGCCAGAGCCTCTACTAATAACTGAGAGCATGCAAGATCATAAACAACACATAGGTAATAGATTGATAATCACCATAACATAGTATTCTCTATCCATCGGATCCGACAAACACAACATATAGTATTACAAATAGATGATCTTGATCATGTTAGGCAGCTCACAAGATCCAACAATGAAGCACAACAAGGAGAAGACGCCATCTAGCTACTGATATGGACCCATAGTCCAGGGTGAACTACTCACTCATCACTCCTGAGGCGATCATGGCGATGAAGAGTCCTCCGGGAGATGATTCCCCTCTCCGGTGCCGGAGGCGATCTCCTGAATCCCCCAAGATGGGATTCGCGGCGGCGCTCTCGGAAGGTTTTCCATATCGTTCTCGACCGGGGGTTTCGCGACGGAGGTTTTAAGTAGGCGGAAGGGCAACGTGGGGGCCACACGAGGCCCCACACGCCGGGGCCGCCGCGCCTGCCCAGCCGCGCCGCCGTTGTGGCGGCGCCTCGGCCCCACTTCCTTTCCCCTTCGGTCCTCTCGGGAAGCTCGTGCAAAATAGGACCCCCGGCGTTGATTTCGTCCAATTCCGAGAATATTTTTACTAGGATTTCTGAAACCAAAAACAGCAGAAAACAGCAACGGCTCTTCGGCATCTTGTTAATAGGTTAGTTCCAGAAAATGCGTAAATACGACATATAATGTGTATAAAACATGTAGATATCATCAATAATGTAGCATGGAACATAAGAAATTATCGATACGTTGGAGACGTATCAGTCCTCGTCGGAGAAACGCCGCGGGTACCGTGGCATGATGAGCACGCGCCCGAGCAATCCCATCTTCCCCTGGCCGCGCCAGCTACACCTAGAGCATCGCCATACCATCGCCACTCGAATGCCGTCTCGCCGTGCCCCTTCAAGCCCTCAGAACGGCCGCGCCATTGACGACCTCCCTCGGCACCCGCAACACCCTCTCCCCTCTATAAATAGAGCTCTCCGCGCCCAAACTCTTCACACCACCAGCTTCTCCTCCCTTATCTGCCTCTCCTCGATCAAACCATCCACCAAATCATCGCCGGAGCCGCCGCAATTTGGAGCTTGAAGCGCCGGAGCCCGCAGATCATCACCGTCGATTCACGCCTCCCCAAGCCTCGCCACCGCTACCGGGGCTTCCTCATCGTCGACAACATCGCCACGCACCTCGCAGACCCGCGGAATGCCGGCAGCCCTCCGACCCCCTAGGCTCGCCGCCGGAGCCACGGCCTCTCGTCGGAGACGATGAAGCTTGTGAGCCGTAGATCCTCGGTCTAATCCAATGACCCGTAGCGTCGTACCGTCGGCGTTTAAACGAGGCTGACAGGTGGAGCCACCACGTCAGGCGGCCCGCGTGCAAGTCACCGCTGCTGGGCCGGCCCATCCCATTTTCGCCGTGTAGCCCCCTAGTCTTCCCGCCAAGCCCATCAATTCAAATCCCAATTTTCTGTTTAATTCAAATTCCTTTACTGATGCTGTTTCAAATTTAAATACAACAAAATCCACTGAACCAAATTTAGCAAATTTTATATATTCGGAAATCTTAGGAAATTATCTAAACAATGCCACTGGTCTTGCCTCAAAATTCCTATTCGAATTTAAATGATAAAAATAACAAGGCAAGGCCTTTTCCAACTTCAAATAATTACTAAAAATTATCTATAATTGATTTTGAGTTGATTCCAACTCTCATAAATCACATTTGGTATACTCAAATTGTTTCTGCAAAAATATAACTATATTGTTTTGTATGATCATGGACTAGAGCAATATAATGGCTATGTGGTCATTTCTAGTGCATTTAAATGATCCCAAATTAATTGTCTAAATAGTATGAGAGCTACTCTCTCATTTAAATTGTGATCCTAAGTAAATTCAAAGAGGGGTAATGACCTTGGTCTAATAAGCCTCATGCTTTGTTACTTAGAGATATTAAATCATTAGCATGCAAGTATTAAAATGTATGAGGTTTAGCCCTCATTTAAATCACACTCTCAAATGATAGATATGAAGTGTTGACCTTGGTCAACATATACTCATACCTTATTATTATTTTAAGAGATTAAATCTTAATAATATTCAATGATAGGAAATTATTTCTCCAAAGAAATAAATAGAAATGATAATCAATATTTATAATGAGAGGAAATTATTTTTTTTAACATAAAATTAAGTCAATCCCCATGTTGATCAAAATGTGATGCTAGCTTAGGCTTGTGTGAATCTTTGGTGTGTTTAGCTTAGTACTTAAGTTGTGTGGTGATTATATACCTCGTATTCGTGTATAGACGCTAGTAACGAGGATCATCAGGAGGAGGGCTACTTCCGGGAGGAGGAAGATAACTTTGACCACTACCCGCCAAGGCAAGCTAATATTCTTGCAAGCCCCCTAATGCAAAGCTCTTCATGAGCAAGGCACCATTACATGTTACTTTATGCTTAATGATCATATCCCATGTTTTGCCTTACCATTATTTTACTTATGGTATTTCAAAGTTTACTTTTTGATTCATGATTCACTTGGATTAGAATAGAACAAGGGCATCAAAGTTAGCCTAAGCAAACAAAGCTAGATAGCACCCCCTCAACTAGATGCTATTGCTAAATAAATCGAATTGACTACTTTAGATGGGAACAATGTGAAATGAAATGACTTTGAAAGGTTTTGACGGTGAATGTGACTTGGTTGACTTGGTGAAAGTTTGTGAAAACTGATGATTGGGTTCGGATGCGACACCCTTCCAATTATACAAGTACCCCCACAATACCTGATTATGGGTAGGGCTTAACTAGAAACTTATGTAGTTTAGTATGGGTTCCCTCTAAACAAGCATCATAGGGGTTATGCCGAGGCTGCCTCCGTTGAAAGTGAAATGATGTGAATATGAGGTGAATATGAGGTGAATGTACGACCCAAGCCCTATGCAGTTCCCGGGTTGACGGTTTGTCTTCACCGGGAGGCCAAGCTCATGGGGACAGGTGCCTATACTAGGTTATTTAAGTGAAAGGTTATGGTTGATGATCCGCGTACTGAGTTACGATGATTCGGGGTTATCCCCGACGGATGTAATCAAAAGTTGTGGCACAAGAGTACAACCTCTGCAGAGTGTAAACCTATTCGAATAGCCGTGTCCACGGTTACGGACGATTGGAAAGGCCACTGCTCCGTTGTCAGAACTTGTCTTAAAAAGGAATGGTGAATTGAATGGTGACTTGAATTTTGAAAACACAACATGTTGTGGGAATGACACTAATGTTCCCACTTGAGTTAGTCTAGCGATTCAAGCATCTTTACTAAATGTTTATGAACTAAACTTGGCTTTATGCAAATAAACCTAGAGCTTAGCAACCATTAAAATTGATAAGTACTTACATTAGTATTAGTTTGCGAGTACTTAAAGTACTCATGGCTGTGTCCCTGGCTATTCCAATGCCAGACTATGAAGAGGAGCAACACTATGAGGATGACGGTCAGCAGGACGTCTACCAGAACTAGGATGCTTCTAACGTCAAGCGTTGGCCTGTGGATAGATAGTTCCACCTACTACGACGCTTCCGCTACTTATTTATGTTCGTTGATCATTAGATCAACTATTTGTGTAATATTGGATCATGTGATCTATGGATGTAAGACATTTATGTGTTGTAATAAATGATGACTCTATGATATTCAACTGTTATGTCTCGCAACAACAATCTTCCTGGATTGCGATGTACGACATAATAGGCATCCGGACTTAAAAATCCAGTGTTCCTTGGTGTGAGTTGCCGTTATGGAATGTTAATGAGAAGTTTTTATCATTTACTTTCTGCACATCTTATTTTAGTTTGTAATTTCTGTCATATGATTAATCTTGTTGGTTAGTATTGGTATCACTTTGGGAGCATCAAGTAATTCTAGTTGGTCTTGGCAAACTTAGCATTGGTCAAGTAGCAACAATACTTTGAGGCTTAAGTAGAAAAGAGAAATACATGTAGATATATTATTCCATTATCTTTCTTTCTTGTTGGCTCATAAGTTTAGTTCTCAAGATTAAATCGTTTGTACTTCCAAGGAAGATTGCATGATTGTTTTCTATCACATGTATATTTGTTTGTTTCGCTCAACTCTTATTCTTGCTACCCAACCTTGCTAGCCAAAGACATGTACTGAGAGGGAATGCTTCTCGTGCATCCAAACCTTGAGCCAAAAACCCATGCCATTTGTGTCCATCATATCTATCTATATGTAGTATTTCACTGCCACTCTAATGTAAATTGCTTGTGTGCTACCTTTAAAACCTTCAAAAGCTATTACCTGCTTTGTGTTCTTGTTTTAGCTCATGAGGAAGTGTTGAATGCTTTATTATCTCTTTCATGTTTATTTTGGCTTCACACCTTGACTAGCATGCATAATGTGCTAGTCCTTAATATTGCAAAAGAGCAGGCGCGGGTGCCCAACCCACTAAAATATAAATTGAACCAATAACCAAAATCTCCTAACACTATGTACTTGAGAAATCATGAACTTAGCTTGTTTAAACAAAGGAGAAGAGGAACTTTATTGTTCTCTCTATCGGATCTGCTCTTGAAGCAATTAAACATGAAAAGATGATTAATCATTTGATGCCATTCGTTGACATAGACATACACCACTCTCAAAATTACATTTTCATACCTCTGATTCATTTAAAACAAAAAGCTCTAGCACATGAGTGATCCTGCTTCCCTCTGCGAAGGGCCTATCTTTTACTTTTATGTTGAGTCAGTAAACCTATTCCCCTCTATCTCAAGCAAGCAGTTGATAGGTAACTATTTATGTGTGTTGATGTATTCAATCATACCTTTTACCCTTTCTTGTGTAGCATAATGCTTTTATCTGAATGAATATAACGTTGAAAGCTATCTATGATTGTAAAGAGACTGTAATGATTGAGCATGTGATTTCTGCAATATAAGCTCTAATATAAAGACTCTGCTCAAAAGATAAGTACAATCTAATTGTTCTCTAACCAAGAACGAAAGTATGCCATCACCAATTATGATTTTCTCTATGCACTTCTATTAGTGACTCCTTACTAATTGCAAGTTCAATTATATAAGAAGAAGTTGCTGTCTATAATGACTTGTGTATTGGTAAGTATGATGCTTCTTGTCCGTATTTTGTTCATCGACACTTCACTCCATAGACCTGTGGTCTGTTTACTAAGTTCAATTTTCGCTTGGGGACAAGCGAGGTCTAAGCTTGGGGAGTTGATACGTCCATTTTGCATCACTACTTTATATCATAATTTACTGCTATTCATTGATATATTTCATATTTAGAGATGATACTTATGTTATTTCATCTATTTTTCATGTTTGATGATTATTGGAGAATGAACTACCGGAGTCGACTGCTGGAAAGTACCGTCAAGATACCATATTTCTGAAGAACAACAATTCTCGAAATACCCACAAATTCCTATTTTGCCGATGCCTAGGAAGTTTAAGGGGAGCCCGAGGTGGCCAGGAGGGGCCCACACCACACCTAGGCGTGCCACCCCCCGGCCGCGCCTAGGCATGGTGTGGTGGCCCTGACCCACTTCTTACATCGTGCCTTCGCGTATTTCATCCCCCGAGAACCCTAAACAGAGGGGGAGCGAACATGATGCGCGTAGATGTACACGTCCGTTGGGAACCCCAAGAGGAAGGTATGATGCGCACAGTGGCAAGTTTTCCTCAGTATGAAACCAAGGTTTAATCGAACAGGAGGAGCCAAGAAGCACGTTGAAGGTTGATGGTCGCGAAATGTGATGCGGCGCAACACCGATTCCGGCGCCAACTAGAACCTGCACAACACAACCAAAGTACTTTGCCCCAACGAAACAGTGAGGTTGTCAATCTCACCGGCTTGTCGTAACAAAGGATTAAACGTATCGAGTGGAAGATGTTTGCAAAGAAAACAGTAAAACAAGTAGAATGTATGCTATGGAAAGAATAGGACCGGGGTCCACAGCTCACTAGAGGTGTCTCTCCCATAAGATAAAAGCATGTTGGGTGAACAAATTACAGTCGGGCAATTGACAAATAGAGAAAGGCATGATAATGCATATACATGACATGGTAAATATAGTGAGATTTAATTGGGCATTACGACAAAGTACATAGACCGCCATCCAACTGCATCTATGCCTAAAAGTCCACCTTCAGGTTATCGTCCGAACCCCTCCAACATTAAGTTGCAAAGCAACAGACAATTGCATTAAGTATTGTGCGTAATGTAATCAATAACATCCTTAGACATAGCATCAATGTTTTATCCCTAGTGGCAACAGCACATCACAACCTTAGAACTTTCTGTCACTGTCCCAGTATCAATGAAGGCATGAACCCACTATCGAGCATAATTACTCCCTCTTGGAGTTAAGAGTAAAAACTTGGCCAGAGCCTCTACTAATAACGGAGAGCATGCAAGATCATAAACAACACATGAACAATAGATTGATAATCACCATAATCATAGTACTCTCTATCCATCGGATCCCGACAAACACAACATATAGAATTACATATAGATGATCTTGATCATGTTAGGCAGCTCACAAGATCTAACAATGAAGCACAACAAGGAGAAGACGACCATCTAGCTACCGCTATGGACCCATGGTCCAGGGGTGAACTACTCACTCATCACTCCCGAGGCGATCATGGCGATGAAGAGTCCTCCGGGAGATGAATCCCCTCTCCGCAGGGTGCCGGAGGCGTCTCCCGAATCCCCGAGATGGGACGGCGGCGGCGTCTCCGTAAGGTTTTCCGTATCGTGCTCTCTCTCGGGGGTTTCGCGATGGAGCTTTAAGTAGGCGGAAGGTCAACGCGAGGGGCCACACGAGGGGCCCAGGGCAGGTCGGCCGGCCTGGCCGCGCCGCCTCCCTCCTGCCGCCTCGTGGCCCCACTTCGCAGGTCTCTACGGAAGCTTCGTGCAAAAATAGGACCCTGCGCGAAAGTTTCGTCCAATTCCGAGAATATTTCTTTACTAGGATTTCTGAAACCAAAAACAGCAGAAAACAGCAATGGCTCTTCGGCATCTTGTTAATAGGTTAGTTCCGAAAATGCATAAATATGACATATAATGTGCATAAAACATGTAGGTATCATCAATAAAGTAGCATGGAACATAAGAAATTATCGATACGTTGGAGACGTATCAGCATCCCCAAGCTTAGTTCTGCTCGTCCCGAGCAGGTAAAACGATAACAAAGATAATTTCTGAAGTGACATGCCATCATAATCTTGATCATACTATTTGTAAACATATGTAATGAATGCAGCGATCAAAGCAAAGGTAATGACATGAGTAAACAATGAATCATATAGCAAAGACTTTTCATGAATAGTACTTCAAGACAAGCATCAATAAGTCTTGCATAAGAGTTAACTCGTAAAGCAATAAATCAAAGTAAAGGTGTTGAAGCAACACATAAGAAGATTAAGTTTGCTTTTCAACTTGTAACATGTATATCTCATGGATATTGTCAACATAAAGTAATATAACAAGTGCAATATGCAAGTATGTAGGAATCAATGCACAGTTCACACAAGTGTTTGCTTCTTAAGGTGGAAGGAGATAGGTAAACTGACTCAACAATAAAAGTAAAAGAATGGTCCTTCAAGAGGAAAGCATCGATTGTTGTATTTGTGCTAGAGCTTTTATTTTGAAAACATGAAACAATTTTGTCAACGGTAGTAATAAAGCATATGAGTTATGAAAATTATATCTTACAAGTTGCAAGCCTCACGCATAGTATACTAATAGTGCCCGCACCTCGTCCTACTTAACTTGGACTACCGGATCTTTGCATGCCATGTTTCAACCAAGTGTCACAAAGGGGTACCTCCATGCCGCCTGTACAAAGGTCCAAGGAGAATGCTCGCATTTCGGATTTCTCGCTTTGATTATTCTCAACTTAGACATCCATACCGGGACAACATGGACAACAGATAATGGACTCCTCTTAAATGCATAAGCATGTAGCAAAGTTATTATTCTCATATGAGATTGAGGATATATGTCCAAAACTGAAACTTCCACCATGGTTCATGGCTTTAGTTAGCGGCCCAATGTTCTTCTCTAACAATTTTGCATGCTCCAACCACTAAAATGATAGACCTTCAGACAAGACGGACATGCATAGCAACTCACATGATATTCAACAATAGTTGATGGCGTCCCCAGAAGCATGGTTATCGCACAACAAGCAACTTAATAAAATATAAAGTGCATAAGTACATATTCAATACTACGATAGTTTTTAAGGCTATTTTGTCCCATGAGCTATATATTGCAAAGGTGAATGATGGAATTTTAAAGGTAGCACTCAAGCAATTTACTTTGGAATGGCGGTAAATACCATGTAGTAGGTAGGTATGGTGGACACAAATGGCATAGTAGTTGGCTCAAGGATTTTGGATGCATGAGAAGTATTCCCTCTCGATACAAGGTTTAGGCTAGCAAGGTTATTTGAAGCAAACTCAAGGATGAACAAGTGCAGCAAAACTCACATAAAAGACATATTGTAAACATTATAAGACTCTACACTGTCTTCCTTGTTGTTCAAAACTCAATACTAGATATTATCTAGACCTTAGAGAAACCAAATATGCAAATCAAATTTTAGCAAGCTCTATGTATTTCTTCATTAATGGGTGCAAAGCATATGATGCAAGAGCTTAAACATGAGCACAACAATTGCCAAGTATCACATTATCCAAGACATTTTTAGAATTACTACATGTAGCATTTTCCAATTCCAACCATATAACAAATTAACGAAGAAGAAACTTCGCCTTGAACATTATGAGTAAAGCCTAAGGACACATGTGTCCATATGCAACAGTGGAGCGTGTCTCTCTCCCACAAAGTGAATGCTAGGATCCATCTTATTCAAACAAAAAACAAAACGAAAACAAACCGACGCTCCAAGTAAAGAACACCAGATGTGACTGAATAAAAATATAGTTTCAGGGAGGAACCTGATGATGTTGTCGATGAAGAAGGGGATGTCTTGGGCATCCCCAAGCTTAGATGCTTGAGTCTTCTTAAAATATGCAGGGATGAACCACGGGGCATCCCCAAGCTTAGAGCTTTCACTCCTCTTGATCTTAGTATATCATTCTCCTCTCTTGACCCTTGAAAACTTCCTTCACACCAAACTTCAAGCAAACTCATTAGAGGGTTAGTGCATCATTAATAATTCACACATTCAGAGGTGACACAATCATTCTTTTCACTTCTGGACATTGCATAATGCTACTGGACATTAATGGATCAAAGAAATAAATCCAACATAGCAAAAGAGGCAATGCGAAATAAAAGGCAGAATCTGTCAAAAACAGAACAGTCCGTAAAGACGAATTTATAAATGGCACCAGACTTGCTCAAATGGAAAAACTCAAAACTAATGAAAGTTGCGTATATCTGAGGATCACGCTCGTAAATTGGCAGATTTTTTCGAATTTTCTACAGAGAATTATGCCCAGATTCGTGACAGACAGCAATGCTGTTTCTGCGCAGCAATCCCAAATATAACATCAACTTTGACATAGAAACTTTACTTGGCACAAAAACTTGATAAGGAGAGGTTGCTACAGTAGTAAACAACTGCAAGACTCAATAAAACAAAAAATTGCTGTAGGTAAAAACATGGGTTGTCTCCCATAAGCGCTTTTCTTTAACGCCTTTCAGCTAGGCGCAGAAAGTACAAATCAAGTAACATCGAGAGTAGAAGCATCAACATCATAGCTTGTTCTAATAATAGAATCAAAAGGCAACTTCATTCTCTTTCTAGGGAAGTGTTCCATACCTTTCTTGAGAGGAAATTGATATTTAATATTACCTTCCCTCATATCAATAACAGCACCAGTTCGAAGAAAAGGTCTTCCCAACACAATTGGACAAGATGCATTGCATTCGATATCCAAGACAACAAAATCAACGGGGACAAGGTTATTGTTAACCGTAATATGCACATTATCAATCCTCCCCAAAGGTTTCTTTTTAACATTATCGGCAAGATTAACATCCAAATAACAATTCTTCAATGGTGGCAAGTCAAGCATATCATAAATCTTTTTAGGCATAACAGAAATACTTGCACCAAGATCACATAAAGCATTACATTCAAAGTCATTGAATTTGATTTTAATGATGGGCTCCCAACCATCTTCTAACTTTCTAGGAATAGAAGTTTCAAGTTTTAGTTTCTCTTCTCTAGCTTTTATGAGAGCATTTGTAATATGTTTTGTAAAGGCTAAATTTATAGCACTAGCATTAGGACTTTTAGCAAGTTTTTGTAAGAACTTTATAACTTCAGAGATGTGGCAATCATCAAAATCTAAATCATTATGAGCTACAGCAATGGGATCATTGTTCCCAAGGTTGGAAAAAATTTCAGTTTTATCACAAGCAGTTTCAGCGTTTTAGCAATTTCAGGCAGTTTTGTACGCTTTGCACTAGGAGTAGAAACATTGCCAACACCAATTATATTACCATTGATAGTAGGAGGTGCAGCAACATGTGAAGAATTAGCATTACTAGTGGTGGTAATAGTCCAAACTTTAGCTACATTATTCTCTTTAGCTAGTTTTTCATTTTCTTCTCTATCCCACCTAGCACGCAACTCAGCCATTAATCTTATATTCTCATTAATTCTAACTTGGATGGCATTTGCTGTAGTAGTAATCTTATTATCAAGATCATTATTAGGCATAACTTTCAACTTTAAAAGATTAACATCGGAGGCAAGCCTATCAACTCTAGAAGCGATAGTATCAATTTTATCAAGCTTTTCCTCAACAGATTTGTTAAAAGCAGTTTGTGTACTAATAAATTCTTTAAGCATGGCTTCAAGACCAGAGGGTACACTTCTATTATTGTTGTAAGAATTCCCATAAGAATTACCATAACCATTACCATTAGCAGAAGGATATGGCCTATAGTTATTACGAGTTGTTCCTATAAGCATTGTTGTTGAAATTATTATTTTTAATGAAATTCACATCAACATTTTCTTCTTGAGCAACCAATGAAGCTAAAGGAACATTATTTGGATCAACATTAGATCTACCATTCACAAGCATAGACATAATCACATCAATCTTATCACTCAAGGAAGAGGTTTCTTCAACAGAATTTACCTTCTTACCTTGTGGAGCTCTTTCCGTGTGCCATTCAGAGTAATTTATCATCATATCATCAAGAAGTTTTGTAGCCGCCCCAATGTGATGGACATAAAGGTACCTCCAGCAGCTGAATCCAATAAATTCCGCGAAGAAAAATTTAGTCCTGCATAGAAGGTTTGGATGATCATCCAAGTAGTCAGTCCATGGGTTGGGCAATTCTTTACCAAAGTTTTCATTCTCTCCCAAGCTTGAGCAACATGTTCAGTATCTAATTGTTTAAAATTCATTATGCTACTTCTCAAAGATATAATTTTAGCGGGAGGATAATATCTACCAATAAAAGCATCCTTGCATTTAGTCCATGAATCAATACTATTCTTAGGCAAAGATAGCAACCAATCTTTAGCTCTTCCTCTTAATGAGAAAGGAAACACTTTCAATTTAATAATATCACCATCTACATCTTTATACTTTTGCATTTCACAAAGTTCAACAAAATTATTGAGATGGGCAGCAGCATCATCAGAACTAGCACCAGAAAATTGTTCTCTCATGACTAGATTTAGTAAAGCAGGTTTAATTTCAAAGAATTCTGCTGTAGTAGCAGGTGGCAATAGGTGTGCATAGGAAATCATTATTATTTGCATTTGTGAAGTCACACAACTTAGTATTTTCAGGGTTGGCCATTTTAGCAGTAAATAAAGCAAACTAGATAAAGTAAATGCGAGTAACTAATTTTTTTGTGTTTTTGATATAGCAAACAAGATAGCAAATAAAGTAAAACTAGCAACTAATTTTTTTGTATTTTGATTTAGTGCAGCAAACAAAGTAGTAAATAAAATAAAGCAAGACAAAAACAAAGTAAAGAGATTGAGAAGTGGAGACTCCCCTTGCGGCGTGTCTTGATCTCCCCGACAACGGCGCCGGAAAAAGTTTGCCGTGGGAGGCAATTCTTTGTGGTGTAGCTTTTCTTCAGATCCCCGGCAACGGCGCGAAAAAGTGCTTGATGCGCGTAGATGTACACGTCCGTTGGGAACCCCAAGAGGAAGGTATGATGCGCGGCAAGTTTTCCCTCAGAAAGAAACCAAGGTTTAATCGAACCAGTAGGAGCCAAGAAGCACGTTGAAGGTTGATGGTCGCGAAATGTGATGCGGCGCAACACCGGGGATTCCGGCGCCAACTAGGAACCTGCACAACACAACCAAAGTACTTTGCCCCAACGAAACAGTGAGGTTGTCAATCTCACCGGCTTGCTGTAACAAAGGATTAAACGTATCGAGTGGAAGATGTTTGCAAAGAAAAGTAAAACAAGTAGAATGTATGCTATGGAAAGAATAGGACCGGGGTCCACAGTTCACTAGAGGTGTCTCTCCCATAAGATAAAAGCATGTTGGGTGAACAAATTACAGTCGGGCAATTGACAAATAGAGAAAGGCATGATAATGCATATACATGACATGGTAAATATAGTGAGATTTAATTGGGCATTACGACAAAGTACATAGACCGCCATCCAACTGCATCTATGCCTAAAAAGTCCACCTTCAGGTTATCGTCCGAACCCCTCCAGTATTAAGTTGCAAAGCAACAGACAATTGCATTAAGTATTGTGCGTAATGTAATCAATAACTACATCCTTAGACATAGCATCAATGTTTTATCCCTAGTGGCAACAACACATCACAACCTTAGAACTTTTGTCACTGTCCCAGGTATCAATGAAGGCATGAACCCACTATCGAGCATAATTACTCCCTCTTGGAGTTAAGAGTAAAAACTTGGCCAGAGCCTCTACTAATAACGGAGAGCATGCAAGATCATAAACAACACATGAACAATAGATTGATAATCACCATAATCATAGTACTCTCTATCCATCGGATCCCGACAAACACAACATATAGAATTACATATAGATGATCTTGATCATGTTAGGCAGCTCACAAGATCTAACAATGAAGCACAACAAGGAGAAGACGACCATCTAGCTACTGCTATGGACCCATGGTCCAGGGGTGAACTACTCACTCATCACCGGAGGCGATCATGGCGATGAAGAGTCCTCGGGAGATGAATCCCTCTCCCGGGTGCCGGAGGCGATCTCCAATCCCCGAGATGGGATTCGCGGCGGCGTCTCTGTAAGGTTTTCCGTATCGTGGCTCTCGTGCGGGGGTTTCGCGACGGGAGCTTTAAGTAGGCGGAAGGTCAACGCGAGGGCCACACGAGGGGCCCAGGGGGCAGGTCGGCGCGGCCGGGGCCGGGCCGCGCCGGCCTCCCTCCTGGCCGCCCCACTTCGTTAGGTCTTCGGTCTTGGAAGCTTCGTGCAAAAATAGGACCCTGGGCGAAAGTTTCGTCCAATTCCGAGAATATTTCTTTACTAGGATTTCTGAAACCAAAAACAGCAGAAAACAGCAACCGGCTCTTCGGCATCTTGTTAATAGGTTAGTTCCAGAAAATGCATAAATATGACATATAATGTGCATAAAACATGTAGGTATCATCAATAAAGTAGCATGGAACATAAGAAATTATCGATACGTTGGAGACGTATCAGAACATAGAAATATTTCGCCGCCGCTACGGGGCGGAAAACCACAGAGAGAGAAAAGCTCTCCGGCAGGCAGAAATCTGCCGGGGAAATTCCTTCCCGGAGGGGGGAAATCGTCGCCATCGTCAGCGCCATCGAGCTGGATTTCATCATCATTATCTCCATCACCAGTACCATCATATCCACCATCTCCACTCCGTCCTGCTGTAACATTTTGGGTTTGATCTTGTCTAGTTCATAGGGGAAACTTTCCCGGTGTTAATTACTCCTTGTAGTTGATGCTATTGAGTGAAACCATCGGATTAAGGTTTATGTCCGGATTGTTATCCATTATTATATCACCTATGATTATGATCCATATGATGTCTTGTGAGTAGTTCGTTTAGTTCTTGAGGACATGGGAGAAGTCATGATGTTAGTAGTGGAACTATGTTGAGTATTATTTAATGGTTTGATATTTAAGTTGTGGTTGTTATTCTTCGAGTGGTGTCATGTGAACGTCGACTATATGATACTTCACCTTTATGGGACTAGGGGAATGTATCGTGTATTTGGCTACTAATTGTGGGGTTGCGGGAGTGACAGAAACCTAAACCCCCGTTAGGAAACCAGTGCATGAGGGAGTGTAGGATCTCAAAGTTTAAGGCCGTGGTTAGATTTATCTTAATTACTTTCTTGTAGTTACGGATACTTTCAAGGGATATAATTACAACTATGCATTAGTCCAAGTAGGTGTAGTGCATTATAGCATAGATTCACTAACACAACACTTACCAAACCAATGATGATTATTCAGCTGCGTGAAGCGAAAGCACTTGACGAAATTCCCGTGTGTCCTCAGGAACGTTTAGTCATCATAAGTAAAACAACCAGCTTGTCCTTTGCTCTAGAAAGGATTAGGCCACTCTCTACAATTATTAGTATTGTCTTTTATTTATTCGTACTTTATTTATTTGCAATATCAAATACCCCTGAAAACATATTTGCTGGTGTTTACAGTGAATCCTTGATCAAAACTGCTTGTCAATACCTTCTGCTCCTTGTTGGGTTCGACACTCTTATTTATCAAAAGTACTACGATACACCCTCTATACTTGTGGGTCATCACCTGTCATCGGGGACCGAAAACAAATTATCTATTCCCTTCATGTATGTAAACAATATTCACAATCTTATTTTATTACCATCATTTGTGTTGAGTTCCATTCATATATATATTGATCTCCTTTTCTTTTAAATTAGATACAACGCGTGCGGGACACTCTCCTATCAACGGATCGTGTACGAGAAATTCAAGAGAAATAGGCGGGATTCTTAGTTAGAGATGTCATAGCTCCAAATGGGGAATACCATCGAGAATTTATATATAGACATTATGGATAGACAATAGAGATCGTAAATAGGACTTAATATTGTAATATGCATTATGTGTACAGTATTTCATGACGCTGTGTATATTCATGACGATGTTATGTAATGTTTCCTTGAATGATGTATGCATGCAACAATGTCGATTTGAATGAAAAACATAAAACCCTAAACCTCTGCCGCGACAGAGAAACGACCATTTTCTCTAATGCGGCAGGGAAACGGCCGGTGCCCTGCGCTTGACCTTTAGTCCCGGTTTGTATTACGAACCGGGACTAAAGCTCCTCCACCCCGAGCTCCCTGGGCGCATCACGTGGAGGACCTTTCAGTCCTGGTTTGTATTTCAACCGGGACTAAAGGGAGGCCTTTAGTCCCGATTGCGCACAGTGGCTGCGCTACGGGTGGGCCATACTGGGTCGTGGCCCACCCTTTCTTGGCTACTTTCCTTTAGAATTTGGCTGAAATTTGGCCCACCAGCAACAAATAGCTTGTTTACAGCCCACTCTTTGCTTACTTTTGGCCATGCTCCGCCACTGATTGCGCAGTCTCAATTACTAACCGAGACTAAAGTCCCAAACAAACTGGGATTAAAGCCATGTTTTCCACTAGTGTGCATTTACAGCTCATCTTGAAGACCCAAAGGCACACATATGAATCTCAAAGCTGCCAAAGAAAGTCAATGTGTTTGGTTGGCTACTACCAGGGGCGGAGCTGCGGCCGGTGCTACCGGCGCTATAGCACCGGTCCAGCTGACTAACCAAAGAGAGCATATACTAGATTTTTAGTGTAAATAGCAATGATAGGGCAGCACCGGTAGCAAATTCGCAGCACTGCCTACGCTCTTTGATGTGGCTATAAGCTAGCACCTCTCTTCTTCCAGTTCTAGCTCCGCCACTGGCTACTACTACCTCCATCCTAAAGCGGCCTATATTTTTTCAGAAAGTCAAATTATGTTAAGTTTGACTAAGGTTTTATAAAAAATCATTAACATGTCAAACACAAAAATAATATTATTAGATAAATAATAAAATATATTTTCATGTGCTATCTACGAAATATCATATTTATTGATTGATTATTCTGAAATTTTGATCAAACTTTACTTGCTTTGACTTTTCCAAAAAAATATAAACCTTAAGTCTTGGAATGGAGGTAGTATATCTAAATAGGATCAACACCCAGGCTAACCTGCTACACAAGCACATAACACACCTTGTGAGGAAGACGCGAGATGTCTAGCCCCAGTTGAAGACACTAGATTTAGATGTGCGCCTTGGCGCACGATCCCGTGAAACTCGTGACGATGCACAGTTTATATAATGCGGAAAATGATAGTTTGTTTCTTAGGTTTCAGAAAACGAAGTTGATACGATGATCTTAGGATAAAGCACACGAAGTCACAAACGAAGTAGGAAAATTTTATGTACATCTAAGGAAACAAATGAATATATCATAGTAGAGAACACTTGATGGTTGTATCAAGAGCAATAGAAAGAACGAACAACTATAAAGACATCTACATAAGCTGGGCTCTCTACAAAATATATAATGTTGGTAAAATCGAGTTAAAGAAATCCGCAAGAGCAATACCATCACGATCCTCCCATGTTTCAATCTGGGATTCCATGTACTTCAGACATATTATTGGAGCTAGTGAATGTAAACCTGAAATACTAACCATACGCATCCTTAGCCAAATGGAGAGATAAGCATATTTTTCCACTATCAAGAAAATCAAGAGGTTAAGCGGTCAACTCCTAGCCCTTTATCAGTTCGGCTACTCCTTTTTGAACCGACTTTTTGCAACTTCCCATAATTACTCTCAAGAATTCCCCCCGACTTGAAGATGGCAGATTGTAAGGCTGGCTCAATCTCTACAAAAGAATATCAGAAAATGGAGGTACATTAGAATCTTGATATATGACTGGATCAATCTTCATTTATCAGTGCAAGTATCCTAGAATAACCATTAATTTCAGTCTCAGCATAAACACCACAAAATTCAAGTAGACTGGAATCTTGATTCAAAGTTAGATGAACCTTGACCTAGATTATAAGAAATAAATATTTGTAACCACTCACCTAGGGCCTAGGACGATGACAACCATGAAGAGAGGAACCTTGAGTGGTCGGAGCGAGGGATCACAAAATGATGCCTCTTCTCAAATTCTATGTATACGTTGATGCCTACCGGTAGATAATTGTATGCTCCGAAATCAAGTAATTATAAGAAATTGAGGCGTCACTTGGAATGATGTAAAATTAGTGTATTCACCGATATTTTGTTCAACTTAGAACTACAGACAGGAGGCCACACTAATTTTACTTCCATTTCCAGCAGCCCAAAGAGAAAAATTACCTCTTGAAATACTTGAGCAACAACATGTATTGTCAAGGTGAAGAAGTGGTTAGTATCAGGAGTGCCTCCTAAGATGATCATATGCTTGCCTTTTATGTCTCCTAGTGAGGACACTATCATATGAATAAATAGATTTTGAAACAACCATAATAAATAAATAGTATAACCATGTAAATATTTGTTCTTTTTGATGCATGGCTATGCTCTAAGCATTTCTATATTACAGTTAAGTCAGCTAAACAGTTCCATGTAAATATTTTTTAATAAATTCAGAGATGGCATTGGAAACATAATAGGCAGTCTTCTCACAACACAACCCTGTCCAAAACTCCACCAGATTTTAATTCTCCTGTGTTGACACGGAACATAGGCTTATAATCAACCCTTTCTTTGCACCGATCCCAAGCTACAGAACTGCAGTTTATAGGAAATAAGAAAAGGGAACTGAAAAACAATGGTATTTTATCTAAAACACCTTTAATACAAAGAAAGCTTCTTTGGACTTTTTTCAAATAACAAGGCATCTACCAGAGCTTAGTACTATGGCATGCACACGGAAAGAATAAATCAAGCCATACTCTATTGCTACCACAAGTCTAAGTCTTTCACTGGTCCAGCCATGGAGATTTGGGGCATAGCCTAGTAACAATAAATCATTTATCCTGCATTTCACTGTAGTTGAAAATTTTTGTGAGACGTTTACACAGTTTGTCTTTAACGGATGTTGCTAGTTCTCGAGTGATAAAAATAGGATGACTTCAAATATTAGCATATGCCATGATACATAGTTGTGAAAAGAAACATTCGCGGCATGATGACTTGATGACCACCAAATTAAGATTAGAAAGCCACATGTAAAGCATGCTCCTCAGTCCTCATCGTTTCATAAACATGGAAAAATTGTTCTAGCTGATATGTTCTTTGAGTAGAACATATTGGTCAGCAAATAACCAGCTGGATAGGTATTGTTGACACTCTAAGTCTAAGAGAAATGGATATTACTACTGAACTGAGATAATTGCGAGACCTTCTATGCATATAGTAATAAAAAAATGATATTGTCGAGCCGTTTCATGGTGATCAAGGATCTTGATATCATTTTGCATTGTGTTTGTGGAAAAGAGAAATAACATCAAGATCCATGAAACATAGACTATAATATAAAGGCTAAACATCAGTCTAACAATCCCTTTTTGTTCTGTGACATATGATACTTCAAATTCTGAAGCTACCATCCAAGGTGATCTGCACTGCTAAAATTAAAACATTCTGTTTTTTCTAGATTTTTGTCGTGACCGGCCATCTAAGCTACCCTCCAGACTAAAGATAAATGGAAGACGCAAGCTCAAAGATAAGGAGGAAGGACTAATTCTCTACATGATGTCAAGGACACCAATTAAGAGAGCCATATTTAGCACAAAAGAGAAGAGAGATGCAAATATAATACCAATGAAGAGTCCGTGACATCTTGTGCTAACCACCGGAAAATACCATCTGTTGCAGGAAATCAGGGCCTACAGGTATTTGCATACATCAGTCTTATAGGCATGCAAGGTGCCCACGTACAATAGAAAAAAAAAGATTTATAAGCACAACTTTCTTTATTCACAGTGCATGTAATCATAGATCATAACATTCTTTATTCACAGTGCATGTAATCATAGATCATATATGACAGACTAACTTAATTGTTGAAGGACTCTACCTATGATGATGTATCCAGTTGTTGATCACGCAACTTGCTCAGTAGCACAGGTAACTCCTCGCTTAGTGGGTCAAAATGATGTAACGCGTCGACCACATCGACCGTTTTGCGTCTCTAGAGCTGCTTGAACTGAGAATGATTGATCATGAGAAAAATACACTGGAGACGTGGCAAATAAAAGCGATCAAAAGAAGGGATCAATGCAAAGTATCTATCAAACCAAGAATTATTGGAATGCTTGATGAGAATATCAACATCCCATGCATGTCTATTCCTTATCTACATATACCTAGAAAAAAAGGAGAAACTGAATAAATAACATAAATATTGCATTAGTATGATAGGGCATCCTGCCATGATTCATTTTTAAAAATAGGAAAATGAAGAAAAGTCATAGCATACTTACGATATGACAATCAACTATTTCTGAGTGAGCCATCACGGATTATGGAGAGGACTGGAATAACAAAGTCATATAAGCCACAAATGATAGTGGAAAGGGAAGTGTAAAATTGTGAGCTGTAAGGTTCCAAACTGGAAGCACCAACACCTCCTACACAACATATATTTCACTCAATTGGAAGGACTACAGAACATAGTCCTATGTGCGAGACACATTTAACAATGTCCAGCCCTCTCAATAAAATCAACCACCACAAAGTATATTAAAAACTCATGCATAGAGATAATTTACACTGAAACAACTATTTCTCATCCAACATGGACAAAATCTGGACAATAAATTCTGCAATTTTGTCCCAATACAAGACATGTCACTTATATTTTCATGAGAACCAGTATTCAACATGAAATCTTGCAAATATAAGTTGTAAAATTAGAAAAATATCATCCACACTTTTCATGGTTATCACATAATTTAATTTGAATGTTCAAAAAGGCGTAAAGTTGCACAAAAGCTCACTGCATGCAGCAAAAAATCCGTTCTGAACATTACACTGAATTGACGGTTGCAAGCAAACCGCCCAACCGAATCGCACATTTAGATACTCTACGGAATGGTTGGAACATATGTTACAACTTATATTTAGAGAATAATTTGAAAATGTGGACAAAGTAACCTAGGATTTGAATCAAAGATTAGTGTGTTAAGGCATCAGCTAGAGTACTTCCTCTAGCTCAATCCACTGACCAGGTTGAGAACAGCACAAGATAGGATTGTATTAGTTTCAGGCAGAGAGGGAGCTAGCAAACTACAAATTCGTTCAGTTCTCAAAGTCGCAAAATTGATTCTTGTAAACTAACTACTGGCCTAGCCTTCGCTTCGTCTTGCAGTTGCTCTCTCAGGGCTGCTGAACTGTCATGAAGTTTCAGCTAGCGTGAGACCAATAATCAACCATTTACCATGCTAATAAAATATTACACGCTAAGCTTCCAATAATATATTTTAAAACAGAGGAGTTGCTAATGACTGAAAAAGAAGACATATGCAAATGCGACAAAGTTTAAAACTGTTATGACATAGAGTAGCGATTCTGATTCTTTATTGCATATCATCATTATCAATATTAGATAGAATCAATCTTCGTAAACTAATTCTAGAAATAACAAAAGATAAATAATGATCATATCTATTTTTTTGCAACAGACTGACATGATTATTCTACGTTGGGCAACTACACTACAAAAATCAATCTATAGTGGCTCAGGACATTTAAATAAGAGGTGAAATAGTAGTCTAACTCAAAATAACAAAATATGCAATAAGTCATGATAAAGTGCTAGAAGTTTAAATAATCGCATAGATTAATCGAGGGTACTGGATGGGTATGCCTACGAACATAGAAAAACTTCTTATAGCACCAGAGAAGACAATGGCAGGAAAATCAAAAACAAAAGAAGAGGAAAAGGAATGGAGAATCAAAGTAATTGCACCCAAAGTGATCAAACAGACATTACTTACTATAATATGATTAATTAGTATTACTCCTTTCTGAAATATAAACCTTTTTAGAAAGCTAGTTTATCTTTTTTTAAAGGCTTTTTTTTGTGGAACGGAGGTAGTATCTCTGCGATATATGATGAATTATTATGTTATAGAAAAGAGCAGAATTACCGCGTGCTATATAAGTATCTGCGCGAAGGCTATTTCCTTATATAGTTATATCCCAACACAGAAAATCAATCTAAGATTTGGGATGTAACACCCAGAAAGATATAAGTACTTTTTGCACAGAGAAATTACAATACCAAGTAACGTTATGGTGCATGGTAATGATGTTCTATGAAAACCTACACCCAATGAGGAAATAGACAGTACTCTATTCCCTCATATCAAAGTGCTTACACAAAGTAGAAGAATACATTAACCTGGGAGCATGCTTTTCCAAACAAAAATACATAAGAACCTGCAGCAAGCTAACAACATTGTTTAGATAATATAGAAAAATATATTAGGTGAAATAATAAATTTACAACATAAACTGATCGGCGATATTAACAAAGATAAAGTGAGGTTTAGCTCCCAATTAAATGCTAATAATTCTGTAAGGCTTGATATATTGAATAAATAAATTCCATGGATATACCAGAACATGAAAGGAAGCAAAGCAAAACCTTTTACTCGAAGGTAGTTTCATATAGCAAATTTTGTCACAAATTACAATACAATATTGAATGCCTACCAAATGCCGATTCGGAGACACAGATAAATGACTATATTAATCTTTTCTGAGCACGCTGTTTATCCTAGTGAAACAAGCAGATGCTAATGTGCATGAACATCCTCTCTAAAAAAAAATGCACGAAGAGGATGTGATTACCTGAATCTGGTCAGCCAGCTCCACCCCTAGCTTATCAACTTGTATGCAATGGATATGACCAAAATTGATGTTGCTTATCGTTAGCACCTCTCCACGACAGTAGGTCCGTTGTTGATATTCAGAGCATTGCACCATACCTTGTATGACTGCTCATTCTCATGTTTCTCTTTCTGCCTATATCAATGTTTCAGAGATAAACAAAACGTGTGAGTGCAAAGTATAATGAATTGACCACTGTATTTAGGGAAAGATAAAATTATTGTTTATGTAACTGGCCGTACTTTTGATCTTTGCTACGCAGCTGCATGTTCTTCTTGATTTTCTTGGAGAGATGAACAAATTGATTGCTTGTGAGGAGCTCCTTGCTGACAGTTCCACGGAGGTATATTTGGTTCCTCTGCAATCAAATGGTAATGGTGTCAGTGTGTGCTTCTAAATAATTTTGAGACATGAAAAAAACATATGGTTCTATGTTAGGACTGGATTGACCATCAATCGTCCAAGCAGAACACTGCATATTCCAAAGAGATCACTGGTTAATCTGGTTTACATCAACATATATGCTGCGTTGTTCTCGAGGTCCCACAAGAATATAGTCTCTAAAAGCATCTTCAGTTTCCTTGCATCAACATATATCCATTTTTCATTTAGAAATTCTGTGCCCAGTTCATAAAATATATACAAAATATACTGATCATTTTTTCAGTGGGACAGACTACGTAAATTTGTTGGATGTACATACTATTTCGTTGGTTAGATATAAAGTGTTCAATGGCATTGTTATTTACGGGTATAATCCAATGTTTCAAATAACTGAAGTACAATTCAGCAAGATAAAAGTGAAGATTCGAGCCTCAACCTGCAACAGCCTACTCATGTGGCCACACTCCATCTTGTCCTCCACTCCAATCCCTTGGGAACCAACTGTGTAAATGGTGTATACATAACAACAAATAGATCACATGCAACAAACTGAAAAACCAGATACGTCCAATATCTGGAACAAATAAGGAAAATAGGGGAGGGGTGGATCGACCAGGCCACCATACCTCTAGATTAGAGACCTCCTCGCTGGAGTGACGGAGGTCGCCGCGGCGCCCTGCCGGGGCTCTCTCGCACCGCCCCTGGTGAAGGTCGCCGCGCCGCCCTATCCCGCCGGCCCCTATGGAGGTCGCCCGCGCTGCCCTCCCGCGCCAGCGGCCCCTGCCGAAGGTCGAACATGCATCCCATCGCCCGCGCCGGCAGTTTCAGAGAGGGACGCGGTGGAGGCAAAGGGGCTGGCGGCAGGGATGGAGGCAGCGGCCGCCGCGCGCCAAGGGAGAGTGCGGGGTGGAGATGGGAGGGCACAGAAGGGGATTGGAGGAGGAGGCGCTGGAGGGGATTGGAGGAGGAGGAGGCGCTGGAGGGGATTGGAGGAGGAGGCGCGTGAGGGATTGGTGGAGGGCTAGGGTTTTTTCACTGTGAGCCACAAATTTATATGGGACAGTGCAAAATATCTACGGCTGAGATTCGCTGCGAGGCACGATCCGATGGTCAGCATCTCAAAGCGCTGTGAGACCCCCATTGAAGGAGATATGCCCTAGAGGCAATAATAAAATGGTTATTATTTATATCTTTATGTTTATAATAAATGTTTATATATCATGCTATAATTGTATTAACCGAAACATTAGTACATGTGTGATATATAGACAAACAAAGAAGTCCCTAGTATGCCTCTTAACTAGCTTGTTGATTAATGGATGATTAGTTTCATAATCATGAACATTGGATGTTATTAATAACAAGGTTATGTCATTGTATGAATGATGTAATGGACACACCCAATTAAGCGTAGCATAAGATCTCGTCATTAAGTTATTTGCTATAAGCTTTCGATACATAGTTACCTAGTCCTTATGACCATGAGATCATGTAAATCACTTGTACCGGAAAGGTACTTTGATTACACCAAACACCACTGCGTAAATGGGTGGCTATAAAGGTGGGATTAAGTATCCGGAAAGTATGAGTTGAGGCACATGGATCAACAGTGGGATTTGTCCATCCCGATGACGGATAGATATACTCTGGGCCCTCTCGGTGGAATGTCGTCTAATGTCTTGCAAGCATATGAATAAGTTCATAAGAGACCACATACCACGGTACGAGTAAAGAGTACTTGTCAGGAGACGAGGTTGAACAAGGTATAGTGTGATACCGATGATCAAACCTCGGACAAGTAAAATATCGCGTGACAAAGGGAATTGGTATCGTATGTGAATGGTTCATTCGATCACTAAAGTCATCGTTGAATATGTGGGAGCCATTATGGATCTCCAGATCCCGCTATTGGTTATTGGTCGGAGTGAGTACTCAACCATGTCCGCATAGTTCGCGAACCGTAGGGTGACACACTTAAAGTTGGATGTTGAAATGGTAGAACTTGAATATGGAATGGAGTTCGAATATTTGTTCGGAGTCCCGGATGTGATCCCGGACATCACGAGGAGTTCCGGAATGGTCCGGAGAATAAGATTCATATATAGGATGTCATTTTATGTGAATAAAATGATGCGGAAGGTTCTATGGAAGGTTCTAGAAGGTTCTAGAAAAGTCCGGAAGAAACCACCAAGGAAGGTGGAGTCCACAAGGGACTCCACCTCCATGGCCGGCCAGCCTAGTGGGGTGGAGTCCCAAGTGGACTCCACCATAGGGGGCCGGCCACCCCCACATGGGAGGTGGGAATCCCACCTTTGGGTGGGAGTCCTAGTTGGGCTAGGTTTCCCCTCCTATGGAAGGTTTTGGTTTCGGGTCTTATTCGAAGACTTGGACACCAACACTTGGGATCCACCTATATATAGAGGCCAAGGGAGGGGGCCGGACACACCAAAGCCACAAGCTTGGCCGCCCCCCATAGTGGCCGGCCACCCCCTCTCCCCAAACCCTAGCGCCCCGCTCCTCCACCATATCCCGCACGCTTAGCGAAGCTCCGCCGGATTTCTCCACCGCCACCCACACCACGCCGTCGTGCTGTCGGATTCAAGAGGCCTACTTCCGCTGCCCGCTGGAACGGGGAGGTGGACGTCGTCTTCATCAACAACCGAACGTGTGACCGAGCACGGAGGTGCTGCCCGTTCGTGGCGCCGGAACCGATCGTGATCAAGATCTTCTACGCGCTTTTGCAAGCGGCAAGTGAACGTCTACCGCAGCAACAAGAGCCTCCTCTTGTAGGCTTTGGAATCTCTTCAAGGGTTAGTCTCGACAATCCCCTCGTTGCTACCGTCTTCTAGATTGCATCTTGGCTTGGATTGCGTGTTCGCCGTAGGAAAATTTTTGTTTTCTATGCTACGTTATCCTACAGTGGTATCAGAGCCGTGTCTATGCATAGATGGTTGCACGAGTAGAACACAATGGTTTTGTGGGCGTTGATGCTCTTGTTATCTTTAGTTTGAGTACTTTGCATCTTTGTGGCATAGTGGGATGAAGCGGCTCGGACTAACTTTACATGACCGCGTTCATGAGACTTGTTCCTCGTTCGACATGCAACTTGTATTGCATAAGAGGCTTTGCGGGTGTCTGTCTCTCCTACTATAGTAAAGATTCAATTTACTCTTCTATTGACAACATTAGTATCAACGTTGTGGTTCATGTTCGTAGGTAGATTAGATCTATAACGAAAACCCTAAACCACGTAAAATATGCAAACCAAATTAGAGCGTCTAACTTGTTTTTGCAGGGTTTGGTGATGTGATATGGCCATAATGTGATGATGAATATGTATGAGATGATCATTATTGTATTGTGGCAAGGAGCCTTATGGTTGTCTTTAAATTTCATGTTGAGTAGTATTTCAAAGTAGTTGTAATAGTTGCTACATGGAGGACAATCATGAAGACGGTGCCATTGACCTTGGTGCTTCGCCGACGATGATGGAGATCATGCCCGAAGATGATGGAGATCATATCCGTGCTTTGGAGATGAAGATCAAAGGCGCAAAGACAAAAGGGCCATATCATATCACATATGAACTGCATGTGATGTTAATCCTTTTATGCATCTTATTTTGCTTAGATCGCGACGGTAGCATTATAAGATGATCCCTCACATTAATATCAAGATAATAAAGTGTTCTTCCCTCGTATGCACCGTTGCATTGTTCGACGTTTTGAAGCATCTCGTGATGATCGGGTGTGATAAACTCGACATACAACGGGTGTAAGCCATGTTGCACACGCGGAATACTTGGGTTTGCTTGACGAGCCTAGCATGTACAGACATGGCCTCGGGACAACGGAAACCGAAAGGTTGAACACGAGTCATATGGATGATATGATCAACATGTTGATGTTCACCATTGAAGCTACATCATCTCACGTGATGATCGGTTTTGGTGTAGTGGATTTGGATCGTCTACCACTTAACAACTATGAGGGATGTTGTAATAAGTGGGAGTTCATTAGTAATTAGATTAAAACATGAACTAATTATCATAAACATAGTTTGAGTAGTATTTTGAATTAATTTTGTAGTATTGGCATCCGTTTACTACTATGCGCTAGTCTTGTAATTGAGATAGAAATACTGTTAAAATCTGACAAGAAACTTTACGGTTTGGTACCGTATTGTTAAAGAATCAAGATTAATTAAGTCCTATTGCAAACTTTTAGTAAACCTCACATTGTTGATTCAAAGAGTTATAGTTTCAATTAGTACCTAAAGTTATCTTGTCTCCATAAAACTTGAAGTTCAAATTTGTTTGAAAAGTAAGGAGCTGAAAATTTAGTTTTCAGAAATAATCAAGGTATGAGATATATGTGATATCTAAGACCTTATTACAAGATAATAGAATATAATTTGGTGAGACTACATAAACTCATAAGTTTTATGGGAATGTATGAAGGTTGAAGACGCCGGCGTCACAATCCTCCAACTATTGGGGCACTAACAATATTCGCATATCCATGAAGTGACCATCCTTAATATGCACCGTTATTAAGACTCGTCGTTTCGAAGCATCACGTGATGATCGGGTGTGATAGATTCTACGAGTGCATACAACGGGTGCAAGCTAGATTTGCACATGCAAATACCAAGGTTAAAACTTTACGAGCCTAGCATGTACAGACATGGTCTCGGAAAGTCGTCATGATATGATGGATAAAATTATGAGTGAAATTGTTCATCATATTACAAAGTTACTAATAGTGAAATCTGGAACACTTGTCATATGATGATCAACTTCAAAGTAAGAACCTCAAGGTTATTGGTATTTGACCAACAAACCTAGAAGTTATTGAAGTTGATATGTTTCTCTGAATAATGAGGAAAGCTAAAAGAGAAACTGCAAAAGATATTTTGGCAAAAGAAAAGACTAGAAAGTCTAGCTCAGGTGTATATAAATGATATACATGTTATGGTTGTATTTCTAGTTAAGTCACACTATGAAATTCTTGGGTATTAGTACTATATTGGTTGGTATGAAGTGTCATACAAAACAACACAATACAAGAATACAATGGCCTAAGTGACTGACAAGGAATATGATAAGAATGTTCGCCTGGAACAAAATAAAGTGTTATTATGTTCGTCGTTAGCATTCTATCTAGCCCTTAGAATTTATAATAAAGAACTTAATAATTGTTATTTTGCTCTGGTCAAATGAAAACAATGAGTTGTTCAAATTATGACATTACTCCATATACGATGGATAAATTATTATAAATCTTAATGGTGAAACACACATACATAACACTGACGCTAAAATGCCATAAGGCAAATGATTTGAATTCTACTTATTTGTGGAACCGCCGTTTAGGTCATGTTAGAAAGGAACGCATGAAGGAACTCCATGCAAATGGATTTTTGGAGTCATTTGATTTTTGAATCATTTGGCGCTTGCAAATCTTTTCTAAAGAGAATGATTAAAATACCGTTCATAGGCCAAAAGTAGAACGGACAACTAACTTAGTGAAAAATACATGATGATGTATGTGGTTCACTGGGCATAGTTGTGTGCGGGAGATTCTTCTACTTCATGAAAACTTTCAACAATGAATTGAGTATATATATGTGGATATATTCAATAAGGAAGAAGTTTGAAACATTTGAATGGATTCAAATAAATTTCAGTATGAAGTGGAAATCATCGTAATAGAAATCAAATATCTATGATTGGATCATGGTGGAAATATTTGAATTACGAGTTTTAGCGAACATCTAAGAGAGTTATGAAATTGTTCTACAACTTACGTTTCTTGGAGTATCATAGTGATGATGAAGTATCCAAGAGATATATCCAAATTTTGTTGGATCAATGATGAGATAAAATATTGATGCCATTATATTTTTGTGGATTATGCTTTAGTGACTACGCTTTTACACTGAATAGAGCATCATCATGATCCGTTGAAATGACACCATACAAGTTATGGCATGGGTATAAACCCTAATAGTCAACCAAAATCGGATGAATGTCTTTGTTGGTTATCCCATAGATTTAATTGGGAATTCTTCCCACGAGACAAAGACAAAAGTGTTTGTCAATGTTTCTTATTTCCGAGAAATTGTTTCGAGTGAAGTATTTGAGTGGGAGGACAATATAATTTGGTAAGGTTTATGAACCTAAGCATAATGATCAGAGTAGCGCAGCATCGGAATTGGTTTCGGAAGCGGCCACGACGATCATGGCTCTCATGACTACAAAGTGTTTTAGCCATGGAGATCGAAGTACATATTGAACCTTGTAGGTATGGTTTACTTTGTGATCAAATAAATGATTTGTGGACAAAGGATTGATTTTGAACAATGATAAACCAACTACAAACAAAGAAGTTATGATGGGCCCTGACTCCGTTAAAATGGCTATACGCCATAAAATCCAAGATAGATGAATACTTTTTGAAAGTAAATGGATCTATGAAATTGATGGACTTGGATGAAATATCCTTGAAGAAGCTCAACTTATTGAAAAGTTGTTTACGACAAAGTTCAAAGAGTTGACTACGATAAGATTAGATCTTCCGTAGCAATGCTTATAGTCTATGTGGATTATTCTAGTAATCACTACATATTTCTTTTATGAGATATGTTAGTAGGATGGCAAAATACACTACTTAACAGAAGTGTATATTAAAGGTGTATACTAGATACAAACCAAGAGTTTTGCTGGTCCGTGAAATACTAGATAGGTATACGAACTTCAATTGGATGAAGTAAGTATCGCGGAGTTTGAATCTTCACTGGATGAAATAGTCAAAGAGTTTTTGATTTCATCAGAGACGATGAAGAGGCTTGCATTTGCAAGAAATTAAGTGGGAGCGCTGAGACATATTTATAATACTTATGTAGAAGACATATAGTTGGTTATAAATAATGTAATTACATACTTGATTAAAAGGTTTCATTGAAAATTAACTTCAATGAAAGGATATGGACTAAAACATATTTAGTGTCAAGATCTATGAAGATAGATTGAAACACATAATAAGTTTAAGTCAAAGTACATAGAATGGATATTGAAATAGTTCAATATAGAAATATTAAGAAAATGTTCTTGTCATGTGAAAGTTTAACAAGACTTGAGTGTATCTGACACTCGATGAGTAAAAATACATGAGTGATTTTAGATCACAAATAAAATGTACAAAATCAGATATCTTGTGCTCTAAAATGTTATGAGCATATACCGGAATGATTCATAAGATGATCATAGGACGACAGTAAGAATATCCTTGAGTACTTTAGAAGAACTAAGGATATACATATATATTTTTGTATGAAGAAATGACAAACAAATCGCTGTAAGGTGTTACACCGATATTTATTTTGTCACATATCAAAATAGAATTTCAATCTCAAATTAGACTAAGTGTTGTTTTAAAGGTAGCACAATGAACTAGAAGTTGTCTATGTTAGATTTAGAAGAGTTCTAAATATTGTGATGGATTCTACAAACGAAGGCAGAGTATGTCATTTGTTTTGACAAATGACTGAGGATGTTGAGTCAAGAAGTTCTTTGAGAACTTGGTGTAGTTTCGATAGTGTCAGAACTTTGAAGCTATATTGTATGTGACAATATTAGTGACTTATTTCAGACCGCGGAATTAAGGTTCCACCATAAGATCAAACATATTTAATGCCAACTCATTTGGAAATGAGTGATGCGTTGAGACGCAAATGAATTACAAAATACATACGTTTCTGAGCGTGTCAGATCCGTTGACTAAAAACCTCTCCCGTGAGCTATACATGATAAAGCACCATAAGGCCAAGGTGTTATATCTTTACAAATGTAAACTAGATTATTGACTCTAGTGCAAGTGGGAGACTGAAGGAGATATGCCCTAGAGGCAATAATAAAATGGTTATTATTTATATCTTTATGTTTATAATAAATGTTTATATATCATGCTATAATTGTATTAACCGAAACATTAGTACATGTGTGATATATAGACAAACAAAGAAGTCCCTAGTATGCCTCTTAACTAGCTTGTTGATTAATGGATGATTAGTTTCATAATCATGAACATTGGATGTTATTAATAACAAGGTTATGTCATTGTATGAATGATGTAATGGACACACCCAATTAAGCGTAGCATAAGATCTCGTCATTAAGTTATTTGCTATAAGCTTTCGATACATAGTTACCTAGTCCTTATGACCATGAGATCATGTAAATCACTTGTACCGGAAAGGTACTTTGATTACACCAAACACCACTGCGTAAATGGGTGGCTATAAAGGTGGGATTAAGTATCCGGAAAGTATGAGTTGAGGCACATGGATCAACAGTGGGATTTGTCCATCCCGATGACGGATAGATATACTGGGCCCTCTCGGTGGAATGTCGTCTAATGTCTTGCAAGCATATGAATAAGTTCATAAGAGACCACATACCACGGTACGAGTAAAGAGTACTTGTCAGGAGACGAGGTTGAACAAGGTATAGTGTGATACCGATGATCAAACCTCGGACAAGTAAAATATCGCGTGACAAAGGGAATTGGTATCGTATGTGAATGGTTCATTCGATCACTAAAGTCATCGTTGAATATGTGGGAGCCATTATGGATCTCCAGATCCCGCTATTGGTTATTGGTCGGAGTGAGTACTCAACCATGTCCGCATAGTTCGCGAACCGTAGGGTGACACACTTAAAGTTGGATGTTGAAATGGTAGAACTTGAATATGGAATGGAGTTCGAATATTTGTTCGGAGTCCGGATGTGATCCCGGACATCACGAGGAGTTCGGAATGGTCGGAGAATAAGATTCATATATAGGATGTCATTTTATGTGAATAAAATGATGCGGAAGGTTCTATGGAAGGTTCTAGAAGGTTCTAGAAAAGTCCGGAAGAAACCACCAAGGAAGGTGGAGTCCACAAGGGACTCCACCTCCATGGCCGGCCAGCCCTAGTGGGGTGGAGTCCCAAGTGGACTCCACCATAGGGGGCCGGCCACCCCCCACATGGGAGGTGGGAATCCCACCTTTGGGTGGGAGTCCTAGTTGGGCTAGGTTTCCCCCTCCTATGGAAGGTTTTGGTTTCGGGTCTTATTCGAAGACTTGGACACCAACACTTGGGATCCACCTATACAAGGGGAGGGGGCCGGACACACCAAAGCCACAAGCTTGGCCGCCCCCCATAGTGGCCGGCCACCCCTCTCCCCAAACCCTAGCGCCCCGCTCCTCCACCATATCCCGCACGCTTAGCGAAGCTCGCCGGATTTCTCCACCAGACACCACGCCGTCGTCTGTCGGATTCAAGAGGAGCTACTACTTCCGCTGCCCGCTGGAACGGGAGGTGGACGTCGTCTTCATCAACAACCGAACGTGTGACCGAGTACGGAGGTGCTGCCCGTTCGTGGCGCCGGAACCGATCGTGATCAAGATCTTCTACGCGCTTTTGCAAGCGGCAAGTGAACGTCTACCGCAGCAACAAGAGCCTCCTCTTGTAGGCTTTGGAATCTCTTCAAGGGTTAGTCTCGACAATCCCTCGTTGCTACCGTCTTCTAGATTGCATCTTGGCTTGGATTGCGTGTTCGCCGTAGGAAAATTTTTGTTTTCTATGCTACGTTATCCTACACCCATAGGGGGCATCTATTATACCTTTAGATAACACACCTCTTCTTCACTTGCCAATCTTCTGACGGGATATGGTGACAGCTAGGTATCCTCGCCGCGGCCGTGTAGAAACTTTGGTAAGTCGACTCCCACCCGCGTTTCTTTTATTGTCGGCAACGAGAGCGTATCGATCCACTCAGTGAGGTTTTCATTTTATTTTTTGAATAAAAGATCGACTTGCTCCCTTGGCTTTTTTTGAGCGGAAAAGCGCGCTCTTTATTTAAAACTTTAACATCAGTACATAAAGATTGCCGGATAAACTCCGGAACAACACCATAAAAACTAGAAAAACTAGATAGTTCACTGGAATGAGCTAACTGATGAGCCGCAGTATTCAAACCACGAGGAATATGCTTGGAAGCTGCAAGACTGAAAAGATGTCGCCATCAATTTGATATCTGCCACTACTGCACCCAGGCCCGATCGATCCATCGCTGGATCATTAAGCCTATGGATCAGGGACATATAATGAGATGCCACAATTAGAAACCGATGACCCTGAGTGTGCGCAAAAGAGAGAGCTCGCCTGATGGCTAGCGCCTCCGCCAGCTCTGGTGTCGTGACCTCTGGGAGATGATCACTGAAGCCTGCCAAACATTCTCCTTGATGGTCCAGGATCACAGCACCAATACCCATACGTTGAGATGATGCAAAAATAGCGGCGTCTACATTCATCAAGATAGTGCCGTCCGGCGACGGAGTCCATTTCAAAGGTGATGACGTTGACTCACACCGGGAAGCCCGGGGCTTCTTGAAGCAATGCAGAACCACCATATCAACATATGCCTTGATCTTCTCGAAAATTCTTCGAGGGTGTATAATCCCCTCATTATTCCTCGCATCATTCCTAGCCTCCCATAAATGCCAGAAGGTCAAAGAAATAGCTGTTGTCTGAACACCTGAACATATCTCAAGCACATCAAACAGCCACTGGCGAGGTGATAGGAAGAAACGACGTTGGAGATGAATGCCATAACAATCCTTAATGGTATCCCAAACCTCCTCAGCATAGCTGCAGAAAAGAAAGGTATGTTCTACACGTTCCACCCGGTTGCAGAAAATGCAGGTATCGGGTGCTGGTATATGTGTCCGACAAAGTTGAAATCCAGTCGGAAGACAATCATGGGAAAATCTCCATAAAATAATTTTCATCTTCTGTGGCGCATTGATTGCCCATAATCTTTTCCATCCCTTCTCTTCTTCACATTGTCGTGAGCTAGAACCCTTGCGGGGATTACTTCTTGCACAATGAAACTGCTCAGTACGTGCTAAATTGTAAGCTGAACGTACAGTGTAGCATCCAGATTTTGTGAAGGACCATGATACAAAGTCCTTCTCACTGTGTAAACTGATAGGTACAGTTAGGATCTTACGCACGATCTGTTCCTGGAATACTTCACGTAGCCGCACTTCATTCCAACTCCTGGACTCACTATTTATCAATGTATCAACAGTTTGTCCATCAGATAAAGGAACCATCGGGTTCACTAAATAGGCCGGGTGTCAGGGATCCATTTATCCTTGGTGATTTGAATTGTCGATCCGTTTCCCACACCCTAGCGAATACCCCTGGATAGAAGATCCTTCCCAAACATTAGACTCCGCCAAGTATATGAAGTAGTTCTCGGACATGACGCAGACCAGAAGCTTCCATTCGGGTAGTATCTTCCTTTCAGAACCTTAGCACACAACGAATTTGTGACACGCCAACATTGTTTCCGAGCATCGCTTGATTAAAAAGAGACATATCACGGAAACCCATACCGCCAAGCGATTTTGGTGTTGAGAGCCACTCCCACGAGCGCCAGTGCATTTTCTTCTTCCCGTTCTCCACTCCCCACCACGAATTTGAGATTGTACATCTCATAGTATCACATGTGCCAACCGGGAGCTCCAAACAGTTCATGACATGAGTAGGAATAGCCTGAATGATGGATTTCAGAAAAGTTTCTTTTCCCGCCCTCGACATTGGCCTCTCTGTATATCCATTTGATCTATTCCACATACGATCTGGCAAGAACTTGAAGGTGCTAGTTGGTGATCGTCCCACATGCGTGGGCATACCCAAATAGGTCTCCTGCAGCGCCTCATTCTGCACCTCAAGCTTGGCCTTGACATATAATTTAATGGCCTCCTTGCAGTGGGAGCCAAAAAACACTGACGATTTTTGCAGATTGATCTTTTGCCCTGTGCCTGCATAATAAGTATTAAGTGTTTCCTTCCGGGCCGCCACACTACAGGGGTCACTTTTTGCAAAAAATATACTATCATCTGCGAACAATAAGTGAGAGATAGCTGGTCCATTTCTCCCATTCTTGATGCCACTCAAAGCACCACTATTCTGCATGGCATTCAACAAAAAGGAGAGTCCTTCAGTGTATAACAGAAAGAGGTACGGACTGATCGGATCTCCTTGACGAATGCCTCGCGAGGGTACAACCGGCATGGTAAAGTCTCCATTGACTCGCACTGCATAACGAACAGACGTGACACATCTCATGATCGAGCTAATCCATGTCGGGTCAAAACCAAGCTTCTCTAAACAACCATGGAGATAGACCCACTCCACACGGTCGTATGCCTTCATCGTGTCAATCTTCAAGGCGAAGTGTGGCTGCTTGGACTGTTGTTTACGAATGGTGTGCAAACACTCAAATGCCACCAAAGCATTGCATGAGCGAATCAATTAGGCTTCTCCTTAATTTGCCTATCTAGCTACAGCAGTACGTAGTACTACTAGGACTTAGTACTAAATCCTCCTTAATTAATTACACACAGCGATGATACATGCATGCATGCTAGCAAACGGGGGGAGCGAACCAACGCTCCCAGGACGCTTATTCGTTGCGAGAGAAAATGGAGTAGAAAACAAAGCATGCTACTACGAGGCAGGCTTACATAAAAGGTTACCCATTTGCAAGCAGAAAAAAGCATGCAAATTTCAGAATTTTCTTTAAGAACACAAAAAATTAAAATAGTGTCCGTGTCTACTGACTTTATACCGTAGATGAATGTTTTTGTTTGTTGATTTTGGTTGCTCATTAAGCATTTCGGTCGACACATGATTGTTTTTGTGGAATACGATGCTATTGCCTAACTGCTACATTTGTTTGCTGGAATAATTTGTGAACATTGCAAGTAGTACTACTCCCTCTATACCGGTTTACTGGGCTTATTGTGAATTTGGAGAAATACAAAAATTTAGGGCTTGATTCGGCGATTAATACGTGTGATTAACTCCTTAGAATCCGGCATTGCTTTATTTCCGCTGATTTCCCACCGCTCGGTGCATGCAAAATAAGCAGGACCACCCAATGCATGCGATCAATTTAGAAGCAGTAACCAAAACAACCAATGCATGCGCTTAATTCCCTTAGAACGTGGGCATGGATCTGCTCTTTAGCATTCTCTCAATAACTACCGCACGGATTGATGGGAAAAGCACGATTACCCACCCCTTCAAACAACAAAGATCGCCCAATCCGTGATTACCTAAATCGCAGCGCTAGCTGTACTAAGCCCAATAAACCGGTATGGAGGAGTACCAAGGATGGGGGGGGGGGGTAACAAACACACCACAGAGAAAAGACGATGAAAAGAAGAAAGAGAGAGAGGGGAATGTACCACTAAGCCAGAAAACCCTTGGGCTAATCCCTGGGAAGAAAACCTGATGGCGCATTCCTCAGGCCTAAACACACTTATTTACAAGCAGGAGAGCATACAATACACTCTATCCATCGTAGGTGAGGCATGCCTCTCTGAGGCAGCCACCTGTTGCCCACGTTGTTGTACTCTATAGGAAAAAAAAATCAACATTTTGGGCTATAGTTGGGGAGGCAAATGGGCCAAATTTCCATGGATCCTTCAAGAAATGTATGTGGGCCCACCCCCGAATCCTTCATAGCTACGGCACTGGTCGCCGTGGACAAATGTGGAGTCCTTCCCATCGCCGAACATAGCGATGTTCATCTCTCCTTGGGCACTACGATGTTCTCCATGTAGTTGCCAACAACACCACCTTCCGGATACACATTAAGGCTTTCCGAATACACGTCAAGGCTGGCCACTACGTGGAGAAAGCCTTGACGTGTATCTGGAAGGTGGTGTTGCTGCCGACTGGTGCAGCATCGACGGCCGCCGATATGGTCAGATGTGTGCCAGAGCCATCTGCATGCTGCAACCACAAACGTGGCATCTCCTGCTAGCAAACGAAGGCCCGCCCCCTCCCATCATGGACCGGCTGCAAAAGCACACAAGGGAGGCGAGCAAATTAAATAATGTGGCGTGTTGTCATCGTGGCCGTGAAATGTGAAGTAGTGTTGTGAACTAACCGAGTGTAGGTAACAAGGAGTCGCAACCGTTGGCTTATTTATACATCGTTGGCTTTCTCCCACCGACATAATTGTTGCTAATATTTAGTACCAATGGTTATATTGCTTTTGGTTGCGTAAATTTTAAACTTTTTCGACTTTGGACGAGGATTTTGATGTAACACATAAGATTAGGGACACACAGACATGCAAACAAACACACCACAAAGAGAAGACAGATGAAAAGAAGAAAGAAAGAGAGAGGGCAATGTACCACTAAGCCAACAAACCCTTGGGCTAATCCATGGGAAGAAAACCTGACCGCGCATTCCCTAGGCCTAAACACACTTATTTACAAGCAGGAGAGCGTAACACATGCCTCTTTGAGTCCTAGGTGACGCCTGCCTCTCTGAGTCAGCCACTTGTTGCCCATGTTGTTGTACTCTATTGGAAAAAATTTCAACATTTTGGGCCATAGTTGGGGAGGCAAACGGGCCAAATTCCCATGGATCCTTCAAGAAATTTATGTGGGCTGGAGGGGCGGTGCCCCCCCTCCGAATTCTTTATAGCTACGCCACTAGTCGCCGTGGACGAAGGTGGAGTCCTTCCCATCGCCGGATACGGCGATGTTCATCTTCTCCTTGGGCATGCCGATGTTCTCCACGTAGTTGCCTGCAACACCACCTTCCGGATACACGTCAAGGCTGTCTCCACATAGTGGCCAGCCTTGACGTGTTTGCCGTGTATCCGGAAGGTGGTGTTGCTGCTGACTGGTGCATCAGCGATGGCCGCCGATATGGTCAGATGGTCTGCATGCTGCAACCACAAACGACGGCCCGCCCCCTTCCACCATGGATCGTCCGGAGAAGAACACAAGGGAGGTGGGCAAATAAAATAATGCGCCGTGTTGTCATCGTGGCCGTGAAAAGGAGACGCAATGGTTGGCCTTCTATTTATAGATCGTTGGCTTTGTCCCACCGACATAACTATTGCTAATATTTAGTACCAATAGTTATATTACTTTTGGTTGCGTAAATTTTTAAATTTTCCAACTTTGGACGTGGATTTTGTTGCACCCCGTGTGCCCTTCTTTCAGAAAATTTGAAATTCGTACTTTTGAGTTTTATAAAAATAAATATCTTTCCAAAACATGTATACATTGTTCATATATCCATGCGAAGTGTCAGTGGAAAACTCATAATAATTCGGGTTGTAGGAAAAAAAACTAGTTTCTAATTGTATATATCGTGTGAGGGAACACGGATGCCAGAGGTCTTGATACAACCTTTTGGAGATTCGACGAAGGCGGCAAGTGCGTTCGGGATCTGAGACAACATGCACAAACTCAAGGAGTTTACTCAGGTTCAGGCGGCCCGGAGGCTAACTATCCAACTTGTAACATCCCAGAAATTCAAAACAAAATAAATAAATTTCCCTAGTTCCAAATTTTGGAACCAACAATTTTTTTTATTAAATTTGAAATAATCTTAAACCCTAAACCCCACCCCTCTTTTCATCATCCAAGTTAAAATAAAATAAAAGGAAGTTAAATAAGAAAAAGGCATATGTGCCTATGGCTATTTTTATAAATCTTTACCCTAAACTCCTCTACTTTGTTTAGTTGTTTGGAAAACCATTATACACCCTATCTAGTACTTATCAAACCTAATTCAAGTTGTTTCCAAAAAAAAGAAACTAAAAATGCCATAGAGGCATATGTGAGTAAAATAGCAAATTTGTGAATTTGAGAAGCTTGACCCTAGGACTTGTTGTGAATGGTTGGATCACCCCTATATACCATTTCAACACTCCACAACCTTTTGGGTCAAGCCAAGTCAAATCAAAATTCAAATGCAACATATGCATAGAGGCATATGTGGCACATAGCCATTTCACCAAACTTTGCCCTATGACTTTAAACCATGACCAAATGATGTGAAACCTTCTCCAAACCTAATATAACCCTAAATTAACCCTAACCCATGCCCAAGTAAAGCAAGGTGAACAATTTACAAAAATAATAAAGTTTGACACATCATCTTTTATGTGTTATGGCAATTTTTGCAAATCTTTAAACAAGACCATTTGAAATGGTTTCAATGGTTTGGAAATGTTTCTAAACTAATAAGAATCACATTAGAGTTAGCAAAAGTCAAATTAAATGGAGAGAAATTAAATAGGGAGAAAATCCCAATTTCACTCACATACACATTATGCCAAATTACAAATCTTCACTCTAGGCCATAATTGCTTGCTCTCTTGCTTGTAGAATACCTAAATATGATAAACTAACACAATTGCATCAATGAAACCAGAATCAAACCAAGGGAAATCTCAAAATCTTCACACATATGATAATGGTCATATGTCACCAAAATATTTTCTTCACTACTTTACCCCTCTGGTTTTCTCTATTCTTAAACTAAACTTGGTAAACCAAAGCCATGTCATCCAAGACCATGTCAAGGTGAGTAACTTTCATGTTGACCACCATGGCCAGAGTTGACTAGGTTGACCAGTATGATTGTGACAAGTAGTAATGTTGAAACAAAGAGAAGATCATCTCACTTTTGCCATCTCACAAATCTTCACCAAATTGACCACCACCACCATTCTTTCTCTTTAATTATATGATTGAGCTCCACCAAAAACAAATCCAAAATTCGACCAAAAGTTTCATGCGGCCATTTACTCAAACACTTGGCAGGCATCAGTTCAGATTTCACACACACCCATTTACACACTGGTTCTTAGCCTAAACCACTTTGATCCTTGATCATTGCTGCTCCTGTACCTCCCCTGCATCAAGCCATGTACTGGTTTGGTCGATTAAAGCCAAGAAATGATCACCATTGCACCATGCCGGCCATGAGAACATCACCATGCCACTCATGGTTATTCTTCCTCTCTGGCCCCTTGTACCATGTCAACTAGGTAGCCCACTCCTCACTGAACCTGTTGGTACCATCCCTGGCTGAAGCCACGCACGGCATTGGCCACACGAAGCGTGCCCAGACGCAAACCTGCCAGGCACGCGGTGAGCGCGCCCTGGCATGGCACTGGACGCCGCAGTACATCTCCTCGCCTGGACGCGCTCGTCCTCCTTGATACGTCTCCAACGTATCGATAATTTCTTATGTTCCATGCTACTTTATTGATGATACCTACATGTTTTATGCACATTATATGTCATATTTATGCATTTCTGGAACTAACCTATTAACAAGATGCCGAAGAGCGACTTGTTTCTGCTTTTTGGTTTCGAAATCCTAGTAAGGAAATATTCTCGGAATTGGACGAAATCTTCGCCCAGGGTCCTATTTTTGCACGGAGCTTCCAGAAGAAGGAGAGTCGAAGTGGGGCCACGAGGTGGCCGGGGGGTGGCCCGGCCCTGGCCGCGGCGGCCCCCCTGGGCCCTCGTGCCGCCTCTTGACCTGCCCTTTCGCCTACAAATAGCCTCCGTCGCGAAACCCCCAGTACCGAGAGCCACGATACGGAAAACCTTCCGACGCCGCCGCCGAATCCCATCTCGGGGATTCAGGAGATCGCCTCCGGCACCATGCCGGAGAGGGGATTCATCTCCCGGAGGACTCTTCATCGCCATGATCGCCTCCGGAGTGATGAGTGAGTAGTTCACCCCTGGACCATGGGTCCATAGCAGTAGCTAGATGGTCGTCTTCTCCTTGTTGTGCTTCATTGTTGGATCTTGTGAGCTGCCTAACATGAACAAGATCATCTATATGTAATTCTATATGTTGTGTTTGTCGGGATCCGATGGATAGAGAATACTATGTTATGGTGATTATCAATCTATTGTTTATGTGTTGTTTATGATCTTGCATGCTCTCCGTTATTAGTAGAGGCTCTGGCCAAGTTTTTGCTCTTAACTCCAAGAGGGAGTATTTATGCTCGATAGTGGGTTCATGCCTTCATTGACACTGGGACAGTGAGAAAGTTCTAAGGTTGTGATGTGCTGTTGCCACTAGGGATAAAACATTGATTCTATGTCTAAGGATGTAGTTGTCGATTACATTACGCACCATACTTAATGCAATTGTCTGTTGCTTAGCAACTTAATATTGAATGGGGTTCGGATGATAACTGAAGGTGGACTTTTAGGCATAGATGCGGTTGGATGGCGGTCTATGTACTTTGTCGTAATGCCCAATTAAATCTCACTATATTTATCATATCATGTACATGCATTGTTATGCCTTTCTCTATTTGTCAATTGCCCGACTGTAATTTGTTCACCCAACATGCTTTTATCTTATGGGAGAGACACCTCTAGTGAACTGTGGACCCGGTCCTATTCTTTACATAGCATACAATCTACTGCAATTGTGTTTTACTATTTTCTTGCAAACAATCATCTTCCACTCGATACGTTTAATCCTTTGTTTACAAGCGGGTGAGATTGACAACCTCACTTTCGTTGGGGCAAAGTACTTTGGTTGTGTTGTGGTTCCACGTTGGCGCCGGAATCCCTGGTGTTGCCGCATCACATTTCGCGACCATCAACCTTCAACGTGCTTCTTGGCTCCTACTGGTTCGATTAAACCTTGGTTTCATACTGAGGGAAACTTGCTTCTATACGCATCATACCTTCCACTTGGGGTCCCAACGGACGTGTGCATCTACGCGTATCAAGCTAAATTTCTGGCGCCGTTGCCGGGGAGATCAAGACACGCTGCAGGGGAGTCTCCACTTCTCAATCTCTTTACTTTGTTTTTGTCTTGCTTTATTTTATTTACTACTTTGTTTGCTGCACCTAAACAAAACACACAAAAATTAGTTGCTAGTTTTACTTTATTTACTGTCTTGCTCTCTATATCGAAAACACAAAAAAATTAGTTACTTGCATTTACTTTATCTAGTTTGTTTTATTTACCGTTGCTAAAATGAATACCCCTGAAAATACTAAGTTGTGTGACTTCACAAATGCAAATAATAATGATTTCCTATGCACACCTATTGCTCCACCTGCTACTACAGCAGAATTCTTTGAAATTAAACCTGCTTTACTGAACTTGGTTATGAGAGATCAATTTTCTGGTGTTAGTTCTGATGATGCTGCTGCCCATCTCAATAATTTTGTTGAACTTTGTGAAATGCAAAAGTATAAGGATGTAGATGGTGATATTATTAAATTGAAAGTGTTTCCTTTCTCATTAAGAGGAAGAGCTAAAGATTGGTTGCTATCTTTGCCTAAGAATAGTATTGATTCATGGACTAAATGCAAGGATGCTTTTATTGGTAGATATTATCCTCCCGCTAAAATTATATCTTTGAGAAGTAGCATAATGAATTTTAAGCAATTAGATACTGAACATGTTGCTCAAGCATGGGAGAGAATGAAAACTTTGGTTAAGAATTCCCAACCCATGGACTGACTACTTGGATGATCATCCAAACCTTCTATGCAGGACTAAATTTTTCTTCGCGGAATTTATTGGATTCAGCTGCTGGAGGTACCTTTATGTCCATCACATTGGGGGCGGCTACAAAACTTCTTGATGATATGATGATAAATTACTCTGAATGGCACACGGAAAGAGCTCCACAAGGTAAGAAGGTAAATTCTGTTGAAGAAACCTCTTCCTTGAGTGATAAGATTGATGTGATTATGTCTATGCTTGTGAATGGTAGATCTAATGTTGATCCAAATAATGTTCCTTTAGCTTCATTGGTTGCTCAAGAAGAAAATGTTGATGTGAATTTCATTAAAAACAATAATTTCAACAACAATGCTTATAGGAACAACTCTGGTAATAACTATAGGCCATATCCTTCGCTAATGGTAATGGTTATGGTAATTCTTATGGGAATTCTTACAACAATTATAGGAGTGTACCCTCTGGTCTTGAAGCCATGCTTAAAGAATTTATTAGTACAAAACTGCTTTTAACAAATCTGTTGAGGAAAAGCTTGATAAAATTGATACTATTGCTTCTAGAGTTGATAGACTTGCCTCTGATGTTAATCTTTTAAAATTGAAAGTTATGCCTAATAATGATATTGATAATAAGATTACTACTACAGCAAATGCCATCCAAGTTAGAATTAATGAGAATATAAGATTAATGGCTGAATTGCGTGCTAGGTGGGATAGAGAAGAAAATAAAAAACTAGCTAAAGAGAATAATGTAGCTAAAGTTTGGACTATTACCACCACTAGTAATGCTAATTCTTCACATGTTGCTGCACCTCCTACTATCAATGGTAAAATAATTGGTGTTGGCAATGTTTCTACTCCTAGTGCAAAGCGAACAAAACTGCCTGAAATTGCTAAACTGCTGAAACTGCTTGTGATAAAACTGCTGAAATTTTTTCCAACCTTGGGAACAATGATCCCATTGCTGTAGCTCATAATGATTTAGATTTTGATGATTGCCACATCTCTGAAGTTATAAAGTTCTTACAAAAACTTGCTAAAAGTCCTAATGCTAGTGCTATAAATTTAGCCTTTACAAAACATATTACAAATGCTCTCATAAAAGCTAGAGAAGAGAAACTAAAACTTGAAACTTCTATTCCTAGAAAGTTAGAAGATGGTTGGGAGCCCATCATTAAAATGAAATTCAATGACTTTGAATGTAATGCTTTATGTGATCTTGGTGCAAGTATTTCTGTTATGCCTAAAAAGATTTATGATATGCTTGACTTGCCACCATTGAAGAATTGTTATTTGGATGTTAATCTTGCCGATAATGTTAAAAAGAAACCTTTGGGGAGGATTGATAATGTGCACATTACGGTTAAGAATAACCTTGTCCCCGTTGATTTTGTTGTTTTGGATATCGAATGCAATGCATCTTGTCCTATTGTGTTGGGAAGACCTTTTCTTCGAACCGTTGGTGTTGTTATTGATATGAGGGAAGGTAATATTAAATATCAATTTCCTCTCAAGAAAGGTATGGAACACTTCCCTAGAAAGAGAATGAAGTTGCCTTTTGATTCTATTATTAGAACAAGTTATGATGTTGATGCTTCTACTCTCAATGTTACTTGATTTGCACTTTCTGCGCCTAGCTGAAGGCGTTAAAGAAAAGCGCTATGGGAGACAACCCATGTTTTTACTACAGCAATTTTTTTTGTTTTGTTGAGTCTTGGAAGTTGTTTACTACTGTAGCAACATCTCCTTATCATGTTTTTGTGCCAAGTAAAGTTTCTATGTCAAAGTTGATGTTATATTTGGGATCGCTGCGCAGAAACAGCATTGCTGTCTGTCACGAATCTGGGCACAGTTCTCTGTAGAAAATTCTTCTGCCAATTTACGAGCGTGATCCTCAGATATGTACGCAACTTTCATTAGTTTTGAGTTTTTCCATTTGAGCAAGTCTGGTGCCAGCTTTAAATTCGTCTTTACGGACTGTTCTGTTTTTGACAGATTCTGCCTTTTATTTCGCATTGCCTCTTTTGCTATGTTGGATTCATTTCTTTGATCCATTAATGTCCAGTAGCTTTATGCAATGTCCAGAAGTGAAAAGAATGATTGTGTCACCTCTGAATATGAGAATTATTAATTGTGCACTAACCCTCTAATGAGTTTGCTTGAAGTTTGGTGTGAAGGAAGTTTCAAGGGTCAAGAGAGGAGAATGATATACTATGATCAAGAGGAGTGAAAGCTCTAAGCTTGGGGATGCCCCGTGGTTCACCCCTGCATATTTTAAGAAGACTCAAGCGTCTAAGCTTGGGGATGCCCAAGGCATCTCCTTCTTCATCGACAACATCATCGGGTTCCTCCCCTGAAACTATATTTTTATTCACATCTTGTGTTCTTTACTTGGAGTTTGTTTTTGTTTTTGTTGTTTAAATGGATAATAATTGATTGTGGTGGGAGAGACACGCTCCGCTGTTGCATATGGACAAATATGTCCTTAGGCTTTACTCATAACTAGCGGGGTGACCCGCGCATTTGGGCGGCTAGACATTCTACAAATGTTATATTTTAATGGCACATTTCAGTAATTTAGAAAAAAACTTAATATTTATATATACCTTTAATTGTTTTAGAATTTTAATTATGTAACATGCTCATTGAATATTTTTCTCACATTATGATGTAAAATAATATGGTTTGAATACTGAATTTACTTAACTTTCATTGTGCTCTTAGATATTATCTTCTATTTTCCGCTGGCCGCATTTTTCATCTCACCGTTCTGCATCTTTTGAAATACATCATGTACACAATGTGTTTTGCTCGGTATGGATAAATTTTTCATAAAAACTTATATATATATTAATTGTATTTTGTTCAGCCATTTTCTCTGACGTATCTATTCAGTATAAATGCTCTTGGTCCACCTGGTAAAAATACGTTTGTCAACATTCCAACCACTATAAAGAACTCATCTCTACATCTCGTGAAATATCCCTTTCTAAGTGAGGCGACCCTACAGAAATCTCCAATCCATTGGATTTGGCGTCCATCTTCAATGCTTGCCAAGCCATGGTCTTGCAGGCGATGGTTGACCATGGTGTCGACGCTCGCGAATGGTCCACCGATGAGGCCACATGTCACCTTCCCTGATTTGGGAAGCTAGGAGAGGCCCTTGCAATCCGCAGCGGCGGCGCGCAGATTGGCATGCGGCACCTGGAGCACCCGCTTTGCTAGCAGGTCGACCTGCGGAGAGCGCAGCTACGCCAGGCCCCAAGGTCCGGGATGACACCAGGGCGACTGATTTGCACCGCCGCAGAACAAAAAATGTTAGTTTGCATGTATATTGTTATCTTTGTGAAACTAATACATTGTTAGCAGCAGAACATAGTTACATATCCATAGTGACTTGTCAAAACTATAGATATTTCTCTGTACGTAAGACTTTTAGCTTCTAGTCTTGTTTTCTTTCTCTGTACACAAGACTTTTTTCTTAAAATAATAAAATTTGCTGTGGGGCTTTTTGCCTCACAGTCATGCTTCAAAAAAAAAGCTATAGATATTTGACTTAATACTATTTAGGAAGTCATTACAATCAGCAAAATATAAAACAGTTGTACATTGTAAGAATATTTTTTGAAACTAATTCAAACAATGAGTTTTAGCTACCCAATTGCATAAATTTGTAGCATATCAATCGTAAAAAGAATATACTCTACCTTGTCCTCAGTTTTATAGGGATGCGTATAGGTTCTCAATCCAGGGGCTAGACTGCAGTGTTTTACTCTCAGCCCACCTAGTTCGAATGCTAGATTCAGCTTTAGTGTCCCGCATATTCTCCGTAGTTAAATATAGCTGGGTCCTTCCCCATTAATTCAGACAAAACAATTATAGGGATGGAGCGCGTACCTTCATCCATCAGCCTAGCATTCAGTTTGATTCTATTGATATAGTAGTTAGGTGTTCATGCATATTCTCCATAAAATAGATCTATGTAATATGGTATACCAGTCAATCATCCTTTGACAAAACTGCTGATCCAGTTGATATGACAATTTTCGTATCCAGACTGGCAGCTTGGCTTCCAGTGTCGTGTAGTTGTTGTAACCTTGAATCTGCTCACGCCTCCATCAATGTTTGCCTATAGTATTACAAAGAATCACTCAATTGAAGATTTTTGCCCCATCCGACTTCAGTCTAATAGATTTACAAAGGTTGATTTGAGTAGCCAATAATCTGCATGAAGAATTATACAAATTAATTCACATTCCCATGAATCTGATGAAAATATACAGTAGCCAATAATCTGCATTTAGAAAATATAGTATTGTACCCATATTGACAAAATCAACAGTTGTGCAATGGTAGTCTCCAATTTTTCAAATGGCAATATGTTCTGTGTTGCCTGGTTCTCCTCGTATACTACTATTTTTTTCAGTACACTGCAGTGTATTAAATTAGCAATTACCGAGCTAACCTGGAGACAGCTTCTGCTTGATGATCAAACCGTGCAAGCTGCAGCTATGTGGAATCGTGGAGCAAGAATCGGCCCAGTCAATGTGTCCCTGTGAAACGGCAATGTCTTGGGCGACCATGCTCCAGCTTCCTCTTGATGATCAAGCAATGCGTGCTGCAGCTACGTGGATTGTGGAGCAAGGATCTGCCGTGGCGCGGTACGATGGCGACGTCTTCCCCGGTGACGCCAGCTACATGGATAATTCTGATCGTCGCCACCATGGCCTGTAGTAAATGACACATGTTGGACTCCACTGTTCGATCACTTCATCGGTTCATCCTTGTTTAGATTACACGAACTGCTGAAGTCTTGTTAGATGACACATAGCCTTCACTGAAATTGGTTCTGCCAGTAAGTAGCTGCAAGATTGGAAGCTCTCGTGAAAAAAGATTGAAAGAAGCCAGTGTTTTGGGGGAGAAAGAGAGACGACGGGGAGAGACGATTGTACTGTAGTAGCATATCCATCGACATGCCGGCATATGGAGTAGAACCTGGGCCCGTAAAACAAACTGAGTAAATCCCCTAGCTAGCCGGCCGCTCGACATGACGACATGTGTAGAGGAGCCTGCCTGCGGGGAAGCTCTCCTGGTCCTGGCCACCATCAGGGCCGGACAACCACGTCCACGATGATCCACAATGGCCCCTCTAGATCTGGCAGCGCGAGGCCATCTTCTCTGATCGTAAATATGCCATTGGCATCATCCGATCTTGTTGAACGATCCCTCGCCTCCTGATTTTCCGTTTCTGCTCGTCATTGTTTCCGGCTCCTCGCACCGGCCTTGCGGTACGGACCCTAGGAGAGTTCCGGATCAGAACGAATTCGTCTTCTGTTATCCTTTCCGATGTAAACGGTTTTTGTTTTGGTGAAATCCGTCTTCTGTTATCGATTATAACAAATTTGTGGTAGGATTTCCGATCCAAACGTTTTTTTCGTGAAATCCGCTGATTACAAAGAGTCCGGGTTAGCTGTTTGAAGACCACGTGAGATCCAATTGACTAATTTGAACCATCAATAAGTTGTAACGCTAATTTATTAAATCCTGACCTTTTTTTTTGTGAAATCCGCTGATTCCGGGTCAGCTGTTTGAAGACCACGTGAGATCCAATTGACTAATCTCAACCATCAATATGCTGTAACGCTAATTTGTTAAATCCTGACCGTTCTTTGTCTTGTGTTTTAATTATATAATAGATGTTCAAGGCGAAGTTTCTTCTTCGTTAAATTGTTATATGGTTGGAATTGGAAAATGCTACATGTAGTAATTCTAAAATGTCTTGGATAATGTGATACTTGGCAATTGTTGTGCTCATTTTTAAGCTCTTGCATCATATACTTTGCACCCATTAATGAAGAAATACATAGAGCTTGCTAAAATTTGATTTGCATATTTGGTCTCTCTAAGGTCTAGATAATATCTAGTATTGAGTTTTGAACAACAAGGAAGACGGTGTAGAGTCTTATAATGTTTACAATATGTCTTTTATGTGAGTTTTGCTGCACTTGTTCATCCTTGAGTTTGCTTCAAATAACCTTGCTAGCCTAAACCTTGTATCGAGAGGGAATACTTCTCATGCATCCAAAATCCTTGAGCCAACTACTATGCCATTTGTGTCCACCATACCTACCTACTACATGGTATTTCTCCGCCATTCCAAAGTAAATTGCTTGAGTGCTACCTTTAAAATTCCATCATTCACCTTTGCAATATATAGCTCATGGGACAAAATAGCCTTAAAAACTATCGTAGTATTGAATATGTACTTATTCACTTTATATTTTATTAAGTTGCTTGTTGTGCGATAACCATGCTTCTGGGGAACGCCATCAATTATTGTTGAATATCATGTGAGTTGCTATGCATGTCCGTCTTGTCAAGGATCTATCATTTTAGTGGTTGGAGCATGCAAAATTGTTAGAGAAGAACATTGGGCCGCTAACTAAAGCCATGAATCATGGTTGAAGTTTCAGTTTTGGACATATATCCTCAATCTCATATGAGAACAATAATCATTGCTACATGCTTATGCATTTAAGAGAGTCCATTATCTGTTGTCCATGTTGTCCGGTATGGATGTCTAAGTTGAGAATAATCAAAAGCGAGAAATCCAAAATGCGAGCTTTCTCCTTAGACCTTTGTACGGGCGGCATGGAGGTACCCCTTTGTGACACTTGGTTGAAACATGGCATGCAAAGACCCGGTAGTCCAAGCTAAGTAGGACGAGGTGCGGGCACTATTAGTATACTATGCATGAGGCTTGCAACTTGTAAGATATAATTTACATAACTCATATGCTTTATTACTACCGTTGACAAAATTGTTTCATGTTTTCAAAATAAAAGCTCTAGCACAAATACAGCAATCGATGCTTTCCTCGTTGAAGGACCTTTCTTTTACTTTTATTGTTGAGTCAGTTTACCTATCTCCCTCCACCTTAAGAAGCAAACACTTGTGCGAACTGTGCATTGATTCCTACATACTTGCATATTGCACTTGTTATACTACTCTATGTTGACAATATCCATGAGATATACATGTTATAAGTGGAAAGCAACCGCTGAAACTTAATCTTCCTTTGTGTTGCTTCAACACCTTTACTTTGATTTATTGCTTTATGAGTTAACTCTTATGCAAGACTTATTGATGCTTGTCTTGAAGTACTATTCATGAAAAGTCTTTGTCATATGATTCACTTGTTTACTCATGTCATTTCCTTTGTTTTGATCGCTGCATTCATTACATATGTTTACAAATAGTATGATCAAGATTATGATGGCATGTCACTTGAAATTATCTTTATCGTTTTACCCTCGGGACGAGAACTAAGCAGGGATGCTGATACGTCTCCAACGTATCGATAATTTCTTATGTTCCATGCTACTTTATTGATGATACCTACATGTTTTATGCACATTATATGTCATATTTATGCATTTTGGAACTAACCTATTAACAAGATGCAGAAGATTGTTGTTTCTGCTGTTTTTGGTTTTCAGAAATCCTAGTAAGGAAATATTCTCGGAATTGGACGAAATCTTCGCCCAGGGTCCTATTTTTGCACGGAGCTTCAGGAAGGAAGGAGAGTCGAAGTGGGGCCACGAGGTGGCCAGGGATAGGCGGCGGCCGGGCTGGCGCGCCGGCCTGCCCTGGGCCCCTCGTGCCGCCTCGACCTGCCGCCTACAAATAGCCTCCGTCGCGAGGTACCGAGAGCCACGATACGGGAAAACCTTCCAGAGCCGCCGCCGCGAATCCCATCTCGGGGGATTCGGAGATCGCCTCCGGCACCCTGCCGGGAGGGGATTCATCACAGGAGGACTCTTCATCGCCATGATCGCCTCCGGAGTGATGAGTGAGTAGTTCACCCTGGACCATGGGTCCATAGCAGTAGCTAGATGGTCGTCTTCTCCTTGTTGTGCTTCATTGTTGGATCTTGTGAGCTGCCTAACATGATCAAGATCATCTATATGTAATTCTATATGTTGTGTGTCGGGATCCGATGGATAGAGAATACTATGTTATGGTGATTATCAATCTATTGTTTATGTGTTGTTTATGATCTTGCATGCTCTCCGTTATTAGTGAGGCTCTGGCCAAGTTTTTGCTCTTAACTCCAAGAGGGAGTATTTATGCTCGATAGTGGGTTCATGCCTTCATTGACACCTGGGAGGGTAGTGAGAAAGTTCTAAGGTTGTGATGTCTGTTGCCACTAGGGATAAAACATTGATTCTATGTCTAAGGATGTAGTTGTCGATTACATTACGCATACTTAATGCAATTGTCTCGTTGCTTAGCAACTTAATACTGAATGGGGTTCGGATGATACCTGAAGGTGGACTTTTTAGGCATAGATGCGGTTGGATGGCGGTCTATGTACTTTGTCGTAATGCCCAATTAAATCTCACTATATTTATCATATCATGTACATGCATTGTTATGCCTTTCTCTATTTGTCAATTTGACTGTAATTTGTTCACCCAACATGCTTTTATCTTATGGGAGAGACACCTCTAGTGACTGTGGACCCCGGTCCTATTCTTTACATATCATACAATCTACCGCAATTGTGTTTTACTATTTTCTTGCAAACAATCATCTTCCACTCTCGTACGTTTAATCCTTTGTTACAGCAAGCCGGTGAGATTGACAACCTCACTGTTTCGTTGGGGCAAAGTACTTTGGTTGTGTTGTGCAGGTTCCACGTTGGGCGGAATCCCTGGTTGTTGCCGCATCACATTTCGCGACCATCAACCTTCACGTGCTTCTTGGCTCCTGGTTCGATTAAACCTTGGTTTCATCTGAGGAAACTTGCTTCTATCGCATCATACCTTCACTTGGGGTTCCCAACGGACGTGTGCATCACGCGTATCACTCCTCTCGCCTTCTCCCTTTGCACGCGTGATCACCACTGCATCAGCTACCTCCTGACACCCTCCCTAGCTCGCGCACGCCCCATCACCGTCGCCATGATCAACGCTCTGCCGCGCTCGTACTGCGAGCACTCGATCGTAGCATGCACGCTCTTGTCCTCCCTCTTCTGTCTCTTCACGCGCGCTAGCTCCGTCTAGCCGTTGCCTACACGATGCGCCCCCTAGCTTGCCCTTTCACCGCCCCAAACGCCGGCGCCATGGACGACCTCCACGGGCACTCAGCAACCGCGCGCAGCTATAAATAGAGGCCACCCCAGCACGAGTTCCTCACACCATTCGCTTCCCCTCTTCTCCCTCGCTCTCCTCGACCCCTTCTCCCTCCAATTACTGCCTCCAGCGCCGGAATTACAAGATCATCTCCGCCGGGCCGCAGACCATCGCCATCGTGGAGCAGCCCCGAGCCTCGCCACTGTACCAGGGCCTCTACACCATCGACAACGTCGCCTCGCCCCTCTCGATCGCCGGCGGCTGGACCTCCACCCCCTACCTCCGTCGCCACACGCCCTCCTCTGGGAAGAAGACAAACCACGCCGTGTGATCATCTCCTAATCCAACGGTCGACATCACCAGTACCGATTCGGGGTAAATAGAGCGACGTGCAGCCCCACTTCGTCGAGACGGCCCGCGGCGTGGGCAGCTCTAGTTGGGCCAGCCCAGCTCGTTTCCTCTCTTCTGGCCCGTTTAGTCTTTCCCGCCTAGCCCACAAATTCAAATCTAGATTTAATAATTATTCCAAAAACCCTGCAGATGCTTTAGTAATTTTTGAATAGTTTGAAATCTACCAAACCAAATCTAGCAAATTTTATATATTCAGAAAGCTCATGAAATTATCTAAACAATGCCACTGGCCTCATGTCCAAATTCGTAAGTAAATTCAAATGATAAAAATAACAAGGCAGGGCCTTTTCTAACTTCATATAAATATTTAAAATTATCTCTAAATGATTTTGAGTTGATTCCAACCCTAATAAATCACATTTGACATAATCTAATTGTTTATGCTCAAATATAACATAGTTTTTTTGCATGATCATGGACTAGGTCCAAATAATGGCTATGGAGCCATTTCTAGTCCATTTAACACATACCCACAAACTTAATTAAATAGTATGAGAGCTCCTCTCTCATTTAAATTGTGATCTTAAGTAATGCAAATAGAGGTACTGACCTTGGTCTAATAAGCCTCATGCTTGGTTACTTAGAGACATTAAATTATTTCTATGTTAGTTTTAAATTGTATGAGGTGTAGCACCTCATTTAAATTATTACTCCCTCATAATAGATATGAAAGGTTGACCTTGGTCAACTTATATTTCATACCTTATTATTATTTGTGGAGATTAAATCTTGATAGGATTTAATAAGAGGAAATTATTTTCTCCAAAGACTTAAATAACAAATCAAATAAATATTTATAATGAGAGGAAATTATTTTTCTCTTAAATAAGAACAAACCAAGTAAATTCACCATACCATGCTTGAAGGGAAGTGAGGATTAGTTGTGTGAACCCTTTGGTGTGTTTTAGTCTAGCATGTAAGTATTGTTTGGTGATTGTGTACCTCGTATTCATTTATAGACGCTAGTACCAGAGACTATCAAGAGGAAGAGGTATTCTACCAAGAGGAAGAAGAAGAAAACTTTGATAATCTCACCAACCAAGGCAAGCTAACACTCCTGCATGGTTCCCTTGTGCAAAGCTCTACAAGAGCAAGGCACCATTACTTTTACTTTATGCTTAATGCTCCTATCCCAAGTTTTCACTTTACAAGCTTTACTAAATTTTGTTTATCGAAGTTTACTTTTTGATTCATGACTCACTTGGTTTAGATATAGAATAGAACAAGAGCATCAAAGTTAGCCTAGAGCAAGACAAGCTAGGTAGCACCCCTCATGACTAGTTGCTAGTGCTAAACAAATAAAATTGACTACTCTAGATGGGAACATGTGAAATGAAATGACTTTGAAAACCTTGGAATGATGATTCATTCTATTGAAATATTTTGAAGGTGAATATGACTTGTGAACGACTTGGTGAATTTTACGAAAACTGATGGTTGGGTTCGGATGCGATACCATTCCAATTTTGAAAGTACCCCCACAATACCCAACATGGGTAAGGGCTTAACTAGAAATTTATGTGCTTTAGTATGGGTTCCCTCTAACCAAGCGTCATCGGGGTTAGGCTGAAAGCTGCCTCTACAATAAAAGAAGTGAGGTGATATGACGTGAATGAGGTGAATGTCCGACCCAAGCCCTGTGCAGTTCCCAGACTGACTGTCTGTCTTCACTGGAGCCAAGCTCATGGGGAGAGGTGCCTATACTAGAGTATATAAGTGAAAGGTTATGGTTGGAAGTCCGCATACGGAGTATGATAAATCGGGCCATTAACCCTGACGGATTATTGCAAATGTTGTGGCACAAGTGTACGACCTCTGCAGAGTGTAGAACTATTCGAATAGCCGTGTCCACGGTTACGGACGATTGGAAAGGCCATACTGTTCCGTCATCAGAACATTTTCAAAAATGTGACATATGACTTGTGATTTGGATTTGAAAGGTGAATGGTGACTTTGAATTGAATCACAACAGAGTTGTGGGAATGACACTAATGTTCCCACTTGAGTTAGTCTAGTGACTCAAGCATCTTTACTAATTGTTTATGAAATAAACTTGGCTTAATGCAAATAACCCTAGAGCTTAGTATCCCCTTACTAAAATTACTAGTGCTTACACTAGTATTAGTTTGCGAGTACTTTAAAAGTACTCATGGCTTTGTCCCTGGCTATTCATGTTGACCCCCGGTATGCCAAAGGCATGCCAAACCGGATGGTCTTATCCATCGAGATACCGGTTTAATATTTATACCGGAGCTCAAAGATAGGAATTTGGCTAAGTAAGCTAGCCGGTATCCCCAAGAGGGGTATGCCGGAGCGGGAAGGAAAGACACCGGAGCGCCGGAAGGAAGAACATGTCGGCTAGCTGGTCAAAGATTCCGTCGAGCTAAAAGACAAGGATGAGCTAAGCAAAGTAGCTTTAAACGAAGGCCTGAAGACAAAGAAGAGGATGACGGCCAAAGAAGCCGGAGGACGTCAGCCTCCCTTGTTTAAAGAAGACCCCGTCATCTATGATTAAAGTAGCTTTATAAAGTATCTTTGTAAAGTAGTTTGTCTAGTCAAAGATCCCATTAGGGTTTCTTGTCCTGTAAGCCACCCTCTCCCCTATATAAGGAGAGGGGGCAGCCTCTTTCATACGCGCGATCAGAGAAGAGAAAAACCTGTAACCTGTTGAGATTAATAAACATGGTGATCTAGAGCGAGTTCATCCTTGTGTCTTTCTTCTTCTACCTCTGGCCTTGGCCAAGTTCTTGAGGAAAGCATCCGGAAGTTCGTCTATCTAGTCACAAACCCTCCCCGAATCCTCTAGCGTCCATTCGGCCCCAAGATAAGCCATCCTATGGCATCTGTTTGTTCCCACGACAGTTGCGCCCACCGTGGGGCATGAAGTGGCGCTTTCTTGGAGTTCATATTCGGGCGGGCATCCTCGACATCAACGGCGAGCGCACGGTGTCCGCGCTCGTGCATCTACAACATGGACTTCATCAACGATAATGCTGGCTGCTTCGCCAACGCGCAAGTTCCCGCAGAACGGCCGCACCATCGAGTTCGGCAGCATCCGCGTCTACTTCGGCACCGTCCCTGTGCGCCGCCTCTCGCCGGTGCTGGTGGCGCCGGATCCGCCAAGATGGATGTGTGCTGGCCGCGCCGCCGGCAGCGTGGAGGTCATGATGGCTGGTGCGGTCACACCGGCAAGGGAGCGGTGGAGGAAGGAGATGAACGTGCGGCATCGACCCGCCGGCAAAACCGGCTGGAGCGTGGCCGGCATCGCGGGGGCATCGTCGGCACCACCGGCAACACCTCTTCAAGCGGCGATGCACACGCTGGCCACGCCCATCGACGCCGGCAAAGGCTCAGGAGGAGCTGGAGGCCACGCGCAAGGCCCCTTACCGGTGGCGCCGACATCATCCAGGGCGCGCGAGCTGAACCTAACCCTACGTGAGTACAACGCTGCCCATGGCTTTGCTTTCAGTTAGTGCTCCTGCTAGGATACGGAAAACCGGCTTAAGGCTCGCAATCTAGATCAGGATTTGCGCAAGAAGTTCTGACCGGCAAGAGTGCATCGTATCGTAAGCATCGTAGAAAGCCTAAGTACAGTAGTCCGGATAAAACTATAAAAGCCGCTAAAGCTGCAGTAGAGTTATGTGAATCGCTTTCGGTGACGAGTTGGCAAAGCAGCAGGAACGTGTAAAAGAGCTGTTAAAAACTATTGAGCAGCAAAATGCTGAGCAGCTAGCTAAGCTGAACGAGGCGTGGCCTCAATCCGCGCGTTCAACGAAGAATGCCGGAAGCAAGTCCCGAGGCAGGCATCGTCATCAGGACAAAAGAAGGAAAGAGAAAAGAACGCACGGCAGATGACTGTGTATGATCCAGTTCTTGCCGAAGCAAAAAGCCGGGCAACATGATGCCGGTAGAAAAAGCCAAGGGGCGATCGGGCTACGCGGGAGGCTATGCCGGAAACAATCATGGTAGATATGAGACCGGGCAAAATTATCGAGCCGCAAGAGTGGCATATGTGGATGAAGAAATGCCACCACCGGGACCGCAGGCAAGAGCCGCGGAACCGGAAGAATATGACGAGTCGATTCCGAGGTGGAACAGACAAAGTCACCGGAACCCTTTGGAGCGCGCCGGGGAGAGATGTTTGCGACCGGGATGCGAGGCACGGGTTGGACAGGTACATCTTTGCGATAGTTGAATGTGAGGACCTCCTGGCCCAAGGTGTTTGGCCCACGAATCATGAGAGAAGTAACACCGGTCGCAATTTCCAGTTGCGGGACACAAGAACGTACGATGGTACGACCAAGCCGGAAGCGGTGGCAGACTATGTCCACACTGTTTATGTGGCTGGTGGTGGAGTAAACCGGCGTTGGGCGGTAAGAATCATACCGTCCTACCTCGTGGGTCCTGCGAGGATTTGGCTTAACAATTTGCCGGCAGGAAGCATTAACGGATGGTTGGACTTTGAGGAAGCATTCGTGAACAACTTCAGATACTTACAAAGGCCAAACCGGCCCCGGCAACTTGTCTGCCAGCGTGCGGGAGAACCAGACCGGGATTATCTCACCCGGTGGAACTCAATGAGAAATACATGTGAAGGAGTGATTGAGGCACAAGCCATTGCTTGGTTCAGCCAAGGATGCCGGAGAGGATCACCTTTGTGGCAAAGGCTGCAGAGAAGCATGCCCACAACCTTGGCGGAAATGATACGAGTGGCGGATAGCTATGCATTGGGAGACCCAATGCAACCGGCAGTGCAAGCTGAGCCGGAGCATCGAATCCGCATCAACAGCAATACCGGGATAACGGAACAACAAAAGAAAGGAAGATTTCCCGGATCGAAGATATGCATCACAGACAAGTTGCTGCCGTGCAGAAAATTATGGCGCGAGCGCAGTCGAGAGACGAAAACCGGATCGCAGCCATGGCGGGTCCTAAGAAACGAGTGGGTCGAGAAGAACACGGACGAGAAAAAGAATTGGCAAGAGCCTGTGAAATACACCATGGAAGTCGCCATGGACCAACCTTTGCCGATGGCACACTGCCGAATCGGATCACCGTCAAACCATCGACGAAGGACTGTTCATGGACCAAGTACTTGATGCAAAAGGGTGCGTGAAAGATGCGCAAGGACAAGGGGGCGCCACAATGTTGCCGCCGCCGCAAGATATGCTGCGCCAACAACAACTGCCACCACCACCACCACTCACTGGAGCAAATGCTCTACCGGTTCAACCTCAGCCAAACAGGCAGCAATACCAGCAAGTTAACCGGGTGGAAGAGAATCGTGACCAACCACCTCCACCGGCACCTTTGGGCCGGAATGTTTACAAAGACCCACACTTGTGCATGGTTGTCTTTGTCAGAACCGACAGGCAGAGCGTGCATCGCCGTTCCATGGAAGTGAACGCGGTGATGCCGGTAGTTCCAAAATACATGCTGTGGTCAGATCAGGAAATCACCTGGTGGTTCAAGGATCATCCTAAGATCATGCCGAATCCGGGTGGATACGCTCTCGTTGTGGACCCAATCATGAAGGGCCGGAAACTCGAGTAAAGTTCAGCAAGGTGCTGATAGACAATGGTAGCAACATAAACATCATGTACAAGCACACCATGCATACGCTGGGCATAACGGAAAATATGCTGCAGCCAACTCACACAACTTTCCATGGGATTGTTCCCGGTGTCTTGCGCCCCGATAGGAAAGGTTCGGGTGGATGTGTCGTTTGGAGGACGTGACAACTGTCGTGTTGAGAACCTTGAGTTTGAGGTGGTGGACTTAGATAGTCCCTACCATGCATTGCTTGGGGAGACCGGCATTGGCAGCTTTCATGGCATCAACTCATACGGCTTACCTCAAGATGAAGATGCCGGCACCTCGTGGACCCTTAACTGTGGTGGGAAACTATAAAGTCTCAATGGAAACTGCTTCCGCCGGATCAAACCTGGCAGAACTGGTGATAGCGGAAGAAAAGAAAAGAATGCAAACTGCTGTGGCGCTGGCAATCCTCAAAGTTGAGCTTAGCGGCAATGAGTGGAAACTTGGCTTCACCGGCGTTCAAGCCGACAAACGAGACAAAGGACATTGTGCTGGATCCGGCTTACCCGGAGCGCACCGTTCGTATCGGTGCCGGCCTCGTCAAGCATAGGGAAGCGCGCTCGTCGCTTCCTCCGTGAGAATCGGAACATCTTTGCCTCTCTGATGACTTGGTAGGGGTTGAGGAGCTGGCTGAGCACTCTCTAAACGTCCGGAAGGATGCTAAGCCGGTGCGTCAACCTTTGTGCCGGTTCGCAGAAGATAGGAGGAAAATCATTGGAGAAGAAGTAACAAAGCTGTTAGTTGCCGGTTTCATCGTGGAGGTCACGCACACAGAGTGGCTGGCTAATCCGGTGATGGTCGAGAAAGAAAAAGATGAGAACCTGGAGGCACTAGCTCCAAAGGTGTGCGCATGTGCATCGACTACACCAACCTCAACAAAGCTTGCCCAAGAGATCCTTTCCCTTTGCCCCGAATTGATCAAGTGATTGATTCTACTGCTGGGTGTGAGTTGTTGTCGTTCCTGGATGCGTATTCCGGCTTCCACCAAATCCACTAAAAAAAAGAAGATCAAATAAAAACTGCGTTCATTACCCCGCACGGGCTTATTGCTATGTTACAATGCCTTTTGGTTTTCGCAACGCTGGTGCAACGTACCAGCGCTGTATGCAAAAATGCTTGTTTGATCAAATCGGAAAAAATGTGCAAGTTTATGTGGATGATATTGTGATAAAAACTAAAGTAAAAGATACCTTAATCGATGACATCCGGCAAACATTTGATAACTTAAGGCGGTTCCGGATGAAACTCAATCCGGCAAAGTGCACCTTTGGTGTCCCTGCCGGCAAGCTGCTTGGTTTCCTTGTGTCAAGCCGGGGCATTGAGGTTAATCCGGTAAAAATCCGGGCGATAGAAAGAATGACTATCCCACGAGAACTGAAAGATGTGCAAAAGTTTACCGGAAGCTTGGCATCGCTAAGCCGGTTCATAAGCAGGCTAGGAGAAAAGGCCTTGCCACTATATGCTTTGATGAAAAAATCGGATACTTTCGTCTGGACCACACAGGCAGACGCAGCGTTTAAAGAATTGAAAAACATGCTCGTAACGGCCCCAATCTTGGCCTCACCCTTGGAAAGAGAACCTATGTTGCTTTATATAGCGGCAACGAACCGGGTGGTTAGTGTTGTGGTAGTAGTGGAAAGAGAAGAGGAAGGAAAAACCGTCCAGAGGCCGGTATACTACCTGAGCGAGGTGCTCTCCTCATCAAAGCAAAACTACCCACACTTCCAAAAAATGACTTATGGCGTGTTCATGGCCGCCACAAGCTCAAGCATTACTTTGAGGAGCACCCCATGAAGGTGGTGAGTGAGGCACCCATCTCCGATATCATGGGCAACAAGGATGCCAGCGCCGGATTGCAAAATGGGCAATTCAGCTATCACCGTATGTACCGGTGTATGAAAGAAGAGATGCCATAAAGTCGCAAGCTTTAGCTGATTTCTTGGTCGATTGGGCGGAGATACAATACAAACCGCTGAGCACAAAATAAATGGAAGATGCACTTTGATGGATCCAAGCTCAAGGAAGGACTGGGTGCCGGTGTGGTACTCACCTCACCTAAGGGAGATCACCTCGGTATGTTTTACAAGTACACTTCAGGGCATCAAACAACGTCGCTGAATATGAGGCTCGATACATGGGCTAAGGTCGCAAAAGAAATCGGAGGCGCTGGGATCATTTGCTACGGCGATTCAGATCAGTGGTGCAGCAGTGTTCCGGAGATTGGGATGCAAAGGATGCAAATATGGCCTCCTACCGATTCCATGTGCAAAAGATTGCCGGCTTCTTCGAAGGATGCGAATTTCACCATGTGCCGCGCGCAGAAAATGAGGCCGCGGATACCTTATCCAAGCTAGGTTCATCCAGGCAAGAAATTCCTCCCGGAATAGCTCTGGCGCACTTGAGAGTTCCATCAATCAAGCCAAGTCCGGAGTCGGAATCAATTTTCGTACCGGAATCACATGTGGTGCCAATGGAGATTGACGAAGGAAACCCGGGGACTGTACCGGTAAACTCGGGGACTGCGACGCCCATGCCGGAAGAGGCAATGCTCGTGGATAGCATGGACATAGACATGCCGGTGTTTATGGTTAGAGAAGCACCATCTTGGGTTAAACCTATTAAGGAATTCCTGGTCAATGGCATCTTGCCGGTTGACGAAAATGAGTCCAGAAGGATACAAAGGAGGTCCAAAGCTTACACTATCATCAACGGTGAGGCATACAAAAGAAGTGTTACCGGTGTCCTCCAAAGATGTGTGGAGCCGGAAGAGGGAAAGAAATGCTTGAGGAAATTCATCGAGGAGAATGCGGGCACCACGCTTCTTCAAGGGCGTTGGTAGCAAAGGTGTTCCGGCATGGGTTCTCTTGCCCACACCTTAGATAATGCTGAGGATTTGGTAAGGAAATGCAATGGCTGCAGAGGTACGCTAAGCAAAACCATACCCCAGCATCCGGCTTAAAAACCATACCGCTAACTTGGCCTTTGCTGTTTGGTGCCTGGACATGGTTGGACCGTTCAAAACCGCAGGGGAAACATGACCCACATCTTAGTAATGGTGGATAAATTCACCAAGTGGCTGGAGGTGAAGCCTATCGCAAAGTGTGATGGCCACACAGCAGTAAAATTCCTGAAAGATGTAATCCTGCGGTATGGATACCCACATAGTATCATAACCGACAATGGCTCAAACTTTGCTCAAGGAGAATTCAAGCGATTTTGTGAAGACAAGAACATCCGGTTGGATTTGTGCTCGGTGGCGCACCCGCAAGGCAATGGCCAAGTTGAGAGAACGAATGCTTTGGTACTTTCGGTATCAAACCAAGACTCATTGATGCAATGGAAAAATCGCGGGATGTTGGATCGATGAGCTACCATCGGTGCTGTGGAGTCTAAGAACAACTCCAAACCGGTCTACCGGATACACGCCATTCTTCATGGTTTATGGAGCAGAAGCGGTCATACCAACCGACATTCTCCATGATTCCCCAAGGGTGCAACTCTATACCGAAGAAGAGGTAAAAGAGGCCCGGGAAAATGATGTGGACTTGCTAGAAGAAGCAAGAGAGCTAGCTTGGCAAGAACAGCCATTTATCAGCAAAACCTCAGACGCTATCATAGCCGGAAGGTTAATCCAAGAGTGTTCCGAGAAGGGGACCTGGTGCTACGCCTGTGTGCAGCGCACTGAAGGCCGGCACAAACTTTCCCCTCCATGGGAAGGACCTTTCATTGTGAGCAAGGCTCTTCACAATGATGCCTATTACCTAATTGATGCACAGGAATGGAAGAAAGGAAAGGCGGACAAGTCAGGAGAGGAGACCAAACGCCCATGGAATGTAGCTTTGTTGCGTCCTTTCTACTCTTGAAGTGGTGCTGTAAGAGTTCCTTTTTGTACCTTAATTGCTATGAATAAAAAGATGTCGGAACCTCGAATGAATCTCGGGGACTTGCCTTATTAAGTTGCATGAAACATGTTTATTTTTGTTGCCGGTTGCTTATTGAACGTTTTTTCTTTCCGGTTTAGTAATGTGCTAGACCATACCGGAATCTTCGACTCTGTTGTTGTCCATAACTTGGCTTCATGGCAAGCAAGATAAACCGGTAGGGGATAAGCACATGAACTGCGAAAGGGAGAGCAGGAAAGAACAATCCGGAAAAGTTTAACTAACCCCGGTTATACCGGTTTTTTGCAAAAATTTCGAGTTATTTCTAAGTTCAAGAAAATGCTTGCTTGGTAAAAGAACTTTGTGCTCACACGCCAAAAATGCCCAGAGAAGGTAGGCAGAGCCAAGGCAAAAGAGCCAAGTGTGCATCAATTGGATGCGAAACAATTTCGGAATCATTGCAGTGCAAGAAAAAGCAAATCAACAAGAAAATATCTTAAGTCAAACATAACTTAATAAGTTAACCGGTACAGCTTACCGGCATAAAAGTTTTAGCACGAACCAAAAGGTTAAGTCTTATCTTACATCATAAACCCCGGCATACCGGGTAGAATTTAACAAGTTTTATGGCAAGTAATCAGGGACAGGTGATATCTAAGACAAGGTCAGGCAGCGGGGCTTCCGGGAGCAGCGCCGGCATCGGGAGTTGGCGGTGGCACGTCCTCGCCTTCATCTTCCTCCTCCTCGCTCAGATAATCTTTGACATCTTAGGAGGGGGGATGAAGGTGCGCATGTCGCGTACTCCGCGATGTGGTACGCGCGGTCCTGCGCTTAGCGGTAAGACCGGATCCACATCGGTAGGAGCACCTTCACGCACGCCGATGAAAGCATCCAGGTCCAACTCCGGATACCAGGAGAGGCGATGCGGAGCGCGGAGTGCTCCGGCGCGGCAGCGAGCACTGCCACTCCCGGATCCTGCACGGCGCAGCACAACCGGTCGGCTGATGAGGGAAAAGGTATCCGGCACCGCTTCACCAGGCCAAAGGGTCTTGAAAAGCTGGGAGGCTACTTCAGGGATGTCGGAAAGGTTCCGATCCACGAGCGCATGTGGGAGATCCGCGCGCTTAGAGCAACCAAGTGATCGTAGGGATCCCAAGGTGCACCCAAGTTGTCGCCGGCCTGCTTTGCCCGGTGCTCCGCAACCTTCTTGATAGCATGAGCCTGGGAGTCCGGAAAGAGCCCGCGAGGCAAACAAAAGCTAAGTATGTGATACCGGAACGGATAAGCTTGTAGAAACCGGAAAAGAGAAAAGGAGAAACTTACGGAGGGCAAGCGCGTCAGTCCGCGTAACCAGAAGGTCGTACTCCTTCTGTTCCGCTTTCAGCCGCGCAACCTCGCTCTCGGCTGCTTCTGGGCCTTCCTGGCCTCCTCCGCGGCAGCTTTGTGCGCTTTGGCGGCTTTACCCTCGGCTGCTTTTAGCGCCTTGGCGCCCTCCTCCAGCTCTGCTGCAACACCGCATTGGCGTTGCCGGCATCCTCCAGCGCCTCGTTTAGCCTGGCCTCCGCGGCAGCTTCGGCGGCCTTCAGCTCCTCAGCGTACGGACTCCGGCCTGCATAGCCTGGTCCTTGAGCTCTCTGGAGATCTCCTTTTGGGCGTCCAAGGCCTCCTGGTGATCCCGGATGAGCTGCTCCTTTTCAGCTAAGAGCCGGAAGAGAAGATATTAGCAAAACACAAAGGCAAATAAGAAGCAAGTCAACCGGAAAGATAGAAGTTGTACCTTGGAGTTTGGCAACCTGGTCCTTGAGGGCCTCAATGGAGGCTTCCGGGATAGCTGCTATGCAAAAACTTGTAAGTCATAAAGAAAAGAAAAACCTTCCGGCGAAAAGATGTCGGAGGTGCGAGAAATTACCTAGGCACTTGCTGTGCGCCTCAGCAAGGCTCCGGTGCTCCCATAGAAGCTCCTCAAAGAGGGCTTTCCGGGCGTCGGCCGTGCTCTGTTTAAGGAAATGATATTAGTGAAGAACGAAGGATTTTAACCCGAAACTCGGGGACTGGTGATGCCGGTTTCGTGCATTGCTAGAAAGTTTTGCGCTAAGAGCAAGCTCTCAGCCCAAAACTCGGGGACTGGGAGTTTGCGGCATCTTTAAAAGAAAGTTTCGCGCTAAGAGCAAGCTCTCAACCCAAAACTCGGGGACTGGGAGTTCGCGGTTTACTAAGAGAAAGATGCCGGTTTCGGAAATTCTTTAAAAAAGAAGTTTCGCGCTCAGAGTTGCACTCTAAACCCGAAACTCGGGGACTGGGAGGATAGACAAAATCCGGAAAGAAGGAAACCGGCATCAAGAAAATTTACAAGGGAAGTTAATAGAACTTACCACCACATTGGCGGTGGCGTCGTACCACGCGCTGTCGAACTCCTTCACGGCGCGCTTGAGGCGCGTGAAGTGTTCTTCGGTTGAGCGAGGGCCGGCAGGATCCGGCGCTGGGAGGCGGTCCTTCCCCAAGCCGCGGGTAGCTGCGGAGATGTCCGCAGCGTTCCAGCGCTGGGCGTAAGGAAGGAGAGGCCCCAAGTCTTGGCCTCCGCGCTTGAGCTCAACGATCCGGCCCAAGAGGCCGGAAGGTTTGTCTTGAACCGTCATGGCGGCAGGCCCGGTGTGCAGCACTAAGGGCTGCGAGCCGCTTGAGGCGCTGCCGTCCGTAGCTTTCCGCGCGACGCCCCGGCTTGAAGGGACGCCGGCGGCGGCTTAGGCGCGGTCGCGGGAGCTCCTTGGGTCGGTGGAGGCGTTGGCGTGGGCCGGTTGCCTCAGGAGCAGAGGTTTCCGGTGGCGGCGGCGGTGCAGAAGTTTCCGGCGCGGAAGCTTCCGGCGCGGGCTTGGAGGAGGTTTTCTTCCTTTTCTTCTTCTCGAGGACGGGAGGAACAGAGGGTTCCGCCCGCCGGCAGGATCTTTCCGGCGCCCATGTTGCTGGCGCCGGTGTCTTGGGTCTCTGGAGGGGAGGCAAGGTCCTCCGCGCGGGGATCGGCGGTGTAGGGGCCGCGCGCCCCGAACTTGTTGTGCCCCCGAGAGGCAGAGGCGGCACCAGATGGTGCCGGGCTGGAGTGAGGAGGAGGAGTCGAGGTCCTGGCCGAGCCGGCAGAGCCCTCAGGCCTGGGGCCAAGCTTGAGCGCGGGGCTGAAAGAAAGAAAAGAAAAAAGTTGGGAAAAAAGCAACCGGAAAAGAACTTGGTGAAAACGAAACAAGCAGAAAATTGAAGCCTTACCCGGTGGTCGTCGGCATCTACTTGCCCTTGTGGCGCCTCATGGCAACGACCTTACCCGCAACGGGCTCGGTCCGGAAGCGTTTGGCGGGAGGAGCTTGGCTTGAGCCGGCATCGGAGGCCGGCGTCTTGTTCTTCGGCCCTGGGCCATGAGTTTGTCCACAAACTCTTTGCCGGCCTCGGCTGCAGCGGCGCCACGTGCTCATGGACCTGTGGGTTGAGGTTGGCTGAGGGCACATCTACAGAAGAACAATAGCAAAAGAGTATGAGAGGAATGAAAGAAAAGCTACCTCAAGAATGGTCAACTCATCAGACGAACCGGAAGGTTCCGGCGGAGCTTTGCCAAGGCGCGCGGCGGGAGTTCGGCCCATCTTCAAGTCCTTCCAGAAGATGACGGGGTCGGGGTCAAACTTGTCGAGACCGCGCTTCCGGCAACGGCCTCGCTTGTCGGATTCGATCCGGGGGAAACGGTCCTTGGCCTGAAAAGAACAAAAAGGAAAAAGAGGTTAGCCGCAATAAAAGCTTCCGGAGAACCGACCCGAGTTATGTAATTTCTTACTTCTTGGGTCAGAGGGTTAGTGGAGCTAAAAGGCCGGACGCCCCATTCCCAGTCTTCCGGCATGGAGGTCTGACAGATCTGCCTGGCCTTGAGGACGACGTCCTTCTTGCTGAGAGTGAGGCCGGTGATCTTGGTAGGATCGCCGGGACCATACATCTCGTTCATCTTGTGGGCACGGCGCTTAAGAGGAAGCACCCGGCGCGAAATGAAGGTGCGGATGATATCATCGGAGCAGAGGTTGGTGTCCTTCATGCGCTGTTTCATGAAGCGTATGATCCGGTTTGTCTCGTTGTGAGACTCCTTCGGATTGTAGCTCCAGTTAGTTTTGGTGGGCGGCGCCGGATCAAAAGGAGGCAGATCTATGAGATCCGCGGCGCCGGTGTTCTTAACATAGAAGAAGGTCCCTTCCATGACCGGCATGACTCGAGACCGGAGAATTTGAAGAAGGGGCTCGCTTGGCGAGAGCCAATGATGCGAGACCCGCATTGAACGGGGGGTTTGGGTTTCGGAATGTCTAAGCCCTGAACGGAATTAATCCGAAGGGCGAAGAATCGAGCAAACGTCTCGCGAGTGGGACGGATGCCGATGTATGCCTCCATGAAGGTGACATAGCAAGAAAGATAGAAGATGGCGTTGCCGGGAAGATGGTGAGGTTGGAGTTTGTAGAAATCGAGAAAATCTCGGAAAAAGGAAGAGACGGGAAGGCCGAAGCCGCGCTCAAAGTGAGCGAGAAAGACAACACGTTCGCCGGGTTCGAGCACCGGTTCAATCTCGTCGCGGGAATCCGGCAGGAAACTCCTTCCGGAATCCTCCGGGACCGGTATAACCAGGCAATCTCGTCGGCTAACGCTGGAGCCCATCCGGGCTCCGCGGGTGACCTCGGAAAGATCGGTGCCGGAAGCTTGGCTAGAGCTTCCGGCATCTTGTTCTTGGGAGCTGTCGGTTTCCATCCGCGCAAGTTCTGCGCTGACCCCGTCGGATGCGGGATCTTCCGGGTTACCGGAGGAAGAGGAGGAAGCGTATTGTTCGGAAGACATTCGGATTCAAGAAGTTTTCGGTATCTACTCGGAAAAAACAGGTTCCCTAAGAACTACCCCCGCGAGAAGATCTACGAAAAAGCAAAGAAAAAGAAAGAATAAATATGCTTTCAACTCAAGATCTGAACTGCGAGCAAATGAGGAGTAAACGTGAATAAAGCCTAACCTGGGGCGGCAGAGTCGCACAGGGAAATGACCGCCGGCATCGGGGCGGGCTCGCTGTAGACAGGGAGGTCCGGCGACGGCGAGGTGGAGAAGAACTCGAAGGAGCTTCAATGTCGTGGCCGAGAAACGAGCGCAGCGGGAGTTTTCCCCGCGGTGAAGTCCAGCTGCGTCCGGCGGCGCGCCGGTGAAGGTTCGCTGGGCGGTGGAGCCCTAGCGAGCAAAGGAGCGGCGGAGGCGCGCGAGCGAGGAACGGCAGTGCGCGAGGAAGTGGAGAATGCGAAGAAGAGGAAGGAGAAGGGACGGTTTGACCTTATAAAGAAAAAGAAGTGGGCTAAAAACCGCCGAACCGTAGCGGTTCAGCCGTGGGCCGCGACGGTTCGCCTCGCGTGTAGCCACGTGGCGCGAAGATACACGCGCGGAAGAAAAGGGCCACAGGGAGGCACACACGATCCGAAGAAGTGGTTGGGATCCGTGCGGGTCAATGTGCGCGCGGAAGCCGAACGGAAGTGACTACGACACTGGCGCGACAGTCACGGTGCGCATGTTTCGTCAGGCGCGGGGCCGATATATTCTCGACTTCGCCGAGGAAGTATTTAATGACCAAGATGCCGGAAGATAACCGGAGAATGCCTTGCAAAGAGAGAAGGCATGAGTCCGGGCAAAGATGCCGGAGCCAAGTTGAGCGCCGGATAGATTAAACCGGTATACAAGAACATGAGAACCTGGCATGGTCTGTTGGATAGAATCCGCCAAACTATACCAGCCGGGGACTAATGTTGGGGGGATGACCCCCGGTATGCAAAGGCATGCCAAACCGGATGGTCTTATCCATCGAGATACCGGTTTAATATTTATACCGGATCTCAAAGATAGGAATTTGGCTAAGTAAGCTAAGCCGGTATCCCCAAGAGGGGTATGCCGGAACCGGGAAGGAAAGACCGGAGCGCAGGAAGGAAGAACATGTCGGCTAGCTGGTCAAAGATTCGTCAGGAGCTAAAAGACAAGGATGAGCTAAGCAAAGTAGCTTTAAACGAAGCAAGACAAGAAGAGGATGACGGCCAAAGAAGCCGGAGGACGTCAGCCTCCCATGTTTAAAGAAGACCCCGGCGTCATCTATGATTAAAGTAGCTTTATAAAGTATCTTTGTAAAGTAGTTTGTCTAGTCAAAGATCCCATTAGGGTTTCTTGTCTGTAAGCCACCCTCTCCCCTATATAAGGAGAGGGGGCAGCCTCTTTCATACGCGCGATCCAGAGAAAGAAAAACCTGTAACCTGTTGAGATTAATAAACATGGTGATCTAGAGCGAGTTCATCCTTGTGTCTTTCTTCTTCTACCTCTGGCCTTGGCCAAGTTCTTGAGGAAAGCATCCGGAAGTTCGTCTATCTAGTCACAAACCCTCCCCCGAATCCTCTAGCGTCCATTCGGCCCCAAGATAAGCCATCCTATGGCATCTGTTTGTTCCCCACGATGACAATTCAAATGGCCAGACTATGAAGGTGAACAGCAGTACGAGGAAGATGGACAGCGGGACGTCTACGACAACTAGGACCGCTCCGACGTCAAGCGTTGGCCTGTGGATTAGATAGCCACTACTACTTCGCTTCCGCTATTTGTGATGTTCATTGATCAATAGATCAACTACTATTGTAATATTGGATCAGGTGATCTACCTTTGTAAGACGATTATGTGTTGTAATAAATGATGACTCTATGATATCCAACTATTATGTCTCGCAACAACAATATTCCTGGGATTGCGATGTATGGCATAATAGGCATCGGACTTAAAAAGCCGGGTGTTGACAAGTTGGTATCAGAGCCATTGTTTGACCTTAGGAGACCCTAGTTTAGAATGGACGTTCTGAAAAATTTAGTTTCTAAAACAAATGAAGTGAATATTTGTGAAAAACTTATCCATTTTCTTCTCTATCAGATCTTTTCAAAAATGATAAGCCATGCTCCTCCTTATAAATCCATCTAAAATTTTGCCACACCTGTTCACATCTCTAACTTACTTATCCATTTCACTTTCAGATGGAGCACTACGCCCGGACGGAGTCCTAATAGCTGGGAAATGGAGGAAGTTTGGTGTTCGAGCGAGACCTGTTCTTGGTGTCGAGAAGCTTGAACGCCCACCTCCCCGGTTCCACGGAGTCCGGATCCACAACACCCCGAAGAGGAACAACAGTGGATGATCACCGCTGACTTGAAGGGAAGTCCGGAGCCTCCCATGTCGGAGAGGATCCTTTTCTCCTTCAAGGCATGCAACTGGGTGGACGGGCTTGCTCACGCCCTTCGGGAGGGACTTGCCCGGGTGTGCGGACAGAACATCGCCGCACTCCAGGGAACCCGCTTCGCCCACTTCGCGAGGCACGACACCATGGGGGAGCCCATGGCACTCTCTTCGCACCCAGTGCTCAAGCATCATGTGGAACATCTGGACTTTATGCTTCATGAGACCCGGAAGGACCTGGAGCTGACGCGTGTCCACGCCCACCGTGCCCAGATGGCTTTGGCTCATCATGCCGATGCCATCAGGCTACTCGCCAAGGACCGCAAGTCACACCGCACTGCAGCGCCAAGAAGGATGCCACTATCACACGTCTTCGCGAGAAGATACGCACCTTGGAGGTGACTGTCCGGACCCAGCAAGACCAGATCCAGGAGATGGAGGAGGATGGAGAAGACATCCAGGGAGGCGATGACTTCCTGAGTGACGACAACGACTTTGAGGAGGATGAGTTCACTGATAAGGAGGACTACGAGTTTCTGGAGTCCGAGGAGGATGGGATCATTCCCATCGATGTGGATGAAGACGATGAGGAGTAGTTGCACTAGCTTCACTTACGTAGGTGTGAGTTGTATTATGCACCATGTATCGTAGTTTGTGGAAGAAGGGTTCTTAAAACCCTTAGTGTTTTAACTTGTAATGTGTGATGTTTGTTGTGAATAAATAAAGTGTGTGCTATGTTCATCATGAAAATATTTCAAGTTTTAAGTTTAAACCTAACTCAAAATAAGCCATAGAAAATTCCCTCTTACCTCATGATCTATCTACATGTTCAGATGGCCCCACCAACCCGCAACGCCACCCAGGATGCCATGATGCAACTGCTGCAGACGATGATGGCAGACCGGGAAGCCGAAAGAGCTGAACGCCAAGCAAACCTTGCCGCACTGCAACAGCTAGCTCAGAACAATCAAGGCCATGGAAACCACGATCACCCTGGGTCAAAGCTGAAGAATTTTCAGAGCACCAACCCTCCAATGTTCACAAGACCGAAGAGCCCCTTGATGCGATGACTGGCTCCAGACAATGGAGAACAACCTTGAAGTTGCGGGAGTTGAAGCCGCAGAAAAAGTACTGTTTGCCACCCACTACCTATCAGGACCTGCAAGAGCCTGGTGAACAAGTGCTCGTGCAATGAATGCGGGACAGATGATGACATGGGAAGACTTCAAGCTAAAGTTCAGGAAGTACCATGTGCCCCAAGGACTAATCAAGAAAATGAGAGACGAGTTCCGTGAACTCAAGCAAGGAAGAATGTCCGTGGTGGAATACCGCGACAGGTTTCTCACTCTGTCAAGGTACGCCCGGACGAGACCGACACAAATGAGAAAGAAAGGAAAGATTTCTGGCAGACGGACAAGATGCGTTGTGTTAGTGAATATTCCGTTCGCGACCTCGAAGCCCTCGTGGACTCAGCCATACGGATGGAAGGAAAGCTGCATCGGGCCAATGAGAACCGCAAGCGCGAATGATGAACCGAGTGGACCCCACCATACCCGAAGCACCGCAATAACTCCTCGGAGGATTCACCCCCAGGAACAACAGGCCACCGCTCGGACTTATCGCCCCAACTACACCAACAACAACGGAGGACCCCGAAGCCCGGAGGCAACAACACCAATAACAGCCACCACAACAACAACAACCACAACAGCAACAACGGGAACAACAACAACACCAACAGCCCCGAGAGTGGAAGCAATGCCATCCCCGTCCCCGAAGGACAAGTCAACCGTAACTGCTATGAATGTGGAGTTGTGGGCCACTACTCCAATGAGTGCCCCAAGAAGCTTGCCAAGATCGCCGCCAACACCGCGCACCTGCCCAGCAACAGCGCCGCTGCAGGTAGAAGGAACGAGAACAACAACAACGGCCGTCTCTACCACATGACTGCCATGAAGCTCGAAGCACCCCAGACACGACAAGTATGTCTTAGGTTAATCAAAATGCTCAATCTCTCTTAGGAACCTAACTTTTCTTAAAATCTCGGGACGAGATTTGTTTAAGGAAGGGTTTGTAACATCCAGAAATTCAAAACAAAATAAATAAATTTCCCTAGTTCCAAATTTTGGAACCAACAAAAACTTTTATTAAATTAAGTTTGATACATAGTGATCTTGCTTAATTCTTGTGCTATTTCCATGATTGCTTGATATTATTATTTGAAATAATCTTAAACCCTAAACCCCACCCCTCTTTTCATCATCCAAGTTAAAATAAAATAAAAGGAAGTTAAATAAGAAAAAGGCATATGTGCCTATGGCTATTTTTATAAATCTTTACCCTAAACTCCTCTACTTTGTTTAGTGGTTTGGAAAACCATTATACACCCTATCTAGTACTTATCAAACCTAATTCAAGTTGTTTCCAAAGAAAATAAAAATAAACTAAAAATGCCATAGAGGCATATGTGAGTAAAATAGCAAATTTGTGAATTTGAGAAGCTTGACCCTAGGACTTGTTGTGAATGGTTGGATCACCCCTATATACCATTTCAACACTCCACAACCTTTTGGGTCAAGCCAAGTCAAATCAAAATTCAAATGTAACATATGCATAGAGGCATATGTGGCACATAGCCATTTCACCAAACTTTGCCCTATGACTTTAAACCTTGACCAAATGATGTGAAACCTTCTCCAAACCTAATATAACCCTAAATTAACCCTAACCCATGCCCAAGTAAAGCAAGGTGAACAATTTACAAAAATAATAAAGTTTGACACATCATCTTTTATGTGTTATGGCAATTTTTGCAAATCTTTGAACAAGACCATTTGAAATGGTTTCAATGGTTTGGAAATGTTTCTAAACTAATAAGAATCACATTGGAGTCAGCAAAAGTCAAATTAAATGGAGAGAAATTAAATAGGGAGAAAATCCCAATTTCACTCACATACACATTATGCCAAATTACAAATCTTCACTCTAGGCCATAATTGCTTGCTCTCTTGCTTGTAGAATACCTAAATATGATAAACTAACACAATTGCATCAATGAAACCAGAATCAAACCAAGGGAAATCTCAAAATCTTCACACATATGATAATGGTCATATGTCACCAAAATATTTTCTTCACTACTTTACCCCTCTGGTTTTCTCTGTTCTTAAACTAAACTTGGTAAACCAAAGCCATTTCATCCAAGACCATGTCAAGGTGAGTAACTTTCATGTTGACCACCATGGCCAGAGTTGACTAGGTTGACAAGTATGATTGTGACAAGTAGTAATGTTGAAACAAAGAGAAGATCATCTCACTTTTGCCATCTCACAAATCTTCACCAAATTGACCACCACCACCACCATTCTTTCTCTTTAATTATATGATTGAGCTCCACCAAAAAGAAATCCAAAATTCGACCAAAAGTTTCATGCGGCCATTTACTCAAACACTTGGCAGGCATCAGTTCAGATTTCACACACACCCATTTACACACTGGTTCTTAGCCTAAACCACTTTGATCCTTGATCATTGCTGCTCCTGTACCTCCCCTGCATCAAGCCATGTACTGGTTTGGTCGATTAAAGCCAAGAAATGATCACCATTGCACCATGTCGGCCATGAGAACATCACCATGCCACTCATGGTTATTCTTCCTCTCTGGCCCCTTGTACCATGTCAACTAGGTAGCCCAGTCCTCACTGAACCTGCTTGTACCATCCCTGGCTGAATCCACGCACGGCATTGGCCACACGAAGCATGCCCAGACGCGCCAGAAACCTGCCAGGCACGCGGTGAGCGCGCCCTGGCATGGCACTGGACGCTGCAGTACATCTCCTCGCCTGGACGCGCTCGTCCTCCTCTCGCCTTCTCCCTTTGCACGCGTGATCACCACTGCATCAGCTACCTCCTAGACACCCTCCCTAGCTCGCGCATGCCCCATCACCGTCGCCATGATCAACGCTCCGCCGCGCTCGTACTGCGAGCACTCGATCGTCGCATGCACGCTCTTGTCCTCCCTCTTCTGTCTCTTCACGCGCGCTAGCTCCGTCTAGCCGTCGCCTACACGATGCGCCCCCTAGCTTGCCCCTTCACCGCCCCAAACGCCGGCGCCATGGACGACCTCCACGGGCACTCACAGCAACCGCGCGCAGCTATAAATAGAGGCCACCCCAGCACGAGTTCCTCACACCATTCGCTTCCCCTCTTCTCCCTCGCTCTCCTCGACCCCTTCTCCACTCCAATTACTGCCTCCAGCGCCGGAATTACAAGATCATCTCCGTCGCAGAGCCATCGACTGGAGCAGCCCCGAGCCTCGCCACTGTACCAGGGGCCTCTACACCATCGACAACGTTGCCTCGCCCCTCTCCCTCGATCGCCAGCGGCCTAGGACGTCCTCCGACCCCCTACCTCTGTCGCCAGCACGCCCTCCTCTCGCCGGAGAAGAAGACAAACCACGGTCGTGCGATCATCTCCTAATCCAACGGTCGACATCACCAGGTACCGATTCGGGGTAAAAAGAGACTGACGCGCAGGCCCCACTTCGTCAGACGGCCCGCGGCGTGGGCAGCGCTAGTTGGGCCAGCCCAGCTCGTTTCCTCTCTTCTCGCCCGTTTAGTCTTTCCCGCCTAGCCCACAAATTCAAATCTAGATTTAATTATTATTCCAAAAACCCTGCAGATGCTTTAGTAATTTTTGAATAGTTTGAAATCTACCAAACCAAATCTAGCAAATTTTATATATTCGGAAAGCTCATGAAATTATCGAAATAATGCCACTGGCCTCATGTCCAAATTCGTAAGTAAATTCAAATGATAAAAATAACAAGGCAGGGCCTTTTCTAACTTCATATAAATATTAAAAATTATCTCTAAATGATTTTGAGTTGATTCCAACCCTAATAAATCACATTTGACATAATCTAATTGTTTATGCTCAAATATAACATAGTTGTTTTGCATGATCATGGACTAGGTCCAAATAATGGCTATGGAGCCATTTCTAGTCCATTTAACACATACCCACAAACTTAATTAAATAGTATGAGAGCTCCTCTCTCATTTAAATTGTGATCTTAAGTAATGCAAATAGAGGTACTGACCTTGGTCTAATAAGCCTCATGCTTGGTTACTTAGAGACATTAAATTATTTCTATGTTAGTTTTAAATTGTATGAGGTGTAGCACCTCATTTAAATTATTACTCCCTCATAATAGATATGAAAGGTTGACCTTGGTCAACTTATATTTCATACCTTATTATTATTTGTGGAGATTAAATCTTGATAGGATTTAATAAGAGGAAATTATTTTCTCCAAAGACTTAAATAACAAATCAAATAAATACTTATAATGAGAGGAAATTATTTTTCTCTTAAATAAGAACAAACCAAGTAAATTCACCATACCATGCTTGAAGGGAAGTGAGGATTAGTTGTGTGAACCCTTTGGTGTGTTTTAGTCTAGCATGTAAGTATTGTTTGGTGATTGTGTACCTCGTATTCATTTATAGACGCTAGTACCGGAGACTATCAAGAGGAAGAGGTATTCTACCAAGAGGAAGGAGAAGAAAACTTTGATCATCTCACCAACCAAGGCAAGCTAACACTCCTGCATGGTTTCCTTGTGCAAAGCTCTACAAGAGCAAGGCACCATTACTTTTACTTTATGCTTAATGCTCCTATCCCAAGTTTTCACTTTACAAGCTTTACTAAATTATGTTTATCGAAGTTTACTTTTTGATTCATGACTCACTTGGTTTAGATATAGAATAGAACAAGAGCATCAAAGTTAGCCTAGAGCAAGACAAGCTAGGTAGCACCCCTCATGACTAGTTGCTAGTGCTAAACAAATAAAATTGACTACTCTAGATGGGAACATGTGAAATGAAATGACTTTGAAAACCTTGGAATGATGATTCATTCTATTGAAAGATTTTGAAGGTGAATATGACTTGTGAACGACTTGGTGAATTTTAAACTGATGGTTGGGTTCGGATGCGATACCATTCCAATTTTGAAAGTACCCCCACAATACCCAACATGGGTAAGGGCTTAACTAGAAATTTATGTGCTTTAGTATGGGTTCCCTCTAAACAAGCGTCATCGGGGTTAGGCTGAAAGTTGCCTCTACAATAAAAGAAGTGAGGTGATATGACGTGAATGAGGTGAATGTCCGACCCAAGCCTGTGCAGTTCCCAGGCTGCTGTCTTCACGGGAGGCCAAGCTCATGGGGAGAGGTGCCTATACTAGAGTATATAAGTGAAAGGTTATGGTTGGTAGTCCCACGGAGTATGATAAATCAGGGCCAGTTAACCCTGACGGATTATTGCAAATGTTGTGGCACAAGTGTACGACCTCTGCAGAGTGTAGAACTATTCGAATAGCCGTGTCCACGGTTACGGACGATTGGAAAGGCCATACTGTTCCGTAATCAGAACATTTTCAAAAATGTGACATATGACTTGTGATTTGGATTTGAAAGGTGAATGGTGACTTTGAATTGAATCACAACATAGTTGTGGGAATGACACTAATGTTCCCACTTGAGTTAGTCTAGTGACTCAAGCATCTTTACTAAATGTTTATGAAATAAACTTGGCTTAATGCAAATAACCCTAGAGCTTAGTATCCCCTTACTAAAATTACTAGTGCTTACACTAGTATTAGTTTGCGAGTACTTTAAAAGTACTCATGGCTTTGTCCTGGCTATTCAAATGGCCGGACTATGAAGGTGAACAAATACGAGGAAGATGGACAGCGGGACGTCTACGACAACTAGGACCGCTCCTGACGTCAAGCGTTGGCCTGTGGATTAGATAGCCACTACTACTTCGCTTCCGCTATTTGTGATGTTCATTGATCAATAGATCAACTACTATTGTAATATTGGATCAGGTGATCTACCTTTGTAAGACGATTATGTGTTGTAATAAATGATGACTCTATGATATCCAACTATTATGTCTCGCAACAACAATATCCCTGTGATTGCGATGTATGGCATAATAGGCATCTGGACTTAAAAAGCCGGGTGTTGACACAACTCCTGCATTTCTGACCTGTATTGGTCGAATATGTGGATGAACAAATTGATTATACGGGGGAGATCTCTTCCCGGTTTCTGGGTGATGCCCACAAGTATAGGGGATCGCTGAAATCTTCGATGAAAAGTATTACCTAAATTTATAGTTTGACTCAAGGGAATATAAGAATACCAATAAGATTTTAGCAATTGAGACATCACTCTCAACCACACCTGTATGTCAATAAACTCACAAAACAAGTGGTGATTTTATAGCAGTTGATAGTAAGCACCATCAACAAATTTCCAGTTTTCATTAGAAGTAGTATTAAGTAACTTTCAGTGGCTAAAACGCGTAGGCATGAGGTAGTAGTGGCGTGTTGTATGAATAATATTGATCATATAATGTAATCCAACTAACATAGCGTCCATCTCTAATTCAGTTGTGTGTAGGTGCACGGTCCAAATATAGCTATGCATACTAACAAAGAGAATTTGCATAACATCTTTTATCATGCTTACCTATTTTACCGGGGCCAATTTGGAACTACAAGCAATTAAGGTCTATCATTTCGAATAGCCCAGAACAAAGCATTTAGTTTCATGAGCACACAATATCCTTGATCTATCACATATTTCCCTTGTTTTTTCCTATCTGTTACCTTAGGGATTCGCAGAGTCAACATAATAATATGCAATACACCTTGAAAATAAATGCCAACCTCATATATATGATAAAACAATAAGGTTCAGTACTGAAATCATGTCACTCTTAATCTGCAAGACAATATCAATGTTCAACAAAACAATATGCAGCAAAATGTTAATATTCAGCAGAATATAGATTTTCTGTTTCCTGACAATGCAGCTCTGAACATTAATGTGCCACATGCTGGTTTTGATCTCAATGTTGTGCCTGGTGAAGCTTTTATTGAGCTCAATGATCTGGTTAATCCTGCCCCACAAAATCAGGATGAATTACAGCAGATGGATATTGATCATGCAGCTCCTGGGGATAGCTCACTCACCCTGACTATCAGCTCTGATCCTTCTGCTTCACAAGGCTCTGGTGGTTCAGTCAATGGAGGTTTTGTTGGGCCACCTAATAATCTTCAGATTGGTTTGGCCATGGTGCCAGAGATCCAAGGTGATCTTGGGTTTCTATCTAGAGAAGGAGCATCTGCCTGGAGGAAGTTCTTTAAGCCATCCTCTGTTTCTGCTTGCCATAGCACTATTATTGTCCCAATTGATTGGGTGGAATTTCTTATGTGTAAGCTTATGACTCCAGAGGATTATAAGTGGACTTCTTCTCTTATGCAATCAAAGGTGTGGGATATCATTACCAGAAACTCTGATCATGACACTATGAATTTTTTGCTGCCATCATCTTGTCCTGCTAGATCCCCACCTGTTTGTGCCATTCAAGAAGCTTGCAAGGAAGTCATGACTGGTTTCTCTACACCTCAGGTTCCTAGGAAATCCTCCAAGTTCTGTGCTCCTCCCTCTACCTCTAAGATCCATTGTAATAAAAAAAGAGGTCCTCTGGTTATCTCTGAAGTTAGAAGGAGTGGAAGAATTCAGGCTCAGTCTAAAGGATACAGGAAGAAAACCTGCTTTGATAAAAATTGTTTGGCTTGTGCTCCTCCTATTCCTGTCCTCAAAAGCAAAATTGTGAATAATCTCTACAGCAAATTTGGTCTCACAGACAAGGACAAAGATGAAGTGACTGGGGAAGATGTTGGTGTCTCCACCCTTGATGATGAAGACTTTGCTTCTGATGATAGTGATGAGTAAACTCAGGATTTACATCACCTGCTTTTGGGAAAGATTGGTCCCTTTATTTTGGGCTATCTTGTTTTTTAGCCATGCTTGTCTTAGTTGCTGTCAAACTCTGAACCCTATGTGTGGTCCTCTTATATTATGGTATGTGTTATGGTTGTCTGAAGATATGTGGATGTGTATGATGCTTTTGGTGACCTGGTCCCTCTCAAGTTACTGCATGTGTATGTGTCTCTGTTGCACCTGGTCCATCTCAGGTGGTTTTTACACTGCTTTGTGGAGTTCAGCCTGGTCTTTCTCAGGCTGCTGCCTTTATAGTATCTTGCATGTTGTTGGAAATATGCATGGCTGTTTATCCCCTGTATTGTATCCATGAGTACACATCATACAAAGTTAAGTTGGAAAGTTTTGAATTGGAACATAAGAGGCTTGAATGATAAGGATAAATGGACCATTATTTATGATAAAATTCAGGAAAGTGGTTGTCATATTATGTGCTTCCAAGAGACAAAGAAAGAAAGCATTGATTTGGACTTTGTTCGAAATTTTTGCCCTAGGAGATTTGATGGTTTTGCTTTTCAGCCCTCTGTTGGTAGGTCTGGTGGTATCTTGAATGTTTGGGACAGTGCTGTACTTTCTGGTGACTGTGTGTTTCAGAACTCTTATGCTTTGTCATTTGATTTTAAATCAGCAAAAGATGATGGTGCTTGGACTCTCACCAATATTTATGCACCCTGTCAAGATGCACAACAATTGGCTTTTCTTTCCTGGTTTCACAATATCCAGGTGGCTGATGATGTTGACTGGCTAATTGTGGGTGATTTTAATTTGATTAGGTCACCTAATGATAAAAATAAACCTGGTGGCAATATTAATGAGATGCTCCTTTTTAATGAAGCCATTAGTAATTTGGGTTTGATTGAAATTCCATTAAAGGGAAAAAAGTTCACTTGGAGTAATATGCAGGCTGCCCCTCTTTTGCAGAGACTAGACTGGTTTTTTACATCCCTTTCTTGGACTACTTCATACCCAAATACTATAGCTATGCCTCTTGCCATGACAACCTTTGACCATATTCCCTGTGTCATATCCTTCCAAACCACTATTCCAAAGCCTCAGATTTTTAGATTTGAAAACAGATGGTTGCAGCTGGATGGCTTTCTGCCACTTGTTGAAAAGGCTTGGACACATTCAGTTCATTATGCTGATGCTGCTAAAAGGATCACATCCAAGTTTAAGGTTCTAAGGAAGGTTTTGAAGCACTAGGCTAAATCCCTCTCCTCTCTCAAGGTTGAAATTGAGGATTGTAATTCTGTCATTGCTCTCTTGGACTCAGTAGAAAATTGCAGATCTTTGATTCCTTCAGAGGTTAATCTTAGGATCTCTCTTAAGGATCATCTTGCAAAGCTCCTAAAGCAGCAATTGGCTTATTGGAAACAGAGAGGAAAGATCAAATGGGTCACTTTGGGAGATTCAAACTCTAAGTTTTTCTACTCTATAGCTACTGTTCAAAAGAGAAAGAATCATATTGCAACTCTCTCTCTTTCTGATGGAAAGCCATAAGAATCATATTGCTCGTCGCCTGCTTCTACTCATGAGAGCAAAGCAAGGCTGTTGTTGGATTCTTATAAAGAGAGACTGGGCCAAACTACTCCAACCTCAAATTCCTTTGATATGGCTAGTTTGCTTGCTTCTTCTGTGGATCTGTCTTTCCTGGAAGAGCCTTTTTCACCTCAGGAAATAGATGATGTGGTCAAAGAATTTCCTTGTAACAAGTCTCCTGGTCCTGATGGCTTTAATGCTGAACTTTTAAGGAAATGTTGGCCAGTGATTAAAAAAGACTTTTATGACCTTTGCAATCAATTCTATCAGGGTGATCTTTGCCTAGAGAGCATAAATAATTGTTTTATCACCCTTGTGCCTAAAAAGCAAGATGCTGCCACCACCAATGACTATAGACCAATTTCTCTTCTTAATTGCACTCTCAAGCTATTGACCAAGCTTCTAGAAAATAGATTACAGAGAGTGATCATGCAACTTATCCATGAAAACCAGTATGGATTTATTAAATCTAGAACAATCCAAGACTGTCTTTCTTGGGCTTATGAATATTTACATCAATGCCACAAGTCTAAGAAAGAGTTGGTTATTCTCAAGTTGGATTTTGAGAAAGCTTTTGATAAGGTGGAGCACAATTTCATTATGAAGGTTCTTGAGCACAAGGGTTTTGGGCGAAAATGGTGTCAGTGGATCAGATTGATTCTTAATTCGACTACCTCTGCAGTTCTTCTCAATGGAGTGCCTAGTTATGTATTTCATTGTAAAAGAGGGGTTAGGCAAGGGGATCCCCTTTCTCCTCTGCTCTTTGTGTTAGCTGCTGATTTCCTTCAGACAGTTGTTAATAAGGCTATGAGAGATGGGTTTCTCACCAGGCCCCTGCCTTTGACCTCTTCAGCAGACTTCCCCATTATTCAGTATGCTGATGACACTCTCCTTATCCTGTCTGCTGATGAGGATCAGCTGTTGTTTCTGAAGAATCTGTTGATTGATTTTGGTAATGCCACAGGGCTGAAGGTCAACTATGATAAATCAAATTTAATTCCAATCAACATTACTGAAGAGAGGTTACAGGTGCTCTTGCAGACCCTTCAGTGTCAAAAAGGTTCTTTGCCTTTCACATATCTTGGGCTGCCCTTAAGTACAACAAAACCTGCAAAGGAATTCTTCATGCCTATCCTTCAGAGTGCTCAGAGGAGACTTTCTGCCTGCTCAATGTATCTCAGCTATGGAGATAAGCTAAGATTGGTTAATTCTGTCTTGTCCTCTCTGCCAACATTCTATATGAGTACTCTCAGATTATACCAATGGGTAATTAAGGAATTTGATAAATACATAAGACATTGTCTTTGAAGAAGGAAAGATTTGGAGGAGCATGGCCACCCCCGGCTGCATGGGAGATGGTATGTAAGCCCAAGGATCAAGGAGGCCTAGGTGTGCTGAATTTAAACATTCAAAATAAATGTTTGCTTATGAAGCATCTGCACAAGTTTTACAATAAAGCCAATCTGCCTTGGGTGAAGTTGCTATGGGAGGTCTACTATGCCAATGCTCTGCCTCCGTCTAGATCAAGAGATACTTCCTTTTGGTGGAGAGAGATTGCTTGAAGAGTTTATCAGATTATAAAGGTCTGGCTAATTGTTCTATTGGAACAGGTTCTTCAGTTCTACTGTGGACAGATTCTTGGAGTACCGTGCCTTTAAATTTGCAGTCTCCACATCTATATTCATTTACAGTTAATGAAGTTGTTTCTCTCCATCAAGCAAAATCCTTAGAGCACCTTTCAGATTTGTTCCATCTGCCTTTATCCAATGAAGCTTTTGTTCAGTTTCAAGATCTTCAAGCTCTCTTGTTGAGTCTTCCTGATAGTGATGATTCTGATTCATAGGAGGTTTTTGGGAGCAATACAAACTTCAGAGTCTCTAAGGCATACAAGAACTTTGTTGGGCCCTGTTATCAAGAAGCTCTGGAAAACATGTTGTCACTCTAAGCACAAAGTTTTCTTCTGGCTACTTCTGCAAGATAGATTGAATATAAGGCAGCTATTGCAGAGGAAGAATTGTTTCCTGCCTGACTATACTTGTGCTATGTGTGGCTCCTTGCAGCTGGAATCAAGAACTCACTTGTTCTTCACATGCCCTTTTGCCCTCATGTGTTGGCAATATATTTGTCTAGGCTGGTCAATTCCTATGGATTCGGGGCAGCAAGCTTTTCATGTAGAAGTCATTGACTCACTCTTGGCTGTTATTGGGAGGCCTTTCTCTTTAGATATTGTTGTCCTTGGTTGCTAGGCCATTTGGAAAATTCGAAACGATTTCCTATTCAAGGACATCACCCCCAATTTATACAGATGCAAGAAATTATTCAAGGAGGAGTTGGCTCTCCTAGTTTACAAGGCAAAAAGGAAGTCCTATGCAGGGCTTGCAGATTGGGTGAAGCTGTTCATCTAAGATTGCAGTGGGATTTTGGCTTAGTTAGTTCTTCTGCTTTTTTCTAGGTTTTGAGGTGCTTTTCTCTAGCACCTCTATATCTGTAATCTAGACTTTTTTGTACTCTCTTTATATAAAATAAATAAATAAAAATACACAGTGGGTGTAAGGGTATATTGCCCCTATGTGTGGTTTTGGTAATTAATGACAACCCTATGGACTAATGTTTTCATTGAGTTTATATGAAGGAATATTCCATAGGTACTACTTGTACTCCATATGTTGGATTCAAGTGTGGATGCCGTGAAGATAAAGATATACCTTGAGTATTGGCATCAAGATCATCGGTTTGAAGATATATATGTGATATGATCAACAAGAAGAAATGAAGATGGAGTTCTTATGTGGAACTCAATATTAGCCATGCTCTATCTTAAGTGAGTATGAGAAGATACAAGGTTGAGTCGTGCAAGTTCAAGATGAGCATCTCAAGTGGATCACATGCTTGAAGCTTGCCGTCCATTTGGTGACATTGGACATGTGAAGATGTGCATCAATGAAGCTTTCCCATCATGGTGTATGGGGGAGCATTTGCGAGTCTTCACGAAGCAACGATGATCAAGTGAGGCATTCCGGCTTGTGTAGAGCTTGAAGAGTTATCATCAAGATCAAGCGGGATGCGCAAGGCAAAGGTATGACCTTGATAGGTTTTCCTTTTACCGGTCTCAAGGTGGTTGTTGGGAGACCGGATTATAGGATAGATAGCCGCACTATCAAGAGGGGCTTTCGGTTGGGTAACTTGATCGCATCGTCTTAGGGAGCTCAATTCTTTGCATACTTTTCATATCCCTATTGCTTCTTGGTGTTTCTCTGTGAGAAGTTGTTGAGCTTGTTGCTAGCTTTACAACAAGCCCAAGTTCATCGAAACGGAATCCGCATGCATCTTCTATTGCGTTTTCGAGTTTGGACGTCTTCACCGTTTCTTGACGGTGGGAGACTCCTCTCTAAAAACATCTAAAAGTATCCTGTGAGGAGTCTCCATATTTCCAGTTTTTGTTGGGGTTCTATTCGTCGTTATCTTTCCAACAAAATTGGTTTCATGTCAATCGGGTCCGGACATAAAAGTTATCACAGTTTAGTAAAACATGTTTTCCTGCTCACGGTCGGGGACCGGTCGGACCTGCCCATGCGCCGGCAGTTCGTGCCGCCGGTCAGCCGGCCTACGACCGGCCGGGCCGTGGTCGGTGGGGTCGCCAACCGGCGCCAACCGGAGGAGCTCTGGACGATGCAATGTGACCCGGTCGGGTCCGGCTGTGACCGGTTTGGACCGGTGGTGGTGTGGTCGACCGGGCCTTGGACCGGACGGCCGGCCTCGCCCGGTTGACCGGCTTCCTCGATGGTTGACTCAGCCCAACTTTTCCCCAACGGTTATATTTTCTCTTGGGCTATAAATAGCCCTTCTTCCACCTTGGGCTGAGTTAGTTCTTCCATTTCTCTCTCCTCCATTGTTACCTTTGAAGAACTTGCTCTCTCTCTTGATTCCCCCATGATTCTTGCTCATTCTTGAGGGATCTAAGAGAGAAGATCTAGATCTACAACCTCCACCAATCCATTTCTCCTCTAAGTGAGGGGAACTCTTGGGATCTAGATCTTGGAGTCTTTTGTTGACTTTCCCCATTGTTCTTCCTCTCCAATCTCATCCTAGCATTTGTTGTTTGGGTGGGATTTGAGAGTGAAGGACTTGAACACCTCTAGTGTTCTTGCTTTGCATCATTGCATAGTGTTGAGCTCTCCACGATTAGTTGAGTGAGAGACCGTGAGCTTGTTACTCTTGGAGGGAGACCTCCTAGTTGGCTTAGCGGTTGGTGCTCCGGTGATCTCTTCAAGAAGATTGTGAAGAGGCCCCTTCGTGGAGCTTGTGAAGTGGTTGTGGAGCTTGCCATCTCCGGAGCGGAGGAAAAGCTAACCATAAGGAAAGGGCCATTATCCTTCGTGGGTGTGGTTCGGAGAATAGGGTGAGCCTTCGTGGCGCGGGAATCCTTCGTGGGACCTCCACTACTCCAAATGTGACATACCTTGTTGCAAAGCAAGGGAACACGGGAATACATCCTTTTCTCCGCGTGCCTCGGTTATTTCTATACCCGAGCTCTCTTACCTTGTGATAGCCATCGTGCTTGAAGTACATATATCTTGCTATCACTTGTGCTACATATATCTTGTGCCTATCTTGCTTAGCTCTAGTTGATATTGTTACACTTAGTTGAGCCTAGCATATTTAGGGTTTGTGCTTGTAAACTAAACGTTAGTTTAATTCCGCATTCCTACAAGACAAATCCGCAAGAGTTTTTAATTGCCCCCCCCCTCTAGGCGACATCTCGATCTTTCAGTGGGGAAACCCACTATTTAACCTCAAAAAATCATGTCACTCTGGCCCTAGTAACAAGCATTAAACATAGCAAAGGTGTATCAACACTCATACATGAATATCGTCAAGACAAACACCTCAAATCTCGATACATATGGATGACTACATGATCAATCTCATCCAAATCCCATCTACCTCTTAGGCCTACAGAGAACTACTCACTCATGATGATGGAGAGTGACCACACAACGCGCCACGTGTCGCATGCGGAGAGACTTTCGGATCTTGGCGAAGGTCGGCCTTTTTCTAGAGAATTCGAGAAGAACATCCAAGAAGAGATATGGGTTATTTTTTAGCTGAGCGAGGGCCATCAAGACCAAAGGGGTTTCATTTTGAGCAACTGGTTCAGGAGTTCTGTTCATCTGAACTTCTTGTAGTTCATGGAAGTGTGATTCTGAACATCCGGGTTAAGGCTTCTAAGTGTAAGAAAGATAACAAGTTATACGGGGACATATTTCCAAGCCTCTTGTTTGGTGAAAAGGGGATGAAAATAGATATCTATTTTTTTTCTTATCAACTTATATGTAAACATATGTGTTAGTTATGTATTGTCATCATACTGTATCCTATCTATGCAAATTATGTACAGTTTCCGCAATAGTGCATACCTATGAGTTTGGACTTCTTCCTATCACTTCTTATCTATATGCCCTATAAGTCTGAATCATTGAACCATTAGATATTCATGTATTAATGTAGTAGTATACAAACTTACAAAGTGATTAGAAGAGTATAGAAATTCCTATCAGGAGTGTGTGAAGAGTGAGAGTACACATACATTTCCATGTGGTACAATTGTACATAACCCTTCATCTATATTTCCATGTGTTCATTATTAACACCACATGCATACATTGTGAAAGTGCACCCCATGCATAGTTTTGGTAATTAATAACAAATAGATGATACCCTGCGCATTGCGGGGATAATTCAAGGTTGAAAATGTATAAGACGACATGTAAGACGTATTTTTTCTTAAATGAAATGAATAACTTGAGATACCATGACAACCACTGTTTTAAGCAACATACCTGATAGGTCAGGTGAGTGGGGATGGACAAAAAACCATTTATATAATTGAATTTCGCAACAGACATGAACACTTTCATACACTGCCACATTCTTCAACACTCGACTGCAGTTTGTAGTGATGATCTTTTATTCAGTTTATTAACTGCAGAACAAACAAAAAACGATAGATCAAGAGTAGGCCAATATATGTATGTGAAAGAACGCTCTTCTTGGTCAAAATAAATATAAAAGGATAATTGTTATCTCTCCAGGCCTGCGTGTCCAAATGCATGATCAGGTGATCTGAAAACGAGCACCCTGATCTTCTACATGATTATTAGAGGCTACATAAGATCAAGACAAGAAGGAGCATGTTTAATGCAATCAGAAAGAGCGACGTTGTTCAGAGAAGATGAAAAAACCTTGTCGATTTGAGATTGAGGAGCATATATACTCTTTATAATGGTGGAGCGTGCACTCCCATTTTTCCATGCATTTGTAAACACAGTCTTGAATTCTGGAGTTCTTGGGGTAAAATGTGTTGTCACTGTCCATTCTCTTTCAACACAACTGGTTTATAGTTTTGTGAAGTGAACTGTCTGGCCATAGACGACCAACAAATGCAAGAGATGACCATGATTTTGCCACTGATAAACCCCTGTCTTGCATTGGGAGCATTATTCAGAAACGCTGTAGATAAGCTGCAGATATTAATTAGTCCACAAACTGAGCGCTACCACTGCGCCCAATGCAGCCAGGTGTGATTGTGCCATGTGAGGCCTCATTCGGTACACCGGGATTGAGGTGTATTATGCCTAGTGTTTTGGGTGAAAACACTTCTTTACTCAGGGTTTGTTCAGATTAAACTAGCCTGGTTTGGGAGCGCGTTGATTTCCTAGCTTTTGAGGACCAGGTAGCAATCATCACGCATCATCACGTGCTGAGCTGGTGTTTCTTGAGACCGGCTAGTACCTGTAGCAGGCGACTCACCAACATGTACAGCAGGCAAATTGCGAGGAGACACAAGCCAGATAAAACGTGAGGGGAGCCAAGCGTTTAGATTTACACGTGCATCAACTTGTTTTGCGGGAATATATGAGACTGGGCACTTCCAAACAGGTTGAAACCCAGTGTACCGAACAGTTCAGCTAGCGTTTTCGCAGGTCTTGAGCTGGCCCGTCGAAGATATACACTCCAATCCCTGAAAAAACCTGTGCTCCGAATGAGGCCTGAGTAATAACCAATTGGTAACAATGTTGGTGACCTCTTCCGGGACTCTTCATTAGGTGCTCGGTATGATCTCAATCTAACAACGATGTGGTTATGTGGTGTTCTATCTGAGAAAAGGCAGTTGATTCTTTCTTATCCACTTGCCACACATCATCATAGCCTACGGTTCAGCAGCAGCTTGTTTTGCTGAATAATATCAATTTTTAATGAGATTGTACAGGAAAACAAAGTGCCCCTGAGGGTAATGCAGATAGGCCCACGCCTTCTCTTAAGAGTGGATGTGTATGTGATTGTAACAAAATATCTATATCGTTGAGTATAATGAAGTAAATCATCTACTCAACAATTATATCGACCTTTCTCAATGGTCAAGTGAGAACAGTGACAGTAAAAGTACAGCTACAAATAAATATACCTTCAGAAGAGAAGACCAGGCAAAGAAAGAACAATGACTGAAAATTTCTTAAAGTTGAAGTGGACCTTTGATACTAAGATACAGTAGTGCTTCAGGTACCCTCAGTTATCCCGGTAGCACCATAAGTCCTTACATGTCTCTAGCCATATTCATGAAACAGAACATCACAACCACAAAACCAAAAGGCAAAGATATTGATATCAAACATCACTTTCAAAGTGGTAAGTGAGATTTGAAATCCACAAGGGACCTATCCATAATGCTAAACCAGCTACAGACTACAGATCCTAAAAGTCTTCCTTAGAAGATGTGGGGCGACCTTCATAGTCCAATTTAGCTCCTAAGCTTGCCATGATAACCCTGAATTTCATCCTGATCTTCTCCATCATGTCTTGAACCTGGTTATTCTCTGGATCAGACAAAGGATAGTTGCTGAGTAGTGCAGCCAGTTGTTCCATGTTCTTCCTGACTCGAGCTGAGAATGCATCTTGATCAAGGCGAATTGCTGACATCCACACATCCAAACAGCCCTGATAGAATCCCAGTTCTTCACCTACCTGGAAACCCATCTTTAAACCAACCTGCCTTCCGTCTTCCTTTCCAGACACCAAGCCATCATCATAACCATTTTTATAACCCTCTTGATAATGTGTTTGATCTAAGGTCACCGTTGGTTCAAAAATATCAATATCGTCTTTGGGCTGTTGATCCATGATATGAACCAGAACCTAATCACGTTGAGCAATACTTGGTTCCCAAAAAATGCAACTCCAAGAAATCTGCTCCACAAACAAAATAAAGGTTTCACAATAAGTAAACCTATATGAATACATGTTAAAGGACAAGAGAAAATGCTCTTAACTGAAAGTACCAAGAGAGGGAAATCAAGCTTTTCCTAAAATATGACCTAAACGCTGTTGCACGTCAACTGAAGACAACCCAGATGATTTATTAAAATTTGGAAATTAAAGGACTGCAAACACATTACATGCAAATAGTGAAGGGGTCCTAAATTACCAGTGCATTCTTCCTTTGCCTCGAGAAGGAAACGTAGGGGAATTATCTTACTCTGTCCAACTCTTTGCTAGCTAACTAGATTATGAAATAGTACAACTTTGACAAAAAAGTTCTAATAGATATAGGTTCTATTTTTTTTCTGAAGTCCAGAGCCTATGGGCCACAAAATGAAAACTGTTAGGACTACAGCCGCCTCATATCATAATTCGCTCATCATAGATCCCTCTGGTTAGATTAACCTATTGGTTACATAGAGAATTCAAGTATTCAAAAAGAAGAAAAAATCAATTATATGACCTTGAAATTCACTATATTGCCTAAAGTTCCTAAATTCATCAGCAAATCTGATACGTGTTGTTGTTCACACTCCCATCTCAGATTAACCTATTGGTTACATAGAGAATAGAAGTATTCAAACACAAGAAAGGATACCCGGAGGATTGCAGGAGGTCACCCGGAGCTAGATGACGAGGCTGAGTTCGTCGGAAGGAGCTGGAGATTGTCGGGCAGAGGTGGACGTAGATCTCTTCCGGGAGGCGGGGTTTGGCGACGCGGCCGGCGAGGCAGCTCCGAGGCGTGTTTCCGGTCAGCGGCGGCGGGCTGGACGGCTCTGGACAGAGGGGATCGGCCGATAGAAGAGAACCACTGAAAGTTGGGCAAGGGCTGTAAGGACCTATGTGTAAAAATGTTATTTTTCGGGGGCAAAACTGGAGAACCTGTGCGCCGATTAAGAGCAAGTCCAACAGGACCCCTATATTTTCCTCCCTATATCATCATGTAAGGGACACCCCTAAATAGATTCCCTCCCTACATTTTATCAGCTTCCAACAGCTCCCCTATGTCATCTCCCCTATATCACATTTACATATATATAAACAATATTTTGTAACTAACTTTGTAAATAGTAAATTTTGTAACCGTTGTAATTCGAACGACTATATTGAGCAGCAATTTTCATAGCAAAGCAGGAGCAGATAGCTATACTTTTTCTGATAGTGTAGACAGCTATATAGGAAAACTAAAACAGATCGCACGCAATACAGCAATTGCTCGCGCGAGACACAGCTGCAGGCTCCGGTCTCTCCCCGGCCGTTGCCCCGCGCCCGACTAGCCCTTGCAGGCTCCGCCTGACTCGCTCCTGCGAGCGCCCAGCTCGCCCCGCCGCGGGTGACCGCCGCCGCCCGTCCTCATCTAGCTCGCCCCGCCCTCCCCACCTCTCCCAACCACCCCCGCTCACCATCCCCGATCTCGATTCCGTGCTCGATTTCGAGGGAAATTAAACAAGAACGAGGAGGAGATGTACCTGGTCGGAAGAGTGGTGGCGGGAGGAGGCTTCCGGGAGCCAGCGGTTGGTCGGGCGGGCCGATAGGGGGAGCCTCCACCGCCCCGATGTGTAGGGGGAGAAGCGGGTCTGGGTAGGGGAGGCGGATTGCTGGGGGCGTCGGTAGGGGAGCTGTTGGAGACGTCTTTTTCCCTCTCTCTCTCTCCCCTATATTTTCTATCGGGGGTGCTTTAGGGTCCCTGTTGGACTTGCTCTAAGCCTTGGCCTTCGTCTTCACCTCACCGCTCTCGGCCTCTTTCTCCTGTGGCTATGCTGATCTAGGGTTTAGTCTTCTGGCTTTAGGGTTTAGGATTGGGTACAACCGACCTCCCCTCCCGATCCTCTCCCATGGCGTCGTCACACCGAGTAAGTTGCCCTTCCTCATTCTCTCTCCGCGAGCGCCCGCGCGCGAATCTCTGTCGGATGGTCGATGCGTGATTGGAAACATGTCGAATTCCAGTTGCAGCGATCCGTCTCCTAATCGGAGTTTTCCTGTGCATTGGGATTGGATGGGTTCCAGTTGCTCATTTCGCGCGACTGAATTTTCATGGTGTGCATTGTATTTGACTCGTATGTGGCACGTTGGTTATGTATATGTAGGTAAGGGTTGGGACCCTAGTTCCCTTTGCTCAAGGCAAATCTGGGCCATCCAATGCCTCACTGCTAAGCATTCCCATCTTTGAGGGTTCCAATGTCGTTGGGAGGAGTAATCTGGTGGTTGTCGACAAGAGGGTCAGCCGCAAGCATTTGAGTCTGCGCGCCTTCGCGGATGGCTCCGTCGAAGTTGTCGTGGTGAGTTTGCAGGAGGCATGCTGTTGTGTTTTAATTTCTTCTGATTCTGATTGGAAAAATAAACTGTTGTAGCTCGATGTCGATGGGTTTGCAGGAGGGGCCAAATCCCATTGTTGTCCGGTCAGAGGGGCAGGCGAGAAAGGTTTGTGCTCAGGGTAGAGCCAAGATTATCTATGATGATGTCCTGGAGCTTATTCCCGGTGATTATCTTATGAAGTATGTGCCTATGAGTGATGAGCGTAAAAGCTCCACTTCAGTGGATTCGAATGACTTAAAGAAGGGAAAGAGGCATAGCGAGGAAGATAGCGTAATTGCAAAGAGGAATCGCCAAGTCATGGAAGATGAGGCTTTGGCAAGAACATTGCAGGTTAGTTAACTCTGTTTGCTGCTATGAAACTTATGCCTGGATGATCTTTATGAAGTTTATATTTGGGTGCTTTCTTACACTTATTGGCAGCATTTGCATAATACTGTAGTTGGTTTAATCTGGATAATTAACACTAAAACGATCCCAGTGTCTGACAGCGCAAACTGAAAAGGAGCAGGAGCTTTTTCCAATACCTTGTATTATTGTTAATTGAGAAAATTAGGCTAGGATTAGGTTTACATGATGATGAGTCCTTATCTTATATAGCTGTACTTTACCCAACAACATGAAGGTAGTGATTCTTAACCTTCTGTTTGTGTTTGCTCATCAGCCTATGTTGTTTACCTTTTCTTTTGTTGTGATTTGGATGATCACATTGGGCTTCATAAACTGATGTATACAATATTCTGGTAATCTTTGCATTGATAATACCAAAACTTATTGATGCTATTAGCAAAGATATACCAATACTAGCTGCTCATGTCATTCAGCTAATTTACTCATGTAAAGGCAAATAAAATTATGCAATTATCTAGAGTCCGGATATAATATTATTTACTTACTCAGCATTGAAACCATAATACTCCCTCTGTTCACTAATGTAAGACCTTTTAGATATTTCAAAGTGGACTAGAAATGAACCAAAATGAGTGAACCTACACACTAAAACGTGTCTAGATACATGCATTTACGAAAAAAGCTAAAAGGTCTTACATTAGTGAGCGGAGGGAGTACATTTAATAGTTATGCTTTGGGGTTCGTAATGTCTTTTGAGGACAACATGCGGGTGGAGATGTATATATGTATGACACTAGTTTTGACCATTTTTTTACTGAATATTGTTTTTTTATGTTCTTCAAATGCCGATGGATTGCAACTACATGTACTGGGCAAGTATGGACTATTTCAATATGGTACAGGAGTCCTCTTTTGTGCACCTCGTGAACACAATTTTCATGTTCCATAACTTAGCTATAAATGAAAGGGAAAATGGAAACATTTATGAAATGAACCATAAAGTTTCTTTGACATAAAAAGTGTTTTCTACTTTGTGCCATAGTCACCCCCCTGTTTATGTGAGTGGTGGATATTTGTATAGTTGTACAACAAACATAATTCTTATTCATTAGTTTGTTCTATCTCTTTTTGTTTGGAAAATCTGCAAATATTTTTTATGCAACAAGTGGAATTTGAACTTCATGTGAACATTGGTGCTGACCCCATTGCTGAACTCTAATCAGGAAAGTTTTGCAGAAGAGGGTACATCTGTTCCTGGCATGGCTTGTGGTCAAGCATTAAGTTCACTTGATAGTGCTGGTTCTTCTGAGAGAAATAGCAAGAGAACGCATTCTGCCGGTCCTTTGAAAGATGTACTCCCATTGACTTTTCGACTCATGCGTGTCCAAGGTCTTCCATCATGGACTAACACTTCCGCAGTTACCATTCAAGATGTCATTCAGGTATCATTCAGCATGAACACTTTCAGTGGAAGTTACTTGAGAGATCAGTTAATTTTGTTTAGCAGGTCATGTGACATCATTGTTTACAATAGGGTCTATTAATCAAATTATGAAATAAATGTTGCATGGGAGCTCATTCCTTGACCTTTAATAAACATGCGCGTATTTCCTGCTTGTCATTCAGTGAATCTTTATTCCATGGCATTTCACAAAAAGATCTCAAAGAAGCGTAGTTTATCATTTGTTTCGTTTTTTCCTGCATTGTCAGATTTGATCTGTAAGTTCTTACATGATGAATGAATTGTCAGGGTGATGTGCTTTTTGCTGTACTCTCAAATTATATGGTCGACATTGATTGGTTGCTTACGGGTAAGTTATTTATTATGGAAGTTGATTTTTACATTAGTATGGTAGCTAACTATTATCAAGCAGTAAACTTTTGATCTTTTCTAATGGAATAGTGACGCCACTTGGTAGGTTCAAAAAGTAAACGCTGGCGGTCTTCAGTTCTTTGGGTCTACTGTCTGCATTATTACAACTCATTAGATTGTTTGAAATGTTATGTTTATATTGCACCACTTATGTTCATTGTATTGGCTGAATTGTAGTCCCTCCGCTATATTGAGAAATAATTCTCTACATTGTTAATGAATAATATTTTATGTCCAGACTGTTGAATTGCACTCATGCTTTCTTGATGGGATGACTGTTCATTGGTATGAATCCATTTTCTTACTTGGTCGATGCTAGTATGAACTTAAATCATAGGGTACCTTTTTGTATCCAGACAATCAGAGTGGCCATTTTCTGTTGGTTCGTCGAGTCATTTGGGTTATTGGCTTATTGCCTTGTGACCTTCCTTAGGTTGTTTCATGTGTATAAATGTTGAATGCTCATTCGTCTGAGCTGTTGCAGCAAATTTTTGTAACATCCTGATTTTTACACTGATTTTTTTTTTCTCTTTTCTAAAACGAAGGATGTTGCAAAGGGGTCAAGTTAATCCTCACATAGGATTGCCGAGTAACACAGGGGGTTGGAAAGTTAAGTTCCGGTCCTCACAGAAGTCGTATTAGAGCCGACGTTGACCTAGTCGCATGGCCTTAGTTAGAATGGAAAACTTTAGTACTCGTTTGTTAATAAAAATATAGTTGACAAAAATAATAGGTTTCTTTGATGTTACTTGTCTCTCTCATTTAGCATTTACAAAAAAAATTGTTGCTGATTATTTTTCTCTTATTTAAATGTGCGTAGATGGTAGTACCTTCGACGTGGCGGATCCAGGAGTTTGGGCATCTTGGACAGTAGTTTCGAGACATGTTGACGAGGTTGGGTTACAGCCGTGACCTAGAAGTGTCTAGACACACCATTCGTACGCCCTCGAGCGAGAAGATTGTTAGAGCTACCTTCGTGGTGTATCTGAATCATGCACCACGTGGAAGTCGCGCGGTAGCAAAAGGACGACACCGATTCACTGCTGAAGGAGAGGACTTTGTGGATGCCACTATTCATGTCGTTCACCGAGCGATGCATGGGATGGCGGTTACCTACCAGGATGAGCTACGCAACACACCTTTCCTTTACTTTGGCTACCGAGACAATAGATGTGTAATTCATCAGAACATGATGTACCAGAATGATGATGATCCTACACTCGTTCGCATGACGTCACTTAATTTTGGACTAGAGCATCACCTAGTTGCTGTCACCATTATGCTGGACGATGTCCGACACCTTTGCCATCACTACTAGGACCGAGTTGAGACTGTAGAAGAAAGGTTGGTGGAAGCTAACACAACCTTAGCTGCTATTAACGCTGCATGTGAGACTGGTGAGACTTGTGGAGGACGCCACCACTGGTGCTCACGTGGAAAATGTCGTCGTACAAATTGTGCTCATGGGCGAAGGACAAGAGGACCGCTGCAGACCTTGCACGTAGTGCACAACGACGGAGAGCCAGGCACCATCCACGTATAATGGTTACTCGAACGAAGAAGAACCTTCGTGTGAAGAAGCGCCGCCTGACACTTCGAGCCATCTCACCACCAATTTGACACTTCTTCCCGGACTAGTCGGATTGCATTGGTGGCTTGATGGCTCAAAGTGTCAGATGGCTCTTCTTCACACGAAGGCTCTTCTTCGTTCGAGTAACCATTATACGTGGATGGTGTCTGGCCCTCCGTTGTTGTGCACTAGGTGCAGGGTCCTGCAGCGGTCCTCTTGTCCTGCGCCCATGAGCATGATTTGTGCAACGGCATTTTCCACGTGAGCACCAGTGATGGCGTCCTCCACAAGTCCCAGCAGCCTCACGTGCAGCATTAATAGCAGCTAAGGTTGTGTTAGCTTCCACCAACCTTTCTTCCAGAGTCTCAACTTGGTCCTGGTAGTGATGGCAAAAATGTCGAACATCGTCTAACATACCAGTGACCGCAACTAGGCGGCGCTTTAGTCCAAAATTAAGCGATGTCATGCGAACGAGCGTAGGATCATCCTCATTCTGGTACATCATGTTCTGGCGGATTACACCTTCATTGTCTCGGTAGGCAAAGTAACGGAAGGTGTGTTGTGTAGCTTGTCCTGGAAGGTAACCGCCATCCCATGCATCGCTCGGTGAATGACATGAACAATGGCATCCACAAAGTCCTCTCCTTCAGTAGTGAATTGATGTCCTTTTGCTATTGCGCGACTTCCACGTAGTGCATGATTCGGATACATCACTAAGTTAGCTCTAACAATCTCCTCACTCCAGGGCGTACGGATGGTGTGTCAAGAGTCACAACCGGGTCAACATGTCTCGAAACTGCTGTCCAAGGTGCCCAAACTCCTCAATCTGCCGCGTCGAAGGTACTGCCATCTACGCACATTTGAATAAGAGAAGAATAATCATCAACAATTTTTTTGTAAATGCGAGAGTAACATTAAGGAAACCTATTATTTTTTTCAACTATATTTTTTATTAACATACGAATACTATAGCTTTCCATTCTAACTAAGGCCATGCGACTAGGTCAACGTCGGCTCTGATAAGTTTCCAACCCTTCCGTGTTACTCGTCAATCCCATGATTAACTTGACTGCTTTGCAACATCCTTCTCTTTTGGAAAAGAGAAAAAAATTAATCCATAAAAATCAGGGTGTTACAATTTTTAAGAATAAAAACTTATATGTGTTGATGTACTTGTTAAATATATTGAACAGTAATGCAAGACTACATAAATAAGCAAGATATATATACCTTGGACCCTTCCTTATGTTATGTTGTCTTTTTTTCAATATTTCTTCTATCTTAGTGAAGTTGTGATTCCCAGATGGTTTGGTTTATATATTGTGAGATGCCATTGCATCTTTTCTCCTCATTATCTTGATCATTTTGTAATGTGATCAGATATTCCATGTTGCAGCATGTCCAAGCCTAAGGAAAGTTCCACATGTCCTAGTTCTCCATGGAGAGGATGGTGCTTCATTGGAGCATTTGAAGGTGGCAAAATTGCTTAAACAATTCATTATCTTGTTTTATTTTCTTATTTCATGTTACTGCATGCTTGGGTACAGAAATCAAAGCCTGCTAATTGGATCCTTCACAAGCCTCCGCTCCCAATTTCATTTGGAACACATCATTCAAAGGCCATGCTGCTTGTATACCCTCAAGGGATTCGTGTTGTTGTTCACACTGCAAATTTGATACATGTTGACTGGAATAACAAAAGTCAGGGACTATGGACGCAAGATTTTCCCTGGAAAGATGCAAATGATATGAATACAAATATTTCTTTTGAGAATGACCTGGTTGATTATCTCAGGGCACTTAAGGTAGCAGGGTATTCTCTTTGCTTCTAGAATATTTAATCGACTGTTGTTTCAATACTCACCTAAAAAAACTCTTGTTTCAATACTCATTGTGTTCAATAAATTAATTGTTATTTTCAGTACCTTCAGATTTGAAATTTATTATCAACATATTGAAAGGAACAGTCACTCAACCTTACCTGAAAACGAATGGAGTAAATAACTATGTGCAGCTTAAAAAAGTCAAAACATTCATAATAGGCACTAGGAACTTGTGTTTGTATCTTGTGGTGTACTACTACATAATATATTTATGGATATAGTAAAGTAGATTGGATGGGGAAATATTTACTTGCTTTCAGTCGGATTAAGGTCTAGGAATCAATGGAAACACTGATCTGTTATAAACTTATAATTATAATGACATAGTACTTAGTACATGATTTTTATCATATCTCTTGCGAAAATCAGTCAGTCGTGTATAACCGATGTCATGTCTCACGTTCATCATAAAATATGCCTTAAACAAGTTTAATGGGTTTTCTACAGATCATGAAACATGATCTGGTCTTGCATGGAACTTTGTTCTGTAGCAATTTTTATCCCTCTCTGACAAATCCTAGTGTAATTTAGTATCTTTGAACTGTTTGGCTTTCACAGATCATATCCAGATAGCTTATCTTGAAAGTTTCTAGCTTTTAGCCTGTTAGAAACCCCTCCCTATAGTTGATTCTATCTGCTACTTTGCATTACTTTGTCCCTGTAGTTAAATTTTGACCAACTCTATCTTGTCTATGATGATGCAGTGGCCTGAGTTCAGGTTAAATCTCCCAGTTGCTGGTGATGTCAACATCAATGCAGCATTCTTTAGGAAATTTGATTATAGTAGCTCAACGGTTGGTATATTTCTTTAATCTTGCATTTACTTTTAAGCCTTGTGAGACAGTGAGACAAGCTGAATCATAAATTGTGTTCATTTTTCAAATTATTATCCTTACATAGGATGAAAAGGGAAATGAAAAGAAAACGACCATTGGCTTATCAAATGAAGTAGCGTTCTGTTAAATGTCAGTTATTGACTTTGTGCTAGGATTCTATTAACTCTGGATTTGCTTGATAAATGATGGCAATTTCTAAATCATGTGGCCACTAGCACTGAATTATATTATCTATGTGCACTGTGAATCATATACCGCTTCATCTGAAAGTCTGCTGCCTCTCTTACCAGCTATATACCACATTCATACAAAATGACTGCAATGTTCCATTTATTATCCATTTTCAGATCCTTTGATTAGGTGTCTTGTACCATTGTGGCAGTTGTTGAAATGAATCTTACCATGCATTTTGCTAGATGATTGCATTACATGTTAGAAGGTGTGATGTGTTGTTTTGTCTTCCACCCTTGCCTGTGCAAGCACCCATTTACTACAAAACAGACACTGCTCTTCAACCATGATTGTGCGGCTACTTGCCTGTAGTTATACTTAAATGTTGAAACATATCTGACCACTATAGCACACATGTAGCTCATACCTTTTCCCCTTGTGTTATCATTAATTAGTCTCAGCTAACTTCTGCAGGTCAGGTTGATTGGGTCTGTTCCTGGTTATCACGTGGGCCCCAATATGAAAAGGTGGGGCCATATGAAGCTTAGGAGTGTTCTTGAAGAGTGTGTATTTGAAAAGCAATTTTGTAAGTCACCACTTATTTATCAGGTACGTTTCCTTGTGATCCATCTATCAATTTGTTAGGGCATGCAACTTGGCAAGCTGTGATAAATAAACTTAATAACCTTAACTTTATCCATGATTTTTTTAAATAAACAACTTAAAATGATATGCTGCCAAACTTGGTGCCTGGCTAGCAGCCTTGTCGTGTATTAGAAAAATCAGTACCTGACTCACAGTTTCATAGCACTCAGTATTAAGCTGTCATCAGAGCATAGCAAGTATAGTAATTTTTATGTTGTACTATAGGAGCGTGTAAAATGAGTGGTCTGCATGAAACTAACATCATGCACTACCTTACAATTATAATATCACTTACTGTATTCCCGATTAATTTCACTAAAAACATCTGGCATTCATACTCCTTTTCATTTGTCTGAGAAGTTTATAATGCATTTGTCGTTTACTACTCATCATGTTTGAATGTCTTGAAGGATGTGTAACATTAGTTTCTTCTTGCGTCCAGTTTTCTTCCTTGGGTTCACTTGATGAGAAATGGATGAGTGAGTTTGCATGCTCGTTATCAGCTGGTAAAGCAGAGGATGGATCACCGTTGGGTATCGGTAAACCACTGATTGTCTGGCCCACAGTGGAAGATGTTAGGTGTTCAATAGAGGTATAACCCATGTTTGGTCTTCCTTTATCTTGTTGGAATCAGTGCTGGTGCCAAAATAGTAGAAACATATAAAATATTTGTATTTACTTTTTAGATCAATATTGGCAAGATCCAAGATAACAATTTGTCTTGTCCCTTACCATCTTATTGACCTTTTTTTTTTGCGTGTGTTCCATATTTCATATTAGGGGTATGCAGCTGGTAGTTGCATTCCAAGTCCTCAGAAGAATGTTGAGAAAGATTTCTTGAGAAAATATTGGTCCAGGTGGAAAGCAGACCATGTAGGCCGTTGGTATGCTCTCTTTTCCTGCAGCTAAAGCTATCATGTTGGTCCAATGAAATTTTAGTGTTTACGAATCCAGTATGATGTCATGTACTGGTTATTGACCCATTCTGCAAATTATCTGCTCCATACTATAGATTCATTTAGTTTTCAGAACAGCGCAATAGGTTATGTAGCTAATCCCTTATGTGTTGTATACTTGCCATATGTCACAAGGATTTGCTTGGGCTGTTTAGTTTTCTCCCATGATAGCCATGATTGGAAGATTTGTAACTTGGCACTTGGCAGTAAATATACACTTTTTTCAAGAAAACGCAATGACATTGCGTTTCTTTTCAATTGCAAAGAAGAAGAGTTTGTTACAAGGTAACGCCTCCATGGAGGGTGGGTTACAACGTGCTGCTAACAGCAAACTAGTGCACATCCCAGTCTACAGGCAAAATGGCGCGAAGGCCAAGTGCCCCAGCCCTGGCCCAAAGCGCCGCTTCTGCCTTGATCTTATCGTTGACGCTCTGGACTGACGGTTTCTCTCCGTCGAAGACGCACGAGTTGCGATGCTTCCAGATTAACCAAGGCATGAGCAGTGATGCAGTTGCAAGGCCTTTTCGCATTGGCTTCGGCGTGTTCTGTCTCATGGCGACCCACCAGTCGAAGCCAGGACAATGCATCATACCAGACCTGCCTCGAGAAGAGCCAAGCCAAGGTAAGGTGTTGCATTGACTCAGGCTCCTGGTCGCAAAGTAGGCACCAAGGATGGTGTTGTAGCCCCCGCCGTCGCAGCTGTTCCGCCGTCCAGCACCGATCTTTGTTTGCCAACCACTGGAAGAACTTGACGCGCGGAGGCGCTCAAGTTTTCCACAGTAGCTTCCAAGCGTGGCAAGAAGTGGAGCCCTGGAATGTGCTCAGGTAGCAGGATTGCGGAGTAGGCACCTTTTGCGTTCCATCGCCAGACGAGCTGATCAGGCCTGTCCCTTTTCAGGCAGTAAATATACACTGATACCTGTTGTTCTTTGGCCTTTATATTTGTGTTAACTAACCTTTAAATTAATTTTTGCCGTGATATAGCACTTGAAGAGAAAGCTTTCCATTCCATATTTCCAAGTAATGGAGTAGTATGACTAATAGAGCTAAAGGATGGAGATGAGTTTCTTTTTATCCTGCAATATTCTGTCATTACACCTAAAGCAAGAAGATTGATCTACATGGCATGCCTGTGGCTTTGTGGTGTGGAGGCTTACTAGTTTCATTGCATCTGGAGTGCTTGGCAAAATAAGGTCTTAAAAATCCTCTACCAGGTGGATTTTGCTTTAGTTGCAATGAATGATCCCATTATAACCTGAACAATACAACTTCTTTGTAGTATTATTAGTATGTAATATAATGATTATGACTATATATTCTGGACTACACAGTTCAAGTAAACATCTTTAGTTGATATCGGCATTGACTGCAAAAGATTGGCATCCTTACTTTCTGAATCTTTCAGTTTTTCTTCTTTTGAACCAAGTTCTTTTACTACTAACAGAAACTGATATTCTGATCTTGATTTTTGTATCAGCCGTGCTATGCCTCACATAAAAACTTTTACTCGTTACAATGGTCAAAATATTGCGTAAGTTCTTATAGCAAGTTCTTGGATGATCATTATCAGAAGGAAAAAAAGTCAACTTTAACCCCTCTGCTTTCATGGAAGTCCAGATTAGACCACCCACTACAAAACTAGTTATTCAACTAGGTCAACTTTCAAAACTAGTGTGACTTTCACAGCACTGATGGTATTGGTAATAGTTTTGCTTACATGGCATCTCACTGAGCTAGGTTCGCTCCATCAGAATAATCCGAGTCATGTCAGCAAGTAAGATTAAAAATTGACCGAGCATATATTTAAAAAATTCATTGTATTCCTCTTCTCTATTGGTTTTCCACTTTAATAAATTGACCAGGATGTCACATACTAAATAGCTAGCACAGCAATGAGCTTTGAAAAGCACCATCCATAGGTGATTTGTACCAATTCTCAAAGTTGAGGAGGTTAAATAGCTGGACTTGTAGGGCCTAATCTGGACTCTGTTGGTAGTAGAGGGGGGTAAATTGTTTTCCTTACCTAAAATCTTGTATATCCCCATCAGATGGTTTCTGCTTACCTCATCAAATTTAAGCAAAGCTGCTTGGGGTGCACTGCAGAAGAACAACACGCAGCTGATGATACGGTCATATGAGGTACCGAAATTATGATGCTTGTTGCATTCCTATTGTTTTTTTGTCCACAACCTCATTGTGAAGCACTGCTAGTTGAATAATTGAAGTCATCATGGGATCATGACTTTTTACCTTATTATTTGACTTACTTTCAGTTGGGCGTATTGTTCTTGCCCAAAACTCTCCAGTGTGTGCCTCAGTTTTCATGCACAGAGAAGAATCGCTCAAACCAGGTAGTACCAAATCGTTCCTTCTTATCATTCTATTTATCGCTATGTAGATCTGGCTCTTTCATCAGCCTTGGTTTCTCGCATTTGTACCCAGGATAAACTTGCCCTTGGTAAGAACATCAAGACCAAGCTGGTCACACTTTGCTGGCAAGGTGATGAAGAAACAGATCCATCTACTACAGAAGTTGTCAAATTGCCCGTGCCGTATCAACTCCCTCCACGGCTGTATGGATCTGAAGGTTAGCTGATGCCATAATGATGAATGACTGCCATACCTTGGGCTGTAAAACCTAACATTTTGTTTTATTTCCAGATGTCCCATGGTCGTGGGATCGGAGGTACACGAAGAAGGATGTGTATGGTTCAGGCTGGCCGCGCCATGGCTAGCTAAGCTGTGCGTCTCACTGCATTCAAGCCAAGGACATGAACCCGGTAGTATATTGAATGGATCGCTAGTGAAGTCATCATCTGTAGATAGCACCTGATTGTTCGTCCTCCCTATGTCTTGGCCACTCGGCCAGCTGTTAGAGAAACCAGTAGCCACGGGACATTTGATTAAAGAAATGCTGGAACATTTGTTATTTTCAGCTTACTGAGACGAGAAGTATATGTTATTTGCTGCTTGCTGTTGTGATGTGTTTACAGTCTTTTTTTGTGTGTCTTACACCTTTCTGAAGGAGTTGTTTCTGTTGCCAAGGTAATAGAAAACTGGCTATACTGATTTTTTTAGGAAAAAAAGACAACTACACAATGGTCTTTGCGTCTTCCTGTGGCAGCAATGGTTACATTTGGAAAATGGGCGTGGAAAAGAGGATCGTAGATACGCAACATTTTGAACTTGTACACATTGAAAATAGGACTCTGCAAAAGGCAAAAATATAAGAAAGTAGTTGTAATTTCTCTATTTGTGAATTACTTATTTTTTGTCTTTGATCAAATATTGTTTGAATGTACTTAGAAAGTTGTAATTTGAATCTAAGTTCTCTTTTTGTTTGAAAAAAGGGACTTCAACAAAGGTCATGTTGAAATCTGTGCAATCTAGTGATTATGTAACCCTAGTCATCAACCGAAAGCAATTTGAATCACGGAGTTTTTTTTGTTTTAGGCATGGAATTTTTTCCCTCAATTTCAAATACATGTATGTAGATGCACAGATTCCTAAGAGCATCTCCAACAGACGCGCTATATAGGCCGCGCGGCATAAAAACGTCCGATATAGCGCGCGCGGGACAGAATGTGGCGCTCCAGCAGGCGCGGTAAACGGCGCGGCAAAATTTTAGGGCGCGCGGCTTTTGCACAATCCGGAGCGGCATATGCGCGTCGGCTACAGCGCGCGGCATCCGTCGTCCAAGCGCGAAAAAGCCAACGCGGAAAATTCCTCCCGCGCCGCGCCTTCATTTCCCACCTACCGCCGGCGCGAAATCCAGCCGCCGCCGGTCGACTCGCCGCCGCCCGCGCGCGCCGCCGCGTCGTAGATCCGCGTCGGCCGCACCTCCTCCTGGCGGCGGACGCTCGCCGCGTGTCGCTCGCGCGGCGTGAGCGACGAGTTGTAGCCGGCGGTCCCTCGCCCCTTCGCGCCGCCGTCGTGTTCTCCTCCGCGCAGGCGTCGACATGTCGTCCTCGTCGTCCTCGAGCTTGCTTGCAACATGGCGCGCCCATGGTGCTCGCCCATTTGCTCGCAAGGTATGAACCTCCGCCGGCCGGCCTCTATTAGTCGCCAAGTAGCTATAATAGTTCATAGTGAAGTAATTTCATACATATGTTTGTAGAGTTCCTCATACGATTCATCGGATGACGAGTTCGACCAAGAAGAAGAGGAGAACATATCGATACTATTAGCATACCGCGCCGTTAAGAGGCCAAAATTTGGTGGATCGGTGTTCGGTAGACAGAAGTTGTGGAGAGAAAGGATTGAAGGGCATGAGAAGTTGATGCGGTCGTATTTCAATGAGAATCCGATTTTCCCGAAAGCTATTTTCGGCGGCGTTTCCGGATGAGTATCAACTTGTTCAAGCACATTGCGGAGGTCACCAAATATGATCGCTTCTTTGAGCAAAGGAGGAATGCCGCCGGAGAACTTGGCCATAGCACATATCAAAAGGTGACCGCCGCCTTGCGTATGTTGGCATATGGTATACCGGCGGATCTTGTTGATGATCATTTGGCCATGGGAGAGAGCACTTCTATCTTGTGTGTGAAGCGCTTTGTCGTTGCAATTGTCAATGTCTTTGGATCCACATACTTGAGAGCCCCCAATGCTCAAGACACGGCAAGGCTTTTGGAGATCAACGCCAACCGGGGTTTCCCGGTATGCTTGGTTCCATTGATTGTATGCATTGGAGTTGGAAGAATTGTCCAGCGGCATGGCATGGACAATTCAAAGGCTACAAGAAGGATGCCACCATAGTACTTGAAGCGGTGGCCGACCAAGAGACTTGGATATGGCATGCTTTCTTTGGAATGCCCGGATCTTGCAATGACATCAATGTTCTTCAACAGTCACCACTAATGACAAGACTTGCAATGCGAGAAGGTCCATTGGTGGAGTTTGAAGCAAATGGCCACAAGTACAACTATGGCTACTTCCTCGCCGACGGCATATATCCAAGGTGGCAAACATTTGTGAAGCCAATTATTCAACCAAGAGGTAAAAAGCAAACTCAATTCCACAATGCACAAGCGGCGGCTAGGAAAGATGTAGAGAGAGCATTTGGGATTTTGCAAGCCCAATTTGCCATAGTTAGAGGACCGGCTAGATTTTGGGATCAAGAATGCCTTTGGTATATCATGACGGCGTGTGTAATCATGCACAACATGATTATAGAGGATGATCGTGGAAAAGATGTGGATCATACCCACTACGACTTGATGGGGGTTCCCGTGCAAGTGACGAGGTCCGCACATAGGATTGCCCGATTCATTGCCTCATACCATGCCATTCGGTGCAACGACACACATGATGAGCTTCAAAAAGATCTCATGGAAGAATGGTGGAATTGGAATGGACAACAATAGTTGCATATTTGTTGTATTTGTTTGAAAACTATGTGTTGTATTGTTTGAAAACCATGTTGTATTGTTGTATGTTGGACGTGTTGTATTTGGTGTGAAGTATTGTTGTGAACAATGTATTTTATTTGGATGGTACAATATATTTGTGAATTTTTATATATTGTTTGATCTTCTTGGATGCATATTTGTGTGTGTTTGTTGTTTGCGCCGCGTCCGCGCGCTGCAAAATGGCGCGTCCGGCGGAGGTGCTATTTTACCGCGCCAACGCGCGCTGCAAAATGGCGCACCCGGCGGAGGAGAAATCGATCCGGCGCGCGGCAACGGTATAGCGCGCGCACTTTTTTGCTTTTAGCGCGCCGCGATATAGCGCGCCTGCTGGAGATGCTCTAACTCTATCCCTTGCCGTTTGCCGGATATTCCATATTATTCCCTTGAATTGTTCCATTATCTCGCAAATCATTGAGCAAGAGTATCCCGTTTTTCTTTAAAAAAAGAAAGAAAGAGCAAGGGTATCTGTCGGTGTGGTTAACCAATCCGACAGGAAGAAGCAGCTTTCCCATGCCGACGCGGAGGTTCCAAGCATGGTTCGTCCTGGCTCATCTTTGTAAAAATCTCTAGGGTTATCTTTGGCGAGCTTGAAACTATGGGCGACAAAGTTTAGTTCTATATACATTACTAATTCGGAGAGACTTGGAGCATCTTGCCGTTCTAGCTCTTGTAACCGAGTGGGAAGAGAACGAGTTCATATGCACTCCTCGGCTGCTTGCCTCGCTACACATCACACGTTTTGTTAATTTAGTTCAAGTTAAAAACCTATTTTACGGAAGATTAATTTTTTGCTTGATGCATCGACATAGTGTGATACTTGTGGTATGCATGTGCATGCATGTAGGATGTGTGTCCTTATCTTCCAACATATTGCGTTTTGGGTTGGGGACTTCCTCCTAAATTATATTAGCGGATGAGAGGCATAACAGATCTAGAGTTTTTCACTTGATTCTATCTCTCTCGAGTTCGAGAGAAGACCTCCAAAACCAGTCTATCGATATCCTACATCGGGAGACGGATGATAAGGTTTTTGGGAGCGTCTTAACGCCGATTGCTTGTGTTCTTCTTCGCCACTTCGTCTGCTTTCTCCTACAAATCGCGCTACTCCGACAACACCATGAATGGCATCAACAATGGTTATAGTGAATTGGTGATGATGCTGCTAGAGTGATCTTCGGGTCGCAATATAGATGCTCATGCTCTCTCTATTTGCACGAGTACTTCGTATTTTGATTTGGTAGATATGCTTCGTCTGATGCCTATAGTCCGTCGTGTTGTTTTCTTTACTAAATTTTCTAGTATCAAATTGCCTGATAATCTAGGAGTACTACTCCCACGGTCATGCAAATCATTGTGCAAGGACATCCCTTTTTTTATATATTCTAAAAAAGGCATATGGGTACTCTGTCGGTGCTGTTTGAACCGTGCACCGCTCCGACGGGAACAAACGCCTTTTCCACGCCGACGCGCAGGTTCAAAGCATGGTTCGGGCCGGGCGCTCTACGCAAGCCGAAACGAGACGCGTCCCTGTCGTGTCTGCCGCCCAAGTTTGTCCTCATCCTCATCCTCATCCTCATCCCGCGCGTCCGCTCCACGCCAACACCGCTGCCGCAGGCATATGGAACTTTTTTTTGCCCCGTCGATCGAGAACCTGGACTCTGCCGGAGTGGAGAACCAGGTCCCGGCCGTATTTTCAACGGACGGACGACGCCCACCTTCCTACGCCTCCTCGTCGTCGTCGGGGCCCCGCCACGAGATCGATCGGTTCCCCGATGCGGGAGATAACTACGGATGCCATTTGCCCTGTTCTTGGATTGGATTAACCAATTTCCTAATCTCCGGTCCGGGTGTGAACTGTGAAAATGCACCTGCCATCACGGCAGCACGACGTCGTGCTCGGGATTCTCTGCGTCTCAGTGTGTGTTGCGGTACATGTAGAAGCAGCATCTCATGTCGCCGACAACTGGAAAAGGGAACCGCTCCCACGAAACCAGGAACCGCTCCGACAACGGGGCGATCTCTGCCGGCAAACTACACCGGCCAGCCGCAGGTCCTTGCCTCCTCCGTCGGCTGTTCCAGCGATGGGAGGGAGTGGGTACCTCGGAGTATCAGCTCCGGCCAGTAGTTATTGGCAAGTGTTTTCTTGGGGCGCCGTTCTATGAAGAAGATTGCGTCGCGTCGGAATAATTTGCCTCTGCTCTTTCTCCATCTCGGCGTCGCTCTAACCGGTGACGTCGGAGGGCAGGTGGCCTGGTCTTCTCGCCGGTCTTTGGATCTGGTGAGATTCGTGTCTGGCGGTTGGCATTCGGCACTCTCGCGGGTGACGGTTGTGTTGGCTGGCTGCAGTTATGTCTAGCGTCTTCCAGTTGGGTGTGAGGATGACGGCAGGCGGCAGCATTTGTCTTCTTCGACTGAGTCTGGAGATGATGACGGTGTTGGGATCTGGTGACCACGGGGAAGATCCCTGGCCAACGTGCCACAGAGTTTCGGGCTCGTCCTCTGCGACGACCCGGTTCATCGGCTCAAAAAGCATCATTGAATGCGATGGTGCTCTCCCGGATCTAGGTGTGGTGGTTGTTCGCCTCTTTTTCCAGCGCTACCATGGTGGCAGTGGAGGAAGATGGACGATGTTTCGGCGAGGCACATGTTTCTCCAAGGGTGAACTTGTAGTTTTACTTCTTGTGAGTTTTCTTGTGCAAAGTTGCTTGATGCAAATGTTTGTCTTGTGTGGTGACCATATGTGCAATCTCTGTAAACAGATTGTGTAATGAAATATATGGTTACATAAAAAAAGCATCTCATGTCGCTCCCCAAACACCCTCTAAACGACTATCGGGTGCATCACACAAAATAAAGTCTCTAGCCGCATGCCTTAAAAGCACGCACAATCTAATAGCGTGTCTGGCGCCTTGTGGCCATCCCACACCACAAGAAATGTGTTGGGCGCACCGAATGGAAGCCAGACCCTCGCCAGACCATCCATCACCCATCTTCCACGATGTGCCTCCCCTCCCGTCACCGTTGCCGCCCATTTCAACACCGGTACTTTGCATGGGCCTGCTTCCATCGTGCTTCCCCCTCACCTCCTGCACATTTCCCCGCCTAGCATTCATTTCATTGAAGATTTCTTATGTTGACTCGTGGACATGGGCAACAACACAAGATGATGATCCATCAATTTGTGGAGGAGGAGGATGTCGCCAACACGGACGTTCAAGAGGACTTTTCGATCCTATCTTCTCTTCGACAAACGAAAAACTGGAGGTGGAACAGACCGGTAGCATCGTCGGCGAGGTGGTCGAACCCTAGATGGGTTTTACGATCACCTCACGAGTGCCTTTCTCCTTACTTGCCGGGACATGCGCAAAGTGGTGATTTTTCTTTTATATAGGCAGCTAGGTTCACGTGCCCCTAATCTCCTTTTATTTCCTTGTATGTCAAACATTTATATTACTTCAATTCTCTTATTTTTTTAATAAATATCACCTGAAAACCCATTAGCAGTGAGCAACAATGCCTTAGAGTAGTCATAATTAGAAGTATCATACACTAGTATCTTGCATATGTATACGTGGGCATGTGTCGGGCCGGGCCTCGGGCCGGCCCGAGGTAAGCCCGACGCAAAAAATCCGGCCTAAGCCCGGCCCGGCCCGACCAAATACCACCAAGCCCGTCGGGCCACGGGCCGGGCCGTAGTGTTAAACGGCGTTTTCGGGCTACCTAGGCCCGGCCCGGCTCGGCAGTCGGGCCAACATTTCTCGGCCCAGGCCCGAGTTTTTCGGGCCGGGCTGCTCATGGCTAGGACTGTGCATATGATACTAATTTATGATGCCACCTTATGACACTATCACCTCTTTATAGTTCATTTCTCCTCATTAATTGTTATTATGATACTATCATACACATTATAGTTTCATTGTATTAATATTTTGTACAATCTCAATGCAAATTTGTATATATATTTGCTATAAAAATTTCTAGTTTTACATGCTATGATACGGTATCTACCTATGATACCACTCTCATATCTCTTTTAATTAATTGGTGTCACATCAGTTTTTTACCAACATATGACATGCCTAATACTCCCTCCGTCCATTAATAGATATCTAGTGGTTCATCTAAATTTGGATATATCTATATCTAAAAAATGTCTAAATACATTTAAATTTAGACAAACTTTTGACATCTAAAAATGGACAGAGGTAATACTAATTATGATGCTTTTATTGTAGTTAGTCTATACCAGAGAAAAGAGGTGTAAGAAAAAACGAGGTGTTTTCCTCGTGCTCCATTTCCGACCTTCGGCACACAGGCACAAACAGAGTGGCTACCACAAAATAACCCGAATGATGATCAGAGTTTTTTTTTTTTGACATAAATGATGATCAGAGTTGACGGTGGAGAACAACCTTTAAACAGCAGGCTTTGCGGCCAAAAGAGGGGAGGGGAGGGGAGAGGAAAAGGGTGGCAAACGAACCCAGACGCGTCCTCCTCCGCCCATCTATAAATTCCCCTCCTCCCCTCTTCTTTATATAGGAGGCATTAAAACCAAGAGGAGGGGAGAACACCAAGGACTACCAGCGCCTTTCCGCGATCCAAATCTTTCCGACAGAGTTCTTGGTTGATCTCTTCCTCCTCGACCACCTCCCAGGGTATGCCCCCTTCTCCGCGATTCTTGATCTGTATGATCCATTCTTGATATATTAGGATCTGTATGAGGGAGAGGATCTGTATGACTATTGATTGATCTTGATTTGCGATCCTGTTATCGTATTTCGCGTTTCTTTCTTTTTTTAGGTCGTCAAGGGATTTAGGGTCGAACCGTGTAGGTGGTCTTGAATCCTGTTGTCTTCTGTCGTGGGGAAATTCGTTATTTAGCCAGAAGCTGTGTCCTTGGATTATGTACCCAAGTTGATTATCCGTTGCTAAAATACTCAAAAAATTCGATTTGTCCTGTCTTGACATGCTGCTATAAACAATAATCTAGGGAACTCGAGAATCGTTATTGGTCGATCTGTACTACGATCTATCTGAAAAAAGACACTGCTTTGGCTGATCAGGAATATCAAATAGAAATTTCCTAGGAAAAATTCCAACCTTGAACTTAGTTAGAAAACTAGAGAAAAAAAAAACAATGATTGCTCACATAAAGATCATTTATAGAAGACAACAAAGCTAGCCGGACAAATCTGGCAGGTTGATCCTAGTTTTGTGAACCGAGTTCTTCCCTAATCATTATGATCGATTGGAATAGCGATAATTCCTATTGGTGCAAGTATGAGAGATAAGTTTATCTCTCTTTATTCTTGACTGTGCAAATACAAGTACTCCCTCCGTCTCAGGTTAACAGGCGTGCACGTAGTTTAAGAAATTGCTTTGACCATTATTTTAGTCAATAAAATATGAAATATATTGCACAAAAATTATATCATTGGAAAGCTTTTTTGCATACAAATCTAACGATATATATTTTGTAGACATAAAAGTTATATTCTATTGACCAAATCAATGGTCAAAGTTTGTCTTGAACTGCGTGCGTGCCTGTTAAACCGAAACGGAGGTAGTACCTCTGGTGCTAAATAGTTATTCAATAGTCACCAGTCAATGACATGGAGTCAAAGGCATGAGAATCTCATCTATGCAGACGTTAGTCTTTATGTTATGTGAAAGTAAGGTTTTATGTGCAGCACTTGATGTTTGCTATACTGACTCTTGTTCTGAATTTTTTCTTACAATGTATATCTTGGTCTTATGTGTGGATTTGCTAAAAGATCCTTGATCTGTATTATTTCTTTGTTTTTGCTGATTTTCCACCACTTCATCCTGTTAACATCTTAGTCCTACAAGGCTACAAGCCTAAAACCAAGGGCCTACTTTTAAACCTAACAATATGCTTGATTAATTATACAACCAAGGGCTCGTTCATTGAAATGATAGGTTGCTAGTAACAAATAACGTGGTATATAGGATAGTGCATGCTTTACATGGATGGAATGACAATGAAAACCAAGGTTGTCAGTTAGATATGGCTATGGTAACTATAGTTTCTCCATACTCAGAAGTAAGAACACATGAAACGAAACTGTGAGACAGGCCATATACCAAATGTATTAATGTGCCTCTCCTTTATCTGTGTAACAAAGGTTTCTATCTTGGCTCTTGTATGACTGTTTATTAAGATGTAGTTCACTTCTATGCAAGATAGTCTAATGATTGAATGTGTGATTGTAGGAATGAGAATTTATGTCATTCACTTCTCTAGGGTTCATGTTCTAATGATTCACTTTCTTGCCGTGTACAGTTCTTGGTGTAGCTTTTGCCCCTCTCACAAAGAGTTTTCATGTCTGATCTTGACGTTCAGATCCCAACTGCCTTTGGTACGCCTGTTGTTTTCTTACCTACAATTATTGTTGAATTTGCTTGCAGTGTTTGTGAATATGTCACTCATATTATTTTGCTGCTTCGTACAGATCCCTTTGCTGAGGCGAATGCTGGGGACGCTGGTGCAGCGGCAGGAACAAAAGACTACGTTCATGTACGCATCCAGCAGCGTAATGGCCGCAAGAGTCTGACCACTGTCCAGGGTCTGAAGAAGGAATTCAGCTACAGTAAGATCCTCAAAGATCTGAAGAAAGAGTTCTGCTGCAATGGTACTGTTGTCCAGGACTCAGAGCTTGGTCAGGTGTGTTGAAACTACCAAACTTTTATTCCCTCGTCATATTTATTTTGTAAATTTTACAAGCTAGTTATCTTGATCAATGCTCTTATTCTGCAATATAGGTCATTCAACTTCAGGGTGACCAGAGGAAGAACGTCTCAAATTTCCTCGTCCAGGTGAACACCATTCTTCTGACCTTACTGTTCAGAAGTACAATCTGACAATCTCTATTAGCAAACATGGATGAATATGTCTAACATGTGTCTTCATGTGTCCACGCAGGCTGGCATTGTGAAAAAGGAGCACATCAAGATTCATGGTTTCTGAGCAACTGCCAGCTCCATATCGAAGCTTGCATGCGAAGCAGCTATATATTTGCAGTGGAGTATATTTGGTCGTGTGCTAGCAATAGCAGGCGTTATTACGCTTGCACGCTCTTAGTATACACAACAAAACCTAGCCCAGCCATCTCTCTGCGTGTATGCTTATCACCGTTGTGTCCAAACTTGTACGAAGCACCATCGTCAGATGGCTTGTTTCCTTCTCCCGTCAGGGTTCAATAAAAGATGCTTTCTGAAGAGTGATATCCTGCGTATCATCCATTTTCGCAAAGCTAACATTAGTTTCCTTACACTGTATTCTTTGCTTTGGGCTGTTGCGAACACTCTTGAGTTGCTCATCTGGTTGTCTTCTACGGGTCTTGAATGACAATTATGATGTTTTCTTTGGCTTATGTCCATTTGCGCTGGGGTTCTAAACGATGATTTGAAGTGATTGTTTTTAGGGATCGTATTCAGCATTGCACTTTGTAAGAAGAACTGGATTCGCTACATGCCTACATCTAGTCCAGAGGCTGGATTAACCTTCCTGTTTGGCGTGCACCGAATATTATTATTGGCCCAGTTGCACTTGGTTCTTCAAAGGATTCCTCCCAAGCTATTCTGAATTGGAAAGGAGGCACGTAATGGAACATGGTATGTGTAAATAGTTTGGTCATCAAGATGAATACCTTTATCATGCTTTGCTATAGTGTGTGCATGCTAAACAATTCTGGGCAGCGACCATGGATCACTTGGCGTTCTCAATCCTGAGATTACACCCAGCGACGTAGATGCAGGATTTGTTGTTGGGATCTTTTTTGAAGGCAGATCTGACTCATGTCTATATGACCGATCGATCGAAATACTCCAAGACTCCACAAGTGCCAATAGCTATCAGTCTTATGGTGCGTGCATATGGACTAGTCGGAAGAAATATTGTTCATCGGGAGGAACAATACAAACCTGAGGAGCGTTTGTTGTAGTTTTTGATAGAGTTAAGAGAGAGGCTAGGCTTTGGGTTATTGCGGGCGCCAAAAGTTGGGCGGAATAATGCCAGGAGAGTAATCCCTCGTAATTCTTTTGCATATACTTTCATGTTAAACTTCTTCACTTAATTAATAGATTGGAGCAAAAGCTTTTGCCCCTGTTTCAAAAAAAAAACAAACCTGAGGAGCAACTCGCTTTGCTGGAAATGCCGCCGCTTCAAGCAGCAACTTCAAAGCCGGAGCGCAGATTGACCAGACAGCCGGTGGGCTGGTGTAGTGTCAACACGGACGACCTAAGATTTTTATTAATCCTAGACACACTGTAACCTCAGTCAAATTTTCATAAAATTATAGTCAATTTTTTTTATCAAATTTTGATTAAATAAGTTACGCCCGTTGGCAGAAAGCCAGGACGCGTGTACGGACTTAGGGATGGCTAGGCCCGCCGGTAAACACGGACGGGTCACTTAACTGTAGGCTCGTGATGCCAGGTTAGGTCATGTCATACGTAATGACCTGGTAGCTTTCATGGAGACGGGCTGTCGGCGCCATTTTTTTGATGTCGACCCGCTCATGAGGAAAATTCTCGCAAGCAGAGAAGGTCTTGAAGCTGCGGCTAGACTAGGGATCCAAAGGATTATTGTCCTAACTGATTGTAGCAATATGGCGAACATATGGCAGGATGCAAAACAAGTTCGCATTGAAGGTGCTCATGTTGTGAGTGAAATGAAGGAGCTCTGTGCAAATGGAGGCTGAGTTCTTTTTTTTTTTTCGCGGACACGTGAAAGGCGTGCCGAATCTTTATAGAAGGGAGCAAAACAAATTACAAGAAACTAATGGGGGATGCGAACATCTGCCCGCGGCTAACCCACGCACACCACCGAAACAACCTACACAACTACTCTCGCAACATGACTCTCCGCTTCCCTCCCCTCGCAACCCTCCAAAGGCTGAGCTCCTCTATAACTCTATCTATAATCTGCTCCGTGGAAAGATGCCTTTCAATGTTCCCGAAAACACGAGCATTTCTTTGTTTCCAGAGTGTCCAAGCAACCAGCAAGACGAGCGTGTCGAAATTTCTCCTATCCTCCCTCCGGAGCCTCTTTCTCGCCTTCGTCCACCATCTCTCTAGATTACTGTTCTCCTGCGGCTCCTGGAGCTGTGAGCCCACTCTAAGCAACCAAGCCATACCATCTTGGCATACGGGCAGTGGGAAAGAATATGATCGACGTTATCCTCCGCCTGCAGGCAAGTAGCGCAGGGGTCCGGATGGTCCTGCAAACCATGCCGAACCCTCCTATCTGAAGTTCAGAGCCTATATCGTAGAGCCTATATCTGCTGAGTTCATTTTTACGGGTCGTGATGCAAATAATGTGACACAAAGGATGGCAAATGGATGCCAAAGAAGATTTAAGCGTTTTATCTCTACTATTAAGAGCAAACTGGTGAATGTCTGGTGTCACATTTTCAGGATGGACAATTATACCCCCACGTCCTAAAAGTATGCTAACAAATCTTATCTGATCTCAATAGATGGCCAATGAAATTAGCTTATCTCCATCTACTATTACGTGGAATTAGCTTATCTCTTCCTAGATTTCTGGAGTCCAACGTTTGGCTTTATCAAGACGTCCTCGTCTCGCAATTGGCCGTTCGACACCGCGGGCATGGAGCTCTCCACCAGCAGTCAGCCACACGCCCCGAGCTCCTAACTGCCGACTGCGTCCAGCGAAGCTTCTCTCCGCCTCCCAGCCCAGGACGACATTCGAGCTCTTTGCAGCATGCGCCATCCATGGCCATTAGGAGCACGGTTGCGCCTTCTATTCCTGAACGTCGCCGCTAATTATCATTTTATTTTCGAAACATCACCAACCAGGTATTGCACACGCCTGCACACGCACACGCCTGCACCCGCCACATCGCGGCTCCGCTACATAAGCCTGCAGGCCGCGCGAGTCTCCCGCACGCCGCCGGCCGCCACAATCCTGCATGCCAGGCCGCCAACCTACACCCGCCGGCTGCCGCGCGAACGTGCCCGCCGCCGTGTGCTGCGACTTGCCGACCTAACAGAGACCACGTTGGCTAATGACGAATTTTTCAGCTCCGTTGAGGACCTCCATTGACGGCTCCGGTGACGAAATATTCTTTCTCCCCGGTCAGTACATGCATCCTCCTGCGAAAATCCAGGGAATCTCTCTCCGGTTCTTTGTTGTAGGTGCTGACTGCATTCTTGCTTTATGTGATGATTTTCTTATGTCAGATGTAAAATCAGACAAATTTTCTCTGGGAAAGACTGAGAATAACATATCCACGTTAAATCAACAAGGAAAAAGTATCTTCCTATTGTACATTTGTAGTCTAGGCATTTGCAGTGACATGCTTCGAACTAACAATCTTGTTGCTGATTTATTTCGCAAAAATGGCAGGTCTCTGAGCATCTCTAGCCGTGTCCCCCAAAGTGACCCCAAAGGTATTTGGAGCGTGCCGGATATTTTTCGTTTCCCGTCGCGCGCCCCAAATACTCTATCTATCCGGCGCGGTCCAATACGGTGTTCGGCGCCCCGAGCCTGTCCCTGATCCACAGGAGACGCTCCGGGCATGCCGGACACAGCGACAAGCGAGGCGGGGAGTGGCGGGCCCAACGTGTCATTGACACGGAAGTCTAAACCCGTCGCGTATCTCTGGTAAGGCGACGTTAATGGCGCTCAACTTTCCAAGGTGACGCAGTGAAGCGTCTCGTCGTGCATAGCCGTCTGGCCATCCACGCCGGCGTTTATTACGACCAACTCCCCGTTGCCGCCTCGCCTGCCGCCGCTAGACAATAAAGAGCGCACCCTCCTTCCTCTCTCCATGTTTCCCACTCCAATCTCGCTGCACCTCCGTCCTCTCGCCTCAGCGCAATTGTCGTCCTCCCGCAAGAACATCCTCGCGGCGAACGGCTTCGGACGCGGCAGCCTCACTGTGGTGGAAGCATGGGCGTTGTACCACGCGCGGTACCTTGTCCCGCCTCAGCCCGTGCTTGGTTTGGGTTGAAACCATGTAAACCAGCGACCCAGCCTGCACCACACCGGACGAGCAGTTTATTGCGGTTTGAGCGGTTCTTGGATTCAACCCGCAAGAAAAAAATCATTAGCTGGGTTGGCGACGGGCTGGAAACCGCCAAACCAGTCCAAACCGTCAATCTAAATCAATCGGGCTCATGTGGCGTGAAACGGCGGTGCTCATGTGGCTGCCGGCGGCGGACGGGACGGCGAAGACGGGGACGAAGCCCTGCTGGGCCGCGGCGACGGGCGCGAGGCCGCTGGCGACGGAGACCGCGCCACCACCGCCGCCCTGCAGGAGCAGGTCGGCGACGACGGAGTAGTAGGCCGCGCCGGGGTGCGGCGGCGAGCGGGAGCATGGCGCCACCGGCGGCGCGCGTGGGCTGTGTCAACACCCGGATTTTTAAGTCCAGATGCCTATTATGCCATTCATCGCAATCCCAGGAATATTGTTTTTGCGAGACATAATAGATTGATATCACAACACATCATTCATTACAACACATAATCGTCTTACAACAAAGGATCACATGATCCAGTCTCATTACAATAATAGATGATCTATTGATCAATTACAAAACACATAGCGGAAGCGAAGTAGCGTAGTAGTAGTCCATTTATTCCACAGGCAACTGTCGTCGGGAGTGATCCTAGTTGTCGTAGACGTCCCTTGTCCATCTTCCTCGTGCTGCTGTTCTCCTTCATAGTCGGCCATTTGAATAGCCAGGACAAAGCCATGAGTACTTTAAAGTACTCGCAAACTAATACTAATGTAAGCACTATCAACCATAGTAAGGGGGTGCTAAGCTCTAAGTTTATTTGCATAAAGCCAATTTTATTTCATAAGCATTTAGTAAAAAGCCTCTTCATTTGCTAACTAACTCAAGTGGGAACATTAGTGTCATTCCCACAACTCGTTGTGATTCAAGTCAAAGTCACCATTTCAAGTTCAAATCACAAGTCACCCTTCACATGTCACATTTTTGAAAATGGTCTGATGACGGAACAGTATGGCCCCAACCCCATAACCGTGGACGCGGCTATTCGAATAGTTCTACACTCTGGAGGTCGTACACTTGTGCCACAACATTTGCAATAATCCGTCGGGTTAGCGGCCCTGATTTATCACACTCCGTGTGCGGACTACCAACCATAACCTTTCACTTACATACTATAGGCACCTCTCCCCATGAGCTTGGCCTCCCGGTGAAAACCAACTGTTAACCCGGGAACTGCACAGGGCTTGGGCCGGACAATTCACCTCATTCACGTCATATCACATCATTTCTTTTGTAGAGGCAGCCCTCGGCATAACCCCGATGATGTTTAGAGGGAACCCATACTAAAGCACATAAATTTCTAGTTAAGCCCTTACCCATGTCGGGTATTGTGGGGGTACTTGCAAAATTGGAATGGTATCGCATCCGAACCCAACCATCAGTTTTGTAAAATTCACCAAGTCATTCACAAGTCACATTCACCTTCAAAATCTTTCAATAGAATGACTTCTCATTCCAAGGTTTTCAAAGTCATGTCATTTCACATGTTCCCATCTAAAGTAGTCAATTTTATATATTAGCACTAGCAACTAGTCATGAGGAGTGCTATCTAGCTTTCATTGCTCTAGGCTAAATTTGATACTCTTGTAGTATTCTATCTCTAGACCAAAGTTAACTATAAAAGCAAGTTATAATAATCAAAGTAAAAGCTTGTAAGAATAAAACTTGGGATGGGATCATGAAGCATAAAGTAAATTGGGAGTGTGCCTTGCTCTAGTAGAGCTTTGCACTTTGCAAGAATATTAGCTTGCATTAGTCTAGCTTGCAAGAATGTTAGCTTGCATTGATAATAGCTTGCCTTGGTTGGAGTAGTGATCAAAGTTCTCTTCCTCTTCAAGGTAGTCCTCCTCCTCCTCGGTGTACTCCTCGGTACTAGCGTCTAAATACGAGTACAATACACACAATTACCACACAAAGCCTAAGTACTAGACTAAGCACACACACAAATCACTCCTACTAAGCTATCAATCAACATGCTTATTAGGTGAGTGGATTTCATTTTATTCTTAAGAAAAATAATTTCCTCTCATTATAGATATTAATTAGAGTTTCTATTTAATTCTTGAGAGAAAATAATTTCCTCTCATTGAATATTATTAAGATTTAATTTCCTCCATTAATGTCATATGACCTAGGTTGACCCAAGTCAACCTCTTCATAAGTATCAATTGGGGAGTGATTTAAATGGGGCACACCACCTCATGCCTTTTTAATACTCATGATTAATGATTTAATATCATCAACTAATTTAATATGAGTTTAAAATTGACCATAGTCTATACCCCATATTAACTTAGTTGAGACAAGATTTAAATGAGACCACTACATCTCATAAGATTTAATAAGTAGCCTTGAATAATTTAAATACTACTATGAAAATGATTGAATATATTTAAATATGAACCTATGGATTATTACTACCTGTGTCATTAATTCTCATTGAATCCCTTGGGTAAGTATTTAAATGAGAGGCTACACCTCATATAATTTAATACCCACATACTAATGATTTAAATGAGGTGTACCACCTCATACCATTTAACTCTAATATGGTAATGAGTTAATATTATCAACAATTCCTATGAGACCCAAATGACCAGAGTCTCTAGCTCATGTTCATGCCAAGATTTAAATGAGAGATAAACTCTCATAGGATTTATTTATAGTTTTGGACAATATCTTTGACTAGAAGTAGTCATATAGTCCTTTATTTAAACATGCCATGATCATTCAAGGTAAGCATAGCATATTTTTGCATAAACAATTAGTGCAAGTGAAATATGATTTATAGGAGTTGGAATCAACTAAAAAGCATTTGTGGTTAATTTTAGATAATTATTTGAAGTTTGAAAAGTCCCTGCCTTGTTATTTTTATCACATTATTTCTACAAACAATTTAAGGGTGAGACCAGTGTAGTTGTTTAGAGAATTTCATAAGCTTTCCAATTATATAAAATGTATAAAAATTGACCGAGTAGATTTGTAGCTATTAATTATTTAGTAAAGCATCTGAGAGCAATTAACTAAAAAAGAAAATAAACAAAATTTGAATTCAAACGCGGCGGGAACGAAATGGGCCGGCCCAGCGGCGGCCTGGGCCACGCGTGCATGGGGCATGCACGTTAGGCGCGGGCGACGCACCCGTGCGTCGGATCAGGATCCGACGGCGCTGGGCCGTCGTCCTCCGCCCGACGCCGGCGAACTTCCGACGGCTCCCCTGCTCACCTCCGGGCACGGTTTGCGGCGAGGTTTGTTGCGTTGGACCGGGCTTTCCTAGGGCTTCAAAATGGTATAGGGGTTGGAGGCTATGGCGACAACTTTTTGGGCGGTTTTGCGGGTGGCCGCCGGCGAGCTGTTGGCGCCGGTGAGCTGCACTGAGGGAGAGAGGGAGGTGCTGGGGGAAAAAGAAGGAGGCTGCTGGGTGGTGTGGTGATGTTCCGAGGCGCGGAGGGGGTTTATATAGCCGCTGGAGGCACGGGGCGCGACGGGGTCGGCATGGTGGTGACGTCGACGGGCGCGGCGTGTACAGGGTCGCCGGGGACACGGGCTACGTCAGGAAGGGAGGTACTGGAGGGGTGGTGACGCGGGCGCAGTGGGTGGCTAGATGGCGTCGTGTGCAGGGCGCACGGGGTCAATGCCGACGTCGGCGTCCCGCGTGGGCGTCGCGTCGTGTCCTCGTCCCGGCGCGCGCGCGAGTCAGCGGCCTTGTCTGGCAGATGTGTAGGAGCGAGAGGGAGCTGGTGGCGCGAGGAGAGGTCGAGTCGAGGTCCAGGTCAGCCGGGCGCGTGCGTGCACTGTGGTGGCCGTGGCGTGTCCTGGCGTGCGCTGGGCAGGGTGATCACGTCGGGGCACGTCACGTTCTGGTCGATGGAATGCTTGCCTCTGGCCAGGGAGGGTACAGGCTTGCTCAGCAAGGTGTGGAGAAGCCCAAGGACATGATGATGCATGCCAGATGGGAGAGGAGAGGAGTGGTGGCATGGTGGTGATCATGATGGTTGACATGGCCGGGCATTGGTCATGAGTGGCCTTGGAATAGTGAAGCCAGGACATGGTGAGGTAGAGGAGAAGTGCAGGGGTACTGTGGATGATCAGAGCATCCAAGGGCATGCTAAAATCCACTAGGTTTTAGTGTGTGTCACATTTGTCAAATAGTGCACACAAGGTGTTTGAGGAAATGGCCGAAAGAGATTAATTTTTGATTTTTTCAAAAATATTTGGTGGAGTGTTGTCATATAATAAAAGAAGTCTACTGGTGGTGGTGGTGGTCAAATTTGAAGTTGATTTGTGAAATTTCAAAATGGGGATGATCTTCTCTTTGTTTCAACATCACCACTTGTCACATTTATTCTGGTCAACCTAGTCAACTCTGGCCATGGTGGTCAACATGAAAGTTGTTCACCTTCATATGGTCTTGGATGACATGGTCATAGTTGACCAAGTTTAGTTTGAGGAAAAGTAAAAACCAGGGGTTAAAGTGGGGAACATTTTATAATGTGGCCAAATGACTATTAGTGCATGTGAGCTCATATTTCATTCAAATTTGATTTGATTTGAGTTTGTTTGATTCCAAAGGTGTTTATATGTGTTTAGTAACCAAACACAACCAATGGTGCAAGCCATAATGGTCTAGGTGAAGATTTGGAAATTGGCATAATGTGTATGTGAGTGAAATTGGGATTTTCTCCCTATTTAATTTCTCTCCATTTAATTTGACTTTTGTTGACTCTAAGGTGATTCTTATTAGTTTAGAAACATTTCCAAACCATTGAGTCTATTTAAAAAGGTCTTGTTTAAAGATTTGCAAAAATGGCCATATTCACATATGTGTATTGGAAAATCTTCTTATTTCCAATTTGATTTGGTTTTTCTTGATCCCATTGATGTAGTTGAGGTTTAATATGATGTAAGAAAACAATTCAAGCAAAGGAAACAAGTTTGGTGGTCTTTGGCTCAAATTTGTATTTTTGGCCATATGCACATAGGTGCATTTCATGTTTTTATTTCCATTTCTTGATTTATGATCCAAAGTCATGGTTTAGGGTTTATTTAATGTTAGATGGAGTTTGTGAAAGCTTTCAAACCATTTTGGCAAGTTAGAGGTGCTTAGGTCAAGTTTTGGAAAAATGGCTATGTGCCACATATGCTACTATGCATAGGTTTCATTTATTCTTATTTATTTTTATTTCACCTTGGTTTTGGTTGGGGAGGTACTTGATTAGTTTGGTTGAGGTTTCCAAAGCATCTAATCAAGTATAAATGTCTAGGTAAGAGTCTTACCAAAATAGTCATAGGCACATATGTCCTTTTTCTTATTTAATTCCTTTTATTTCATTTTAACTAGAACAATGAAAAGAGGGGTGAGGTTTAGGGTTTTGTGGGGTTCACAATGGTTTACCACTGTTTAGCATAAATAATAAAGGCAGGGTTCAAGATTTACCTAGTAGGACTATATGCCCACATATGTCTTTTATTTTATTTTGTGTTTCTCAAAATAAATCTAAAATAATTTCTGGAGAAGATTAGGGTTTAAGGTTTTTCTTATTTGATTTCTTTCTTCTTTATTTTTTTTGGGTTGGTGACCTTCACTTGATCACTTTAGGGTTTTAGGGTTTAGCACATAAGCATAATAACATTCATCATGGCAAAACACAGGATTTAGAACAAGCTCTATATGTATCAATCTTATTTTAATAAAAGTTTTTGTTGGTTCCAAAATTTGGAACTATGGAAATTCATTTTGTTTGTTTTGAAATTTTTGGGTTGTTACAAACCCTTCCCCCTTAAACAAATCTCGTCCCGAGATTTTAAGAAAAGTTAGGTTCCTAAGAGAGATTGAGCATTTTATTAACAGGAGGACATACTTGGCATGGTGGGGTGCTTCCTGAGCTTCAGTGGCATCATGTGGTAGAGACGGCCGTTGTTGTGGTTCTCGATTCCTTCTACTGGCGATTCTTGGGCAGGTGCAATGTTGGCGGCAATCTGGCAAGCTTCTTGGGGCACTCATTGGAGTAGTGACCCACAACTCCACATTTAGCAGTTTATGGTGGACTTATCTTTGGGGTTGAGGGGAACAGTGTTGCTTCCAGTCCTTGGGGCATTATTGGGGTTGTCATTGTTACTATTGGGGTGGTTGTTGGTGTTGTTTGTTGTTGTTTTTGTTGTGGTTGTTGTGGTTGCCTCCGGGCTTCGGGGGTCCTCCGTTGTTGTTGGTGTAGTTGGGGCGATAATTCTGAGCAGGAGGCTTGTTGTGTCTTGGGGTGAATCCTCCAGGAGTGTTGTGCGGTATTGGGTATGGTGGGGTCCATTACGGTTCATCATCCGGCGTTTGCGGTTCTCGTTGGCTTGATGCAGCTTTCCTTCCATCTGTATGGCTGAGTCCACAAGGGCTTCTAAGTCGGCGAACGGAATGTTCACTAACACGGTTTGCATCTCGTCGCAGTCCGTTCAGAAATCTTTCCTTCCTCTTCTCATTGGTGTCTGTCTCATCCGGGCGTTGACAGTGTAAGAAACCTGTCGCGGTATTCCACCACGGACATCCTTCCTTGCTTGAGTTCACGGAACTCGTCTCATTTTCTTGATCAGTCCTTGGGGCACATGATACTTGCTGAACTTCAGCTTGAAGTCTTCCCGGTCATCATCATCCCGCATTCATTGCGAGCACTTGTCCACCAGGCTCTTGCGGTCCCGACAGATAGTGGGTGGCAAACATTTTCTCTCTGCGGCTTCTACTCCCGCAACTTCTAGGTTGTTCTCCATTGTCTGGAGCCAGTCATCTGCGTCAAGTGGCTCTTCGGTCTTGCTAAACATCGGAGGGTTGGTGTCTGAAAGTTCTTGAGCTTTAATCCTGGGTGATCATGGTTTCCATGGCCTTGATTGTTCTGAGCTATCTGTTGCAGTGCAGCTAAGTTGGCTTGTCGTTCAGCTCTCGTGGCTTCGCGATCTTCCATCATCATCTGGAGCATCTGCATCATTGCGTCTTGGTTGCGGTTTGGTGGGGCCATCTGAAGATTGAGATAGATGATAAGATAAGAGGGAAATTTCTATGGTTTATTTGAGTTAAAGTTCACAAAGTTTTCAAAACTTGAGTAGTGTTGAGGGTAAAAACCAACAACACTTTTTCATTCACACCAAGCATCATACATTACAAGGCTAACACACCGTTGGTTTGAAGAACCATTCATCGCTCTACGATACAAGGGGGATCCTGATACAACTCACACCTACTTAAGTGCTGGGGTGATACTACTCTTCGGGGTGGATTCTTCTTCTTCACGGGTGAGGTGCTTGGCGAGAGGCGAGGGCGTTATCCAAATCCTGCGGGTTTTGTACTTGCTGAAGTCCGAGGGGCTTTATAGGGGTTCATCTCTGGTTGTGGTGGGGGCATGGTCATCGGTCTTCCCATGGAGTCATATCTTGGGTAGTAGAAAACGAGTGTTCTTGATCTTGTCTTCATTTTGTCCACACAGACGGGAAATTGCTTCTTGCATAGCTTTGTCTAGTCCTTCCTTCCAGGTGTTTCCCGTTACAGAAAACCATATGGTTTCCCATACCGGGGCTCCAAGCTTTCTCCCTAGATCAGCGGCCACCGGGGTGATCCTCCCAACTGATTATTGAAGGATGTTCCGAAGAATTCGGGGTACGGGTGTCCTAGATATTCCACTAGTTGCTTCAATTCCTTTTCGAACCTCGGTTCTCCTCCGTGACCAAGCTGATAGCATTCCCATTGGTATTCCATCTGTGAGAAATTTAAGATGAGTAAGTTAGAGAAGTGATCAAGTGTGCAAACTTTTATGTAGGATTATAAGGAAAAGTGGAGTATGGATCTCTTATTTTGGAAAAGATCTCAAGGATAAGAGTGAGAATAAGTTTTCATAAATATCTACTTCCTTTGTTTATGAAACTAAATTTTCCAGGACGTCCATTCTAACTAGGGTCTCCTAAGGTCAACAATGGCTCTGATACCAACTTGTCAACACCCGGATTTTTAAGTCCAGATGCCTATTATGCCATTCATCGCAATCCCAGGAATATTGTTTTTGCGAGACATAATAGATTGATATCACAACACATCATTCATTACAACACATAATCGTCTTACAACAAAGGATCACATGATCCAGTCTCATTACAATAATAGATGATCTATTGATCAACTACAAAACACATAGCGAAGCGAAGTAGCGTAGTAGTAGTCCATTTATTCCACAGGCAACTGTTGACGTCGGAGTGATCCTAGTTGTCGTAGACGTCTGCTGTCCATCTTCCTCGTCTTTCTTGTTCTCCTTCATAGTCGGCCATTTGAATAGCCGGACAAAGCCATGAGTACTTTAAAGTACTAAACTAATACTAATGTAAGCACTATCAACCGTAGTAAGGGGTGCTAAGCTCTAAGTTTATTTGCATAAAGCCAATTTTATTTCATAAGCATTTAGTAAAAAGCCTCTTCATTTGCTAACTAACTCAAGTGGGAACATTAGTGTCATTCCCACAACTCTGTTGTGATTCAAGTCAAAGTCACCATTTCAAGTTCAAATCACAAGTCACCCTTCACATGTCACATTTTTGAAAATGGTCTGATGACGGAACAGTATGGCCTTTCCAACCGTCCATAACCGTGGACGCGGCTATTCGAATAGTTCTACACTCTGCAGAGGTCGTACACTTGTGCCACAACATTTGCAATAATCCGTCAGGGTTAACTGGCCTGATTTATCACACTCCGTGTGCGGACTACCAACCCTAACCTTTCACTTACATACCCTAGTATAGGCACCTCTCCCCATGAGCTTGGCCTCCGGTGAAAACCCCTTAACCCGGAAACACAGGCTTGGCCGGACAATTCACCTCATTCACGTCATATCACATCATTTCTTTTGTAGAGGCAGCCCTCGGCATAACCCCGATGACGCTTGTTTAGAGGGAACCCATACTAAAGCACATAAATTTCTAGTTAAGCCCTTACCCATCGGGTATTGTGGGGGTACTTGCAAAATTGGAATGGTATCGCATCCGAACCCAACCATCAGTTTTTGTAAAATTCACCAAGTCATTCACAAGTCACATTCACCTTCAAAATCTTTCAATAGAATGACTTCTCATTCCAAGGTTTTCAAAGTCATGTCATTTCACATGTTCCCATCTAAAGTAGTCAATTTTATATATTAGCACTAGCAACTAGTCATGAGGAGTGCTATCTAGCTTTCATTGCTCTAGGCTAAATTTGATACTCTTGTAGTATTCTATCTCTAGACCAAAGTTAACTATAAAAGCAAGTTATAATAATCAAAGTAAAAGCTTGTAAGAATAAAACTTGGGATGGGATCATGAAGCATAAAGTAAATTGGGAGTGTGCCTTGCTCTAGTAGAGCTTTGCACTTTGCAAGAATATTAGCTTGCATTAGTCTAGCTTGCAAGAATGTTAGCTTGCATTGATAATAGCTTGCCTTGGTTGGAGTAGTGATCAAAGTTCTCTTCCTCTTCAAGGTAGTCCTCCTCCTCCTCCTCGGTGTACTCCTCGGTACTAGCGTCTAAATACGAGTACAATACACACAATTACCACACAAAGCCTAAGTACTAGACTAAGCACACACACAAATCACTCCTACTAAGCTATCAATCAACATGCTTATTAGGTGAGTGGATTTCATTTTATTCTTAAGAAAAATAATTTCCTCTCATTATAGATATTAATTAGAGTTTCTATTTAATTCTTGAGAGAAAATAATTTCCTCTCATTGAATATTATTAAGATTTAATTTCCTCCATTAATGTCATATGACCTAGGTTGACCCAAGTCAACCTCTTCATAAGTATCAATTGGGGAGTGATTTAAATGGGGCACACCACCTCATGCCTTTTTAATACTCATGATTAATGATTTAATATCATCAACTAATTTAATATGAGTTTAAAATTGACCATAGTCTATACCCCATATTAACTTAGTTGAGACAAGATTTAAATGAGACCACTACATCTCATAAGATTTAATAAGTAGTCTTGAATAATTTAAATACTACTATGAAAATGATTGAATATATTTAAATATGAACCTATGGATTATTACTACCTGTGTCATTAATTCTCATTGAATCCCTTGGGTAAGTATTTAAATGAGAGGCTACACCTCATATAATTTAATACCCACATACTAATGATTTAAATGAGGTGTACCACCTCATACCATTTAACTCTAATATGGTAATGAGTTAATATTATCAACAATTCCTATGAGACCCAAATGACCAGAGTCTCTAGCTCATGTTCATGCCAAGATTTAAATGAGAGATAAACTCTCATAGGATTTATTTATAGTTTTGGACAATATCTTTGACTAGAAGTAGTCATATAGTCCTTTATTTAAACATGCCATGATCATTCAAGGTAAGCATAGCATATTTTTGCATAAACAATTAGTGCAAGTGAAATATGATTTATAGGAGTTGGAATCAACTAAAAAGCATTTGTGGTTAATTTTAGATAATTATTTGAAGTTTGAAAAGTCCCTGCCTTGTTATTTTTATCACATTATTTCTACAAACAATTTAAGGGTGAGACCAGTGTAGTTGTTTAGAGAATTTCATAAGCTTTCCAATTATATAAAATGTATAAAAATTGACCGAGTAGATTTGTAGCTATTAATTATTTAGTAAAGCATCTGAGAGCAATTAACTAAAAAAGAAAATAAACAAAATTTGAATTCAAACGCGGCGGGAACGAAATGGGCCGGCCCAGCGGCGGCCTGGGCCACGCGTGCATGGGGCATGCACGTTGGGCGCGGGCGACGCACGCCGTGCGTCGGATCAGGATCCGACGGCGCTGGGCCGTCGTCCTCCGCCCGACGCCGGCGAACTTCCGACGGCTCCCCTGCTCACCTCCGGGCACGGTTTGCGGCGAGGTTTGTTGCGTTGGACCGGGCTTTCCTAGGGCTTCAAAATGGTATAGGGTTTGGAGGCTATGGCGACAACTTTTTGGGCGGTTTTGCGGGTGGCCGCCGGCGAGCTGTTGGCGCCGGTGAGCTGCACTGAGGGAGAGAGGGAGGTGCTGGGGGAAAAAGAAGGAGGCTGCTGGGTGGTGTGGTGATGTTCCGAGGCGCGGAGGGGGTTTATATAGCCGCTGGAGGCACGGGGCGCGACGGGGTCGGCATGGTGGTGACGTCGACGGGCGCGGCGTGTACAGGGTCGCCGGGGACAGGGGCTACGTCAGGAAGGGAGGTACTGGAGGGGTGGTGACGCGGGCGCAGTGGGTGGCTAGATGGCGTCGTGTGCAGGGTGCACGGGGTCAATGCCGACGTCGGCGTCCCGCGTGGGCGTCGCGTCGTGTCCTCGTCCCGGCGCGCGCGCGAGTCAGCGGCCTTGTCTGGCAGATGTGTAGGAGCGAGAGGGAGCTGGTGGCGCGAGGAGAGGTCGAGTCGAGGTCCAGGTCAGCCGGGCGCGTGCGTGCACTGTGGTGGCCGTGGCGTGTCCTGGCGTGCGCTGGGCAGGGTGATCACGTCGGGGCACGTCACGTTCTGGTCGATGGAATGCTTGCCTCTGGCCAGGGAGGGTACAGGCTTGCTCAGCAAGGTGTGGAGAAGCCCAAGGACATGATGATGCATGCCAGATGGGAGAGGAGAGGAGTGGTGGCATGGTGGTGATCATGATGGTTGACATGGCCGGGCATTGGTCATGAGTGGCCTTGGAATAGTGAAGCCAGGACATGGTGAGGTAGAGGAGAAGTGCAGGGGTACTGTGGATGATCAGAGCATCCAAGGGCATGCTAAAATCCACTAGGTTTTAGTGTGTGTCACATTTGTCAAATAGTGCACACAAGGTGTTTGAGGAAATGGCCGAAAGAGATTAATTTTTGATTTTTTCAAAAATATTTGGTGGAGTGTTGTCATATAATAAAAGAAGTCTACTGGTGGTGGTGGTGGTCAAATTTGAAGTTGATTTGTGAAATTTCAAAATGGGGATGATCTTCTCTTTGTTTCAACATCACCACTTGTCACATTTATTCTGGTCAACCTAGTCAACTCTGGCCATGGTGGTCAACATGAAAGTTGTTCACCTTCATATGGTCTTGGATGACATGGTCATAGTTGACCAAGTTTAGTTTGAGGAAAAGTAAAAACCAGGGGTTAAAGTGGGGAACATTTTATAATGTGGCCAAATGACTATTAGTGCATGTGAGCTCATATTTCATTCAAATTTGATTTGATTTGAGTTTGTTTGATTCCAAAGGTGTTTATATGTGTTTAGTAACCAAACACAACCAATGGTGCAAGCCATAATGGTCTAGGGTGAAGATTTGGAAATTGGCATAATGTGTATGTGAGTGAAATTGGGATTTTCTCCCTATTTAATTTCTCTCCATTTAATTTGACTTTTGTTGACTCTAAGGTGATTCTTATTAGTTTAGAAACATTTCCAAACCACTGAGTCTATTTAAAAAGGTCTTGTTTAAAGATTTGCAAAAATGGCCATATCACATATGTGTATTGGAAAATCTTCTTATTTCCAATTTGATTTGGTTTTTCTTGATCCCATTGATGTAGTTGAGGTTTAATATGATGTAAGAAAACAATTCAAGCAAAGGAAACAAGTTTGGTGGTCTTTGGCTCAAATTTGTATTTTTGGCCATATGCACATAGGTGCATTTCATGTTTTTATTTCCATTTCTTGATTTATGATCCAAGGTCATGGTTTAGGGTTTATTTAATGTTAGATGGAGTTTGTGAAAGCTTTCAAACCATTTTGGCTAGTTAGAGGTGCTTAGGTCAAGTTTTGGAAAAATGGCTATGTGCCACATATGCTACTATGCATAGGTTTCATTTATTCTTATTTATTTTTATTTCACCTTGGTTTTGGTTGGGGAGGTACTTGATTAGTTTGGTTGAGGTTTCCAAAGCATCTAATCAAGTAGAAATGTCTAGGTAAGAGTCTTACCAAAATAGTCATAGGCACATATGTCCTTTTTCTTATTTAATTCCTTTTATTTCATTTTAACTAGAACAATGAAAAGAGGGGTGAGGTTTAGGGTTTTGTGGGGTTCACAATGGTTTACCACTGTTTAGCATAAATAATAAAGGTAGGGTTCAAGATTTACCTAGTAGGACTATATGCCCACATATGTCTTTTATTTTATTTTGTGTTTCTCAAAATAAATCTAAAATAATTTCTGGAGAAGATTAGGGTTTAAGGTTTTTCTTATTTGATTTCTTTCTTCTTTATTTTTTTTGGGTTGGTGACCTTCACTTGATCACTTTAGGGTTTTAGGGTTTAGCACATAAGCATAATAACATTCATCATGGCAAAACACAGGATTTAGAACAAGCTCTATATGTATCAATCTTATTTTAATAAAAGTTTTTGTTGGTTCCAAAATTTGGAACTATGGAAATTCATTTTGTTTGTTTTGAAATTTTTGGGTTGTTACAAACCCTTCCCCTTAAACAAATCTCGTCCGAGATTTTAAGAAAAGTTAGGTTCCTAAGAGAGATTGAGCATTTTATTAACAGGAGGACATACTTGGCATGGTGGGGTGCTTCTGAGCTTGTGGCATCATGTGGTAGAGACGGCCGTTGTTGTGGTTCGATTCCTTCTACTGCGGCCGCGTTGGCAGCGTGTTGGCGGCAATCTGGCAAGCTTCTTGGGGCACTCATTGGAGTAGTGACCCACAACTCCACATTCGCTTTATGGTGGACTTATCTTTGGGGTTGAGGGGAACAGTGTTGCTTCCAGTCCTTGGGGCATTATTGGGGTTGTCATTGTTACTATTGGGGTGGTTGTTGGTGTTGTTGTTGTTGTTGTTTTTGTTGTGGTTGTTGTGGTTGCCTCCGGGCTTCGGGGGTCCTCCGTTGTTGTTGGTGTAGTTGGGGCGATAATTCTGAGCAGGAGGCTTGTTGTGTCTTGGGGTGAATCCTCCGGAGGAGTTGTTGCGGTATTTCGGGTATGGTGGGGTCCATTCTGGTTCATCATCGGCGTTTGCGGTTCTCGTTGGCTTGATGCAGCTTTCCTTCCATCTGTATGGCTGAGTCCACAAGGGCTTCTAAGTCAGCGAACGGAATGTTCACTAACACGGTTTGCATCTCGTCATCCGTTCGAAATCTTTCCTTCCTCTTCTCATTGGTGTCTGTCTCATGGGCGTACCTTGACAGTGTAAGAAACCTGTCGCGGTATTCCACCACGGACATCCTTCCTTGCTTGAGTTCACGGAACTCGTCTCTCATTTTCTTGATCAGTCCTTGGGGCACATGATACTGAACTTCAGCTTGAAGTCTTTGAGTCATCATCTGTCCAGCATTCATTGCGCGAGCACTTGTCCACCAGGCTCTTGCAGGTCCTGACAGATAGTGGGTGGCAAACAGTACTTTCTCTGCGGCTTCTACTCCCGCAACTTCTAGGTTGTTCTCCATTGTCTGGAGCAGTCATCTGCGTCAAGTGGCTCTTCGGTCTTGCTAAACATCGGAGGGTTGGTGTTCTGAAAGTTCTTGAGCTTTAATCCGGGTGATCATGGTTTCCATGGCCTTGATTGTTCGAGCTATCTGTTGCAGTGCGGCTAAGTTGGCTTGTCGTTCAGCTCTCGTGGCTTCGCGATCTTCCATCATCATCTGGAGCATCTGCATCATTGCGTCTTGGTTGCGGTTTGGTGGGGCCATCTGAAGATTGAGATAGATGATAAGATAAGAGGGAAATTTCTATGGTTTATTTGAGTTAAAGTTCACAAAGTTTTCAAAACTTGAGTAGTGTTGAGGGGGTAAAAACCAACAACACTTTTTCATTCACACCAAGCATCATACATTACAAGGCTAACACACCGTTGGTTTGAAGAACCATTCATCGCTCTACGATACAAGGGGATCCTGATACAACTCACACCTACTTAAGTGCTGGGGTGATACTACTCTTCAGGGTGGATTCTTCTTCTTCACGGGTGAGGTGCTTGGCGAGAGGCGAGGGCGTTATCCAAATCCCTGCGGGTTTTGTCTGCCTGAAGTCCTGAGGGGCTTTATAGGGGTTCATCTCTGGTTGTGGTGGGGGCATGGTCATCGGTCTTCCCATGGAGTCATATCTTGGGTAGTAGAGGAAACGAGTGTTCTTGATCTTGTCTTCATTTTGTCCACACAGACGGGAAATTGCTTCTTGCATAGCTTTGTCTAGTCCTTCCTTCCAGGTGTTTCCCGTTACAGAAAACCATATGGTTTCCCATACCGGGGCTCCAAGCTTTCTCCCTAGATCAGCGGAAACTTCCCACCGGGGTGATCCTCCCAACGATTATTGAAGGATGTTCCGAAGAATTCGGGAATACGGGTGTCCTAGATATTCCACTAGTTGCTTCAATTCCTTTTCGAACCTCAGTTCTCCTCCGTGACCAAGCTGATAGCATTCCCATTGGTATTCCATCTGTGAGAAATTTAAGATGAGTAAGTTAGAGAAGTGATCAAGTGTGCAAACTTTTATGTAGGATTATAAGGAAAAGTGGAGTATGGATCTCTTATTTTGGAAAAGATCTCAAGGATAAGAGTGAGAATAAGTTTTCATAAATATCTACTTCCTTTGTTTATGAAACTAAATTTTTCAGGACGTCCATTCTAACTAGGGTCTCCTAAGGTCAACAATGGCTCTGATACCAACTTGTCAACACCCGGATTTTTAAGTCCAGATGCCTATTATGCCATTCATCGCAATCCCAGGAATATTGTTTTTGCGAGACATAATAGATTGATATCACAACACATCATTCATTACAACACATAATCGTCTTACAACAAAGGATCACATGATCCAGTCTCATTACAATAATAGATGATCTATTGATCAATTACAAAACACATAGCGGAAGCGAAGTAGCGTAGTAGTAGTCCATTTATTCCAGGCAACTGTTGACGTCGAGTGATCCTAGTTGTCGTAGACGCCTGCTGTCCATCTTCCTCGTGCTGCTGTTCTCCTTCATAGTCTGGCCATTTGAATAGCCAGGGACAAAGCCATGAGTACTTTAAAGTACTCGCAAACTAATACTAATGTAAGCACTATCAACCATAGTAAGGGGTGCTAAGCTCTAAGTTTATTTGCATAAAGCCAATTTTATTTCATAAGCATTTAGTAAAAAGCCTCTTCATTTGCTAACTAACTCAAGTGGGAACATTAGTGTCATTCCCACAACTCGTTGTGATTCAAGTCAAAGTCACCATTTCAAGTTCAAATCACAAGTCACCCTTCACATGTCACATTTTTGAAAATGGTCTGATGACGGAACAGTATGGCCTTTCCAACCGTCCATAACCGTGGACGCGGCTATTCGAATAGTTCTACACTCTGCAGAGGTCGTACACTTGTGCCACAACATTTGCAATAATCCGTCGGGGTTAACTGGCCCTGATTTATCACACTCCGTGTGCGGACTACCAACCATAACCTTTCACTTACATACCCTAGTATAGGCACCTCTCCCCATGAGCTTGGCCTCCGGTGAAAACCAACTGTTAACCGGGAGCACAGGGCTTGGGCCGGACAATTCACCTCATTCACGTCATATCACATCATTTCTTTTATAGAGGCAGCCCTCGGCACCCCGATGACGCTTGTTTAGAGGAACCCATACTAAAGCACATAAATTTCTAGTTAAGCCCTTACCCATGTCGGGTATTGTGGGGGTACTTGCAAAATTGGAATGGTATCGCATCCGAACCCAACCATCAGTTTTGTAAAATTCACCAAGTCATTCACAAGTCACATTCACCTTCAAAATCTTTCAATAGAATGACTTCTCATTCCAAGGTTTTCAAAGTCATGTCATTTCACATGTTCCCATCTAAAGTAGTCAATTTTATATATTAGCACTAGCAACTAGTCATGAGGAGTGCTATCTAGCTTTCATTGCTCTAGGCTAAATTTGATACTCTTGTAGTATTCTATCTCTAGACCAAAGTTAACTATAAAAGCAAGTTATAATAATCAAAGTAAAAGCTTGTAAGAATAAAACTTGGGATGGGATCATGAAGCATAAAGTAAATTGGGAGTGTGCCTTGCTCTAGTAGAGCTTTGCACTTTGCAAGAATATTAGCTTGCATTAGTCTAGCTTGCAAGAATGTTAGCTTGCATTGATAATAGCTTGCCTTGGTTGGAGTAGTGATCAAAGTTCTCTTCCTCTTCAAGGTAGTCCTCCTCCTCCTCGGTGTACTCCTCGGTACTAGCGTCTAAATACGAGTACAATACACACAATTACCACACAAAGCCTAAGTACTAGACTAAGCACACACACAAATCACTCCTACTAAGCTATCAATCAACATGCTTATTAGGTGAGTGGATTTCATTTTATTCTTAAGAAAAATAATTTCCTCTCATTATAGATATTAATTAGAGTTTCTATTTAATTCTTGAGAGAAAATAATTTCCTCTCATTGAATATTATTAAGATTTAATTTCCTCCATTAATGTCATATGACCTAGGTTGACCCAAGTCAACCTCTTCATAAGTATCAATTGGGGAGTGATTTAAATGGGGCACACCACCTCATGCCTTTTTAATACTCATGATTAATGATTTAATATCATCAACTAATTTAATATGAGTTTAAAATTGACCATAGTCTATACCCCATATTAACTTAGTTGAGACAAGATTTAAATGAGACCACTACATCTCATAAGATTTAATAAGTAGCCTTGAATAATTTAAATACTACTATGAAAATGATTGAATATATTTAAATATGAACCTATGGATTATTACTACCTGTGTCATTAATTCTCATTGAATCCCTTGGGTAAGTATTTAAATGAGAGGCTACACCTCATATAATTTAATACCCACATACTAATGATTTAAATGAGGTGTACCACCTCATACCATTTAACTCTAATATGGTAATGAGTTAATATTATCAACAATTCCTATGAGACCCAAATGACCAGAGTCTCTAGCTCATGTTCATGCCAAGATTTAAATGAGAGATAAACTCTCATAGGATTTATTTATAGTTTTGGACAATATCTTTGACTAGAAGTAGTCATATAGTCCTTTATTTAAACATGCCATGATCATTCAAGGTAAGCATAGCATATTTTTGCATAAACAATTAGTGCAAGTGAAATATGATTTATAGGAGTTGGAATCAACTAAAAAGCATTTGTGGTTAATTTTAGATAATTATTTGAAGTTTGAAAAGTCCCTGCCTTGTTATTTTTATCACATTATTTCTACAAACAATTTAAGGGTGAGACCAGTGTAGTTGTTTAGAGAATTTCATAAGCTTTCCAATTATAAAATGTATAAAAATTGACCGAGTAGATTTGTAGCTATTAATTATTTAGTAAAGCATCTGAGAGCAATTAACTAAAAAAGAAAATAAACAAAATTTGAATTCAAACGCGGCGGGAACGAAATGGGCCGGCCCAGCGGCGGCCTGGGCCACGCGTGCATGGGGCATGCACGTTGGGCGCGGGCGACGCACGCCGTGCGTCGGATCAGGATCCGACGGCGCTGGGCCGTCGTCCTCCGCCCGACGCCGGCGAACTTCCGACGGCTCCCCTGCTCACCTCCGGGCACGGTTTGCGGCGAGGTTTGTTGCGTTGGACCGGGCTTTCCTAGGGCTTCAAAATGGTATAGGGGTTGGAGGCTATGGCGACAACTTTTTGGGCGGTTTTGCGGGTGGCCGCCGGCGAGCTGTTGGCGCCGGTGAGCTGCACTGAGGGAGAGAGGGAGGTGCTGGGGGAAAAAGAAGGAGGCTGCTGGGTGGTGTGGTGATGTCCGAGGCGCGGAGGGGGTTTATATAGCCGCTGGAGGCACGGGGCGCGACGGGGTCGGCATGGTGGTGACGTCGACGGGCGCGGCGTGTACAGGGTCGCCGGGGACAGGGGCTACGTCAGGAAGGGAGGTACTGGAGGGGTGGTGACGCGGGCGCAGTGGGTGGCTAGATGGCGTCGTGTGCAGGGCGCACGGGGTCAATGCCGACGTCGGCGTCCCGCGTGGGCGTCGCGTCGTGTCCTCGTCCCGGCGCGCGCGCGAGTCAGCGGCCTTGTCTGGCAGATGTGTTGGAGCGAGAGGGAGCTGGTGGCGCGAGGAGAGGTCGAGTCGAGGTCCAGGTCAGCCGGGCGCGTGCGTGCACTGTGGTGGCCGTGGCGTGTCCTGGCGTGCGCTGGGCAGGGTGATCACGTCGGGGCACGTCACGTTCTGGTCGATGGAATGCTTGCCTCTGGCCAGGGAGGGTACAGGCTTGCTCAGCAAGGTGTGGAGAAGCCCAAGGACATGATGATGCATGCCAGATGGGAGAGGAGAGGAGTGGTGGCATGGTGGTGATCATGATGGTTGACATGGCCGGGCATTGGTCATGAGTGGCCTTGGAATAGTGAAGCCAGGACATGGTGAGGTAGAGGAGAAGTGCAGGGGTACTGTGGATGATCAGAGCATCCAAGGGCATGCTAAAATCCACTAGGTTTTAGTGTGTGTCACATTTGTCAAATAGTGCACACAAGGTGTTTGAGGAAATGGCCGAAAGAGATTAATTTTTGATTTTTTCAAAAATATTTGGTGGAGTGTTGTCATATAATAAAAGAAGTCTACTGGTGGTGGTGGTGGTCAAATTTGAAGTTGATTTGTGAAATTTCAAAATGGGGATGATCTTCTCTTTGTTTCAACATCACCACTTGTCACATTTATTCTGGTCAACCTAGTCAACTCTGGCCATGGTGGTCAACATGAAAGTTGTTCACCTTCATATGGTCTTGGATGACATGGTCATAGTTGACCAAGTTTAGTTTGAGGAAAAGTAAAAACCAGGGGTTAAAGTGGGGAACATTTTATAATGTGGCCAAATGACTATTAGTACATGTGAGCTCATATTTCATTCAAATTTGATTTGATTTGAGTTTGTTTGATTCCAAAGGTGTTTATATGTGTTTAGTAACCAAACACAACCAATGGTGCAAGCCATAATGGTCTAGGGTGAAGATTTGGAAATTGGCATAATGTGTATGTGAGTGAAATTGGGATTTTCTCCCTATTTAATTTCTCTCCATTTAATTTGACTTTTGTTGACTCTAAGGTGATTCTTATTAGTTTAGAAACATTTCCAAACCATTGAGTCTATTTAAAAAGGTCTTGTTTAAAGATTTGCAAAAATGGCCATATTCACATATGTGTATTGGAAAATCTTCTTATTTCCAATTTGATTTGGTTTTTCTTGATCCCATTGATGTAGTTGAGGTTTAATATGATGTAAGAAAACAATTCAAGCAAAGGAAACAAGTTTGGTGGTCTTTGGCTCAAATTTGTATTTTTGGCCATATGCACATAGGTGCATTTCATGTTTTTATTTCCATTTCTTGATTTATGATCCAAGGTCATGGTTTAGGGTTTATTTAATGTTAGATGGAGTTTGTGAAAGCTTTCAAACCATTTTGGCAAGTTAGAGGTGCTTAGGTCAAGTTTTGGAAAAATGGCTATGTGCCACATATGCTACTATGCATAGGTTTCATTTATTCTTATTTATTTTTATTTCACCTTGGTTTTGGTTGGGGAGGTACTTGATTAGTTTGGTTGAGGTTTCCAAAGCATCTAATCAAGTAGAAATGTCTAGGTAAGAGTCTTACCAAAATAGTCATAGGCACATATGTCCTTTTTCTTATTTAATTCCTTTTATTTCATTTTAACTAGAACAATGAAAAGAGGGGTGAGGTTTAGGGTTTTGTGGGGTTCACAATGGTTTACCACTGTTTAGCATAAATAATAAAGGTAGGGTTCAAGATTTACCTAGTAGGACTATATGCCCACATATGTCTTTTATTTTATTTTGTGTTTCTCAAAATAAATCTAAAATAATTTCTGGAGAAGATTAGGGTTTAAGGTTTTTCTTATTTGATTTCTTTCTTCTTTATTTTTTTTGGGTTGGTGACCTTCACTTGATCACTTTAGGGTTTTAGGGTTTAGCACATAAGCATAATAACATTCATCATGGCAAAACACAGGATTTAGAACAAGCTCTATATGTATCAATCTTATTTTAATAAAAGTTTTTGTTGGTTCCAAAATTTGGAACTATGGAAATTCATTTTGTTTGTTTTGAAATTTTTGGGTTGTTACAGGCTGCAGCTTGCGTCGGCGCGTGGCGGAGGACTTGTTGGCGCCGCCGTCGAGGACGGCGGAGGAGGAGGATGCCTACGCGGCGGACTCGATGGGGATACGGAGCACGCCATCGACGTTGGTGGCAATGGCTTGGACGGTTCCCGTGCCGATGGCGGGCTCGGACCCTTAGCGGTGTGAAACCGACTACACCGGTTAACCAGCCCGCACCAACCCGGCAAATCCCCTCCGATCGGAACGGTTTAAACCAGACCAATCCAGTTTAAACTACTGCACACGGTCTGGTTTGAGGAACCAACAGAACCCAGCTTAAACCGGGATTGCACAGGTTGAGTCCCGCCGGACATGCGCCTGCCAAGCAGCGGCGGCTAGAGGAGGCCGTAAACGGGGTCAGCGCCCCGCCACCGCCGCTGAGAACTGATCGCTGGAGGGACGCGATCAGGACCCAGCGCGCTCGCCTCAGCGCCGAGGAGCGAGCCGATCCCACCTGGGCCCCCACCGGTAACGACAACTGGTGGGCGGACTTCTTCCAGGCGCAATACGACGCCGACATGAACACCACCAATGGCCTCGTCGGCCAGAGGAACACGTGGAACAAGGAGGGGCACGTCCGCTTCGGGGGCGTTCCTAGGCGCACCCTGCCGAACATCGTCGACGACATCCACAACGGCGCCCTAAGGCTGGAGATGCCACCTTCCCCGCCGCCATCTCCTTTGGCCGTAGCGCGGTGGCAACCGAGGTGGACATACCCGTCCTCCTCAAACTCTTCTTCTTCGGGGCCGGCGCGATCGATGCCTTCCTCGCACCACGCCACGTCGTACAGCGTGCCGAAGCGCGAGGTGAAGGAAGAGCCTGAGTACGCGACGCCACCTGCGATTCGAAGGCGCGGCAGCAGAAGCGTCAACATCCGCGAACCAGCGCGGCAGCAGCAGAGGCGCGTCGGTTGCGCCCTCCTTGTTCCGAAGCCGGAGGTGTAAGGAGGAGTGTACTCCTTGAAGGCGTTGATGGGGCTCCTCTCGGCTCTCCTTGGTGCTCTGGGCGAAAGCCCAAGATCCTCGGATCGGGCGGTGGCGGCTCTCTTGTGTCACTCTCTTCTTGAAGACACCGCCTTGGAGCTCACGGCGTGCGGCTCTTCGTTGGTTGGTTGGCGGTGGTGCGAGGCTTCATTGGATGACGTCGGCTCTTCGTTTGGCGATCTTCGGCAAAGTTTGCGACGTGCTCTTCCCCTGCGTTGAGCTTCCCAGGTGTTGCTTGCTGATCGGTGCGCATCATTTCGGTTCCTGGGGGTGGTCGGCCTCCTGTGGCATCTCCTGCGACGGGAGGGTTGTCGACCGTGTGCGTGTTCATTGGCTCGCTCGTTGGGTGAGCTCCGGGCCAACACTATTGTTGTCCAGTTTCTATCACGAGACGAGTCTGCGTAGTCGCCGTATTAGCCGTGCTCATTGTTCACGCTCCCTGCAGTAGCTTATTGTTCGCTCTCCCGGTGGTAGCTTCTTTGGTAGTTTATTGCAACAAGAATATAGTTGCAGGACACATAATTCCAACAAAAAATAATGCAACAGAGAAAATTTATCCCTTCAAATTTTGGTGAGAGGGACACCGAAGCAAGCCTCTTCCAGGGCCGGCTCTGGCCCAGGGCAAGAAGTACGACGGCCCGGGGCCCAACCAAAACAGGGACTCATTATTTCTGTCACAGTGCATATAGGAAAAGGTAGAAGAAAAAAATTAGGCTCATTTAGCAAGCACGTAGCCTAAATTGGGCCCATTTATAGAGTTCGTCCTGGGGCCTCCAAATCCTAGAGCCGGCCCTGGCCTCTTCTACCGCATCAGTTCACCAATTCATTGGGGGGGGGGGGGGGGGTTCGAGAGACTTTTCTTTCAAAGTGTTTCATCTCACGGATGAAGCAACTGGTGAACACTCAACAGCAAGCTGATCAAGCTGCTCGATCTCCGATCGATGATCCTTGTGCAAGTGGTCAGTAAGCTTGTGAAGCTGCTCTCCTATCCACAGTTTGTCGTTCCGATGTCAGATGCCGACTTAACGTGGCTCCATGTGCTTCTGCCCCCGATATACGGCGAGATCGGTTTGGTTAACATAGAATAATGACCCTGTCGCTGTTAACGTTACGAGGATATTAATTAGTTGACTGACACTAAAACAAAATAGTCGGCTGGAACATCTTTCCGCATGACCTGATGAACGCCAGAGTTGGTCTTTGGACTTACGCATGTTGGAATTTAAGATTTTCAACGAGATCCATGATACTGTAAGAATAAATATATTTTTTCCACCACGGCCATTTCATACTTGGCGAACTTCAAACGCCCCAACATCCATGTGAAGCCGACCATACAGAACGCACCCCTAAATGCAAATTGTTTCTTGGTTGATTTCCAAAACAAAGTGTGGACGGTGGATCACCTCATTCGTTTAACGGTTGCTAAATTACGAACAAATGATGAAAGTAGACAGTGCTGCATATATTATGTTTAAGTGTTTGTACTCACTCCGCCTTTGGAGAGGAGTAATAGATTGGCATTTTTTTTTGGAGAAAATAAAAGATTCGCTTGGGTAGGTGGACTTCCACACTTCCGAGTGAAATTATTTTGCAACGGTCGAGGAGTGGTGGCGCTCCATCAGCGGGATCCATGGCTGACGGAGCAAAGAGCTCTATTACTTGGTCCTACTCCTTGTTTGGAAATTTGGAATGAACGAAATGCAAAAGTATTTCAGAATTTTTCTTCCATGTCTTTCATAGTTAGCATTAGAGGTAATGCCACTCATAGGGTGCCGCGGGAGTGAAACATTCTAGAGCCATTATGCCACAAGAGCAGGCTTTATATCATCCTTGCCTATCGGCTCATTCTTTTGTAATCCAAACTCCTGAATCAAAGAAATAGGCAAAGCTTTTGCCAATCTGGACCATCCGCTACCACTTGAGCCGTTGAAAGGTAGTCGCATCCTTTTTGATTCTCCCTGTAAGACATCAGTCTCGCTCACATGCAGATGCTTCTTGGCCCAGTAGCCTTTATCTTTTGTTCGTCTCTTTTGTGATTCGTGTTTGCCAAAAAATTTCCGGCACACGCATTACGCATACGAAAGGAACATTTCGCCACGTCGTCATTTTGCAGCGAGGGATCGGCCAGGCCAACCATACAGCCAGATCTGTGGCAGGAGCGCCCATTATTTTTCCCTGACAAACATGTCTAGTGAGATGAGATCTCGACGTCTGCGTTTAGCCCATACTACATGTTCCCTCTGCCTGACACGTTTGAATGTTTCTTCTTGGTTACCACAATGTCCATCGTCCGTACCGTAGGATTTGAGAGGAGAGACTCGAAGACCTGCAGTGTGTCGTCTACTACGATAAACATACAAACATTGAGAAGATGCATTCAACCCTTTGTCATACCAGTGAGAAGTTCAAGCCGATTCTCCAAGGACATTGGAAATAGGCCCAAGGACATTGCTCCAAAAATCATCGCCCTATCAAAGAAGAAGAATTCCTCGGTACGTAAAAAAGGCTCTTCAAGACAATTTGTGCATAAGCCAAATTATTTTGAGACAAGGTTTGGAGGTGGACCATATCGAACAATTTGTCGCCCAATGAAAAACGGTCGCTAACATTGAGCTCACTATTGGATTCAAGGACACTGTCACCTGACAATTCACAAAAGATGGCACATATCCCGCAATCTGCGGTCTGCAAAATGCAATTTGAGATCTAGATTTGGGTGCCTCCTAAATACAAGGTGTTCGTTTGGTTGGTAAGAATTTTTGACAGAAAAGACCACTTGCTCCACTGAATTGCCAAAAAAGACCACCTTCCAAAATAATTGGCAAAAAAGACCACCTCTGCCATGGCGGCAGGCCAGCCAGCCGACGCGTGGCACTTGCCGCCGGCGAGGGTGGCGGCAGGACCTGCCGCCGGAGAGGGTGGCGGAACGTTTACAGACCTGGACTGCCGTCAGCTGGTGCCGTCGGGTGGTGGGCCATGCCGCCCTTGACTGTGGCGGCAGGCTGACGCCCCCGCTGTAGCACGCCGCCGGCCCGGCTCTGGAAGCTCGACGCGGCCGGCATCATCTGGGGGGCGGGCGTCGCGCTGTTCTCATCACCGGTCGAGACGGGTACGCCGCATCTCTAGTATGTTCTTGGCGCCGTGGGCGGAGTACGCGAGCTGACCCAGCGCGTCGGGTCTGGGGTGGAGCGGTTGCCGACGTCGGCCAGGTCGCAGGCGGCATCCGCCTGCACGAACTGGCGCCCTCGCCGGTGCACTCAAGATCTTGCCGCTGCTTTGTGCGATTTTGCCCATAGTTCCATAGCTAGCTCAGGCTTTTCTCCATAGCGTAACAGCAGGACTCTGATGATCAGTACAGGACAACCACCCACATGGCAATTGCTAGTACTAGTAGTACTTAACATCTTGTTAAGCAGCCATCGATTCGGTGGTTGTAGTAGTAGGCCCGTAATACATCGAGCCTCTCCGGGGAAAAACTGCCAAAACCAGAGGCTTGACTCTGGAGCATGCCTCGCGCACGGAGAACGACGGCCGGGGCGCGCTCCCGGCACATGAGCTGCTTGTGCAGCGGCACCCACCCGCACTCGCCACACGCGTCCCCGCGCTCGTCCGACGGCCACCGCTCCGCGCCGGCGCTGCACCTGCCGCCGTACTTCGCACTCACAGTACGCGCCCCAGATGATGCCGGCCGCGTGTAGCTCCAGAGCCAGGCCGGCGGCGTGCTACGGCTTGCCGCCACGGATGAGGGCGGCATGACCCACCACCCGACGGCGCCAGCTGACGGTGATCCTAGTTCGCAAACGTGCCGCCACTTTGGACGGCGACAGGACTTGCCGCCACGCTCGCCGGCGGCAAGTGCCACGCGTCGGCTGTCTGGCCTGCCGCCATGGAAAAGGTGGTCTTTTTTGCCAATTATTTTAGGATGTGGTCTTTTTTGGCAATTCAGTGGAGGAAGTGGTCTGTTCTGCCAAAAATTCGGTTGGTAATGCAAAATAGAATTTAAACGTCAGATCGGTTGACTAGAAGAGGACGGATAAATCGTGGCAATTGCTCACTATGCAACCAAGTTTAAAGATCGGCCTCGCACATCCTTTTCGAGTGCCGCTTCACCACCCATATTTGAAATGCAAAAACGATAATGACACATTCACGTCGGAAAATGAAGATACATCAAAGATTGGTGGACCAAAATAGCCTCGGGACATGCTTGTTTCTTGGGAATTGAGAAAAAAGAAACGCTAGGAATTTACGTAACATTGCAACGCCACACCAGCCATCATCACAAAGATGAGGGGCGAAAATATGAAGCATAGCTGGAGCTAAGCGTGTGTTTGGTTGGTGCCTACATTGGCCCTACCAAATATTTGGCAACAGTTGGCTTGCCAATTTTTTTGTCAAGGAATCCTCAACCCATATTTGGCTAACTATTTGGTAAAAATCTGTGAGCAAGAGAGGTGAACATTTGGCAGCCAAAATTTTAGCTACAAGCCAAACAATGGTAAAACATTTTTTTGGAACCTTAGGCAAAAGCTTTACCTCATTCATTAATTAAGGAGAAGTTTGTTACAACCAAACAGACCAAGAGAACAAAAAGGGATCAATCTCCCAAAATTACATTGCTCAAGTGTTTCGCGCCCGCAGTGGCCCAAAGTCTAGCCTCGCCCTTAATGGTCTCTTGGAGCATCAAAGTTGGGGCGGACCTTTTTGGAAAACTCTCGCGTTTCTTTCCTTCCAAACCATCCAACTAACAAGCATGGTAAGGGTGGAAATGGCCTTCCAATTTGTGTTTGCCTTGCAAGTCATGGTGCTCCACCACTCCTTGATGGAGGTGTCCGACCTCCATCCATGTGTGTGTGTATGGAGGGAAGTCCAAGGCACTCTTTGATCAACCCCCAAAGTCTCTTTGTGTACCGACAATGTGAGAAGAGGTGCGCCGCCGTTTTTTTAGTTTGCTTGCAAAGTGGGAAAGTCCGCAATTTGTTCAACCTCTCCTTGCAAGCCGATCAGCCGTCCAAAGCCTACTTTGAATAGCCAACCAAGCGAAGAAACTAACCTTAGACAAAAACATGAAGGACACCCAACTTTTTTTTGGCAGGGCCACTTGAGGAACCAAACCCACACTAAATTTGTATGTAACACGATACCCGAAGAGTAAGCTCATGTTAAAGTCGTAGACTTTGGCCTAGGCATTAGCTCGAAACTTTGAAACTCCTTTTCAATTAATAAAAATAGTAATTTTTGTGTTGTTTCTTTGACGTTTTTCGACCCATCATCTGACCAAAAAATTCAATCCATTTCCACCAAAAGGTCCTTTCAAGATAATTTGTGGATAAGCCAACTTGTTTTGAGACAAGGTTTGGAGGTGGCACACATTGAACAATATGTTATGGGAAATGGTCGCTAACATTGAGCTCACTATTGAAACCGAGGACAATATCACTTGGAAATTTATCAAAGATGGCACATACTCGGCATCTTCCGCTTATAAAATGCAAATTGAGATCCACGGTTTGAAAGATTTGGATGCCTTCTAAATGCAAGCTGTTCGCTTGGTCTTGTAAAATAAGATTTGAAAGGCGGATCAGTTGATTACAAGAGGATAGCTAAATTATGGTAATAGCCTACTCGATATGCAACAAAGTTCAAGAATGAGGTGTGTTTCGGTGTCCACCCCTCCACTCCCCGCCACCACTAAAGTTCAGGGGATAGGGGTATCGAGAGATCCTGACCGTCCACGGAAGGTCAAAGTTTGCAAAGGAGGGGACAATACCGTTCAAGAATCGGCCCCACGCGCACTTTCTAAGTACTGCTTCATCACCATATTTGAAATGCAATCCTTCTATGGTTCGGGTGAGACAACATTGACACATCCACAAGGGCAAATACGGGTGGACCAAGTACTCGGAAGGCCATGAACTCCATGGTCATGCTTGTTTCTTAGAAAGTTTCGAAAGAAAGAAATGTTAGGGATTTTCGTCATCATCGCAAAGGTAAAGGAGAAGGCAAAAAATGTGGATCATATATAGACGGAGCAAAATTTGTACGTAACACCCCGGAGAGTAGGCTAATGTCAAAGTCCAGAGTTAGTTCGGAACTTCAAAACTCTTTATAAATCTTTGCCTTGTTTCTTGGAGGTTTTTCGACCCATCATCTGACCAAAAAATTTCAATCCATTTCCACCAAGAGAAAGGGCTATGGTATCATTCACATGACATCCATCCCAGCCAATCAATATCGCATCAACATACATGCATCTCACCAATGATCAGTAGCTAGACGTACGTACGAGATTTCCCCCCAAAAAAATGAATCGCGTGAACGCAGGACGATGGATGGACAATATCAGGAGGTGGTGGCCGTCCTGAGCGCGCACTCCTCCGGCACGGTGGGGAACCTCTTGCGGTCGTCGCAGTAGTCGTATATCATGAGGTTCCTGGCCACCCAGCCGTTGTCCTGGCGCTGGCCCTTGTCGAGCGCCCACGCCGGCGGCTGGTCCCACCAGCTGTCTCCGGTGACGGCCGCGCACGCCGGCGGGGCCGGGCCGGACGCCCAGGCGCAGGCGTCGGCGGTGAAGTCGCTGTAGGAGGAGACGAATGGCCCCTTGGTCCAGTCCGTCTTCTCGAGGCCGCCGCGCGTCGCCCAGTCGTCGGCGTTCCAGATGCTGGAGAAGACGTACATGGGCTTGGCGATGGGGAAGAACATGTTGGGCTTGTCCGAGTTGCGGTACTCCCTGATCGCCACCTTGTCCACGAAGAATCTGCGCAGGAGAAGAAAGAATAATATTTTCAGTTAGGCACTGTGCTATGCTAGCCGAGGCGCTTAGCTGTAGCTGTAGACAAAGCTGGGAGCTGTGCCGCCATGAATGCAGTGGCAAGTGCAGCCGGATCTCGATCTCAGTGTACAGGACACTAGTCTAATCAGCGACCATGGCCGAAACCATGTGCGTGCGGGCGCGACCACCACTGTAGCCGCAGTTTGGGGTACAGATTCGAGCCGAAAGCTTTCTTTCTCAGTACACTCGGAGAGAAGATAGTGAAGACGAAAGAAACAGTGCACGGCGACACCGACACGCATTGTTTGGCCCCAAACAGAGTGTACACCCAAACCCAAGTAGCAGCCGTCGACGTCCCAGCGACGGACGGACGCGGACTGGTTTGGCATCTCCTTGCTCCATCTGCGGGCGGGTCCAGCAGGTAGATTCTAGCGGAGTAACCCAAATGCAGGGGTGGGTGGGTGGATCCATTCAATTCAACTGCCCCCGCCGCTACTAAATCCGGCAACCCCACTCCGGCGGCACCAGTGTGCCAGCATGAGACTGTGAGAGTGGTACTTGGTGAAATCGGAGGACGATTTCATGGTTTTGCAATGCGAGCGAGAAGCCATGGAATGGATGGAGGGAGAGCTTACACTATCTGCTTGGGGTTCCAGAGGATGGAGTAGGAATGGAAGTCGACGGTGGGGTCGAACCAGAGCGAGTGCCGCATCTCCCGGCCGCCCACGCCGCTGCGGTACACGTTGGTCTGGATGATGTAGGGCTCGCCGGTGCGGTTGCCCAGGAACTCGAAGTCCAGCTCGTCCCGCTGCGGCGCCGCGTCAAGGTCAGAGCACATCTGAAGAAAACGCAATCAGATGATGAGTAACTAAACAAGTGCGTCTTCCACCAAGTTCGGTCAATCCGTCGGCGGTAATGCTGCCAGTGCCGGTGATGCTGTGGAACGTACGTAGTAGGCAGTGACGACGCCGGCGGAGTCGTTCCCGACGAGCTTGAGCTTCATGCTGAACCACCCGAACAGATACTTCTGCTTCGTCTGGAACCCGACGCCTGCAAGAAACAAGCATAATCGATTATCCTAATGCATGATGGTGCTTGCGCAATGCGATAACTAACTGGGGTGTCGGATGATGCGGCTTACCCGTCTTGTTGTCGAGGGAGAGGTACCACGTCTGGCCGTCGGGGGAGGTCTTGACGTGGTCCTCGGCGCCGGTGATCTCGAAGTTGTCCCCGAACGACGGGGTTGGCGCCGCCGCATTGGCGCCCTGGAAGTCCCAGCAGCAAGAAACGGCGATGGCCGCGCACACCAGCAGAGCGCCGGCGCACGGACGCGCCCGAGACACCATCGATAGAGACAACCCCAAGAGGAAGCAAATCAAGATTGTGTTGCCGACGACGACGAGACGAGGAGTGGGGAACGGGAAAGGGGAAAGAGGCAGAGCGGAGCGGAGTAATGCTTGGGTCTTGGGCAAAGCACAAGTCAGAGAACCACACGCAGGTTTACAGCTTTCTTATAGACTCGACAGCGCTTTGCTTTGATAGTTTAAGCTGCCTCAACAGACGTGTAGTGTAGCTGGAGAAACAGGAGTACAGTATTGCTGCGCCCGTAGCCCATAGGGTGAAATCACACCGTTGCGGCCGCCTCACCTCAGCTTTCTCGAGAACCACCGTTCATCCTGATTTTTAATTGATTTTCCCCAGTGTTCTGCGTTTCAAACAGAACATGGATAGGAGCAGTAGTAGGATGCTACTGCTGTGCACTGCATTATGTTAATGGAGGGCACTAGATGCCATGCACGAGCTGCAGATTATGCATCTGCCGCTGCTCGTGGCTGTCACATGAGCGTATCATGTTCATCTGCCGACTGGTCGGATTAATTGGTGCCTGACCGGGAGAACCCCCGGGAAGCCCATGTGACGCGAGGATGGAAGAGGGAAATTGGTACAGCACTTCCTCTATATCCACTACTCCTAAGAAATTTTAGGCCACTCCAATGGGGATCCTATTTCAAAAATTAAAAGTGTTTAAATATGTTCGTTTGTGCTGACTCACGGATAGGCTAGCTCCTAGTCCTCCTCGCCGAGGTCGATAAAGACCTGCAGCGATGGCCACACATTGGCCATTGGAGGAGGAGACGTCAGCTGGTGCGGGCGCTGCCGGCGCCAGCGCGCCCTCCTATTGCGAGCGCTAGATGGCCTCCTCGAGGCCAATCCACTTAGTGCGCTACTCCGTCTCGGAGATGGTCTTGGCAAGCCATGGCCTCTTCCTCCATGAGCTCGGCGTCCTCCATCAGCTCATAGTCGAGGTCGTCGTCCATATAGTGTGTGCCGGGAAGGGCTTGTACGGGAATGCCGGCAGCCACGACAGCGGCTCCACATAGTGTGTGTCGGCGCCGTGGGACAGCAACCAGTCCGACTGGCTTGGTCGAGGTGTGGGAAGACGAACCCAGGCCACTCCTCCGGAACGGCGTGCTCCTCCTTGACCAACGCCACCTGGGGCGCTCTCTACGGAGGTGACGCCTTCGGTTGCTTGTGCGCCTCGTAGTTGACGTCTTCGTCCTCGATGCCCTCTATGTATGCCTCATGCTCGGCCTCGAACGAGCGCGCCTACAATGGCAAGTGCACAACATATGCCAAGACCCACCGTAGATATGGCGGTAGTATGGCCCGCCTGCAAAGGATCTCCCGACGGCGAGCTGGGTCGCGAGTGGGGATGGCGCGGATGGGAACCCTCGAATGGTTTAGATGCCACACGTGAGGGATGTGTACATCTGGCCACGGCAAAGACACACCCGCTTCTGATGGGGTTCGTTGCATAGAAAACAAAAAATTTCCTACCGCAAAGTGAATAAAACCAACAGATCTAATCTATGGAACACCCAAGATCCAATCTACTAGATCTAAGCAACGAGATGGAGATGAGACTAACCCTCGAAGATTCCAAAGCCTACGAGATTAATCTCGTTGTTGGTGTAGACGATCGTCCCGGTGCTGCAATCAGAAGACTTCCGTACTCGGTCGCGCGTACGGTGTCGATGAAGCTCCTTCCTCTCCCGTTCCGGGCAGCGGAGGTGTGGTAGATCTCCTCCAACGTCCAGAGCACGACGGCGTGGTGGTGGTGGTGGAGGAAGAAAAACTGAGGCTTCGCCTAAGCCCGGACGCGTATGGTGGAGGGAGGGGCGGCCAGAGGAGGAGGCAATGGGGGGATGGTGTGGCCGGCCACCCCCTCTTTATATAGGGGGCTGGCCGGCCAAGGTGGCCCCCTTCCCATCTAGGGTTGGGGCGGCGGCCAAGGGGGAGAGGGGCTTTCCCCTCCAAGTTGATCCCACCGGGGAAACCCTAGGGGCTGGCCGGCCTGGCCTTGGGGCCAAGTGCCCTGGCCCATTAGGCCAGGAGCATCCCCTCGGCCCACGGTGGGCCTCCTAGGTCGTGGCCCTATGGTGGACCCTTAGGAACCTTCTAGAACCTTCCAGTCAACACCGGAATAATCCCGAACATTTCCGAAAACCTAGAAATCAACTTCCCTTATATGAATCTTATTCTCGGACATTCCGGACCTCCTCGTGACATCTGGATCACATCCGAGACTCCGAACAAACTTCGTCTCCATACCATATTCAAATCTACTTATGCGACATCGAACCTTAAGCGCGTCACCCTACGGTTCGCGAACTATGCACATGGTCGAGACTCCTCTCCGAGCAATAACCAATAGCGGGATCTGGAGATCCATAATGGCTCCCACATATTCAACGATGACTTAGTGATCGATTGAACCATTTACATACGATGCCAATTCCCTTTGTCTCGCGATATTTTACTTGTCCGAGGTTTGATCATCGGTATCTCCATACCTTGTTCAACCTCGTTACCGACAAGTACTCTTTACTCGTACCGTGGTATGTGATCTCTTATGAACTATTCATATGCTTGCAAGCTAATCGAGATGACATTCCACCGAGAGGGCCCAGAGTATATCTATCCGTAATCGGGATGGACAAATCCTGTTGATCCATATGCCTCAACTCACACTTTCCAAATACTTAATCCCACCTTTATTGTCACCCATTTACGCAATGACGTTTGATGTAATCAAAGCACCCTTTCGGTGTAAGTGATTTACATGATCTCATGGTCGAAGGATTAAGACAACTATGTATTGAAAGCTTATAGCAAATGAACTTAATGACTTGATCTTATGCTACGCTCATTTGGGTGTGTGTCCATTATATCATTCAACTAATGACATAACCTTGTTATTAATAACATCCAATGTTCATGATCACGAAACCATGATCATCTATTAATCAACAAGCTAGTTATACAAGAGGCTTACTAGGGACTCCTTGTTGTTTACATAACACACATGTATCAATGTTTCGGTTAATACAATTATAGCATGATATATAAACATTTATCATAAACACAAAGATATTATAATAACCACTTCATTATTGCCTCTTGGGCATATCTCCAACATCCCACTTGCACTAGAGTCAATAATCTAGATTACATTGTAAGGTACCTAACACCCATGGCATTCTGGTGTTGGTCATGCTTTGCCCTTGGGAGAGCTTTAGTCAACGGATGCAACATTCAGATCCGTGTGTACTTTGCAAATCTCTACTTCACCATCTTTGATGTACTCGCGAATCGAATGAAAACGCAGCTTGATATGCTTCAGCTTCTTGTGTGACCTTGGTTCCTTTGCATTGGCGATGGCACCCGTGTTGTCACAATAAATGACTAGCGGGTCCAATACACTAGGAACCACACCAAGCTCAACAATGAACCTCTTCATCCATACCGCTTCCGATGAAGGCTCAAGCCGCTATATATTCGTCTGAAGATTTCGCCACCGTGCCTTTGAACTGCTCCAGCTTGCCGCACCATTCAATATAAACACGTACCCGAGACTTAGAGTCATCGGGGTCGGTGTTCCAACTTGCATCGGTGTAACTGGTTACAATGAGCTCTTGGTCACCGCCATAACAAAGAAACATATCCTTAGTCCTTTTCAAGTACTTCGGGATATTCTTGACCGCTGTCCAGTGTTCCATTCCTGGATCACTTTGATATCTGCTGGTCAAACTAAGCATGTGCGATATCCGGTCTAGTACACATGCGTACATGATAGAGCCTACTGCCGAAGCATAGGGGATGTTGCTCATCCTCTCTCTTTCATCTGCCGTAGCAGGACCTTGAGTCTTACTCAAGACCTTACCTGGCAACATAGGCAAGAACCCTTTCTTGCTTTCATCCATTCTAAACTTCTTTAGAATCTTGTCCAGATATGTACTTTGTGAAAGGCCTATTAGGCGTCTTGATCTATCTCTATAAATCTTGATGCCTAAAATGTATGTGCTGCTTCACCAAGGTCTTTCATTGAAAAAGACTTATTCAAATAACCTTTAACGCTGCTTAATAGTTCTATATCATTCGGAATCAATAATATGTCATCTACATATAATATCGGGAATGCTAGAGCTCCCACTCACTTTCTTGTAAATACGGGCCTCACCATGAGTCGTATATAAAGAAGTCTTTGATCACTCTATCAAAGCGTAGGTTCCAACTCGGGATGCTTGCTTCAGTCCATAAATGGAACTGAAGTTTGCATACCTTGTTAGCATTTTCAGGATCGACAAAACCTTTGGGTTGTACCATATACAACTCTTCCTCAATGTCTCCATTAAGGAACACCGTTTTGACATCCATCTGCCAAATCGAAAAATGCAGCTATTGCTAACAAAATCCTCACAGACTTTAGCTTCGCTACGGGTGAGAAAGTCTCATCGTAGTCAACTCCTTGAATTTGGAAACCCTTTGCGACAAGTCGAGCTTTATAGACATTAATATTACCATCGCATCTGTTTTTCTCTTGAGATCCATTTATTCGCAGCCTTATGGCTATCGTAAGTCTACCAAAGTCCATACTTTGTTATCATACATGGATCCCATTTCGGATTTCATGGCTTCTTGCCATTTGTTGGAATACGGGCTCATCATCGCTTCTTCATACGTCGCAGGGTCCTCATCATTGTCGTCCACAATCATGGCATTCGACGGGGATCATACCAATCAGGAGGGTACGTTCCCTCGTCGATCTGCGGTTCGTAGCTTCCTCGTTCGAAGTTTCATGATCATCATCATTTGCTTCCTCTCGTATCGGTGCAGGCTGCACAGGAACTTCTTCCAGCACTGCGCTACTCTGATCTATGAGAGAAGGTTCATCAACCTCGTCGAGTTCTACTTTTTTTCCAGTCACTTCTTTAGTGAGAAACTCCTTCTCAAGAAAGGATCCGTTCTTGGCAACAAAGATTTTGCCTTCGGATCTGTGATAGAAAGTATACCCAATTGTTTCTTTAGGGTATCCTATGAAGACGCATTTCTCCGCTTTGGGTTCTAGCTTGTCAGGTTGTAACTTCTTTACATAAGCATCGCAACCCCAAACTTTAAGGAACGACTTAGGTTTCTTCCCAAACCATAATTCATACGGTGTCGTTTCAACGGATTTAGATGGTGCCCTATTTAAAGTGAATGCGGCTGTCTCTAAAGCATAACCCCAAAACGATAGTGGCAAATCGGTAGAGACATCATAGAACGAACCATATCTAAAGAGTTCGATTACGACGTTCGGACACACCATTTTGTTGTGGTGTTCCGGCGGTGTCAACTGTGAAAGTATTCGCATTTCTTAAATGCATGCCAAACTCATAACTCGGATATTCGCCTCCAGAACGCAGAAACTTAATCTTCTTGTTACGTTGATTTTCTACTTCACTTTGGAATTCCTTGAACTTCTCAAAAGTCTCGGACTTGTGTTTCATAAAGTAAATGTACCCATATCTACTCAGATCATCCGTGAAGGTTAGAACATAACGATAACCACCGCGCGATGCTACACTCATTGGTCCGCATACATCGGTATGTATGATTTCCAATAAGTCTGTAGCTCGCTCCATTGTGCCAGAAAATGGAGTCTTAGTCATTTTTCCCATTAGACATGCTTCCATCTGTCAAGTGACTCAAAGTCAAGTGACTCAAGAAGTCCATCGGAATGGAGTTTCTTCATGCGCTTCACTCCAATATGACCAAGACGACAGTGCCACATATAAGTAGAATTATCATTCAATTTAATTCGCTTAGCATCAATGTTATGAACATGTGTATCACTACTATCGAGATTTAACAAGAATAAACCATTCATCTCAGGTGCATGGCCATAAAAGACATTACTCATATAAATCGAACAACCATTATTCTCAGACTTAAACGAATAACCGTCTTGCATCAAACAAGATCAGATATAATGTTCATGCTCAACGCAGGTACCAAATAACAATTATTAAGGTTTAAAACTAATCCCGAAGGTAGATGTAGGGGAGCGTGCCGACGGCGATCACATCGACCTTGGATCCATTTCCAACGCGCATCGTCACCTCGTCCCTTGCCGGGCTTCGTTTATTCCGCAGTTCCTGTTTCGAGTTACAAATGTGAGCAACCGAACCAGTATCAAATACCCAGGCACTACTACGAGAACCAGTAAGATAGACATCTATAACATGTATATCAAATATTCCTTTCTTCTTGACGTGGCCGCTCTTCGGATCGGCCAAGTATTTGGTGCAATTCCGCTTCCGGTCTTCCTGGCAGTAGTAGCACACAGTCTCAGGCTTAGGACCAGCCTTAGGCTTCTCAGGAGGCGCTGCAACTTTCTTGCCGCCCTTCTTGAAGTTTCCTGTAACACCCCAAATTTTTAAATAAAGAGAAAATGAATTTCCTTTTTCCAAAAATGAGAACCAACAAAAACTTTTCTTAAATAGAGTGCTATGCTTAGTGCTCATACCTATTGCTAGTGTTTTTGCCATGATGCGTGTATTTATGCTTATGTGATAAACCCTAAAACCTCAAAGTGATCAAGTGAAGATCACAAACCAAATAAAATAAAAGAGAAAGAAATCAAATAAGAAAAAACCTAAACCCTAACCTTCTCAAAAATCATGTAGATCTATTTTGAGAAACCCAAAACAAAAGAAAAGACATATGTGGGCATGTAGCCCTAATGTGTAAATTTTGAACCCTACCTTTCTTACTTTGCTAAATGGTGGTGAACCATTGCAAAACTTACTAAACCCTAAACCTCATCCCTCTTGTCACAAATCTTTGGAAAACAAAATAAAAGGAAAAGATCTTATTTAAGAAAAAGGCATATGCAAGCCTATGGCTACTTTTTGAAAATGATGAGCTTTGCTTTGTCTACCTTGAATAGATGAATTAAAATACCTCAACACACTCAACCAAGTACTCCTCAACCAATTCAAGTGAGAAGAAAACTGCAATCAAACATATGCATAAAGGCATATGTGGCACTTAGCCAAAATATCCAATCTTGACCTATGCATTCCCATTGCCTCAGAATGGTTGGAACCCTTTACCCAACTTATTCTAACACCAAATAAACCTCACCCTTGTCAAAATGAAGCAAAGAAATATAAAAGAATAAAAAATCCCAAAACCCTCACATACGGCTCTATGCCATTTTTATAAATTTTGACCCTAGACCATTTTGGCCTTCACCATTAGTTGAACATTGTTACTAAACACTTACTACAACTTTTGGAATCAAAGAAACATAAATCAAATGGTTTTCAACTTCAAATTTGGCTCACATATGATATTGGTCAAATCTTCCAATTATAGTCTGATCACCACTTTGAGCCCTTGCATTTCGAAATTTGCAAACTAAACTTTGTCAACTCTTTGCACCTCATCCAAGACAACATCAAGTTGAACACTTTTTTGTAAAGATCACCATGCCAAATTCTTTTTAGATCAAATGTTATCCTCATCCAAAGTTGGAACCTTTTATCATATTCAACAATCTCACACTTAACAATTTTTGCAATACTTTGAATTTGGAATTTCCACCACCACACCTCATCTTCTCTGGTCATTTGTAACTTAACTAAACACACACATTTCAATTTGGTCAACCATTTGAACTCATTTTTAATTGGGGCAAATTTGCAATTTCCTAAGTATGGCACTATTTGACACTATTTGAAATAGTGCCCTATACCCAACCCTACACCCTCATTTCACTCCACCTTGTCCCCTTGTCCCCTCCAACATCTTGTCCCCTCAACATCTTGTCCCCTCCAACATCTTGTCCCCTCCAACATCTTGCCCCCTCCTTGACACCTTGGACATCCACACCCTATGCCACCCTATCCCCTCTCCTCTCCCTCCTTGAACCTATAAATAGAGCACTTCCCCCACTCCAATTCTTCACACCACCTAGCAGCATTCTCCTCTCCCTCCTAGAGCCTCTCCTCCTCCCTCCTTGCCTCTCCACGGCGCCAGAAGCTCGCCACGGACACGGCGGCATCCCTCAAAAACCGCCCAGATTTTCATCACAATAGCCACCGAGCCCTACACCAAAGTTGTAGCCATTGAAAATACCTTTCCAACGCACCTAACCCCGCCTCAATCCGAGCTCCGAGGTGAGAGAAACCACCCCCGTTTGATTCAAATTTTCGTTTAATTCTTTTTCAGTTAAATTGCTATCAGATGCTTTGCTAGAAATCAAATATCTCCAAATCTACTTGGCCATTTTTAGTGAATTTCATATGTTTGGAAACCTGTGAAATTATCTATCCAATTCCACTGGATTCAAACCAATATCTGGTGTATAATTAAAGTAGCAAAATAAACAAGACATGGACTTTTATGCCTTAGAATAATTATTAAAAATCAACCAAAAATGCTTTTAAGTTAATTCTGTTACCCTCCAAAACCCACCGACGGGCAATGGCTGAGCAACACGAAGAGGCCGGGAAGCTCCCAGGGCCGCTTAGTGGATCCCGGCACCTCGCGTCGCAAATCTTCTAGCCACGTCCTGGCGGTTGCTAGGGCGTGCCACGACCTAGACCCGATCAGGAAGGTGTTAGAGTGCTTCGATTGTTGCATGGTAGACACGTAAACATTAAATACGAGCCCTATCGGCTCTCAGGTTTCCCTGTGGATCGGCTCAAGGAGCCGATCGCCCCATGTTTCACGTTGGATTTACAATGGCATGGGGATCCTGCTTGATCAGGACAAAGCTAAAGCGATCCACGACGGTTTAGGGTTTTCACCGCATAACCGGAACGTCCTACGTGTGATCGGGCCTAGCAGCTACGGAAGATGATGCAAACCACCCCTACGAGAGGCCTAAAAACCAACGTAACGTCGATTCCCGGAACATCCCTCGCGGGACGGTGAACAACATCTAACGCACTACCGGATCCTCCGACCCAGCGTAAGGCCTAACTATGAGATATTAAACTAATCCCTGCGGAGCAAGGAGCAACTATAACGGATCGGATCTACTAAGTAACGAACAAGCAAGATGCCCGTACGATGATATAAGGGCAGCTAGGTGTCGAGGACGGCATCGCCAGAGATATGCACGTGAAAGCATCAATGCAAGCCCCTAAACACCTAAGGATAAATAGTTGCTCGCCATCAACAAGGCTTCAGCACGAGCAGTACAAGGTTGACGAATAAACGTATCTGCCTAGATCGCTAGATGCGATCTAGGCAGCATGGTGCTTACAGGAGAAACCCTCGAAGAAAGGGGTGGCGATGCGCCTGATTTGTGTTGGTTGAACGATGATTGTCCTCCTTTTCCGATAACCCTAGATACATATTTATAGTCCAAGGGACTTTCTAATTGAGGCGTGCACCTAACCGTGCACGGGCCAGACTCTATCTTTTAATCTAAATTACAATGCGATCTCTATTATACACGGGCAACTTAGCCCAAACTCTTAGCGCAAGGCGCTTTGAAGATGCTCACGTGTACGTCCTTCAAAGCCCATCTTCACTTACGGCCCATCTCCGATTTGGCTAAAATCTGGTGATAACAATTCCACCTCCTATAAATCACATTACACTTGTACTAATTGTTTTGCAAAAATATTCCATGCTTACTTTGAATAATCATGGCCTAGTTTAATTAAAGGACTATTTGGCTATTTCTAGTCAAAGATATTGTCCAAAACTATTAATAGATCATATGGGAGTTTTTCTCTCACTTAAATCTTGTCATGAACAATTCAAAATGAGGTAGAGACTCTGGTCATTTAGGTCTCATATGAATTGTTGATGATATTAAATCTTTACCATATTAGGATTAAATTGTATGAGGTGCTTCACCTCATTTAAATCATTGTCTTAAATAATGAGTATGAAGAGGTTGACTTAGTCAACCTAGGTCATATATTATTCATGAGAGAAATTAAATCTTAATAAGATAATGAAAGGAAATTATTTATCTAAGTAATTAAAAGTAACACCTTAATTAGCAGGAGAGAAACTTATTTTCCTTAAATAAGAAAAACACATCTACCCACTCCATAGTAATGTGTGATGCTAGTTTAAGTTGTGTAAAGTGTATGAAGTGTTTCACTTCATTTAAATCTTGCCCTAAGTACTTTCACATGAAGTTTGAACCCCTGGTCAAATGCTCTCATATGAAATATTTGGAGATTTTAAATCATTGGTAGAATTGTCAAATAGTATGAGGTATCTCTACCTCATTTAAATCATTTTCTCAAATGATGATGATGAATGGTTGACTTAGGTCAACATAAATTCATGTGTGATGTTTTGAGAAATTAAATCTTAAAGAAGATTCAATGAGAGGAAATTATTCCTCAAGAACTATATGGAAACTATCATTTACATATAAAATGAGAGGAAGTTATTTTTCCTCAAAGCAAGACCACCAATGCACCAAATTGTATTAATTGTGTGAATAGAATAGTTTGTGTGAATATATGTGATGTTTGGAATAGCCAATGAATTGTTTGGTGATTGTATCCTCGTATTCGTATTTTAGACGCTAGTACCGAGGAGTATCAAGAGGAGGAGGAAGTCTACTTTCAAGGAGAAGAAGACCACTTTGATCACCTCAACCACCAAGGCAAGCTAATATTCTTGCAAGTTACCCAAGTGCAAAACTCTAATAGAGCAAGGCACCGCTACCTCATACGTTATGTTTAATGATCCTATCCCAAGTTTTTACTTTACAAGTTTTTAAGTTTTGTTTATCAAACTACCTTTTTTTGATTCATGATTCACTTGGTTAGTATTGGGTTAGTACAAGAGTATCAATGTTAGCCTAGAAGCAAAGCAAATTACTTAGCACCCCCATACTTAGATGCTAGTGCTAAATTAAAATTGACTACTCTAGATGAGAACTTGTGAGTTTGAAATGAATTCGAAAACCTTGAAATGCTAAGTCATTCTATTGAAAGATTTTGAAGGTGAATGTCACCTGTGAATGACATGGTGAATTTTACAAAAACTGATGGTTGAGTTCGGATGCGATACCATTCCAATTTTACAAGTACCCCCACAATACCTGATATGGGTAGGGCTTAACTAGAAGTTTATGTATCTTAGTATGGGTTCCCTCTAAACAAGCGTCATCGGGGTTATGCCAAGGGCTGCCTCCAAAGAAATATGGAACGATGTGATATGATGTGAATATGAGGTGAATGTCCGGCCAAGCCCTGTGCAGGGTGATTTGTCTTCACGGAGGCCAAGCTCATGGGGAGAGATGCCTATACTAGGGTATGTAAGTGAAAGGTTATGGTTGGTAGTCCGCGCACGAGTGTGATAAATCAGGGCCAGTTAACCCCGACGGATTATTGCAAATGTTGTGGCACAAGTGTACGACCTCTGAGTGTAGAACTATTCGAATAGCCGCGTACACGGTTATGGACGGTTGGAAAGGCCATACCGTCATCGGACCATTTTCAAAAATGTGACATGTAAAGGGTGACTTGTGATTTGAACTTGAATTGGTGACTTTGACTTGAATCACAACCGAGTTGTGGGAATGACACTAATGTTCCCACTTGAGTTAGTTAGCACATGAAGAGTCTTTATTTCAAATACGTGTGAACTAAAATTGGCTTTATGCAAAAGAAACTAGAGCTTAGCACCCCCTTACTATAGTTAATAGTCCTTACATTAGTATTAGTTTGCGAGTACTTTAAAGTACTCATGGCTTTGTCCCTGGCTATTCAAATGTCCAGACTATGAAGAGGAGGACCAGTACCAGGATGATGGACAGCATGACGTCTACGACAACTAGGACTACTCTCGGCGTCAATAGTTGCTGTGGAACAGATGGACCAAGACGCTACTTAACCGCTATATGTGTTTTGTATTTGGATCTCTAGATCCACTATGTTGTAAGACTGGATCAGGTGATCCTCTATTTGTAAGACGATTATGGTATGTAATGAATGATGTGTTGTGATATCAATCTATTATGTCTCGCAAAAACAATATTCCCGGGATTGCGATGTATGGCATAATAGGCATCTGGACTTAAAAATCCGGGTGTTGACAAGTTGGTATCAGAGCCATTGTTTGACCTTAGGAGACCCTAGTTAGAATGGACGTCCGAAAAACTTAGTTTCAAAAACCAATGAAATGAATATTTGTGAAAACTTATTCTCACCCTTATCCTTGGGATCTTTTTCAAAAATGAGCAATCTAGGCTCTACTTTTCTTTGCAAGCCTACATAAAATTTTGTACACTTGACTACTTCTTTAACTTACTCATCCTCTTGGTGCATAGATGGAGTATCAATGGGAGTTCTATCAGCTTGGTCCCAGAGGCGACCTGAAGTTCGAAAAGGATTTGAAGCAACTAGTGGAATATCTAGGACACCCGTATCCCGAGTTCTTCGGAATACCCCTCAAAAACCCCTCCGGAGAACCACCTCGGTGGGACGTTTCCAACGATCTCTGAAAGCTTGGAGCCGGTATGGGAAACCATCGGTTTTTCGTAAGGGAAACACTTGGAAGGCGGGACTAGTCGAGCTATGCAAGAAGCAATTTCCCGTCTGTGTGGACAAAATGAGAACAAGATCAAGAACACTCGCTTCATCTACTACCCAAGACATGATCCCATGGGAAGACAGATGACCATACCCCCGCACACGGAGATGAACCCCTATGTAGCACACCAGGACTTCAGGCAGTACAAAACCCATCGGGATTTGGACCACGCCCTCGCCTCTCGCCAAGCACATCACCTGTGAAGACGAAGAATCCACCTAGAAGAGTAGTATCACTCCAACACTTAAGTAGGCGTGAGTTGTATCAGGATCCCCTTGTATCGTAGAGCGAATGAATGGTTCCTCAAACCCACGGTGTGTTAGATTTGTAATGTGTGATGTTTGGTATGAATGAAAAAGTGTTGTTAGTTTACCCTTTCAACACTACTCAAGTTTTCAAGTTTTGAACCTTTGAAACTTTTTGAACTTTAACTCAAACAAACCATAGAAATTTCCCTCTTATCTTATCATCTACCTCAATCTTCAGATGGCCCCACCAACCCGCAGCGCCCACCAAGACGCCATGATGCAGATGCTAGAGATGATGATGGCGGACCGAGAAGCGAGAGAGCTGAACGCAAGCCAACATCGCTGCAGGATCGCTCAGAACAACAACGGCCATGGAAACCACGACCACCCGGGGTCAAAGCTCAAGAACTTTCAGAACACCAACCCACCCATTTTTAGCCGGACCGAAGAGCCCCTCGATGGATGGAGCTACAGACCATGGAGAATAACCTGGAAGTTGCGGGAGTAGAAGCCGTAGAGAGAAATCGTTCGCCACACACTACTGTCGGGACCTGCACGAGCCGGTGGACGAGTGCCCGCAATGAATGCGGGACAAATGATGACTGGGAAGACTTCAAGCTGAAGTTTAGCAAGTATCACGTGCCCCAAGGACTGATCAAGAAGATGAGAGACGAGTTCCGCGAACTCAAGCAAGCGAGAATGTCGTGGTAGAATACGCGACAGATTCCTCACTCTGTCAAGGTACGCCCCGGATGAAACCGACACCAATGAGAAGCGGAAGGAAAGATTTCGAACGGATTACAAGACGAAATGCGGTATCTGGTCAACATTCCCTTTGCTGACCTAGAAGCCCTGGTGGACTCCGCCATCCGGATGGAAGCTTCACCAAGCCAACGAGAACCGGAAACGCCGGATGATGAACCAAGCATGGGTCCAGCAATACCTAAGTACCGCAACAACTCATCGGAGGATTTACTCCAAAATACAACAAGCCCACTGCCAGACTTACCGCCCAAACTACACCAATAACCATGGAGGACCCCCAAACCGGAGGCAACAACAACAACAATCACAACAACACCACCAACCCCAACAGCAACAACAACAACGGGAACAACAACAACAACAACAACAACAACAACAACAACAACAACAACAACAACAACAGCCCTAGGACAAAGCAACGCCCCACACCAAGGACAAGTCAACCATCACTTGCTATGAGTGTGGAGTGGTTGGGCATTACTCCAATGAGTGCCCCAAGAGACTCGCCAAGATTGCCGGCAACACCGCTGCACCTGCTCAGAACCAACGCCGCTTTGCCGCAAGAAAGAACCAGAACAACAACGGCCGCTACTACAACATGACTGCCACCGAAGCTCAAGAAGCACCTCAGAACATGCCAAGTATGTCTTCTGTTAAATCATATCGCCCAATCTCTCTTAGGAACCTAACTTTTCCTAAAATCTCGGGACGAGATTTGTTTAAGGGGAAGGGTTTGTAACACCCCAAATTTTTAAATAAAGAGAAAATGAATTTCCTTTTTCCAAAAATGAGAACCAACAAAAACTTTTCTTAAATAGAGTGCTATGCTTAGTGCTCATACCTATTGCTAGTGTTTTTGCCATGATGAGTGTATTTATGCTTATGTGATAAACCCTAAAACCTCAAAGTGATCAAGTGAAGATCACAAACCAAATAAAATAAAAGAGAAAGAAATCAAATAAGAAAAAACCTAAACCCTAACCTTCTCAAAAATCATGTAGATCTATTTTGAGAAACCCAAAACAAAAGAAAAGACATATGTGGGCATGTAGCCCTAATGTGTAAATTTTGAACCCTACCTTTCTTACTTTGCTAAATGGTGGTGAACCATTGCAAAACTTACTAAACCCTAAACCTCATCCCTCTTGTCACAAATCTTTGGAAAACAAAATAAAAGGAAAAGATCTTATTTAAGAAAAAGGCATATGCAAGCCTATGGCTACTTTTTGAAAATGATGAGCTTTGCTTTGTCTACCTTGAATAGATGAATTAAAATACCTCAACACACTCAACCAAGTACTCCTCAACCAATTCAAGTGAGAAGAAAACTGCAATCAAACATATGCATAAAGGCATATGTGGCACTTAGCCAAAATATCCAATCTTGACCTATGCATTCCCATTGCCTCAAAATGGTTGGAACCCTTTACCCAACTTATTCTAACACCAAATAAACCTCACCCTTGTCAAAATGAAGCAAAGAAATATAAAAGAATAAAAAATCCCAAAACCCTCACATACGGCTCTATGCCATTTTTATAAATTTTGACCCTAGACCATTTTGGCCTTCACCATTAGTTGAACATTGTTACTAAACACTTACTACAACTTTTGGAATCAAAGAAACATAAATCAAATGGTTTTCAACTTCAAATTTGGCTCACATATGATATTGGTCAAATCTTCCAATTATAGTCTGATCACCACTTTGAGCCCTTGCATTTCGAAATTTGCAAACTAAACTTTGTCAACTATTTGCACCTCATCCAAGACAACATCAAGTTGAACACTTTTTTGTAAAGATCACCATGCCAAATTCTTTTTAGATCAAATGTTATCCTCATCCAAAGTTGGAACCTTTTATCATATTCAACAATCTCACACTTAACAATTTTTGCAATACTTTGAATTTGGAATTTCCACCACCACACCTCATCTTCTCTGGTCATTTGTAACTTAACTAAACACACACATTTCAATTTGGTCAACCATTTGAACTCATTTTTAATTGGGGCAAATTTGCAATTTCCTAAGTATGGCACTATTTGACACTATTTGAAATAGTGCCCTATACCCAACCCTACACCCTCATTTCACTCCACCTTGTCCCCTTGTCCCCTCCAACATCTTGTCCCCTCCAACATCTTGTCCCCTCCAACATCTTGTCCCCTCCAACATCTTGCCCCCTCCTTGACACCTTGGACATCCACACCCTATGCCACCCTATCCCCTCTCCTCTCCCTCCTTGAACCTATAAATAGAGCACTTCCCTCACTCCAATTCTTCACACCACCTAGCAGCATTCTCCTCTCCCTCCTAGAGCCTCTCCTCCTCCCTCCTTGCCTCTCCACGGCGCCAGAAGCTCGCCACGGCCACCGGCGGCATCCCTCAAAAACCGCCCAGATTTTCATCACAATAGCCACCGAGCCCTACACCAAAGTTGTAGCCATTGAAAATACCTTTCCAACGCACCTAACCCCGCCTCAATCCGAGCTCCGAGGTGAGAGAAACCACCCCCGTTTGATTCAAATTTTCGTTTAATTCTTTTTCAGTTAAATTGCTATCAGATGCTTTGCTAGAAATCAAATATCTCCAAATCTACTTGGCCATTTTTAGTGAATTTCATATGGTTGGAAAGCCTGTGAAATTATCTATCCAATTCCACTGGATTCAAACCAATATCTGGTGTATAATTAAAGTAGCAAAATAAACAAGACATGGACTTTTATGCCTTAGAATAATTATTAAAAATCAACCAAAAATGCTTTTAAGTTAATTCCACCTCCTATAAATCACATTACACTTGTACTAATTGTTTCTGCAAAAATATTCCATGCTTCCTTTGAATAATCATGGCCTAGTTTAATTAAAGGACTATTTGGCTATTTCTAGTCAAAGATATTGTCCAAAACTATTAATAGATCATATGGGAGTTTTTCTCTCACTTAAATCTTGTCATGAACAATTCAAAATGAGGTAGAGACTCTGGTCATTTAGGTCTCATATGAATTGTTGATGATATTAAATCTTTACCATATTAGGATTAAATTGTATGAGGTGCTTCACCTCATTTAAATCATTGTCTTAAATAATGAGTATGAAGAGGTTGACTTAGTCAACCTAGGTCATATATTATTCATGAGAGAAATTAAATCTTAATAAGATAATGAAAGGAAATTATTTATCTAAGTAATTAAAAGTAACACCTTAATTAGCAGGAGAGAAACTTATTTTCCTTAAATAAGAAAAACACATCTACCCACTCCATAGTAATGTGTGATGCTAGTTTAAGTTGTGTAAAGTGTATGAAGTGTTTCACTTCATTTAAATCTTGCCCTAAGTACTTTCACATGAAGTTTGAACCCCTGGTCAAATGCTCTCATATGAAATATTTGGAGATTTTAAATCATTGGTAGAATTGTCAAATAGTATGAGGTATCTCTACCTCATTTAAATCATTTTCTCAAATGATGATGATGAATGGTTGACTTAGGTCAACATAAATTCATGTGTGATGTTTTGAGAAATTAAATCTTAAAGAAGATTCAATGAGAGGAAATTATTCCTCAAGAACTATATGGAAACTATCATTTACATATAAAATGAGAGGAAGTTATTTTTCCTCAAAGCAAGACCACCAATGCACCAAATTGTATTAATTGTGTGAATAGAATAGTTTGTGTGAATATATGTGATGTTTGGAATAGCCAATGAATTGTTTGGTGATTGTATCCTCGTATTCGTATTTTAGACGCTAGTACCGAGGAGTATCAAGAGGAGGAGGAAGTCTACTTTCAAGGAGAAGAAGACCACTTTGATCACCTCAACCACCAAGGCAAGCTAATATTCTTGCAAGTTACCCAAGTGCAAAACTCTAATAGAGCAAGGCACCGCTACCTCATACGTTATGTTTAATGATCCTATCCCAAGTTTTTACTTTACAAGTTTTTAAGTTTTGTTTATCAAACTACCTTTTTTTGATTCATGATTCACTTGGTTAGTATTGGGTTAGTACAAGAGTATCAATGTTAGCCTAGAAGCAAAGCAAATTACTTAGCACCCCCATACTTAGATGCTAGTGCTAAATTAAAATTGACTACTCTAGATGGGAACTTGTGAGTTTGAAATGAATTCGAAAACCTTGAAATGCTAAGTCATTCTAGTGAAAGATTTTGAAGGTGAATGTCACCTGTGAATGACATGGTGAATTTTACAAAAACTGATGGTTGAGTTCGGATGCGATACCATTCCAATTTTACAAGTACCCCCACAATACCTGATATGGGTAGGGCTTAACTAGAAGTTTATGTATCTTAGTATGGGTTCCCTCTGAACAAGCGTCATCGGGGTTATGCCAAGGGCTGCCTCCAAAGAAATATGGAACGATGTGATATGACGTGAATATGAGGTGAATGTCCGGCCAAGCCCTGTGCAGTTCCCAGGCTGACGGTTTGTCTTCACCGGGAGGCCAAGCTCATGGGGAGAGATGCCTATACTAGGGTATGTAAGTGAAAGGTTATGGTTGGTAGTCCGCGCACGGAGTGTGATAAATCAGGGCCAGTTAACCCTGACGGATTATTGCAAATGTTGTGGCACAAGTGTACGACTCTGCAGAGTGTAGAACTATTCGAATAGCCGCGTACAGGGTTATGGACGGTTGGAAAGGCCATACTGTTCCGTCATCAGACCATTTTCAAAAATGTGACATGTAAAGGGTGACTTGTGATTTGAACTTGAATTGGTGACTTTGACTTGAATCACAACCGAGTTGTGGGAATGACACTAATGTTCCCACTTGAGTTAGTTAGCACATGAAGAGTCTTTATTTCAAATACGTGTGAACTAAAATTGGCTTTGTGCAAAAGAAACTAGAGCTTAGCACCCCCTTACTATAGTTAATAGTCCTTACATTAGTATTAGTTTGCGAGTACTTTAAAGTACTCATGGCTTTGTCCCTGGCTATTCAAATGGCCAGACTATGAAGAGGAGGACCAGTACCAGGATGATGGACAGCATGACGTCTACGACAACTAGGACTACTCCTGACGTCAATAGTTGCCTGTGGAACAGATGGACCAAGACCGCTACTTCGCTTCCGCTATATGTGTTTTGTATTTGGATCTCTAGATCCACTATGTTGTAAGACTGGATCAGGTGATCCTCTATTTGTAAGACGATTATGGTATGTAATGAATGATGTGTTGTGATATCAATCTATTATGTCTCGCAAAAACAATATTCCTGGGATTGGATGTATAATAGGCATCTGGACTTAAAAATCCGGGTGTTGACATTGCCCTTGTTAGGCTTGCCCTGCTTCTTGAAACTGGTGGTCTTGTTGACCATCAACACTTGGTTCTCCTTCTTTATTTCTACTTCAGCAGACTTCAGCATGGAGAAGAGTTCAGGTAACTCTTTGTTCATGTTCTGCATGTTGTAGTTCATCACGAAGTTCTTGTAACTTGGTGGCAGTGATTGGAGGACACGATGAATACCCAGCTGGTTAGGGATCACAATCCCCAAGTCACCGAGCTTCTTCGCATGTCCGGACATTGCGAACATGTGCTCACTAACGGAGCTGCCCTCTTCCATCATACGGCTTAAAGAACTGTTTCGAGGCCTCATAGCTCTCCACGGCCGCATGAGTTTCAAAGATAAGTTTGAGCTCACGCATCATATCCCAAGGGTCGTGGTGCTCAAAACGCTTTTGGAGCTGCCTCTAAACTGGATGGCACACTGAACTTCGGAGTACCGAGTTACCCGAGTCTCATAAACATTCTTTATGTCGGATACGCGGAGGTGGTGGGGGACTGCGGTGCTTCGAGCACATATTGCGTGCTTACGCCTGGAAAATCCTCACATGACGGAACCGATTGAAGTTGCTACCATTGCCCTTAAGCTTTTCTTTCTCTAGGAACTGATTATTGATGGAGGGGGCGCCATGATCTACAACATATTTGCAAAGAGTTTAGACTAAATAGAGTTCAATTCTAATTCTTAAATTAACTAGGTGAACTCCCACTCAAAACAACATCCCTCGCATTGTCTTAGTGATTACACGAACCAAATCCACTACACCAAGTCCGATCTTCACGAGAAAAGATGTAGCTTCAAAGGCGAACACTCAAAGTGTTCATCATATCATTCATATGACTCATGCTCTACCTTTCGGTATCCCGTGTTCCGAGACCATGTCTGTACATGCTAGGCTCGTCAAGGCAACCTTAGTATCCGCGTGTGCAAATCTGGCTTGCACCCGTTGTATGCACATGTAGAGTCTATCACACCCGATCATCACGAGATGCTTCGAAACGACAAGTCTTAGCAACGGTGCATACTAAGGATGAACACTTTATTATCTTGATATTTAGTGAGAGGATCATCTTATAATGCTACCGTCGCGATCTAAGCAAAATAAGATGCATAAAAGGATTAACATCACATGCAATTCATAATGTGTGATATGATATGGCCTTTCTTCTTGTGCCTTTGATCTCCATCTCCAAAGCACGGACATGATCTCCATCATCACCAGCATGGCGTCAAGGTCAGTGGCGCCGCTTCATGGTTGTCCATCACTTATAGCTACTATAACAACTACTTGAAATAAAGCTATTACATGATGAATAGACACGCATGTCTTTAACAAAAATTAAAGACAACCATTAGGCTCCTGCCGGTTGCCATAATACAACAATGAACATCTCATACATCAAATATAATTATCATCACATTATGGCCATATCACATCACCAAACCCTGCAAAAACAAGTTAGACGCCTCTAATTTGGTTTGCATCTTTTACGTGGTTTAGGGTTTTCGAGTAAGATCCAATCTACCTACGAACATGAACCACAACGGTGATACTAGTGTTGACAATAGAAGTGCAAATTACAATCTTCACTATGGTGGGAGAGACAGACACCCGCAAAGCCACTTATGCAATACAAGTTGCATGTCAAGCGTGGAGCAAGTCTCATGAGACGCGGTCATGTAAAGTTAGCCCGGGCCGCTTCATCCCACCATCCCGCAAGAAGCAAAGTACACAAACTAAAGCAACAAAAACATCACCGCCCACAAACCATTGTGTTCTACTCGTGCAACACATCTATGCATAGACGTGGCTCTGATACCACTGATGGGATTCGTTGCATAGAAAACAAAAATTTTCCTACCGCAAAGCGAATAAAACCAACAGATCTAATCTATGGAACACCCAAGATCCAATCTACTAGATCTAAGCAACGAGATGGAGATGAGACTAACCCTCGAAGATTCCAAAGCCTACGAGATTAATCTCGTTGTTGGTGTAGACGATCGTCCCCGGTGCTGCAATCCGGCAGCACTTCCGTACTCGGTCGCGCGTACGGTGTCGGTGAAGCTCCTTCCTCTCCCGTTCCAGCGGGCAACAGAGGTGTGGTAGATCTCCTCCAACGTCCAGCAGCACGACGGCGTGGTGGTGGTGGTGGAGGAAGAAAACTGCAGGCTTCGCCTAAGCCCGGACAGCGTATGGTGGAGGAGAGGCGGCGGAGGAGGAGGCAATGGGGGATGGTGTGGCCGGCCACCCTCCCCTCTTTATATAGGGGGCTGGCCAGCCAAGGTGGCCCCCTTCCCATCTAGGGTTGGGGGGGCGGCCAAGGGGGAGAGGGGCTTTCCCCTCCCCAAGTTGATCCCCCGGAAACCCTAGGGGGCTGGCCGGCCTGGGCCTTGGGGCCAAGTGCCCCTGGCCCATTAGGCCAGGGAGCATCCCCTCGGCCCACGGTGGGCCTCCTAGGTCGTGGGCCCCATGGTGGACCCTTCCGGAACCTTCTAGAACCTTCCAGTCAACACCGGAATAATCCCGAACATTTCCGAAAACCAGAAATCAACCCTTATATGAATCTTATTCTCCGGACTATTCCGGACCTCCTCGTGACATCCTGGATCACATCCGAGACTCCGAACAAACTTCGTCTCCATACCATATTCGAATCTACTTATGCGACATTGAACCTTAAGCGCGTCACCCTACGGTTCGCGAACTATGCAGACATGGTCGAGACTCCTCTCCGAGCAATAACCAATAGCGGGATCTAGAGATCCATAATGGCTCCCACATATTCAACGATGACTTAGTGATCGATTGAACCATTTACATACGATGTCAATTCCCTTTGTCTCGCGATATTTTACTTGTCCGAGGTTTGATCATCGGTATCTCCATACCTTGTTCAACCTCGTTACCGACTAGTACTCTTTACTCGTACCGTGGTATGTGATCTCTTATGAACTATTCACATGCTTGCAAGCTAATCGGATGACATTCCACCAAGAGGGCCCAGAGTATATCTATCCGTCATCGGATGGACAAATCCCACTGTTGATCCATATGCCTCAACTCACACTTTCCAAATACTTAATCCCACCTTTATTGTCACCCATTTACGTAATGACGTTTGATGTAATCAAAGTACCCTTTCGGTGTAAGTGATTTACATGATCTCATGGTCGAAGGATTAAGACAACTATGTATTGAAAGCTTATAGCAAATGAACTTAATGACTTGATCTTATGCTACGCTCATTTGGGTGTGTGTCCATTATATCATTCAACTAATGACATAACCTTGTTATTAATAACATCCAATGTTCATGATCACGAAACCATGATCATCTATTAATCAACAAGCTAGTTATACAAGAGGCTTACTAGGGACTCCTTGTTGTTTACATAACACACATGTATCAATGTTTCGGTTAATATAATTATAGCATGATATATAAACATTTATCATAAACACAAAGATATTATAATAACCACTTTATTATTGCCTCTTGGGCATATCTCCAACAGCTTCGGCATACTGGCGGGTTTTCTTTAGCTCGACGTACACCCGCCATTCCGAGCGCGGCACACGAAATGGTCATTGCGGCCAGGGCGGAACAACCTTCCACCGTCCTTCGCCATGGACGAGAGGGTCGAAGCTGGCTAGGGTTTGGGGAAGCTTATGGCTGCCTGCGTAATGCGTGGTGGTGCTTTGGGAGCTGATGGGGCCTCAGAGAACAACAGGTCCACGTTAATAATGACCGCGTGGATCCATTGTCTCCTCGCCCCCTCGGTGTAACACCCCAGGTTTCTAGGGCACCGTAAGGGTAGAACTAGGATTTGTGCATTTATCTTAAAAGGTGAGGGAAATTTTTTCGCTCTTGTTTAAGACACAAAGTGATCTAGATCAAGACATGGTTTGGATGAATTAGTATTAGCATCTAGATAGATGTTTGGTTTCGAGATAACCTTTGTTGATGTTTAGCACAAAAGAAAAACATGAAAAAGATGAACCAAAGTTCAATTCAATTCAAAACTGGAATTCGAATCTTTCATTCAAATTTGAATCCAAATTCTCGTATAGCTCAAATATGACATTAAAGCACTTGTGCAATAAAGTAAAAACCTATTTTATTGATAACCAAGACATCACATTATCTTTACAAAAGATTTGAATAACAGAAGAGTACAAACTTGAGTCTTTACAAATCAAAGCAAATAGCGGTTCATTTGCTATCGAGGACTACGCTGGTTTATCCCATTTGCATGTGGTGAACATCTAGGCAGGAAAATCTCAAGTTTAAGCACCAGGTAGAAAAGAAAGGCACCTTAATGTGAAATCGACATTTATGCTTTTGCCATACGGGCCCAAGGCACATCTGAATTTTTATAGTACTATAAATTTTTCTTTCGTGTTGGCATAACAAGTGAGCCACATCGCAGCCGTGTGAGCTCCTCCCATCTATCCGAGACCAGGGATCAAATCCCGGCACCTACATGGATGCACACACTTTTTTAAAACTTAAACAGAATTCTAAACCAAGCAAAATTTAAATATAATTCAAAACCACGTAAAAATTAAATCTGAGCAAATTTCAGAACCGACCAAAACTTTAAAATATACTTGAAATAAAAATTGCTCGAATTTTAAATTTGTTTCAATTTGGAATTTGCCAATATTTCAAATTTGCTCAAATTTGAAATTTTCCAGAATTTAAAATTTGCTCGAATTAGAAATTATTTTCAAAAAATGAAAAAGGAAAACCCAAAAACCGAAAAAAGCAAAAAAAGCAAAAAAAAAAAAAAAAAAACGCAAAACAATCAACCCAGAAAAAACCCGCAGAATAAACGGAAAAAACGAAAAACATAGCAAAGATGGGCCACGGCCCGCTCGCTTCCCGGGGGCGTTAATCCACCCCGCTAATGAGCGGTAAATAGGATTTCCGGCACATACCCAGGGCAAAACCTATACACCGACCAGGTCGGTGGCTACCGGCCACCGCACACCCCCTGGTCGGTTATGGGCCAGGCCCATTTGGGTCTGTTTAGCCTGTGCAGTTCGTTTTTGCTTTTTCTTTTTTTCTTTCGGTTTCTTTTTCTTTTCTGTTTTCTTTTCTTTTTCTCTTTTCGGTTTTGTTTATATTTTTAGATTCGAAATTTTTAATTTTTATAAATTGTTCAAATTAAAAAAAATTGTTCAAATTTGAAAACCGTTCAAATCTAAAAACCGTTCAAATTTGAAAACCGTTCAAATTTAAAAAACCGTTCAAATATGAAATTTGTTTAAATTTTCAAAAAATTTAAAATTTTAAAATGTTCAAATGTATAATTTGTTCAAATTAAAAAAATGTTCAAATGTAAAATTTGTTCAAATTTAAAATTTGTTCACATCGAAAATTGTTCAAATCCAAAAAATGTTCATATAAAAAAATAAAAAACTAGAAAATAATGTTTTCAATTTTTCGAAAAATATACAAATTTTAGAAATTTTTGTTTTTCCAAAAAAAATTCACATTGGCATTTTAAATTTTTAAAAAAGAAAATAAATGAAACAGTAGAAAAGGAGAAAAACAGAAAAAAAACGAAAACAAACGTTACTGGGCCGGCTCAATAGGCACCCTGGGGGGTGCGGTGCCTGGTCCGCACCGACCAGGGTGGTGTATAGCACCTCCCCATACCCAGGGGTGCTGCTATACACCAACGTGATCGGCACGAAAGAGTTGCCGCACACCCCCCACCTTCTCGGCTGTTAACTGGGCCGCGGCCCATCAGGTAAGCCTCTTTTTTTTCGTTTTCTTATTCTTTTTTCTTTTTTCTGTTAGAGTTTTGTTTTTAAAACTTAACATTTTACATGCTTTTTTATGTTTTCAAAATTTGTTCAAAATTTTCTGTCTACATATTTTAAAAATATTCGATTTTAATTTCGTTCAAAACTTGAAAATTGTCCAAAATTCAAAAATTGTTCGAAATTAAAATTTTGTTCAAATTTCAAAAATCGTTCAAAATTTAAATTTGTTCAAAATTCAGCCAAATTTGGAAATTTGTTCAAGATAAATTTTTTTGTTCCAAGTTCAAAATTCGTTCAAATTTAAAAATTGTACAAATTTCAAATTTGTTCAAGATTCAAAATTTGTTCAAATTCCAAAATTCATTCAAATTTGTTCAAACTTGAACATTTTTCAAAATTTGAAAGTTTTCGAAAATTATTTTAAACAAAAAGTAAAACAAGAGAACAAAAAAAGAAACACTAAAAAAGAAAACAGAAAACAGAAAAGAAAAGAAAAGAAAAGAAAAGGGAGAAAAAACAATGAAAAGTCGCCTAACCGGGCCGGCCCACACCGCGCGCGGGGGGTGTGCGGCGCGGTGCAGGTGCCGACCTGGTCGGCATATAGGAATCGCCCATAGCCAGCGGCCAGCACCGCACACACCTGGTCTGTATTGGGCCAGGGGCGCCAGGCCCGTTATTTGTTTTTCTGTTTGCTTTTCTTTCCGTTTTCTATCTGGTTTTTTCTGTCAATTTTTCGCCCACCTTTTCATTTTCTTTCACCGTAATTTGTTTAGATTTTGAAAAGTTCTCAATTTCTTTAAAACATAAAAAATTTAAACGTTCAGATTTTAAGATGACAAAAAGAAATAGAAAAGAATCAACAAAAAGGAAAAAAAAAGATCGAAATAAGGAAGAGAAAAAGGTTGTGTGGCCCAACACACCTACTTGGGGTCGCCCAAACGTGGTGCAAAATGGGCCAGCCCCTCTTATATTTTATTTCCCTTTTTCCATATTTCATTATATTTTTTTTATTTCTATTCATTTACTCTTTTCATTTTAGTTTATTTGATATTCGTTTCTTTATTGTCATGTTTTCTTGTTGGTTTTCCAAAAAAATAAAGATATTTGCGATGCAAATGAATATTTAAAAAATATTTGTTATTGTTTGCACATTATTTATCTTAGAAGAATAATTTTTCTAAGTCGGGAACAAATTTTTTAACTATACAATTTTATTTAAAAAACTGGTGATTATTTTATCATGTTGAATAGCTTTTAGAATTATACGAACTTTTATGGAATCCTTCGATCAAAATTTTATAGCTCCAATAATTTTTTTAAACTTCACTAACTTCCTTTGTCAAGTTTATAAGTTTCATTTTAAAACATTTTTAATATATGACTTATGAAAAAAGAACTATTACAAACTGTCACACTTGAGCGGTTTGTCTAGAAAATCTTTCACATGACAAGACATAAACATATGCCAGCTTCGTATAGATGCGCTTGGATATGTCGTTGTTCGACTTTAATGAGCTTGTCCTAATTTTGTGTTGAGTCAGGCCATCTGGTCATGCACTACAATCCCAATCACTGTGATCATGCTAACAAAGGAGGTAACACAAAACTACTTTAGTGGCAACAAACCCTATTTATCGCTCATTGTGGGTCGATTTGTTCCCACCTGAAGCGATCGGCGAGGTGGGCTGGCCTATTGATGGGGAGTTTCAATGAAACTTGTTCTTCATTTTGTTGGCTTCTTCGTCCTTTCTGGTTTAAAAAATTGTTTAGATTTGAAACTTGTTCTTACTTTTAAAATTGTTAAGTTATGAAAATTGTTTTAATTTGAAGTTTGTACAAACTTAAAATTTGTACAAATTTCAAAAAGAATTAAATTAAAAATTATTCCAATTTGAAATTTGTTGATATTTTAAAATTTTAAGAACTTGAAATTTATCAGATCTGAAAATATTTTGATTAAAAAAAGAAACAACAGAAAAACAGAAAAGAAAAAGGTAAGAAAAGAAAAAAATAGCTGTACATGTTTTTGGGCCCAATACGAGCGGGCCATGGTGATCTTCCCACAGGCGGACTAACACTCGCTCCTGGCAAGATTGGGCAATACGCCACCTAGAAATGTTATGAGCAACTAGGCCAGGCCCAACAAGAGGCTTTTAGTGGTTTTTTTATATATGGTGAATAATAGACACAATATCTCAGTGCATCGTATCTTACATATACTTGGCATATTTTGCGAAAATTCTGCCAATCTATTAATAATCATCAATAACAATAACAGTACAAATAGACCTAAAAGTAATAAAAAATACAGATAGGTCTTTCGACTTGTGGCTAATCACGTTTTTTTTTTAATATTTCTTGATATAATATAAGATTTGGTATTCATTGTGTATAGAGATGGTTTAGTAAATAAAATCAGATTTGGTATTGCACTCTCTCAATCCACAAAAACTATGTGCCACGTAGATAATAGTCAAATGTAGTATGCTAAGAGCTGACACATTTGCAGAGAGCTGGGAGAGGAATAAGTATTGACTACCATTTCTTCATATCTTGTTCTGTTGAAAAACATTGTTGCATCCTAATAAAGTTTTAGAAGTGAAGGAGGTAGAGCTTGAGAGTTTGCTTCATCGTTGATCCGGCAGGCGGCCACAGGCGGAGCCAGATCATTATTTTTTGGCTGCAGCTTGTATACCATTGTCTAACTTAAATACAGAGCAATACACATTAAATAAATATAAAAAATATGAATAAAAAGATATCTTCAGGTATACTATGTACACCCATTATTCGTACGCTGGTTCCGCCCCTGAGACGGCTAGCCACCTTACAGCCTCAATGGTGTCTTTAGCAGTTTTCTCACATCCTTGCAAAAGTATTTGTTGTGACCGAACATGGACTCCTTGAAGATCAGCTCCCACCTCTTCAGGGAATTCAGGATCAAGCTCCATCCCTATTTAGAATCAATCCATGTTAGACCATCAAAGATCATCCCATTTCTAATCTTCCATAAACTCCATAAAGCACAAGCACTAACTAAATTTAAACCTGCGTGTATAGAGTTGGCATAAGATTTCAAAATCAAGTCCTACGTTAACTTGAAAGTAGCAAGTAGCAGCTTCTAACCAATTTTTTTTTTTAAGAAACACAGTACAAATGTAGACGCTCACATACCACGTGCATACAATCACCGGAAGACTAAGTTGACGGATTGGATCTTGAAATTGACGAAGTCATCACAGGCGCCTCGATGTCGACGAGAATGTAGCCCTCCCACTGAATGAATATTCCGCTTTTATGAGACACGCAGATGTCAAACCTAGGGTTTAAACTCTGATGACAATGCAATCAAAGAAAAGATGCTGCACTGACTCATCCTATCGACACAAAAATGCAATCTTCAGATTTATGGATGTTTCTTTTCTTTAGATTCTCTCTAGTCATTAGCATGTTTTATGATAGAAGCCAGGAAAAATAGAATTATTGGTGGTACATGGATCGTGTCATCTGCATACTCACAAGCTGATCCACTTTGGGCGTGATCCTACAAGCTAACACCTTAGAGAAAATCTTAATGATTCCATGAACAAGGCTTCTTGGATGAAATTCTGCAATGTTTGTCACATTGTCTGTTTTTGCAATCCAGGTGATAAATGCCTGGTTGAGTAGATGGAAGCCGCGTCTATCATGCTTGGAGAGGTGCGTAATTGCACCCGCACAATATAATCTTTGGAAGCACACCATCCGGACTAGAGAAGCAAACATAGGTCTGGCTGACGCCAACAAGAAAAACAAAAAAAAGGGGACGGAAGAATCCTCAAAACTAAAGAAAAAAAGGGCCAGCCCACAAGCTCCGCGAGATTTTTAGCTTCGGCAAGAATCCAATCTCTTTCTTCTTTTCTAATCTTGTGCATGATGACCGAAGGCAAAGAGGTACTTTGTCACTGGGTAACATTCTACTGTCTCTCAAATCATATTAGCGTCGCCCTCTCGCAGTGAGAGCAAGCATGAACATTGCCGTGCAATCGTAGTTGAAGGGATGATATGCGTAGTATCTTCTTCTCAAGTTCTCTTCTTAACCACAGCTCATATTTCTTCAGAAACCTCAAGCTGAGGTGTTTTAGTCCTTTAGAGCTCACAGCTTATTGTGTGATAAAAAAAATGCGGAATAAGAGTAATGCTAATATTTAGCTATACCGTCCGTTGCATAAGGGAATTGTAGATTTTTTGAACTGCTCATTACATGTTGGCAAGACTCCTAGATAAGTTGCTTCGTTGTTTTTGTAAATCATCCATGGTACTAGCTCAATGACTAGCTCCTGAGGATAATATTTTTTAAAACATAAGGCTTTGCAGCCCAACTTAAAATTAATTGAGCCACACATGGCAGAAGTACAGGGGTGCTGATCACAGCTTACAGAGACAGAAACAGGTAAACACAAAAAACAGGATAAGCCTAAAGCTAAGCAACGAAGAACAAGGAAGCTAGCCAGCGCTCTGCTGCCATCGATCTTCAAGACGTCGCTTAGGAACTGTCCAGACGGAGAAAACCACCAGCTTCCAAGCCGGGACGAACTGGAGATGCAAAGGAGTAACACCGACCGGGATCCGAGACGAAGGAGCAGCCCACACGCAGGAAGGGGAAGAAGAACCGGGCCTTGACGCCACTCATGCCAGGATTGCTTCCGGAGGGGAACCCTATCCCCTCGCCTAGGCTCGTCGGCGCCGGACCGTCGGCAAGCAACACCGCCATGAGCACCACGCCAAGGAACCACCAAAAAATATGCCTGCAGCAACGGGCCCAAGAACTTCCTTGGAGGCCAAGATCAAGGACCACACCGAGCGCTGTCGAGCAACACACGACCAACTCGCCAAACACACGGAGAACCTTGTCCCAAGGCAACATCTTCAAGAAGCTCACGGCACCGAGGCGCCGCCACTGCCCGGCCCAGGGGGCCTTGGGTTTTCACCCGGGATGCTGCCGGTTGATGGAGACCACCACGACGCCTCTAGGGAGGACCGCGGCACCCGTAGGCGTCGGTATCGGGCTGGACAAGCCAGCCAGGGCTTTCGCCAGGTTCCACAGGTGGGCAGAACTCATGCGCGCTAGTTCCACAGGCACAGATCGGGCGGCCAGAGACCGACCCCACCCGGATCTGGCGGAGAGAGAGAGCAACAGAGAGGAGACCAGGTCGCCGGCCTCCAGATCTGACGCCAGGGCGCCGAAGCCACCCGGACGACCCCACCCATCCACTCGCCGCTCCTGTGGCCAAGCAGAGGGTACAACACCCACGAGCACCGCCCGCCATCGAGCCAGTCTCGCCGCCACCTCCCAGGGCCGCCGCCCTGGAGCCCAGGGCCCACACCGGGAAAAGCACTGGAAGGCGCCAACCCTAGGACCGCGGCCACTCCAGAGGAGCAGCTCGGAGCAGAAGGAGCCTGCCAAACATCTTCGCCGGCAGCGGCTAGCCCGGCGCAGAGGTCCTCCACCTATCACCGCGCGGGGAGCCGAGGGCCCAGATCCCCGCCGCCCCCTTCACCGGCACTGCGAGGTTGGCCCGGTAGCGCCTCTAGGGGCGACGAGGCGGGGGTAGGAGGGAGAGGGAAGGTGGCGGCGGCGATTTTGGGTTACGCCCCCCTCCCCCGGTCGCCTGGAGGAGGCGACGGGAGGAGAGCGTTTGTGAGGATAATATATGAGCTGTTGTCCCCGTTGATCTGGGGTGGAGAGGCCGATCTGAGCGCGCACGCTGGAGCAGGAAGAAGAGGGATGGAGTAGGAGAAAGGAGCTGTAAGGTTGGGGACTGTCAGTCCTGAGCTCTGTCCATGGCGTACACACCAGCATGGAGCTCAACATTTTATTCCCTCCCCTTGTTCCGCGAGGATCCATGGAGTTTGCCGTTGCGAAGCAGAGCACACGGCGGCAGCACTACGGACAAGACGCTAACATCACGAAACTAAACAACAAACAGAGGAATTAAACACGAGTCGACAAATCACAGAGGAAGTCCTCGTCTCCTCGTCCCAAAGGCTGGCTCCTCTGTTTCACCAACCCATCTTATTGATTGCTGACCCAAACACCATGGTGTCTGTCGTTCAGGCGTCCACGATGTCGCCGTTGTCTGCCGACGCCAGGACCATCTCCGGGTGCAGCGCCGGCGTCACGTTCTTGAGGGTTCCATCGATGCCGTTCGGCCGGCCGAGCGCCTTGAGCGCCAGGTGCGCCGCCTTCTGGCCGGAGATCATCATGGCGCCGAATGTTGGGCCCTGAAGTAACCACCACAAGACAAAACAAATCTTCAGTCCAAGAACCAGGGCCAAGAACTCGGGTATAAAAAGGGGGCAAAAAGTTACTGATTTCTCACCATTCTTGGGGCGCCGTCGATCTCGGCGACCTCCATGCCGGTGACGATCATGCCGGGGACGACCTCGCGGGTGAGGCGCACGATAGCGTCCTCGGCCGTGTTCATGTCGAGCGCCTTCATCCCGGGCACCGTCTCGATCATGCCGATGTCCTGGAGCCGCTTGACTCCGGTGGCGCCGAACGGCCCGTCATGGCCGCAGGAGCTCACCACGACCTTGGCCTCCATGACGTTGGGGTCCATGCAGGACTGTGTGTCGTGGTTCATCGACACGAGCGCCCAGTTGGTGACCACGCCGGCCACGCGGTTCTCCTTGACGATCAGGTCCTCGACGGCGACGGCGTTGAAGAGCTTCACGTTGGGCCGCGCCAGCAGGCGGCTCATCACGGTGGAGGTGAAGAGCGCGGCGTGCTTGATGACGACGTAGTCCTCCTGCTCGTCGTACTCGATGTTGAGCTCGTCCAGGAAGAGGTGCGCCGGCTTGCGCACGACCATGGCGGAGAAGAGCTGGCCGCCGAGCCAGGCGCCGCCGCCGGGGGAGACGGACTGCTCGATGATGGCGATGCTGATGGACGGGTCCTTGGAGAGCTCGTACGCGCAGGACAGCCCTGCGGAGCCGGCTCCGACGATGACGACGTCGGTGTCGGCGTAGGTGATCATGTCGGTCATGTACCTGCGGGTCATCTCGCGGGAGACGATGGATTCCTTGATGGGGCTGAACTTGAAGGCGTTGAGGTCATAGGGAGGGGTGGAGGAGGAGATGGAGTTGCAGATGGCGCCGGCACGCGGGACGGCGACGCAGGAAGGGGTGCGGGTGGCCGCCGGGAGGTGAGCACCGGCGAAGGAGGTCTTCAAGAGGCTGGAGGCGGTGGTGGCCATGGCTGCCATGAGGAAGTGAATTCTGTGCTAGATGTGGAGACGAATGGAAGCTGTGATGAGAGTGTGAGGGGATAAGGCGCAGTGGCAGGGTATAAGAAGAGGAGGAGGGAGCAAATATCTGGGGATTGTGGGTACGTGCCGTCAGATCTGAGGATGTCAGCCTGCTTTGGATTCATTCGGGATATTTTGCCAAGCCTTTCGGATCCAAATGTTTCTGAAAAAAATAAGCGTGCAAATAATAGTTTTAGTTTTAGTTTCCAATTATGGTTTGCTTATTTCGATTTTAGTGGTGCTATGTATGGGCAGGGACATAATGGCATTTCAGGGGAGCTAAAAAAAGCCTTCAGATGGTGAATAAATGCCAAAAGACACATTCACAAATAATTTTATTAGAGATAGAAAATCTCAAAATCGAGCCATTACATTCACAAATAATTTTATTAGAGATTGCAAATCTCAAAATCGAGCCATTGGCATACCTCATTACCTCTAGACATGCTGGAGGTATGCCATTAAGGAGACCATTAAAGTCTACAGCTAGTAGTTTCTTAGGCTAGCCATAGTGGTAGTATTTTAGACTACTTACAATGGGAGTATCATAGCTAGTCGAAAACTTGTTTTTACAGTAGCCGGTACCTACCGGAGTGACGTCAGCAATGACGTCAGCCATGTGCTGACCAATTTTTGCACAAAATTGTGAAACAAATTTGAAACATAATTGAAACATAACTGAAACACTAATATTTTTGTGAAACAAACCGTAGTGACGTCAGCAATGATGTCATCAGTTTCACTTTTTGTCAGACTGTTTCACTATTTTTTCCATGTATCACTTTAGTTTCAAAAAAGTTTCACTTGTGTTTCAATTATTAGTTTTATATTAGACAAATGTCAAAAGCCTCACCAATCTCAAAGCACAGAGTGAAGGGTAGATGTGACACCTACACCTACCGGCTCCTTTAAAATCGCTGCTCTCCATAGCTAGTATCATGCACTACGCGCATGTAAAAAGCTGATGTATCACATCAATTAATGATGAAAGAGATGATAATAGTATCATATGTAGATACCATATCATAGCACGTAGAACTAGAAAAATTAATGCCAAATAAATCTTGTACATACTTTTGTATTGAGATTCTACAAATCATTAAATACCAATAACATATGATACTACTACATGATACTAAGCATTGTGAAGATAGTATAGTACATTAGTATCATATGCATGATACTATTATATGATACTCCCCACTGTGACTAGTCTTAGCTAGTATCATGCACATTGGTCCCATAAAAATACTGATGTGGCAGCTAATTAAGGAGGAGAGATAAGTTTAGAGTATCATAGGTGGATACTGTATCATAGCGCATATCACGAGAAAAGTTAATGCCAAACAAATCTTGTACATCAATTTGCATTGAGATTCTAAATAGCAATAAATATAGCATAACTATGATACTACTCCATGATACTACCAACTATAGAGATAGTATCATACACAAGTATCATATGCATGATAGTACTATATGATACTTAGCACTATACATATGGCTAGCCTTATAATATGTACATCACATGATTGAGTTGGAGGAATTCCATTAAGGAGGCAATTAAAGTTTCTAGCTAGTAGTTGCTTCTAATATGTACGTCACCCCATTGAGATTCGCCCACTTTGTCTTGACTAATTTTTATGTCTCTGACACGTGGAACCCACATCTAATTGAGTTTACCTGTCAGTAACGCAAAGTCAAGTGACTTTGAGTCCCACAAAGTCAGGTAATCCATGCCTTAGGCTGGCCATAGTGCAAAGTATCATATAGTGGTATCATCCATATGATACAAGTCTATGATACTACTCCTATAGTGGTTAGTATCATCTAGTAGTATCATAATCTTATGATATTTAATTATTTGTAGAATCTCAATGCAATTGTGTGTATAGGATGTATTTGACATTAAATTTTCTAGTTTCACGTGCTATGATACAGTATCATATTATGATACCACTAGCATATCTTTCCTCATTAATTATAGCGCCACATCAGATTTTTGCCAAGGTGGCATGCATGATACTCCTTATGATACTAGCACTATGATTAGCCTTACACAACCACACCGTGGCACGATTGTCCACTCTTTAATTCACCATTGTTTTTTTTTTGAAATGACCATTGTTTTTTTTAGCTATTGAATGTAGATCGAATGGTGCATGGATCCTCTTGTTTTCACCCATCTTCTTCCACCGAGTCATTAGTTGCTCGTAAAAGTGTAAGTCTAAGCGGTGACCTTGCAAACAAAGAGAGCAGAGATGGGGAGAGGATACAATAACACTAGCTTAGATAATTGTAGTGGTTTCTTAGAGATATGTTGCCAGACATCTTAAATTTGATATCTATAGTTCGATTGCTACAACATGGAAATATTTTAATTACACTTCTCATTAGTTTCAATTTCATAATATATTTGTATTACATACTCACATGAAAGTATTACTCAAATTGTATAATGGAAGTTGTGTTGCTATGTTTCCCATCTAACCAATGAAATACGGGCCCGCTTTAGATTACAGGAATTTCATGTTTTTTCATGGGATTAAATCCTTAGAATATTTTTTGTATGGATTGTTTTTGGATCAAACAAATGGTGCTAGCCAAAGTCCTATAGATTGGATTCCCGTGCCCCAATTCCATGGGAAGTTGAACTTCCACTTCATCCTCTTTTTAAGACTCAGCCTCTTTACCAGTGTTCAAAATCAGAAGAATATTTCCTATAATTTTCTATAAAAAAATTAAAGATTGAAAACCATAAAAAAGATCATTGGGTCTACTTGGCATGTAACTCCACTGGAATGTTTTCCTTACATCGATCCTCTTGGAAAAATTGCGTCCATGAAATTCATGGCATGCACTCAATGCGATAGGAAGTTCATGGTTTTTCCATAAAGGGAAACAAAACTGCTTCCATCAACGATTCTTATATTATTTATGTTGTTTCATATGTTTCATAATCATTTGTTTTGCACTAGCAAATCTATCAAATTACTATGTTTTTTCTATTCATATGTTTCACAATCATGAGTTCCAGTTAGATCCTTACCTGGATCTTTATGTGATAAGATAGTTTATGTTGAAATAAAAATTATCTGGGACTAAAAACAAAAACCTGAAGAAAGGTGAAGATAATAGAAAATATTTCATGTGAGATGTTGTCCGTACTGGACGCCAACATTACTCACGTTGACATAACATAGAAACGAAAGCGGGTGCTAGCTAGATTTGGCCAAGTTTAGATTTCTACATTTTTCGATAATGGATGCTTTATTACTTAAATAAGCAATTACATCTGGCCTCTGCATAACCAGGATTCACACAGCCGCTCCAGAGTCTCAAAAATCTCAAAGTAAAATCAACAAAGACGAATTACATGAGCAATTGTAGAATGCCTAAGATGATATTGGTGGTCCAATCCATAGATTATGTTGCCACCTATGTAGGAAAAAAGTATCCCTCACCGTATGCTCCAACCGTGTACAGACCTCCATAAAGACGTCGCGGTTCTCCACTCTCTGCAGCGCAGACCACGAACGGAGAATAGCGGTGCATAATCTGCAAAAGGGAACAATTCTTATCATCAAAAACTTTGTCATTTGTGCATAGACATAGCACCATATAAAGGCAAGCACTCCCACCCTAATAAGTGTTTTAAACCTGTGGTCAATACCATGAAGCCAATTACCAAAGATATTGGCTACACTAGTCAGGGGATAGAGATTCGAAGCTACTTGGATGCATGGCCATATAGATCTGCCAAAGCAGCACTTGAAGAACAAGTGTTTAATCGTCTCATTGTGATGACAGAATACGCACTGAGTACTCCCAAGCCAATTTCGTTTCACAAGATTATCTTTGGTTAGGATTAGCTCTCAACGTAAATACTAGCCAATTTTTTTAATTTTTAGGAGTATTTTCATCTTCCAGATCTTCTTGTTCTTATCAACTGGTATGTCAGGTTGGATAATTGCATTGTATAACGAACTTACTATAAAATTTCAATTGGATTGTAAGTTTCAACGAAATTCATCCGACCCTTCAGACAAATGAATTGATTCCAAACAAAGAAGTAAGTCATTCCATGCATGAAGCCTCTGGCCGTATAAGTCTCGTCTAAACGTCACTGACGGAGGTGAGGTCGCCATTACTAAAGCAATGGTATCACTTTTGCAACGAACAATGCTATATAACGCCGGATATTATTCTGAGAGAGGTCTATTTCCTAACCACAAGTCCTCCCAGAACCGTACCTGCGATTCATCCTTAATGGAAAAGGTACCATATTTGAAGAAAACTTCTTCGTTTCCATTAGGTCATCCCAGAAGTGCGAGTCCCCAGATTTCAAAAGGATTTAGGATAACGCTTTCTCGCCAATGTACTTTCTCTTAACGAGGGTCTGCCATACACCATCCTCAGTAAGAAAGTTGAAAATCCACTTTCCGAGTAAGGATGAGTTTTTTACCTCGAGGTCATGAACACCCAACCCCCCATATCCTTGGGACGGCATACAACATTCCACTTAACCAGTCGATATTTATTTTTCTTGCTACCCCCTTGCCAAAAAATCTCGATCGATAATAATCGAGCTTGTGGAAAACACCTTTCGGCAAAAGGAAGAAGGAAATCATATACAGTACCATATTGGAAAGTACTGAATTAGTCTTCCTCCTAGGGATAGCACTTTACCTTTCCAACTACTAAGACGCTTCTGAAGTTCCTCCTCCACTAGTTTCCACTCAGCCAAATAGTTGATAGGAAACTGGCATTGCCCACAACTAGTTGATAGGAAAGTGGCATTGCCCACTCATCCAAATAGTTGATAGGAAACTGGCATTGCCCACAACTAGCCAAATAGTTGATAATGAATCGGGATCCCCAAATAGTTGATAGGAAACTGGTATTGCCCACAACCAAACAGCTTCGTGTAAGCGGCAACTGCGTCCTGGGCTTCGCAGAAGCAGAACAATTCAATTTTATGGAAATTAATTTTGAGTCCCGATAATTGCTCAAAAGCAGCCAAGATGGATCACCCCTTCAATAAGACCATCAGACTTAGCACGATCGATCAAGATAGAGAGCATATCAACCATAATGTTGAACAAAAGTGGTGATATAGGATCCCCTTGGCATAAATATTTTCTAGTCTGGAAGAAATGACTTGTGTAATCATTAACACGGATCGCAAAACCACCGCAGCGAAGGAAGTGCACGGCTGGAGGAGGCGGTGTCGATGACGAGCGTGGATGTGATGATGAAGCAGACGAGGCGGACGTAGACTTGGAGGCAGGAGAGTCGATCGAGGACCCCCTTGATGCGCTCGGCCTGCGGCTTGATGTCTACGTGTGCTTCTATTCTTGTAGACAGTGTTGGGCCTCCAAGAGCAGAGGTTTGTAGAACAGCAGCAAGTTTCCCTTAAGTGAATCACCCAAGGTTTATCGAACTCAGGGAGGTAGAGGTCAAAGATATTCCTCTCAAGCAACCCCGCAATTAAGATACAAGAAGTCTCTTGTGTCCCCAACACACCTAATACACTTGTCGATGTATAGGTGCACTAGTTCAGCGAAGAGATAGTAAAATACAAGTGATATGGATGAGTATGATTGATAGTAACAATCTGAAATAAATATGGCAGCAAGTAAACATGCAGTAGAACAGTAAATAAATGGTGATTCGATATTTGGAAACAAGGCCTAGGGATCATACTTTCACTAGTGGACACTCTCAACAATGATCACATAATAAATAAATAACTTCTCCTCACTTGTGCTACTTTCAAACACTCTCTTGTTGGATAACAAACACCATTCATTGTGTAGGGCTACAAGAGCACACCTCAAGCCGGAGTAAACAAGCTCCACAACATCCGGAGTTCATAATAGACCGTTGCAATTTAGACCGAGTACTAACATAGCATACGCACTGTCACCAATAGCTATGAAAGGGGGAATAGATCACATCAATACTATCATAGTAATAGTTAACTCCATAATCTACAAGAGATTACAATCATAACTGATGTCTACGTGTGCTTCTATTCTTGTAGACAGTGTTGGGCCTCCAAGAGCAGAGGTTTGTAGAACAGCAAGTTTCCTTAAGTGAATCACCCAAGGTTTATCGAACTCAGGGAGGTAGAGATCAAAGATAGTCCTCTCAAGTAACCCTGCAATTAAGATACAAGAAGTCTCTTGTGTCCCCAACACACCTAATAAACTTGTCAGATGTATAGGTGCACTAGTTCGGCGAAGAGATAGTAAAACACATGTGGTATAGATGGTAGTAACAGTAATTGCGATCTGAAATAAATATTGCAGCAAGCGAACATGTAGCAGAACTTGTTGGAAACGGTGTTTCAATGCTTAGAAACAAGGCCTAGGGATCATAATTTCACTAGTGGACACTCTCAACAATGCAATCATAATTGAATATAAATATAAGCACTTCATTATGCTATTCTGAATTACTCTCTGGCTGGATAACGAACACTAATTCACCATGTAGGGATGCAAAAGCAAACCTTAAAGATGCATTCCCAAGTACTAATAAACACCCCACGCTGTCACTTTGAGCATTCATAGGAGGTACTAACACACCACAATTTCATAGAGACATCCAACTCAAATCATAACCCAGTGAACAAGTATTCTGTGAAATATAGCCTAAGAGACCCACACGGTGCACACACTGTCACCTTTACACACGTGGGACAAGGAGTCTCCGGAGATCACATAAGTAAAATCCACTTGAATACATAACTACATCTAGATTACAAAGCTCATCATATGGATCTCAATCATGCAAGGCAATTCATGAGATCATTGTATTGGAGTACATGAGAGAGAGATTAACCACATAGCTACCGGTAGAGCCCTTAGCCTCGGGGAGAACTACTCCCTCCTCATCATGGGAGACAGCAGCGTTGATGGAGATGGCGGTGGTGTCGATGGAGATGCCTTCCGGGGCAATTCCCCGTCCCGGCGGCGTGCCGGAACAGAGACTTCTATCCCCGAATCTTGGCTTCGCGATGGCGGCGGCTCTGGAACTTTTCTCGTATCTTGGCTTATGTTTTTAGAGTTCGAGGCGGAGGCTTTATATAGGCGGAAGGGCGATGTCGATGGAGTCCTGGTGGTCCCACACCATAGGGGGGCGCGCCCAGGGGCCAGGCCGCGCCGCCCTATGGGGTGGGGCCCCCAGGGCTCCCCTCTGGTCCCTCTCTGGCTCTCTGGAAGCTTCCGCGAAATATAAGACCCTGGGCGTTGATTTCGTCCAATTCCGAGAATATTTCCTTTGTATGATTTCTGAAACCAAAAACAGAAAACATGAACTGGCGCTTCGACATCTTGTTAATAGGTTAGTGCGGAAAATGCATCAAAACATCATAAAGTGTGAACAAAACATGTAGGTATTGTCATAAAACTAGCATGGAACATAAGAAATTATAGATACGTTGGAGACGTATCAAGCATCCCCAAGCTTAGTTCCTACTCGCCCTCGAGTAGGTAAACGATAACAAGAATAATTTCTGAAGTGACATGCTACCAACATAATCTTGATCAACATTATTGTAAAGTATATGAGATGAATGAAGTGATTCAAAGCAATAGATTTCTAACAAAAAGATAATGACTAAACAAATGAATCATATAGCAAAACTTTTCATGAATAGTACTTTCAAGACAAGTATCAAAAAGACTTGCATAAGAGCTAACTCATAAAGCAATAGATTCAAAGTAGAAGGCATTGAAGCAACACAAAGAATGATTAAGTTTCAGCAGTTGCTTTCAACTTGTAACATGTATATCTCATGGATAATTGTCAACATAAAGTAATATAACAAGTGCAATAATTAATCATGTAAGAATCAATGAACACAGTTAACACAAGTGTTTGCTTCTAAGATAGAAAGAAGTAGGTAAACTGACTCAACATAAAGTAAAAGAATGGCCCTTCGCAGAGGGAAGCATGGATTACTATTTTTGTGCTAGAGCTTTTATTTTGAAAACACAGAAATAATTTTGTCAACGGTAGTAATAATTCATATGTGTTATGCATAATACTTCCTACAAGTTGCAAGCCTCATGCATAGAATACCAATAGTGCACAAGTGTTCCATGAGCTATACATTGCAAAGACAAAGGAATGAAATTTTAAAGGTAGCACTCAAGTAATTTACTTTGGAATGGCAGAAAAATACCACATAGTAGGTAGATATAGTGGACACAAATGGCATGGGTTTTGGCTCAAGGTGTTTGGATGCACGAGAAGCATTTCCTCTCAGTACAAGGCTTAGGCTAGCAAGGTTGTTTGAAGCAAACACAAGTATGAACAGGTACAGCAAAACTTACACAAGAACATATTGCAAGCATTATAAGACTCCACACTGTCTTCCTTGTTGTTCAAACACTTTTACCAGAAAATATCTAGACCTTAGAGAGACCAATCATGCAAACCAAATTTCAACAAGCTCTATGGTAGTTCTCCACTAATAGATTAAACTACATGATGCAAGAGCTTAAACATGATCTATGAGAGCTCAAAACAATTGCCAAGTATCAAGTTATTCCAAACCATATGAAGCATTTTCTGATTCCAACCAAATAGCAATAAGTGAAGCGATCAACTTTCGCCATTGAACATTAAAAGTAAAAACGAAGAACACAAGTGTTCAAATGAAAAAGCGAGCGTGTCTCTCTCCCACACGAGCATGAGAATGAAAATAACAAGACGAAAATAAAAGCACACAGACGCTCCAAGTAAAGTACATAAGATGTGACGGAATAAAAATATAGTTTCACTAGAAGTGACCTGATAAGTTGTCGATGAAGAAGGGGATGCCTTGGGCATCCCCAAGTTTAGATGCTTGAGTCTTCTTAAAATATGCAGGGATGAACCACGGGGCATCCCCAAGCTTAGACTTTTCACTCTTCTTGATCATATTGTATCATCCTCTTCTCTTGACCCTTGAAAACTTCCTCCACACCAAACTTAAAGCAAACTCATTAGAGGGTTAGTGCATAATTAAAAAATAATACATTTAGAGGTGACATAATCATTCTTAACACTTCTGGACATTGCACAAAGCTACTGAAAGTTAATGGAACAAAGAAACGCATTCAACATAGCAAAAGCGGCAATGCGAAATAAAAGGCAGAATCTGTCAAAACAGAACAGTCCGTAAAGACGAATTTTTCAGAGGCACTTAACTTGCTCAGATGGAAAAACTCAAAACTAATGAAAGTTGCGTACATATCTGGGGATCACGCACGTAAATTGGCAGATTTTTTGATTTTTCTACAGAGATCTACGCAAATTCGTGACAGACAGCAAATCTGTTTCTGCGCAGTAATCCAAATTTAGTATCAACTTTACCATAGAGACTTTACTTGGCACAAAAACATGATAAGGAGAGGTTGCTACAGTAGTAACAACTTCCAAGACTCAACAATACAGTAGTAAAATAAAACATGGGTTATCTCCCAAGAAGTGCTTTCTTTATAGCCATTAAGATGGGCTCAGCAATTTCAATGATACTCTCGCAAGAAATAAGAGTTGAAGCAAAAGAGAGAATCAAGAAGCAAATTCAAAACACATTTAAGCCTAACCCACTTCCTATGAAAAGGAATCTTGTACACAAATAAATTCATGAAGAACGAAGTGACAAGCATAGGAAGATAAAACACGAGTAACTTCAAAATTCTCAACATAAAGAGGGGAAACTTAATATTATTAAGATGCATATAACCATGTTTCCCTCTCTCATAATAACTTTCAGTAGCATCATGAACAAACTCAACAATATAACTATCACATACAACATTCTTGTCATGAGCTACATGCATAAAATTATTACTCTCCACATAAGCATAATCATTACTATTAATTGTAGTGGGAGCAAATTCAATAAAATAGCTATCATTATTATTCTCATCACCATAATCATCATATATAGGACGCATATTGTAATCATAATTAATTTTCTCCTCAATAGTAGGTGGAATGAAAATAGGATAGTCATCATTGTAAACATCATATATAGGAGGTAAAGTATCATCAAAGTAAATTTTCTCCTCCATGCTTGGGGGACTAAAAATATCACAACCAGCTTCCCCAAGCTTAAATTCTTCCATAGCTTTAGCAATAATGGTGTTCAAAGAGTTCATGCTAATAACATTGCTACAACTATTTTGCAAACAAAGTTCCATGGGTTTTTTAATTTTCTCTTCAAACAAATCATGTCCTAATTCAAGATAAATACTATAAAGATCTCTAATTTTGTTGTTGTTTTCCATTAAGCCTAACTAGTGAAAATAAAAACAAGAAACAAAAAGATTTAATTGCAGAATCTAAAGGAGATACCTTCGAGCACTCACACACCGGCAACAGTGCTAGGAAATAGCTTAGTAGTCGGAGGATGTGAATACCTTTACCTTACCTCCCCGGCAACGGCGCCAGAAAATAGCTTGATGTCTACGTGTGCTTCTATTGTTGTAGACAGTGTTGAGCCTTCAAGAGCAGAGGTTTGTAGAACAGCAGCAAGTTTCCCTTAAGTGGATCACCCAAGGTTTATCGAACTCAGGGAGGTAGAGGTCAAAGATAGTCCTCTCAAGCAACCCTGCAATTAAGATACAAGAAGTCTCTTGTGTCCCCAACACACCTAATACACTTGTCGATGTATAGGTGCACTAGTTCGGGAAGAGATAGTAAAACACATGTGGTATAGATGGTAGTAAACAGTAATTGCGATCTGAAATAAATATTGCAACAAGCGAACATGTAGCAGAACTTGTTGGAAACGGTGTTTCAATGCTTAGAAACAAGGCCTAGGGATCATACTTTCACTAGTGGACATTCTCAACAATGCAATCATAATTGAATATAAATATAAGCACTCATTATGCTATTCTGAATTACTCTCTGGCTGGATAACGAACACTAATTCACCATGTAGGGATGCAAAAGCAAACCTTAAAGATGCATTCCCAAGTACTAATAAACACCCCACGCTGTCACTTTGAACATTCATAGGAGGTACTAACACACCACAATTTCATAGAGACATCCAACTCAAATCATAACCCAGTGAACAAGTATTCTGTGAAATATAGCCTAAGAGACCCACACGGTGCACACACTGTCACCTTTACACACGTGGGACAAGGAGTCTCCGGAGATCACATAAGTAAAATCCACTTGAATAACATAACTACATCTAGATTACAAAGCTCATCATATGGATCTCAATCATGCAAGGCAATTCATGAGATCATTGTATTGGAGTACATGAGAGAGATTAACCACATAGCTACCAGTAGAGCCCTTAGCCTCGGGGGAGAACTACACCCTCCTCATCATGGGAGACAGCAGCGTTGATGGAGATGGCGGTGGTGTCGATGGAGATGCCTTCCGGGTCAATTCCCCGTCCGGCGGCGTGCGAACAGAGACTTCTGTCCCCGAATCTTGGCTTCGCGATGGCGGCGGCTCGGAACTTTTCTCGTATCGTGGCTTATGTTTTTAGGGTTTTGAGGCGGAGGCTTTATATAGGCGGAAGGGCGATGTCGGTGGAGTCCTGGTGGTCCCACACCATAGGGGGGTGCGCCTAGGGGCCAGGCCGCGCCGCCCTATGGGGTGGGGCCCCTAGGGCTCCCCTCTGGTCCCTCTCTAGCTCTCTGGAAGCTTCCGCGAAATATAAGACCCTGGGTGTTGATTTCGTCCAATTCCGAGAATATTTCCTTTGTAGGATTTCTGAAACCAAAACAAAACAGCAACTGGCGCTTCGGCATCTTGTTAATAGGTTAGTGCCGGAAAATGCAACAAAACATCATAAAGTGTGAACAAAACATGTAGGTATTGTCATAAAACTAGCATGGAACATAAGAAATTATAGATACGTTGGAGACGTATCAATAACCTACGCCAAGTACTACATGATGCACACACTGTCACCTTTACATCATGGAGGAGGAATAGACTACTTTAATAACATCACTAGAGTAGCACATAGATTAATAGTGATACAAAGCTCATGATCACATAAAGATCACACCATGGGAGAGAGAGATGAACCACATAGCTACCGGTAGAGCCCTCGCCTCGGGGAGAACTACTCCCTCCTCATCATGGGAGACAGCAACGGCGATGAAGATGGCGGTGGTGTCGATTGAGGTGACTCGGGGGCAATTCCCCGTCCGGCGGCGTGCGAACAGAGACTTCTGTCCCCGAAACTTGTCTTCGCGATGGCGGCGGCTGCGTAACTTTTCCCGTATCGTGGCTTGATTGCTTAGGGTTTTTGCCCCTGGAAGAATATATAGACGGAAGGGCAGCCTCGGAGGGGTCCCGAGGGGCCCACACCATAGGAGGCCCCCCCTTGGCCGCGCCGCCATGTGGGGTGGCGCCCCCTTGGCTCCCCTCTGGCTCTCCTTCGGTGCTCTGGAACCTTCCGTGGAAAATAAGGCCTTGGGCTTTTGTTTCGTCCAATTCCGAGAATATTTCCTATGTAGGATTTCTGGAACCAAAAACAGCAGAAAACAGGAACTGGCACTTTGGCATCTTGTTAATAGGTTAGTTCCGGAAAATGCATAAAAATGATATAAAGTGTGAACAAAACATGTAGGTATTGTCATAATATAAGCATGGAACATCAGAAATTATAGATACGTTGGAGACGTATCAAGCATCCCAAGCTTAGTTCCTACTCGCCCTCGAGTAGGTAAACGATAAAAATAATAATTTCTGAAGTGACATGCTACCAACATAATCTTGATCAACATTATTGTAAAGCATATGAGATGAATGGAGTGATTCAAAGCAATAGATTGCTAACAAAAAGATAATGACTAAACAACTGAATCATATAGCAAAACTTTTCATGAATAGTACTTTCAAGACAAGTATCAAAAAGACTTGCATAAGAGCTAACTCATAAAGCAATAGAATCAAAGTAAGAGGTTTCGAAGCAACACAAAGGATGATTAAGTTTCAGCAATTGCTTTCAACTTGTAACATGTATATCTCATGGATAATTGTCAACATAAAGTAATATAACAAGTGCAATAAGTAAACATGTAAGAATCAATGCACACAGTTGACACAAGTGTTTGCTTCTAAGATAGAAAGAAGTAGGTAAACTGACTCAACATAAAGTAAAAGAAAGGCCCTTCGCAGAGGGAAGCAGGGATTACTCATGTGCTAGAGCTTTTCATTTTGAAAACATGGAAACAATTGTGTCAACGGTAGTAATAATTCATATGTGTTATGCATAAAACCTCTTATAAGTTGCAAGCCTCATGCATCGAATACCAATAGTGCCCGCACCTTGTCCTAATTAGCTCGGATTTGCATGGATTATCATTGCATTACATATGTTTCAACCAAGTGTCACAAAGGGGTACCTCTATGCCACCTGTACAAAGGTCCAAGGAGATAAATCGCATTTGATTTCTCGATTTTGATATATCTCAACTTGAGGACATCCATTCCGGGACAACATAGAAAACAGATAATGGTCTCCTCTTTTAATGCTTAAAGCATTCAACAACAAATAATATTCCCATAAGAGATTCTGAGGATTAATGTCCAAGCTGAAACTTCCACCATGATACATGGCTTTGGTTGGCGGCCCAATGTTCTTCTCTAACAACATGCATACTCAAACCTCAACTCATGGAAAATCTCCCTTACTTCAGACAAGACGAACATGCATAGCAACTCACATGATATTCAACAAAGTAAAAAGTTGATGGCGTCCCCAGAAACATGGTTACCGCTCAACAAGCAACTTATAAGAACTAAGATACATAGCAACATATTCATTACCACAATAGTTTTTTAGGCTACTTTCCCATGAGCTATGTATTGCAAAGACAAGGAATGAATTTTTAAAGGTAGCACGCAAGCAATTTACTTTAGAATGGCAGAAAAATACCACATATAGGTAGTTATGGTGGACACAAATGGCATAGGTTTTCGCTCAACGTTTTTGGATGCACGAGAAGCATTTCCTCTCAGTACAAGGCTTTGGCTAGCAAGGTTGTTTGAAGCAAACACAAGTATGAACCGTTACAACAAAAACTTACACAAGAACATATTGCAAGCATTATAAGACTCTACACTGTCTTCCTTGTTGTTCAAACACTTTTACCAAAATATCTAGACCTTAGAGAGACCAATCATGCAATCCAAATTTCAACAAGCTCTACGGTAGTTCTCCACTAATAGATTTAAACTACATGATGCAAGAGCTTAAACATAGTCTACTTGAAAGCTCAAAACAATTGCCAAGTATCAAATTATTCAAGATAATATACCAATTACCATATGAAGCATTTTCTGTTTCCAACCAAATAACAATAAATGTTGAGGCTTTCAGCTTTCGCCATGAATACTAAAGTAAAATGAAGAACACAAGTGTTCAAATGAAAAAGCGGAGCGTGTCTCTCTCCCACACAAATATGTTGAGATCCGAATTTATTCAAACACAAACAAAAATAAAAACACACAGACGCTCCAAGTAAAGCACATAAGATGTGAAAGAATTAAAATATAGTTTCACTAGAGATGACCTGATAAGTTGTTGATGAAGAAGGATATGCCTTGGGCATCCCCAAGCTTAGACGCTTGAGTCTTCTTGAAATATGCAGGGATGAACCACGGGGGCATCCCCAAGCTTAGGCTCTTCACTCTTCTTGATCACATTATATCACCCTTCTCTCTTGATCCTTGAAAACTTCCTCCACACCAAACTCAAAGCAATCTCATTAGAGGGTTAGTGCATAATAAAATTCACATGTTCAGAAAGGACACAATAATTAACACTTCTGGACATTACCCAAGGCTACTGAAATTTAATGGAGCAAAGAAAACCAATCAAACAATAAAAGAGGCAATGCGAAATAAAAGGCAGAATCTGTCAAAATAGAACAGTCCGTAAAGACGAATTTTTTTTGAGGCACTTAACTTGCTCAGATGGAAAAAACTCAAAACAAATGAAAGTTGCGTACATATCTGAGGATCACACATGAATTTTCGCTGATTTTTTTGATTCTTCTACAGAGAGGCAAACGCGAATTCGTGACAGATAAGAAATCTTTCTGCAGAAATCCAAATCTAGCATCAACTTTCTATTTGAGACTTTACTTGGCACAAAAACGAAATAAACATGATAAGGAGAGGTTGCTACAGTAGTAACAACTTCGAAGACACAACAAAACAGTAGCAAATAAAAACATGGGTTATCTCCCAAGAAGTGCTTTCTTTATAGCTATTAAGATGGGCTCAGTAATTTTAATGATGCTCTCGAAAAATAAGAGTTGAAGCAAAAGAGAGCATCAAAAAGCAAATTCAAAACACATTTAAGCCAAACCCGCTTTCTATGCATAGGAATCTTGTACACAAATAAATTCATGAAGAACAAAGTGACAAGCATAGGAAGATAAAACACGAGTAACTTCAAAATTGTCAACATAAAGAGGGGAAACTTAATATTATTAAGATGCATATAACCATGTTTCCCTCTCTCATAATAACTTTTAGTAGCATCATTGATGAAATCCAAAATATAACCATCACTTAAAATATTCTTATCATGGTTCATATGCATAAAAGTATCATTATTTTTGGCATAAGAAAAACTCTTCTCATTAATAGTAATTGGAGCAGGATCATTATCAAGAATTTGAACATGGTAAACAAGTTGCATACTAAGGAATGGTTTTTGGCAATCCCATCATAACTATGATAAGTTTCATAAGGATAATTATAACCTGTGTCATATCCATCTCTATGCCGATTATCTAATCCGGTTCTCATTGGATCTGTTGCATTGACGTTGTCTTATCCATCGCTAAGCGTATTTGTCGTGGGCTGCGAGGCCCGCGTTTCAATGATTTGTAGCGCCAATCATTAGCGAAAGCTTTGGCGGGGGAAATACGTGATTTGGAAGTGTTGTTAGTGCTGATTTGGTTTGCTAACTGTGACACGTGTCAACCAACGGATACGTGCTCACGTATACACCCGGTCAGCAGGCTTCTTTTGAATATATAATATCATCATTTTCACTAAAAGTAAAGGTCTCAAATATAGGATCTTCAAGCACAACATCCCCAAGCTTAGAGCTTTCAATATCATCGTTTGAGGGAACATGGATAGTGCTAACATCATTACTTTCATAATTGGTACCAAAGAGATTTCCAATATCAAAGGTAGTGTGCTCTTCCAAATCATGATCACTAATATGGTTAAAGGGCATAGGAAGATCATTGTACTCAGATTCATTATCATAATAATCATTAGGAGCAACATACTTACGGTTACCTATTGTTATCTCATACACGCATATGCCGTTACCTCTTTCTTTTTATTCCCCCTCTTCTTCTTCTTCTTCTCCCTTCTTCTTCTTCTTCTTGTTTTCCTTCTCCTCGTTACCTTCTTTAGGAGGAAGAGGATTGAAGGGAGGCTTCTCCACATAACCTGATTTATTTCCAGAAACAATAGAAGAAACTTGGGATGATTCCTCCTTTTCATTAGTAAGTTCGAAACACACAGCGGTCCTATCATATTTTGGCAAAGTGTCATCTTCTAAAATAATTTGTATGTAAGTATTTGTGTGGAAATTATCAATGCAATAAGAAAGACACCCATGCAGGACACTATTAATATCAAGAGCACTCATATCCACCAAAGAAGTTTTTCTCAATAACTCTTCACACCCCAAAAATAAAGTAAGTTCATCATGCTGATTAGGAGTGATTTCATCATCACAATACAAATTTGCAGCACTCATAAGGTTCGAATTATCATTGGAGGAGCATTGAAAATTAAAATGACCCACTCTATGGCAAAGTTCACAAATAAAAGGATAGAGGGCACAAACTTTTTCACCAAGATCATCTAGAGCCCTAGACCACTTTCTAGTTTTTTCATTCCTGTGATGGATACAATATTCTTCTTCAATTTTATTCTTTTCACAAGGTCTATGAACTCCACAAAAATTAACATGCTTATAGGAAACAACATTTTCAGAAGTTTGAGCATGTTTATTGCAATCATTAACAACAATTTCATTTTCCATGCAAGTGTCTTTAAAAGGTTCATGATACATGTACCAATTTTCTTTAGGAACATTAATATGGGAAGCAAAGGCTCTATAGCAATCGACCATAATTTGAGGATCAAGACCATATTTAGCACTAAGCTCTTGAAAATCAGCAGTTTGAGCAAAAGACTTAATGCAATCATACTCGTAGTTTATACCCGATTCCTTACCTTTGTCGTTCTCCCATGCTTCAGTATTCTCCTGAATCCGATCAAAAAGGTCCCATTTAAACTCTTCTTTGTTGCGTGTGAATGATCCAGAACAAGCAGTATCCAGCAAGGTCTTATCTTGAAAAGAAAGTCTTGCATAGAAATTATCAATGATAATATTACCAGGAAGCTCATGAATGGGGCATTTGAGCATTAAAGACTTCAATCTCTCCCATGCTTGGGCAATACTCTCTCCATCATGAGGCCAGAAATTATATATGCGGTTTCGGTCTTTGTGAATTTCACTTGGAGGATAGAATTTAGAATAAAATAGAGGCACAATATCCTTCCAATCAAGAGAATGCCCATCCTTCAGCAGTTTATACCAATGCGCCGCTTTACCAGACAACGACATAGAGAATAATTTCTTCCTAACTTCATCCATAGAAATACCTGCACACTTGAATAACCCGCATAATTCATGTAAAACCATTAAATGATCTCCAGGACGGACAGTTCCATCCCCTTCATAGCGGTTATCCACAACAAGTTCAATAATTTTCATAGGTATCTTGAAAGGAATATTTTTAGTAGGTGGATTTAAAATATCACAAGCATCATTAGAGTTATCGCATATGGGAGTTTGATACGTCCAAAACGTATCTACTTTCCCGAACACTTTTGCTATTGTTTTGCCTCTAATTTGTGTATTTTGGATACAACTAACACGGACTAACGCTGTTTTCAGCAGAATTGCTCTGGTGTCTCGTTTTTGTGCAGAAATCCAACTTTCGGGAAAACCTCGGAATTTATACGAAGGCCCTATTTTCCAGAATATTGGCGGAGCCGAAGGGCAAGCCAGGTGGGGGCACGTGGGCCCCACACACTAGGCCGCGCGGCCCAGGAGGGGCCCGCACGGCCCTAGTGTGTGGCGGCCCGGCTGGCCCCCGATGCCCTCCTTCGGACTACTTATCGCCTCGACCTAAAAACGCACGGGGAGAAGTCGCCAGAAACCCTCCGGAGAGCCGCCACATCGCGAAACTCCGTCTCGGGAGCCGAAGTCTCCGTTCGGCACTCACGGACGGGGAATTGGAGGAGATCTTCACCGCCATCACCACCAACGCCTCTCCATCGACCAGCCATGTTTCCCCCATCCATGTGTGAGTAATTCCCCCGCTGTAGGCTGAAGGGGATGGTAGGGATTGGATGAGATTGGTCATGTAATAGTCATAAGATTGTTAGGGCATAGTGCCTAGTATCCGTAGATGTCACTTTTATGATATTGTTGCAACTTGTTATGCTTAATGCTTGTCACTAGGGTCCGAGTGCCATGATCTCAGATCTGAACATGTTATTGATTCATGAAGATATTCGTTGTTTATGATCTTACCTGCAAGTTGTATACACATGTCGCTGTCCGGAACCAATGGCCCCGAAGTGACAGAAATCGGGACAACCGGAGGGAATGGTAGTGATGTGAGGATCACATGTGTTCACGGAGTGTTAATGCTTTGCTCCGGTACTCTATTAAAGGAGTACCTTAATTTCCAGTAGTTTCCCTAGAGGCTGCCACCGGCTGGTAGGACAAAAGATGTTGTGCAAGTTTCTCATTGCGAGCACGTACGACTAAATATGGAACACATGCCTATTGATTGATTAGTACTTGGATACCGTTTTATTATTATCTGCAAATGCCCCTGCTTTGATTGTTATATGAGTTTCTCTCATCCATGCAATGCCCGTTAATCCGTCCCTGTGCCTACAGTATTTTAATCCTGTTGTTTACTATAATCACTACTGCTGTCTTTATTTCACCGCTGCTATTATTTCACTATTCCTACTGCTATAAAACTGTTACTACTGATAAACTCTTGCGAGCAAGTCTGTTTCCAGGTGCAGCTGAATTGACAACTCCGTTAAGGCTTACAAGTATTCTTTGTCTCCCCTTGTGTCGAATCAATAAATTGGGTAATACTTCCCTCGAAACTGTTGCGATCCCCTATACTTGTGGGTCATCAAGACTATTTTCTGGCGCCGTTGCCGGGGAGGCATAGCTCTACTCATAAGTTCACCTGGGAGTACACTCTACCTCTCTCTCTGCTTTTATTTTATTTTGTCTTGCTAGTTTATTTATGTCTAGTTTATTTGTGCTTAGTTTATTTCTGTCTAGTTTTACTTTGCTTAGTTTACTTTTGTCTAGTTTATTTTTGTCTAGTTTTATTTTCCCTATATACCCGAAAATCAATAAAAATTTGAAAAACCTAAAAATTAAAAACTGCTGTTATGGGAGAACCAACAACCTACTTGGAGCTTATAGAATGTTATAATAATTATAGAGAATCAAGAACTGGTAAAATAATGAGTGCTATGATAGAAAAATTGAATACAATGGCTAGAATCTTGCTTAGACGCCATGATATAAACTGTTGCTCCAACATGATACTAAACATCTTAAATTTCAATGTGGCTTTAGTGAGGAATTTTTAATTAAGAACTATAATCGGAATTGCTATATTCATTATGGGTTTGAAGAGGTAGAACAATTTGTCTTATTTATGGGAGCCTCCGAGATAGAATCCTTCATGGTTGAGAATTATGAAACTTGTGCTATTTGTAAGGACCTTAAAGATTATGTCTCTACTATCCTTAATTCTTGCATAGAATGCTACAGTAGGAATCCTTATATCCTTGATTATAAAGAGAGACACATTAATGCACAAGAATGCACTCACAATTTGCAGGAACCGGTGGAAGAAGAAATTGATGAACCTGAAAGCTCATTGGATGAAAAAGAGGAGGAAATTGATGAACCTGAAAGCTCATTGGATGAAAAAGAAGAGGAGAGTGACGAACAAAAGGAGGAAGAATGGATTAGCTACCCATGCCAACCTTCTAATGAGAGTAACTCTTCATCTCTTACACTATTTGATTGTCCTCCATGCTTACCGAAAGAGGTTGAATGTTATGTTCCTGTGGATTCTCTTGAAATATTTCCTATAAGTAAAACTTGTGAGAATAATTATGCTGCTGTTATATATGATAATCCATGCTACTTTGATAAATCTTATGATAATGCTTTGTTTGTGCCTGATGTCGAAATGCATGGTACTAAAGAATTTTGCTTGGCAAATGTTTATGATAAAGCTCTAGATGATGGTCCTATGTTACTTGATAATATTAATTGTACTACTAATGAAAATGGGATTGGAAAAGTATTGACTTTATTTAAGAGTCCCATATCTCTTGAGATTGATCGATCACCTTGTTATATTATTGATAAAAGTGAGTTTGGAAGTTTTGATCCTACTATATTTGAGCTTGATAAAAATTATGTGTTTGGAAATCATGAAAAGTATGCTGCATGTGATAGTTATATTGTTGAGTTTGTTCATGAAGCTACTGAAAATTATTATGAGAGAGGAAAATATGGTAGTAGAAATTTTCATGGTACTAATACACCTCTCTATGTGCTGAAATTTTTGAAGCTACACTTGTTCTATCTTCCTTTGCTTGTTACTTTGCTCTTCATGAACTTGTTGATTTACAAGATTCCTTTTCATAGGAAGCATGTTAGGCTTAAATGTGTTTTGAATTTGCCTCTTGATGCTCTCTTTTGCTTCAAATACTATTTCTTGCGAGTGCATCATTAAAACTGCTGAGCCCATCTTGATGGCTATAAAGAAAAGAACTTCTTGGGAGATAACCCATGTGTTATTTTGCTACAGTAATTTGTTTTATATTTGTGTCTTGGAAGTTGTTTACTACTGTAGCAACCTCTCCTTATCTTAGTTTTGTGTTTTGTTGTGCCAAGTGAAGCCTCTAATCGAAGGTTGATACTAGATTTGGATTTCTGCGCAGAAACAGATTTCTATCTGTCACGAATCTGGGCTTATTTCTCTGTAGGAAACTCAGAAAAATCTGCCAATTTACGTGCGTGATCCTCAGATATGTACGCAACTTTCATTAGTTTTGAGTTTTCTGATTTGAGCAACGGAAGTACCATTTTAAAATTCGTGTTTACTGGCTGTTCTGTTTTGGCAGATTCTGTCTGTTTTTTTGCATTGTCTCTTGTGGACTTTAAGTGAGGCTTTCTAGACGTGGAGAGCTGTAGCTAATGTTTTATTGAGTTCTTGCAATGTGTCACTACAGGACCAAGGTGGATTCAAATTTTTTTTGAGTACTAACCCCTCTAATGAAGTTTATGAGAAGTTTGGTGTGAAGAAAGTTTCCAAGGGTCAAGAGAGGAGGATGATATATGATCAAGAAGAGTGAAAAGTCTAAGCTTGGGGATGCCCCCGTGGTTCATCCCTGCATATTTCAAGAAGACTCAAGCGTCTAAGCTTGGGGATGCCCAAGGCATCCCCTTCTTCATCAACTTATCAGGTTTCTTCTATTGAAACTATATTTTTATTCGGTCACATCTTATGTGCTTTACTTGGAGCGTTTGTGTGTTTTTATTTTTGTTTGTGTTTGAATAAAGATGGATCCTAGCAATCCTTGTTTGGGAGAGAGACACGCTCCACTTTTTCATATGAACACTTGTTCTTCGTTTTACTTTTAATGTTCAATGATAAAAGTTGGAAGCTACAATACTTATTGGTATTTGGTTGGAAATAGAAAATGCCTCATAATGTCTTGAATAATTTGACACTTGGCAATTGTTTTGAGCTCTCAAGTAGATCATGATTAAGTTTTTTCATGTAGTTTAAACCTATTAGTGAAGAACTACCGTAGAGCTTGTTAAAATTAGTTTGCATGATTGGTCTCTCTTAAGGTCTAGATATTTTCTGGTAAAAGTGTTTGAGCAACAAGGAAGACAGTGTAGAGTATTATAATGCTTGCAATATGTTCTTATGTAAGTTTTGCTGTACCGGTTCATACTTGTGTTTGCTTCAAATAACCTTGCTAGCCTAAGCCTTGTATCGAGAGGGAATACTTCTCATGCATCCAAAATCCTTGAGCCAACCACTATGCCATTTGTGTCCACCATACCTACCTACTACATGGTATTTCTCCGCCATTCCAAAGTAAATTGCTTGAGTGCTACCTTTAAACAATTCAAAATTTATCACCTCTGATTTGTGTCAATGTTTAATAGCTCATGAGGAAGTATGTGGTGTTTATCTTTCAATCTTGTTGGGCAACTTTCACCAATGGACTAGTGGCTTCATCCGCTTATCCAATAATTTTGCAAAAAGAGCTGGCAATGGGATTCCCAGTCCCAAATCAATTAACTTAAATAGACACTCCTCCATGGTTTGTGATTGTTGGACGGCACCCGAAGGATTCGGTTAGCCATGGCTTGTGTAAGCAAAGTTTGGGGGGAGTGTCATCATCATAATAAAACTTAAATAAAAAGGCACTCCTTCATGGTATGTGATTGTTGGCAGGCACCCGAGGATTCGGTTAGCCATGGTTTGTGTAAGAAAGGTTGGAAGGAGTGCCACATAAACATACAAATAATTCATGGGAGCCGCTCTTGGGAGTCCGGTTGATGAGGTAGTTAGTGTACCTATTACCATTCGTTGACAACAACAAGCACCTCTCAAAATAATTTTACCCCTGTTTTAAAAATGAAAAGCTCTAGCACATGTTAATCCCTGCTTCCCTCTGCGAAGGGTCAATCTTTTACTTTTATGTTGTGTCTCCATTCTTTCTTTGAGCACTATCTTGAGAGCACAACTGTCATTCTTAGTATAATATGCTTGTCTCAAAATATGATTGATTGTGGTATAACTTTGATGCTTTTATCTTTGACAATCACTACTTCTAGTCTTTCTATGAACTCCAGAGGTGCCTGGGCATTTATGTTTTGCCGATCAAATACGGGCAATCGAGATACCACTTTATCATATTCTCTTATGAACATTGTAATCCTGCTTATATACATGATTCATGATGCTTATTATTAATTGTTGGTACTTCTCCATGATTGACATAGCTGTTGGATGATCTTATTTGCATGTATCTCATTATGAGCTGCTTAAGTATTAGCCATAGCATGAGAATATATACATCATATGAGCAAATGTGTTTGTGAAAGTTCTTTTATCGCTCAGTTGTTAACTGAATTGCTTGAGGACAAGCAATAAGCTAAGCTTGGGGAGTTGATACGTCCAAAACGTATCTACTTTAACACTTTTGCTATTGTTTTGCCTCTAATTTGTGTATTTTGGATACAACTAACACGGACTAACGCTGTTTTCAGCAGAATTGCTCTGGTGTCTCGTTTTGTGCAGAAATCCAACTTTCAGGAAAACCTCGGAATTTATACGAAGGCCCTATTTTCCCAGAATATTGGCGGAGCCGAAGGGCAAGCCAGGTGGGGGCACGAGGGCCCCACACACCAGGCCGGCGCGGCCCAGGAGGGGCCGCGCGGCCCTAGTGTGTGGCGGCCTCGGCTGGCCCCCGACGCCCTCCTTCGGACTACTTATCGCCCTCGACCTAAAAACGCACGGGAGAAGTCGAAGTCGAAACCCTCCAGAGCCGCCACATCGCGAAACTCCGTCTCGGAGCCGAAGTCTCCGTTCGGCACTCCGCCGGGACGGGGAATTGGAGGAGATCTTCACCGCCATCACCGCCAACGCCTCTCCATCGACCAGCCATGTTTCCCCCATCCATGTGTGAGTAATTTCCCCCGCTGTAGGCTGAAGGGGATGGTAGGGATTGGATGAGATTGGTCATGTAATAGTCATAAGATTGTTAGGGCATAGTGCCTAGTATCCGTAGATGTCACTTTTATGATATTGTTGCAACTTGTTATGCTTAATGCTTGTCACTAGGGCCCGAGTGCCATGATCTCAGATCTGAACATGTTATTGATTCATGAAGATATTCGTTGTTTATGATCTTACTGCAAGTTGTATACACATGTCGCTGTCCGGAACCAATGGCCCCGAAGTGACAGAAATCGGGACAACCGGAGGGAATGGTAGTGATGTGAGGATCACATGTGTTCACGGAGTGTTAATGCTTTGCTCCGGTACTCTATTAAAAGGAGTACCTTAATTTCCAGTAGTTTCCCTAGAGGCCCGGCTGCCACCGGCTGGTAGGACAAAAGATGTTGTGCAAGTTTCTCATTGCGAGCACGTACGACTAAATATGGAACACATGCCTATTGATTGATTAGTACTTGGATACCGTTTTATTATTATCTGCAAATGCCCCTGCTTTGATTGTTATATGAGTTTCTCTCATCCATGCAACGCCCGTTAATCCGTCCCTGTGCCTACAGTATTTTAATCCTGCTGTTTACTATAATCACTAATGCTGTCTTTATTTCACCGCTGCTATTATTTCACTATTCCTACTGCTATAAAACTGTTACTACTGATAAACTCTTGCGAGCAAGTCTGTTTCCAGTGGCTGAATTGACAACTCCGCTGTTAAGGCTTACAAGTATTCTTTGTCTCCCCTTGTGTCGAATCAATAAATTGGGTAATACTTCCCTCGAAGACTGTTGCGATCCCCTATACTTGTGGGTCATCAGAGTTAAAGTATTATCAGAGTAAATTTTCTCCCCTAAAACTGGGAAGCTAAAAGGATCATAAAAACTAGCTTCCCCAAGCTTAGACTTTTCCATAGCACTAGCAGTAATTGCGTTCGTACTAATAACATTGCTACTAGCATGCAAATAAGGTTCCATAGGTTTTTTAATTTTCGCATCAAACAATTCTAACTCAGGAAAAAGATTAAAAATCTCACTAAATTTATTGTCCATTACGCCTAACTAGTGAAAAATAAAAACAAGAAACAAAAAGATGCAATTGCAGAATCTAAAGGAGATAGCTTCGAGCACTCACACACCGGCAACGATGCTAGGAAATAGCTTAGTAGTCGGAGGATGTGAATACCTTTTACCTTACCTCCCGGCAACGGCGCCAGAAAATAGCTTGATGTCTACGTGTGCTTCTATTCTTGTAGACAGTGTTGGGCCTCCAAGAGCAGAGGTTTGTAGAACAGCAGCAAGTTTCCCTTAAGTTAATCACCCAAGGTTTATCGAACTCAGGGAGGTAGAGGTCAAAGATATTCCTCTCAAGCAACCCTGCAATTAAGATACAAGAAGTCTCTTGTGTCCCCAACACACCTAATACACTTGTCAGATGTATAGGTGCACTAGTTCGGCGAAGAGATAGTAAAATACAAGTGATATGGATGAGTATGATTGATAGTAAAAATCTGAAATAAATATGGCAGCAAGTAAACCTGCAGTAGAACAGTAAATAAACGGTGATTCGATATATGGAAACAAGGCCTAGGGATCATACTTTCACTAGTGGACACTCTCAACAATGATCACATAATAAATAAATAACTTCTCCTCACTTGTGCTACTTTCAAACACTCTCTTGTTGGATAACAAACACCATTCATTGTGTAGGGCTACAACAGCACACCTCAAGCCGGAGTAAACAAGCTCCACAACATCCGGAGTTCATATTAAAGTAACCTCTAGAGTGCATAATAGACCGTTGCAATTTAGACCGAGTATTAACATAGCATACACACTGTCACCAATAGCTACGAAGGGGGGAATAGATCACATCAATACTATCACAGTAATAGTTAACTCCATAATCTACAAGAGATTACAATCATAACCTACGCCAAGTACTACATGATGCACACACTGTCACCTTTACATCATGGAGGAGGAATAGACTACTTTAATAACATCACTAGAGTAGCACATAGATTAATAGTGATACAAAGCTCATCATCACATAAAGCTAGATCACACCATGGGAGAGAGAGATGAACCACATAGCTACCGGTAGAGCCCTCAGCCTCGGGGAGAACTACTCCCTCCTCGTCATGGGAGACAGCAACGGCGATGAAGATGGCGGTGGTGTCGATGGAGGTGACTTGGGCAATTCCCGTCCCGGCGTGCCGGGCAGACCAGTCCCCGAAACTTGTCTTCGCGATGGCGGCGGCTGCGTAACTTTTCCCGTGTCGTGGCTTGATCCCTTAGGGTTTTTGCCCCTGGAAGAATATATAGGCGGAAGGGCAGCCTCGGAGGGGTCCCGAGGGGCCCACACCATAGGGAGGCGCCCCCTTGGCCGCGCCGCCATGTGGGGGGTGGCGCACACCTTCTGGCTCTCCTTCGGTGCTCTGGAACCTTCCGTGGAAAATAAGGCCTTGGGCTTTTGTTTCGTCCAATTCCGAGAATATTTCTGTGTAGGATTTCGGAACCAAAAACAGCAGAAAACAGGAACTGGCACTTCGGCATCTTGTTAATAGGTTAGTTAAAATGCATAAAAATGATATAAAGTGTGAACAAAACATGTAGGTATTGTCATAATATAAGCATGGAACATCAAAAATTATAGATACTTTGGAGACGTATCACGGCTTAGGGCAACCTTTCTGGAAGGCCATGATGGCCCAACCTATCTTGGCCCACCTACCAGGCGGCCCAGCGTCGACTGAAATTTCGCCACCACCAAGGATCCGGCGCGACATCTCCGCAGCCGAAGACGACAGACGAGGCGCAACCGTCGGCGATGCCGCCACCATCTCCCGTTCCACTTGCGGAGGCCCTCCGGCCGTGGAGGAGATGGCCCGCGAAGGAACAGACGCCGCCTCCGCCATCGACACACGCTGCGTCGCCGCTGCGAGGAAAGTGCCAAAGACCGGCCAGCGCGATGCGACAGCGAGGAAGCGGGGCCCTCCACGGCTTCATCTGCGGCATCCGAGAAAGCCGCAAACCTACCGGCGACGAAGACGCAGCCCTAGGAAAGATCCCGCTGACCTTCGATCCCGGCGGTGGTGATTCTAACCTGGCCCGCTCCGATGACCTGCACGAACAAATACATACCTTCGACGACGCATACCGCGGCCATTAACTCGACTCCGACTCAGAAAACCGATCTTTGCCTAGAAATCGTCCGCCACCTCTGCCTGACACAGAACCGGCGTCCGACCGACTGGCGGCACCTCGGGTTCCATCACAAGCCCTAACCACGCGACCTCTTCTGCAATCTCCCGCGCCTTCTCATCCGACTCCTCCTCCTCAAGCTAGACGAACCGGGAGCGGACAGTCTTTAGATTTATACATGAGTTGTAAGATGTTCATTGCACCATTTTTGTGTGTAGAATTAATTCTTCGTTCCATACTTCCATGTCATCTTAGTTAATGCAATTGTCTTTAATTTACTACTATGTAATATGTAGGTGCACGCCATAGTTCTTGGGAACCATAGAAAGAGTACTAGCCATGTGGAGTGATGTTTTGGAACATGGGTGCATATGCCCCTATATTTTGAAATACATCTTACACACATTTTAAATTTAAAAAATTGAAACAAAAAATTTGCATGTACATCTTCACGTGCTACGCGGTCACAAAATCGTTTCATAAAAATTGACTTATCATGTGACATGTGTAAAAAGATAAAATTTAGTGCTAAAAATAATGCGTTTCACAAGATAAAATTTCTCCTTTTTACATAAATCACAAAAAATATTGGTTTTTCATGAAACTTGACGAATGCACATATATTATGAAGATGTACATGTAGAATTTTTTCCCAAATTTTTCGACATTTTGAATTATGATTCTTTGGTAGATGGAGCATACGCACCCGGGAGCCGAATTGAATTTTCGCTAGCCGTGTGTACTACTTGGTCACTGGGTTATATGCGTCATGCACATTCTGCCCATACAGATACAAGATACTAGTAATTTTGTTGATATAATTATTTGCATATATCTAAAATGTTCATACACATATATATGCTTTATATTTTGCACCACCGTGTTTATGTGATATGCTACTACTGAACCAGCAACCCCGATCATATTATAAGCATTAAACACTTTTATTTTCTGTTATTAAAATTATGAAAAAGTTAAAAACACTTTTTATACAACTATCATTTGATATATTGTGAAACTAAGTCGCCACTATAATTCAGAATTGTTCTAGATTTCTCGGGGACATTGGTTTGCTATATATATATATATATATATATTTTCATGTTGCTAATGGAAGGAGATCATTAACCCTATATATTTTTTATTTCATGTTGCCAATGGAAGGAGATCGTTAACCCTAGTATTTCTCTTGGACTGATAATGTTAGGTTACTCACTTACGGGAAAACTTTGCTTTTCTTACAAACATTTTGAGGCCCAAAAAACTGTCTAAAAGATAACATAGATATTATACATCAATATTTTTCAAAAAATATACTCCCTCCGTTTCTTTCTATAGTGCCTATTGTTTTTTGGCACGGAAATTAGCGCGAGCCTTTTTTTAACACAAAACCCCCTAGCGATATCACAGACAAAATAGAAAACTGAAAACAGATCTCAGAAATACATGACCAGATCGGTTTTCAGATTTTCTAGACTTGACCTGATCGGTGGAAGGGATTATTTGCAAAAAAAACATAGCTTTACTCTTATATTCTGAAACAAATACGAAAAAACAATAGGCATTATAGAAAGGAACGGAGGGAGTATATATTAATATGTCGAGTTGATATAAAATACATCTTCCTGTATAAACAGCACAACATCAAGGGTCATGCTGAGGATATATTCCACACCTTAAAAACACAAAAGAAGAAGCGTGGCCCCCCCCAAGTACCATGTCACGAGATCGGCATTGTGCCGGATAAATGATCAACACCAACCACTTATCGTTGGTAATTCCGGGACAACACAAAATGTTCTTACATGCAACTCTGATAGAAATGGAATGTTGTGTGTGATCTTATGTTGCTAGATCCAACCTCCTAAGCAAAACCATGAATATTCACTTCGTGGAGTAGATTTGAGTAATTTGTGATCAATTCCTTACATAATCGTTGGTTTTAAGTGTTAAGGTCAAGCCTAGGTAATTCAAATATTACTTTGAAATTTACAATAGAGCCAAAAAAATCTCAAGTTGATCAGGACCACATATGGCACCCCATATATATGTGAAGAATTAAATATGACGTCTATAGGGTGGGGGTGAATAGGCGATTACAAATTTTATCAATTTAATTGTTTTTAGGATAATTGCGGATAAATAAAGTAAACCTAAAACAACTAGGTGAACAATCATATATGATGTGATACAAGATAACACAGAGTAGATGACAGGATAAAAGTAAACCAACAGTAGAGGGAGATGATGACAGAGTGATTTATCCCAAGGTTCAAGTCCTTGGGAACTCTAATTGCTGTAGGAGAGGTCATGGAAAACGAAGCACACACGATCCATTCCTAGACATAGCCTTATTTTCCCTTGATATCTCCAAACAAAGTGAAATACATTGATCCCTCCACACAAAGCGAGAGCCCTTACAGTATCCGGGATCTTGAGGTGATCCTCACACGAGAGCGGCGATTTTAAAGGAGCCGGTAGGTGTAGGTGTTACATCTACCCTTCACTCTGTGCTTTGAGATTGGTGAGGCTTTTGATATTTGTCTAATATAAAACTAATAATTGAAACACAAGTGAAACTTTTTTGAAACTAAAGTGATACATGGAAAAAATAGTGAAACAGTCTGACAAAAAGTGAAACTGATGACATCATTGCTGATGTCACTACGGTTTGTTTCACAAAAATATTAGTGTTTCAGTTATGTTTCAATTATGTTTCAAATTTGTTTCACAATTTTATGCAAAAATTGGTCAGCACATGGCTGACGCTGACGTCACTCCGGTAGGTACCGGCTACTGTAAAAACAAGTTTTCGATCCTCACACCTTTTGCAAACTCCTTGACGTACCAAGAGTGGATTTGCATGGAGCAATGGTGCCGATGTGAGAGGCAGCCGGTAGGAAGATTATAAGAGACATTTTACAGGTGAGGGTAAATGATGCGAACATTGCATGAATTCTCATTTGGAAAAAATGGCAAAATCACTGAAAGATATTACGACCAAAAGATTCGTAAAAAGATTTTGAGGACAAATCATTTGCGATGTGTAGAAGAAACTTGTGTGATGAAGAACGTCCCTAACGATTTACGTAGAGATGACCAAGGGTGATATAAAACAATCTTGTTTCTCTATAGATATAAATTTACAAATAAAGGACAACAAAAGCACATCTATTTCTACTTCTCCTCTCGTGGCTAGCAACAATATTTTCGGCCAACGTCATGTGCTCTCTGGCTTCCTCGTGTTTCTTCGCCAAGGACTTTGACAACACCGCATGCTTCTCGAGCATCTTGTCCCCCTTCTCCTCGGCATGCCGCTCAGCCTCCTCCCACCATTAAAGCTGAGGTGAATCATCTTATGGCTTCATAGCCGCTGCGTCCTCCTGATCCTCAAAATTCCTTTTGCAATAATCGTTTGAGGTCGACCAACCAAAGTATGAGGGAGAGGAGAAGACTTTGTGGTCCGATAGCGGGAGGGACCGCTCCTCCTCCACCATGGAGATGTCTGCTCAATATTGTTACATGACATCGGTGGGCACTGCTAGACCCACGAGAGGCAACGGTCTTCTTGCCGCGAGCCATATTGATGTGTTGATGCATGTAAAATGCATACATGAACTTTGTCCTTTATCATATTGAATTCCCACATATTTGCAACATATATGATGTTAATAACATGTTTTACATTGATTTGTGGGGATTTACCAATGATTCCCTTTATTTGGTTTATAACTTTGTAAAACAGGAAAACCCTCTTCTGCGTATTTTTCACTTTTAGAGACCTATATAGAGTCAAATTGACCTAAGATTTTTGGAGCATCACTATTTCATCGGGAGAAGCAGTCTGGAGCTTTGAAAGAGGCCTGGATGGGCCTGAGTGATAAGGGATTAACTTATCAATGTCTATGGGTTGTAGACTAGGGTTTAGTTGGAAGTAGAGGGCAAGTAGATCTCGAAGGTTTCAGCCGAAAAGTACTCGACGCTATGAAAACTAGGGTTGCGTGGAAACAATGAGTCGATCCTTTCTTTGTCCCTCGACTCCTCTTATATAGGAGGCGGAGCCGAGGGTTTCGTGATACACAAGTTTACAGAGTCCGGGAGGGTTTCTGACCCGTCCCGCAATAGTTGCAAGTCATTATTCTTAATACAATTCTATCTTTCCAAACTATCTCCCGATTGGGCCTCTGGGCCTTATAAAACTTCGGGTCGTGGGCTTTCAGTAAACCCTGGGTATCTTCTTCGGCAGGCCCAGTGGGGATGCCTATGTCAGTAGCCCCCGAGATTTTGCTTGAATCATAGAATCAGGGAAAATCTCCATTTCTACAATCTGCACATCTTCTTACTCGACAAATAATATTTTATATGAAGTGTATTATATATTGTACAGGAATCTGGAATCTGGTTTTGACGGACTCTCATTAATTGCAATGCCAAAACCTATCTTCAACCTGTCGGACATCGCTCCGGGATACCATGTAAAACACTACCGGAACGCAAGGTCTCCGTGATGCTCGACACGAGTCCTAAGTACCCGCAAATTTTTTCTACTGGTTATCTTTCTGAGGTCGTTGGCGTAGTGCGGGCGGTACGTGGACACGAGACGCTCGTAGAATCTTTTCGTAGAGTTTTTTAGATGTCATTGAGAGTTGTCGAGTGCTTTATAGCACCTTTATTCGAGTCAACGGATGACTTATATTGTGCTTATCTTCCCGATGGGAGTATATGAAGAGTTATTTTAATAACTCGAGATATGCTCCCCGGTACTTATTAAATTTCATCGGGCACGCGAACAGCGTTCCCGATGGGAGTAGCCCCCGAGGCTACAGCCAAGCGCTTGTGCTTGGTTGTAGGCTCACCTTTTTAACATCTGCATCACTATATTGTCATTTTTCATGCTTTTGTTCATATTTATCGGGTGCGCGAACATCGCTACCGATGGGAGTAGCCCCCGAGGCTACAGTCGAGGATTTATACTTGGCTGTAGGCTCCAATTTGAATCTGTCGCAATATTTTTGAATTGCCCCCTTCTGAATCATCTCCATCAATCTTCTCGACATATTTTTATAAATTAGCCCCCGAGCATTTGAACAAAAACTTGTATTTGGTCAAAGGCTCGCGAAATTACCAGTCGTCATTCATTGTCGCCAATTTTCAGATCATCGTAGCCGAGATTTCTCCATTGATAAAGTGACATCAGTGCTGACGATAGCCACGACCACTGTATCGGGAAGACGCCAGAGCTGTCCCTTCAGTGACCTGCGGGCCCGAAATCTGTGACACGTTGACACATTACGCAAGTGGGGGACACACGTCCTCCACTTTTTCTGGCACGCGCGCTGTAGCGCCTGTCCAGTTCCATCACAGTAAAAATACGGTTTTACCCCTTCAGCCACGTGTAAATCATCAAGCCCATTCTCACAGCATCCGACGGTGTGTCAACTTGCAGATTTGACTAGAAAAGACCTTCTTCTTCCTCCGTTCTTCCCTTCGCTGCGCCGCACCTCTACTTCTCTCTCTTCAAAATCCCTATTGCCAAATACGCTCCTGCGCCCGTGCCTACTTCCCTACTGCAGCCAACTCCACTGAATGCCGCCGCGGACCAAGCTCACCAAGCACACCTCCCCCATGGCGACGAAAGGCCTGCAATCCTCCGAGTGGGAGAGATCTAGGATCTCAAATCAAGATGTGAACCTGCTCAAGAAGCTTGGGTTCACGAAGAAGGAGAACACGCTGATCTTCCCCGGCGAAGAGAGCTACCCCACACCACGCATTGGATACCGGGTAACTTTTGTCGATCACCTCATCCGTGGCCTAGCTACTCCAATCCACGAATTTCTTCGTGGATTACTCTTTGTTTACGGTCTGCAACTCCATCACCTCACCCCTAATTCCATCCTTCACATCGCCATCTTCATCACCCTCTGCGAAGGCTTTCTCGGGACCCCTCCCAACTGGGGCCTGTGGAAACGCATATTTCTTGTCCGCCGCAACAGCTCCCACACCGCCTATAATGTAGGTGGTGTAGTTATATGCGTCCGCCCATATGTCGAATATGTCGATGTCAAATTCCCTGACTCTGTTCAAGGGTGGCGAAAAAGATGGCTTTATGTCCAGGAGGCGCACAATGACGCGCAGGAATACAATGTCGCTCCTTTTGACGGTGGTGAAAAAATCGTCCGCCGCCGTTCATGGGACGCGGAAGCCTCTGATGAAGAGAAAACGGCGACTGATGCACTAATGAAGTGCATTCATGAACTTCAGAATACCCATGGCAAAGAGCTATCGGGCATTCAGATAACCGCATACTTCCTTAGGATTAGGGTGCTGCCTCTGCAGGCTCGCAAAAACCCCCTCTGGATGTATGCTGGCGACAAGGACGTGGATCGCATGTCGACAGATCTTTCGGTCAAGGACTTAGAAAGACTTGTCCGAAAGATCACATCGCTGAACAAGAAAGATCCTGTCCCTTCAACTTGCCGCGTGGTACCATATAGTGGTACCAACGCCCTCCCCCAGGTAATATACTTTTTGTCGTCTAGTTTTTTGTTCACCTTTTTTGACTGTTATTATGCTTTTCACTTTTGTCGACTATTTTTCTGCTGTGCCTTGACACGATTTCTTGTTGATACATTCTTATCTTGTGTAGAACCACCAAACTGCATCATCGCTTCCTCCCCTTCCCGAAGGTGGAGAGGTCGACGAACGAGCAATCGTCGCTAACGACACCCAGGTTCCTTCTCAACCTGAGAGTGGAGTCGTGGTTTCTCAGAAATCCATGGCTCGCTCTAAAAAGAAATTGAATCCGAGGCTTCCGAGTCAACCGAGTCCATTCCTTCCGCTGTTTCTCCAAAAAACAAACGGAAGAGGGGTGACGTGGAAGATTCCGCACCTCCAAGCTGAAAGTTCTCCTGTCGAGGAAACTGCTCCCGAAGAAACGCAACCATTCGACGCCTACGCGTCCGCCCTTATCAGCTCGTAAGTTGCCCTGTCGCTCTTTTTAGTTATTATGTGCCAAATAATCTGATCCCATGTCAAATAATCTCATTCTATTTTGTACTCAGCGGGGAGGAAGAAGAAGAAGAACCCGCCGCCAATGCGACTGCTCCTATGAGCACGTCTCATACTTTGGCTGTGTCGGAGACGCACCGCACGGCGGAAGAAACCTCGGCTCCTCATCCAGAGCTTCAAAGGTCGACTCCTGCCACTAGCCCCCGAGCCGCTTCACCAAAGAGAGCGAGGATTGAGCTAGGCGAAGAATTCTTCCTAGCCGGAGTTTCCGCAACGCCAGCTTTGGACGATGTAAGTTTTTACTATCTTTGTTTGCCTATCTGTCGAGTTGTTCACTACTCTGAACCGTTCTTTCCTTTTTCTTTTCTTCAGCCTTTGATGCAGCCCTTCATCAACCTTGGTGCCCAATTTATTGGGTATCGCAATACTGTTGAAGGGTTAAAAGATAAACTCTCGAATAATTCATCTTTTCTACTCCTCAAAAAATCATCCTTGGCCTGTATGCAATTTTAACTTCCATCCTATGGCTTTTCAACAGAGTCTCTCCTTGCGGCGAACAAACGGGCTGACGACCTTGCCACCAAACTCAAGGCAAGTGAAGAAGCTCGCGAGAAAGCTGAAAAGGATGCTTCTTGCATTGAAGATCTTCGGAAGAGGCTTCATGAGGCAGAAACTGCTCTGAGTGACAAAATCGCTCAGAATATTGCCCATGAAGGAAAAATCGCCGCTCGTCTCGAGTCGTTGAATCGGCGTTTTGTCAGTAAGTTCACTAATCCATCTTCATCCTTGTCATTAATTTTCCGCCCCTTCTTTTTGTTGAAGACCCAAACTTTTGTTTCAGCAGGGAAGATGAGTCAAGATTTTGTGCTGGAAAAACCTGAAGATAACCGTCTTCTCGACGCGTTGTCTCTTCTTGAGATTCAGGCGGACCTGGTGGGCCGTAGCATTTTTGATGCCCAGACGGCGTTTTCACGCTTGTTCCCTTACTTCTTCCCAAAGAAAAAGGAACCCGACACCTTTGCTGCCCTTGCCGAAAGCTTCGTCCCCAAAGAAGATCTTGGCCTTGCTCTTCGCCAAGAAAACTTTAAGATTGGCGTGGAAGGCACTATAGCACTAGTTGCGAAGAGCCAGCAGAACGTCGACTGGGCAAAAGTTGGCGAAGCCACGAAGATGAAGCAGGACAAATGGCCAAAGCTAATCAGGGCTGCGAAGCCCCACTCGAAGAAAATCCTGGCCTTCCTCGGGTACAAGCCAACGCCTTCCTCCAGTTCCGCCAAACCGGAGGTCAAGTAGATTACCCTGCCTATCCTTTTTTCTTTTCTTTCTTTTGACGCTTGTCGCAATAGATGTAGGTTGCGACAACGTGTGATTGGATCGCTAGGATCCAACCTTTTGTAAGGACCATGTAAATACCTTGAAAATCAATGGAAATCTATTTTGCTTGATGATTGATGTCGAACTTTTATTTCCAGTTGGTATTTGATAACTACATTTCAACTTCTCGTCCTTCCGATGCTTTACCTGCTTCGTCCTACTCCAAGAAAACGCCTGTCGATGATGAAATCATTGAAGATTCCTCGAGTATGGGTTCAACACAAGACTTGGAAGAACTCCGCCAACAGCTTCAGTCTATGAAGAAGCAAGCACTCGTAATCATGGAGCAATCTCGAAGATCAACTGAGAGGGAGCAAAATGCACGACATCAAGCTCAAGAAGCTATAACTGCAAAAGAAGCTGCAGTTGCTGAAGCTACGCAAGCCACTTCCCGAGAAAATTTCATGCTTGAATTCTTGACTGATGCAAGCTTGGAAATGGCAGGTAAACTTTTCAATCTTAAACTTCTTCAGTTGTTTTTCTTTCTCTAATCGGTGTGCTATCATCAAATAGGTCCCTTCTTGGACGCTGCTGCCGAAGATCAACGAGTTGACGCAAGGTCAAATTTCCTTGTTAATCTGGCGCTGGACCATGGATCCCTTTTTTGGGCTACACCTGAACGCACCCGACAAATCGTCAGGTTTCAAGATCGGGCGTGCCAAATTCGTGAGTTCCTTGAATTCTGTACCAAAACATTGTCCATGGTTTACAACTCCATGTTCCCTCGAAATGTTCAGCCTAAGACTCTTCCTGAATAGATGACCAAGTTTAAAGACTCTCATCAAATCCATGGTTTTGTAAGAGTTCAACTAGTAGCTGGTGCTAGATTTGCCCTCATTATGCTTCAGATCTGCCACTCAAAATTGGATATGACTAAAGTGGTTGAGAAGGTCCATAACAAGCTGAGGCAACGTTGGAGGGGTGTCGACAAAATTGACGAAGTAGTGACGCCAGTTGCTGAAGAAATAATTGGTGACCTTCTTCGAATGGATGCCGGCTTTTTTGTAGATGGCCATTATGCCGATTTTCTGGGTGCTTCTAATGAGGAAGATAGGATAAATATAGACGACTTGTTAGGTCGTTACTGAATTTACTTCAGTATATAACTGTGGAGAAAATCTGTATCTTGTCGTGTATATTGTAAAGCAAGGATATATATTTTTTCTTTCTCCTAGCCCCCGAGTGTTTCGGTAGCTAATGTCTCTATTTTTATTGTCTTTGCGAGGTGTTTCACACCAAGGCAAAGACCGTTGTGGTTTATATGTTGTATAACTATCTTTTGTCGGGTAATAGGTCCCGAGCTTTGTCGAAAAAAAATGTATATCACCAATATTTTTATTATATTGCAGCACCGCGAGCCCGCCTCATCAAAAACCTTCCAGCCCCACTTGGTGCCCCGAAAGGAAAAGAGTGCGTCTGAAAACTGGCGTTTCAGTACATTGTATGCTTACATATATATCTTGACTTAAGCGTAAAAACGCCTAAGTTGCGCCATGTTCCAGATTTGGCTCCGCAACTCGTCTTCTTGTCCTTTATCCCGTATGCTCCTCCTTACTTCAGTGACAATATAAGGACCTAGCCATGGCGACTCGAATTTCTCATGGCTATCTTGTGTGAGCCGAAGAACTAGGTCGCCAACTTGAAAAGATCTTGGTCGTAATCGTCGACTGTGATAGTTTTTCATATCCTGCTGGTATTTGGCGACTCATGACAATACTTCGTCACGAGCCTCGTTAAGTGCATCCATATCATCTTCCCGCGCCTTTCTCGAGGTTTCTTCATCAAACTCCGCACTCTCGGAGAATTGTGTTCTATTTCTATCGGCAACACTGCTTCTGCTCCATGAACCAGGAAAACGGGGTTTCCTGAGTTGCTGTATTGGGTGTTGTTCGTATGCTCCATAGCACACTTTTTAATTCCTCTGGCGAAGTATGCCGAGCTTTTTCCAATGGTCCTAGTGTGCTTCTTGATGCTGTTGCAGATGACGCCGTTTGCTTTATCGACTTGACCGTTAGTTTGTGGGTGCGCGACTGACGCAAAATGTAGCTTGATGCCTACTTCTGCACAATAAGCCTTGAATTCCTTTGACGTGAAATTGCTGCCATTGTCTGTGACGATGCTATGAGGAACTCCAAACCGAAAAACAATGCTCTTGATGAACTTGACCGCCGATGCTGCATCTGGCGAATTTATCGGCTTCACTTCAACCCACTTGGTAAACTTGTCGACGGCTACAAGCATATACTCGTATCCTCCTGGCCACGCCTTGTGTAGTTTGCCCACCATATCAAGACCCCATTGAGCAAAAGGCCACGACAAAGTTATTGGCATCAGTTCCGCTGCCGGAGAGTGAGGTTTTGCGGCAAACCTTTGACACGCATCGCATGTACGCACTATGTCCTTTGCATCCTCGATGGCTGTTAGCCAATAAAATCCTGCTCTGAAAACCTTGGCCTCAATAACTCGACTGCTGGCATGGTGTCCGCATACTCCCTCGTGCACGTCCTTTAAAAGTACCCGACCTTCTTCAGCTGTCACGCAGCGCTGTAAGACTCCCGATATACTTTTCTTGTAAAGCTCGCCTTTAACCACAGTAAAAGCTTTGGATCTTCGAATAATTCGCCTTGCTTCTACTGGATCGTCGGGTATCTGCTGCCTTGAAATATATGAAATATAAGCCTGCATCCACGGTACTTGTATTACCATTACCTTATGTGATTCTTCATCATCTCCAAATGCACCTGTCTCGAGGGAAGCCGAAGCCCCCGAGCCTTTCTCGACTTTTTCTTTCTTCTTTGATTGTTTTCTTGCTTTAGTCGACCTTTCGCTTATCTCCTCCCAAAATACTCCTGGTGGTATTGCTAGACATTGCGACCCGATATTTGCCAGAACATCGGCTTCGTCATTGCTGAGCCTGCTAACATGATTTACTTCACACTCGTCGAATAGTTTCTCGAGTTCATTGTATAGCTCCTTGTATGCTATCATGCTATCGTTGAGTGCGTCACATTGATTCATCACTTGTTGAGCCACCAACTGGGAGTCGCCGTATATTTTTAATCGGGTCGCGCCACAAGCCTTCGCCATCTTCATCCCATGTATCAGTGCTTCATACTCTGCCTCATTGTTAGATGCGCTGGGAAACATCATCCTTAGTACATATTTTAGCTTGTCTCCTTGAGGTGAAACCAGTATCACACCTGCTCCCGCTCCTTCTAACCTTTTGGACCCGTCGAAGTTCATAGTCCAAGTTCTCGATAAATCAGAGGTCCCGTGTTCAGCTCCATCCACTCTGCGATGAAGTCTGGTAAGATCTGCGACTTGATTGCTTTTCTTTTTTCGTATGTGATGTCCCGAGGGGAAAGTTCTATTCCCCAAAGGGAGACACGACCCTTAGCTTCCAGGTTATTCAGTATATTTGACAATGGTGCCTCATTGACCACTATTATCGGGTGTGCCGAAAAATAGTGTCGTAACTTTCTTGCTGTTGTAAATACTCCGTATGCTAGCTTCTGATAATGCGGGTACCTTTGTTTTGAAGGCGATAAAACTTCACTGATGAAATATACCGGCCTTTGTACTCCATGTAGTTTCCTTTCTTCCTCTCGCTCAACCACGAGTGTCGTGCTGACCACCTGAGGTGTGACCGCAATGTATAGCATGAGAGGTTCCTTTTCCTTGGGCGCCACCAATATTGGAGGTGTCGAGATTGTGCGCTTGAGATCCTCAAAAGCTATGTCTTCTTCTTCATTCCACTCGAACTTTTCTCCTTGCTTGATCAATGTGTAAAATGGCAACGCCCTTTCTCCTAGCCTGGCGACGAAACTCAAAGTCGCGACTGCCTAGGTAGTCGTTGTATCTCTTTTAACTTTGTTGGCTTCCGCATCGTCACGATAGCCTGAATTTTCTCCGGGTTAGCTTCGATTCCTCTTGCCGATACCAGGAATCCGAGAAGTTCCCTACCAGGGCACGCTGAAAGAACATTTTGTCGGGTTTAGCTTGAGCAGAATTTGTCGAGGTTGTCGAAGGTTTCTCTGAGATCATGGATCAGCGTTGATCCTTCCTTTGTTGTTATGACGACATCGTCAATATATACTTGGACGTTCTTGCCAATCTGCGTGGCCAAGCACTTTTGCATCATCCGCTGGTATGTTGCACCCGCGTTTCAACCCGAAAGCATCGTTTTGTAACAAAACACGCCATAAGGGGTGATAAAAGCTGTTTTGACTTCATCTTCCTTCAATCGAATCCGGTTATAACCGAATATGCACCCAAGAAAGAAAGATGTTCACAACCTTCGTGGAGTCGATGATTTGATCGATCCTTGGGAGGGGAAAGTGATCTTTTGGACAATTTTATTTAGACACGTGAAGTCGACGCACATGCGAAGGACTCTCTTCGGGCCAAGACTGGCTACCCACGTGGCTTCCGTGTGTATCTCTTTGATGAACCCAGCTTCTCTGAGTCGATTGATTTCTGATAGCATAGCTTTGCGGTTTGGTTCCAAACGCCGCAGAGGTTGTCCGATTGGCGTAGCTGGGATCCAAGTTTACGGGTGCTCGGCAAGTTCCCCGGGTACTCCTGCATGTCAGTGGACACCATACGAAGATTTCCCAGCGCTCACGGGGAACTCGACGAGCGCTTTCCTATGCGAGGTCCATGTTTGTGGCGATAGCTGTCGTCTTCTTGGGATCTGTCGGGTGCACCTGCACTTCCTTCGAGTTCTTGGTAGTATCAAAGGTTGGTTCCTTAAGTGGCCTCCGTGCACTTGTCGTAATCTGTTGTTAGCTTTGACGCCATATACTCCGCTTGCATCCCGAACGTTTCCGACAGACGATGAAAATCCTTGTCACACTTAGCGAGAAACTGCCTTTCACCGTAATTGGTCCCTTAGGTCCAGGGAGCCTCCACAACAAGTACGTGTAATGGGGAACTGACATGAACTGGCATACGCGGTCGTCCCAATAAAGCATGGTACCGTGATGGGAAATCCACGACTTCGAATTCCAGCTCGATTCTGTAATTCTCTCGGGTTCCAAACCGAACGTCGAGATTAATCTTCCCTGGATAACTTGGCTTGTCTGGTGTGATACGATGGAAACGTGTATCCGTTGGTTTTAAGTTTGCCAAGGATATGTTCATCTTCCTCAATGTATCTGCGTACATAAGGTTTAGACTGCTGCCTCCATCTATAAAAACTCACGACACATCAAATCTGCGATCGCTGGTAAGATTAAAGCTGATTGCCCTGGTCGAGGAACTTGCTGCGGGTGATCCGCTATGGTGAAGCCAATGTCCTGTCCCGACCAATTTAGATACTCTATTGTTGGTGGAGGCATCTTCTCTGCCATAAAAACTTGCCGAGAAATCACTTTCTGAGCTCTGTTGGATGGCCTGGCCTTCTGAATCATCGACACCGCGCCGTTGGTGTCGATATACAGAGGCGGTGGTGGTGATGCCGCTATTCTGAGCTGGTGTCGATTTTCGTCCGTGATTGCGGGAGGAGGCGGAAGATGAACCTCGCTCCTTGGCCCCCGAGGGTATCCGTTTGCCGCCTCGTGCGTTGGCATGCCCCGCAAATCTGTTTAGCGCTTTGAAAAGTTCGGCGAGTCTTCTGCAGTGTCTTGACTGCCTCTTTCCATTGTTGTCGAGGTAAAAGTGCATTTGGCATGGTCCGTTCATCATATCTTTGGGAGATACATGCGGCCTCTGGAACCTTGGACCATTATTTTGCCTATTTTGACGAGGGCCATCTCTGTAATCACCACGCTGCTCCCTGCTCTTTTGGTAATCATCTCGATTATTTCCTTCGTTATTTCCTCGGAAGCCGGCTGATATTTGGCTGGGACCATTGTGATCTGAATACTGGCGAGGAAAACGCCGTCTATTTTGGAAGTTTATGTTCCGATCTTCCTCGGGTGACCTATGTCGCTTGTTGTTAACGGCATCCTCTCCATCTGCCCAACGATTTGCTATCTCCATGAGTGCTGCTATTGTCTTTGGATTAGTTCTCCCTAGATCCTCGACGAAGTCCTTCCTTCGGATCCTCCGACAAAAGCATCTATCGCTCTCTCGTCGATACATTTTCTTCGAGTTTTGATAATATTCCACCTCTGTATATATGCTCTCATCGACTCGTCATACTTCTGTCGACAAGCTCTCAACTCCTCTATCGACGCAGGCTTCTTGCATGTAGACAAGAAATTCTTTACGAACAGGTCCTCGAAGGTTTCCCAGCTGTCGATAGATCCAGGTGGTAACTTGTTGATCCATGATCGAGCTGCGCCACTTAGATATACCTGGATACTTTGCATAGCCATTGCCTTAGTTCCACCTGTCAATTTTACTGTTTCCAGGTAATCAACCAACCAATCCTCGGGATCTTGCACCATCGAATTTTTGTAGCTGAGGCAACTTGAAATCGACGGTACTCGCTTTGCGGACTCGTCGAGTAAAACAGGGGAAGTCCGCACAGATCTTTGTCATCTACTTCAGGTGGCCGACGTTCTCTCCTCTCGTGTCGCGCTCTATCAACCCGAGTTTGTGCCGTGTGTCTCTTGCCGATGTTCTTGGGGGTTCTTGCTGCCACCATAGGTCGTGGACTATTTTGCCTCGCAGCACCTTCGGGAGGTGTGCTTGTTCCTGCGAACGCTGTCCCCATAACTCTCCAGCCAAAGCCATGTTATACAACGCCTCTCTTGGATCTCCTGCGGGTGGCCTGTTCGCCGTATAAAGGCTGTGTCGCCATATATCCCGGCTTCGGGTTTTTGAATAATATTCCCTCTGTGTCAATCGACATGAAAGACATGTCGAGGTTCTGATCAAGTTCTCCCTATCGCCTCCGGTATATTCATAAAGATCTTGCCCTGTTACGCCATCTCGTGTTGTCTCGAAGTTCCGAATGTCGGCTCAGCTCACCCCTTCGCCGTTGATGGGCCGGCGGCTCTTCTCTTTCAAGTTCAACTCTGTTTTGAGCTCTCTTCCCTTACGGGCTAGCCTATATTGGTACGCCTGCAACTCCGCGACTGTTGCAGTGGTATTCATCGGCTCCGTGCCATTCATGGCTCTTGTCGCTCTATCCCAAGCTTCTTGCGGGAGCTGCACTTTGTCTCTAGGTTCGGGACCGATGTATTTGGTGCCCAAACCTCGCGTGAGATCAGCGGGATCGACGTATGGATTTCCCAAATTGTCGAAAGCTTCTGATGTCTCCGGCTCTGCTCGGCTTGCTTCTTCAATGGCGTACACTTGGTGATGTGTTGAAGCTTGATTGTCATCGATATTGGTGACACCGTCATATAGATCGGCGAAGACCTCACGAATAGAAGTAGATCTGTCGATGAAGTCGAAAGTGTCGATGCTATCGGAGTTGCCTTATATTTGAGTCCGCATACGACCCGACGGATATGTTGCCGAAGATCTTGATGAGTTCATCGCTTGATGCAAGCTTGGTGGAGATTGCCGACGGAACCTCTTCATCGCCGGACTCGAACGATGAAACTGATCTCGCCAAATCCGACCTTGCGAGACGATGAGATCCTTCCTTCCCGACGCGGAAGTGGAACCTTGATACGTCTCAAACGTATCTATAATTTCTTATGTTCCATGATAGTTTTATGAAAATACCAACATGTTTTAGTCATACTTTATAATGTTTTTATGCATTTTCCGGGACTAACCTATTAACAAGATGCCGCAGTGCCGGTCCTGTTTCTGCTGTTTTTGGTTTTAGAAAAGTTAGTTTACAAATACTCGGAATTGGACGAAACAAAAGCCCACGGTCTTATTTTCCACGGAGCCTTCCGAACACCGAAGAGGGAGACGGAGAAGGGCCACGAGGCGGCCACCACATAGGCGGCGCGGCCACCTCTGGCCGCGCGCCATATGGTGTGGGCCCCTGCGCCCCTCCGCCGCCCTTCGCCTCTTAATCCCTCCCGTCACGAAACCCTAGTGCCGAGAGCCACGATGCGGAAAAAGTTCCGAGAGACGCCGCGCCGTCAACCCCATCTCGGGGCGTCAGATCGCCTTCGGCCCCCTGCCGGAGAGGGGAATCATCACCGAGGCTCTACATCACCATGCCCGCCTCGATCGATGCGTGAGTAGTTCATACTTGGACTACGGTCCACAGCGTATCTAGATGGTTGTCTTCTCCTCTTGTGCTATCATGTTTAGATCTTGTGAGCTGCCTATCATGATCAGATCATCTATTTGTAATGGTACATGTTGTGTTTGTTGGGATCCGATGAATATTGAATACTATGTCAAGTTGATTATTGATCTATCATATATGTGCTATTTATGTTCTTGCATGCTCTCCGTTGCTAGTAGAGGCTCTGGCCAAGTTGATACTTGTGACTCCAAGAGGGATTATTTATGCTAGATAGTGGGTTCATGTCTCCATTGAACCTGGGAGTGACAAGAACCCCTAAGGTTGTGGATGCGTTGCCACTAGGGATAAAACATCAATGCTTTGTCTAAGGATATTTGTGTTGATTACATTACGCACCATACTTAATGCAATTGTCTCTGTTTGCAACTTAATACTATAAGGGGTGCGGATGCTAACCTGAAGGTGGACTTTTTAGGCATAGATGCATGCTGGATGGCGGTCTATGTTCCGTGTCGTAATGCCCTAAGTAAATCTCATAGTAGTCATCATGATATGTATATGAATCTCTATTCCACAATTGCCCCTGTAATTTGTTCACCCAACATGCTATTTATCTTATTGGAGACACCACTAGTGAACTGTGAACCCCGGTCCTTTTTCTTTACATCTGAAATACAATCTACTGCAATCATTGTTCTCTGTTGTTTTCTGCACACCATACGTTTAATCCTTTGTTTTCAGCAAGCCGGTGAGATTGACAACCTCACTGTAAGTTGGGGCAAAGTAGTTTGATTGTGTTGTGTTCCACGTTGGCGCCGGAATCACCGGTGTTGCGCCGCACTACACTCCTCCACCAACAACTTTCACGTGGCCTTCATCTCCCTACTGGTTCGATAAACCTTGGTTTCTTACTGAGGGAAAACTTGCTGCTGTGCTCATCATACCTTCCTCTTGGGGTTCCCAACGGACGTGTGCTTTACCGTCACAAGGAAGCTTCTACACGCTAGCAAACCTTCCGAACGCCATGTCCATGGGCTCCTCCAGATACGCATATGCATCCATACGGGAGGGTGGGTGAGGAACAAAATCGACTAGAGCGGTTTCGATCTATTTACCTCGATCTGTCGCGTTGCTTGCTACCGAAGATGCTGATGATGTTGAGCGTGCCATCGAGATCGAACATCGCCCTAATTCCCACACGGCGCCAATTGATAAGGGACTAACTTATCAATGTCTACGGGTTGTAGACTAGGGTTTAGTTGGAAGTGAGGCAAGTAGATCTCGAAGGTTTCAGCCGAAAAGTACTCGACGCTACGAAAACTAGGGTTGCGTGGAAACAATGAATCGATCCTTTCTTTGTTCGATTCCCCCTATATAGGAGGCGGAGCCGGGTTTCGAGTCCCGCAATAGTTGCAAGTCAATATTCCTAATACAATTCTATCTTTCCAAACTATCTCCCGATTGGGCCTCTGGGCTTTGTAAAACTTCGGGTCGTGGGCCTTCAGTAAACCCCGGGTACCTTCTTCGGCATGCCCATTGGGGATGCCTGTCCTTGTGGCCCAAAATACATTAGGTGGCGCCCAAACATGTAGGGTGCCACCCGAGGTCTTTCGACTGTCGATCGTCATTGACCTGATTCTTTCGCCCACCGACGTATTTTGACCTAAAAATCACTATATATATATATATATATATATATATATATATATATATATATCCCCGAAGAGTTCTCGGGAGGAGAGCACCGCAGACGACAGAAACATGAAAACAAAGGCCTACAACAGAGATATTGGTGGGGAAACTCCGTTGGGATCACAGCCGGAGGGATATCCACCTTCTCCAACGTCTTCATCATTGATATGTTGCAAACGTATCTATAATTTTTTATGCTCAATGCTTATTTTACACCAATTTCTATATGTTTTGTTTACACTTCGTGACACTTTTATGCATTTTCCAGAACTAACCTATTGACAAGATGCAACAATGCCAGTTCCTTGGTTTCTATTGTTTTGGATTTCAGAAAAGTTGTACAGGAAATATTCTCGGAATTGGACGAAACAAAAGGAAAAGTTCCTATTTTTTCCTGGAGAAAAGAAGGAGTCCAGAGGAGAGACGAAGAGGGGCCACAGGGTGGCCAGAACAGGCCTAGGCGCGGCCTAGGCCCACGTCGCGCCTAGGGGTGTGCTTTACGGCCTCCACCGACCTCGCCCTTCCACCTATAAATGCCTCCCGACGCAAAAACCCTAAATCATACAAGCCTCCACCCACGAAAAGTTCGGTAGCTCCGCCGCCACCGAAGCCATCTCCATAGACTCCACCGCCATCTTCATCGCCATTGCTGACTCCTGTGATGAGGAGTGAGTAGTTCTCCCGAGGCTGCCGGTAGCTATGTGGTCTATCTATCTCTCCATGTATGATCTTTATGTGATCATGAGCTTTGTAATCTAGTTGAATAAGTAGATGTTATTCTTCAACTATTGTGCTACTCAAGTTGTTTTATTATGTGATCTCAGGAACACCTTGTCCAACGGTGTGAAGGTGACAGTGTGCACACCGTGTTTGTTTCTTAAGCTTAATTTACAGAAATACTTATGAATTGTGGTGTCTAGTTAGTACCATCTTTGTATGCTCAAAGTGACAGCGTGGGGTGTCCATAGATTGGGAATGCGAACTTTAAGGAATGCTTATGCAGCCCTACACAGTGAATTCGTGTTTATTATCAAACCGGAGAGTGGTTCGGAGTAGCGTGAAGTGATAATATATATGTATTCAATTATGGTATCATTGTTGAGAGTGTCCACTAGTGAAAGTATGATCTTAGGCCTTATTTCTAAGCATTGAAACACCGCACACACTACAAGAAAAGTTCTGATAGACAACGTCTCAAAATCGTCCGCTAAGGGGTATTTTTCGTCGCCTATGGGCCTAACCCGACGATATGGGTTCTGTTGTGGCAAAGTCCTACGACGATTTTTTCGGTCCGTCGCGCTTGGGCGCCCTTCCGCCACGGAAAATCGGACCGTTGCCCAAGTGTTTCCGGAGCCCGTTGACCGGCGACGTCATGCAACCGACACGTGGCGTACGCCGCAACCGGTGCGAACGGCGTTAGCAGAATTGAAACCCCGTGGTAGATGGTAGGCCCACACGAGGCCTGCCACGTCTTAAGCGGGCCGCCCATTAAGTTTACGGGCCGGGCCAGCTGACTTAGTTTGACTGGTCAACTATACAGCTGGGCTGGTCCATTAGTTACGTGGACCGGGCCTAACATCTAAGGTTGGACGGGTCAAAACTTTAATGGGCCGGCCCAGCATGTGGGCCGGACCGAATGCACTCGTTTGACCGGTCAACAGGTAAAAAGGCCGGCCCACAAGACATGTGGGACCCACTTTCCTTGTTATCGGCCGCCAATTTAACTAGTGGGGTCCACCTTAAAACAAAAGGGCCGGCCAAGAAATTAGGCCGTCCCATTAACATGTGGGTCCCCTTTCCTCGTATCGGTGGCCCATTTAGTACGTGGGGTCCACAATAGATCAAATAGGCTGGCCCAACAAGAAAGTTGGCCGGCCAAAAACACAGGGTCCCACTTTCTGTTAAGGGCCGCCCATTTCGTACGTGGGGTCCACAATAGATCAAACGGGCTGGCCAAGAGTGGGCCGGGCCAAAAACACAGGTGGGTCCCACTTTCCTGTTAAAGGGCCGCCCATTTAGTATGTGGGGGGTCATATAGCAAGTGGCGCCCAACAAGAGAGTGGGTAGGGCCAAAACACAGTGGGTCCCACTTTCTGTTAAGGGCCGGCCCAATTAGTATGTGGGGTCCACCATCTAGCAGGGGGCCGGCCCAACAAGATGAGTGGTCGGGCCAAAAGCAAGTGGGTCCCACTTTCCTGTTAAAGGGCCGGCCCAGTATGTGGGGTCCACCATCTAGCAAGTGGCCGGCCCAACAATATAGGGGGTGGGCCAAAAGCACGTGGGTCCCACTTTCCTCTTAAAGGGCCGGCCCATTTAGTATGTGGGGTCCACCACAAAGCAATTGGGCTGGCCCAACCATTAGTGGGCCCCAAAAGTGGGTGGGGTCCACCTTAAAGCAAGTGGGCCAGCCCAATTAGAGTGTGGGGTCCACCGTGAATCAAATGGGCTGGCCCAATAAGTAAGTGGGCCGCCCGTTTAGTTGTCGTTTATATGCCGGCATAATAGGCGCTTTAGGATTTTGCGGGCAGGCACATATGTGATTTCGCTTAATTGGGCCGTTTAAGGGATGGGAATTCGTGATTTAGATACTGAGAATATTTACGCAACATTGATTTCTGTCGGATAGCCTCACTTACCACAAGCACCAAAGAAAAAAAGTGCGCGAAAGAACTATAAAAACTAACTAAATATTACATCAGCTGCAAGGCATTGAAAAAATATTACAGAACCCAGAGAAATTGAATGGTAATTAAACCTAGCAATACAATGAAGCGATCCGGCAATCTTTTAAGTTGTCCATGCAGCACCTATATCTGAAACAAAGACATTACAAGTTAAGACAACAACAATGGAAAGGCAAAGACACTACAATATTGTTTGCCAAAGAATTTGGAACTCATCATTTCGTCGTTATAACAAGATCATTGTAATGCGCACAATAAGCAAACAAAGAGTGCATGCCGCATACCAACAGCCAATATAACAGAGCATGTTAGAATGAAATAGCAGACTTACTACTGTCGAGTCCCATGCAAACCAACATGTTCAGGGAGTACAAAATTGGCATGAACAACATAGTAGCAGGCTATAAATTTTGTAACAACGACTGAGCAAGATGAAGTTATGATGGCTACATCTACAGAGCAGGGAATGTAAACCAAAAATAGAAGTTACGATGGCAAAAGCTAAAGAGGAGGGAATGTGAACCAACATGTGCCAAGTGCAATTACTTCATTTTGGTCGTGAACTAAATAATACTCCTGAACTTATAGTGAAGGGGATGCAAATCAAGATGTTTCGGGATATAAACTTGTAATGAGCAACACATAGAGGATAGTTAATGTTGGAGCTTAGGATGGACCAGATACAGAATATAGTGGGATCACCTGTGAACTTGTATAAGAGGGAATGCAAACCAATATGTTCAGCTTTCCATATGTGAGCGTCATGCCAAGTCAGAGAAACAAGTCAATAATGCAGCTTTTGAAGAACAAGATGGCACGCAAAATTATTATCTAGTAGTATGACAAGTTTATTTGTACTACAGGCTAGATAGCAGAGTGATAGCATGCCAAACTAAGTCCTTACTTTGTTAGCTTACAATGAACTAGATACAAAACAATGGCATCACCTGTAGTACAGGGAATGCAAGCCAACATGTTCATGGAGTAAAAAATTGGCACAAACAACATAGTAGCAGGCCATAATTTTTGTAACAACGACTGAGCAAGATAAAGTTATGATGGCTAGATCTACAGAGCAGGGAATGTAAACCAAATATAGAAGTTACGATGCCAAAAGCTATAGAGCAGGGAATGCGAACCAACATGTGCAATTACTTAAAATTGGCCATGAACTAAATAATAGCAGGATGTTACTATAATACCTATAATTTTTGTAACAACGACTGAGCAAGATAGAAGTTATGATGGCTACATCTACAGAGCAGGGAATGCAAACCAAAATGTTCAATCGCTTAAAGTTAGCAATGAACTAGAAAATAGCAAGGTGTTACGGTCATAGCTAGGAATGAACTAAAAGAGCTTCAGACAAACAAGCATCTGAACCCAGAACATGGCGCTAAAACAAGGGACTTACATTAGGAGAAGCACTCTGTGGGAGTCACAGCAGATCTTCCTGGGGTTGATAGATCCGGTGATGAAGTACGCTACATGTGCTCCTTGGGGTTGGAGAGACGGCCATTAAACTTCATGGTTACTCATCTCATCTGCAAAGACGTAACGGCGCGTCGTTAGCACAAACAGGTTCCCCCAAGATTAAACAAGAACTTGCAGGCAAGCAATAGAAAAGCGACAGTAGAAGAGTTTAGATCATGCACGGCGCCGGTGAAGCAGATCCGGTTAATGCACAGCGGTGTCGGTGAGCTAGATCCGATGCGGTGGACGACGGATCCGGCGAAGCGGCTCCGGTGGGGTGGACGATACCGCAGCTGAAGCGACTGCGGTAGACTGCTGGATGAGTATATGGTTTCGAGGTTCGGCGGGGATGATCCGGTCCGGTTGATGACGGCGTCGATGAAGCGGCTCCGGCAGACAGCCGGATGACGAGGATCGCGAGGCCTCGGGTAGGCCAGGGAAGTCCGGCGGGGATGTTCCGGTGCGGTGGTCGTGGAGGTGGAGAGAGAGGGACTTGGGAAGTTCCGGTGGGTGGTCTCAGAGGAGAGAGTGAGGGAAATGAATTTTTTTTCGGGGAGTTTCGGAGCTAGGGAGGTGGTGATCGAAAAAAATGACGGGTAGACCCCCCACCAACCGACTTATGCATGGACATTGTTGTCATCTTTACGAGGGTAGAATGGGAAGTTAGAGGCGTGTGAAATATTTGTATTTTTCGGGCGGGAAGTTTTGCCGCTGGAATGAGATTTCGAATTTGGCTACAGTCCAAGTAATACAAAAATATGAGACCGTACTAGTACGGCCAAGTGTCACATCAAGTCATCATCACGTTGAAAATCGGTTACCACGATCATAATCATGATATATCTTGAAAATCAATTTTGAAAAGCCCTTCTGAAATATTTCGGGATTGGTACTAGGAGATTTTGCAGCTTGACTAAGAATTGATTTTGAATAAGGCTATGGTCTAAGTAATTTTTTTTCTTCGAAAAGGGGATATGACCCCAGCCTCTGCATCGTGGTGATGCACACGGCCTTTATTAATAATCCAGTCGCAACAAAAGTATGTTTTTTTTTGCAAGGAGCAACAAAAGTATGTTGTACAGATGGTCCAAGTAATATACTCGTGATTGTAATATAAGGCCAGGGGTAGACCGGAACCATATCCTCTAACGTAGAGATGACAAGTCAGGTAAGCACAGTGCTTAAGTAGTGCAAAACGTAGAAGAAAAATCAGGAAAATGTAACAAATACTGTACGTATTTACTGTAGCAATCACTGTATATTTTTACTGTATAAAAAATCGTATAAATATTAAAAAAGATAGTCATAATTTTGATTGTTACTAATTATCGTAAATGCATATGGCTTACATATATTATGGAAGTTAATTTAGATCAAATTAGACTTAATCATGTAGATGTGGAGAAGGAAAATTAGAGAGGTGTAGCTTACCCGACTTGTCTGTTGCACGTTAGAGGATCTACTTCCGGGGTAGACCATGCTACTTAGACTACTCATAGTGGGAGTAACTAAGGAGTATTAACATAGAGCTGGTTGTGGTAACTAGCTATGTTACCATAACACTTTTCAAGATAGAATGAGTCTACATACTAACTAAAACAATCATGCATGATAGTACTACATCTAAGTTACTATGCATTATGAAGGTAGTAACATAGAGTAGTGTCATATGCATGCGGAAATTCAATTTGGCTCCCGGGTGCATATGCTCCCTCTACCAAAAAAATCATATTTTAAAATGTCGAAAAAAATTAGCAAAAAATTTACATGTACATATTCATAATATATGTTCGTTCGTCAAGTTTCACGAAAAACCAATATTTTTTGTGGTCTATGTAAAAAAGAGAAAACTTATCTTGTGAAAAGCATTATTTTTAGTACTGTGTTTTATCTTTTTACACACGTCACATGACAAGTCGCAACTTTGTAAGGGCGTAGCACGAGAAGATGTACATGCGAATTTTTTGTTTCATTTTTTTGAAATTCAAAATATGTGTAAGATGCATTTCAAAATGGAGGGAGCATATGCTCCTATGTTTCAAAACACCACTCCCGCATGCGCATGACACTACTATACGGTCACATCAAGTCATAATCACAACCAAAATCAGTTCCCATGTACTATCTCCTAAAAAAACTTAAATTTAAAAACGCGTAGCGAATATTTTGGATTTTATTGGCGGGAGATTGTAGCGCTTGACAGATATTTTCAATTTAGCTGGCGCTAAAAAAATACTGTACTAGAAAAATTGGTAGCTTACTGTAGTACTGCCTCCTTTCAGGGATACAAGGACAAGGACCCATCAACTAAAATAATGTATGAAAATGGTCACCAATGGGCCAACTAATAGTTATACTTTTCCCATGCAGCGCAATATAAAAAATACTACAAATCAGATTAAACCTTGATTAAATATTGGTGCATCCAATCCATTCAGTTTTCATTTAATCCACATCACCAAGGAAACAACCACCAGGTACATAACAAGTGCAGATAGAAGCACCAACAAAATAGTTCAGCATCACAAACCCTTTCACACAACCAAGGGACACCTTTGACTGTCAGTGTTCACTGTGGTATTCAGCATCTCCCACACTTTCTCAGGATGTTGCCCAGGTGGGCTTGACTTGCTTCTAATCCTGCAGTTATACGGTGGATGACTACTCTTTGTGCAGCCACTATTGCTCGTTCCTCTTTGAGTAGTTCCTCGAGAACATAAAAAGACAATGACTTGGACCTCAACCTGCGCTTGGGCTTTGACTTGGACTTGGACCTCGACAAATTAGTTGTGAACCCAGCATTACGCAGGAATGTGTTGTTGGCTATACCATGACATTGTAGTACCTTGGAAAATGAATTCAGACATTCTTCCTGGGTTTTTTCTATACCATCTTTCTTTGGTTTTGCCAGCTCCACTTTCATGTCAGACTGAGGAGTTTTCAGTTGTTACACATGTGTAAGAGAAGAGATTATAATGTGAAGACATGTGTATGAACTACCTCTAATAATCCTACAAACTGGCATGGCTGATTACCGCATATACATTTTAGTAAGAGCATGTTACATCATATTGACATGTCTTCTATTGCTAACACGTAATAGCAGGACTATAAAAATATGCATGGATCCATGTGTAGAATTGATACGTCTCCAACGTATCGATAATTTCTTATGTTCCATGCCTCATTATTGATGATATCTACATGTTTTATGCACACTTTATGTCATATTCGTGCATTTTCTGGAACTAACCTATTAACAAGATGCCGAAGTGCCTTCCTGCTGTTTTTGGTTTCAGAAATCCTAGTAACGAAATATTCTCGGAATTGGACGAAATCAACGCCTGTGTTCCTATTTTGCCGGAAGCATCCGAACACCCGAGAGCCGGCGAGGGGGCCCTGTGGCCCCAGATGATAGGGTGGCGCGGCGGGCTGGGCCTGCGCCACCCTATGGTGTGGTCGTCCCTTCGCCCCTCCGACGCTGCCCTTTCGCCTAAAAAGCCCCTGCATCGAAAACCCTTACGGAGGAAGCCACGGACGCGAAACCTTCCAGAGCCGCCATCGCGAAGCCAAGATGGGGGACAGAGTCTGTTCCGGCACCCCGGAGCGGGGAAGTGCCCCGGAAGGCTTCTCCATCGACACCGCTGCCATCTCCACCGCCATCTTCATCACCGCTGCTGCTCCCATGAGGAGGGAGTAGTTCTCCATCGAGGCTCGGGGCTGTACCGGTAGCTATGTGGTTCATCTCTCTCCTATGTACTTCAATACAATAATCTCATGAGCTGCCTTACATGATTGAGATTCATATGATGATGCTTGTAATCTAGATGTCATTATGCTAGTCAAGTGAGTTTTACTTATGTGATCTCCGGAGACTCCTTGTCCCACGTGTGTAAAGGTGACAGTGTGTGCACCGTGTGGGTCTCTTAGGCTATATTTCACAGAATACTTATTCACTGTTGAATGGCATAGTGAGGTGCTTATTTATATCTCTTTATGATTGCAATGTGTTTGTATCACAATTTATCTATGTGCTACTCTAGCAATGTTATTAAAGTAGTTCTATTCCTCCTGCACGTGTGTAAAGGTGACAGTGTGTGCACCGTGTTAGTACTTGGTTTATGCTATGATCATGATCTCTTGTAGATTGCGAAGTTAACTATTGCTATGATAATATTGATGTGATCTATTCCTCCTACATATGCATGAAGGTGACAGTGTGCATGCTATGTTAGTACTTGGTTTAGTCTTTTGATCTATCTTACACTATAAGGTTACTAAAATATGAACATAATTGTGGAGCTTGTTAACTCCGGCATTGAGGGTTCGTGTAATCCTACGCAATGTTCATCATCCAACAAGAGTGTAGAGTATGCATTTATCTATTCTGTTATGTGATCAATGTTGAGAGTGTCCACTAGTGAAAGTGTAATCCCTAGGCCTTGTTCCTAAATACTGCTATCGCTGCTTGTTCGTTTTTGCGTTACTACTGCTGCGTTACTACGCATGTTTACTTCCCGCAATATTACTACCATCCACTGCACGCCAGCAAGCACTTTTCTGGCGCCACTACTGTTCATACTTATTTATACCACTGTATTTCACTATCTCTTCGCCGAACTAGTGCACCTATTTGGTGTGTTGGGGACACAAGAGACTTCTTGCTTTGTGGTTGCAGGGTTGCATGAGAGGGATATCTTTGACCTCTTCCTCCCTGAGTTCGATAAACCTTGGGTGATCCACTTAAGGAAACTTGCTGTTCTACAAACCTCTTCTCTTGGAACCCAATACAGGACTATAAAAATATGCATGGATCCATGTGTAGAATTCGTAATGTGCATGATATTGCTGAGAAGTATATAAGTGAATTGTACTAGCCCTTTCCACCAGTTCGGACATTTGGTTGTGTTGGCTAGTGCATGAAGCTTGACAAATATGACAAGATATTTCTGCATACAATTGAAAACCATAACTGACATTAGTAGAGAATACTTACAATAACACTCTGTGCAAAATGTCCAGTCAAACCATTTCTGCTCGTCTGGCACACCTTGAATTGCTCAAGTAGACTCATCTCTCTGTCTGTACTCTCACAGTATGCTTGCCTTGCCTTCTGATATTTTCGCAAGAGAAAATATAAATTAGTTTCACAACCACGTCACATGCCGACATGCGACAATTGAAAGTTTTCAAAAAAAATATAAATAAAACAGAGACATCAATTTACGATGTATATTGTGCATCTATAAATTCTAAATGATTTACTAATTTAAATATAGTTGTACAGATAACATTCCTTACCATACAGTAGAGGTGTCCAATCAAGCTACGAGATCCTGTACGCTGTTGTAAACGTACATTATTACGAGCACGCATGTTACTTCGAGCGATGAACTACAAATGAAGACTTGTGAGACACATGCTTAAAAAGGAATCAGTAATGTGATCTTGTCTCACTGTCTTCACAGAACATACCAAATTCTTTTGAGCAGACCAATACTCAACAAGATCACACCATTGATCATCAGTCATCTGTAGTATAGGAGAGGTTGTTGGAATATCGCTAGGAGTCCTCCCAGCAAAGTATCTCATCTTTAGCCTATGGCGCTCCTGGCGCAACGCTGAAGAGAATATGCTCCTGATAACAGTGATTACATTCTTCATGTCATCATCAAACTCAAGACATGTCTGTTTACAACAATGGGAACCGTTCATGTGTTAGATAGCTAGCCAACAGAAAGCTAGAGGGAATGTGAACGAGCAACATGGTATTGTTTACGAAAATGACTTACATGTAACATGTGCAGTAAACCTTCAAAATGGGAAGGGGTGTTTACGTGTTGTTTCCATGATGGAAAGATAGGAATTTGAGTCCTGACAAAAACGCCTGTGATCGATGCTATATTAGATGATTCTTGTGGATCCAGTGGCCTTCTGATACCTGCTATAACTGATGTGATGGGAAATCTTGTTCCCATTCGGGCAATCTTATTTTTAAGTGATTTCAAAGTCGTTGGCCCCCTTCGTTTTCTTGGTCGTGGTGGAACTGCAAATTTAAGCATTACATCAAGCTATCAAGGTATTTATGTAACGGAGCATGTAAGGGAACACGTACCTAATTCGGCCCCACCATCATCTTTAAGGAAGAAGTTGTCTCTGGCAGGACTAAATGTCAGCGGGCGATCGTGATTAGTTAGGTGTTGAGAACCTGCTGTTGAAACTGGGTCTGCTGTGAATTGTTCTTGGGTAACTGGATTGGCAACAGGTGGCTGGGGAACATGTGGTTTGGTATTTGCTCCGTCTACAGCTTTTAGACCAACCGATGTGGGGTTAGGTCGAAGCTTTTTATGTTGGTGTTTCGCATTACAATATTTTTTTGCCTGGTCATCATTTTCAACTAGATTAGAGTGACTCTGAGTCTGAGACCTTGTTTTTACTCTGTTCACTGCATTTGTTTGTGATCTGACATGACCAGCTTGAACCCTTTTTATTTTTAGGTGAGCTGTCAGATATTGATCTTCCTGTTGAACTATGTTCTTCACCTTGTTGGTATTTGAAACGTCCTTACGTGAAGTCCCTGATGCCTGCCAGAGATAAACGGTACTTCAATCAACAAAATCATATACATGCTTGATACGATTATGGAACATAAGAACAGCAAGCCAAGACATGATGAAACATATGTTATTATTATGTGTTAACTGAGCAGATGATAATGCTATAACTTGGGCTGGGTTGGACAGATACATCACAGTTATTGAAGATGCAACAATAATGCCAATGAAAAGAGCGAGCAATCACCTTGGGGGGTGGAGTAGGGTGCTTGACAAGGGCATCCTCTTTACTCAGGTCTCCCTCAGACTCTTGTTCAGTAGGATCAAGTTCTGAATAAGAAAATTGATTGTTATCGATGGAGACAGGAGAGGTGTTTGATTGTTCACTGGTGATGCCTATATTTTCTCTCCGGCCCTCTTTGTACTCTACTACAGTATCTTTAGCATGCATTAGAAAAAAATGCTAACGAGATTTATCATGGAACTTTGAGTAGAGCAGTAGAAGGGCAAATTAGTAGTAGCAAGTAGATGATAGCTCAAAAAGGAATAAAGCGTAGATCAAAAATAAATGATTTCCCTGTGCATGCCAATTGATGATTACAAGATTTATAAACATGCAGTTTAATAATGTCGACTAATCACTCTGCAGGCTTGACTTCTACTACAGTCATACCAGATAGCACCAAACAGATTGTAGGAAAAGTAAACTTGAAACCCCTAAGGCCTTGTTTGGTACTAGTGTTTTAGTGGGGATTAGTGGGGATAATACTCTAGAGTATTGGGTGACAGCAGAATTCACCCAATACCCACAAAACCCCATCCCCAATCCACTAGGTAGGGGTAGAGTATTGGGGATTGAAAAAATACACTAAATTTTGCGGAAAAGTAGGGATAAGTGGGGATTAAACTCGCTCATACTCTAGCACCAAACATGCATTGGGGATAAGTGGGGATTTAAAGTTTGGAGCGGATTATCCCTGCTAATCCCAGTAAAACTCTAGTACCAAACAAGCCCTAAAACAGATCGCACGAAACTGATGTTCGGAAATGAAATGCATAACGGAAGCGGCTAAACACCAACCTTCGCATGGGGAGTGGACGGCTTTACGCTTTGGTTTCGCGCGGTGGACCGGTTGGGCGCGGGGTCTACCCATTTCACCGTGCGGTAGACCAGGGAGTCGGGAAGCAGATCCGACGCAGCGGCGGAGGTGGACGGCGTCCCTGAGCAGGATCCGGCGCGGTGGGCGTCGGCTACGGTGGAGCACAAATGGTGCGGTGTGCGCCTTCGTCGGGGAAGCGGCTCCGGCTTGCTTGACAACGTCTTCTCGGACACTACAGCGTCTGGTCAGGAGGCTGTGGTGGCGAGGTGGGACGGTGGTGCACTGCCGTCGTCGGGCGAGATGCTCCGATTCGGTGGGTGACGCGTGAGAGATGTGGGATTCGGCGCCTGTGCCGGTGGTATGTTTTAATGGCTGGGGTGAGATTGGCCTTGGCCCGAATAAGAGAAGAACCGCTGGGGACGTTTTTGATGAAAGGATAAGATGGGAAATTCGAACATTTGAAAATTGGAGGCGGCAACCCGAGCTATTTTCGCCGCTGTTTTGGCGCTTCGTTGAAATGGTTTGGTGGATGCGCGAAAAAAAATGGACGCGGTCCGACCCCATCAAGGTCTCATTTGTAAGCATGGGCGGTACGGCAGCCATCCTACCTTGATTTTTAGTGAATATCCATTCATATATATGTGTTTTTTTCTGAACATTTGAGTACTTAAAACGGACTTCATATGACAAAGTTGCGCCTATTTTAGTGAACACTGCGTGGAGCCGATTTCGAAAACAAAACATGGACTAGGTACCAAAAAACATATATAGACTCGTTCTCCGCATTAAAAAGATTGATGTATCATGGATCTTAGTATATGTAAAATAACCTTGAGCTATTCATTATCATACGCGTAGAATTGAAGACTTCAGATATTTCTTTATATTTGAAAGAAACGCCATGTTTCATCCGACAACATTTATCATCTCATTGAGTTGGCGCTGATTTTATATGTGGTGACGAAAACAACTGAGGCTCCTTTGATTTATAGGATTTAGATCCTACGGGAATTATTCTACACTATTGGTTATATTCATAGGGAACATATCCCATATGAATCTTGTACTACAAATCCTATATGAACAAAACATTAGGTCATCCCTCATGGAAAAATCCCTTTGGTACAATCAAAGAAACTCATATTCCCATAGGATTCAAATAGACAAGATGTACATACGTTTTTCCTATCCTATGACTTAAAGGACTCCTGAAATGGCTCGACAACAAAGATCATAAATTCCGAGTTGTGCATCGAGCAAAAGATATTGAAAAAATTCTTGATCGATCGAATTACAAAATGATTTTCAAAAGAACTAAAGTTTTGCCATTGATCACATAATTGGTATGTATATAGGTTCTACTTATAATAAAATATGTTTTGGTTTATTGGGATTGCGTTAGAATTACATGCATCACAATGTCTCGGGACTATTTCGGTATTTACCTCTTCTTTTAGAGTTCGCCCTATCTAAGATTATTTCCGACATTCGCCAATGTTTGCAAGGAATGGCATGCAGTCGATTCCCACCCTGTTTCAGAAAAAATGAAGAAAAAAAAGTGAACTTGTGGCTATAAAATGATAAGCTTGAATTTTGATATGTTTTTTTTAAAAAAAACTAGCTTCAAAATATGGCCTACCATTTTATATAAAAAACCATGGGTCTTAACGAAAATGCCCAAGGTAAAATGTGCATTACCATTTTGGGGAAAGGTGCAATAAGATTTCATTTTATTGTGGGAAACAAATTGTTGTTGTTTTTTTGCCTTTTCTGAATAGCTAAAAAGGTGTCATCTTTTTTCCATACATTCCATAATGTCATAGAACATAAGCATCCGGTGTCCAGATATAGCAACAATTCAGTATAAGACAATACTAACATAGTTTCCATAAAGTACTGCTAACACATAAGAAAACAAAAGATCTAGATGATGACCCAAGAAACAACATCCTTGTATATAATAACAATCTATTGACCATATGGCGGCTTTTGCATCACCCTATCAAAATCATCTGCCTTCAAGCACGAGAGCAGAATGTCGACACGTGCTTCAACATGTTCCAAGATCCTCTTGATGATCTCATGGATATCTGCATCAGCCGAATAGGAATCAAAGTTGTCAGCCACTAGCTTCTGATGAAAAAGAAACATCAGTGTTGAAGGCGTCGATCTTAGGAGTCCCCACATTTCATTACTTGCAAGACCAAGATGATCAAATTCCCTTTACTTCATAAGAATGTCTGGATCGCTGACACGATCGAAATCTTTGCTAGTACCCTCCTTTGGCCGAATTCAAATTTGCATCAGATCTTGGTGCCCATGCCTTTGGTACATGCGGGTAATTTTTTGCCAATATGTCGTGCATTGCACATAGCGTCCTACTGTACAGGGGTACTTCTACATATCTTCTTCCAAATATAATTTAATTTATTTCGGGTTGGATTCAATTTGTTTCAAAATTGTCTGATATACCATTTGTATTGGTAGGAGATGCAGCTTTGAATTTTAATCATTGTTTCTAGGTGCCACACTTGCAGGGTACAGTCAAGGATTTTATCCAATGTTTCATGTCTTGACAAATCCTTTTCGTAATGGAAGTTGAGACCCCCAGCCTCTGCATCAAAATGATGCACATGGAATTTTTTAGTATGGTATTCAACAAAATATGATAAGATGCAAAAATCAAACCTTGGACAAATATGACACATGCTCACTTGGGTAGAAAGCCAATCAAACTGATACAAATTACATTGCAGAGTCCTTGCATGTTAAACTATATATTGCCAAACACCACATATATTAAGGGATACATATTAATTTCGATACTACTACTTTTATGATAGAAGATTTGTAACTACAAACGTTGTGGGTTGTGGCTGCCCTCCTCAATCTACTCACTTGTCTCATCGGCAACCGTCTCCACCTCTCTACATGCACATATGGGTACAACTTCTTCACACCCGAAGAAGATTACTTGTTTCCTGTCATGCTCCGCCACTTGTAGTAGGTGTGCTCCTTTTTCAGAGATGAATTCTCTTTTAGGATGGAGATGTTCTCCTTTTTCAGAGATGAGTTCTCTTTTAGGATGGAGATGTTCTCCTTCGTTAGAGACCCGTTCTGATTTACCATGGAGAGGTTCTCCTTCGATAGAGATGAGTTCTCCTTTGATAGAGATGAGTGCTCATTCAAGAGTACGGCATACTCATTCCATAGCTTCATAGCACGGTTTACCAGATGTGCGTTCACATCTCGGAGCTTGGACGCATGGTCAATCAACTCGCGCGACTCATCCAGGAGCGACCGCCGGATTACTTGCAGAGACGCTTCATGTTGTCGTCCTTCATTAGATGGTAGATTCACAGAGCGACCCTGTGTGACACATGATATTATACTAATAAAGTGCAAGAGTGTAACTTCAATAGTAAAAATATAGTACTCCGAAAGTTTGCAGGACTTAAACTTCAATACTCATAGTAATATGTACAAGACTAACTTCAATAGTAATTGTAATATGTATAAATTTCAATTGCAATACTGTAGTAATATGAGTACTCCGGAGCTTGGAGTAATAAAGTTTCAAACTAAGAACGAAACATGAACTAATAAAGTTTGCCCTATGCATCAATCGATGGAGAGGCTGGATCTCAAGTTCGAAAGGGGGAAAAAGACTGCAGTGAAGTTTCAAGTTTGCATTGAAGTTCGAAAGTGGTAATGCAGCTAGTATTAGTGCAGTAGAAATCCCTTGTGCCTTGTTTGGTTGACGTGTTTTCACATGGTTCAGTGAGTAATATCTGGGTCTTTCTTAATAAGAACACATTTTATCTGTTTGGCAGAAGAGTATTGGACAGGATCAGAGTCGCGGGGATCCTCAGGAAACACTTCCGCGCACGTCGGGTGGACGTGGAACCGCAACACCTCTATGCTCTCGCGTTTCTGGTCGTTCCACATACGTGCTCCGATTGCTGCTTCTCCTTCCAGGCATCCACCCCGTTCTAGCATGGATCAGGCTGAGGGATTGATTCCAATGCAAAATTACAAGTCCTGAGGCCTGCTGGCATGGATTACGTGAATAGAAATTGGACGCTTCACTAATAAGGCCCGAGGAACCCCTAAAAAAAAACTAATAATGCCCCAGGACAGGCTATCTCTCAGGTTGTCCTGATCTGCCGCAAATACTCACGCCAAAACATGGTGAATGAAGTATTTTGCATCAAATCCCCTCCGAATAATACTCAGTAGGGGGCTAACTAGTTTTAAACCAATGATTAAACTACATTAACCACTGACCTCGAAGCTCTCCTCCTTGGAGAGGACCGACTCCCCGGCGACGGCGAGGTTGTCTTGCAGCTGCAGCAGGACTGTCACGTCTGAGCCCACGGAGAGGTCGTTGATCCGCTGCCGCTTGGTGGGCACATCAGACTCAACGGCGAGGCCGCCATGCGCCTGCTGCAGCAGCTGTAGGGGGGCGTGCGAGTTGGCGGCGAGGTCCTGTAGTTGCTGCTGGGGGATTACGACGGTGGGCCGCACACCTAACAGGCCCCCTTGTCCACTCGTGGGATTCATCGCCGGAAGATGGGGGTGCAGGGAGGCGCTAATACAGAGGTTGTGGATGGTACAGCCGCCGACGAGCACTGTACAGGTTGGGGCTATAGGATTTTGAAGATGAATGGGGAGAGGCGGCAGGGGCCTATAAATCGAGAGGAGTGAGGTAGCGAGAAGTGAAGTGAATGGGGAGAGGCGGCAGGGGCCTATAAATCGAGAGGGCTATAGGTTGGGACATGATTTTTTCGCAATATTTAAATTTAGATTTAAGCCGCATGTCACCAGGTGACATGCGAAAGGTGCATGTCACCTGATCTCTATCCGTGAAGGACACAGGTCACTCGCAACACTGTCCATGGTGTACTGTAGGGACGCGAAACAGTATTGTTCACTGTTCGTAGTGTTTTTCATTTTTCTGATTTTTTTGAATTTTATGCCCATTTGAATCTTTTGGTCAAATCCTAGGTTTGACAAAGATTTAAACAAGTTTAAAATATATGAAAAGGTAAGCATGGATCCTTCTTAGTCACTCTAAAATGAAGCTTTTGGGATGTTCTTGAAATTTCCATGCTTGACTTCATAAGACAGAGTTTAGGGTTAGGGGTAGATATATACATGATTTGTTTGGTTTGAATATGTCTAGACCTTGTTTATCAACTTTAATTCTTACTATATGACATAAGAAAACTATTTGCTTTGGTTTTTCATTTTTCTGATTTTTTTGAATTTTGATGCCCATTTGAATCTTGTCAAATCCTAGGTTTGACCAAGATAATTTAAACAAGTTTAAAACATGGAAATGAAAAGGGAAGCATGTATCCTTCTTAGTCACTCTAAAATGAAGTTTTTGGGAGGTTTTTGAAATTTCCATGTCTGAAACCCAAAACCACTTCTCTTCATGCTTGACTTCATAAGACAGAGTTTAGGGGTTAGGGGGTAGATACATGGTTTGTCTAGTTTGAAACTTTGAATATGTCTAGACCTTGTTTATCAACTTGAATATGCTTACTATATGACATAAGAAGACTATACTTTGGTTTTTCATTTTTCTGATTTTTTTAATTTTCTGCGCATTTGAATCTTGGTCAAATCCTAAATTTGACCAAGATTTAGACAAGTTTAACACGTGAAAACGAATAAGTAAGCCTGGATCCTTCTTAGTCACTCTAAAATGAAGCTTTTGGGAGGTTCTTGAAATTTCCATGTTTGAAACCCAAAACCACTTCTCTTCATGATTGACTTCATAAGATCGACAGATTAGTTTAGGGTTAGGGTAGATATATACATGATTTTTCTGGTTTGAATATGTCTAGACATTGTTTATCAACTTGAATGCTTACTATATGACATAAGAAAACTATTTGCTTTTGTTTTTCATTTTTCTGATTTTTTTGAATTTTGATGCCCATTTGAATCTTGTCAAATCCTAGGTTTGACCAAGATAATTTAAACAAGTTTAAAACATGAATATGAAAAGGGAAGCATGTATACTTCTTAGTCACTCTAAAATGAAGTTTTTGGGAGGTTTTTGAAAATTCCATGTTTGAAACCCAAAACCACTTCTCTTCATGCTTGACTTCATAAGACAAAGTTTAGGGTTAGGGTATAGATACATGATTTGTATGGTTTGAATATGTTCAAACCTTGTTTATCAACTTGAATATGCTTACTATATGACATAAGAAGACTATGTACTTTGGTTTTTCATTTTTCTGATTTTTTTAATTTTCTGCGCATTTGAATCATATCTTGGTCAAATCCTAGGTTTGACCAAGATTTAGACAAGTTTAACACGTGAAAACGAATAAGTAAGCCTAGATCCTTCTTATTCACTCTAAAATGAAGCTTTTGGGAGGTTCTTGAAATTTCCATGTTTGAAACCCAAAACCACTTCTCTTCATGATTGACTGAGTTTAATTAGGGTTTTAGGGGTAGATATATACATGATTTTTCTGGTTTGAATATATATGTCTAGACCTTGTTTATCAACTTGAATGCTTACTATACATATGACATAAGAATGCTATGTGCTTTGGTTTTTCATTCTTTTGATTTTTTTCTGAATTTTTAGGGCCATTTGAATCTTGGTCAAATCCTTGGTTTGACCAAGATTTAAACAAGTTTAAAACATGAAAATGAAAAGGGAAGTCTGTATCCTTCTTAGTCACTCTAAAATGAAGCTTTTGGGATGTTCTTGAAATTTCAATGTTTGAAACCCAAAACGACTTCCCTTCATGCTAGACTTCATAAGATCGACAGGGGGTAGATACATGATTTGTCTGGTTTGGATATATCTAGACCTTGTTTATCAACTTGATTGCTTACGATATGACATAAGAAGACTATGTGATTTGGTTTTCCATTTTTCTGATTTTTTTTAATTTTGTGCCCACCCATTTGTATCTTCGTCAAATCCTAGGTTTGACCAAGATAATTAAAACAAGTTTAAAACATGAAAATGAAAAGGGAAGCATGTATCCTTCTTAGGCACTCTAAAATGAAGCTTTTGGGAGGTTTTTGAAATTTCCATGTTTGAAACCCAAAACCACATCTCTTCACATGCTTGACTTCATAAGACAGAGTTTAGGGGTTAGGGGTATAGATACATGATTTGTCTGGTTTGAATATGTCTAGACATTGTTTATCAACTTTAATGCTTACTATATGACATAAGAAAAATAATGTCATGTAAATGAGTTAACTTGGATTTCCTACCCTTGAATCCATAGGAAACTTTGTTCTAATGCACTATAATAATCAACCGAGTTTTTACACCAACAGTTCTGTCACTTACGTGTGGTGCCCACGCGTGAGGTCCCACACTTCAGTGAGCACAAGTCACGTGCAATAGGTACGCAAACTCCCAGCCATCTTCTTTGTCAAGAGAAGACGCATCAGGATGCGTATTGGAAGTCTGTGGGTCCTTCTGGATCCTTCGGTTGTCCCTCTCACAAAAAAACAAATCTCTCTCATTCTCGGCCTCGCTCGACTCGCTCACGCTCGCACCTCCTGCTCACCGACAAACCCGCACAAAAGTCAACATCATCACCCGAAAAAGGGGAGACACCATAATGCTCTCCCTTCTTCTCTCCTTCCGAGTGATCCCTCTTCCTCCGAGTTTCACTCGACGGGCAAACACACATGTGCTGCATAGTAATAATAAAAGGGTAGAAAAATCAACATACGAATCTATAATTAAATAGGTTAAACTAGGGTTTTGCCCAGTACTACAGATCAAGGTTCAAACCTTGTTTATCAACTTGAATATGCTTACTATATGACATAAGAAGACTATGTACTTTGGTTTTTCATTTTTCTGATTTTTTTAATTTTCTGCGCATTTGAATCTTGGTCAAATCGTAGGTTTGACCAAGATTTAGACAAGTTTAACACGTGAAAACGAATAAGTAAGCCTGGATCCTTCTTAGTCACTCTAAAATGAAGCTTTTGGGATGTTCTTGAAATTTCCATGTTTGAAACCCAAAACGACCTCTCTTCATGCTAGACTTCATAAGATCGACCGAGTTTAGGGTTAGGGGTAGATACATGATTTGTATGGTTTGAATATGTCCAAACCTTGTTAATTTATCAACTTGAATGCTTACTATATGACATAAGAAGACTATATGCTTTTGTTTTTCATTTTTCTTTTTTTTTATGCCCATATATTTGAATCTTGGTCAAATCCTAGGTTTGACAAAGATTTAAACAAGTTTAAATTATGAAAATGAAAAGGTAAGCATGGATCCTTATTAGTCACTCTAAAATAAATCTTTTGGGAGGTTCTTGAAATTTCCATGTTTAAACCCAAAACCACTTCTCTTCATGATTGACTTCATAAGACAGAGTTTAGGGTTTTAGGGGTAGATATATACATGATTTTTCTGGTTTGAATATGTCCAGACCTGGTTTATCAACCTGAAGGCTTACTTTACATATGACATAAGAATGCTATGTGCTTTGGTTTTTCATTCTCTTTTGATTTTTTTTCTAAATTTTTAGGCCCATTTGAATCTTGGTCAAATCTTTGGTTTGACAAGGATTTAAACAAGTTTAAAACATGAAAATGAAAAGGGAAGTCTGTATCCTTCTTAGTCACTCTAAAATGTAAGCTTTTGGGATGTTCTTGAATTTCCATGTTTGAAACCGAAAATGACTTCCCTTCATGCTAGACTTCATAAGATCGACAGGGGTAGATACATGATTTGTCTGGTTTGGATATATCTAGACTTTGTTTATCAACTTGAATGCTTACGATATGACGTAAGAAGACAATGTGATTTGGTTTTTCATTTTTCTGATTTATTGAATATTGTGCCCACCCATTTGTATCTTCATGAAATCCTAGGTTTGACCAAGATAATTTAAACGAGTTTAAAACATGAAAATGAAAAGGGAAGCATGTAACCTTCTCAGTCACTCTAAAATGAAGTTTTTGGGAGGTTTTTGAAATTTCCATGTTTGAAACCCAAAACCACTTCTCTTCATGCTTGACTTCATAAGACAAAGTTTAGGGTTATTAGGGGTATAGATACATGATTTGTATGGTTTGAATATGTCCAAACCTTGTTTATCAACTTGAATATGCTTACTATATATGACATAAGAAGACTATGTACTTTGGTTTTTCATTTTTCTGATTTTTTTAATTTTCTGCGCATTTGAATCATATCTTGTCAAATCCTAGGTTTGATCACCAACTAGATTTAAACAAGTTTAAAACATGAAAATGAAAAAGGAAGCATGTAACCTTCTCGTCACTCTAAAATGAAGTTTTTGGGAGGTTTTTGAAATTTCCATTTTTGGGTAGATATATACATGATTTTTCTGGTTTGAATATATATGTCTAGACCTTGTTTATCAACTTGAATGCTTACTATACATATGACATAAGAATGCTATGTGCTTTGGTTTTTCATTCTTTTGATTTTTTCCTGAATTTTTAGGGCCATTTGAATCTTGGTCAAATCCTTGGTTTGACCTAGATTTAAACAAGTTTAAAACATGAAAATGAAAAGGGAAGTCCGTATCCTTCTTAGTCACTCTAAAATGAAGCTTTTGGGATGTTCTTGAAATTTCAATGTTTGAAACCCAAAACGACTTCCCTTCATGCTAGACTTCATAAGATCGACAGGGGGTAGATACATGATTTGTCTGGTTTGGATATATCTAGACCTTGTTTATCAACTTGATTGCTTACGATATGACATAAGAAGACTATGTGATTTGGTTTTCCATTTTTCTGATTTTTTTTAATTTTGTGCCCACCCATTTGTATCTTCGTCAAATCCTAGGTTTGACCAAGATAATTAAAAAAGTTTAAAACATGAAAATGAAAAGGGAAGCATGTATCCTTCTTAGGCACTCTAAAATGAAGCTTTTGGGAGGTTTTTGAAATTTCCATGTTTGAAACCCAAAACCACATCTCTTCACATGCTTGACTTCATAAGACGGAGTTTAGGGGTTAGGGGTATAGATACATGATTTGTCTGGTTTGAATATGTCTAGACATTGTTTATCAACTTTAATGCTTACTATATGACATAAGAAAAATAATGTCATGTAAATGAGTTAACTTGGATTTCCTACCCTTGAATCCATAGGAAACTTTGTTCTAATGCACTATAATAATCAACCGAGTTTTTACACCAACAGGTCTGTCACTTACGTGTGGTGCCCACGCGTGAGGTCCCACACTTCAGTGAGCACAAGTCACGTGCAATAGGTACGCAAACTCCCAGCCATCTTCTTTGTCAAGAGAAGACGCATCAGGATGCGTATTGGAAGTTTGTGGGTCCTTCTGGATCCTTCGGTTGTCCCTCTCACAAAAAAACAAATCTCTCTCATTCTCGGCCTAGCTCAACTCGCTCGCTCGCACCTCCTGCTCACTGACAAACCCCGCACAAAAGTCAACATCATCACCCGAAAAAGGGGAGACACCATAATGCTCTCCCTTCTTCTCTCCTTCCGAGTGATCCCTCTTCCTCCGAGTTTCACTCGACGGGCAAACACACATGTGCTGCATAGTAATAATAAAAAGGTAGAAAAATCAACCTACGAATCTATAATTAAATAGGTTAAACTAGGGTTTTGCCCAGTACTACAGATCAAGGTTAAAACCTTGTTTATCAACTTGAATATGCTTACTATATGACATAAGAAGACTATGTACTTTGGTTTTTCATTTTTCTGATTTTTTTAATTTTCTGCGCATTTGAATCTTGGTCAAATCCTAGGTTTGACCAAGATTTAGACAAGTTTAACACGTGAAAACAAATAAGTAAGCCTGGATCCTTCTTAGTCACTCTAAAATGAAGCTTTTGGGATGTTCTAGAAATTTCCATGTTTGAAACCCAAAAAGACCTCTCTTCATACTAGACTTCATAAGATCGACCGAGTTTAGGGTTAGGGGTAGATACATGATTTGTATGGTTTGAATATGTCCAAACCTTGTTAATTTATCAACTTGAATGCTTACTAGATGACATAACAAGACTATATGCTTTTGTTTTTCATTTTTATGATTTTTTTTTGAATTTTATGCCCATATATTTGAATAATCTTGGTCAAATCCTAGGTTTGACAAAGATTTAAACAAGTTTAAATTATGAACATGAAAAGGTAAGCATGGATCCTTATTAGTCACTCTAAAATAAATCTTTTGGGAGGTTCTTGAAATTTCCATGTTTGAAACCCAAAACCACTTCTCTTCATGATTGACTTCATAAGATAGTTTAGGTTTTAGGGGTAGATATATACATGATTTTTCTGGTTTGAATATGTCTAGACCTGGTTTATCAACTTGAATGCTTACTATACATATGCCATAAGAATGCTATGTGCTTTGGTTTTTTATTCTCTTTTGATTTTTTTCTAAATTTTTAGGCCCATTTGAATCTTGGTCAAATCCTTGGTTTGACCAAGATTTAAACAAGTTTAAAACATGAAAATAAAAAAGGAAGTCTGTATCCTTCTTAGTCACTCTAAAATGGAAGCTTTTGGGATGTTCTTGAAATTTCCATGTTTGAAACCGAAAACGACTTCCCTTCATGCTAGACTTCATAAGATCGACAGGGGGTAGATACATGATTTGTCTGGTTTGGATATATCTAGACCTTGTTTATCAACTTGAATGCTTACGATATGACATAAGAAGACAATGTGATTTGGTTTTTCATTTTTCTGATTTTTTGAATATTGTGCCCACCCATTTGTATCTTCATCAAATCCTAGGTTTGACCAGGATTTAAACAAGTTTAAAACATGAAAATGAAAAGGTAAGCATGGATCCTTCTTAGTCACTCTAAAATGAAGCTTTTGGGATGTTCTTGAAATTTCCATGTTTGAAACCCAAAACGACTTCGATCTCTTTATGCTAGATTTCATAAGACTGAGTTTTAGGGGTTAGGGGGTAGATACATGATTTGTCTAGTTTGAATATGTTCATAGTACTCCCTCTATAGGAACTTGGAGAAAGCAACTGTTGTGCCACACAATTTTGTTGTTTTCCTATTTTTCTTTCATGAAGCTTTACGATGTGGTTCGTGTGTGGGGATCAAGCTCGTAATCTCGTTTCAATTACACAACCAACTACTCTGCTCATCCTTGCATGTAATTAACCAATATAGGAATTTGATTCCACGGAACTTTTTCAGTACATAAGTCTCCTCCTTAACTCCTCTAGTCTCTACCAAGCCGGCCGCCTCGCTACTTCCCTAGCTTCCTCCCTACAGCACACCTCGCCCCCGTACGCGAGCTAGGTCCAGCCGGAGATGGGGCACAGCCGCCCCCGCTGGAAGAATGCTCAGAGGAAGTCCGGGCAGGAGGACAAGGGTGACGCCATCCCGGATGAACTTCTCGGGCTGGTGTTCCTGCGCCTCACCTCGCCTCTGGATCTCGTCCGCGCCGCGTTCGCCTGCAGGAGCTGGCGCAAGGTCATCGCGGCGGAGGACTTCCGTGTCCTCTCCGCTCGCCACGGCGCGCCATCCTCCATAGTCGCCGGCCACTACCACATCAGCTTCTCCCATTGTCACTATCGGCCGTCTGGCTTGCTGCCCCACTTCGTTCCCTCTTCCTCGTCATGTTGGGCCGGGGTCGCCGCAAATAATCTCGCGCTCGACTTCCTCCCACGGGCGCCAAACGGCGACCTCAGTTTGGAGCTCGCCGACTCTCGGGGCGGCCTCCTACTCCTTGCGGACTTCGACCACACCGAACACGGAAAGCCTTTCGAGCAGCCTTCACGTCTCGTCGTCTGCGATCCCCTGGCAGGTCAGTACGTGACGGTCCCTCCACCCCCTGCTGTTTCGCACACAACATTCGTAAGCTTGTTCCTGGGCGCCGCCCTCCATGGCGAGGACGCTGCGGCGCGCATCAGTCTGTCAAATTACAGGGTGACGTGCCTGATCTATCATGACGGCATCTGCAAGACCTGCGTGTTCTCGCCTGGCCCTGGTGGCCACGCTTGGACCTCCTCCGGCGCCATCGTGCCTCTCCACGCCACGCACACAGGCCGGTCGGATATCCTCTTTGTGGGGTGCAACGCCCGTTTCTTCCAGTGGTACGTGTTCGGTGGGCTCGGAAACTTCATTCTTGCTCTCGACAGAGAATCCGGCGAGCTCTCACGCTTCGAGAGAGCTCGAGACGAGGACTGGCTTCACACCGTGCCGATTGAGATGCTGGGCGGGCCCTCGCGCGTGCTGAATTGGTACGTGCTAGAGCTTCCGTGGCCACCTACCTTTCGAGCTTGCTTATCCTAGGATTCTGGCTTCCTGGGTTGGATTAGTGTCGGCCATGGTGCTGTCGACACGGTCTGGAGGTTGAAGACGAAGGGCATCTCAAGGATTTTGTTGTAATTTCGTTTTTGTTCAGGTGTTTTGTACTATTTGATGTTTCTCTTAATGCCAGAGGGTTTATTTGCACTAGTCATACTTGACATAGCTGTACGTTTTGAAGATTACATTTAACTTGTTCATCATGATCCGAACTTCTAACATACTCTTAATGCCAGAGGGTTTATTTGCACTAGTCATACTTGACATAACTTCTAACTTGTTTTGAGTAATACGTAGTATGGTATACTAGAATAGGAGGAGTAACACTTTTCGCATTTGGGCCAAATATAAAGTACTACCTCCATTTCAAGGAATAAGGCGCACGCGTACTCCAAGACGTATCTTTTGGTCAGATTACCTTGACCATTGAATTGACAAGACAATACACAGAGCATTGGGGCGTGCTCGATGGTGCTAGCTGCGGCTATACAGACATGTGATAGGCATCGCGGAAGCGTCGCAAATAGAAAACAAATCATATTTTTTGGGGGAGGATGTTTTGGCTCCTGGTTGCGTATGCTCCCTTTAGTTTGAACTGCAACATCTATATATTTTGAAATGTAAAAAAATTCCAAACAAAAAATTAATCTTTTCATCTTCACATGCTAAGAGCGCATAAAGTCTTTCCATAAAAAACTAAATTGTCGTTTGGGCTATGTAAAAAAGATAAAATTTATTGCTAAAAATAAAGCTGTTTGTAATACGGAGTACTTGCTTTTGTCTTCTTACATCAACCACAAAAAATATCGGCTTTTCACGAAACTACACGAACACACATAGATTATCGAGAAGTACATGCGGATTTTTTTGTTAGAATTTTTTGAAAATTAAAAATATGTTTTTTTGGGTCGAGGTAGCATATCCGCCCAATAGCCGAATTAAATTTCCGATTTTTTTGGACTGACAATTTCATCGGGAAGAGATAGCATATCCGCCCATTCAGCATTTTTGTGGGCCTAAGATGCATGATACTACCTATGATACTAGCACTATGGCCAGCCTCAGGGACTCAAAAGACATGGATGCGTTTGAGATGCAAAAGCAAGGCATCGATTTGACCGTACGTACTTAGCGCAGGTCAGGCTGCCAGCGTACTTATTTCGGGCAGGTGAGGTACTAGAACTCAAAGTCCTCCTCAGCGTCTCTCTCTCTCTCTGTCTTTATTGAGTGTACTAGCGCGCGTTCAGGCTGGTTATAGTGCATAGTATCATATTGTAATATCATGCATATGATACTTGTCTATGATACTATTACTATAGTGGGTGGTATGATGTTTTGGCACATGGGAGCATATGCTCCCTTTATTTTGAAATACATGTTAGACACATTTTAAAATGTCAAAAAATTGAAACAAAAATTTCGCACGTACATATTCATGTGCTATGCGCTCGCAAAGTCGTTTCATGAAAAATCGACATGTCATGTGGCGTGTGTAAAAAAGACAAAATTCGGTGCTGAAACAAAGACTTGTCACAAGATAAATTTTCTCTTTTTCGCTTAGACTACAAAAAATATTGTTTTTTCGTGAAACTTGACGAATACACATATATTATGGAGATGTACATGTAAAAAATTTTGTCAAAATTTTTTAACACTTGGAAATATGTTTTTATGGTAGAGGGATCATACGCACCCGGGAGAGTTTCTGGTGGTATTATAGAGTAGTATCATAATCTTCTAAATTTATTGTTTTGTAGAATCTCAATACAAAATATGTGTACAAGATCTATTTAGCATTAGCTTTTCTCGTAACGTGCATTATGATACAATATCCAGCTATGTTACCCTAATCTTATCTCTCCTCATTAATTAGATGCCACATCAGCATTTTTGTGGGCCTAAGATGCATGATACTACCTATGATACTAGCACTATGGCCAGCCTCAGGGACTCAAAGTCAGGGAAATGTTTGAGATGCAAAGTAAGAGAATATTTACCAGTATAATTGGTTGATTAGAAGATTAAGTGGTGAAATCACAACAGATTGGAGCAGTACATGGTGGAAACCGCAAAATATCCTTCCAAATGGTGTTTTTGTGCAACATACGAAGTATGAGGTGGTGGAACTTGAGGCCAGTGACTTTACTTACTCCAAAATGCAACTTTACGTACATGAGCCATCGGATCAAGATCCGGACACGTTGATCCAGAATTTGTAGTCACATTTTAAGTTGCTCGAAAAAAATCGAAAACATTACAGTAAGATATATATCTTTCTTAAGTATTCTGGTAAAGTTTTACTTCATTTGAAAATTGAGTTTAATTTTAAGTTTAAAATTTGGATCAACCATGTGTGTTGGATCTTGATCGAATGACTCACGTACAAGTCGCCAGTGAAGTCACTGGATCTCGTTCCTTGGTGGAATCTGCGATTCCCTCGCCTATATATACTATACAAGTCGAAGACTACGACCCTCTATCCCTATCTCCTTCACATCCTCTAAATTCAATTCCCATTTAGAATCCTTGGGCATGGAGGTTCCCCCTGGTAGCTTTAGAGCTTTTCTCGATGATGCTAAATTGAGAAGACTGCTCACCTGCGGTTTGTGCTCTCAATCCGCACAACCTCCATTTTGGCGGGTTAGTACTTTCTTCACTAGGTTCATCAAGATGTATTTTAATTTGGGCTAACAGTCGTGTTAATTTCCTTGTATTAAGCAGTGTTGTTCGTGCAAGAAGGTTGCATGCGACAGCTGCGCTAGGAACCTGCCCGGTGGCGCGTGCCCGGGATGCCAGGGCGTCTTCCAAGGTGAAAGTCCTCCATCTGAAAGCATGGACTTTTCCCGTGAATGTGTTATGGAAAAGAATGTGGTGAGAAGAACGTTCATCTGCGGTTTGTGCTCTCAAATCGCACGACGTCCACTATAACGGGTTAGTACTTTCTTCACTAGGTTCCACCCAGCTGTATTTTTCTTTGGGCCAACAGTCATGTAATTTTATTAAGCAGTGCATTCGCATGGGGGAGGGACATCACATTGCATGCGGAAGCTGCTTAAGAAACCTGCCCAGTCTCGTGTGCCCGAACTGCGACGGCATCTACGAAGAGGATGAGGATTTAAGTAGATTTGCCTCCTTGTTTAAGGTGGATTGCAGCAACGATGGTTGCGACATGAGCGGCGACTTGCTCGAATACTTTCAACATGAGGCGACGTGCCCGCATGCGCCAACGAGACGGTAGGTGGTTGATCTTGCCGGTCTCGATGGAGAAGATGATCGCGCTTTGAGGCTAATCTGAGCTCGGTGGAGAAGGACCGGATGGAGTTTCCTTTTCTAGAACTAGAGTTCTTTTTGTACTTTTGGATGTCTTGTCTGTAGTTTCCTTTTACTTGGAGGGTCCTCCTAGCTTGCAGTCTGTAATCCCACCGTCATCATAATATAAAAGCAGTGTCGCCAGGTCCTTCGGGACATTTCTGTGTTCAAAAAATGTATGATTTTAGACATGTCGTCTATTTATGTGTGCGATGTTGTATCATCTATTACCGTGATTAGTTTGAACGTGTCCATGTCCTAGAACAAAACTTCGGCATGATGTACTTGTATGTTTAATTGAATTCGACCAAGTATAATGTGGAACCGGTCATTGCGAGCATATGGAGATTACGAACCGGTAATTGACAGGTGGTACATGCTCTATCTTAATCTTGTTTATCTAATGGTAATTGCGATTTATGCGGTACTGAAATAATTAGTTTTAGTTATAAACAGGGACTCTTCGGACGGGGGCTCCTTTTCAAACTAGACCGGGGAGATTTATGAAGTGCTAGAAGGGAACAAATTACTACATGAGTGTTTTCGTGAAATGGTTAAAATTTGTAGTGGCAGATTGCCGCCAATGCAATTTTTCATGTGGTTGATATGGTAGGATGGACATTTCCAAAATTTCACGAATTATTTCAGTTTGTGACCATATATTAAATTAATTTTGGGCTCATTTCCATTTAATTTGAAATTTCAACGCGAAGTACACGAAGTACAATTAAAAAAGGGGAAACTATATATACGTGATGTGCACTAAATGTGTGGTACCCCCCAAAAAATGACCAAACATATGCGTTGCATCCAAGTACGTAACACCCACATGGCAAACGAAAGCATTGAGTAGTTGTTTGTGATGTAAGTAATCTACATATATATCAAAATACCAAACATGGCACACCAAAATATTTTTTAGAAGAACTTACCAGATTTTGGCACCATGCATGTTGGAGTTTTTTTTGACAGAATCCATCTTGGAGTTCGCATGGCTCTCTTCCGAAGTGAGAGGTGAGTTGGTTAATGCTAGAACCATGGCAAACTTCCGAATGTTAGTAATTTATCATGAATTCATCATTTGTGATGAAATACCTAGGAACAATGCCAAACATGACCTACCTATGTTCTTGAGAATATTCCCTTTCACCGATTTTGGCACCATGTGTGTTTTTAAGTACGTTTGCATGCCTTCTTGATTGGTTATTAAAATACCATGTCAAACTGTCGATACATGGAAAATTCCTTTGCTACAATCAAATAAACTTCGGGCTCCTTTGATTCAAAGGAATATGGAGGGCGTAGGAATATGAAAGGTGCATGATTGGAATGTTATGCCAAGTTGAATCCTATAGGAACATGATGTGTCTTTGATTGTGGCAAAGGAACTTTTCCATGAGGTATTAGCTAATGGTTTTTTCCTATAAGATTTGCACTACAAGATTCCTATATGAATAGTTCCTATGAATCAAATGACTTGTATAGGAATTTTTCACATAAGAACCAAATCCAACATAATTCCTATGACAATCATATGAATCAAAGGAGCACGATTCCCATAGGATTCAAGTAGACATGACATCCCAATTCTATGATTTTCCTTTTCCTATACTTTCCATTTCCTATGAACCAAAGGAGGCCTAACTAGTTGGCCATACTGAAACAATTGCCAAATAAATGCCGTGCATCCTATGGCCCCCGTGAGTTTGACCTAAATTTGAAATCATGGTAAAAGGTGCTTAAAATAGGCAAATAAAAGCATGTAGTCAATTTTTTTTGGATGTACTACCTAGGGAAAATACCAAACATGCCATAATGCAAACTGTGTTTTAGAGAGTAGCCCTTCAAAAAAGTTGGCATCCACTTGTTGATTTTGCTATCGACATGACAAAATAACTGATCAGATGACCAAGTGGTAAAAATTGCAACAGATTAGACCACCACATGGTGGTGTTACCCTCCAAAACCCCCCGACGGGCGTTGGTTAAGCGAAACGAAGAGCCGGGAAGCTCCCAGGGCCGCTTAGTGGATCCTTGGCACCTCGCGTCGTCCCGCAAATCTTCCAACGTCCCGCGGTTGCTAGGGCGTGCCACCTGACCTAGACCCGATCAGGAAGGTGTTAATGCTTCGATTGTTCCTGCATGGTAGACACGTAAACATTAAATACGAGCCCTATCGGCTCTCAGGTTTCCCTGTGGATCGGCTCAAGGAGCCGATCGCCCCATGTTTCACGTTGGATTTACAATGGCATGGGGATCCTGCTTGATCAGGACAAAGCTAAAACGATCCACGATAGTTTAGGGTTTTCACCGCATAATCGGAACGTCCTACGTGCGATCGGGCCTAGCAGCTACGAGAGACGATGCAAACTACCCCTACGAGAGGCCTAAAAACCAACATAACGTTGATCCCCGGAACATCCCTCAGGGACGGTAAACAACTCCTAACGCACCACCGGATCCTCCGACCCCAACATAAGGCCTAACTATGCAGATATTAAACTAATCCTTGCGTAGCAAGGAGCAACTATAACGGATCGGATCTACTAAGTAAGAACAAGAAAGATGCTGCCCTTACGTCTAGATCGACGTAAGGGCAGCTAGGTGTCTAGGGACGACATTGCCACGCAGATATGCACGTGAAAGCACCAATGCAAGCCCTAAACACCTAAGGATAAATAGTACTGCTCGCCATCAACAAGGCTTCAGCATGAGCAGTACAAGGTTACGAATAAACGTATCTGCCTAGATCGCTAGATGCGATCTAGGCAGATGGTGCTTACCGGGAGAAACCCTCGAAAGAAGGGTGGCGATGCGCCTGATTTGTGTTGGTTGAACGATGATTGTCCTCCTTTTCCGATAACCCTAGATACATATTTATAGTCCAAGGGACTTTCTAATTGGGGCGTACCTAACCGTGCACGGGCGACTCTATCTCTTAATTCTAAATTACAACGCGATCTAATATGTTACAGATACATGGGCAACTTAGCCCAAACTCTCAGCGCAAGGCCGCTTCAAAGATGCTCCACGTGTAATCTTCTAAGCCCATCTTCACTTACGGCCCACCTCCCGATTTGGCCAAAATCGGGTGGTAACACATGCCCCCCGGTTTTGATAATGATAATTGCAAAACCATATGCTCTTCGAAGGGTCATGTCGTGGCGGAACCGTCGCTTCTTCGTGATGACGTCTTGCCTTCTCAACTTCTCTCACGATTTGACGGTTCCAGCACCACGTCCTCGAAACCGCTTAGGCAATAAACCATATATTCCCCCTTTATTCGGCCACTTCCTGTAGTTCTCTTCCTCATCCTCCTTGCACTAGCACTTCCAAGAAAACCCTCCTGCGCCACCATGTCTTCCTCTTCATCGGATCTTTCTCCGCAGTCCTCCCCCTTCCGCGCGCCGACGCCGGAGTGGAACCCGAAAGAAGCCCATGCGCCAACATCCGCCGCACCATCGAGGGACGAACCAAGCCACGACCTCTATCTGGTCGAGGACGACACCCTCGACCGACGGGGAGCGACCTCCGCTTCCTCATTAGCGGTGGAAAGCGACGACGACCATCTTCCCGACGGGGCCCCTCCTCCGAGGAGGAGAGGAGAAGGAGGAGGAGGCAGAAGCTCCTCCGACGCCGCCGGCCAAGCGCCACTGCCCTTGGCCCGGGAACCTCGCGACCGACGGATGAGGCGACGCGGCGACGAGGAGGACGAAGACAACGAGGGTCCTGCCGGTGGTCGCTACAGCAGCGACGACGAGCCGGCTGGGAGCAGCGCCGACGACGGCGATGATGACGACGACGACGAGGGCAGCAATGGCCCCTAGATAGGACCTTAGCCAGCAGTAGTAGACGGGGCAATGTATCCCCTAGGATCTCCTTTTGAGAGCAATCAGCTCTTTATGCAAGAAATCTAGTTTATCAATGAAGAATTTCCCCAACTCGATTTTGTCGATCTCCTTCATGGCCACTGTCAATTTGGCGGTGCTTAATGAGCCGATGGCAATGCATCGGACTCTCATGACAAATTCGAGGTAAATCCATCCGGACCCCCACCTCCCGGATGAGCCACAATCGTGCAAATCCCAGATCCTGGAAATGCAGATCCAACTGAACGGAATGTTGGACTTTAACGGCATCCTCGTCTTCCAGATCCTCTTTGCCTTCAGGAGGTCTTAGGACCGTCGTTGGAACAACTCCGCTACTGAAGCTAATACTTTTGTGGAACAGGCATTATTCGCCCACAACTGTCTTTGTAATGCTTCATTTCTTTGTAGCCACAACTGGTCCCCATCAACGATCGTTGCTTCCTCCATCAACTCCAGCAATTCCCTTCTGCAATAGTTCACCCTCTCTCGACGAGTTGTGATGCAGAGCAAGCCGATTTCAACCAAATCGGCTCCATAAACAAGGAAGCTTAAGGAAAGCTGCCCCCCGAGCCTCAGTCAAGGCGAGGATAAAAGTAGACCAGCCGATGGGGCCATCATTGGCTTCCCAACTGTAGTGCTGTGTTAGCTGAATTCCATAGAATCGGCTCTCCGGATCATCGATGTTTCAGAGCGAGCTGCCCCCCGAGCTACTCCAGCTTTTCATTAAAGCAAGGCAAGAACGCTTACGCTCAAGGAGCCAGCACCGGAAAGGTTTTGGAAAGATCAGCAGCTCCCTTGAATCAAGAAACCTCGATGTAGCGGCCTTTCAACCCCTCCCAGCTCCATTCCCGCGCCTTGCTGCTTTGATTGGTTCATCATCTGAGCAAACTGATGCAGCTTCTGGTGAGAATGGTCCAGCTCCAGGAGATCATTGGATGATCATCGGCTGTTCTCATGATCCCAACCTGATCCGTAGGCTTGCGCAGGCACTGCTGATCTGGTGATCTGTTCCATAAGGCCTTCGCTTGTAACCCTTATCCCTTGAGTCGACGGCCATGCGTCGGTTTTGCCCCATGAGACATCTCAAACAGGATCATGACTCTTACCAGCCAACCCAGCGGGCGGCAATCTGGTTTTGGGCATGTGTCTACAATAGAGCCCTGGGCTTGTCATTCATTGACTTGTATGCGGAAACCGATATTCTAGCGACATCGGCACCATTCCTCGACAAGTCGTGATGTGGCCAGCCGATTCCGAAACAATCGGCTTCCTATAGCGAAGGATCCTTCAGGCCCAACTGCCCCGTTCAAGCCCCGCGCCTTGCCGATCATATTGGCTCATCATCTTTGGCAGGCTGATGCAGCTCGGTGAGGACGTTTTCCTGATGCTCTCCCCCATTTTGGTCGTATCATGCCGTAGCCGATCGCTTCATCATCGACTATCCTCCTGGTCTCAGAAGAGACATGCTCCTTCGTCGGGGTCACCCTTAACCTGAACTGCATGTTTGTGCTGCTCCTGTTATTGATCAGGGTCGCGATCCCTTAAACTTACCCCACCCGATATTGCCAACACATGATCCGCTTGGAGGTTTGCTAACGGAGCCACCAACAATTCTGCTGAGGAGGGCCGCCGGCATGTTTGCCCTTCAGTAGAGCCTCGCTACTTGATGACTGCTCCATTAAGCTCCTGCGTGTAACGGTCGCATCCCTTGAGTCGATGGCCGTGCATCGGCTTTTAATTCTTAAGTCGATGTCTACGCATCGGCTGTGCTCAAATTTTTTTGGATTTTCCATTTTTTACACCTTGAGCTGCTGGGCATTTGGTATGCATCCTCAGCTTCGCACCCTCCTGTCTCATCCATCTATGTGCCCCCCGAGCCGATTCTGTCAAGTAATTGATGGTATCGGCTCTGCATCTCTGGATCAATGTGAACACAGACAAGGTATTTTGAGGATAATTTTGGCCGATTGCGGGAATCGGCCTCCTTTTCCGTTGCAAGGCTTTGGCGATGATTTGCAACTTCTCGGGTTTCCACTATAGCCACGTGGCATGTTGGAGATGAGATCCTCTACTTTTCATTTTTTGAGGGCCGATCTCGGGGATCGGCCCTGCCACGTATGTCCAATGTCTTAGACCTGCTACTCCGTTAGGCCGGTGGATAAAACCAGCCTTACCCCATTTTTCGAGGCTTCGATACGCTCACAACCCTCTAAACTGATTCCAGAGAGCGGCTCTTGGTCATCTGCTTCCCACACGCTCATGGCAGCTAATGATATTTCGATTGAGTCATCCGCCTGAACGACTTCCACCTCATCTCCATCCCACTGTATGATGCATTGGTGCATTGTAGACGGGATGCAACAGTTAGCATGAATCCAGTCCCTTCCCAATAGGACGGCGTAGTTGCTTTTGCTGTCAACGATGAAGAACGCGTAGGTATGGTCTTCCGGCCTACAGTAAGTTCTACATTCAGAACACCTTTCGCTTCTGACGCTGGCCGTTGAAGTCGCTTAATGTGATGTTGGTCTTGATCAGATCGTCGCTGGAATGTCCCAAACGACGTAGCATGGAATACGGCATTATGTTGACCGCCGCTCCGGTATCAACCAACATCTTGCTGACAGGCTGCCCGTTGATGTAACCCCTCAAGTATAGGGCTTTCAGATGCCTGTAGCTTCTATCTCGTGGCTTTTCAAAGATAACCGGTCGTGGACCGCAGTCGAATTGAGCCACTGAAACTTCCTCGTCGCTTGGAGCACGAAACTCCGACGGGAGTATGAATACCATGTTTGCATCAGCCGATGTCTCTGCATCGGCATCAGCCGATGCCTGTGCATCGGCTTTCGCCTGTTTTGGGCGCCATACTTTCTTTGGCGGGCGCGCCTTCGTCTCCACTATTTGCTGACTTTTCACGGCCAGATCGGGCCGTGCTCTTCTCAACGTGTACAGGTACTGTGCCTCGGCTTCTTCCAGGTTTCGCAGCCGCTGCACCCGACGCTTCTGAGAATGGCTGAGTCCATCGGCACCACCTTGGTCGGTGATACCTATCTTCTTCTCCATCTAACTCCTCGAAGTCTTCTTCTTGAGAGGACTCAGCTCGTTTGTTATGTGGTGGGAGGGGTCCCAGACGCTTGAACACTGAAATTTCACTTGTCCTTTCCCTTTGCTGTTTGCATTCTCGCAGTTCTCGGTGTTGGCAATCGGCTCATTCTGAGTCCCAGCAATGTTTGAAGAAGGGACAGTGCCTATCCACGTTGTCTTGCTCCCTTGACCTCCCTCTGGCGCGACGTTCGTACCCGTCGTTGTTCCGTCGCTGACGATACCTCCTGCTTGCATCAGACCGACGATATCCTCCATCGTCGTCGTCGTAGCGGCGACGTCGGTCGTACTGCTGTTCATATTGGTCGAGGAGATGCACGGAGAGTGGGCGCTGATACCGTGTGCTTCTCACCTCCTCCTCGGTTAGGTACCGTCTGTCATCATCTTGGGGCCGGTCGCATGGAACGGCCTCTTCTTTATCTTTGCCACGAGAGTGGCTGCTCTCTGCTTTGTCCGCGCTGTGGCAGTTCACCAGCCTGGCCATGTTGACATTAAAGGAGAACCCTGGCTCCCTTATGGAGTGGCTGAGATCTACCGTGTTGACGCCATGCGACGGACACGTGTTTCCTTTGAGCTTGATGTTGTGAGAACGGGTTGTCTCAAAGGAGCCGATGAGTTCGGCTTCACAGATGGCCTTCAGCTCATCGTATTTCTTCTTGTGCTCCGCAGGGAGATCCTTGTAGGTGATATGTTCTTCTGCCATCTCGGATGTCGGTGTTGACGTGGATGTTGCAGAAGATTGTCGACGTGGATGTCGACGTGGATGTCCCACCGGGCGTGCCAATGTGTTACCCTCCAAAACCCCCGACGGGCGTTGGTAAGCAACACGAAGAGCGGGGAAGCTCCCAGGGCCGCTTAGTGGATCCCTGGCACCTCGCGTCGTCTCTTCGGCCAACGTCCTGGCGGTTGCTGGGCGTGCCACCTGACCTAGACCCGATCGGGAAGGTGTTAATGCTTCGATTGTTCCTGCATGGTAGACACGTAAACATTAAATACGAGCCCTATCGGCTCTCAGGTTTCCCTGATCGGCTCAAGGAGCCGATCGCCCCATGTTTCACGTTGGATTTACAATGGCATGGGGATCCTGCTTGATCAGGACAAAGCTAAAACGATCCACGATAGTTTAGGGTTTTCACCGCATAATCGGAACGTCCTACGTGCGATCGGGCCTAGCAGCTACGAGAGACGATGCAAACTACCCCTACGAGAGGCCTAAAAACCAACATAACGTTGATCCCGGAACATCCCTCGCAGGGACGGTAAACAACTCCTAACGCACCACCGATCCTCCGACCCCAACATAAGGCCTAACTATGCAGATATTAAACTAATCCTGCGTAGCAAGGAGCAACTATAACGGATCGGATCTACTAAGTAAGAACAAGCAAGATGCTGCCCTTACGTCTAGATCGACGTAAGGGCAGCTAGGTGTCTAGGGACGGCATTGCCACGCAGATATGCACGTGAAAGCACCAATGCAAGCCCCTAAACACCTAAGGATAAATAGTACTGCTCGCCATCAACAAGGCTTCAGCACGAGCAAGATAAGGTTAACGAATAAACGTATCTGCCTAGATCGCTAGATGCGATCTAGGCAGCATGGTGCTTACCCGGAGAAACCCTCGAAGAGAAGGGGTGGCGATGCGCCTGATTTGTGTTGGTTGAACGATGATTGTCCTCCTTTTCCGATAACCCTAGATACATATTTATAGTCCAAGGGACTTTCTAATTTGGGCGTGCACCTAACCGTGCACGGGCCAGACTCTATCTCTTAATTCTAAATTACAACGCGATCTAATATGTTACATATACATGGGCAACTTAGCCCAAACTCTCGCGCAAGGCCGCTTCAAAGATGCTCCACGTGTAATCTTCTAAGCCCATCTTCACTTACGGCCACCTCCTGATTTGGCCAAAATCGGGTGGAAACTGGCTAAAAATCATGAAAACTGCGAAGAAAAAGTTAAAGTGGTGGTTTGTGCAGCATATGGAGGATTGAGTAGTAGAAGTTGGATGTGCACTACTGTGTGCCCGTGGTAATGTTCGCCTATTATGACGATGGCAAGAAAAAATGATGTTTTCTCTGCTGAAACTGTCCCGAGCTGATTTGACGAGACAAAATACAGCTACACGGCGCGCAAGGGACGGCTATACAGTACATTAGCTTCTTCTCGGGTCACACGCCTGCACCACAGGTGTAAGTGCAGAGACCAGAGAGAGAAGGAACGCCCGTATTATATTTGATTTTAATTCATATTGTTTTTTTCCTTGCCTCTCCGTCTTCTTCACCGCCATCTTCTCGGTGTTTTCAAGAGTGATTATCAAGTGGAGAGACAATTGCATTGTGAAAGTCTCTCCACTTGATAATCTCTGTTGAAAAACTCGCACGTCTTGTGAAATGTGAAGGCTGCACGCGTGGGGAAACGCAAACGCCGCACCGCATCATTAGTAGTATAGTATACCTTTCTCTCCTCAGGCACCCCGGCTGGCCGCCCGCCGCAATAGTTCCTTGCATAGCGCTTGCCGTCTCCTCCAAAAACCCCCAGCGCACTTGCATCCGCCATCCACCTAAATCCACCGCCGAGTACCTTTCTGTCCTCACCACCGCCGCTGCGCCTATTCCCCTGTCCAGCAGATCCGCTCCGCTACCTGCTACACACTTCGAGCAGACGACTGCGGCGTTGCGTGTGTCGCCGCCGTGTCAGATGGAGGCGGAGCCGCTCAACTCCCGAAGGCGGGTCGAGCCAGATCGGGAAGAGCCTCCGTCGAGCCTCGACCTCATCAGCCGCCTCCCCGACGAGATGCTGCACATCATCATCTCCCTCCTGCCCATGATATCCGCTGTAAGGACAACATTGCTCTCCAAACGGTGGCGCCACCTCTGGCGCTCCGTCCCACTTAACCTCCTCGTCGGCGACAACGACCTCATCAGCCGCCTACCGGACCAGATTCTCCACATCATCATCTCCCACCTGCCCACTGTATCCGCTGTAAGCACAACCTTGGTCTCCAAACGGTGGCGCCACCTCTGGCACTCCGTCCCACTTAACCTCGAGATCGACGACGAACTCGCCAAGCAAAACCACAAACGCATCGCCGCGGTCTCCAGTATCCTCGCCGCTCACCCTGGCCCCGCCGAGCGTGTCAATCGACCCCTTCAGAACCACTTGCAAGGTCGACAACACGCTCGACAGCTGGTTCCGGTCCAGCACCCTATCTTGCGTCGAGAACCTCAGATTCGATGCTGGAACAGTGATGCGCTCCTTCCCGCTGTCCGCGTTCCGCTGCGCGCCCACGCTGCGCATTGTCCGCATTTCTACTTGCTATTTGCCCGAGATTCATGCCAACTCCATGCTTCTTTTCCCCCAACTCAAAAGGCTCTTGCTCTATGACGTCTACATCTGTAAGGCGACGAACATCGACCGCCTGTTCACCCGCTGTATTGTGCTCGAGGCACTTCACCTTGAGGGGGTCCACGGGTTCACCCAACTCAACATTCAAATGCCAAATCTTCGTACAATTAGTGTGGCTAGCTATTGGAAACGCAACACCACCGAACTTATTCAGTTAGACACGGTGCAAATTATGGATGCATCTTGCCTCGAGAGATTGGTCATATGCGTTGATGATGTTCCACTACTAATCCAGGTCGCCAACGCACCAAAGTTGATGGTGTTGGGCTTTGCGTCGTACCCTGGCTGCCAACTTGTTATTGTACGCATAAACTTTTTGGTAGAACAGCCTTCTTCTTGTTGAATTAACTCACATTTTTGTTATTTTTTTTGACATATGTACCATTGTCCTGTAGAGGATGATGCCCATAAGCTTGGAAAATTCTCTGTGCACAGTGAAGAACTTGGTTCTAAAATCTGACGGCCCTCGTCTGGATCAACTACTTGCATTTCTTGCACGGAGAAGCTATATATCCAGGTAAATTCGTTGTTGTTAACTGTTTACCACTATGAGCAAAAACTGTAGAGTTACATGGAGTTAACCTGTTATTAGCCTAGATCAGTTGAACAATTGTACTAGAAGAACATCCACAATGGAGTTATATTATGTTGGTTCAAAACTAAACTTCTTGTCATACAATGTGTTGTATCTTGTGCATCTGTGAAGTTTCATATAAACACATGATAATATGTGATCTGTGTAAAAAGAGAAGACCTATGTAAATAGTGTGACTTACTATTTACACATCATTTGTTCTTTTTTGTGTAGATCACATATTATCATATTTTTGGATGAAACTTCACAGAAGCACATGATAGAACACAATGTATGTCCAGACTTTTAGTTTACATTTTTTTGGAAACTTGGAAGTGTCAAAAGAAAAATGGGGTGCACCCGCAACTAGTTGCGGATTGGAGTTTCCCATGTTGGTAACCTTTCCCCAACTTTACAATGACAATAACAGATGTAAAAAAGTGCATCTATCAAATTGGAACGTGTCATGGGATTATGTTGTTCCACGGTCCTCAATTAACACATGATTCAACTCACCTGAGATATTCATTAGTTGATAGCTATGAAGTACTTTGTTATTGTACTGACTACTTAATTTGACTTCTTTGCAGTTTTATAGAACCGGCAATAAGGTTCATGTGCTGCATAATGAGCCAGCCTGTCCCATTGAATGCCTTGATCTCCACCTCAAAGAAATTTCGATTTCTGACTACCGAGGAAGGAGAAATGATGTTATTGTCTCCAGGTTCTTTATACAGAACACTAGAATGCTCAAAGTAATGAATTTTGGTGTAAGATATCATCACAAGAAGATCTGGTGGGATACCCAGTTCAAGCATCTAGACCTGAAGAACACCGCTTATAGAGATGTTGATTTTCAGTTTGGATATTTACCATCCTTAGATAAGTTCAGCTCGGACGGTGTTCTTAGCTGGTTGGTACATGACTTGTCAGTGGCTGGTCCCTTTGCTAGAGGGATATATGCAAGAGATGGGCCAATTTCTGCATAGTGTTAGTTTAACTCCCTATATTTTGTACTGGTCTGAACAATATATTTTATCACTCTGTTAATGTAGTTCAGACTTGATGTTATTCTTGTGAACATGGTCTAATATTCTAATGCTTTCGCGATGTATGTACTACTAGTGATATACTGTATACAGAAGCTAGCAATTGGTTGACAAAATTTACTAAAAAAGCCTCTAACGCATGTTCACATTCAGTTCGTCAATGCTAGTGTTCACAGAGGAAAGGTTTATTGTTCACAGGGGCTGACATGTGGGGCCCATGAGCCAGCAGAGTCCTCAACGTTTCAAAGGCGGCAGGGGATCAAAAAAAAGGAAGTAGCCACAAATTAGGGTAAAAATAACTCCAAGAAAGGAAACTTTTTTGTAAATAGAGGACGACATGCGGGTCCCATTTTGCACGGGATCGAAAGAAAAAAGGCAAGTGACCAAATATCAGGAGCCAAAATAATCCACGAAAAGAAACTTTTATTGTACATAGAGGATGACATGTGGGTCCCATTTTGCAATAGCGGTCTCATAGTTTCCAGGCGGCACAGGATCAAAAGAAAAAGGAAGTAGCCAGAAATCAGGGTGTCAAAAAATCCATGAAAAGAAAGATTTCAATTGGGCTGCATCTGGACATCTGGGCCTTCGAACTATCGTGCTGGAAGCCTTTTGACTCGTACAATTTAAGCCCACTCCAAAACAGGAAAGTCCTATGCTTGGCAAAAACAAAAAAACAAGGAGATTCAACATATAAGTTTGTTTATGTAAAAACAAAGATTTAATTTATCCCTTTGCAATAGCTCGAGCGAAATACACTATTTATTTTCTGCAAAATAATCATGATATCACATGTTTCTTGGGGAGGCCGACATCGGGACCCATGAGCCGCAGTATTGTCAACATTTTAAAGGCTAAGGGGATCGAAAGAAAAATAAACCAAAAATCAGTTGGTAAAAATCCAAGAAAATAAACATTTATCATTCTAAGAGGATGACATGCGGGACCCTTGAGGCAGCAACATCCTCAACCTTTGCATAAAGAGGATTTGCAGACGGGGAGGCTGACATTGGGGACCCATGAGCCACAGATTGCCAACGTTTTAAAGGCGGCAGGAGATCGAAAGAAAAAATAAGCCAAAAATCAGGTAAACAAAACCAAGAAAAGAAACATTTACCTTTCCGAGGGGATGACATGCGGGACCCATGAGGCAGCAGATCCTCAACTATTCCAAGGCAGGGGATCAAAAGAAAAGGAAATAGCCAAATTAAGTAGGGTAAAAATAAATCCAACAAAGGAAACTTTATTGTTCATAGAGGATGACATGCGGGACCCATGAGCCGGCAGCCTCAGCGTTTCAAAGTCGGCATGAGATCGAAAGAAAAGGCAAGTGACCAAATATCGAGCCAAAGATAATCCAAGAAAAGAAACTTTATTGTACATAGAGGATGACATGCGGGTCCCATTTAGCAGCAGCGGTATCAACGTTTGAGAGGCGGCAGGGATCGAAAGAAAAAGGCAAGTGACCAAATATGAGGTGCCAAAAATCCAAGAAAAGAAAGTTTTATAGTACATAGAGGATGACATGCGGGTCCCATTTAGCAGCAGCGGTATCACCGTTTGAGAGGCGGCAGGGGATCGAAAGAAAAGGCAAGTAACGAAATATCAGAGCCAAAAAATCCAAGAAAACAAAGTTTTATAGTACATAGAGGCTGACATGCGGGTCCCATTTAGCATCAGCGGTATCACCGTTTGAGAAGCGGCAGGGGATCAAAAAAGAAATAGCCAGAAATTAATTAGGGGTCAAAAATAAATCCACCAAAGGAAACTTTTATTGTTCATAGAGGATGACATGTGGGACCGACCTGCCAACAACGTCCTCATCTCAAAGGGGCAGGGATCAAAAGAAAAAAGGCAAATATCCAGAAATTATGGGTAAAAAATAACTCCAAGAAAGGAACTTTTATTGTTCGTAGAGGATGACATGCGGGACCCAAGAGCCAACAGCTTACTCCACGTTTCGAGGCGGCATGAGATCAAAAGAAAAAGGCAAGTGACAAAATATCAGAGCCAAAGATAATCCAAGAAAAGAAACTTTATTGTTCATAGAGGCTGACATGTGGGACCCATGAGCCAGCAGAATCCTCAACGTTTCAAAGGCGGCATGGGATCAAAAGAAAAGGCAAGTGACCAAATATCGGGAGCCAAAAATAATCCAAGATTTATTGTACATAGAGGATGACATGCGGGTCCCATTTTGCAGCAGCGGTCTCAATGTTTCAAATGCGTCTTGAGATCAAAAGAAAAAGAAAGTAGCTAGAAATTAGGGGCTCAAAAAATCCAAGAAAAGAAAGTTGATGGACATAGAGGATGACATGCGGGTCCCATGAGCCAGCAGCTTACTCAACGTTTCCAAGGCAGGGGATCAAAAGAAAAAGGAAATAGCCAAAAATCAGAGGGTGAAAAAAATCCAAGAAAATAAACTTTTATAGCACATAGAGGATGACATGCGGGTCCCATTTAGCAACAGGTTCCTCAACGTTTCAAACGTGGCATGAGATCGAAAGAAAAAGGCAAGTGACCAAATATCAAGAGCCAAAAATAGTCCAAGAAAAGAAACTTGAATGTACATAGAGGATGACATGCGGGTCCCATTTAGCAGCAGTGTATCAACGTTTGAGAGGCGGCAGGGATCGAAAGAAAAAGGCAAGTGACCAAATATGAGGTGCCAAAAAATCCAAGAAAAGAAAGTTTTATAGTACATAGAGGATGACATGCGGGTCCCATTTTGTAGTAGCGGTCTCAACGCTTCCAAGGCGGCACAGGACCAAAAGAAAAATGAAGTAGCCAGAAATCAGGGTTTGAAAAAACTCCAAGAAAAGAAAGATTTCAATTGGGCATCTGGACATCTGGGCGAACTATCTCTGCGGGCCTTTTGACTCGTACGCTTCAGCCCACTCCAAAACAGAAAGTTCGGATTTTTTTAAAAAAAATAGGAAAGTCCTATGCTTCGCAAAACAAAAAACAACGAGATTCAACATATAAGTTTGTTTATGTAAATATAAAGATTTAATTTATCGGTTTGCAATAGCTCAGAGCGAAATACAATGTTTATTGTCTGCAAAATAAGATATCACATGTTTCTTGTACGGGGAGGCTGACATCGGGGACCCATGAGCCACAGCGTCATCAATGTTTCAAAGGCGGCAGGGATCGAAAATATAAAAACCAAAAATAAGTTGGTAAAAATCCAAGAAAAGAAAACATTTATCATTCTGAGAGGATGACCTGGACCCATGAGGCAGAGCATCCTCAACGTTTATTGTTTATAGAGGCTGACATGTGGGACCCGTGAGCCAGTCGTCCGTTTTAAAGGCGGCAGAAGATCGAAAGAAGAAAAAAGCCAAAAATCAGTTGGTAAACAAAATCCAAGAAAAGAAACATTAACCTTTTCGAGAGGATGACATGCGGGACCCATGAGGCGCAGATCCTCAACGATTCCAAGGCGCCAGGGATCAAAAGAAAAAAAGGAAAGAGCCAGAATTAATTAGGGGTCAAAAATAAATCCACCAAAGGAAACTTTTATTGTTAATAGAGGATGACATGTGGGACGACCTGCCAACATCGTCCTCATCGTTTCAAAGGCAGGGGATGAAAAGAAAAAGGCAAATAGCCAGAAATTAGGAGTCCAAAATAACTCCAAGAAAGGAAACTTTTATTGTTCGTAGAGGATGACATGCGGGACCCATGAGCCAGCAGCTTACTCAACGTTTCAAAGGCGGCATGAGATCGAAAGAAAAGGCAAGTGACCCAATATCAGGAGCCAAAAATAATCCAAGATTTATTGTACATAGAGGATGACATGGGGTCCCATTTGCAGCGCGGTCTCAATGTTTGAAATGCGGCTTGAGATCAAAAGAAAAAGAAAGTAGCTAGTAATTAGAGGGTAAAAAAATCCAAGAAAAGAAAGCCGATGGACATAGAGGATGACATGCGGGTCCCTTGAGCCAAGCTTACTCAACGTTTCAAAGGGGGCAGGGGATCAAAAGAAAAAGGCAAGCCACAATCGAGGGTGAAAAAATCCAACAAAGGAAAGTTTTATAGCACATAGAGGATGACATGCGGGTCCCATGAGCCAGCAGGTTCCTCAACGTTTCAAACGTGGCATGAGATCGAAAGAAAAAGGCAAGTGACCAAATATCAGGAGCCAAAATAATCCAAGATTTATTGTACATAGAGGATGACATGTGGGTCCCATTTTGCAGCAGCGGTCTCAATGTTTGAAATGCGGCTTGAGATCAAAAGAAAAAGAAAGTAGCTAGTAATTAGGGGGTCAAAAAATCCAAGAAAAGAAAGTTGATGGACATAGAGGATGACATGGGTCCCTTGAGCCAGCTTACTCAACGTTTCAAAGGGGCAGGGATCAAAAGAAAAAGGCAAGCCAAAAATCAGAGGGTGAAAAAAATCCAACAAAGGAAACTTTTATAGCACATAGAGGATGACATGGGTCCCATGAGCCAGCAGGTTCCTCAACGTTTCAAACGTGCCATTTTATCGAAAGAAAAAGGCAAGTGACCAAATATCAGAGCCAAAAATAATCCAAGATTTATTGTACATAGAGGATGACACGTGGGTCCCATTTTGCAGCATGTCTCAATGTTTGAAATGCGGCTTGAGATCAAAAGAAAAAGAAAGTAGCTAGTAATTAGGGGGTCAAAAATCCAAGAAAAGAAAGTTGATGGACATAGAGGATGACATGCGGGTCCCTTGAGCCAGCAGCTTACTCAACGTTTCAAAGGGGGCAGTGGGATCAAAAGAAAAAGGCAAGCCAAAAATCAGAGGGTGAAAAAAATCCAACAAAGGAAACTTTTATAGCACATAGAGGATGACATGCGTCCCATGAGCCAGCAGGTTCCTCAACGTTTCAAACGTGGCATGAGATCGAAAGAAAAAGGCAAGTGACCAAATATCAGAGCCAAAATAATTCAAGAAAAGAAACATGATTTACATAGAGGATGACATGCGGTCCCATTTAGCGCAGCGGTATCACTGTTTGAGAGGCAGCAGGGATCGAAAGAAAAGTCAAGTACCAAATATGAGGTGCCAAAAATAATCCAAGAAAAGAAAGTTTTATAGTACATAGAGGATGACATGCGGGTCCCATTTAGCAGCAGGTTCCTCAACGTTTCAAACGTGGCATGAGATCAAAGAAAAAGGCAAGTGACCAAATATCGAGCCAAAAATAATCCAAGAAAAGAAAGTTTTACATCGAGGATGACATGCGGGGTCCCATGAGCCTGCAGTTCCTCAACGTTTCAAACGTGGCATGAGATCGCAAGAAAAAAAGAGCCAAAAATAATTCAAGAAAAGAAATTTTTATAGTACATAGAGGATGACATGCGGGTCCCATTTAGCAAGAAGCGTATCACCGTTTGAGAGGCGGCAGGGATCGAAAAAAGGCAAGTGACCAAATATGAGGTGCCAAAAAAAATCCAAGAAAAGAAAGTTTTATAGTACATAGAGGATGACATGCGGGTCCCATTTAGCAGCAGCGGTATCACCGTTTGAGAGGCGGCAAGGGATCGAAAAAAAAAGGCAAGTGACCAAATATCAGGAGCCAAAATAATCCAAGAAAAGAAAGTTTTATAGTACATAGAGGATGACATGCGGGTCCCATTTAGCATCAACGGTATCACCGTTTGAGAGGCGGCAGGGATCGAAAGAAAAAGGCAAGTGACCAAATATGAGGTGCCAAAAAATCCAAGAAAAGAAAGTTTTATAGTATATAGAGGATGACATGCGGTCCCATTTAGCAGCAGCGGTATCACCGTTTGAGAGGCGGCAGGGATCAAAAGAAAAAGGCAAGTGACCAAATATGAGGTGCCAAAAAAAACTCCAAGAAAAGAAAGTTGATTGCTCAAAGAGGATGACATGCGGGTCCCATTTAGCTGCAGCGGTCTCAACGTTTCCAAGGCGGCAAGGGATCAAAAGAAAAAGAAAGTAGCCAGGGTCAAAAAATCCAAGAAAAGAAAGAAATTTGGTTCATAGAGGATGACATGCGGGACCCATGATCCCGCATCGTAAACGGCTCGATCGGAGAGCGTTGAACGAGATGGCGCGATCGAGAAAAACAATGCTTGAGAGGCTGCCATCTGGGCCCTACATCCCCGGCTGCGGATTTGCGTTGACTCGGCCACGAACCCGAGAATTCGCGATGCACCACGTCCCGGCCACCATACGCGACGTTTTGGCCGCTCGTCGGGCTAGGTGGCCTCAAAAACGAAAAAAATGTTTTGACATGAACCACGGAGGGACCAAAAATCGTCGGCCTTGGTGCACCACCAACCACGGCGCGACTTCAACTTCGTCGGCCATGGCAACTTTTCTTGTAGTGACAACCAGTTCTGCTACATGTTTTTTATTTCAGATGCCAATTACCACTTATAATCATCCATATTACTAGTATTTCACTATCTCTTTGCCGAACTAGTGCACATATACACCTGAAAAGTGTATTGGGTGTGTTGGGGATACAAGAGACTTCTTGTATCGTAATTGCAAGGTTGCTTGAGAGGGATATCTTTGACCTCTACCTCCCTTAGTTTGATAAACCTTGGGTGATCCACTTAAGGAAAAACTTGCGTTGTTCTACAAACCTCTGCACTTGGAGGCCCAACACTGTCTACAAGAATAGAAACGTGCGTAGACATCAATCATCATCACCATGATCATGGTGCAGTAGTCCACCTCTGGACTATGGGTTTGTGGCAGTAGCTTGATCTATTTATCTCGTGTTGTTCATAGTTCTTAGTGTCATATGATCTGCCCTACATGATTATGGCCATATTATTAATACCTATGTGGTAGATGAAGATGGTGATGAGGGTGTTGATGAAGATGATGATGACCACGTCGGAGGCGGGTGGAGTACACCAGAGGCGATTACGGAAACGTTTCCCCCCTCCAATCTCTGCCGACGTTGGCCTGCTGACTCTCTATTTTGTGTTTTGATCTCCGCCACTGTAGTCTCGAGGAAACCATGGGGGTCATATATAGGGTTTTTTTTAGCTCAAACGAAGTCCGTGGGTGCAATATTGAGACTGATTAGACGATCAAGGGAGAAACGAGCCCAGGTGACGCGCCCAAAGGGGGAGGGCCTCCACAGGCCCTATCTCCCAACCCATTGACCTCCTGGTGTCCCAATTTAGTTCATTTTGTTCATTTCGAAAAATTCTGAAGTGTGGCCTCTGACCTTGCCGTTTTTGGAGTCCCGTAGCTCCAGGAAAGTTAAAACTACTAACAAAAGGTGTTTTCTGCTAGACAAAGTTAAAACCAGAGGAGAGGGGATTGTTTAGAAAATCCTAGAAAACAATATAAAACATGGAAATAACATTATATAAGATGCAAATATGTGAGAATATGCATCAACAAATTACAAAGTTCATGTATGCATTTTACATGCATCACGTGCTCGTTGATGATCCGGAACAGCTTGAAGGAGGAGGTGAACTTGCGTAACGCCAATGTCCTCTTCACGCTGGGATGAGACGTGCAGGCAGAGAAGGCGCGGTAACCACCTTGCTACAGATGTTGGGGATCCTGTCCAGGATCTGGCGAAAACGCCTCGTGTAGTCGCGGAGGGCTTCGCCTGGTCGTTGGACCTCGGCCCTCGGGTCGTCTCTGGAGGGAGGACGTTCCTGGGTCGTGGCAAAATGGGCAATGAAGCGCTCGTAGATATTCCCCCACGATGAGACTGACGCCTCGGGGAGATTTGTCAACCACGCGCGAGCGGACTCGTCCAGGGCCATGATGAATCAGTGGGCCATGGTAAGGTGGTCTACACGAGGGGCGAGGATGGCCATGGAGTAGATCTGCAGGAAGTCCAATGGGTCGGTGAGGCCGTTGTAGCATGGGGCAACCTTGGATTGAAGCTTCTGGGCTAGGCGACGTAGCGCATGCTCTCGCGAAGGAATGGGCAGGTGGTGTTGTAGACATGACGACCCTTTACACGGATGCCGCGTCCATCCATCGCGACGCTCTTGATGGCGCACTTTCGACGCCTTTGCTTGTACTCTAGGATCCACCGAGAGTGCTTCCGCAGCCCTGCAGATCCTCGCAGGCCGCCACCCGGGGTAGACGGATTTACCACCGCCCCTGACGTGTTCCCCTTGTCAACGAAGGGGGCGTGCACCAATAAGCAAATGGGACGAAGTTGATGAAGACGGTATGCTCGTTGATGTGTACCATCCAAATGTCGTGGTTGGTGTCAGGCGGCCCCCTCAGAGTAGTCCAACCACCGCGTAGAGGGGGTGGTGCGCGGAGAGCCCCATGAGCCCCCTTGCTCGGCCGGGGGATGGTGGGAGATGTCGAGGACGCGGGCGATCCAACACGCGGGTTGGGGTTCCAGGGTACTATTGTGCCCAGCGTGTTGGCTCCGAGCGTCGGTGATGAGTGCATTTTTAGCATGTTTTTTGCATTGTTATTTTATCAAGATATCATCGATTAGTGGTAGGATTTTGTATTTCACCGCGCTACCACACCCTTTTATGCTTGTCTACACATGATCTCAAGATAATAAGTCAATAATTAAATATCAATGAAAACTGTCATTTTCGGGCATTTTGACGTTATAGAAATCATTTTTGCACTTAATAATGCACCTGGGCGAAAGGACAATGCGAGGACAGCTTCCAGCAGATTTAATGGGCATCGGTACGTGCAAGGCCTGCCCGTACCGTCTGCCCGTACCACCCTCTAGAAGCATCGCCTCGTCAAATACTTTCACCTCCCGCAGAAGGATCAGAGATCAGACACACACAGCTCCGCAAAACCGAAAACACCGCCCCAGATCAGATCTTAAGAAGGAACTTTGGAGAAGACAAGATCCGGGCTGCTACGTGGATCCTCGGAGGACAAGGCATCATCCCCTTCATCATCATCAACCGCTGCACCTCCACCATCATCATCCTCCAACCATAGTTGTAATCTTGATTGCTATTGTGAATTTCTACTCGAATTCGTTCCATTCCTTTAATTCCTTCCACAAGATCATGATGATGTTCTTGATTGTCTCCATGTGTGAGTATTCCTATTAGTTCTTGGGGAGATGGAGAAACCCTAGCATGAATATGAGATGAATCTAAGATGATATATGGTTTTAAGTATTAATGTGTGTTAGTTTTTCCTCTTGATATGTGCACCATGAAATATATGCCTTATGGTCTTGAGAGGGAACTACTATTTGAAGTATTGTAAAGTGAACGGCGGGAAGTGACATTACCGTATCGGCGCTTTGACACATGAATAAGGGGGATAAGATGGATTCACAAAGCTCATAGCAATAGTCAATATGTGGCTTGCAGAAGTCTAGCTGATGTGGTTATTTAGAGATGTGATGACCGATGGCTTTCTGGGCGCATCTTATTACAGAGCTCTCCCACACACAACATGCTTAAAAGCATATTTTATCTTAATTAACATGAATCATAGTGATAGAGGTGGATCCAATAATCCCTAAGAACACTTTGTCTCATTAAGTTTCAACCAATTTCTTATAACATTTTTACTGCTTTATTTTATTTGCAACCAATTACAACACCCCCCTTTAAGCATTTTGAGATTAGCAAACAATTATTAAGTAATATTTAGTAGAAAGTAGCAAGGGGCATTAAGACCCTAACAAGTAGCTCCTCATGGTTCAATACTATTATTTCGAAACTAACTACAATCGATATGTGTTCTTACAGTTATCAGTTGGCCATGTCAATGTAGAAGCTGAGGCACGCTTTACCCCCTATCTGGCGGGCCAGATGTTAGGGTTTTGGTATCACAAAGGAACACAGGTACCTTCGCAAGACCCTAGAGGATATCAAACCATATGGGGCTAGAAGCAACGCTCCAAACTCCACAAAGCCATGACGACGACGGAGAGATGCACGAGCAGCAGGACAGGGAGACACGGACTTACTCTGGTTCAAGGCCCTCGTGGTGAGGTAAAACCCATACGTCCTGCCTTGGTGTGGTATTGATATCTCTCCGAGAGGGAGTATGGTGTTTATAAGTTGGAGAATCGGTGAGTTCCTTCCTAGATCTAGATGGGATCTGCTCTAGGTAGAAGTCACTGGTATCTATGTGGTATCTCCAGAAGATCAAAAGCCGATCCTCTCTAGGGTCCGAAAAGAGAGAGTGTGTGTGTGTGTGCCCTTCTACTAGGCAGTCGCCCCTCCTTTTATAGCGGCATCAGCCCTCCTCTCCAAGGAAACTTGGCAAAGAGGTAACCATAGGCATGCCCAAGGAAGAGGACAGTTGTCCCTAGCTAAGCCCATGGACTAGGTCTATGGCCACACCAATCACCTTGGTCCATAGGGGGTGGTTGACATACCCTGCTATACTTGCACCGTCCACCCGAACCTTTAGGGAAAGTGGGAAACAGCCATCATGTTTTACGCAGGCGAACTTGGAGCTTATCTTATCTTCTGGGTACTTCACTGCTTGAGTCACGGCCTCTTGGCTTCATCCCCGCGGAACTGGCGTACGAAGGGGTCTTGTACGACATCTTTTGGTGAGTCCTTTCGCGGAGGGTAGCTCCGCAAGGCCTTCGAATAGCTTGGAAACTACTAAGTCCTGGACCCCTCGCGAGGTATCTCCACCACCCCCCCCCCTGCGAGAGCCCAGCAGCAGGTGTAGCGTGGTACACCCTGTTTCACTACACTGACAGTAATAATATTAAGAAGATGTATGAAAATTCTAAAGTGAAATTTGTAATGATATATGACATTTCTAAAGTGAAATTCATATGAAACCTAGAAGCTGAAATTCAATATATCTTATAGGGATTTCTATTTTCGTGCCCTCTGTCCTTAGTTGTACTCCCTCAGCCTTAGTTTTTCCTCGCGCCAAGCCCTTGTTTGAAACCCGCAGCTGTACGGCAGGATTCCCGTTTAGTTGACCGTTCGTCACGTGTGGGCCGCGTCAGGGCTGCGTCGCGTGGGGCCGCGTCGCGTGGGGCTGGTAGAAAGGGACTGCGTGGGACAGGACGAGACTGCATTTGGTTGCACGTGAGCAGGAGCTGGGTTCTGTCTCTCTCAGCCCCAAATTGGCATTATTAAGAGCACCTTTTTCCCCTCTTTCTCTCCGTCCTTTCACCAAATTAGTATCAAATCTAGAGAAGCTTGCATTTCTGTCTTTCTTCAATTATTTGTGCCTTTTGGCCCTCGTTGTTTGCCCAATATGGCAGCAAATCTAGTACTCCCTCTGGTCCATATGTATGTAGTTAAATCTAGAAGCAAATCTCCAGGGTAACGTACGATAAATTCACAGTCATAGTAAATCGAGAAAACAAAGTAGGGCCAACAAAATATAGTAGAATAGGGATAGATAATAGGGATCCCTCCCTAGATAATAAGTTGCATACACAACAACCAATATAGTAACAGGTTCGAGGTTCTTCACAGCACCATCATACTAACAACATAGCAACAAGGGGTCCCTAGCTAACAACAAAGGGATCCCAACAACAAAATGGGAGGCAGCAGTAGCACACGTCCAGGACTCCGCCTACCCCATCTGGCTCTCCCTCCACTTGTTGTCGCGCCCCTTGGGAGCCTTGGGCTTGAGCGAGGCATGCGCCGGCGGAGATCTCCACCCGTCGCATGCCGCGGAGGTGCATGCCGAGCGCCCCGTGCTTGGCGCGGAAGGAGACGTTCACCGGCGTGCCGACCTTGGGGAAGGTGTTGCCGATGTTCTCGCATGCATGACGAGGCGCTTGAAGTCCGTGCCGCCGAGTCTCCTAGTGCGAAGGCACCTGTAGACACCCTGGCAAAGTAGGAGATGTACTGGCCGACCCGCAGCCTCCGCAGACTGCGAGTCATGACGTCCTCCTCCTCTTCGTCGCTGCCAGACAGCTGATCCATATCAAACAGAAACTATGAGTGAATGAGTTGCAACGATGACTAACGTGCATGATAACAAAGTTAGGAAAACAGAGTCAGCCTTAGTTAGAGTGGGCATGATTATATATCTACAGGGAAGGTGTTAGCGAACCAAAGCTCATGCACAACAGATTTGTACACAGCAATGGTTCGCTGAACCCTCCCTGTAAAAATTTGTGCCCAACGATTCATCATAGGAAAAGAAACAGATTCCAGATCTGAACTTGAACACATTCCAGATTATTTGCAAAATTAAACGGTTGATATCTTTTGATTATTGCATAAAATAACTGATTGAGATCCCATGATTACTTGCATAAATTAACTGATTGCGATCCAATTATTACTTACATAAATTAACCGAACGGCCGAACCCCAAATCTTAAACGAAATCAAGAAGTGATCAAAATAAAATGGAATAAAATTGGCGCAAATATTAGCCCAATACTCATCCATCTACAGATCCATCTACACCAGCAAAAATAGGGTTCAAAAAGGAATGAGGAACAAAAAAGGAAGAAAACCGTAGTTACCTCGTTCCATGGGTCCTCCATGGAGGTGTCGTAGGGGTTCGGGGCGGGACGTACGGCACCGGCTCATAGGTGTCAAATCCCGGCGGGATCTGACCGCCGGCGGCGGCAGCAGCCTCCGATGCACCGGCGGCGGCGACGGCCGTTGAGGGGACGACGTCGAAGAGGGAGGCGTCGCGCTTGGAGCCGACGCCGTCGTGGACGATGGGATTGGCATTCTCCTTGTCCATCTCGCCGGCAGAGGAGGGAGAGGTTTTTTGTTTGGGAGAAGATGATGGGACGTGAGAGAGTTGGCGTTGCGTGGGCGAGAGATAGTGCGAGGAGGCGTCTATAAAGGCGAGGGGTGGTTTATGCGACCCGCGTCCCACGCCCACGCTGCACATCTGCACGTCTTGGACTTCTGCAACGCGACACGCGTCTACGATTGCACGTCTTCGACTTCGCACCGCGACCCGCGTCTACGCGTCAACAATTGCACGTGTCCTCGAGTCTAACCCCGGAAATTTAGATATACTCAGATACCCCCGAGTCTTATACTAGCATTTTTTGTGTGCTCAGTTTCCCCTTGAGTGCTAATTGCTAGTGCAATATACTCAGCTTACCCTCAAGTGGTTGGTCAACACAGAGTCAACAAATAGGATTAACTAGTTAAATGAGTCATTTAATGTGCAAAAATTCCGAAAAAGAGTGACACTTACTCATGGAGTCTTTACCACAAATTGCCACTTCTCAAATCATAGATAAATCAAGTTTTACCACAAATTGCCACTTCTCAAATCACATAGTAGCTATGAAGGTGCATGGTTTTCCACAATAAGCCCTTCCCAAAACAGCTTTCCCCAAAACATACTTTGTCTAAATGAGGCCACAATTCTCACACTAATGTATATTTGTATTGCAAATAGTTTGAGGTAGGCCAAGATGGGTTTCATTGTATAAAACACGCATTTTCCATTTTTTAAATCTCATATTTGAATCCCTTAGTCTGTTTACTACTCAGGTGCCCTTGGTTTCTTCATACTACTTAGTTTTGCCCTCTCCCTTCACAAATTCTCGCAGACGTGCAACATTGCCCTGATTGGTCTACCCCATGTCACGCGGATCGTGCCCGCCGACCGGTGATCGTATGATCTAACGGGCAGGATAACCCCTATCTCTCTCTCTGGTCGGGGCCACCACCCTCTCTCTCTCTATCGGCGGTTAGCTTCCACCCTCTAAGTATGCTAAAGGGCGGTTTTCTGTATTATTTTTCACGCGCTAAAAAGAAAATTTTCGTGCACAACGTGATGTAACGGCCTATCATTGATGACTTAAGAAATCTTCAAATATTGACTGCAAGCATATTAAAAAGAAAATTTTCTATATTTATAGCCATCAATGATCTTAAGGCAAGTAGTGGAAAATAAAATTCAACACTTTACCTTAAGGCAAGAAGTGGAAACCTAAACCCTAAAAATTTACTAAAGGGGGTGAATACAACACGCTAAATAGTAAAGCATCCCATTGTATGCACCTTAAAATCATTTGGATCTTAAACATTGTCTTTATTGGACAATGATGCTATTTTTAGAGCCCAAGGTCTGGGGCCACTTTGATTCTCTCAATTGTGGTAATTCATAGTCACCAGGTGAGTTCATCTTGCATTCTGTTGATAAAATTTATAAAATATAATGAAAACCCTCATTGCATTTGAAATAAAAACTATTTTCTAAATTATAAATTGAGTGTTATCGACCAAAAGTTGTGTACTCTATAGGGTGGGCAATGGAACCATGGTTGAGGGCGAAGCCCTATGATGGAGGTTCCGTTGTACTGACAACATCTTAGATATTAAACAACAAATGTAGTCATTCATCGTAGCGCCGTTTAGACAGTTGTGACTACAGATCTTGTAGTGGGACCGCTTGTTTCCTTTCGCATTCCTCGGTATTTAGTTGGGTTGCTTATGTGGTGGAACTCATAAGGGTGGGATCCCAAAATGTCCCCTTCCGTGATGCGGAATGGCAATTATGTTATCGTGGAAGGCATGATAATTGAGCGTAGGTTTCTCAACTGAAACTCATTACACTGGGTGGAATGCGGGGTCACGAAGAAGGGCAGTGATTGACTTGTCTTTTAGTTGGGACACACACCATTTTGGATTATGTGAACGTGGACATACTCCTGATTGAGCACCAAGGCATAAGTCGTTTGTAGGGAAAATAGCGCACCTCTCAAGAGTGTATAGAACGTGTCATGATACTCCATGCTTTTAGGTAAATAACTATAATTGCGACGGGAAAGGAACTTCATGAAATTCTCATAACCCGCAGGAACTAACAGACATAGTTTTTACAATCTAAAACTTACATTTTCTTAAAATAAACGTTTTCAAAAACCTGCACATGCCCAGGATTTCATGATCCACACGCGACTATATACATCAGACAACCACTTCAGAACTTGCTGAGTACGCTAGTTTACTCAATCTATTATTTCTTCACCCTTGCTTAGAGTACGATAAAAATGAGGAGGAAACTACCAACAAACTCAAAGGGGAGGAAGTCTACTATGGAGAACCAGATCTGATAGGAGGCATCGGTGGAATAGATTACAATATAGTTTACGCAATATAGGAGGAGGAACCATAAACGGAACCTTAGAACTCTTAGACTATGATAGATGATTCAACCAGTATAGCACCTTACTAAATAAATTTATGAGCTCAGATGACGTCTGACCTAATTGTGACTTTAGATTTTAAGTTTTCATTTGCTTTAAGTGTTCACTAGACCGAGGAGGCTTTCAAATTCTTTGTAGATTTTTGATTTGCGATCTTAAATTTATAAAGAGAGATGAGTTCAGATCCGATATTTCAATTGTACCAATTTGAGAGGTTGATAGGTGTAATATTTATGAAACAGTGTTTTATGAGTGTTATGACAACAACTTATGCACTACAACATACAATGGTGTACTGGGTCATCGCAACTATGCTGCTACGATGTCCTTTTCTCTGGCCGTATGCTATGCTTTTGCTATGTCCCTTTCTCTAGCCGTGATCGCAACTACGCAAGAACCCTGCCTGTACTGCGGACAAATGAACGGATCGTCAGCGATATTTTGCACCGCATAGGAATAGGGCCTTCTGTGTGTGCCGGGAGGCCTTAAAAGATGTTCTGTTGTAGTGTATGAATTTTAGGATTTGATTGTCTCGTGTATTTCTAGACAAACAGATCAAGTATATACTTGTTTCAGCAATGTCTCATGTCGTTCAAAAAAGAATATTGCCTCACGCACTCCGGACAAACTCCATATCAGCTTTTTGCGCGGTATTTCAGCTTCTTTTTGGGAACAAATAGTTGCTGGCTGTCAGTATCCAATGTTGTGTAGCCACTGGTGGCCGTTCAAGTCCTTGTCATGCCTCATCAGCAGAACGCACCACTTGCGAAAATGCACAATATGACAATCGACTTTACCACTGTTAATTTCATTTACCTGAGTAGCTACCAAATAATCGAGATGCTTCATTGATCCAGACTTCACAAAAATGCAATGTCATTTTCGTTCGGATTAGTGCCACACCTTTTGGCCCACCTGATTTATGAGAGTGACCCTAGATTTCAGTAAGCTTTTCGACAGAAAAGGATTGTCTCTTTGTACCCACTCCCACTGTTGATCATGCGACCCTCCAAATGCTGGCAAGACACACCATGTAGCGAGGAAGAAATTTTTAACCACTGCAATACATCTACCCCTTGGCCCGGAAAAAGATGTCTTAGTTTTATCTAGATACGAATAGATTTGAATTTACACAAAATTGAGATATCATTTTCCGGACGAAGGGAGCATGATATAGACCTAAGATATTTTACCATAGTCAGTTTAAGATCACAACAAGTGCATAATAAATAGTATTGTTATGAGGTATATGCTCCAGCCAGCAGGTACGATGCCTATCACATGTTTTATTGAGAGCTCCTGCGTCCCAAGATTTAAATGTTGCATCCACCGAAAGGCAAGTGGGATTATTTCGAACAAATATATCCATTAATTGAGGAAGACATTACAAGTAGAATTCTAGCAGTCCCATATTGTTCAGTTAACATGATATGCCATTTCTTTTTTTTCCTTTTGAATATCTTGCGTATCAGTAATGGTTGTAGTACCACTGTAAGTGCTAGCTGACATGATAGTCCATTCGGAAGAAGTATGCCAGAATTCGATATTGAATGAACGGTGACTGAGGATTTCTCCAGTTGAGTAGTACTCCCTCCGTTTCAAAAAATAAAGCGTTCTCGTTTTTCATGCTTTTTATTTGATTAAAAATTACTTTAAATATATAAAATTGTTTGTATGAAAATAGCATCATTAGAAAGTGTTTTTCAATACGAATCCGATGGTACTATGTATATATAATATAATCAAGATTTTGTTGCTCGATAGTTTATCTTAAAATACGTATACGCCTTTTTTTTTGAAACGGAGGTAGTAGAAGCTTAGAGATGCAGATCACAACTAGGATACTCCTTTGAACCCTTCTTAGTTCAACTAAATAGAGTAAAAGACCAAAGACATGCTGTTTTTTGAACAACTAATTCGTTTATTTGAACTGGAGAGAGTTGGAGGGTAGCCTAATGGTGACTCATTTGCATCTCTATAGAAGCCGCTATGTGCATCGAAAGACAAGGGAGCTGTTGTGGGTATACTTCATGGGTGTACCATCGACAGTGCCTAGATCCGGCAAGCCCGGGTGGCCCACAGATGGTGATGAGGCATGTGGCCCATCGGCCTTGCTGTTGATCCCGACGGAAGATGTCCGGCCCAGAACAGAAGCCGGATCCGACCGACCTGGGAGTAACCCGGATCCATGGAGGCCCAGTAGGGAACCCGGATCCAGTACGACATGTAAGGAAGGCGGATCCGTGACGTACACGGCAAGATATTGTACCGTAGTTAGGCTATCTGTAATCCGGCTAGGACTCTCCATGTAAACCCTAGATCCGTGCGCCTTTATAAGCCGGATCCCGGGAGCCCTAGAGGCACAACCACAACCATTGTAACAACGCGCAAGCGCCCGATAATTCCAGACAAGCAGCAGTAGGCCCTGTCATCGTGCAGGTGTTCCGGCTGGGTAACTCGCGTACCACCGTCCCGTGTGCACCCGCCCTATGGCCCCTACTTCTCTCCTCGTGAGGATCCCTCCTCCGAGGTAACGTCGATTAGGCAACGACGCTGGCGCCCACCGTGGGGCCCGAGGCGTTCGGAGGCGGAACCGGAAGGTTCCGCCACGAAGCTACGACGACTCGATCGCCGTGGGGGCGTTCTCTCTACGCCGGGAATTTTCCGATCGTCCGTCCGACGACTGGATTCCGCTAGGACAAACCCCATCAAGCTCTCCATCGTCCCAATCGGCGGCATCCACATCTTCATCGGCGAGACCGTCGATTCCGACGGAAACGCACCGGTAAGTAACGCGACGCGTCCGCCGCCGAGCTGGACGCCGTCGCGAAGATCCGATCCGAGTCGCAGGAGCTTCTAAGGAAGATTCCGCCTTAGATCGAAAATCAAACCCACCCAATCCGCCCGAGCAGGAGAAAACGGTGGAAGACCAATGCAGATCCGCCTGGGTCTCCCAGGTGTTAGAGAAGCAAAGGTGTCACTGCACTTCTGGCCCATACCGCAGGAGACGCCTCCACCAGGAGGAGGCCGATCCTTTGCAGGTTGAGGCACCCGGAAACAACGTAGCTCCGGATCTCGCGGCGTCGGAGACAGCGACGTCCGGGATAAGAGGAAGGAAACCCTGAGGAATCTATCCTCGGAAACTTGAGCCCAATTTCGATGATGCCTCCTCAATAGGCACAGAAGAATACAATCGCTTGACGAAGGAGCTCGCAATCGGGGAAGAAGATGACGGCGCTTCATCCATGAATACAGAGGAATTCAACCGCAAGCTCGAGGAACTCGGAGGCGGTGAGCAAGCTGAAGTGGAATCCGCCCAGCCAATGCAGGTTCTAGCAACCGTGGCACCGCCGGATCGCCGGTAACACGGAAGACGAAGCCTCCAACTCCGACCCAGGACCATCCAACGTAAGGTCTCCGTTAGATCGGGCACGACCGCGAACCGATGTCCTGTCTGAAGAGATGGTCGAACAAGCACGCATGGATTTAGTCGCAAAGTCCGATATCCTCAACAAACCAATAACTCCCGAGGAAGCTGCAGATCCGGAGGCCTTAGAAGCCAGAAGACAGGAGATGCTAGCAACAGCTCAGAAGTTCGCCAGGACCGCAGCCGCAATGGCGGAAGAAAGAACCATGGCGGCAAATTTCGTGGACCACTTTCAGAAGAAGGACCGCGAGGTTGATGAATCTCTCGAAAAGGTCAGGCAACTCGAGAAGCACTGGGAGGCCAAGGTAAAATTTGTGCAGGAGGAAGAAGCTAGAATCAGGCGAGAGGCCATCCTTCCCCGCAAGATTACCTTCGCAACACCTATAGAGCAGCAGCCGCTCGCAACTCCAAAGGATAACATGAAGAAGGCTGCGGAGCTCCTAAAGAAGAAGGACGAGGAGATTGACATCAACTACGTCTAAGCTCGTTGCTCAGCAATGCGCAAAGAGCAAGGCGTACACTTCGCAGTTAGCATCCAATCCAACAATGCATATCCACCGCGCAGAAGGACGCCATACCAAGTCAACATCGTGATGACGAGTCGCGCACCGGATCTACGGAGCGCAGGAGGAAAGTCGAGATCATCCAAATCCAATCCCCATACCATCGGATTCAACTCCGAAAGATCAGGAAAAGGGAAAGGGCGCGATGTACACCGGCAGAGACAAATATCGTGTTCCATCACCACCACCCCGCGCTTCGCGTCCTCCGCTACCCCCTCGACGTCGCAGCCCTGCCGGAAACCCCAGCCCCATGGGCCAGAGGAATCAACATCCGCGACAAGATGCCGCACCTAGAGACAGAATGTGGAGCGTACGCTGGAGCAACGCAAGCCGGAATCAAGACCGCGAGCCCAGCCTCGTCGGAAGAACGCGACCCCGAGCCTCGCAGAAGCCAAGGACGCGATCCCGAACCAAGGAGGAGCCGAACGAGGAGTACGCACCTGAGCCACGCAGAGCCCGACGCGAGGCGACCACCACCAAGAGGAAAGGAGCCACCGGGCCGGAGCCAGCCGAGGGAGCCACGCCGCGAGTCCGAAGGCGGAAGATCACCCATGCCCTCGCAGATCTCCTCACCACCACCAAGTGGGAGGCGGAGGTGGAGGCGGAGGCAGCCGGAGATCCTTCCCGCTCAAAATCACCGGCGGTGCCCCTCGTGATGCCCGGGATCGCCTCAATGAGTATAGATCCGACTACATCGGCCCAAGGTGCTTTGCCAGATGATCCGAGTGGAACCAAAGCAAGAAGCCTGAACCTGCTAAGGAAATCTCAAGCACTATGATGGCAGCGAGAGGCCGGATACCTGGATCGAGGATTACTACAATACAAGTAACCTTCGCCGGAGGAACCCCGAATATAGCTCGCATGCTCCTTGTACCTTATTGGTCCAAAGCTCATGTTTGGCTCAGCGACCTCGAGGAGAACACCATCTTTTGTCTGGTTGGACCCGAAGAAGGCTTTCGAGAACCACAGGGGTACCTACAAGAGACCGGCCACCACCAGCGACCTTCAAGCTTGCATCCAGAAGAAGGGTGAGACATCTAGGAGTTTCCTCACCCGATGGTTGGCAACCAGAAATGAGTGCGAAAACGTAGATAACCGCACAGCAATGCACGCCTTCATTGGTGGTTTACAGCGTGGGGGGCTGCTGCGCCATGCTTACCCGCCCGGGAACGCAAACAAACTCACTCTCGATGAGATGATAAACATCGCCGGCGATCATACCGCCGCCGACGACGACGCAGGCGGAGATCTCGGCTACAGCCATACCCTGCACCAACAAGAAAAACCGTGATAACGGCGTCGGCAACAGCAACAAGCGGAAGAACCCCCTGAAGACTGGGGCGCAGGATCCGACATGGTAGCCATGACGTTCCAACGCGGAGGTCCAGGAGGCGGAAGAGGCCGCGGACGTGGAGGCGGAGCAGGCAGGGGCCAGCAGCGCGCGACGAGGTCACCGCAGCCGATCCCGCGCCCCCAAACGTACGGGAATACGGATATGCCGTGCTTGGCCCATTCGGATCCCTACGGCAAATCCACCCATACCAATCGCAACCGCAAGTGGGTCAACGATCCGAAGAACGACCCGGAGGCAGGACACAAGCGAGCACCGCCCGCGCGGCAAAGGAGGCAAGGGCAAGAACAAGGACAAAGAGGAGGACAGTTCCGAAGCCATGGACGAGGACGACGCTTCGCCGAACCCAAGGAGGGTACCGCAGCCAACAAGTCCACCCCTTTGGTAAGAAGAGTGTCGAACCTACCACACCTTCCTCGGAACCCCCACCGTCCGCGCGAAAAAATCAGCGCTCCGGATCTTGAACGCCACAGTTCCGGCTGTGCCGCAGTATGTCAAGTGGTCGGAGAAAGCCTGTACCTTTGACAGGTCGGATCACCCGGCCGTCATCCCCAAAGAGTGCTACGCTCGGTTGTGAGTCCCCGCATAGACGGGTATGACTTTTCCAAATGTCTTATGGACGGAGGAGCCAGCCTGAACATCATGTACCTGGAGACCCCTGGAGAAGATGAACCTCACCAAGGAACAGCTCAAACAACACCACTGAATTTCATGGTGTGGTTCCGGGTAAGAAGGCAAACTCTCTGGGCAGCATCAAACTTCCCGTGGCCTTCGGCGATGTAAACAACTACCGCGAAGAGATGATCACGTTTGAAGTAGTGCCCTTCAAAAGCTCCTACCACGTGATCTTCGGCAAGCCCACCTACCACAAGTTCCACGCCAGGCATGCTACATCTACAACAAGCTCAAGATTCCGGGTCCTAACGGTTGGATCACCGTGTCCGAGACTACAAGAAAGCTAGGGACTGCGAGGAGGGCGGCCGCCTTAATCCGTCATATCCGGAGAGGAGCCGCAAGGCGCAGTCGCGGTGGATCCGACGAGATGCAGACCACCAAGAAGCAGATCTCCCGAAAACCTCGTTCAAGGCCGCGATAGAAACCAAGAAGCATGACCTCGTCGAAGGTGACAGCTCCAAGCAGGTTTCGGTCGGAGCCAACATGGATCCCAATAGGAAAGCGCGCTCGTCGAGTTCTCGTAGCTAACATGGATATCTTCGCATGGCAACCTTCTGACATGTCCGGAGTACCAAGGGAACTCGCCGAGCACTACCTAAACATAAATCCGGGTGCAAAACCGGTGAAGAAGCTATGCGACGCTTCGGAGACAAGAAGCGCCGCGCCATAGGAATGGAATTAGCAAAGTTACTAGAGGCAGGTTTTGTAGTAGAAGTTATCCATACTGATTGGGTCGCAAACCCCGTCCTTGTACCCAAAAAGAATTCTGAAATACTAAGAATGTGCATCGATTACTCCGGCGTGAATAAGCATTGTCCGAAAGATCCGTTCCCTTTGCCGCGCATTGACCAAGTCATTGATTCGACGGCAGGGGCGGAACTTCGTGTTTTCTTGACGCATATTCCGGTATCATCAGATTTTGATGAAGGAGTCTGACCAAAAGGCGACCTTTTCATCACACCCTTTGGCACATACTGCTATGTTACCATGCCTTTTGGTTTGAAAACGCAGGTGCCACATACCAACGGACGATGCAGCGGTGCTCGAAGGACCAAATTGGTCGGAACGTGCACGCCACGTCGACGACATCGCGCCATGACCCGGAAGGGATCCGACTACGAGCGACCTCAAGGAAACCTTTGATAATCTCCGACGGTACAAGATGATGTTGAATCCGCTAAAGTGCGTCTTCGGCGTACCAAGAAAACTCCTTGGCTTCATTGTTTCTCATAGGCATCGGTTAACCGGAAAAAATCAAGGCTATCCCGAACATCAAAAGGCCAACTTGTCTCAAAGATGTGCAACGATTAAGTTGCGCGCGGCAATCGAGATTTGTTAGCCGTCTTGGCGAAAGCCTACCCTACAAGCTGCTGAAGAAAACCGACAAGTTTGTCCGGGATGAGGCAGCAGATAAAGCACTTCAGGAGTTGAAGAACATACTCTCCTCCCCACCTATATTGGCAGCTCCAGCTGAGCCGAGTTATCAGCCTCGTAATCGTGGTGGTGCGAAAGGAAGAAGGATTTGAGCATGGAGTCCAAAGGCCTGTCTATTACATTAGCGAAGTCTTGACGGAATCCAAGCAGAGATACCCTCACTTTCAGTGTCATACGGAGTCTTCCTAGGAAGCCGGAAGCCGAGACACTACTTCCAGGAGCACCCAATGACAGTGGTGAGCAAGGCTCCCCTGGCAACGATCATCAACAACTCCGACGCAACAGGACGCGTAGCAAAGTGGGGCATTGAGTTATCTGCCTTCGACATCAACTACGAAGCCCGAACCGCAATCAAGTCTCGGTCCCGGCGGATTTCACGCGGATTGACCGAAGCACCGGAGGGCACGCCGTGCCGAACCCGAAGCTTGGGTTATGCACTTTGACGGATCCAAGCAACATCAAGGCTCGGGCTGGAGTTACCCTCAAGTCACTCTACGGAGAAGAACGCAAAGACGCTCGCATTCACTTCGAAGCAACCAACAACATGGCGGAATACGAGGCTCTACCGCACGGTCTGCGCATCGCTAAAGAAATTGGGATCAAGCACATCATATCTTTGCGGAGATTCCGACTGTGGCGCAACAAGTAGCCGGAACCTGGAACCACCCGTCATGGCGCCTTACGAGACGAAGTTGACGAGATCGCCAAATGCTTCCTGATACGAAGTCAAGTACGTCAGAGAGATGATAACACGGCAGCAGACTGCCGTCTTCGATCCGGTAGGAAACCAATTCCGCCTGAATTTTCCTTGAGCATTTGTACCCTGTGAAGGGTGCAAACCCGAAATCCCGATATCCAGGCTCCGGTTAAGGAAGTGATGGCAATTCCGGCCTGGACTCACTGCTCTTGGATTACCTCATTGATCAAAAGTTGCCGGAGGACGAGGTCCACGCACGACAGATCATCGACGAGCAAGATCCTACACAATTGTTGACGGACAGCTCTATAAACGAAGTGCAAACGGGTATTTCTCAAATGCGTCTCCAGTCAAGATGGCATTGAAATCCTCGGAGAGATCCATGCGGAGGATTGCGGGCATCACCTAGGTCCCTCGTCGCAAAAGCTTTTCGGTTAGGTTTTTCTGGCTCAGCAAAAGAAGATGCTGACAAGCTGGTGAAAACTTGCCGCGGTTGTCGGCTACGCTACTCAACCAAACGCTCCAGCCCAAGAGCTGAGGACCATCCCTATCACCTGGCCGTTTGCGGGGGGCTCGATATGGTTGGTAAGTTAAAGAAATCATCTCCTGGTGGCCATGAATACCTCCCGGTCGCTATTGACAAGTTCAGTAAGTGGATCGAGGCAAAGCCAGTGAGAAAAGCCGATGGTGCTACGACACGAAATTTGTTTGCAGCCTCGTGACGAGATTCGGCATCCCGCACAGCATAATCACAGACAATGGCACAAACTTTGCGCAGGGAGAACTCAAGGATTACTGCGATGAAGTTGGGATCCGGCTTGACCTTGCGTCTGTAGCTCATCCACAATCTAATGGTCAGGTCGAAAGAGCCAATGGCCTTATACTAGCCGGAATCAAACCTCGCCTTGAAGAAACTCGCGCCGCGCAGTGGAGCTTGGGCTGATGAGCTGGAGCTGTTTTGTGGAGTTTACGAACTACCCCTAACAGTCAACAGGATTTACTCCTTTCTTCGGTATACGGATCCGAAGCCGTGCTCCCCACCGACATCATCCATGATTCACCGCGAGTTTCCGCCTACAATGAAGAAACTGCTGACGAGGCTCGACAGCTATCTGTGGACCTGATCGAAGAAGCTCGGAATCTAGCCGACCAACGCTCCACCATTTACCAACAGGCTCCGACGCTATCATAGCCGTCGAGTTCGAACCGCTCGTTCATGGTCGAGACTTAGTCCTCCGCCTTCGCAGTGAAAGATCACAAGTTGCAAACTCCATGGGAAGGACCTTCGTCATCGCAAAGTGCACAACGGATCCTACTACCTCGTTGATTTCCGGGAACTAAAGGATAGACCTGTAACGGCATCGGAAACGAAAACGAGAAGATCCGGTGACATATATGATGAAACAGATCGTCCCTGGAACATAGCACACCTACGTCCTTTCCACACTTAGCGCTTTTACGCATTACATACCTTGTAATATCTATGATACATGATCAATGAAATAAAGCTTTTGGTTCACTCTTAGAGTCTTTTACCTCCTTTAATTTTTCATTTCTGATCGTGTATGTTTTCCGACTAAAACCGCAGAGCTGGATCTTTCCGCCTAGGCGTGTATGAAAGTTGTGATTTTCAAAATCGTCCCTTAGGACGTAAGCTTAAGTTTTCTCGGCGAAATTTTTCCGTTGCGAACCCATGGATTCCCGGTAGCGACTTCCGGCACTTGGGCTGGGGGCTTGTTTCGCGGTTATTGACGGATTGCCATTGGCTTGCTGGCGAGCGTTTCCGGCACGGGTCTTCCGGCTCGTGGAAGGTCAAGTGGGCAAGCCGGAAATCATCAAACCAGCACTTGCTTTCGAGAAACAACACATGCAAATAATATATAAACGGATAGCAGGATAAGTTTTTTCCGCCCACGCATGCATGCCTGTTTCATACCTAGCTACTTAAGAATTTAAGTTATATTACAAACCCACTCCGGGGCCAAAATGATGCAATTTCACATTGTTTTAAACAGGAACTCTACTCGGAGTCCTCTTCCTCAGACTGATGGTAGGTGGAGCCGCCATCACTGTCGCCAGATCCGGCTTCGGAGCCGTCACCAGATCCTTCTCCGGATTGCTCACCGCTTGATCCGGATCCTTCCCCGTAATATTCCGGCTCACCTGCTTCTTCCTCAGCATCGGAAAACCTTCGGTAGATCGTGTCAATACCAGAACGAGTGATCCACTCGCCCGACAAACAACACTGTTCATATCCTTCGGTTTCCGCGAGGAGGGCGCCCATGTCGAACTCCGGGGCCCGCGTGCAACGCCGCCAAAGAGCGAGGGAAGTGAGCTGCTGTGGCCAAGACTAGGGAGGCGGCTCCGCGTGCTGAAGACTTCCGCGTCCTTGATGAAATCCGGCACCAATCCCATAAGCTTGGTCATCGTATCGATGACTCGTGGTTTTGGCCTTCTTCAGAGACAGAGCCGTGGCGATTCCGCGACAGGCTTCAATTAACTTGTCGATTGATATACGCGCTTCATCATATGCCTCCGTCCTCGTAAGGTTTGACTCTTTGTCCATTCGAAGCCAAGGCTCGCTGTGGAAGAAGCAACAGTTCCGTTAGAGACAAAGCTTGCAAGATAGTCGGAGCAACAACACGGAAAACGCTTACGGAAGATCAGTTTGTCAATGGCCTCCGCTTCCGCCCGTAACTTTGTTCTTGGATATCATGGAAATCACGCGGCCCCGCTTTTCTCCGCTTTTCGCTCAGCTCCGCCAGTCGCGGGCATGTTTTGCGGACAGCTCTTTCCTCGCTTGATTTTCCTGGGAGGCGGATGTCTTCACAAAGTTCTTGAGGGATTCATTCTCCGCCTCAAGCACCTGGATCTTGGCGGACAGCTCGTCAAACTTGGAGTGCTTGGCAGTCTCTTCTGTACGTAGACAGAATTGCGCATGTTATGGATCATGAACAGCTATATCAAAACAAGAGTAAGACCCGGATCTTGTACCTTGAAGGCGGGTCTCAAGCAGCCGGATAGCGTTCTGGCTATTTTCCGCGTTCTGGCGCAGCCCCTCGATTTCCGCGATCTGCTCCAGCACATGCACGCGCAGGTCTTCGTGCAGTTTCCGCGTGGTCTGTGCAAAGGAGTTAGTCGGATATTTAAAATCTTGGGGGCTAGCGAGGAATTCAGTCTTGGTACAAAAATTTTAAATTTCCGCCTCAGGTACATTTTTCGGAAAGCATCGGCTAATACATGTTACACGAAAATATATCACCCAATGCTTGGGGGCTAGTATTACCTGCCGCACTTCCCTGTGCTTGGCGAAAAAATCCTTCAGGCTGACCTCCAGGTCGGCGAGTTCACGCACCTCCTCGTCCGGTTTGCCCCACACTTTGTTCAGCATGGCGGAAACTTCCGCGTGACGCTGTGCAAGGGTAAGCTTTTGAAAGGACGGAGTTGGTTCGAGGTGGACTCGAGTCGCGTTGGTTACTTGAAGGAGCTTAGCCTTTGCTCCTTTCCTCTTCAGCCCCGCGAACGCGGAGCTTGGTTGATCCGGCTGAGGAATTGGTGAGGAGGTCCCCTTGGCGGAATCACCATGATGAGCGGAGTCTTCAGGAAGGTCATCAACGTTGATAATATCCTTTGGATTCGGCGATGAAGCTTTAGGCGGAACTTCAACCTCGGGAGTAATAGGAAAAGAAGCCGGAGATGGCTTGGTTCTCCTCGTAAAGGTCTTTGGGGCCTTGGGGGCTGGCTTTCGGAGCTTCAGTAAAAACATACAAGTATAAGAGCGAGCGTTGAATCGAACTTGGGTCTCGGAAGTGAACGTTTACCCGGAAGGTTTGAAGAAGTGCTGGGAAGCAGGCTGCCCTCTGTTGCTGGTATTAATTAGCGAGAGGCGCTTCTTTTCCGCCTCCAATTTCCGGGTAGCCGCTGCTGAGCACTTCGCGGGCGCGCTTCGCGCGGGGCTGGAAGGTGCTGGCTTCTTCCTCTTAGCGGGCGGGAAGTCTCGGAGCTTCCGCCTCCGATGCGGCTTCGGGTCCGCGTTGCGGTGGATGGGACTCGGAGGAGAGTTCCGAGTTCATTTTCCTCAAGCGCCTCGAGCTAGTACAAAGTTAAACACTTGGATGAGAAAAGTGAAGAAACACAATAGACCAAAGTCAAGGCGACGTACCGCGGTTCCGGATCCATTTGTGTGGATGTCTTTGTTGCATACGTGGACATGGAGTTCACGTGAAATCTTGATGAGGACCCGGATCCTTTTGTCGAGGCGTCGGCGGAAAGATTATCTTTGGTGGCGCGATTGGATCGTCGCCTCGTGTATTCAAACATCGCGGTCCTCGTGTTGCAGCGGTTGGATCCGCTTGGTAAACCAGAGAGGGTTAAGTCCTTCCCGTCACCCCTCCTCCGTAAGCTTGCAGATCCGCCTGAGCGCGGGTCAGCCGAGGCGAGTGAGAAGTGAGGGCAAGGTCCATGACGGAAGCTCGTTGGCGGGGTTTTTAAAAGCCGGAAGTTTCCTTTCGCTCGCGGGGTCGGAGACGTCCTTCGATAGAAGAAACCCGCAGACCAGTACCTCGCGGACTCGTGGCGGTCGGTTGGGGGGTAGACGCGGCCCGGGCGAGCATAAAAGTAATGGATCCGCATGTGGCGAGTCCGCCGGATCGCCGGATTTTCTTGACGAGAAAAATACTGGAACAGAGAGATCTCGGGGGATACCCGGAGATGGCCTTCGCAGAGGGCGACGTGGTTGCTGATGGCAAGCACGCTGTTTGGAGATATGTTGTGGGGTTGAAGCCCATACGTCTTCAGAATCTCCAAGAAAAAGTCTGAAGGCGGAAACGAAAATCCGCGCTCCACCATGCCTTTGTCAGACCATCTCATCGTCCCTCGGAGCGGAGCAAGTTCATCCGGAACGATCTCCACTTCCTGCGAAAGCCCTCCGACTCGAGGTTCTTTAGTTCCATCTCGGTGGTGGTACAGGGCCACCATTTTCCTTTAGCTTCGAATCTCGCTTCCGAGCTTTCGACTTCTTTGTGACCTCTTCCACTTGGTGCTCCGTCTGACCCGCCCCGGAGGTTTTCTCCGGGTAAGCAGAGGTCTCCACCACCTCCTTTCCGGAATCCTTTGAAGGATCCAGCCTGATTGGAATGAAGGGAGGAGGGGCGGAGGAGAGTGGGGTCGCCATGATTGGTTCCGAGTTCGGAGGCGGAGTCGTTGAAGACATCTGAAGAAAAAGAGTGGCGGAAACTATCTTTAGTCGGATCCCATGTCGTCTTCCCGAGATTCACCCCTACCAACTACGGCGCAAGAGTGAAGCTCGAAGACTTACCGTGATGGCGAATGCGGTGGCCTGAGTTGACCGGCGGCGAGTTTTCCGCGCGGAGGCTCGCTGGAGTTAAGAACACGAAGAACTCTGCGGTGGTGAAGTCGCTCCGGTGAAGCTCCGGCGACTTTTCCGGCAGGATCCGGTGCGGCGGAGGAAGAGCTCGCGGGCGCGCTCGGCGGAGAGGTGAAAGGGGGTGAATGAAGGTAAGGCCTTGACGGTGGATATTTATAGGTTGAAGGGACAAGATTCGTGCTCCGCATCCCGTGGTCGGAACGCAAGCGTCGCGCCGGATGCGTGACACGTGTCCCAAACCCTAACGGTAAAAATGGATAAGTTACCGCGGATATCACGCGAAAATGGCGCCAGAATTGGCGGAACCGTTTGAGTCTTTTAAGATTCCGGGTAATTGCGTGAGAATGAGTTAGCTACCATTCGTGAGTAGGGAGTAACCCGGAAATATTCTTTGGATGTCGATGGATGAAGTCCCGCAGGATGGGAGCATTTTCCGACTAAAAGTTGGGAAAAGGAAAAAATGCAAAGTTGGAGCTCTTCAAGTTTCTCCGCGTTACCAACGATGCGAAACTTACTTAAGACGAAAGCAGAAACTTGGAGAACTCGGGGCTACTGGGGTATACTTCATGGGTGTACCATCGACAGGCTAGATCCTGGCAAGCCCGGTGGCCTGGCGATGGTGATGAGGCATGTGCCCATCGGCGCCTGGGCTTGTCGTTGATCCCGACGAAGATGTCCCGCCCAGAACAGAAGCGGATCCGACCGACCTTGGGAGTAACCCGGATCCATGGAGGCCCGAGGAACCCTGGATCCGCACGACATGGTGAAGGCGGATCCGTGACGCACACGGCAAGATATTGTACCGTAGTTAGGCTATCCGTAATCCGGCTAGGACTTCCATGTAAACCCTAGATCCGTGCGCCTTTATAAGCCGGATCCCTAGAGGCACAACCACAACCATTGTAACAACGCGCAAGCGCTCATGATTCTGCATAGCGCAGAGGGCCCTGTCATCGTGCGTGTCTGGCGGGAACGCGCTGTACCACCGTCCCGCGCACTCGCCCTGGCCCCTTCTTCTCCCCTCGTGAGGATCCTCCTCCGAGGTAACGCTGATTAGGCAACGGGAGCCTTTCGAGTCAAATCTTCTTGGATTCGAGCCTCTAGGATCGAGCCCCAAGCACCACCAAGCCCTCTCCAACGGATCTTACTTAGACAAATTTTCTCTTTTGGGTTGCAATAACTTTTGTTTGAACTTCTCTGCTCGCATTTCATGGATGTTTGGCTAATTTGCCAGTTAATGGTTTTTAATTAAATCGGGTGCATGTCTTTTCTCTGAGAGAGATTGTGTCGTATTAAGACAATCACCGGTATGGTGGCCCCGTTGGAAACTCTGTGGCCATCCCAGGTCCAAGATATTTCCTGCCAATGTGTGGTGAGAAAAGAGATGCTCTTCCTAGTAGCAGACATACACTCCTGGTTTAACCGTGTGTGTGTTCTCAATTCCATTTCTAGCTAGCTTGTGGAAGCTACATCAGTGTCGTGCCAATAACTGTCGTGCCCTCTTCTACATGGCTGGTGATACGACGGCCCCATTCGAGATTTGTGGTCTCGCCACGGCCCAGATATTTCGTGAACAAATAATGCATCACGACGTAGGACGCAGGGTGATGATTGTACGACGTATCTCCAGTGCTTCGTGCACCGACGATTTCATATGGCGTGGAGCGTGGAGGGCTGGAGGCCCCCTCCAGTTTCCAAATATATGCAGACATGCATCCTACATGCCAATCAATCCTACGGGACAACGGACATACTCCCTCGGCACCGCAAAAATTATCTTGGATTTGTTAAAATTTAAATATATCTAGACACCATCTAGTATATAGATACATCTAAATTTAGATAAATATAAGACAAATTTTACAAGACGGAGAGAATATATTCATTCTAACTTTTTTTTGTATGGTCACACCACGGCACACCATTTTTTGTCTCCTCCCTTTCCTCTTTCCGGCTCCTCTTTGGGGAGTGTTGCATCCTTCATTGCGAGGTTGTACATGGAAGGGAACTTTTGGCTATCGGGTGCCACACACCCCATACACCTAAAAAATTATAGTAATTTTAAAAAGTCAAAAAAAAATGAATCTTTCTGGAAAACAAGGATGATCAAGTTTGTACTCGTAAAAAAATATTTGGAAAAAAATGATTTTCCATGGTCTTCATGGCAAGAGAAAACAATATTATGACGAATATAAAGTGAATAGTACTTGGTTATGGAGCGTTTTGAGTTTGTTTTTGTAACCTAGGACACAATGAAAGCAATTTTCTAGAGAAATATTTTTATACAAGTACAATACCTGATCATCTTTGATTTTAATTTTTTTTGAATTTTTTAACCTTTTTATTTTTATTTTATTTTTCCAAGTATGGGGGTGTGTGGCATCCGAGAGCCGCTCTGCATTTCTCGGTATGCTTCTAAAGTCGCTCATTTATCCCTGGGCTATTCTCCTCAAGAATATCCTGAAATTTTCCATAAAATTTGAATGCATAATCGTCACTAGAAAGTTGAGTAAAGCGGGCACAAGCCCAAACATGAGTAGCCCTGAAGCGGAGTTGCTCGGGGACTGCTTTACACCGACCTGGTCGATGGAAGGCGAGGTGCCGCATACCCCCTTGGCGTTTTGGGCCTGGCCCATAATCTTGGTTCTGCCTAGACTGTTTCTGCTCCCTCAACAGTTACTGTTTCTAAAAATTTTGTTTAAATTTTTCTGTCTACAGATTTTAAAATCGTTCAAAATTTATTTGTTCAAAATTCAAAATTATTCCGAAATTTGGAAATTCGTTCAGGATTAAAATTTGTTCAAATTTCGAATTTCGTTCAAATTTCAAAAACCATTCGAAATTTTTTGTTCAAAATTCTTCTAAAATTTGGAAATTCGTTCAAAATTAAAAATTTGTTCAAATTCGAAATTCATTCAAATTTTAAAAATCGTTCAAAACTTAAAATTTGTTCAAATTCCAAAATTCGTTCAAGATTAAAAATTTGTTCAAATTTCGATATTCGTTCAAAAAATTCAAAACTTGGAAATTTTTCAAATTTGATAATTTTCGAACATTATTTTTAAAAATAAAATAAAACGTGAGAAAAAACAGTTAAAAAGAAAACAGAAAAGAAAAAACAGAAAAGAAAAGAAAAAAAAGAAAGAAAGAAACAGGAAAAAACGCCTAACCGGCCCGGCCCACACCGCGCGCGGGTGTGTGCGGCGCGGTGCAGGTGCCGACCTGGTCGGCATATAGGAATTCCGAGTTGCTCCGCAGATCAAACATGCCAGGGCCCAGGGCAATCAGGCATCAGCGCATGGCCTGTCCACTTCGTGGGTGCAGCCCGTCGGATTTAGAATTTTAGACGTGCAGCTCTTGGGAACGCGATATCTATTCCCTGCTCAAAGCGGGCGCTATTCTTCGCTCCGCTCAGAGCGCGGTAGACTGGGCCGGCCCATTAGCGAGGGCAGGAGTTCCCCTTCAGTTTTTCTTCTGTTTTTCCTTTTTCTTTCGTTTTTTTTTGGTTCAGCTGGTTTTTCCACTTCAGTTTCTGGTTTTGTCAAAGTTTTTTTTTTAATTTTTAAATTTTGAACTTTTTAGAATTTGAAACTTTTTCCAAGTTTGAACTTTTTTAGATTCGATTTTTTTCGAATTTGAACAACTTTTAACTTTGAACATTTTTCATTTTGAACAATTATAAATCTGAATATTTTTTGAGTTTTAACTATTTTCAAATTTGATATTTTTTTAAGTTTGAACAATTTTCAAATATGAACATTTACAAAATTTAACATTTTTGCACATATGAACAATTTTCAAATTTTAAGAATTTTAAATTTTGAACAGTTTTATCACGGAATATAGTTAGCACTCTTCGACAAGCGTCTAGGTGGTCATTGAATATATAAGCAAGCTAACTATATAATTTAATACGAATAAGTAATTAATAAAGTATGATCACATAAATAATAATTAGAGATTATTTAAATAGAGTAGGCCAATAGCATCTACTCCATATACTATAACTACAAAATTTATTAAGAAAGGAAGGATCAAATACGGTGCAACATGAGCTGCAACAGCGGCGGGCGACAACAACACTGTTTGCGTCGGTGTTGTCACCCACGTTGAGGTTGACGAAGAGGTCATTGATGTTCAAGACGAACTTTTCATCGGGGAACTCTTCATCGGCATTGTGTTGCTAGTAGTCGTGCTAGAGCGCTCGCCAAAAACCCGATCGTCCCTCACCCATACATGTCTACGAGATGCGGGGTTCCGGAGGCCTACCGTTCCATTCTTCGATGCACACCGAAAGACGAGATGATGAAGACGATGGTTGCGATGCAACGTTCTGGAAGTAGGCAGTCGCATGTGTCTCACACATGCTAGGTTTCGTTAGCGCTTATATAGTGCAGGTCGGGAAGGTCGTGAGGCGCAACCCACGTTTGAGTCGAAACAACTCGCTAATCGCAAAATCTGAAAACAACTGAGTTAACATGTCCAATTATGACTCGTAATTGATACTCCCTCCGTTCCATTCTATAGTGCTTATAGTTTTTTTGCACGGCAATTAGCGCAAGAGTATTTTTTTACACAAAACCCTCTGGCTGAATGATTTGAGATCGTACTAAAATTAGGGAAATCGATAACTTCCTAAATTACCATAACAAATCCCATAAATCTGTGTGGTTGACTCTCCATATATGTGCAGCCAGGTTTAATTAAGGAAAGAAAAACATTGCTTCCTAACTCTAAGCAATCCTTGGGAGCCATGCATTAGGAATCTCAATTAATTGTTTCCTATTTTGTATGGATTTTTTTCATGCATGTCATGTGGAAGTTGACCGGCGGAGGGGGTAATTGAAAAAAGCCAAGCTACAGCCTTATATTGTGAAACAAATACCAAAAATCTATAGGCACTATAGAAAGAAACGGATGGAGTATAATAATTTCGTAAATAGAAAAATATAAATAGGATGCATAGCTAAGAGCTCAGCTCGGCTCATTCCAGCGACCCACGGAGCGTCTTGAAGACGAGTGGGCGGCAGTAGAGGGGAAGTACGTGAGTGCTTATTCTCTTTTCACACCTTAGTGGGAGTAGAGAAGGTTCATTTTATAAAACATTCCAACTCTCTTCCAACTAGCTATGGAAGACCACAAACAAGTAGGATTTTATGGAGTAGCCACAAACAAATATGAAAGATTTAACAACTCTCTATGGAAGACAATGACTATAGTTTTGATCCATTTTGAAAAAAAATAAAATAAAATAAAATAAAGGGGAAATAACTTGCCCAAATAGTCATTTCAAGTGTGCAACTTTGCAGAAAAAATTCCAAATTCGAGTAATGTAAAAAAAGAGAGTGTTCACAAAAAACGCTGTCATGTACGCCTTATCTTTGCTTCAAAGCCAAGTGATCTAAGTGTCAAAACATGCATTTTGCAACTGCAAGGAATATTATGCGAAAGGGAACCATCCCTATTTTCATGAAAATTAGACCATATGGGATGATCAGGATACGACTTTTCTCTACTTTTATGTACTTGTGCCCATTTATATGAGTTTGTTCCTATTTTCGCGAAGTAATTCGAATTTGAACTACACGTGTGCTCTAGTTTGGTTCTAAAAATTCCAAATATCATTTAGAGGTAGCCAAGTAGGATTCTATGCAATGGCCACAATTAGGATTTAATATATTCAACGCCTTCCGATGATTCGCCATGGCGACAATTTCGGGCTCACTGAAAAACAATCGAAGAAAATCAAAAACTTGCGCAAAGAGTTTAGTGTCAATGAACAATACCAAACTTGAGTATTGACAATATTTAAAGGAAAGTGTTCTCAATGAAGGCTATTGTGCTTTCAAGCATAATTCATGATATTGTGCCCCAATTTGGTACAACGGTGTATCTTCGCATGGAAAATAATTTTCCAAAGGGTGTTTTCAACTTTTTGCCACAAAAATAACCTTCCATTTTTAAGTGTCAAAACTGGGCTTTTTTGTGAATCAAGTGCAAAGAATATGTAGCAAAAGGGGCCAAACAAATTTTCATGAACGGTATACCATATAGGATAGCCAATTTCTTAGTGATGCTATGCTTATCGCTTTCTAACTACTTTTGCCTATTTAAATCAGTTTTGGTCGATTTTTGTAAGTAGATAATATTTGAATTACAAGTGTGTTCTAGTTTCGTTCTAAAATTTATCAAAAATTGTTTATAGGTACCCAAGTAAGACTCTATGCAGTGGCCACAAATAAATATGATGGATTCAACCCTTTACTATGAATGGATATGCCAAAAAAATTATTGACCCCATTTTGAAGACAATCAAAGAAAATGAAAAAAGTAGTCCTTTCGCATGTAGCACTTTTTATGTGTACTAGTTGCTAGGAAAAATATCAAACTTGAGTTATGAATCCTTTCACGTGGTTATTTAAAGAAAGTGCATACATGGTATTAACTCTATTGTTATTGCACAAACTCTATTGTTACACCATTTCAATCGTAAAAATTGCATAAACATAAAACCAACTTGAACTTTCCTCATTAACTTAACTAACATAATTATCATAAACCAACAACTAACACTCTTTTCATACACATAAACCAACTGCAATTATTTCTCACTACCTCTACAATTGTCCCTAGTTCACGCCGTCGTCGTCATTCACCTCCATTGAGGCCTTGCCCTGCTTGATTTGGCTTGGGGCGCCAAAAAAATGGGTTTGATCCATCTGCATGTCCTCTTCATACTTCACGGCTCTATCCTGCTCCGACGCTTCTGCTTCAACCATATAAGCGTCTAGAGTTTCTACGAGATGTTTCTCCGTGACATGTATGGCCCGCTTTGTGGCGAGAAAGTTGGCCTTGGACCAAGTCAGAGCGACAAGCATCTAATAAATGTCCTCGTTGATGTTTCCATCCTTATCAGATTCAAGATTGATAAAGGGAACATGTTTGATATCGAGTGTGAACTGATACGTATGTATCTATAATTTTTTATGTTTTTATGCAAATATTATGCTTTTGACACTTATTTTTATATAAAGTTTATGATTTCTTTGTACTAACCTACTAATAGTTGCAAAAGTGCACAATGTTCTCGTTTTACATTTTGATGTGTAGGATTACCAAGAATACAAGAGGAAATCTTGTTGGAGTCAAATCGGGACTTTCCAAAAATCTGTCTCACAATATTTTTCAAAGATGGACATGTTACGGGTCGAAGAAGGCGTCAAACGGAAAACTCCCCAACTACAGAGTTGTTGGAAATTTTGCGAGGAACGTTCTAGAAATAAAATCTAACTGATTCCAAGTCCGGACGGCGGATAAAATCCCGATTTACTACAACCCTATATGGGGGGACGGAAATCCGAGAAGCTATATAAAAGGAGGAAACCTAACTCGTGGGGGACTCCTCCACCCACGAATTACAGCCTCCAAAAGCCACATTTTTTGCCTCCCACATGGATCTCATCTCCATTGGGGAGGGTTCCCAAGAAGCCATGAAGGAAGGGGGCTAAGGGACGGCGCTCCCCATGATGCCGGCGGCAGGGAAGGAGCTCCCCGAGCCGTCGCCGGCGCCGCCACCACCCTGGACCTCTCGCTGCCCCCTTCACCGTCTTCACCGCCATGTCCATCACCAACTCTTCCTTTAATACATTGGTTCATCCTCCCACACACATCTGTACCATTCTATGTAAACATGGTGTTTGATGCTATAAGTTATAATCCTATGATCTATGTCATGTTTGTGTAGTTTATTTGTCTTTTGATTGCTTGTTGAATGTATTTGGTTCATTAGAGCTGTATGTTGATATGGTACAGTCCTTTGTTGTCCATTATATTTATGCGCGCATGGATTAAACATCATAGGGTTTGTATTATGTGTAAGAGGAAGAGGAAGTTCTGTCGGAGTGACAAAAAACCTGAGGACGCGAACCAGAACGTTGCACGTATGGGAGTAAGAGGACCATTAACTTAAGTCTATTGTTGGGGAAATCTTAATGCATTGTTAGTATTTGCAAAATCCAATCATATAGTACTTGTAATTTCAAGTAGTGAAGTGCATGTATATTTAGCCTCTCCCACATAGAAAACTGCATCGAAGAAAATGAACCCGATTTATTCGCTAATTAAACTTGCACAAAGCCACCACAATTACCACCACTATTCCACACTCATGGTTCTGTTAGTTTAGTGTATTTTGTTGCTGCATAAACTTACTTTACTTTCTTGTTATTTATTTTCATGCAAAGCTGTCTCTAGTATCTGTATTGTTGCTCTAGTTTTAATTCCTAGATACTGCAAACGTTTAGTGTGCGTAGAGATGTATCAGTGGTTGATAGAACTTGAGAGAACATTTATCCTACCTTTAGCTCCTCGTTGGGTTCGACACTCTTACTTATCGAAAATGCTACACACGATCCCCTATACTTGTGGGATATCAAGACCTTTTCTAGCGCCGTTGCCGGCGTTCAATAGCGTGTGTGTGAATATTCTTGTGTGCACTTGTTTGCTTTATCTCTAAATAGTTTTTACTTCTAGTTTTAAGTTGTTCTCTATCTTATATGGATAGGGAATTGATACGTCTCAAACGTATCTATAATTTCTTATGTTCCATGCTACTTTTATGACAATACTTGAATGTTTTATACATACTTTACATTATTATTATACATTCTCGGCACTAACCTATTAACAAGATGCCGGCGCCGTTGTTGTTTTCTGCTGTTTTTGGTTTCAGAAATCCTACAAAGGAAATATTCTCGGAATTGGACGAAATCAACGCCCGGGGTCCTATTTTTCCACGAACCTTCCGGAAGACCGAAGGGATAACGAAGTGCCGCCACCATAGGGCCGCGCGGAGGGGGCCCGCGCCGCCCTATGGTGTGGGCCTCGCGCCGCCTCCCTGACCTACCCTTTCGCCTACTTAAAGCCTTCGTCGTGAATACCCCCGTACCGAGAGCCACGATACGGAAAACCTTCGAGACGCCGCCGCCGCCAATCCCATCTCGGGGATTCAGGAGATCGCCGGCACCCTGCCGGAGAGGGGAATCATCACCGGAGGTGCTCTAAATCATCATGCCCGCCTCCGGATTGATGTGTGAGTAGTTCATCCTTGGACTATGGGTCCATAGCGTAGCTAGATGGTTGTCTTCTCCGCTTGTGCTATCATTGTTTAGATCTTGTGAGCTGCCTAACATGATCAAGATCATCTATTTGTAATGCTACATGTTGTGTTTGATGGGATCCGATGAATCTAGAATACTATGTCAAGTTGATTATCAATCTATCATATATGTGTTGTTTATATTCTTGCATGCTCTCCGTTGCTAGTAGAGGCTCTAGCCAAGTTGATACTTGTAACTCCAAGAGGGAGTATTTATGCTCGATAGTGGGTTCATGCCTCCATTTAACTGGGACAGTGACAGAAAGTTCTAAGGTTGTGGATGTGCTGTTGCACTGGGGATAAAACATCGATGCTTTGTCTATGGATATTTGTTTTGATTACATTACGCATCATACTTAATGCAATTATCTGTTGTTTACAACTTAATATTGGAGGGTGCGGATGCTAACCCGACGGTGGATTATTTAGGCAGAGATGCATGCTGGATAGCGGTCTATGTACTTTGTCGTAATGCCCTGACTAAATCTCATAGTAATCATCATTGATATGTATTGAATCTTTATTTGTCAATTTCCCCAATTTGTTCACCCAGCATGCTAGTTATCTTATTGGAGAGACACCACTAGTGAACTGTGGACCCCGGTTCATTCTTTTACATCTGAATACATTCTACTGCAATCATTGTTCTTTACTGTTCTTTGCAAACAAACACCATCTTCCACTCGATACGCTTAATCCTTTGTTTTCAGCAAGCCGCTGAGATTGACAACCTCATTTACGTTGGGGCAAAGTATCTTGATTGTGTTGTGCAGGTTCCACGTTGGCGTCGGTTCCACTGGTGTTGCGCCGCACTACACTCCTCCACCAACAACCTTCACGTTCTTGGCTCCTACTGGTTCGATAACCTTGGTTTTCTTGAGGGAAAACTTGTTGCTGTGCGGATCACACCTTCCTCTTGGGGTTCCCAACGGACGTGTACCTCTATGCGCATCAAGCTCTTTTTCTGGGGGGAGATCAAGACACGCTGCAAGGGGAGTCTCCACATCCAATCTCTTTACTTTGTTTTTGTCTTGCTTTACTTTATTTTATTTACTGTCTTGTTTGCTTCATATTAAAAAACACAAAAAAATTAGTTGCTTTACTTTCTGTCTTGTTTACTTGCTCTATATCAAAATACAAAAAAATTAGTTACTTGCATTTACTTTATTTACCTTTTGTTTATTTCATCATGCTTCATCCTAAGTTTACTTTGAAAGATATACCGGTAGGACAAGGGTCTATCATTGAAGAGATAATATAGAAGAATTTTTCACCCATGTTAGTATGGATGAAGATTTTGAAGATATACCATTATTAAAAACTGCTCCTACTTATGAAAGTGCTTCTGCCTGTTTAGTACACATGTTGGAAACTAGATTTGTTAATCTCAATCCCATAATACAACATATGTTTCTTATACTTTCGGATATGGAGATGGGAGAAAAGAGAGATTTTGTTTTAAAAGTCCTTGTTAGAGAATTTGAAGATATAGCTAAAGAAGCTAGAAAAGTTTTTATCAAGCATAAGAGGCTTGGTTTCTTTCCTGATTTTAAACGAACACTTGAAAAGATGGATATGGATAGAATAAAGTACACTAATAATGTTAATGATGGTAAGGAAATTAAAGCACCGATACCTAGTAAGCTCCTAGGGATGCATGAAGCTTTAGAAAATAACTATGCTTGGCTTGTTCCTAAAAATTTGTTTGATGAGAATAGTAAGCCTAGGAGCAATGAAAGAGGAGTTACTTATATAGACCAGATACAATGCATTATTGAGAAAACTCCCGACTCCTCAGGTAATGATGTTGATGCTTCATCTCTTGATAATACTTGATTTGCACTTTCCGCGCCTAGCTGAAAGGCGTTAAAGAAAAGCACTTCTTGGGAGATAACCCATGTTTTATTTTATTACTGTATTGTTGGGTCTTGGAAGTTGTTTACTACTGTAGCAATCTCCTTATCATGTTTTGTGCCAAGTAAAGTCTCTATGGTAAAGTTGATGCTAGATTTGGATTGCTGCGCAGAAACAGCATTGCTGTCTGTCATGAATTCGCGCAGAACTCTCTGTAGAAGAGTCAAAAAAATCTGCAAATTTACGTGCGTGATCCTCAGATATGTACGCAACTTTCATTAGTTTTGAGTTTTTCCGTTTGAGCAAGTTAAGTGCCCCTGCAAAATTCGTCTTTACGGACTGTTCTGTTTCGACAGATTCTGCCTTTTATTTCGCATTGCCGCTTTTGCTATGTTGAATGAGTTTCTTTGTTCCATTAACTTTCAGAAGTTTTGTGCAATGTCCAGAAGTGTTAAGAATGATTGTGTCACCTCTGAATGTGTGAATTTTTGATTATGCACTAACCCTCTAATGAGTTTGCTTGAAGTTTGGTGTGGAGGAAGTTTTCAAGGGTCAAGAGAAGAGGATGATATACTATGATCAAGAAGAGTGAAAAGTCTAAGCTTGGGGATGCCCCGGTGGTTCATCCCTGCATATTTTAAGAAGACTCAAGCATCTAAGCTTGGGGATGCCCAAGGCATCCCCTTCTTCATCGACAACTTATCAGGTCACTTCTAGTGAAACTATATTTTTATTCCGTCACATCTTATGTTCTTTACTTGGAGCGTTTATTTGCTTTTATTTTTATTTTGGTTTGAATAAAGTTGGATCCCACCATCCTTATATTGGAGATATTACGCTCCGCTTTTTCATATGGAACACTTGTGTTCTTAATTGTGCTTTAATGTTCATGGCGAAGGCTGAAATTGCTTCGTTAGATTGCTATTTGGTTGGAATCAGAAAATGCTTCATATGGTTTGGAATAACTGGGCAATTGTTTTGAGCTCTCATTAGATTATGTTTAAGCTCTTGCATCATGTAGTTTAATCTATTAATGGAGAACTACCGTAGAGCTTGTTAAAATTTGGTTTGCATGATTGGTCTCTCTAAGTCTAGATATTTTCTGGTAAAGTGTTTGAACAACAAGGAAGACAGTGTAGATTCTTATAATGCTTGCAATATGTTCTTGTGTGAGTTTTGTTGTACCTGTTCATACTTGTGTTTGCTTCGAACAACCTTGCTAGCCCAAACCTTGTACTGAGAGGAAATGCTTCTCGTGCATCCAAACACCTTGAGCCAAAACCCATGCCATTTGTCCACCATATCTACCTACTATGTGGTATTTTTATGCCATTCCAAAGTAAATTACTTGAGTGCTACCTTTAAAATTTCATTCCTTTATCTTTGCAATATATAGCTCATGGGACAAATAGCTTAAAAACTATTGTGGTGATGAATATGTAGTTATGTGTCTTAGTTCTTATAAGTTGCTTGTTGTGCGGCAACCATGTTTCTGGGGACGCCATCAACTTTTTACCTTTGTTGGATATCATGTGAGATGCTATGCATGTTCGTCTTGTCTGAAGTAAGTGCGATTTCATGATCAAATGGTTTGAGTATGCATATGTTAGAGAAGAACATTGGGCCGCTAACTAAAGCCATGTATCATGGTGGAAGTTTCAGTTTGGACATACAACCTCAATCTCTTATGAGAATATTATTTGTTTTTGAATGCTTAAGCATTAAAAGAGAAGTCCATTATCATTGTCTATGTTGTCCCGGTATGGATGTCTAAGTTGAGAATAATCAAAAGCGAGAAATCCAATGCGTGCTTTCTCCTTAGACCTTTGTACATGCGGCATAGAGGTACCCCTTTGTGACACTTGGTTGAAACATATGTTATGCGATGATAATCCGTGTTATCCGAGCTGATTAGGACAAGGTGCGAGCACTATTAGTACTCTATGCATTAGACTTGCAACTTGTAGGAAGTATTATGCATAGCACATATGAATTATTACTACCGTTGACAAAATTGTTTCTATGTTTTCAAAATAAAAGCTCTAGCACAAAAATAGTAATCCATGCTTCCCTCTACGAAGGGTCATTCTTTTATTTTATGTTGAGTCAGTTTACCTACTTTTTCTATCTTAGAAGCAAACACTTGTGTTAACTGTGTGCATTGATTCTTACATGTTTACTTATTGCACTGTTATATTACTCTATGTTGACAAATATCCATGAGATATACATGTTACAAGTTGAAAGCAATTGCTGAAACTTAATCATCCTTTGTGTTGCTTCAATGCATTCTACTTTGAATTTATTGCTTATGAGTTAGCTCTTATGCAAGTCTTGTTGATGCTTGTCTCGAAAGTACTATTCATGAAAAGTTTTGCTATATGATTTATTTGTTTAGTCATCATCTTTGTTAGCAATCTTTTGCTTCAGATCACTCCATCCATCTCATATGCTTTACAATAATGTTGATCAAGGTTATGTTGGTAGCATGTCACTTCAGAAATTATTTGTGTTATCGTTTACCTACTCGAGGGTAGGAACTAAGCTTGGGGATGCTTGATACGTCTCAAACGTATCTTTAATTTCTTATGTTCCATGCTACTTTTATGACAATACTTGAATATTTTATACATACTTTACATCATTATTATACATTTTCCGGCACTAACCTATTAACAAGATGCCGAGTGCCAGTTGTTGTTCTTTGTTTTTGGTTTCAGAAATCCTACAAAGGAAATATTCTCGGAATTGGACGAAATCAACGCCCAGGGTCCTATTTTTCCACGAAGCTTCCGGAAGACCGAAGGGATAACGAAGTGGGGGCAACAAGGTGCCGCCACCATAGGGCCGCGCGGCCAGAGGAGGGCCCGCGCCGCCCTATGGTGTGGGCCCCTCGCGCGCCTCCGACCTACCCTTTCGCCTACTTAAAGCCTTCGTCGCGAATACCCCTGTACCGAGAGCCACGATACGGAAAACCTTCCGAGACGCCGCTGCCGCCAATCCCATCTCGGGATTCAGGAGATCGCCTCCGGCACCGGAGAGGGGAATCATCAGGAGGGCTCTACATCATCATGCCCGCCTCCGGATTGATGCATGAGTAGTTCATCCTTGGACTATGGGTCCATAGCTGTAGCTAGATGGTTGTCTTCTCCGCTTGTTCTATCATTGTTTAGATCTTGTGAGCTGCCTAACATGATCAAGATCATCTATTTGTAATGCTACATGTTGTGTTTGATGGGATCCGATGAATCTAGAATACTATGTCAAGTTGATTATCAATCTATCATATATGTTTTGTTTATGTTCTTGCATGCTCTCCGTTGCTAGTAGAGGCTCTGGCCAAGTTGATACTTGTAACTCCAAGAGGGAGTATTTATGCCCGATAGTGGATTCATGCCTCCATTTAATCTGGGACGACGGAAAGTTCTAAGGTTGTGGATGTGCTATTGCTACTAGGGATAAAACATCGATGCTTTGTCTAAGGATATTTGTGTTGATTACATTACGTACCATACTTAATGCAATTATCTGTTTACAACTTAAAGAGGTGCGGATGCTAACCCGAAGGTGGATTATTTAGGCATAGATGCATGCTGGATAGCGGTCTATGTACTTTGTCGTAATGCCCTGACTAAATCTCATAGTAATCATCATTGATATGTATTGAATCTTTATTTGTCAATTGCCCTGTAATTTGTTCACCCAGCATGCTAGTTATCTTATTGGAGAGACACCACTAGTGAACTGTGGACCCCGATCCATTCTTTTACATCTGAATACATTCTACCGCAATCATTGTTCTTTATTGTTCTTTGCAAACAAACACCATCTTCCACTCGATACGCTTAATCCTTTTTTTCAGCAAGCCGGTGAGATTGACAACCTCAACGTTACGTTGGGGCAAAGTATCTTGATTGTGTTGTGCAGGTTCCACGTTGGCGCCGGTTTCACTGGTGTTGCGCCACACTACACTCCTCCACCAACAACCTTCACGTGATTCTTGGCTCCTACTGGTTCGAATACCTTGGTTTCTTTCTGAGGGAAAACTTGCTGCACGCATCACACCTTCCTCTTGGGTTCCCAACGGACGTGTACCTCTATGGATAGGGAATGCGAATTACAAAAAAAATTAGTTGTACTTGCTACCTAAAAACGTTTTCAAAAAGAAAAGTGATTGAAAAGATGAGTAATGGTTAAGTGGGGGTCAACCTTGAACACTTGTGTTCATGCCTATGAAACCAAAAAAAATCTTTCCATGGAAGCTTTTCAGTTAAAAACTTGTACATATTGTGTATATTGTATATATTGTACATATTCCCCTGTACCATAAAAGTAAAGTGATCATTGTAGTTTCTAGTTACTTGGAAGTTGATAGTTTCGGTTTGCTGTCGAGGAGCAGATTTTATGTGCTTCACCGTATAAAATTTTTAAAATCACCAGAACATGATATTGATCTAAAATTTCTTGAGTGCAAAGTAATCCTTATTATCTTTCTTTCATTAGACTAAATTTTCTGATTTGAGTCATGTAGCTGCGTCAAAAAATTCGATCTTCACCGACTGTTCAGTTTAGACAGATTTCTGTGCTTCACTGTAAAAAATCGTGAGAAATCTCAGATTAGTATTTTGATCTGAAATTATTTTTTGTGAATAAACCTGAGATTATGATCTGTCTTTCATTATTTTTGAGTTTTTTTATTTGAGCTACCTAACTATCTCGTTGAGTGTCATCTTTACAGACTGTTCAGTTTTGATAGATTTTTGAATTTATTCAATATTGTACTTGGTGTTATTAGTTTTATTAGTTTATCGACAGACATCAGAAATTCTGAATACCTTAGCATATACAGTGACTAATGTTGAGTAAAGATTATGAAATTTGTCAATGCTTGAACATTAGTAGATTTTATTTAATGAGTACTAACCCTACTAATGAGTTTTGTGAAGTTTTATGTGGATGTAGCTTATAAGTTCTAATCAATATGGTGATATGGGATGAACAATAAGATGTAAGAGCTCAATCTTGGAGATGTTTAGGTGCATCCCAAGAAAATATTCAAGAAGATACAATCATCTAAGCTTGGGTATGCCCAAGTCATCCCCCTATTCATCAACTAACATGAGGTTGTCTCCTTCATACTCTATATTACTCATCCACATGATATGTATTGTGTTAACTTGTATTATAGTTGGTTTTATATGTTTTGGTTTTATCTTCTTTAGTTTTATTAGGTTCTTTATTTCGTTTTTATTACTTCTTTACTTTCACTTATAATTTGAAAACAACAAAAATAGTTTCTTTTGTTTTGCTTCTTTGTTTGGTTCTCTATTTTGATTTTATTTGGTTTTTTACTTTTGATTTTTTTTAGAGTTTTCCTTGCTGCAGCAAGCATGTTTAGATCTTGTTTAGCCTCTGGTCTCTTAGTTTATCAAAAACAAAGTACCAAGTTTTACCCATTTGGCTTATTTGATGCATATGTAAAAAAATTGGCTTTTCTGTTTTCAACATCTACTGCCTACTACACGATTTTTCATATTTTACTGGAAACTCGAAACGTTACATAATTTAGACATATTACGTATCACCTAATCCTCTGCACGCATAAAAATTGGCAAAGATTTATGGCATGTTTAAGTGCACCTAAAAATTACCTTTTCTAGCTGCTGTTTTTCTGAACAGATTCTAACTTTTGTTGCAAGAGTGGCCTCTTTGCGTTTTCATTTGATTATTCCTTTTATTTAGAAGTTGTCCACTTAAGCAAAATTTCTTTAACTCTAAAACAAAATTTAATTTAGTTTAATAGCATCACTTTGGAAATATTATCTATTACATTAATGTCTAACCGCAGAAAAGAATGGGAATTTTTTTGTGTTGAAGTTTTTTCTCAGAGAATGAAGGAACACCAAACAGAGAAATATTGAAGAATGGCCAAAGTCATAAGCTTGGGGATGTCTCCGCATCCCTCTTCGTCAATAACCCCTCGGTTTGCAAACCTTTAAACTTTGTTTTTCTTGCAACATAGAAAGTTGAATAAACTTGGAGCATCTATATCTTATTATTTATTTGTCTTAGCATCAAACACAAGCTGCATTAATAAGTTGATCATCATATATTTTATTTATCTCTTGTTTGGAGAGGTGGTTTAAACTTTAGTAAACTTAAAAATGATGTGCAAATGTTTTCTTATGGTTTCTTATGGTTAGTTTCAACTAGTTAATAGTGTATATTATGTCATTTTGATCTGAACATGCATTGTACTGTTCATAAGATGGTATGGCATTGAGGTATTCTCCTTTAAATATTTATTTGAGTTGACTTGGCGCATGCTTACACCATGTTATGACTACAAACCAGTCACCTCAAGCCTCTATCATCATTTAGCTTTTGACTTGTAATATCACTTTATGTTTTGATTAATAATGTTTTGTCGCTATGCATGATTATGGTCATTATTGCTCTCTTAGTTGGTCGCTCCCAGTCTCTTGCTAGCGTTCACATGTACTGGGTATGAGCTCTACTCGTGCATCCAACTCCCAAAAACCCAAAGTTTAACAAATGTGTCCACCATACCTACCTATATGTGGTATTTCACCGCCACTTCAATGTAAATTGCTTGTGTGCTACCTTTAAAACCTTCAAAAGCATGTTTTAGCTCATGAGGAAGTGTTGGATGCTTTATTCCCTCTTTCATGTTTATTTGACTTCACACCTTGACTAGCATGCATAATGAGCTAGTCCATATATTGCAAAAAGAGCGGGCAAACGGGTGCCCAACCCACTAAATATAAAATAAATAAATAATCAAATAAATCTCCTAACACTATGGGCTTGAGAAATCATGAACTTAGCTTGTTCAAACAAATGAGAAGAGGAACTTTATTTTTCTCTCTATGGAAGCCGCTCTTGAAGCCAATAAAAATGAAAGGATGATAAATCATTTGATGCCATTCGTTGATATAGACATACATACCTCTCAAAATTGTTCAATACCTCTGTTTTATACAAATGAAAAGCTCTAGCACATGATTAATCTTTGCTTCCCTCTGCGAAGGACTTTTCTTTTACTTTTATATTGAGTCTTCATCCTCTAACTTTATGCACCAATTAAGAGAGCATAGTTATCATTCTGAGTATAATGTGTATAGTCTCAAAATTTATTATTGATTGATTCATGATTATGTCATTGCTTGTTCTCAAATTAATTGTATCTACTCACCCTTTGAACTTTGAAGGTGCCCGGGCATTTATGTTTTGCTGTAAAAATTCAGGCAAGCGAGATACCACTCTACCATAATTTATTATGGTCATTACAATCTTGTTGATGCTTATAAATTTCATACTATGAATTCTTAGTTCGTTGATATCTTTTCATTAGGTAACATGATTGCTAAATTTTATTATATATACATCATTTGTTCACTTATTATACAATTGTTAAAGACATGATCATAGCATTCAACATCAAAAAATATATTGTTTTTATCGTTTACCTACTCGAGGATGAGCAGGAACTAAGTTTGGGGATGTTGATACGTCCATAACGTATCTATAATTTTTGATGTCTTTATGCTAATATTATGCTTTTGACACTTGTTTTTATATAAAGTTTATGATTTATTTGGACTAACCTACTAATAGTTGCAAAAGTGCACAATGTTCTTGTTTTACACTTTGATGTGTAGGAATTTCCAAGAATACAAGAGGAAACCTTGTTGGAGTCAAATCGGGACTTTCCAGAAATCTGTCCTAGAACTTTTTTCGAAGATGGTCATGTTACGGGTCGAAGATGGCGTCAAACTCCCCAACTACAAAGTTGTTGGAAATTTCGCGAGAAACGTTCTAGACATAAAATTTAACTGATTCCGATTCCGGACAGCGGAGAAAAGCCCGATTTACTAGGGTGACGAAAATCCGAGAAGCTATATAAAGGGAGGAAACCTAACTCGTGGGGGACTCCTCCACCCACGAATTACAGCCGCCAAAAGCCACGTTTCCCCCAAGGATCCCATCTCTCCATGGGGGAGGGCTCCTAGGAAGCCATGAAGGAAGGGGGATAAGGGGCGGCGCTCCCCATGATGTCGGCGGCAGGGAAGGAGCTCCCCGCGCCGCCGTCGGTGCGGCCGCCACCCTGCACCTCTCGTTGAACCCTTCACCGTATTCACCGCCATCTCCATCACCAACTCCTCCTTTTATACAGTGGTTCATCCTCCCACACACCTCTGTACCATTCTATGTAAACATGGTGTTTGATGATATAAGTTATAATCCTATGATCTATGTCATGTTTGTGTAGTTTATTTGACTTTTGATTGCTTGGTTGAATGTCTTTGGTTCATTAGAGTTGTATGTTGATATGGTACAGTCTTTTGGTGTCCATTATATTTGTGCGCGCATGGATTAAACATCATAGGGTTTGTAGTATGTCTAAGAGGAAGGGGGAAGTTCTGCCAGAGTGACAAAAACCTGAGGACGCGAACTGGAACGTTGCACGTATGGGAGTAAGAGGACCATTAACTTAAGCCTATGGTTGGGGAAACCTTAATGCATTGTTAGTATTTGCGGATGCTTGCTAACAATCCAATCATATAGTACTTGTAATTCCAAGTAGTGAAGTGCATGTATATTTAGCCTCTCCCACATAGAAAATTGCACCGAAGACAATGAACCCGATTTATTCGCTAATTAAACTTGGACAAAGCCACCACAATTACCATCACTATTCCACACTCATGATTCTGTTAGTTTAGTGTATTTTGTTGCTGCAGAAACTTACTTTCCTTTCTTGTTATTTAATTTCATGCAAAACTATCTCTAGTACCTGTATTGTTGCTCTAGTTTTAATTCCTAGATAATGCAAATGTTTAGTGTCGTAAAATTGTATCAGTGGTTGATAGAACTTGAGAGAACATTTATCCTACCTTTATCTTCTCGTTGGGTTCGACATTCTTACTTATCGAAAAGGCTACACACGATCCCATATACTTGTGGGATATCATGAACTAGCGGCCGGCATGGCAGCTCCTACTCGAGCTCGAGCTCGGAGGAGTTCTTCTTGAGTCAAAAGGAGCTAAGATCAGTTATAATGCACCCCAGCTCGACTCAAGAAACCATGGCCATCTGACGCAGATGCGGTTGGAGCTATGGCCGCTAAGGATGGAGAGGCAGAGCCATAGCAAGAGGGAGTGAAAGGAGTCTGGAGAATGGTACCAAACTAGAAGATGGTCAAGAAGTGGAAGAGGGACATGCTAGATGAAGATGCACTAGGAGAGATGTGCACACTTGATGCTCTTTGGTGATGATAACGCAGGTCCAAACACTCACTGAGAAGATGATGAAATTTAATGTGGAGTATTAGTTTGATGATATTTTTAATTTTTAGTTTGGATGTTTTGTAGTTATTGTGATTTTGGTGATGATGTAAATCAAAGATGATGTCGTGCTTAACTATAATTCTGGTTTGTGAGTGCAAACTGGAGAAGGTGCTCTAGTTTACCATCATTTATTCCTATGTACCGAGGAAATATACTTTGTCATAGATTATGTACTGAAGATAATATGATGTATAGTTCCTTGTAACTTCGCAGATTCACACACACAAATTCAAATTTGATAAAAACATTTAAATTCATACAAACTTGCTTTAGTCATAAAATAATTTATGGATATTTTGAAACTTTTATATACTCCCTCCAATCCATAACAAGTGTCTTTGAGTTGTACTAAATCAGCTCCACTTAATATGGTTCGGAGGTAGTAATATTTTTAAATTTTGTAAATGAACGTACTTCGGGGACTCGAGAGTCAAATCCACGCACTCGCGTTTTGTATCCTCTCCCTCCCGATTCCCGAATATCGATTTGATATGTTCATCAATGCACCTTTATTTTACATGAGCAATGCCTACTTGGTTGTTCAATTTTACGCCCTAACATTATCTCCAAGCCCAATCATTGTCCAGTCTGCCCTAGTTCCCTCGCTCGTATGTTACAGGCTGCACATGTGTTTCCAATCTTCTTTGATGGATGTGGGATCCCGTCTAAATACCACTTATAGTAGAATCTTAAATCTGCTACAAATTTCTTGCGGGCATGTACATGTGTAAAGCCACACCTAAAGTATATAGATGCCTCAACAACAACAACAAAAAGAGCTAAAGTATGTAATTCCAAACAAGCATTTCATTTCTGAACTTGACATTCTATAACCTTTGCTTTGGATAGTGGTTGGTGTACCTGACTAACGTGCGACACCCATTTGGTTGAGTGACCGGGTTGAAACTCCTTCAGATACTGGATTCATATGACTGCATTGCAGGCTTGCAGCGGGAACTTGTACGTCCATAAAAATTATTGTATCGTCCGTGTAATGAAGAATAGATAATCCTCCATAACAACATTGGGACCACACTTTCAGTTTGACCGTTAGACTTAACACGTTCAATAATAACATCGAGCATATCAACCACTATATTAAATAACATTGACGATAATGAGTCACCTTGTCTAAGCCCCTTCTTAGTCTGAAAGTATTTACGGATGTCATCTTTGACTTCAATGACTACACTTCCTCCTGAGATAAAAAGCTTTGGATTAAAACATACCACTCATCAGAAAAGCCTTTTCAAATGAGCTAAAATATGTATTCCAAACGAGCATTTCATTTATGAACTTGACATTCTATAACCGCATTGCAGCGGGAACTTGTACGTTGGATGTAAATGCAGAGTCTGAAGTCATGACCTTACCCGAAGCTACAGCCATCGGTCACAGTTCCGTTCAGAAAGATGATGCGAGGAGCAGGCACGCAACCGATCTCAGCTTATGTGCTTCTAGTTCTAACCTCTGCAACCATCCAAAATACGCGTGGATAAAATCTTGTCGGGGCGCGTAACTGACAAAAACCAGCATCGACGTGGCAATCATAACTCACGGTTGCAACTATATCGATCACCTGCCTGCATGGCGCTGCACAGCAGCATGCCAACTTTCACGATAAGGATCGAAACGTCAACTCGAACGCGATCAAGCTCTGGACGCTACACAGTTGCACGAGTGAATCCATTGTTATCTTTCTAGTTCTACTCCGTAGATCGACGTCGCCCTGTCCTATAAATACGATGGAGGCGAAGCAGTCAGGCAAGGGCATGCACGCAGTTCACCTGCATTCATCTTCCTCGAGTTCATAGCCCTCCCACTGCTCCAGAGTCCAGCCATGGCGTCGCCTTTCTCCGTTCCTTCTCTGGTGAGTGTATGTTATCCTGTTGTGAATACATGCGTTCGTTTTGAAGATCATATGACATGCAAAGCGTGCCATTGTTGGGTAATTTTGTTGTCTGACGATGGACGTGCAGATCATGGAGGAGGAAGGGCGGTTCGAGGCGGAGGTGGCCGAGGTGGGCGCATGGTGGAACACGGACAGGTTCCGGCTCACCAAGCGCGCCTACACCGCCCGCGACGTCGTCCTCCTCCGCGGCACGCTCCGCCAGAGCTACGCCTCGGGCGAAATGGCCAAGAAGCTCTGGCGCACGCTCAAGGCCCACCAGGCCGGCGGCACGGCGTCACGCACCTTCGGAGCTCTCGATCCCGTCCAGGTACGCAATGCAAGCAATTCGTTATCTCGGCGGCGCGGCGAGGCCATGCTGGTCAAAGCGGCGATTCGTTTCGTTCGACATATTCGTCTTGCCTAATTTGTCCGTGCGTGCAGGTGACGATGATGGCCAAGCATCTGGACACCATCTACGTCTCCGGGTGGCAGTGCTCGTCCACGCACACCTCCACCAACGAGCCGGGGCCGGACCTCGCCGACTACCCCTACGACACCGTGCCCAACAAGGTCGAGCACCTCTTCTTCGCGCAGCAGTACCACGACCGGAAGCAGCAGGAGGCGCGCATGTCACTGCCCCGCGCCGAGCGCGCGAACGTGCCCTTCGTCGACTTCCTCAAGCCCATCATCGCCGACGGCGACACCGGCTTCGGCGGCGCCACGGCCACCGTCAAGCTCTGCAAGCTCTTCGTCGAGCGCGGCGCCGCGGGGGTCCACCTGGAGGACCAGTCCTCCGTGACCAAGAAGTGCGGCCACATGGCCGGCAAGGTGCTCGTCGCCGTTTCGGAGCACGTGAACCGCCTCGTCGCCGCACGGCTCCAGTTCGACATCATGGGCGTCGAGACCGTCCTCGTCGCGCGCACAGACGCCGTCGCCGCCACGCTGATCCAGACCAACATCGACGCGCGCGATCACCAGTTCATCCTCGGCGCCACGAACCCGCAACTCAAGAGCCGGAGCCTCACCGCCGTGCTCTCGGACGCCATGGCGGCCGGCAAGAACGGAAGGGAGCTCCAGGCCATCGAGGACGAGTGGACCGCCTCGGCGCAGCTCAAGACATTCGCCGACTGCGTTAAGGACGCCATCGCGAGCGTCAGCGCCAACGAACAGGACAAGCAGCGCAAGCTCCAGGAGTGGACCAACGCCACCAGCTACGACAAGTGCCTGTCCAACGAGCAGGCGCGCGAGGTGGCTGCGAGCCTTGGCGTGTCGTCCGTGTTCTGGGACTGGGACCTGCCGCGAACCAGGGAAGGGTTCTACCGCTTCCAGGGCTCCGTGGCGGCGGCCGTGGTCCGCGGGCGCGCCTTCGCGCCGCACGCCGACGTGCTGTGGATGGAAACATCGAGCCCCAACATCGCCGAGTGCACGGCCTTCGCTCAGGGCCTCAAGGCGGCTTTCCCGGAGACGATGCTCGCCTACAACCTCTCACCGTCCTTCAACTGGGACGCGTCCGGCATGACGGACGCCGGCATGGCCGCCTTCATCCCGCACGTCGCGAAGCTCGGCTACGTGTGGCAGTTCATCACCCTCGCCGGGTTCCACGCCGACGCTCTCGTCACCGACACCTTCGCGCGGGACTTCGCCCGGCGCGGCATGCTGGCCTACGTGGAGAGGATCCAGAGGGAGGAGAGGAACAACGGGGTGGAGACGCTGGAGCATCAGAAGTGGTCGGGAGCAAACTTCTATGACAGGGTGCTCAAGACCGTGCAGGGCGGCATCTCCTCCACCGCAGCCATGGGCAAAGGCAAGTTGCTATGCTAGCTAGCTGCAGACATGCATACTCTTATTTGCATGTTCTTGTTCTTCTAACTTTCTAAGCAAAAAATGTCTGGTTTCCTTGCAGGAGTTACTGAAGACCAGTTCTGGACTAAGCCGGGAGCCAAGTCCAGGATGTGATGAGCAATGGAAATGAATAACAGTGACTAAGACGAAAGAAATCTCTACAGAATATAATAAAAGCGCCATCAGATCACACATCAGCTCCCGGAATTAGAAAATTATACAAATCAATCTATTATTGGCATCGGTGGTTGGTTTAACCACTGCCTAGCTAGCTATATACTTCTATCAATTGTGTCAGGCTCCAATTGGAAATGTGAAATTGGGGTAAACAGTATTGATGTCTATAAAATCATCAATGTGTTGGATTGCATCACTTTGATGCTGAGTACTCTTATGCATGTAAACTCAATAAGCACGTATCCGTCAAGAAGTGTTCATTTGTTTCATGTTTCTCTTATCAAGATAGTAGTAGAGCTCTAACGAACCGTTTCTTGGTTTCACTTTAGACTTCAAACTGAAACTTTATCCCACACATCACTGTATCTAAGTAGTGGACTAATGATACATGAATAGTTGAACCGCCCACAAATAAGTGTATCGGAAAGGCTCGCTCAAAGTGTCAAGGAAGTTGATGAAGAATGTTTGCGACGTACATCCTGCAAAGAGGGTATATCTTCTTACTTAGCCCAAGGCTTTAGAACTGAAAGCACGATGATCCCTGCAATGACGAGAAGCAGGATAATAGCAATCATCATACACTTCCTTGACTTCTTCTGCATGCTCTTGGCGCTGCGCAGGGCTTCAGTACCAGTTTGCACATGGTTTACAGCATTCTGAACCTGAAGGTTGAAATGCAACAGCAAGTATGAATGCCAAACTTCCCTGACGTGTTGTTCGACTTGCAGAATTTTCCTAGTAAGTAAGATTGGCAAGCAAAAGAAAACGAAGTAACAGACCTGGCTCTCTATGTTGTCCAATATCTCTCCTTGTGCGTCGACGAGGGCTGCCATGTCTAAAAATATCTGAGAGAAAAGACGGATACCATCACTAAAGCAAGCGTCGATTTGGGTTTTCAGACATGGTAGTTTGTGGTTGCCAAACTGTGCTCCTGTGATGTATGTATTTACTTGATAGTCTACCGTGAGAAATTAGGAGTGGAAATAATTAAATTCTGGCAAAAATATTCAAAATATGATTAGTCCAACAGGATTGTCATAATCCACCATAATGCCAAATACAACCTGAGTCTAGTAATAACTATATGTACTCAGTAATAAGTATATGAGGTAGCCCTAAATACTTTTACAATCTTTGATCTATAGTGGAAGAATCATTTGATTTTTTTTTACCATGTCAGTACAAAGTGAGAAAACAGAAAGCCAAAAGAAGCACTCTTGCAAAAAAAAAAAAAAAAAACTACCTGTTGCAATTCTATAAGCTTTTTCTCAATATCCATGACCACATCATGCCGTTCCTGAATTTCTTCAACCGTGGCCAGAATCTATCCGCCGAGGACAATTTGTAAAACATAAAGTAAGAATCGACAGACTCAATAATATGAGATGAGGAAGGCACATATATAGTTAGTGAAATAGTAAACGTTAATTGACCTGTCCTCTACCAATTCCTTGAATTGCTTTCTCGAAGATCTGCTCGCTGCTACCGGTCTCAATCAGGTTGTCAATCACCTAGTCATGTTTTGTGGCACACTAAAATCAGAAATGCAATGCATTTCCATGTACCAAATGTAGTAGAACTAGCATCCTCACCTCATCAGAAGGCTTTGTCCCAGTGACTGCAATTTTAAGATTCAGTTTTGCCATGAAAGGGTGCAAAGACAATCAAATTTGAAACTATAAATCAGCAAGAGAATGAAGCCATAATTTTAAAAAACTACCTGTGAATATCCTTCTCTCAACAACTTCTCTGTATTCTTGTTGAATTGTTTGCCTTAGATTCTGCAATGAACATGGATTAGTATACCAGTATACTGGAAAACCATAATTTTTTTGGCACAAAATATGGGAAGTGATTTAGATAATGTAACCTGGAAATCGTTCATCCTTTCTTTCAGTTTCTTCTTAAGTGCACTGCAGTAAGCAAGAACTAGTCAAAGTTCATACTTTTTTGCTGGAACAGGTTAGTTTAAATCTAAGAAATGCAAATTGCTTAATCAATTTCATAATTCTCCATCCAATGGTTATGAATAAAGATTAAACTTCCCCTAATCCTCTTTTGGATTCTGAAGACCACCCTCACAGCAGGATACCATATGTCTTGGATTCTTTGTTATCTTATTCGAGGGATTTTATGATCGTGCAGGCTATATTTAGCCTATGTTAGCTTTTGTTGTTTATGTTTTTAAGGGAGATGATTAAGGACCTCATAAGATAGAAGAGAGCGCTAAGTGCAGATTTTTGGAGTACTTCAATTGGGAAAACACTCCCCATATTATGCCTCGAATCATCTAAATTATCTCCCAATCAATTTTGAATGTCTGATATTAGAAGGTTTTCAGCGCCCTTGATAATGTTGAGATAAGTATGCATGTCGCTAGAACATTTCAAATCAAAAATAAATATATCCATTCCAATATAAAAATAAATATGAAATAGGGTTTGCCGGTAATTAGTCTTAGCCACCTATCTAACATAGTAGTTAAAGTTGACTATCAATATGTCTTAAACAATTTGATCTCATGTTTAATGTTTTAATGACACCATAATAATTATCACCTACAACCTTCTTTTGAAGTATTGATCATTTTTAGACATGAACTATGATTGCTGACTTTATTTGTTTCATTTTACAATGTATTGTAATAAAATGTTACAGTTCTATCTAAAATATTAGTGTTCTCTAATCACTTTTAGATATGTAAAAAAATTCCAATGTTCACAATAATTTTTTCAATCCATAGTTCTAAATCTGGTGGCATTATGGGTATGCTTAGTTCACCGTATAGAAGCCGTACGAATATTTTCCAACGACTGGCTTGGCAATAAATTTGCTAGAGATTCCCATTTTGTAATTTTGGCACAAACGGTGAATGGAATAACCAGAATTTGTACAACCAACTACGCAAGAAACGAAATACCATATGCCCCAATTTGGGCACCAAACAAAAATGCATACTCTACACTGAGAGGCTCAATTCATATACTATTGCTAGTAAGCTAAAAAGTTCCTGTGGTTATAATTTCATGTTTATTACATTTTTTATATTAACAACATTAAACATAAAAATAAATGCCCAAATAAAAATAAAAATAACTTTAATTTATATTTATGTTTTTATAAATATTCGTTCTTTTTAACATTAAAGTTATTTCAAGAATTACTGGTTAAACTGGTAATAGGTCAGCCATCCCAGAAGATGTAGACTGCTTGTTTGATTTTTTCTTTGCGGTGATTGATGGATCGATCGAAAACCTAGTTGGATCTAGATTGTAGCCTTGTAAGTATCAGTGTTTCTAGAGATAACAAAAATGCTGTTATGTTTTCTAGCAAGTTGTAATCGTCTTGCATGATTTTATCCTAGCACCAAGCACTTGTACTATGTACTAGTGTGCTGTCGATTATTAAATTTACTCAAGAAAGTTACAGATATCTTACATGGTCATAGACATCCTCGATCGATCTACACTTGTGCCTTTCCCACAACCTGGCTTCTTTCTGTTAGCAAGATTCTGCAAACAGGAAAGGAGAGTGAGCGCTGAACATCATCAGGTGAATTCATATGCTGAAAGGTTAATATCAGTCAGTACATTTCTGTCCATTTGCTCTAACTTCACTTTAATGTTACGTGCAATCTTCCCCACTTCGTCAATGTCTTTCTCCATCCGCCCCTTGATTGCTGGAACATGTGTCATATAAATTTTGTGATTAGATTTTACTAATTTAAAAATGCAAGTATCTTTTGCCAAAAAGAGAAATCCAAGTAGAAATACTAGTCAACGAGTGGAATTCGCACATTTCATTGCGGAGGCTTTAGTCACTGATTTTGACTCCTCATTTGCTTCCTATAGTGAATCAAAAGAAAGAATTTACTCCAATAGTACAAGTTACAGGCCAAGGTGATGTAGAAGTAGTCATGGGGACTTAGCAATTCTAGGAACAAAATATACCTGAAGTTTCTTGACTATGTTGGACATCTTCTCCAGCAGCATCTCGATCTCCTTGACCTAAGACACCTTACTTTAAGAACAATAGGGCGAGGATTTTCTACAGATAATAACACTTAAAAACACCAATTTCTCTGTGGCTGCGCAATTGTGTTGACATAAAAAATTACATCGGTAATAATTTGGTTTTCAAGGAGGACTAGATAACATACAGACCTCCTCGAAGAAGTCCTCGAGTCCATAATCTGATCTGTTCTTGGAGTCCCGACGCCCCATCTCGATGTCCCTCTCCTTGGGGGGTTTCTCGTCCATTTCAAAAGAATCCTACAATTTGATTGATGGAAAAGCGTCAACAACGATATCAACACCGATCATACAGTAACTGCTTCCCTGAAGAAAGAATCATACAGTAATTGCAGGTTTGACTCATTTTACTGCAAATTTCAACAAATAGGATTAAACGCAAGACAATATGAGGTACCACATTTGACTTATCAGGAAATCAATCCAGGGTTTTGCAGGCGCCCCTAATTAGCAATTACCGACCTATGATGACACCAGGAGAAAAGTAAAACGAACTGTAAAGCAGTTTGCGCGGACTATATGTACAGTACTTTTTTGTTTGCTGATTTTTACTGCCGCTGGCAGAGAGAAAACGAATCGCAAGAAAGAAAAGGAACCGCATCATCTCAACAGAAATGATCTTGTAAACTGAAAAGAACATTACCGTCAGAAGATTGTTCATCTTGACTTCGCGTGGAGGGAGAGACCCAGAAGAAGAGATCAGAGGGAGCGAGAGAGAGAGCCAGAGGAAGAAGAGATCAAGAAAACGTATGTGGTGAGGGCGACATTGGAATGATCGTCTTGGAGTGGAACGCCGGCCAGCGATGGAACCAAATCATTAACTAGTCCAGGACAGCCGGATTCAGTAACAAGTTAAAAGCGACGTTAATTCCTTTCCTTGCTTCGGGTCTAGGAGGGCTCCACACACCCGTCAGGGCAGTCCCGAAACAGACCCTCCTTCGCAGCGAAGGCAAACCGGGCACAGCAAAAACCTATTTCCTGCCCAGCTGCGGAGCGGATTAACGCCCGCCCACGTGCGGGGCGAGCGGGCCACGGCCCATCAGGGTTGGTTTCTCTGTTTTTCGTTTTTTCTTCGGTTCTTTTTCTGGTTCGGTCGGTTTTTTGTTAGTTTCGGTTTTTGTTTTTTTTGGGTTTTTCTGCTTTTTCTTTCCGTTTTGAACATATTTTTCAATTTGAGAAAATTTTAAATTAAGCAAATTTTAAGTTGGAGCAACTTTTGAATTCGAGCAAATTTAAACTGGAAATTTTATCCTGGTCTCGGCTAGGAGCAAAGGAGATGACATCACCACTATTGTATATCTCATCCGTTGTACAAAAGGAAAGAAAATTATATAGTACCTACTTTGTTCACCGCACAAACTAATGGGCCGGCCCTCAGACGATGCATGTTCTGGCATGCTAATAAGCGGGAAGTAGGGAAACCCCCGCGCACATGGAGTGCCGTCCATGGAGTAGTTGGGCTTATGGTCCAATTCGGCTGACGTGGGCTTTACCCATTGATCATACCGTTATCTCGCGTTGGTCGATATGCTGTGGTCACACACCTAATGTTTTTTAAGAAAAGGAAAAAAGTACTTCATCGATTTTATTTTATTATTAATGAAACCACATTTAGAAGTCCACACTATAGAAAAATAAAGATTCAGACACGAGCTAACATACTCTAGAGCCCGGTCTGGACAAGTGGCTCCTAGCTCCATGAAAACCTTTAGCTTGAAAAAATCGACAATAATAGTTTCAAGAAATTCTGAAAAATAATCGGTGCCTTAGTAGCTATTCAATGTTGTACCCTATAGATGTGCAAAATTATTGGTATTATGATAAAATCTGACAAACTTTGGAGTTTTGACAATATGTACCGTTCATCTTTTTTTTTTTTTGAGAAACACAGTACAAATGCAGACGCTCCCATACATGTGCATACACTCATCCCTATGAACGCGCACACACACCCTACCCCTATGAGCACCTCCGGAAGGTTGAGCCGGCGGATTGGATCTTGAAATTGACGAAGTCACCACAGACACCTCGCTGTCGACGGAAATATCGCCTCCCAGTGAATGAATATTTCCTCTTTGTGAGACACACAAATGTTAAACCTGAGGTTTGAACTCTGGTGGGCTGGGAGTAAAATCACCCTCCTAAGTCCTAACCACCCAACCTCATTTTTGGGTAACCTAGTAAACATAGTACTCTCCGCGGTCTGATGTGACATTCTCCTTTCCCCTTGCTCAAAATTAAGAAAAACGCTCATGTGTAGAGTCTTGTTTAATAGCTAGAGTCAGGAAACTCTAGAGATTTTCCAGCAAAAGAATTATTTTCATGCCATCTATATTCATAAAACCTAGTACTTTTCACATTTACAAATTTTCTTTTACAAAATGTGTATAAGATTTTCTTGATATCCATCAAGCCATTCCAGAACTGGGATTGGCAAGTCTTCTTCTCAGCTGGTGTTACATTTTGATTATATAGGTATTATTTGGGCAATATAGTTTGCTACATTCCTTGTTCATTCTCTAAATGCCAATGTGTATCCTTTCCAATACTCAAGTTTCTTTCCCATTCTATTTTCAGCCGGTTTCCATTCTTTACTTAAAATCCTCATAGAATCTACAGGAATACCTAGATAAGTCAAGGGCATCTCGCAAGATTTGCAAGTAAAATATATCCTCATATTTTTTTTTTTGTGAAACACAGTACATACATAGACGCTAACACATTTGTACATGCACTCACCCCTATGAACGCACTCATATCCTACCTCTATGAGCACCTTTGAGAGACTGATCTAAGAAACTGATCCGGCGGGTCTTGAGATTGACGAAGTCACCACGGGTGCCTCGCTGTCGATGGAAATGTCACCTCCCACTGAAGAATATTCCACCTTTTAATGAGACACTAAAGTGTCAAATCTGAGATTTAAACTCTGGTGGGCTCGGGGTGCCACCGCCTCCTAACCATCCAACCACAGGTTGGTTCTCAAATATATCCTCATAATGAGCACAAATAGTTCTAGCATGACCAAGGCAACTAACCTCACTTTTTTGCCCCTCTATTTATACCTTTCTTCTTCCTCTTTTACAACTACCTCTTCCTCCCCCATTCTCTCTTCTCCATTGTTGATCTTGAAGATCTCCCTCTACCTCTTGATTCCTTCAACAATTATTGAACCTCTTTGAGGGAAAAGAGAGAGGACATCTATATCTACTACTCCATCAATCAAATCCCCCTCTTTGCGAGGGAACTCACTATAGATCTAGATCTTGGAGAAATTTTATGTTTCTCCTTTTTGTTCTTTCTCTCTCATTCCCCAGTAGCTTTTGTAGCTTTGTTGGAATTCGGAAGCGAAGGACTTGAGCATCTTAGTGGTGTTCTTATCATTGCATTAGGTGCATCGGTTTGAGTTCTCTACGAAGATTCAATCTCGTGAGAGTTCGTGGGTGTTTTGTCTTGGGTTCTTGGAACCCTATACGGTGTTGTAGCCTTTGTGGCGGTGTGACCTTGGTGGTAATTACATGAGAGCGTCCAATTATTGTGGAGTTTGCCTCAAGCTTGTTACTTGAGAGCCTCCAATTAAGTTGTGAAGATCGTTCCAAGCTTGTACGGGTCCGGTGACCACCCTCAAGGGTCGAGGATTTTCCTTTTGGTGGGAAGGCTCGAGGAAAATATGGTGTGCCATCGTGGCATTGGAGTGCCTTGTGCCTCCAACTGAACTTCAGGATACATCGTCATCTCCGTGTGTCTCGATTACTTCTCTACCCGAGCTCCTTTACTTATGCATTTTACTTCGTGATATCATTTGTGCTTGATGTTCTATATCTTGCCATCACCTTGTTGCTTATCTTGCTTAGCATAGGTTGTTGGTACACATAGGCATCCACTAGTTTATAGGCCCTGTGCTTGACAAGTAAAACCTAGTTTTATTCCGCACTTGTTCAAGCCCCTAACATAGAAGTTTTTGAAACCGCATATTAACCCCCTCCCTCCCTCTAGGCGGCATCATTGGTCTTTCAGAGGAGATTCGTTCAACTATCTTCATTCGACAACACAAAACTCCATCCAAAAGATGGTAATTACTGCTTGCATGTGTCTACACGACTACATCCCTGATTTCCACCTGAGGGATCAAATATTTCAACATATTTGATACCAGAGGGTATGTTCACGAGAAGAGTGCTTCATATCCTAGTGGTCCACGTTGTATTTACATGAAAGGGGTCCGTAATGATATCGCTATAAGTGTGTTTCCTTAGAATTATTAGACCCTAGTTATGTCTTCTATTTAACTTGTAATCAACTAACAATGACCTCCTATTTTTAATTGCAATGTTAAGCACTTTATATGATGTTTGAAATAATAATTTATGATCATATATGCAAAAAAGAGTACAAAACAACTTTAAAACAGTTTATCAGAACACAAATTCATCTCGAGGGATTACAGACTTTTCATCACACAACTGCGACAATAAGTTAGGACAGGAGAAGTTGACATCACACGACCGAGACAATAAGTTAGGACAGGAGAAGCTGAAAAGAACCAAACTGAGCTTATTCTCACCACTGTTTCTCTGGTAGCTCTAGCCAGTGTGGCTTATGCACAAGCCTAAGCCCAAAAGAACTGATCCTAAATATAGTCAGTTAGTTGTTACAAAAAGATTTTCAAGTCCATGATTTCAAATTTCCATGTCGCTAAATTGAGGTAGGGTTGAACTACTGTATTCGGTCGTGAAAACAAGTTAAGTGCTTGAAAAGAACATGACCAAATTGCAATTTCTTGGGAAATGAATAACGAAACAATGCTCAAACTATGTCACAGCGAGGTATAAAAAGAGATGCAGGAACTGCATTAGGAGCAACTTCGACCACTTCAGCACATTAAAAAAAGGCAGCTATATAAACGCATATAGTATGTTACACCTTTGAGGAACACCCATTGCGCAGTTCATAGCAATGCTAAGAGAAAGATGAAGCTATATGTAAATAGCATACCAAGCATCCTTCGTAGGAATAAGCATGCAAAATTGGAGCCAACACCTACTGTAAGCCGGCTCCTTGTTTGTTGCGGCAAATGAGCTTTAAACACTCCTCTCCACCCCAATCTCCTCTTTATCGGCATAAACAGGAAGCCCAGCTGCCAATTAGATGGGTTGCGGAGCAATAGGGTGGCGATGGTAGACAGGCATACCACAATGCCAATCCGCTCACTAACTGGGCTCAAAACAACATAAGCTCCCAGTGCAAATGCTGCAACCATACTTCTCGTGGCCTGCTCCATAGACATTACAGAGAAGAACATGTAGAGTTTACGAAGAAGTGGATGAACATGCTCCGATCCAGCATAGGTGAGCCAGATGGTGGACAGCGTGGAGCCGACAAATGCAAGTGTGTTCGCCATCACAAATGCCTTGAAGGTGTATCTGTGTGATAAAATTGGTGCACCGGCATGTGGATGCCCATCAGATATGTTACCACCAGGTAGAGTGAATACTGCTGCAAATGTGACTGTTGAGACAAGCACCGAGCCAACTACTAAATTTTGTGCAATGTTGCTAAATTTCTTTAGCTCGTTTCCAGAGGCTCTCCCAATGTGGAACTCATCTATGAAATGATCCAGGCGGCGTGGAGTAAGGACAGCTCCTGTCCAGGCTAAACAGCGAAGTATAATGACCTGTGGATTCTAGCAGAAGAAATAAAAAATTCAGAAAAGCAAAGCAGCTGGATTGCAAATACTTTACGGCAAACAACAATACACTATTGTGCCTGTGCAAAAAAGAACAAATTGGTAGGCTTAAGAATATTACCAGTGTATAACTGATCCCTTTATCAGTGGCTAGTACCGCAAGATCTAAGGCAGTGAGGCCGTGGTTGTTCACTATATTTGGCAGTACACCTTTATTTGACATCAGAAGGCTCACTATCATCTGGTCTGCATTCTTGACTGCAAGATGCAGAGCTGTATTCCCTTCATAATCCATGGCATTCACCACTCTGTCGAGTTCTGGGGTACCACAGAAATGCCAAACGACTTTCCATTTCTTATGCTCAACAGCAATATGTAAGAAGTTTCTTCCTTTATTGTCAAGCTTCTCATCAAAATCTGGGCAGTGTTTGGAGAGTTCATAGATCAGTTGACCATATCCCATTTTAGCAGCAATATGTACAGGAAACAATCCATTTGAATCTGGGACATAGGCTGGAGAAGTATCATATCTCAATAACAGCTTCAGTGCGGAAATGTTTCCAGCAGATGCAACATAATGGAGAGGAGTACTTCCTGAACTGTCAACTTCTTTTGCAAGTGCTGGGTTCCACTGCAACAGTTCCTGTGTCATTTCTGTTACTAAAGAACTTAGTAACTATCTCAACTGCACTAATTCAACTTAACATTCTATCAAGATACTACTATGAGAATCCACAATATGCTAGTGTTGAAATAAATGTGACTGTTGTTGCCATTCGAGAGAAAAACATTTATCGTCCAATACATGCTCACTGGAAATTAACGCAACCCAAATAAAGTAAAATTGACTGTTTGGTAAAGTAGGAGAGAAGCAAACAAAAAAAAACTAAGTAGCTGATCAAAGATGTCACTCAAACACAAATGAGAAATAATGATGAACCTTGAAGATTCAGAAAGCAACTCTAGCAATCTCAATGAGGAACATAGTTTTGAGGCTGACATGATAAAAGAATCTCTACTTGGTCCCTCTTTCATATTCTGGCTGCGCCACGTTTATCAATAAAAAAAGCACATAACTATTTGGATATATAAGGATATGAATATATGTGTAGTATATTGACGGCACTCTGTGAATTTAGGTACTTGCCCTATAGCTCCTAGGCGATGCCTGACTTGTTTTAATTTTGTAATATTACTCTATTAATAAAAGGCCGTGTGCATCATCACGATGCAGAAGCCGGGGTCCCATTCCCCATTTCGAAAAAAAAAGCTCCTCTGTTTGTGCAATTGTTTACACAATATTTTGTTGACCAATGCCAAATGGAAGGAGATATGTATTTCCTAATCTATAGTCATGTGTCATACTCAAATGCAGATAAAGTATCAAAAAGGTCCAAATTCACAATGAATTTGATTTATCGATACTAGACTCAACTTTGGATTTGAATGGTAGATTGGTAGTTTACAAAGTATCTTAATTTTACTGAACTTAAATAATGAAGCTTTGACCTGTCATGATTTGGTCAATACCACTACGTGTTTTTCCCAGTCAAGTTCCACTCTATCTGATTGTAAGAAAACCACTTTCTATCTATCATGCTATCAACTCATGTAAATCCACATCCTTTAATTCCACCAATAAATTTATCGTATATGTAAACACAGATTTCCACCATTCCATGCTTAGATACTCCTTTTCAATAAGAATACAGGATACTTTTCACATAGTTACCATAATTTTTTGTCCCTTGAGCCACCCTGGCATGTGAGGAGTAATCAACAGATTCAGATCCTGCAGAGCCACACACCTAAAGTGCGTACCTACACTAACCCCACTAACGCAAATCAATCATGTAACCCGTGACAACTTGCTTCATGACACCCACACCCCGATCCAAACATTGCTATCACTACTCCCAGTAAGTTCGACTGTGGGATGTACTAGTTGATAACAAGTGTACAACCTACTCTATAATTTATTTATTTATTTTCTGAAAAATCAAGCTAAATCCGTTTCATCACGTGAAACATAAACCTCAAAAATACTGCATCACTTGCTTTATACCAGCAATTATCTACTAATTTCTAATCTCAACTGAGTTGTAATGCAACCACAGATTATTCCAGTAACTTAAAGGTGACTTTAAGCAATATCTTGCATCACCTCAAATTGCCAAGGACCAACTAAGTAGTAGTAAAATGTCAAGAGCCCAACCGCTTCAATTTCTCACAAATTCGAAGACACTGGACAATAAACCTTGAAATTAAGGCTATATCTCGTCGGGCACTCACCGTTGCTCGTGAGCGCAGCGGCGTGCAGCGCCGTGCGCCTGCCCGGACCCGTGCACGAACCCAATACGGGCAGCTTGTCATCGTCGTCGTTGCTGTACGACTTGAGAAGAATGCGCACCATCCCAAGGGATCCTCCCGCCGCAGCCATGTAAATCGGCGTCTCCCCGGCGCCGCCGCACAGCCCCGCGAGCCCCGAGTCGGCAGCGGCCAGCGCACGGGCGGCGGCCTCGTGCCCGCCCCGCACCGCCTCGTGGAGCGCCGTCTCGCCGCGCTTGTTAGTGGCGCGGGTGAGGGCGCGCAAGGAGGACGAGGTGGGTGGGGAGGAAGCAGCGACGAGGAGAGCGACGACCTTGTGGGCCCCGGCGCGAGCGGCGAGGTGGAGCGGGGTGTCCAGCGCGGCGTTGCGCGCGGCGAGGAGCCCGGGGGCACGGCGGAGGAGGAGCGTGGCCAGCGCCGCGTGCGCGCCGGACGCGGCCACGTGCAGGAGCGTGTTGCCTCCTGCGGTGGCGGCGGTCTCGAGGTCGGGCGCGGACGGGTCCGCGAGGAGCTCCTTCACGAGGCGCCGCTCGTCGCCGCTGCGCGCCGCGCGGAGGAGCGCGGGGCTCAGGGTTGGCCCGGCGAGCGGCGGCCGAGGCGTCGCGCAGGACATGGTGGACGGTGTCGACGGCGGCGAGGTCTCTGCCTCGGCGGGCGAGGCCATCCTGATTCGTGTGTGTGCGTCGGTTGACGAGGAAGTAGGTAGTTGTGGTTTACTTCGGATTCATGTCGGTACACCGCTCGTGAAGTGGTACTGGACTACTGGTACAATACAGTGCTAGTTGTAATCATGGAACTTGATGTGGCATAGGCCAATAAATGGATAAAGATTATTTCCTATTTGCCCCTGGACGATTTAGTAATTGTGTAATGCGGCATGTTGTTTTATTCAACGCCTTTTTTTTAGTGGAGTTTTTTCTTTTGTGCTCCAGACAGTTATATTTATAAAAAATCAAAACTGGGAGTACTATTTTTTTAGAGAACCGGGGATACTATTTTTGCGCATATAATGAAACCATATATGCAAGTATTAGGATGAGATTGGGACCGGGTAAATGGGAACTTAATCGTGATTAATTACACTTCTCCCAACTAGACTGGGACTGAGTAGTTTAAAAACATTTTGACCATTATTGGACTGAGTAGTTTAAAAATAATACGGAGTAGTATAAATGTGCAATAGGGATACTAGCATGACATGGCGCGAGAAGCTACCATGCTTAGAGCATCTTTAACAGAGCCCGTAAATATCGTCGGAACTGAATTTTTCCGGCAAATTTACGGGTTCGGGCTGAAAGCCCGCGTAGCCTAGAGCCTCGCTCGGCGGCTCGGTCCGAAAAACTTTCTCGGGTCCGAGAAACTCCACGTGCGGCACCTATTTATACAGGCCGCAGAGGGGACTCGGTTCCAAAACACTACTCCCCTCCGTCACTCCGCTGTCTTTCGGTTCCAATTCCGACGAGCAATCCGAGCGCAGTCGTCGCCGCATCCGCTCTTCCGTGAGCTCCACCGCGACCGCATGGCTCACGGAAGTAGCTGCGGGAGGGGAGGCGACCGGATTGGCGACAACAACTCGCCATCGTGCCCCCCCCCCATCTTCCACTCAGAGGCAGTGGCAGAAGTAGAACCGCTCCGAGGGCGCGCGGTGGTGGACTAATTGGGGCCTGGCGACGCCGGGGAAGCTTGCCTGCTACGCCAATAGCGGAGAGGGCTCTTCCTCCGGCGCGTCGGGCCAGGCCCTGGCACCGCCTGTCGACGACAATAGCGACGAGGAGGAGGAGGCGCCGCAGCGCACCGTCTTCAACTCCGAGGACTACGCCCTAAACGACGACGAGGAGGCGACGGCAATCCAGCAGGTCGCCGTCATTTCGGAGGCGGAGCCGCGTGCGCGCTTCCGCCGCGAGGAGGAGGACGCCGTCCGGCGGGTGCACGCGTACGAGGCGGACGCCGTCCGGTGGGTGCACGCGTACGAGGCGGCGCAGAGGGAGGCCGCCATCCGCGGTGTGAAGAAGGAGGTCGTCGACCTCGACGCTGAGTAGGTCGCCGTCGTCCTCCGCCGCGCGTAGAGGCCCCAGTAGGGCCGAATTTTAGTCATCGTTAGGTTGCGCAGCAGAAGAATATCGTATGTGTGATGTCTATTATGCGACCGCAATGTAAATTATGCAACTATGAACTTTCAATTTCGTCGCCGAACTTGTTTGCGATGAACAATTCTCCTGCTAGATTTAAAATTTAATTTTTCGGTTCCGAATACGGGTGTTGTTCTGCGCTACCTCCAAATTCTCTCGAAAAACGTTTTTTGGAAAACTAAACTCGCGCTTTTCAGTTCATGCGTTTACGGGTTCTGTTAGAGATGCTCTTAGTTGGGCCGATGAACTAACTAGTTTGTCTGGCTATTTGGAGTTGGACTAATTTTTATCGGATAATCCACTATAATGACCTCGCATAATCCGCAAAAATGTCAGATAATTGGTATCTGTTGGTTATTATCAATTACATATCATTGCCGTGATATCCTCTTGACCGATATCCACATGTAGTGATGAAAACGGAGCCGATACAGACATAACTAAGTGGTGCATATTTATTTTCACATTTGTTTTTCGGAAGCTAAAACGAATACAAAAACCCTAGATAGAAAGAAAAAAATGGATCATGCGCACCATGTTTAGAATAGTACTCCACTGTGAGTGTGGCATTTGTAGCTCGGGCTACATGTAGCCTATTTTCTCAAAACTTCAAAAATGGATTTTATAGTTTCAAAAAATTAGGAACAAAAATTCTATAGATAGCCAATGATGTACTCTATCTATGACCGTGAAAAACAAGCAATACGAGAAACTCGGTATTTTGGGATGTGCAAAATTTACAAATCCATGGATCTAGAAACATGAACAGTGTAGATTTTGAAACTTTCAACATTTGTCAGAATTTATCATTTTTGTGTAGGCTATAATATAACATATTTCACCCTGAAAATTTTCACAGTGGTTGAGTACATCATTGGCTACATTCAGATTTTTTTAGAACTTTAAATATTGAATTTGAAATTTGTAAAATAACAGGCTACACTTTAAGTTTTCCACTCCCCCAGTCCCTAGTATAAGGTATATAACTTTCTTTAAAGACAAACAATGTAAACTTTAACCAAGTTTAATTATAAAAAAATATTACTCAAAGTTGACATGATGCCATAGAGTAGATACAATATGAAGACATATATCATGATGTATGTAATGACACCGATTTGACAAGGTAGATGTTGATAGTTTTTTCTAAAACTTTAGTCAAAGTTTACATTGTTTGATTTTTGAAAAAGAAATGGCTTATACTACCGAACGGATGGAGTATTGCTTCCCGTTTGGATCGGGACTGCTAAAGTTGAACGAATTGCAGCTAGAAGGTAATGGTAGAAAGTAATAGTCTTGATGTATATGGTTCAACATGCAAATGTGCTTGCGAACAGGGCTCTACGTGAACAGCTTTTGACTTTGAAAGCACTTTTTTATATAGAAAAAAGCAGTTATCTGAGTTGAGATAGCCAAATCTCAGTGCTTTGGCGAAGGTGCTCTTGTAAAGTGATGATGCGACATGATAGGTGCAAGACAGCTGCTGGCCGATACACGTGGTACAGGGTGAGCCCTGCTCCGGTGCTCCTCCCCAAGCCAAGTTTAGAGGTTATATTTAAGTTTTCTTTCTATTTTAGGCCCCGGGAAATTTATATCTAGCAAATGTATATATCCGTCCCATTTGTATATACATGATATCTATATGCCGCGTTAGAATGAAAAAGATGTTACGTGACCAGGTAACATCCTAGTTGCCTAACTACCGCCTCACATTGTGCACATGTGGTTTTGAAACCTGCTGACGACATACGCATCTGCTGAAATCCGACGATGATGTCGCCGAATGACGGAATCGTTATGCCAGCAGGGATCCTGCTAATTAAGGGTGCGACACGCTCCGGTCGTCTCGGCCATCGTCGGTAATATCGTAGCCGCTCTAGATCCGGCAATCTATCGACGGAGGATACCCTCGTACAAGACAACGCGGGTCATACAGGCCACTACAGGCTGTACGTACATATCAAAAAAATTAATTTTACGATCATGCCCCGCTTACAAAGGGGTATGAAAAAATCTTGACCGTTGTTGTTTTTTTTTTATTGCCAAAATTTTTCTAGAGAGGAGCACCGAAGCAGAAGCGGTGGTACAGAACCACCTGTGCAATCCCAAGAGAATGTGTAGACGGTTTGGTCAAAAGGCAGGAGCTCCTCGTTTATGTGCCGGAAATACTATACTGTGTAAGAAGTCATCTGGCCTAAAGAAGAATGTGGAATCGTATTCGCATAGACGGATGTACGTATTTTAGTTTACTGATGGTAGCGCATAGTAGCTCACAACCCTGAGTTAGTCCTATAATTAGTTAGTACTTACTCCGTGCAGTAATGTAAGATGTTTTAGACACATTTTAAGTAGACTATATATAAATTATAAGGAGTGAATCCACACACTAAAACCATTGAACCTTCAAAACAGCAAGACTTCCTATAAAACCTCTCGAAACAGGCTTTCGTCCCGCTATATTAATATAGCAACCCAACCGATACAACAAGCACGCTGGAGCCGCAGCACAACCAAAGCCTAAAAGAACACAAGAGAAAGAGGAAAAAGAAAACAATGCCAACACCAGCTTGATAAGAACAAAGATGACTCGCAACGGCTGCGCCTTCCAGAAAATTCCACCACACTCCAAGCACACCGAAACGCCGCATATCAAGCAACACCTTCGACAAGGAAAACGACGACAACGCCGCTGCTGCCCGGACTAATCCTAGGGCTTCCCCCGATACGCGGAAGGGATTGGGGAAGAGGGACAACCGACGCCCTTCAGGAAGGTAGGGCGACACCCGCAGGCGTCACCGCGTCGGTATCGGGCATGCCGACTAGGATTTCTCCTGCCCACCAAACCCACAAACCTGGACGATCCGACGTGCTCCACCTAGCTTGCCACCCACCAGCAGACGCCACCGCGGTCTTGAAGCCATCCTCGCCATCAAGCTATGGACATCGGAGCAGGGCCTAGATGCACAGAAGAGAGCCAGCCGGGTCAGGGGTAGCAGTGTCTCAACCGTGCGGGAGGGAACTACCTCCACCGCCTTCACGGTAGCCGACCGGACATGGCATCGAGGTCAAACCAGGCCCGCCTGGCCCGGCCGGGTCCTCACAGACCCGTAAAGTCCCCATGGCCATGCTGCAGCAAGCCGGCCAGAGCACCGCCGCCGCGCCTTCTCTGCCTCCAGGGAGCATCACCGGCGCGCCAGGAGCAGACAGCCTGTCCAACCCATATGGGCCCCAATCTGGGCCCAGATCTGGGCTGAACCGGCCCGCCCTAGCACCACCGCCTGTGCTGCTCTGCCGCCAACGACGGCACCGCCGCACCTCCTCCCACCCGTCGTGCTGGAATCACGCCGCCACGCCGGACCGCTGCCGGCCGAGGAGCACCACCCGGCCGCACCTACCCCGCGCAGGCGCAGACCGAGAGGGGAAGAGCGAGGGGCCGCCGCCGCCGGCGCCGTCTGGGCCTTGCCCGGCGACGCACGCCGACGACGGCGGGGGAGAAACGGAGGAGGGGGGCGCGAGACGAGGGGCGGTGGCGGCGCGGCCCCGTCGCCCGCGGGGGACGACGCGGCCGCGAGACGAGAGGGTTTCACTGGCTCCTTCTTATAAAACTAGACGGAGGGAGTAAAAGTCTAATCCCTATCTCTTTTCACCCAAACCAATTTTCTTACCTCCGCCACAGCACACGTCATTTCTAAATATTTGTTAACTTATAAGGTCACATACTTAAGGAGATAAAAGCCTAATTATTATGTTTCTTCCCAAAATTCAAATGGGCATGTTTCGATGCACTGTGAATGCACGGAATTCTTTTGCATAATTCTCAAAAAAAAGCTGCAATTTATAAAAATGGATCTTACGCACTATGTCTCGGATAGTATAAAGTTGAACGAAGTTGCAGCAGAATGTAAGGGTAGAATATGAACATTCTTGAGGTTATGGTTCAAGAAGCAAATGTGCTCGCGAATGGGCTTTGGCGAAGGTACTCTGTTGTAAAGTCAGAGAGCTGTTGGCACGTCTCGATGGATGCTCTGTTCCGGTACATATACAAAACCACATGCAATCCCAAAGAGTATCTCACATTATTCCCCGGCAGGCATTGCAAGATGTTTACACACGGTTCCGTCGGTTCGGTCAGAAGGCAGGAGCTCCTCGTTTATGTGCCGGAAAATAGTAGTATAACAGGAACTCGTTGGCGTAAAGAAGAATGTCGAATCGTATTCGCATTGTTTATACTACTACTCCGTACGTATTTTGCTTAATTTGTTGCGCAGAATATGAAGAATTTATACAACTGGAAACGAACGTGTTTGGTTTCTTGGAGTAGCCAACAGCTGTCATGTACACCCATAAGTTGCGCTTGCATGTACTCCATTTTAACCACCCGCCTGCACTGCCCGAGCAAAGCATTGTGGGGCGTCAAAGTAGCGCGGCCACGACGAAAGTAGGCACAAAGCCAAGCGGCAGAAGATGCATAGGGCGGGCGTTTTGGATTGCTGCTTTTCCCTCTCGGCTCGCGCGCTATTCCCACGGTGGAGACCGGCCGCGTTGGCTGCTGCCTGTTGGTCCTTTTGCATCTTCAACCGGGCGACCCAAACGGACGCGCTGAGCCGTCCGTTTTGGGCCGTTTGAGTGGCCGCGCGGACACGCGGACAGCGGCCCGCGTCCGCGTGTTCGTTTGGGTCGCACGCGGCGCCCAACACGGCGATCCAAAGAGACGCCACGTGGTTCGTCTTCCTTGCGCGGCCGCCATGGCAAGCCGACGGGACAGCCATGGCATGGGACGCGCGCGAAAGTTCCCGCGCGCGCGAAACGCCATTGGCGCGCGCCGCGCCTTCCGGGCCGCCGGCTATAAAAGACGGCGGCGGCCTCACAGACGCATCACCTTATTCTCCTCCACCTTCTCCCGGCGCCATGCCTCGCACCCTGCAGACCACGTGGGCCAAGCTCTTCCTCGCCGCCGGGCCAGGTTCCCGCGGACGGAGGAGGAGGAGCGCGCGGACTCGCGGTGGGTCGCCGACGACGAGGCGCTCCGCGTCGCTGCTGAGGCGGCGGCAAAGAAGGCCGGCAACGCGGAGACCGCGGACGGCTGGTACGCGGCCGCGGAGGAGGGTGCGGCCGCCGCGGAGGAGCCCGTCCAAGAGGAGGACCTCGCGCTGGCGAACATCAACGCCGTCATCGAGGAGCGCCTCGCCGACCTCACGCGCGTGACGAAGGAGAACGAGGCCACCGGCGGGCCGGCCGCCGCCGTTGGGCGACCTCCTCGGCCGAAGAACGAGCGCTCGCTATGCGAGCAGCCCGTCACCTCATCCAGATGCCCTCGCCGAGCGGCGCGCCCGAGGACGCGACTCGGCGGAGCGCGGCCGGCAAGAGCGCATGCGCCGGCGCCAGACATCCAGAGGCCGGCCCCGCCGCGTCCGGCTAGTGGAACGCGCCGCCCTGCGGAGCGGAGCTATGCGGGAAGCGGATGATTCCGCCGCAGGAGGCGGAGCGCGAGCGCGCCCGAGGTGCGCGGACGGAAAGGAGGAGGATGAAGGCCTCGCCGATGCCACCGCTGCCGCCGCCGCCGCCGCGCCACCCGCCCGTTGGAGTGGAATCCTCACGCGTACAGACCGCCCGCGTCGAGTGAAATCCACGGCCCCGACGGCGAGCCGGCGAGGAGTCGCCGGCTACGCCGCCGGCCCCGTACGTATTTAGAATACACTACTACAGAAATGCTTATAGCCTCCTGGCATTTAGTGACAGGCAAAATTATGCCTGTCACTAGTATAAACAGTAGTGACAGGCTTGCATAAGCCTGTCGCTAGTACATCCACACTAGTGACAGGCATATAAAGGAAAATGTCATTGGCAGTCTGTTTAGAGGCCGATTGAAAAGACAAATGTTTTAGTGACAGGCATTATAAATGCTTGTCACTAGATTGACATTTTTTGGGCAAGTTAGCTACTCTAACTATTTTGAGGACGTCTCGTATCAGACGTGGCTGAGTTCTCGGAAAGCTTGATGACGGGAGCATGAGAAGAAAGAAGGGAAAAAAGATGTTTGATACACACGTATGGGAACCCACACGTACGTGTTACTGCGTTAGATGCATCAAGCCAAGTTTCCTTCACTTTCTTTTACTTCCTCTCGATGGTTCTCCACTGTGTTCACGTACATCAGCTAAACGGTATGGGTGATTCGACGCACGTCCCAACTAAATTTGCCGGATCTCGTCGCTCCATGAATTGAATTCCGATCGATCCGCTAATCCGCTTGAGTTTTGAGCTGGGCTGGTCCTCGATCGGGATCGTGTTGACTACGGGCTCTCTGTCTCTCTCCCTCCTAGGTGTGTGCCTGTTCTCGGTCAGGGTCGATCGGCACGAAGCGATCGGCACCGCGGCACGTACTGTGACTTGCAGGTTGCAGCATCCAGGCAAGTAGTCCGAATTTACGTGGAAATGCCCCTGCTCAGTTCAGCCACGACCGAAGCGGTTCTTCCTCTGAGCGAACACCCCCGCACGGCTCCTCTGCATAGGGTTCCTCCCCCATACGGCCATACCGCCGCCGCCTCCCCGCCCTCCGCGCCGCCGCAGACAAATCCCTTCCTCGCGCCGCCCCAATGCCGTTCCATGGTTACAGGATAAGCCGCGAGCCACCCCATATCGTCGTCCTGGATCGACCCGACCTCGATCTTGCCGAACAGGGCTCAATCCGCAGCGGATATCATCCACGACGTTCCGCCTCCAACCGACATGCTTCTCCCCGCTATTTGGGTGGTGCTGGGTGGATTTGATCCGTTGCGTTCTTCATCCGCTATTTCTCCTTGCATATGGATCCATTCAGGCAACCAACTTGATTGTACCATCTGACACCACGTGGTAACAAAAGAAAAACAAATCAAGTTCTGCCCCTTACATCCGCTTGAAACTATGACCTGTGTAGTTCGAAAACTCGGAAGTCAGCCCGAGCTTGGGTGATCCGTTTATCCTATTTCCATCTAGCCATTCGTTTCCTTGACCTACGTCATATATCATGGTGTATAATTATGTGCACACGGCGAGACGAATACAAAGCCTGAGCATGCCAACCACCTCACTGCTATGCATCCTAGCAAAACCAGGCTGAAAAGGTGGCAGGCAATGCTTTTGCATTGTACCAAGTTTCCGAACTGCACCCTGTCCTCTTCTTCTGTGTTGAAACATGTGACGGCTGTGTTCATACGTTGATGCGTGTATATATAGGCACCCAATGTGTCCGACGTGAATTTTTGGTACATGTATGCTATGCACCCTATAAATTCTAAAATTCAGGGTAATTTTAAATACTGAAATAAAATTTGAATCCTCCTAAAAAAAGATGATCAAATATTGTACTCATATAAAAATATTTATGCTCTAAATAATTTCCATGGTATTCTGGATAAAAAAGATAAATTTATGACAAATATAACGTGAATCGTGCCTAGACGCACTACGGGAAAAATAGGCGTCGCCGTGCAGCCTTTCTTTGCCGTGTGTCCGCGCACGGCAAAGATTTCTTTGCCGTGCGCACAGATAAAAACGCACGGCAAAGATCTTGGCCACGGGAAAGATAGACACGAGCGCACGGCAAAGATACGATTCACGGCAACGATAGAAGAGGCCGCACGGCAAAGAAATATGCACGGCAATGGCCCAACACGCCGCACGGCAAAAATTCGGTGCACGGCAAAAGCGTTAAGCATTGCCGTGCAACATTGGCGCACGGCAAAGCAGCCTTTGCCTAGTGTTTTTAACAAACGCACGGCAAAGAAGGCTTTGCCTAGTGTAAGCGCACGGCAAAGAAGCGAAAACTGCATTTCTTCTCATCTCAAAAGGTGTGGTGTGGTATAGTTGTCAACAAACGTACACTTAGCCCGGTGGCAAGGTCACATGCTTTCTCTACTCCGCGTCCTAGGTTCGATTCCCAGACCAGCCAATTTGAGCCTTTTTTTTAGATAAAACATGTTTGGCACACGGCAAAGAAGCTACCTTTGCCGTGCGGCGTCGCACGGCAAAGCCTTTGCCGTGCAACGTTGGCGAGTCACACGGCAAAGAAGCCTTTGCCGTCAATGGCATTGCCGTGCGACCTTTGCCGTGTGTCCCCGCACGGCAAAGCCTTTGTCGTGCAAATAGGGGCCTTTGCAAAGACATATTTTCCCGTAGTGACATGTGGCTTGTTCGATTTTGTCTTTTTGTCATTTCGAGCCCAAACATTTCTATCCAAGTACTATTTTAATTATCTTGCTGGCTCCAATTAGAGCATCTCCACTAGCGGCCCCCAAATAGGCGCCGAAAGCTGTGCCCGCAGCTGCACCGGCACTCACGTATGGGCGACGCCGGCACGCGTTCCTCCATTTGGGGAAGGCTTCCCCACACCGGCGGCCACAATAGGATTTTTTAAATAAAAAACACACAAACATGGATAGAAATTTAAATTTAAGGTTTTCGAATCACCAAATCGGCGTCATTCATCATAATCCGGCACCCAAAAAAATAACTTGTGCTTCAAGGCCAAATGATCATAGGAAGGCCGACCACGGAGGCTGCACCTCGACAATGTCCTCCTCGTCTACGATCACCTGCGGCACCTCGTTAGTGGACGACGGTGGAGCCATGGGAGCCAGCGCAACCATGCTCATCGATGTCGATGTCGGCATGTACGTCGGCGCAGGCAGGTGTATCGATGGTGCCGATGCTTCCATGGACGCCGGCGCAGCTTGCGTCGCCATCACCTCCTTGCCGATGCGCTCACGGTACATCTCGAGCCGCACCCTCGCCAATAGATCCATGCTCGCCATGTCCGCAATCAAGATCTTCGATTCTTGATTCATCCTGGTCAGTGATAGCTGCGTCGCTTCATTCATGGCTTTGATAACGCCGGCTTGATCTTCCATCTTGGTCGCCTCCACCTTCTCCCTCTCGAGCCCAATCTTCAGATCTTGCTTCTCTAACATTGCCTTCCACATGGCGGCGCCCCTATCCGCCGCCTCCTCATTCCCGATGGAGAAGGATGACACCATCCTCTCGATGGAGGCGTCGATGCATGGCGGCCAATACCGGTGCCGCATTCCTCTCGGCCCTGGCTTTCTTGTTGCCAATGGGGCACCCGGCGGGGGCAGCTGCGACCGGTCCATCTTCTCCGACGTGGTTCTTGTCATTGAGAGTGAGGCTGGCGGCATCCCACTTCTTGCAACCCTCAAGCTTTGTGAAGCAATGCATGAAGGGGAAGTCCTTGTCGCCATTTCGATGCTTGTACATGGTGAGGGCGTCGAGAATCTAGCAAATGCATGAAGAGCAAGCAATGCATGAATCCAATGACATGAATCTATCAAATGGTAGACATGAATACAATGCCAATACATACCCAATCCACCATTGTTTTGCCGCTCTCGGCGCGGTTCTTCACCTTCTCATAGTAGCCATGAAACATATTGCATGACTTCTTGCTGAGGTTCCAACGGTGAGACATGGCGGACTCGTTCCGGATCATGTGGATGGTGGCGTACTCACCGAAATTCTTCCTCCCATTGAATTGATCAAATATGCGTTTGTAGTACTTGCCGACGGATTGATTGGCACCGGTGATGGGGCAGAAGCTGACCAGCTTCCACGCGTTGATGATGCACCTGTCCTCTAGGGAGTTCCACTTTGGCCCTCGAGTGCCGGCATCCTTCTTCTTTCTCCTCTTCTTGTTCTTCGTGGACATGCCGGTGTCGACGACGATCAGCTCCTCCTCATCTACCTCATCGGCGTCCTCGTCGATCTTCTCGCCGTCCACCTCGTCTCCTTCCTCATAGTCGTCGCACTCTTCACCGTAGTCATCCTCCTCGAAGACGGGTTCGTAGGCATGTCCGGGGCAGATCATGCCACTCAGGATGTCGATGTCGTTCACCTAGCAAACCAATAAAAAGGCTCATCTTTTGCTCCCCGGAGCTCTATTATATGTGCACAAGCCATGATTCAATGGAAAACTTACATCTTCGTCCTCCATGGCGTCCCCGGACGGGCTGCCGAACTCATGGTGGGCGTGCCTGCTGTCGCCGCTGAACAGGCTGCGGGGGAGACCAGTGCGGTCGGTCACGTGACCGACGCTACCTCCCGGTGCGCGGCGCAGATCCAGCGAGCCGTTGTTGATGTCGCTGTTCAGGTTGATGGTGAAGCGGAAGACATTGCTACCCCTCGGCGCCGACGCCCGCGAGTACGTCGCGTTCGGGTCGACGGTCATGTCGATGTCGGCGTACTCGGGGGACTAGCGGGCGCGCCCCTCCATCTGCGAGAAACGCATCTACGAGAGCGATGGAGGCTCGGCGAAGTAGGCTGGCGTGGAGGGAGAGGCGCTTCTCGAGGACGCGCTGCCGCCCGCCATGTTGCGGCCGGTGAGGGGGTAGCAGCCGTTTTCGGCTTTGCATGGCGTGCCACCCAAGCTCAGGCACATCTCCGTCGTGGCTGCCGTCGCCGCTTCCTCAGCTTTTTTCGCATCGCTCGCGAGGCGACGCCGTCTACGGTCCGTCGTCAAGATGGAGTTGCGCCTCTTCTCGTCGTCCCACTACTGCTACGTCATGTGCGCTAGCTTCTCCTTCGGCGCCACCGCACGCGGTTTCACCGGATCCTTCTTCTTCGGTGGCATGGTGGCGAGGGTTTTGCATCATGGGAGTTGGATGGGCGCGGGAGATGGAGCGGCGGGCGGAAGGAGGAGATTTGGGGTAAACTTGTGGGGATTGGGGTCATGTGGATGACAGGCGGAGCCCACGCGTTGAATCCGACGTGGCGCGAGGCGCTGGCGCGCCCGTTTGACGCCCCGCTTGAAGGGGTCCGGACGGGGTTGACGACTGCTTTATTGGGCTCGAAACAGTGCCGACGCTTTTTGGGACGCGCTGGAGTCAGTATTTTCATTTTTGTGTAAGCAAAAAAAAAACTATTTCATGTTGATATTTTTGCACCGTATAATATGGCATTGTCAAAATCTAGGAATTTTTCGTCGGACTGTTTTGAAACTCTAAAATGCTGGTTAGCAAAAAAAAATCTCCACGGAGGCAACCTTCCAAAGTCTAGTTAGTGGCTTGCACTTAACACAACAGGTCCAAGATGTGCCAAACTCCGGTACATGTTGCACCTGCTCAACCACATGGCCTGATTTAATTCCCATACTGCCGACCATCCATATTCATTCAATATCGTACTGGAGACGTACGCAACGTGAAGAGGTATTGCAGATTTCAGCCAATTCTCACACTAAAAAATAGAAACATTAAATGCTCATGGATTAACCTCAGCCACACAATCATCGAGTGCACCCAAGCTCGGGTGCAATTCGTCCGCAAAAACTCGGAAGTCAGCCCGAGCTTGGGTGACCTGTGTAGTTTCTTTATAATTCATTCCCCACTATTAATCTTGTATGGATATGTGTTAGATCTAAAGGGCACTGACTGCTCCTTCTCCAGCAAGGAGACTCAATGCTAAATCTCCCCAAGGCGTGCAATGAAGTATGTGTTCTCATTCACCTGGTAGGATTTTTATTTTTCATCTCCTGTAACACTCCGATAATGGCAGTTTAACTTTAACTACTAACTACCTTTATTTTTCATCTCCTGTAAATTAATAGATATTTCTTCGCTCCTTAATTTGAATGTCAGTACCATGTAAAATATATGTCGGCTTTGCATCATTTTCCTGTTTGCTTCCCAAGGTTTACAATGTCCATTCCAGGCATCCGTAGTTCACATTTGTGTGCCCAATGTTGTAGTTATCATTACTGTTATAGACACCAAAGTCTCATCATGTGCTTGATTATTAGGTTGATGCAGTTGACAACATTGTTTGTACTTCAGAGATGGTCCAGTTGTATTCTATGTAGCCGTGGTCATGGATTGGTGAGTAAAGGAACAAGGACCACAAGTTGTATTTTAAGCACATACTAACATTCGCTACTTTCTATGTGTACCTTCCATTGCTGCCATGACAAGCATAAGGAACACAAGTTTATAACCGGATCAATTAATCTTAAACTAATGTTCTTGTGTACTTTATGACTTTTATTACTTCCTTGACTGCTAATGATAAACTGACCAAAAACATGTTTTGGAGAACTTCATTTATTCACTTATTCTAGCATAAATGGTAATTTCTTTATGGGATTCTCTTCATCAATCTTTATTGTACAAATTATAATTAGTAGCTGAGATATTGAGATGTGCAATCTGTAATGAGAAAATTTCATTTTTTCCTTGCCATTGACTGATTGAGTTTTTGTAAAGCAGCGTAACGGAAGTAAGATAATCCTCACACTATGCTAAATAGCAGACATGTGAATGCTAGCTTTTTGCTTATTTGGTAAACGCAACATGATTTTTTATATGAAAATGATTTATTTCTGTACTTATATGGCATCGTGCAAAATGCATATTCCATGTATTTGATAGGTTCTTCCCTTATCTTGGTCTGATTGATGTATGCATATACGATTCTGCTCATAAATGTTTTGATCTAGCTTAGTTTGTAATGCTTTTGTATGACTGCAGTTGGGGAAAAGCATGTTCCCATCGCTTCTGCTATTCACGGTTTGGCGCACAAAATTTCATTGTGGCTTCCAGGTATGAATGGTTCCAACTACTTTTCCAAAAAAATAAAGGATATGTATATTGTTTTAAAGTAGTAATGATACTACAATGTTCTTTAAATATGATCTAGCTTTATTTTCCTCATTAGGAATCGCATGGCTCTTTTTTGCCTCGAAAACATGAAATGCAAAAATCGATAATAGGGGAAAAATAAAGCTATCATTCATTCTATACTCCCACTAATTCATGTACTATATCAGAAGGCATATAATTACACTACGTACAAGCATGTTTTACTCATCATTCTCCTCTAAATAAGATCCTCATGATTCTCCCCAGTTGGAGCTTCATGTGCTAGCATGTGTTGTATTTCTTTTTCTTTTCTATCTTACTAGTTAAAATTTATCAGCCAGTGGCATTCGTTATTCTTCAAAAGGTGCTTTATCCAACTGGTGCTATTGCTCACAATTATATTCTTATTTCCTTATTTGTATCAGGTTAAGCACGTCATACAAAGAAGACATAATGAAAGGATTTGCAACCTCAACAAGATGATGGAAGTGTAGAACAATGAAAGGAACTTGTACTTATGCATATGACGTAACACATGTACCGTGGGGTGTTGTTCATTCAAACTGCTTGCTACATAACTAATGAAGAAATACTCCTTTGTTAGTCTATGGCTATCTGAAATATTCGTGGAAAATTTTCTAGCATCTTCTTGTGCTATCTGTAATATTCGTGGAAAACACATTTAATTTTTTTTATTTCCGACGATCACAACTAGTGACATGCATCTCTTTTGCATGTCACTAGTATAAACATACTAGTGACAGGCACTTTGCCTGTCACTAGTAACCTCATACCAGTGACTAGTCATCAGTGACAGGCGCTATGCCTGTCACTAATGGACGTTTTGATCCTGTCACAGATAGCCTATTCTGCAGTAGTGATAGAATAGGAGTTAAAAAATTATAATCATTTCTCTTTAATGAAATATATTATTTATGCCTATGACATGCGGGCCAGGGGCGGACATGGGGCGGACGCGAGCGACCAACCTTTCGCGTCGCGGCCACGCAAACCCGGCCAAGATTTGGGCGGGTTTGCGCGATCCGGACGCCGGGCATCCGTTTTAGGGATGGGTCCTGCGCTGGCCGGGTTTTGTCCGTTTGGACCCATCCGGAGGCGCGGGATGGGTCGCCCGGTTGGTTAGGGCATCTCGATTGGGCGATGCAAAAAAGGACATTTAAATTGTCCGCGCGTTTTCGTTTAGGGCATCTCCAGCGGCGCGCGATGTAAACGGACGCTGAGCGACCGTTTGTGTCCGCCGTGACCGAAAATGCGTCGTGCATCCTCTCCGGCGGCGCGACGCAAAGTGACCGGGCCGTCGCGGAGACGCAAACCTGGCCCAAATATGCGCCAGGTTTGCGTATCGGACGCCGCGCGGACGCGCAAAGTGTCCGCTCGGTCCTCGAACGGGCCCGCTGCGACACAAGCTTCGTCTTCCGCGCATTACTTGCGGCGCGCGCCGCAGCCTGCAGGCGCGTTAATGGCGTGCCTCGGCTTCGCGAGCGTGCGCAGCTAGTAGACGTGCGCCTAGCGACGCAGCGTCGATGCGTCTTCTCCGCCGCATCGCAGCGAGGCGTCGCTCGGCGTCTGCGTCGTGTTAATGGCGATGCCTCGCGTGCCGCGCGTAGTAATGGCGATGCCCGCGTGGCGCGGCCGTCGCCCCCCTCCGACATGTATAAACGGGGCGCCAGCATCTCATCTCCTCCCCACTAACCCTAGCCGCCGCCGTAGCGCCACTGCTCGCCCGTAGATCCACCATGAGCAGCGCGGACGCGGCCGCTGCCGCGCCTCCACCTCCACCTCCACCTTCACCTCCCACTCCACCTCCCCGCCTCGAGCTCCGACGAGGGTTCGACTCCGAAGACAGCACCGACCTCCACCACCCGGTGAGGGACGCCGCGGATCGGCTCTCGTGGAGGAAGAAGCAGAGGAGGAGCGGGCGGCCCATGCGGCGGTCGACGCCGAGCTGGAACAGCGCAGGCGGCGGCCGCCGCTGCCGCAGAGGACTCCGACTCGGAGATATCTTGGTCGTCGATGATCCTGATGAGCCAACGCCGGAGGAGAGGGCGGCGGAGCAGAGGGCCATCGTCGAGTCGTTCGAGACGCTCAAGGACGACGCCGCCAACGCGAGGCTGCAGCAGGCACTGCAAGAGGACGCGGCGGCGCACCGAGCCATAGCGGCCGCGCGGGAGGCGGCGGAGAAGTAGGCGACGGAGCGACGCAACGACGGTGTCGGCCCGTCAGGAAGCAAGTAGTCTAGGTCTATAGATCTACTTTGTATAGTTTTTATGCATTCACATATGTACTACTTTCTATTGCAATTCAAAAAATGGGTCGGCCCGGTGGGAGCACATCCAGACGCAAACGGACGCGCAGTCAAAATATGTCCGCGGGGCGAGGCAAACAGACGCTGGCGACCACTTTTGGGCGTCCGAAATGCGTCGCGCCGCTGGAGATGCCCTTACATCGTCTTACGAACGTAAAAAAACTAAAAATGGTTGTTTTTGTCCGCACGTCCGTGTGCGTCTCGGGATGCCTCCAGCAGTCAGGTGCATTTTATTTTTCCAACTTTTTTTCTCTTTCTCATTTAAACATAATTGTAAATATTAAACAAATTAATACATAATTAGGAACATTGTTTTACACAAATTAATACATAGTTAAACATTGCAAAATGAGAAAACTTTTTTCTCTCTTTCTCATTTAAACGTACTATTGTGATGGCTTGTCCAAATGATTTTTATGCGCATTCGTGAGTTGACACGTCTTACTTGAATCCTTTACCAATTATTTACCGACTAGTGTACTCGCGTCATGCCTAAATGTTAGTGAACATGTAAGATCACACACTTAAGGTGTTAGAAGCCTAATTAGACAAGATTTACATTTCTAATGGTGAGCTAATATAGATGCCCATGTGGCGGTCAATATAAAGGAGCGTCGGGTGCTCAGTTTAGGGTTGATCCATTTGCCACAATCCTGGGTGCTCAGTTTAGGGTTGATCCATTTGCCACAACCCTGCCATGCCCAAGTTGCACGTGCGGACCTAGCAGTCCGGCGTGTGATATTTCCTATCCACATGTGTGGACACATTGAAGACGCTACATCTATAGTATTTGGATGAGCTGCACGAGAGGCGCTTTTCGTGGGACAAGGAAATAGTACGATTACACAACGCGTCTAGTGACAATCCTGTGATCCATAATTCATGTATTTCTGGTTTACACGATAAAAAATTAAATTTCCCTAATGTAGCCTACATGTATCCTACAGCTAAAGGCCGAAGAGCACTTTAAAACAATAAGTACTCCCTCCCTCAGAAAATGTGAGATGCTCTTGAGTTTTTCACGATCTTTAGTTCATAAATAGCTCTTACCATCACGACATACCAAAGTGTATGAACTGAGCATGTTTTTAGATGGAGAAAATACTTTTGTTATATGTCTTCAGATGTATAAATATCATAAATGAAAATCAGTAGCAACGTTTGTGCCTTGCAAAAATAGAGAAAATAAAAGTCAAGCAAAAAGTTCCTAAAATCATGTTAGTTTTTTCACTCCCACCTCACATATTGTGTGTTCCCAAAATTTAAATGGGCCTATTGTTTGGATGCATGCACTGCCAATGCATGAACTCTGTTTCCATAATTTTCGAAATATAAGAAAACATTTTTGTAATTTTTAAAAACTGGATCATACGAACCGTGTTTAGAATAGTACTATTTCCCGCTAGGACTGGTAGAGTTGAACGAAGTTGCAGCACAATGTGTCTTGATGTTATGGTTCAATATGCAAATTTGCTTGCGAACAGGGTTCTTCATGAACAGTTTTTGACTTAGAAAACAGGTTATATAAAAAAAGCAGTTTTGTCGATCAACTTGAGATAACGAAATCTGAATGCTTTGGGCTTTGGCGAAGGTGCTCTCTTCTAAAGTCACGATGATGCGTCATGGCAGGCGCCAGACAGCTGTTGGCACGTACGTCTCCGTCGATGCTCGCTGCCGGTACATATACAAAAACCACGTGCAATCCCAAGAGTATCCGGTACGCGCGCGTATCTCATAATCCGGCAGGTACAGCGAGATGTTTTACACGTACGGTTTGGTCAAAGGGCAGGAGCTCCTCGTTTATGTGCCGGAAATACTATACAAGAACTCGTTGGCGTAAAGAAGAATGTCGAATCGTAGTCGCATCGGTTATACACTTATACTACTACTCCTCCGTACGTATTTTACTTTTTTATTGCGCAGAATCTGAACAATTTATACTAGTACAGTAGTACTGGAAACGAACGTGGTTTCATTCCCTGGAGTAGCTGGCACAAGTACACCCACACGTTCCATTTTAACCACTCGCCTGCACTGCTTGTGTAGTGACAACGCCAATAATTGTGTCCAGCGGCACGATGAAAAGCGTTGTCGAAAGTAGGGCGGGCTGCGGGCACAAAGGCACGCGGGCGGCCGTTTTCGATTGCTGCTTTTCCCTCTCGGCTCGCCCGCTATTCCAATCCGCGTTCTCTGTCCCGTGTCGGGGTCGGTCCATTTGCAATATCCTCTCAGACCATCTCCAATATCTAGTCACGTCCCCTCAAATTGTTTTTAAACGGTGTCGAATTGAGTGGTTGTGAAACGTGTTTCGTTTATGTCGCGTTTGGGTCGCGTCCCCCAAATGCCGCCTCCAAACATTAAAGTACTCTTTTTTTGTTTTTTTGCATTTTTATTTAAATAAAGAGAAGAAACATTCCACAAACTAATACATAATTGGGAAATAGTTTACACGAAGACATAGTTTGGAACATGAATTTCCACAAACTAATACATAGTTTGAACCATGGTTGACACAAATATAAAATATTGCAAAATAACTAAACCTAACTAGGCCGGGCATCGAAGGTTTATGTTCGCTGCCAAGAAAGAACACTCGGCACACCAGTCACCCAAGTCGGCGAAGGTGTCCGACAGCCTCTGTATGCCGTGTGGGTCGCCCTTGAGGACGACGATAAACTCGAACAACACGGGCCCCTCCTCGTCCTCCATGTACGACGATGAGGACGACGACGTCGTCGCAGGCGATGGCGAGCGTGCAACTCTGCCGCGGCCACGACCACGGCCGCGAGCTCGGCCTCCGCCTCTACCAGCCATGGCGTCGACTCTTGAGATGGTGGCGGCTAGGGTTGGGAAGAGAGGCGCTAGGGTGTGTGTGAGAGGGACGATGAGAGGCGGCCCTTTTTATAGGCCGGAGGGAGGCAGGAGAGCGGTGGCGCTCGTTAACGCCGGCATGCAGAGCTAGGCGCGACGCTTCGCTGCGCCTCTGCGAGAACTGCACCGTCGCTGCGTGCCAATAACTTCCGTCGCGAGGTAGGCGACGATTAGGTTAAAATTCAATGTGCCGCTGACGCGCGGCCCTGCCAATCTCCGCCTCGCTTTTCGGTGTGTCCGGCGTCCCCGGAGCGTCCCCTGTGGGGCGGGGACGGGCTCGGGACGCTGGACAACGTATCGGGCCGCGCCGAACAAAAAAACGGCTTTGGGAGATGCGGCTGAAAATATTTTTTTATCCGACGCACCCCAAATACCTTTGGGGGACGGTTTGAAAAACGCGACCGGTAACCCAGATGCGGAACGTTGCATAGTTTTTTAGTGTGAGAGCGATCACGTGAGCGCCCTAAATTAACCGCTGATACACCACATAGACGTTTTTTCCCTTCAGCAACCGCTGCAACAAATGGCACGCTGCAATTTTTTGGGCAGGACGTTCCGCTATTCGCCATGCCATATATTTAATATCATTATTATGCTAGGAACTATGATTCTCAACTTTTTTTTCACTTCACTGGGATGACTAAACTAGCCATTTTTTTCACAATTTTCTCAATATTCTTATCAAAAATATTTTTGGTGGGTTTTCTGTCATCATTGTAATAGTAGTTCCACTAGGCGATGATTCCTGCGCCGACAACACGGCCATGTGCCGGCTTCTTCTGCACCGACTCCCGAGGGTCCAGTTTATCGCCCGGGTTAAAGGTTGATCCTAGAGGGCCGATCCATCGGAGGAGGTTTCACGTTCTAGCTGATTTTGCTTACACTGCAAAAAAAATGAAACATTTAGAAATGAAAATATCAGATGATTAAAAGCTACCATAGATAAATTACCAGTTAAACAATTAATTGCTTCATCTTCTTGTCTGTTACATATTTTTCGGGTTTTTTTTTTGTCTTGATGGCACCGAGCCCTGATAAACTTAACGTTGTGGCCGGTCCTCGAAATCTTCCCATGGCTTGATTTTGGCAGCAGTTAAAGGATCAGCGTCCTCCTTTTCCCACCTCGGCCTCTTGCGGTCGTAACCACGGCTTCCGAGAGCGACGGAACCTATGTTCATGCGACGCATGTCCCCACTTCCGTAAATCCTTGTCCTCCTTTCTAGCATAATTATTTTTGAATGTTTTCCACTCCTCCGTGATCATGGGATATACCTTGTGTACCTTGGATTAATCATCATCCTTATTCACCATTCTTCGTACTCTCGTTTTTCAACTGCTCAAGTCCCTACTATACTTGCCGAGGGCGTGGGTGTTTACCAGATTTTTGGCGAGATTCTCGTTGTTGTGAGGGTCTGGGAATGTGTACCGTTTGTGCAACTTCGAAATAAGGCTAGCACATAATTCTGCATTCTTCCTAATGTTCTTCTCGTTGATCGAAATGGTATCTCGAAGAATACATCCTCATTGGCCGCCATAACTAGCTGCAACTGAGGGCGGCCGAATAGCCTCACCATTGTCAAGGCTTATTTTCAAGACATTATCCCTTATATTGTCGAGCTTGTTTCGGAGCCTCTCCATTCATTGCTTCTTTAGTTTTGTGCCCTCGGTGACAGTAGTGGTCCCATTGCCATCAGTGGCACTAGTGGCCACGTTGTTGCCATCAATGCCACTAGTTTCTTGCAAAAACTCCAACACTGCTTCTGTTTCTTCTTGCATTGCATCTTCTTCTACTGCATTATCTTTTTCTTGCGCCGGAGAGTTAGAACACGTCGCCTTCTCATTGTGGTCTATCGACATCTTTGACCTAAAATTGAAATTCATACAGTAACAGAAAAATTAACGAAAAATTTCGGCATGACCTTTGCTAAAAATGGGACATACGGAGTTGCCAGAAATTTGCCGGACTAGAAATTAATCGATATTTGTGCAAAACATCAGCAACTCATATTTATACACACCACGTAATCATCAATCACAACATTACAACACAAATAGTAAAATTAACAGAAAATTTCGGCATGACCTTTGCTAAAAATGGGACATACGGAGTTACCAGAAATTTGCCGAAATGGAAATTAATCGACATTTCGGCAAAACATCAGAAATACATATTGATATACACCACACAACCATTTCATCGAGCACGTTAAGGGCATACCGGGAGGTGAAGGGGTGACGCGGTGAGGGCGGTCACCGTGTCGCTCGGGCACGGGCGTGGTCGGCGGTGAGGTCGAGAGCGTGCGCGTGCGGCGTGGGCGGTGGCTCAACAGCGCTGGAGACGGTCGGCGGCGAGGTGGCGTGGGCGGCGGCTGAATGGCTATGGCGAGGTCGAGCGGCGTCGGTGCAGAGATTGGGATCGAACAACTGTGTGCGCGTGGGGGGAACTACTTCAGCGCGGCGATTGAATTTCCTTAAGTGAAAATAATAGCAGTGGATCTAACACGCATACACTGCCACTATTTGGCGCCCCACGGTCAAAATCTAATAGCCGCGTGCTCGTGTCCAGTGGTACACTACCGATAATAGGGTACTAGCCGCGTGCTGGCAGGCTCGCACGCTGCGATTAAGTTCTTAGCCCAGCAGCAGCCTTGGCCCACTTAATAGTCGCGTGTAAAAAAATGTTGGCACGCCGTTAGTATATGGCTATACTGATCGCGTGACAGTTTTTGGAACGCGACTAATAAACCATATTTAAATGAATTTAATATTTTAGAAATCATTATTTAAATACCTAAAATGATATTAATTATTTAAAAATAATCACAAATTCAAAAAGTGGTAAAACACGCAAAGATTTATATGCATAATAACATCATTTGGATCTTTTAAACATTGTCTCACCAAACAATGATGCTACTTTTTAAAACTCGAGGTCCCGAGTCGGTCCAAAGCATTGGACTGCATTATAACGCAGTATCCACGCAAGTTCAACGCTTGCTCGTGCATTTGATTATTTCATATCAAATACTTGTATTATACTTATCATCCTTGCACTGAAAAGCAAAATCCTAGTTTTACAAGTATAACCTCATCTTATGGTGGACAATGGAACCATGGTTTCTGTTGACGATGAAGGTTCCATTCCAAGTGGGTATATGTTCACCTAGGACTAATAACCAATATCATCTAGTGATTCTTGTTTCGTATATTGCGCGTTAACCATAAGATCTAGAATGAGATGTAGAAGTCAGTTTTACCTTTTTTTTTTCCTTTCGCATATCAATAGATGCTTATTTGTTGGGCTGTGGGTACTACTGGTTCCACAATAGGTTGAGGTCGTGAGTTCTCTGGTCCCAGGTGCGCGACATGTGCAATCGGGTATATGATGGATTGTATTAATGGTCGAGGGTCAAACACCTAAGATTGGTAAGCGACCAAGGGCCTAGCAATACAAAATGGTGGGTATGCGGATTCGCGGAGAAGGACGGTGTTGGGTCTTATAATGGGCCTCACACCAAGAAAGTGGGGACATAAAAGTACGCCTTGTTGGCATCAAAGATAAATATCTCTTATGAGAAAAGTAACGCATCTCGAGTGTAATGAATTGTGGCTTGTCATTCTCTGTTCTAGGAAGGAACAACAAACACGGTAGGAAAGGAACTCACTAAAGTGATGGTTAACTCATGAAGACTGATGTATATAGTTTTTCAGACCTTTCGAAGAAATGTTTACGAAACATGTATTGGCATGTGATTTCTTGATGAATTGTCGTAGTTAGTGCATCAGACACCTTTTTTCTTTAAGCTGAGCTTGTTGAGTATGCTGGTACTCACCCTTCACTTCTAAAGACCTTTGCTAAACTATGGGACCAATGAAGGAGACTACAACGATGCATCGGAAGGCAGCTACGAGGTCATCTACAAGGAGCCTGATCTATTTGGAGGGGTTGAAGGCGTAGACTATGCCACTATGGCATCTTTTATGGAGTGGAGGAGGTCGATATTGAGGAGTAGTTAGTCTCAAGTATCAGTAGGCGAGCCGAGCAGTTTAGAACCTTACTTAGATTAATTGTCGAGCACTTGAGATGTCTAGTTTATTAGTTCCACTAGTTGATAAGTTATTTCAGAAGAGTTGGGATTTGAGTGGTATCCTCAATGGACCGATGATGACTCTTTTGGCTAGTAATAATAAGTGTTTAATATTCAGACTCACAATGTTTCTGTTGTACCGCTATAAGGGATTGTGAATAAGTTTTGTCACAAGTGTTATATCAGTGGTAGTTCCGGAAGGGCACAGTTCGTTCTTTTAGGGATCAATCAATTGTGAATTGGAGTTGAAAGATATCCCCCACCACCACCAAATATAAATGTTCAACAAGTGTATATATATCACCCTAAGACAAATCTCTATACACATCGATCCCCTGATTTTGTTTCAACACGTACGTACACATCACAAGCAGAATGAGTCCACAACAGCCACGATCATTATAATGGCCACCCCGGTAACAAGCTGCAAGAGGCTCGCGGGCCGTGCCCGCCAGCGCGCACTGGACACCCTTGGTATCGTCTCGGGAAGCGCGCACTCCTCGCCGTCGAAGTAGACCCTCTTGGGAAAACCTTCCCCTCTGGGAATATTGATGTTAGGTGCGTCCTTCTTCTTGAAGGAGATGACGGACTGCTGCTTCCCGGGCACCCTGGGATAGTCCGGAGTCTTGCCGTCGGTGATGGGCTCCAGGTAGGTGAGCCCCGGCAGGCCCTGCATGAAAATGGTGTTGTTGAAGGGCTTGCCCATCCTCGTGCCGTTGAAGGAGTAAACGTTCTCGTAGCCGCTGTAGTGGTCGCCCATGGTGACGGCGGCGAACCAGTCTTTGAAGGTGTAGTCCTGCCAGTTGAAAATGGTGATGCGCACGGACCAGCCGGACTTGTAGTTGTTCATGACGTGCCAGTTGATGCTGAGGCCGCAGTTGTCGCCGCACGGCATGGGGTTGGGGACGCGCCAGTGCTTGATCTTGGCCCACGCCCGAGCCTTGGCCGTCCGGTTGTCGAACGGCACGAGCATTGCCTCCGACGGCAGCAGGATCGGGTGCGCATTCTGGTTGCACATGGCGGTGTCGTTGCCGGCGCAGCCGCAGGCGCACGTGTTGCAGGGCACCGTGGAGTCGTTGTAGTAGGCGGAGAAGGAGACGCAGCACTTGGAGGCGCGCTTCTTGGGGCGCGTGATGTTGCACGCCACCTGCCAGGACGCGACGGCCGGGGTGGTCGACATGAGCCCCGTGGGGTCCGGGAACTCCATGGGGCTCACCCGGATGGGCTGCCTGCAGACGTAGTGTGGGTTGAGCTTGCCGGCGATCTTCCAGTTCTGCGGCGGGTACAGCGCCGTGCGGTTGAGGTCCGGCGGCAACTTGTACACCGTCAGCTGGAACATGGCCCGGGACTTGGACTCGTCCATGGTCGGCGGCAGAAGCGTGCCGTTCTTGCAGCAGAAGGGCAGGTTGCCGACGGCATTGTCCTTCTCCCTCTCCGGGGGGAGGTCGACGATGACGGGCCGCTTCTCGCAGTTGTACACGGGGGTGAAGTCGAAGTCCTTGTAGTAGCTCGCCGCCGGGCTGTAGACGCAGGCGGGGCCTTCCTTGAGCAGCGTGTATGCGCCGCGCATGTTCTCGATGAACTCGCCGCGCTTCCACTCCCAGGTGAGGTTCCAGTTGTCGAGCCGGCCGATGGGGCTCCAGTTGTCGATGGTCACCTGCGCCATGTACTTGTTGCCGAACGCCTGCAGCACGTCGTAGGCGATGGTGAGGTCGGCCTTCTGCCGCGGCAGGTACCGCGTGCTGTTGGCCTTCTTCGCCTTGAACTTGCGGTCCTTGACGCAGCACACGTACATCACGCTATCTGCACAGCACAGATCATGCCTGCCTCAATTTAGTTTATCTGACACGCAGCCATGTGCACAGCCAGCTACAGTAAGCTCCATGCAGACCTATTTGATCATCAGGTTTTGTCCGGGCGAACTACCTTTGTGGGTGGGGGCGGGGCATCGGAAGCCGGGATTGGCAAGCTTGATGGTCTTGGGCATGGGCTTGCCTGGGGGCTTGATGCCAAACTGGGTGCCGGTGATGTCGATCTGGACCTGAATTTGCGTCATGTCGCCAGCAGTCTCGATCGAGTTGAGGAGGTTCGCCATCGGGTAGCCCGCAAAGGTGGCGCCGCCGGACACATTGGCCGGGAAATCGGTGCCGTCGAGGAGCACGGCGCCGCCGACGGACACGAGGATCTCCTTGTGCTGGAACCCGACGAACATCTGCCACGCCGTGAGGTCCTCCGTCATTGTGTTGAGCACCGTCGCCTGCGCCTTGAACGCGTACGCCTGCGCCGTCGCGTTCTTCAGGTGCGGGTATTCCTTGGTGCGCTCCATGAACGTGTACGACAAGAACGCGCCGTTGCACGCCTCCTGTGCCTTGAACTGCGGCTTATCCTTCTCGTCATCGTCATCGCCGCCATTATTGTAATCCTGCGCCCGCGCGGCTGTGACGACGGCAAGAACCACCGCGACGGCAAACAAGTGCACTCGCCACCGCCGCCGAAGCGGCATTGGCACTGCCTCGACCATTTAGCACGATCGATCCAAGAAGAATGCCGCCCGCTGACCGACCGATCGAGCTAGCTAGCTAGCGTGGGAGCGAGGGAGCGTCGAGGCAAGAAAGCTCGCTCGCTCGCCCGAGGGAGAGGCCAGGAATGGTGGGAAGCAAAGGCGTTCCAACGGAGGAGGAGCTGGAAAGAGGTATAATTAGGCATGCAGATTTTGTGCGAGCTCGCTAAAATTAAGGACGTTCGGCGTGCGTGTGAGTAACGTTGATGGTTGCAGACGTTATGAGTCGTTTGTTTTGAAGAAGGGAGACCATGTCAAATGACCGAATTTGGACGCCGGGCTTGCCGCGGGAACGGCTCCCCGCCAGTCATGTCAGTCGGGGGCTTGGAGTACAAAGGATAGGGTTGTTCAAGCATCCTCCTGTGCGCGCAGTTTTTTTTGAGACAATGTTGGCGCTTTATTGATCACAAAACATCATCACATAGTACATTTCGGAGATAATCCGGAACAACAACAGAATAAAACTTACTCCCTCTCTCTCACACTTTATTAGGCATACGCGGGTCGCAAATTTAATCAAGTTAGCATTATTTATATGTTATAAAAATTATTATATCATTAGAAATTTTAGATGTTCTATTTTCTAATAATATAATTTTTTGAAAAATAGAACATCTGGTTAGCGGCAAGGAACAGGTGTTGGACGGCCAACAGGTTGAGCAGACGGGGCCTACCGCACCCCGTGGCATGCCCTTTTTGTGATCAGGTAGAGGAGTCCCTAGATCATCTGCTAGTGGGATGTGTCTTGACGCGAGAGGTCTGGTCCGTTTGCCTGCGTTGGTGGGGAAAGCTCGGCTGAATGCCGCAAGCAAGCACCCGCTTTGTTCGCTGGTTACAAGGAAAGTGGGGCGGCCCGGGGAAGGACCGAGATCTTTGGACAGGGACCACGCTTGTATGCTGGTGCCTCTGGCGCCACCGGAACGACGTGGTTTTCGAGGGCGCGTCCCCCTCGAGAGAGGCGGTGTTAGCGCGGATCACCGATGAGGCCGAGCTCTGGAGAGCGGCTGGGTTGTTCAAGGCGCCCTCGCAGTAGTGGATAAGTGAAGATGCTGCGAGTAGTCCCGTAGCGTGTGTGTGCTGCCTAGCTGCAGCGTGGGGTTGCACTCCGTGGCGCCTGTGCCTAGAGTGTGTTGTAACGCTGACCTTTTGGCCTTTTTCTTCCATGAAACCGATACGTTTCTCCATGACGTATCCTTAAAAAAAGATATAATTTTTTACATTGTATAATTTAAATTATATAGGTTAAATTGGCGACCTAGGGATACGGGAAAAACTAGTAAACTAGTATAAGAATTCGGCTCACTATGATGAGCTAATAAATGCGCCGCCACATTCACATTATGACCATAGTGCACTACGTGGAAAATACAAGGCGCCGACGGCCAACGGGCACTACGGAAAGATACATCATTCACCTTGACCATAGTGCACTACGGAAATATACATCATTCACCTTGTTGTTCATACTACCATATCAATAATATTAACCCTTTGATCGTGATGCCACACCTCTATATTTTTGAATTCTAAACAATTACTGATGGGGTTGCTCGATCTTCTTAGTAATGGGAACGATAGATCACACAAACTTCCAGTAGCAAAACACCAGATCGATGTGAATTGATGTATAGATTCGATAGAGTTGCAAAGCTATCAACTATGAACTAGGGTTTATCTTAAACGTGGTCTAAAGCTGTTTTGGGGGAGTCCTGGGCACTTATATAGGGGTCTAGGACGACCAGGGAGTCAAAAATAACGAGTACAAACCGACCTAGATCGGGATCTGGTCGAGACTGACACAGACTCGGCCGGCGTATGGGCCGGTGGGACCGGGCCAGGGGCTGGGCGGGCCGGTAGGAACCGGGCCAGGCGTCGGGTGGCTACCGAGCAGGCGAGCTATCTCCCTGGATTCGGCCCAATGTGCACCGGTCTAGGGTCCGGTCAAAACCGGGGCATATGATGCTGGGGCCGGCGGCGCCGGGCTGGACGCCGAATCATCCAGACTTGGTGCTGGCTTTGACGTCTTCTTCTCCCTCCTTTGCGCATGCCTCCCGCTCCTCCCTCGCGCGTCCATGGAATGTCTTCACGTCCAGCACCATGTCCAGTTGCTCCTCTCCTCCTCGTGCGATGCTTCCTCCATCCTCGTACCTGATCATACACAAGTCAAAGGACTTAGGCAGTATAAAATTCTCATCAATCAAAGTATCGTTTAAGAACAAGTTCACCTGTCTTCGCACGAGCTCTTTTCATAGGTCCAATTCTGACTTCATTGGACTTAAGCTTCAAAGCAACATCATCTTCATCTTGCAATGACGGAGGTAGTAGTTCGGTAGGGATGTCCTCATCATCCCCCCTCCGAAAGGCGTCGACCTCGACACTCCAAGGTCTTCTCCGTCATACGGTTTCAAATCAGCAACATTGAAAGAATTACTGACACCAAACTCATCATTTGGAAGATCTATAGAGTATGCATTATCATTGATCTTGGCAATCCCTTTGTAAGTACCAGCACCACGAGGAAGCAACTTGGACTTCCGTAGCTTGGGGAACCTGTCCTTGCGAAAATGAACCCAGACCATATCATCAGGCTTGAACAACATCTTCTTGCGCTTCTTGTTTACCCTTCAGCATTGCTCTTGCCTTTCTTCTCTATCAACTCTTTAGTCTTCTCATGTATCTTCCGTACAAAATCTGCCCTCTTTGATGTCTCCATATTGACTCTCTCATGTATGGGTAGAGACAACAAGTCAAGTGGAGTAATGGGTTTGAAGCCATACACAACCTCAAACGGACATAGCTCCGTGGTAGAATGTACCGCCCTGTTGTAAGCAAACTCCACATGCGGCAAACAATTTTCCCACTCCTTCAAGTTCTTCTTGATCACGGATCTCAACAGTTGTGACAATGTTCGGTTCACCACCTCAGTTTGACCATCAGTTTGGGGATGACAAGTAGTGCTGAAAAGTAACTTTGTCCCCAGCTTTCCCCAAAGTGTCTTCCAGAAGTAGCTCATGAACTTGACATCACGATCAGAACCGATAGTTTCGGGACTCAATGTAGACGTACAATCTCCCTGAAAAACAGGTTAGTAATATGCGACGCATCGTCGCTCTAGGCAATAAAATGTGACATCTTAGAAAATCTATCCACTACCACAAATATAGAATCATGGCCTCTCTTAGTACGCGGCAAACCCAACAAAAAATCCATACTAATATCTTCCCATGGTGTAGTAGGTGTCGGTAAAGGAGTATACAAACCATGAGGCTTCAGCTTGAACTTGGACTTGTTGCAAGTAATGCATCTCTTCACATACCTGTCCACATCCCGCCTCATCTTTGGCTAATAAAAGTGATCAGCGAGTATGAGTAGCGTCTTCTCACGCCCAAAGTGACCCATCAAACCTCCAGCATGTGATTCCTGTAATAAGAGCAAACGCACAGACGATTCTGGAACAAATAGTTTGTTAGCTCTAAACAAGAACTCATCATGTTTGTGAAAGTTTTCTCATGCTTTAACAATAGCACACAAGCGATATGGTTCAGCAAAATCATGATCAGTGGCATACAAATCACATAGAATCTCTAATCCAGGAATTTTAACATCAACTTGAGTTAATAGCATATTTTTGCTAGATAGAGCATCAGCAACAATATTATAATTTTCCTTCTTATGCTTAATAATGTATGGAAAATACTCAATCAACTCAACCCACTTAGTAAGACGCCTATGCAAGTTAGATTAAGTTTTCAGATATTTTAATGCTTCATGATCAGAATGTATGATAAATTCTTTTGGTCACAAATAATGTTGCCAAACCTCGAGAACTCTAATTAAAGCATACAATTCTTTATCATATATAGGATAGTTCAACTTAGCACCAGAGAGATTCTTAGAAAAATAAGCAATTGGGCGACCCTCTTGCATCAACACACCCCAATTCCAATACCACTAGCATCACATTCAATCTCAAATTGCTTATTGAAATCAGGAAGTGCAAGCAACGGTGCAGAAGTTAACAATCGTTTCAGTTCATCAAAAGCATGATCTTGGGCTGCGCCCCACTCAAATGCAACACCCTTTTTAGTCAATTCATTCAAAGGTGCAGCAATAGTACTAAAATTGGGCACAAAACGTCTATAGAACCCAGCAAGACCATGAAAACTTCTTACTTGACTCACATTCATGGGAGTAGACCAATTTTGAATTACTTCAATCTTAGATAAATCTACCCCTACTCCATGTTTAGAGACAACATAACGCAGAAATATGACATTATCTTTGCAAAATATGCACTTCTCAAGATTACCATAGAGTTGATTATCACGCAACACTTGCAAAACATGTTGAATATGCATAGTATGATCAGATTCATTGCGGCTGAATTAATATGTATCAAAGTACACAACCACAAATTTGCCAATAAAATCACGCAAAAGATGGTTCATCAATCTCATGAAAGTACCAGGTGCATTAGTTAAACTAAAAGGCATTACTAACCACTCATATAAAACAAATTTTGTTTTAAATGGTGTTTTTCATTCATCCCCTTCTTTCATCCTAATTTGATGATAATCACTACGCAAACCAATCTTAGAGAAAACAACAACACCACTCAATTCATCTAGCATATCCTCTAAACGGGAAATAGGATGACGATATCGAATAGTAATGTTGTTTATCGCTCTACAATCTACACACATGTGCCAAGTAACATCTTTCTTAGGAACTAAAATAACAGGAACAACACAAGGACTTAGGCTTATGCGAATATAACCTTTGTCGAGTAGCGCTTGCACTTGTTTCTGTATCTCCTTCGCCTCTTTAGGGTTCGTCCTATATGGCACCCTGTTGGGCAGCGAGGCGCTGGGATCAAGTCAATTTGATGCTCAATACCACACAATGGTGGCAATCCTGCGGGCACCTCCTCCGGAAACACATCGATGAATTCCTGCAAAACATGAGAAACACCAAGAGAAATAGGGGTCATGTCGTTAGAACCCAAAACCTCACCCTTGTACATGAGCACAAAAGGCATGGCTGTAGGATCCTCACTAAATTCTCTCATATCCTCTCTGGTGGCTAATAGGACTAAGGAATTCACTCTCTCACTTTTCGTTATATCACTCACGGTATTACAATTCTCTCGTTTATGGATGCATCCTTCAAGTTCACTTCAAATTTCTGACGAGATTCATTGATAATTTGATGTGGTGACATAGGCTGCAAGTTAATTATCTTACCCTTGAACTCCAAGTGATATGTATTGGCGGCCATTGTGTTGCACAGAAGCCATAGGCCGACCCTAGTAGGTGACACACCGTCATAGGAACCACATCAAAATCAATGAAATCTTTGTATGGTTGATGCGCGTAAATGTACATGTCCGTTGGGAACCCCAAGAGGAAGGTATGATGCGCACGGTGGCAAGTTTTCCCTCGAAAGAAACCAAGGTTTAATCGAACCAGGAGGAGCCAAGAAGCACGTTGAAGGTTGATGGTGGCGAAATGTGATGCGGCGCAACAAGGGATTCCGGCGCCAACGTGGAACCTGCACAACACAAAGTACTTTGCCCCAACGAAGCAGTGAGGTTGTCAATCTCACCGGCTTGCTGTAACAAAGGATTAACCGTATTGTGTGGAAGATGATTGTTTGCAAGAAAACAGTAAAACAAGTATTGCAGTAGATTGTATGCGATGTAAAGAATAGGACCGGGATCCACAGTTCACTAGAGGTGTCTCTCCCATAAGATAAAAGCATGTTGGGTGAACAAATTACAGTCGGGCAATTGACAAAATAGAGAAGGGCATAACAATGCATATACATGATATGATAAATATAGTGAGATTTAATTGGGCATTACGACAAAGTACATAGACCGCCATCCAACTGCATCTATGCCTAAAAAGTCCACCTTCACATCCGAACCCCTTTCAGTATTAAGTTGCAAAGCAACAGACAATTGCATTAAGTATGGTGCGTAATGTAATCGACAACTACATCCTTAGACATAGAATCAATGTTTTATCCCTAGTGGCAACAGCACATCACAACCTTAGAACTTTCTGTCACTGTCCCAGTGTCAATGAAGGCATGAACCCACTATCGAGCATAAATACTCCCTCTTGGAGTTAAGAGCAAAAACTTGGCCAGAGCCTCTACTAATAACGGAGAGCATGCAAGATCATAAACAACACATAAACAATAGATTGATAATCACCATAACATAGTATTCTCTATCCATCGGATCCCGACAAACACAACATATAGTATTACAGATAGATGATCTTGATCATGTTAGGCAGCTCACAAGATCCAACAATGAATCGCAATTAGGAGAAGACGACCATCTAGCTACTGCTATGGACCCATAGTCCAGGGTGAACTACTCACTCATCACTCCGGAGGCGACCATGGCGGTGTAGAGTCCTCCAGGAGATGAATCCCCTCTCCGGCAGGGTGCCGGAGGCGATCTCCTGAATCCCCGAGATGGGATTCGCGGCGGCGTCTCTGGAAGGTTTTCCGTATCGTGGCTCTCGCGGGGGTTTCGCGACGGAGGCTATTTGTAGGCGAAAGGGCAGCCTCGGAAGGGGTCAGTGGGGCGGACACTAGGCGGCGCGGCCGGGGCGGCCACGCCGCCACCATGTGTGGGCCCCACATGGCCCCTCTCTGCGGCTCTCGGTGTTCTGGATGCTTCCGGGCAAAATAGGAACCTGGGCGTTGATTTCGTCCAATTCCGAGAATATTTCCTTACTAGGATTTCTGAAACCAAAAACAGCAAAAAACAACGGCTCTTCGGCATCTTGTTAATAGGTTAGTTCCAGAAAATGCGTAAATACGACATATAATGTGCATAAAACATGTAGGTATCATCAATAAAGTAGCATGGAACATAAGAAATTATCGATACGTTGGAGACGTATCAATGGTCCTATCTCAAAATCAACACGCACCATGTGGTTTACCTTCATCTCAACATTGTCACTCAACCACTTAATATAATATGGATGCGGGTGCGGTAGATACTTCAATTTTAGCTTGGCACACAACTCCTTGCTTGCTAAATTGCGACAACTCCCGCCATCAATAATGACCTTGCAAGATTTATCAGGACCAACTAGTGCCTTTGTTTGGAACAAATTGCAGCGTTGAGTAGATACACTCGGCTGCACATTGAGAGCATGCTGTGACATAACAATAGTGTGAGCTTCAGAAGGATAAGCATCTACACCATGACTGCCATATTCATCATCTTCTCGAGCATTCGGATCAGCATCATCTCTAGTCTCATACTCATCGTTCTCATTAATAATCATCACTTTACGATTAGGACAATCTCTTTTGTAGTGACCCTTGCCACCACATGTATGACAAGCCATATCATGATTGCACGCTGTAGACATACTAGAACCACTTCCACTTGCAGCAGGTTCGGGCTTCTTTGTCACTAGTAGGAAAAGCCTCATCAGTGGCGCACCAAAAATGGATTCTGTGGCGCATGGGAGGTGCGCCACAAAACTTCGCCACAAAAATAAGATTTCGCACACCGGCCCATGCGCCACAGAATTAAGGTTTCGTGGCGCACGGGTGCTAGGTGCGCCACATAATTGATTTTCAGTGCGCCACAAATTTGCTTGTATTATACACTATTTTGTGCTGCCTGCTATACACATTCAGTTTATAGACAGCAATATACAGGTTATATACAACAACATACAAAAATATGCAGATATAATATAAATAGCTTGTACATTGCACAGATATAATGTAGACATCATCATCACATTACTTACAGCCCGATCGAGATACATATATAGTGGCAAGTGTCAAATGTTTTACATACTTACCGATCGAGATACATATATAGATTGTGATCGGTCGTCATCCGGTTCCTGTTGTTTTCACCGAGAAGGCAAGCTGGACGGGGCACAAGCGGGGCAACAGGGCCGGCATGATGCTGGGCAGGCCGGCACGGTCTTTGCATCAAGGACTCGTTCACTGGACGGCGAGGAAGAAAAGTGGCATCTGCTGCAAAGTACTCTGCACCTGTGGAGTCTGATGATAGTGGTGATGGCGATTATCATTATTCCCCCGGTGAGTCCAATCGTGGTCCGGCCATGGAGAATAGCGCAGGAGACGTGGCCACAAGGGAGGCGGCTGGGACTGGCATGGTTCTGTTGGAGATATGCCCAAGAGGCAATAATAAAAGTGGTTATTATATATCTTTATGTTTATGATAAATGTTTATATACCATGCTATAATTGTATTAACTGAAACATTGATACATGTGTGATATGTAAACAACAAAGAGTCCCTAGTAAGCCTCTTAACTAGCTTGTTGATTAATAGATGATTAGTTTCATAATCATGAACATTGGATGTTATTAATAACAAGGTTATATCATTGTATGAATGATGTAATGGACACACCCATTTAAGCATAGCATAAGATCACGTCATTAAGTTATTTGCTATAAGCTTTCAATACATAGTTACCTAGTCCTTATGACCATGATATCATATAAATCACTTATACCGGAAAGGTACTTTGATTACATCAAACGCCACTGCGTAAATGGGTGGTTATAAAGGTGGGATTAAGTATCCGGAAAGTATGAGTTGAGGCATATGGATCAATAGTGGGATTTGTCCATCCCGATGACGGATAGATATACTCTGGGCCCTCTCGGTGGAATGTCGTCTAATGTCTTGCAAGCATATGAATAAGTTCATAAGAGACCACATACCACGGTACGAGTAAAGAGTACTTGTCAGGAGACGAGGTTGAACAAGGTATAGTGTGATACCGATGATCAAACCTCGGACAAGTAAAATATCGCGTGACAAAGGGAATTGGTATCGTATGTGTATGGTTCATTCGATCACTAAAGTCATCGTTGAATATGTGGGAGCCATTATGGATCTCCAGATCCCGCTATTGGTTATTGGTCGGAGTGAGTACTCAACCATGTCCGCATAGTTCACGAACCGTAGGGTGACACACTTAAAGTTGGATGTTGAAATGGTAGTACTTGAATATGGAATGAAGTTGGAATATTTGTTCGGAGTCCCGGATGGGATCCCGGACATCACGAGGAGTTCCGGAATGGTCCGGAGAATAAGATTCATATATAGGATGTCATTTTATGTGAATAAAATGATGCGGAAGGTTCTATGGAAGGTTCTAGAAGGTTCTAGAAAAGTCCGGAAGAAACCACCAAGGAAGGTGGAGTCCACATGGGACTCCACCTCCATGGCCGGCCAACCCTAGTGGGGGAGGAGTCCCAAGTGGACTCCCCCTTAGGGGGCCGGCCAACCCCCCCATGGAAGGTGGAATTCCCACCTCTAGTGGGAGGGAAAGTTTCCCACCATATGGAAGGTTTTGGTTTCGGGTCTTATTCGAAGACTTGGACACCAACACTTGGGATCCACCTATATAAACAAGGGCCAAGGGAGGGGGCCGGCCACCCCAAGACCACAAGCTGGCCGCCCCCCATAGAGTGGCCGGCCACCCCCTCCCAAACCCTAGCTTTGCTCCTCCACTTCATATTGCCCGCATAGCTTAGCGAAGCTCCGCCGGACTTCTACACCGCCACCGACACCACGCCGTCGTGCTGTCGGATTCAAGAGGAGCTACTACTTCCGCTGCCCGCTGGAACGGGAGGTGGACGTCGTCTTCATCAACAACCGAACGTGTGACCGAGTACGGAGGTGCTGCCCGTTCGTGCGCCGGAACCGATCGTGATCAAGATCTTCTACGCGCTTTTGCAAGCGGCAAGTGAACGTCTACCGCAGCAACAAGAGCCTCCTCTTGTAGGCTTTGGAATCTCTTCAAGGGTGAGTCTCGACAATCCCCTCGTTGCTACCGTCTTCTAGATTGCATCTTGGCTTGGATTGCGTGTTCGCCGTAGGAAAATTTTTGTTTTCTATGCTACGTTATCCTACAGTGGTATCAGAGCCGTGTCTATGCATAGATGGTTGCACGAGTAGAACACAATGGTTTGTGGGCGTTGATGCTCTTGTTATCTTTAGTTGAGTACTTTGCATCTTTGTGGCATAGTGGGATGAAGCGGCTCGGGCTAACTTTACATGACCGCGTTCATGAGATTTGCTCCACGCTTGACATGCAACTTGTATTGCATAAGTGGCTTTGCGGGTGTCTGTCTCTCCTACTATAGTGAAGATTCAATTTACTCTTCTATTGACAACACTAGTATCACCGTTGTGGTTCATGTTCGTAGGTAGATTGGATCTTGCTCGAAACCCTAAACCACGTAAAATATGCAAACCAAATTAGAGAACGTCTAACTTGTTTTTGCAGGGTTTGGTGATGTGATATGGCCATAATGTGATGATGAATATGTATGAGATGATCATTATTGTATTGTGGCAACCGGCAGGAGCCTTATGGTTGTCTTTAAATTTCATGTTGAGTAGTACTTCAAAGTAGTTGTAATAGTTGCTACATGGAGGACGATCATGAAGACGGCGCCATTGACCTTGGTGCTTCGCCGACGATGATGGAGATCATGCCCGTTGATGATGGAGATCATGTCCGTACTTTGGAGATGAAGATCAAAGGCGCAAAGACAAAAGGGCCATATCATATCACATATGAACTGCATGTGATGTTAATCCTTTTATGCATCTTATTTTGCTTAGATCGCGACGGTAGCATTATAAGATGATCCCTCTCACTAAAATCTCAAGATAATAAAGTGTTCATCCTTAGTAGCACCGTTATCAAGTCTTATCGTTTCGAAGCATCTCGTGATGATCGGGTGTGATAGATTCGATAAGTACATATGACGGGTGCAAGACAGTTTGCACATGCGGATACTAAGGTGGCCTTGACGAGCCTAGCATGTAAAGACATGGTCTCGGAACACGTGATACCGAAAGGTAGAGCATGAATCATATGATTGATATGATGAACATTTTGAGTGTTCGCCATTGAAATTACATCTTGTCTCGTGATGATCGGGCATAGGTGTGATGGATTTGGTTCATGTGATCACTAAGACAATGCGAGGGATATTGTTTTGAGTGGGAGTTCACCTAGATTTTTAATTATGTAGAATTAAAATTTGAACTCAATTTGTCATAAACTTAGTCTAAACTATTGCAAATATGTTGTAGATATGGCGTCCTCAATCAATTTTAACCAGTTCCTAGAGAAAGAAAAGCTTAAGAGCAACGGTAGCAACTTCACCGACTGGTTCCGTCATGTGAGGATCTTCCTCAATGGCGGAAATCTGCAATATGTGCTTGATGCACCGCTAGGTGACCCTCCTGCAGAAACTGAAACCGATGAAGTAAAGAATGTTTACATGACTCGGAAAACTCGGTACTCTCAAGTTCAGTGTGCCATCTTATGCAGTCTGGAATCCGATCTTCAAAAACGTTTTGAGCACCACGATCCTCATGAGTTGATAAAAGAGTTGAAGACTATTTTTGAGACTCATGCGGCCGTGGAATGCTATGAAGCATCGAAACACTTTTTCAGCTGTATGATGGAAGAAGGCAGCTCCATCAGTGAGCACATGCTCGTTATGACCGGGCATGCGAAGAAACTCAGTGACTTGGGAATAGTGATTCCTAACAGACTGGGGATTAATCGTGTCCTTCAATCACTGCCACCAAGTTACAAGAACTTTGTGATGAACTACAATATGCAGAACATGAACAAGGAGTTTCCTGAACTCTTTGGCATGCTAAAAGCTGCTGAGATTGAGATCAAGAAAGAGCACCAAGTGTTGATGGTCAACAAGACCACCAGCTTCAAGAAACAGGGCAAGTCTAAAGGCAAGAACAAGAAGAGTGGCAAGAAAGCTGCCACGCCTCCTGTGAAACCTAAGTCTGGCCCTAAGCCTGATGCTGAGTGCTATTACTGCAAGGAGAAGGGACACTGGAAGCGTAATTGCTCCAAGTATTTGGCGGATCTGAAGAGCGGCCTTGTCAAGAAGAAGAAAGAAGGTATATCTGATATACATGTTATAGATGTTTATCTCACTAGTTCTCGTTCTAGTACCTGGGTATTTGATACTGGTTCGGTTGCTCATATTTGTAACTCGAAACAGGAACTAAAGAATAAACGACAACTGCTGAAAGATGAAGTGACGATGCGCGTTGGAAACGGATCCAAGGTCAATGTGATCGCAGTCGGGACACTTCCTCTACATCTACCTTCGGGATTAGTTTTAAGCCTAAATAATTGTTATTATGTACCCGCGTTGAGCATGAACATTATATCAGGATCTTGTTTAATGCAAGACGGTTATTCATTCAAGTCTGAGAATAATGGTTGTTCTATTCTTATGAATAATATCTTTTATGGTCGAGCACCACAAAAGAATGGCTTATTTCTGTTAGATCTCGATAGTAGTAATACGCATATACATAACATTGATGCTAAGCGAATTAAATTGAATGATAATTCTACTTATATGTGGCACTGTCGTCTTGGTCATATTGGAGTGAAACGCATGAAGAAACTCCATACCGATGGATTACTTGAATCACTTGACTTTGAGTCACTTGATAGATGCGAAGCATGTCTGATGGGAAAAATGACTAAGACTCCATTCTCGGGTATGATGGAGCGAGCTACTGACTTATTGGAAATCATACACACAGATGTATGTGGACCAATGAGTGTAGCATCGCGCGGTGGTTATCGTTATGTTCTAACCTTCACAGATGATTTGAGTAGATATGGGTATATCTATTTAATGAAACATAAATCCGAAACTTTCGAGAAGTTTAAGGAATTCCAAAGTGAAGTAGAAAATCAACGTAACAAGAAGATTAAATTTCTACGATCTGATCGCGGAGGTGAATATCTGAGTTATGAGTTTAGCATGCATTTAAAGAAATGCGGAATACTTTCACAATTGACACCGCCGGGAACACCACAACGAAACGGTGTGTCCGAACGTCGTAATCGAACTCTCTTAGATATGGTTCGTTCTATGATGTCTCTTACTGATTTGCCGTTATCATTTTGGAGTTATGCATTAGAGACAGCCGCATTCACTTTAAATAGAGCACCATCAAAATCCGTTGAAACGACGCCGTATGAATTATGGTTTAATAAGAAACCTAAGCTGTCGTTCCTAAAAGTTTGGGGTTGCGAAGCCTATGTAAAAAAGTTACAACCGGACAAGCTAGAACCCAAAGCGGAGAAATGCGTCTTCATAGGATACCCTAAGGAAACTATAGGGTACACTTTCTATCACAGATCCGAAGGCAAGATCTTTGTTGCTAAGAACGGAACCTTTCTTGAGAAAGAATTTCTCACTAAAGAAGTGACTGGAAGAAAAGTAGAACTCGATGAGATTGAAGAATCTCTACTCGTTGATCAGAGTAGCGCAGTACCGGAAAATGTTCCTGTACCACCTACACCGGCAACAGAGGAAGCTAATGATAATGATCATGAAACTTCAAATGAGACAGCTACTGAACCTCGCAGATCGACAAGGGATCGTGCCACTCCAGATTGGTATGATCCTTGTCTAAATGTCATGATTGTGGATAACAATGATGAGGACCCTGCGACGTATGAAGAAGCGATGATGAGCCCAGATTCCAACAAATGGCAAGAAGCCATGAAATCCGAAATGGGATCCATGTATGATAACAAAGTATGGACTTTGGTAGAATTACCTGATAGCCGCAAGGATGTCGAGAATAAATGGATCTTCAAGAGAAAAACAGATGCCGATGGTAATATTACTGTCTATAAAGCTCGACTTGTCGCAAAGGGTTTCCGACAAATTCAAGGTGTTGACTACGATGAGACTTTCTCACCTGTAGCGAAGCTAAAATCTGTGAGGATTTTGTTAGCAATAGCTGCATTTTTCGATTATGAGATTTGGCAGATGGATGTCAAAACGGCGTTCCTTAATGGAGACATTGAGGAAGAGTTGTATATGGTACAACCCAAAGGTTTTGTCGATCCTAAAAATGCTGACAAAGTATGCAAACTTCAGCGTTCAATCTATGGACTGAAGCAAGCATCGAGAAGTTGGAACCGACGTTTTGATAAGGTAATCAAAGACTTCGGGTTTATACAGTGTCATGGAGAGGCCTGTATTTACAAGAAAGTGAGTGGGAGCTCTGTAGCATTCCTGATATTATATGTAGATGACATATTATTGATTGGGAATGATATAGAACTATTAAGCAGTGTAAAGGGTTATTTGAATAATAGTTTTTCAATGAAAGACCTTGGTGAAGCATCATACATATTAGGCATCAAGATTTATAGAGATAGATCAAGACGTCTAATAGGGCTATCACAGAGTACATACCTGGACAAGATTCTAAAGAAGTTTAGAATGGACGAAAGTAAGAAAGGATTCTTACCTATGTTACCAGGCAAGGTCTTGAGTAAGACTCAAGGACCGGCTACGGCAGAAGAAAGAGAAAGGATGAGTCAGATCCCCTATGCCTCGGCAGTAGGCTCTATCATGTATGCCATGCTATGTACAAGACCGGATATAGCACATGCTGTTAGTTTAACTAGCAGATATCAAAGTGATCCAGGAATGGAACACTGGACAGCGGTCAAGAATATCCTGAAGTACTTGAAAAGAACTAAGGATATGTTTCTTTGTTATGGAGGTGACCAAGAGCTCGTTGTAACAAGTTACACCGATGCAAGTTGGAACACTGATCCTGATGACTCTAAGTCACAATCTGGGTACGTGTTTATATTGAATGGTGCTGCAGTAAGCTGGGCAAGCTCGAAGCAGTGCACGGTGGCGAAATCCTCAACAGAATCGGAGTACATAGCGGCTTCAGAGGCTTCATCAGAAGCGGTATGGATGAAGAGGTTCATTATAGAGCTCGGTGTGGTTCCTAGTGCATTGGACCCATTTGTCATCTACTGTGATAACATGGGTGCCATCGCCAATGCACAAGAACCAAGGTCACACAAGAGGCTGAAGCATATCAAGCTGCGTTACCACTCGATTCGCGAGTACATCGAAGATGGAGAAGTAAAGATTTGCAAAGTACACACTGATCTGAATGTAGCAGATCCGTTGACTAAAGCTCTCCCTAGGGCAAAGCATGACCAACACCAGAATGCCATGGGTGTTAGGTATATTACAATGTAATCTAGATTATTGACTCTAGTGCAAGTGGGAGACTGTTGGAGATATGCCCAAGAGGCAATAATAAAAGTGGTTATTATATATCTTTATGTTTATGATAAATGTTTATATACCATGCTATAATTGTATTAACTGAAACATTGATACATGTGTGATATGTAAACAACAAAGAGTCCCTAGTAAGCCTCTTAACTAGCTTGTTGATTAATAGATGATTAGTTTCATAATCATGAACATTGGATGTTATTAATAACAAGGTTATATCATTGTATGAATGATGTAATGGACACACCCATTTAAGCATAGCATAAGATCACGTCATTAAGTTATTTGCTATAAGCTTTCAATACATAGTTACCTAGTCCTTATGACCATGAGATCATATAAATCACTTATACCGGAAAGGTACTTTGATTACATCAAACGCCACTGCGTAAATGGGTGGTTATAAAGGTGGGATTAAGTATCCGGAAAGTATGAGTTGAGGCATATGGATCAATAGTGGGATTTGTCCATCCCGATGACGGATAGATATACTCTGGGCCCTCTCGGTGGAATGTCGTCTAATGTCTTGCAAGCATATGAATAAGTTCATAAGAGACCACATACCACGGTACGAGTAAAGAGTACTTGTCAGGAGACGAGGTTGAACAAGGTATAGTGTGATACCGATGATCAAACCTCGGACAAGTAAAATATCGCGTGACAAAGGGAATTGGTATCGTATGTGTATGGTTCATTCGATCACTAAAGTCATCGTTGAATATGTGGGAGCCATTATGGATCTCCAGATCCCGCTATTGGTTATTGGTCGGAGTGAGTACTCAACCATGTCCGCATAGTTCACGAACCGTAGGGTGACACACTTAAAGTTGGATGTTGAAATGGTAGTACTTGAATATGGAATGAAGTTGGAATATTTGTTCGGAGTCCCGGATGGGATCCCGGACATCACGAGGAGTTCCGGAATGGTCCGGAGAATAAGATTCATATATAGGATGTCATTTTATGTGAATAAAATGATGCGGAAGGTTCTATGGAAGGTTCTAGAAGGTTCTAGAAAAGTCCGGAAGAAACCACCAAGGAAGGTGGAGTCCACATGGGACTCCACCTCCATGGCCGGCCAACCCTAGTGGGGGAGGAGTCCCAAGTGGACTCCCCCTTAGGGGGCCGGCCAACCCCCCCATGGAAGGTGGAATTCCCACCTCTAGTGGGAGGGAAAGTTTCCCACCATATGGAAGGTTTTGGTTTCGGGTCTTATTCGAAGACTTGGACACCAACACTTGGGATCCACCTATATAAACAAGGGCCAAGGGAGGGGGCCGGCCACCCCAAGACCACAAGCTGGCCGCCCCCATAGAGTGGCCGGCCACCCCCTCCCAAACCCTAGCTTTGCTCCTCCACTTCATATTGCCCGCATAGCTTAGCGAAGCTCCGCCGGACTTCTACACCGCCACCGACACCACGCCGTCGTGCTGTCGGATTCAAGAGGAGCTACTACTTCCGCTGCCCGCTGGAACGGGGAGGTGGACGTCGTCTTCATCAACAACCGAACGTGTGACCGAGTACGGAGGTGCTGCCCGTTCGTGGCGCCGGAACCGATCGTGATCAAGATCTTCTACGCGCTTTTGCAAGCGGCAAGTGAACGTCTACCGCAGCAACAAGAGCCTCCTCTTGTAGGCTTTGGAATCTCTTCAAGGGTGAGTCTCGACAATCCCCTCGTTGCTACCGTCTTCTAGATTGCATCTTGGCTTGGATTGCGTGTTCGCCGTAGGAAAATTTTTGTTTTCTATGCTACGTTATCCTACAGTGGTTCTGCGCCCATGTCGGCGTTGTTGTCTCGTCAAGGACTCGTTCACGGAACGGCGGCCGGGGAAAGGGGGGCCCGTCTACAAAGTATATTGCGGCGTATAGGTGACCAAACATTCTAATCATCGGCACTAAAATGGAAGAAAGAGCCAAGTGGTATCTCAACTAGATATCATATGCCTCATACTTTGTTGGTCGAAACAAATGTTAACATTCAGGGATGGGGTCAGCGAGGCCAGGTAGGATGTGATGGCGCGTGACGCACACGTTCGTTGGGAACCCCAAGAGGAAGGTGTGATGCGCACAGCAGTAAGTTTTCCCTCAGAAAGAAACCAAGGTTATCGAACCAGGAGATGAAGGCCACGTGAAGGTTGTTGGTGGAGGAGTGTAGTGCGGCGCAACACCAGGGATTCCGGCGCCAACGTGGAACCTGCACAACACAATCAAAATACTTTGCCCCAACTTAACAGTGAGATTGTCAATCTCACCGGCTTGCTGAAAACAAAGCATTAAACGTATGGTGTGGAGAATGATGTTTGTTTGCGAAGAACAACAGAGATTGCAGTAGATTGTATTTCAGATGTAAAAGAAAGGACCGGTCCACAGTTCACTAGTGGTGTCTCTCCAATAAGATAAATGGCATGTTGGGTGAACAAATTACGTGGGAAATTGACAGAATAAAGATTCACATACATATCATGATGACTACTATGAGATTTAATCAGGGCATTACGACAAAGAACATAGACCGCCATCCAGCATGCATCTATGCCTAAAAAGTCCACCTTCAGGTTAGCATCCGCCCCTCCAGTATTAAGTTGCAAACAACAGACAATTGCATTAATTATGGTGCGTAATGTAATCAACACAAATATCCTTAGACAAAGCATCGATGTTTTATCCCTAGTGGCAACATCACATCCACAACCTTAGAACTTTCTGTCACTGTCCCAGATTCAATGGAGGCATGAACCCACTATCGAGCATAAATACTCCCTCTTGGAGTCACAAGTATCAACTTGGCCAGAGCCTCTACTAGCAACGGAGAGCATGCAAGAACATAAACAACACATATATGATAGATCAATTAATCAACTTGATATAGTATTCAATATTCATCGGATCCCACCAAACACAACATGTAGCATTACAAATAGATGATCTTGATCATGTTAGGCAGCTCACAAGATCTAAACATGATAGCACAAGAGGAGAAGACAACCATCTAGCTACTGCTATGGACCCATAGTCCAAGGATGAACTACTCACGCATCATTCCGGAGGCGGGCATGGTGATGTAGAGCCCTCCGGTGATGATTCCCCTCTCCGGCAGGTGCCGGAGGTGATCTCCTGAATCCCCCGATATGGGATTGGCGGTGGCAGCGTCTCTGGAACTTTTTCTGTATCGTGGATCTCGGTACTAGGGTTTTCACGACAGAGAGAATATATAGGCGAAGGGGCAGCGCAGGGGGGGTGCCCGAGGGGCCCACATCATATGGCGGCGAGGCCAGGGGTGGGGCCGCGCCGCCCTATGGGGTGGCCGCCTCGTCGCCCCTCTTTGTCTCCTCTTTGGACTTCTGGAAGGCTCCGTGCAAAATAAGACCGTGGGCTTTTGTTTCGTTCAATTCCGAGAATATTTCCTGTGTAGGATTTTTGAAACCAAAAACAGCAGAAAATAGGAACTGGCGCTTCGGCATCTTGTTAATAGGTTAGTGCCGAAAATGCATCAAAACATCATAAAGTGTGAACAAAACATGTACGTATTGTCATAAAACTAGCATGGAACATAAGAAATTATAGATACGTTGGAGACGTATCAAGCATCCCCAAGCTTAGTTCCTACTCACCCTCGAGTAGGTAAACGATAACAAGGATAATTTCTGAAGTGACATGCTACCAATACAATCTTGATCAACATTATTGTAAAGCATATGAGATGAATGAAGTGATTCGAAACAATAGATTGCTAACAAAGAGATAATGACTAAACAACTGAATCATATAGCAAAAACTTTTCATGAATAGTACTTTCAAGACAAGCATCAAAAATACTTGCATAAGAGCTAACTCATAAAGCAATAGATTGAAAGTAAGAGGGTTGAAGCAACACAAAAGATGATTAAGTTTCAGCAATTTCTTTCAACTTGTAACATGTATATCTCATGGATAATTGTCAACATAAAGTAATATAACAAGTGCAATAAGTAAACATGTAAGAATCAATGAACACAGTTGACACAAGTGTTTGCTTCTAAGATAGAAAGAAATAGGTAAACTGACTCAACATAAAGTAAAAGAAAGGCCCTTCGCATAGGGAAGCATGGATTACTCATGTGTTAGAGCTTTTTATTTTGAAAACATGGAAACAATTTTGTCAACGGTAGTAATAATTCATATGTGTTATGCATAAAACTTCTCACAAGTTGCAAGCCTCATGCATTGAATACCAATAGTGCCCGCACCTTGTCCTAATTAGTTCGGATTTCCATGGATTATCATTGCATTACATATGTTTTAACCAAGTGTCACAAAGGGGTACCTCTATGCCACCTGTACAAAGGTCCAAGGAGATAGATCGCATTTGATTTCTCAGTTTTGATAGATCTCAACTTGAGGACATCCATACCGGGACAACATAGAAAACAGATAATGGACTCCTCTTTAATGCTTAAGCATTCAACAACAGATAATATTCTCATAAGAGATTGAGGATTAATGTCCAAACTGAAAACTTCCACCATGATACATGGCTTTGGTTGGCGGCCCAATGTTCTTCTCTAACAATATGCATACTCAAACCATTTAATCATGATAAATCACCCTTACTTCAGACAAGACGAACATGCATAGCAACTCACATGATATTCAACAAAGGTGTAAAAAGTTGATGGCGTCCCCAGAAACATGGTTACCGCTCAACAAGCAACTTATAAGAACTAAGATACATAGCAACATATTCATCACCACAATAGTTTTTAAGCTATTTTCCCATGAGCTATGTATTGTAAAGACAAAGGAATGAAAATTTAAAGGTAGCACGCAAGCAATTTACTTTGGAATGGCAGAAAAATACCACATGGTAGGTAGTTATGGTGGACACAAATGGCATGGGTTTTGGATGCACGAGAACTATTTCCTCTTAGTACAAGGCTTTGGCTAGCAAGGTTGTTTGAAGCAAACAGAAGTATGAACAGGTACAGCAAAACTTACAAAAGAACATATTGCAAGCATTATAAGACTCTACACTGTCTTCCTTGTTGTTCAAACGCTTTTAACAGAAAATATCTAGACCTTAGAGGGACCAATCATGCAAACCAAATTTCAACAAGCTCTACGGTAGTTCTCCACTAATAGATTTAAACTGCATGATGCAAGAGCTTAAACATGATCTATGAGAGCTCAAAACAATTGCCAAGTATCAAATTATTCAAGATAGTATATCATTTAACACATGAAGCATTTTCTGTTTCCAACCAAATAGCAATCAACGAAGCGGTTTTCAGCCTTCGCCATGAATATTAAAGTAAAGCTAAGAACACCAGCGTTCAATATGAAAAAGCGGAGCGTGTCTCTCTCCAAAACAAGGATTGTTGGGATCCTAGTTTATTCAAACCAAAACAAAAACAAAAGCAAGCAGACGCTCCAAGTAAAGAACATAAGATGTGACGGAATAAAAATATAGTTTCACTAGAGGTGACTGATAAGTTGTCGATGAAGAAGGGGATGCCTTGGGCATCCCCAAGCTTAGATGCTTGAGTCTTCTTGAAATATGCAGGGATGAACCATGGGGGCATCCCCAATCTTAGACTTTTCACTCTTCTTGATCATATTATATCATCCTCCTCTCTTGACCCTTGAAAACTTCCTCCACACCAAACTTAAAGCAAACTCATTAGAGGGTTAGTGCATAATCAAAAATTCACATGTTCAGAGGACACAATCATTCTTAACACTTCTGGACATTACCCAAGGCTACTGAAAGTTAATGGAACAAAGAAATCCACTCAACACAGTAAAAGATGCAATGCGAAATAAAAGGCAGAATCTGTCAAAACAGAACAATCCGTAAAGACGATTTTTTCTGAGGCACTTGACTTGCTCAGATGGAAAAACTCAAAACTAATTAAAGTTGCGTACATATCTGAGGATCATGCATGAATTTTCGCTGATTTTTTTATTACTCTTCTACAGAGAGAAAAACGCGAATTAGTGGCAGACAACAAATCTGTTTCTGCGCAGAAATCCAAATCTAGTATCAACCTTCTATCAGAGACTTTACTGGGCACAATAACATGATAAGGAGAGGTTGCTAGAGTAGTAACAACTTCCAAGACTCAACAAAACAGTAGTAAAAATAAAAACAACATGGGTTATCTCCCAAGAAGTGCTTTTCTTTAACGCCTTTCAGCTAGGCGCAGAAAGTGCAAATCAAGTAACATCAAGGGAATAAGCATCAACAGAGGAGTTTGTAGTTTTCTCAACTATGCATTGTATCTTATGTATGTAAGAAGCTCCTTTTTCATTACTTTTAGGCTTACTATCCTCCTCAAATAAATTTTCAGGAACAATCCAATCAAAATTCTTTTCTAGTGCCTCATGCATTCCTATGAGTTTATAAGGTATTGGTATTTTAATCTCCCCCTCACAATTGGCTTCATTAATGTACCTAAGCCTATCTTTTTCCATCTTTTCAATGGTACTTGCAAAATTGGTATAAAAGCCAAGCATCTTATGTCTAATAAAGACTTTCCTAGCTTCTCTAGCTACATCACCAAATTCTTTAAGAAGGGTTTCTAAAACAAAATCTTTCTTCTCTCCTTCTTCCATATCACAGAGTGTAAGAAACATATGTTGCATTATAGGATTAAGATTAACAAATCTAGCTTCCAACATGCGCACTAAATAGGCAACAGCAGTTTCATAATCAGGAGCAAGTTCTACCAAGGATCTATCTTCAAAATCTTTAGCCTTACTAACATGAGTGAAAAATTCTTCTATATTATCTTTTCCAATGATAGACCCACTTCCTACCGATATATCTTTCAAAGTGAACTTAGGGTGAAGCATGATGAAATAAACAAAAGTAAACTGATAAAGTAAATGCAAGTAACTAATTTTTGTGTGTTTTTGATATAAGAAAGCAAACAAGACAGAAAGATAAAATAAAGTAAAGCAAGACAATAACAAAGTAAAGAGATTGGATGTGAGAGACTCCACTTGCAGCGTGTCTTGATCTCCGCGGCAACGGCGCCAGAAAACATTCTTGATGACGTGTGATGCGCACGTCCGTTGGGAACCCCAAGAGGAAGGTGTGATGCGCACAATAGTAAGTTTTCCCTCAGAATGAAACCAAGGTTATCGAACCAGTAGGAGATGAAGGCCACGTGAAGGTTGTTGGTGGAGGAGTGTAGTGCGCGCAACACCAGGGATTCCGGCGCCAACGTGGAACCCGCACAACACAATCAAAATACTTTGCCCCAACTTAACAAGTGAGGTTGTCAATCTCACCGGCTTGCTGAAAACAAAGGATTAAACGTATGGTGTGGAGAATGATGTTTGTTTGCGAAGAACAACAGAGAACAGAGATTGCAGTAGATTGTATTTCAGATGTAAAAGAAAGGACCGGGGTCCACAATTCACTAGTGGTGTCTCTGCAATAAGATAAATGGCATGCTGGGTGAACAAATTACAGGTGGGCAATTGACAGAATAGAGATGCACATACATATCATGATGACTACTATGAGATTTAATCAGGGCATTACGACAAAGAACATAGACCGCCATCCAGCATGCATCTATGCCTAAAAAGTCCACCTTCAGGTTAGCATCCGCACCCCTCCAGTATTAAGTTGCAAACAACAGACAATTGCATTAAGTATGGTGCATAATGTAATCAACACAAATATCCTTAGACAAAGCATCGATGTTTTATCCCTAGTAGCAACAGACATCCACAACCTTAGAACTTTCGTCACTGTCCCAGATTCAATGGAGGAATGAACCCACTATCGAAAATAAATACTCCCTCTTGGAGTCATAAGTATCAACTTGGCCAGAGCCTCTACTAGCAACGGAGAGCATGCAAGAACATAAAAAACACATATATGATAGATCAATTAATCAACTTGATATAGTATTCAATATTCATCGGATCCCACCAAACACAACATGTAGCATTACAAATAGATGATCTTGATCATGATAGGCAGCTCACAAGATATAAACATGATATCACAAGAGGGGAAGACAACCATCTAGCTACTGCTATGGACCCATAGTCCAAGGATGAACTACTCACGCATCATTCCGGAGGCGGGCATGGTGATGTAGAGCCCTCCGGTGATGATTCCCCTCCGGCAGGGTGCCGGAGGCGATCTCCTGAATCCCCGAGATGGGATTGGTGGCGGCGGCGTCTCTGGAACTTTTCCGTATCGTGGCTCTCGGTACTAGGGTTTTCGCGACGGAGAGAATATATAGGCGAAGGGGCAGCGCAGGGGGGTGCCCGAGGGGCCCACACCATATGGCGGCGCGGCCGGGGCGGGGCCGCGCCGCCTATGGAGTGACCGCTCGTCGCCCCTCTTCGCTCCTCTTCGGACTTGGAAGGCTCCGTGCAAAATAAGACCGTGGGCTTTTGTTTCGTCCAATTCCGAGAATATTTCCTGTGTAGGATTTCTGAAACCAAAAACAAGAAAACAGGAACTGCTTCGGCATCTTGTTAATAGGTTAGTGCCGGAAAATGCATCAAAACATCATAAATTGTGAACAAAACATGTAGGTATTGTCATAAAACTAGCATGGAACATAAGAAATTATAGATACGTTGGAGACGTATCAGGATGCACAAGAGATTGATATTTGTGCCATCGCACCAGGCTCACTGGCCCCACCCCAGAGTGTACAAGTGACCAAACAATTTAATCATCGGCACTAAAATGGAAGAAAGGCCAATGCAATTAAGAAGTAGCTAGTATGAACTAAATGGAATGCCTCATACTTTGTTGGTCGAAACAAATATTAACATTCAGGGATGGGGTCAGTGAAGCCAAGTAGGATGCACAAGAGATTCATATTTGTGCCATCACACCAGGTTCACTGGCCCCACCCCAGAGTGTACAAGTGACCAAACATTCTAATCATCGGCCAACGCAATTAAGAAGTGCCAACTCAAATAAGAGACAAGTAGCTAGTATGAACTAAATGGAATGCCTCATACTTTGTTGGTCGAAACAAATATTAACATTTAGGGAAGGTGTCAGTGAGGCCAGGTAGGATGCACAAGAGATTGATATTTGTGCCATCGCACCAGGCTCACTGGCGCCTCCCCCAAGTGTAGTGACCACAAAATTTAATCATCGGCACTAAAATGCGGAAGAAAGGCCAATGCAATTAAGAAGTAGCTAGTATGAACTAAATGGAATGCCTCATACTTTGTTGGTCGAAACAAATATTAACATTCCGGGAAGGCGTTAGTGAGGCCAGGTAGGATGCACAAGAGATTGATATTTGTGCCATCGCACCAGGCTCACTAGCGCCTTCCCGGAGTGTATAGGTGACCAAACATTCTAATCATCGGCAAGTACAAATAAAATTAAAGACCAAATCATTTATAAAGAGAACCATTTAGCATGGAGCAGATGCTCCATAGGGATTATTCATCACTTGGTATAGACCAAGTGATGCTGGCAAAAGAGAGGCCAAGCAAGAACCAGTAAATCCAGTAAGTGATAGATATGCCTAAACAAGCAAGAACACATAGCATATCCCAGCTAACCAGATGAGACAAGTCTTGGTAGCCAACTGAATCACCTAGCACCACCTAGCCTTTTAAAACCATCAGAAACAATCCATTTTCTTCAAAGGATACCACAGTGGCATTCATTTACATGATCCCCTACTGTGGATATCTCTATTTTCATCAAAGCCAACAAGAAATAGAAATTTATCATTACTCAGTTGAGTTCAAAACAAAGCTGGGGTACCATAAGGGATTACTCATCACTTGGTAGTAACCAAGTGATGCTGGCAAGAGAGAGGCCAAGCCTGAGCTAGTAAATCCAGTAGAGATGGATATGCATAAGTAAGCAAGAACACATAGCCTATCCAAGTTAACCAGATAAAACCAACCTTGACAGCCAACTTAATAACCTAGCATCACCTAGTCTTTTAAACCATCAGAAACTTCCCATTTTCTTCAAAGGATACCACAGTGGCATTCATTTACATGATTCCCTACTGTGAATATCTCTAATTTCACCAAAGCCAACAAGATCAAAAGATATATGCGTGGAGAGATATGTAAATCGGCCTTTTATACCAAGTTGGGCTAAGCTGCCCATGTATCTGTAACATATTAGATCGCATCTTAGTTTAGAAGTTAGAGTTTTACCCGTGCACGGTTTGGTGCACGCCCACATTAGAAAGTCCCCTGGACTATAAATATGTACCTAGGGTTTATGGAATAAACAACAACCAACGTTCAACACAAACCAATCTCGGCGCATCGCCAACTCCTTCGTCTCGAGGGTTCTTCCGGTAAGCACCATGCTGCCTAGATCGCATCTCGCGATCTAGGCAGCACGAGCCTGCCTAGTTGTTCATGCGTTGCTCGTTGAAGCCTTTTTGATGGCGAGCAACGTAGTTATCATAGACGCGTTAGGGTTAGCATCGTTCTTAGCATAATATGCTCGCGTAGTGCAACCCTTGCGCGTCTAGCCGTCCTTGTGCCTCATCATGGGTGCAGGGGCGGCACCCCGCTTGATCTTTATTTAGTAGATCTGATCCGTTATGGTCGCTCCTTGATTCATCAAGGATTAGTTTAATATCTGCAATAGTTAGGCCTTACAAAGGGTTGGAGGATCCAGCGGCATGCAGGGTGTAGTTTGCTGCCCCTAGACAGGACGTTCCGAGGATCAACCTAGTGTTGGTTTTTAGGCCTTGTCTAGGGCTGGCTTACGTTTACCGTGCGTGAGCGCGAGGCCCAATCGTGAGTAGGATGATCCGATTATGCGGTGAAAACCCTAGATCGTCGTGGATCTCATATGCTTTATCTTGATCAAGCAGGACCACCATATGTTCGGCCACCTTGGACGAATCATGGGTGGATCGGCTCCATGAGCCGATTCACAGGACAACCTGAGAGCCGATCGAGGCTCGTATTTAACGTGTACGTGTGTGCCCTGCAGGAAACTAAGCGAGGCATCATCCACACCTTCCTGACCAGGTATAGGTCAGGTGGCACGCCCTTGCGACCCGCATCGGCGCGCGACCAGGAGGCTTTGCGGGCCGTCGCTCTGAGGGACCTGGGGCCAGCCGCAGCCCTAGTCATTCCCGGCTCTACGGTGTTGGCCACTGCCCCCGTGGGTTTCTGACGTCAACACATTCTGGCACGCCCGGTGGGACACATCTTCAACGACAACCATCTCGCCATCCACATCAGAGATGGCGAAAGACACCATACCGTCTTCATCAGAAGTGGCGGAAGAAACTCCGGTCACCTACGAGGAGCTTACTGGCGAGCTGAAGAAGAAGTACGACGAGGTCAAGTATGCCCTCGAAGCCGACCTAATCGGCTCTTCCCACTACACCCGCTCCCCTGGCATCGGCACCAACGTGGTGAAGCTGGGGTACCACCCCGGTGAGGGTAGTGATGAGGGCGGCTGCTCCCACAGCAAGGGTGAGGAAGAAGCCGATCCCAGCGGTCGGACCATATCACACGCACCACCAGCTCTCCCAGTATTCGGCGTCGACCTCTCAGGTGACGGGAAGCTGGGATTCGGGTTCACATCGGCTGACGAGCTAGAGGAAGTCGACATTGGCCCCAGGGATAAGCCGCGGCCGACTTTTATCAGCAGGAAGTTAGACCCGCAGCTCAGGAGTCAGATGATTGCTCTCTTGAAAGAGTACCCAGATTGCTTCGCATGGGACTACACGGAGATGCCTGGGCTGGACAGGAGCATCATCGAGCATCGGCTCCCCCTGAAGAAAGGATTCCGGCCCTTCCAGCAACGAGCACGACAAATGAAGGCCGAAATCCTAGAAGAGGTCAAGAAAGAGATCGAGAAGATGTTGGCTGCCGGATTTATCAGGCCATGCAGGTACGCGGAATGGATATCCAGTATCGTTCCAGTGGAAAAGAAGGACGGCCGGTGGCGGGTGGCTATCGATTTCCGCGACCTTAACAGAGCTACGCCAAAAGATGAATACCCGATGCCTGTGGCGGAAACTTTGATCAATGCAGCTGCTGGCCATAAGGTTTTAAGCTTCATGGATGGCAACGCCGGCTATAACCAGATCTTCATGGCCCCAGAAGACATTCACAAGACTGCATTCAGAGTACCAGGAGCAGTAGGCTTATTTGAATACGTGGTCATGACCTTTGGATTGAAGAATGCCGGCGCGACGTATCAGAGAGCCATGAATTATATATTCCACGACCTGATCGGCAAGCTGGTGGAGATCTACATTGATGATGTGGTGGTCAAATCTGTCTCCATGAAGGGACACTTGGAAGATTTACGACAGGTACTAGACCGAACTCGAAAGTTCGGACTGAGAATGAACCCAAAGAAGTGTGCCTTTGGAGTAACGGCCGGCCAGTTCCTGGGATTTTTGGTCCATGAGCGAGGAATTGAGATCGGCCTGAAGAGTCAGGAGGCAGTGCGCACCATGCAGCCGCCCACTACGAAGAAGGAACTGCAACGCCTTATCGGCAAGATCAACTTCGTTCGCCGATTCATCTCCAACCTGTCAGGACGGATCGAGCCGTTCATGGGTTTAGTGAAGACTAAGTCCGATGACGAATTTCACTGGGGGGCAGAACAGCAGCAGGCGTTCGATGACATCAAACGGTATCTGACGACACCGCCCGTGCTAGTGCCGCCCCAACAAGACAGGCCGTTCTACATTTACTTGTCAGTAGCGGACACATCCATCGCCTCGGTGGTGGTGCAACTCTACGACGGCGTTGAGAGGGTCGTTTTCTACCTCAGCAGAAGGATGTTGGACGCAGAGACAAGGTATCCTGAGGTCGAGAAATTGTGCCTCTGTCTGTTCTTCACCTGTACCAAGCTGCACCATATCCTTTTGACGGCAGAGATCTTCGTCATATGCAAGTCCGACGTTGTCAAGCACATGTTGTCGGCCCCCGTGTTGAAAGGACGATTGGGTAAATGGATGCTGGCGTTGTCAGAATTCGACCTGCGGTATCAGCCTGCGAAAGCAGTCAAAGGACAAGCATTAGCCGATCTCATAGCTGAGCGAATCAACACCAATATAGCAGCACTATCCATACGTGCATGGGCTATGTTCTTCGACGGATCGGCTTGCGACGGTGGGTGCGGCATCGGTATTCTGCTCGTATCGCCTAGAGGGACGGAATACTCCTTCTCCATCAGGTTGTCGACCCCCTGCACCAACAACGTGGCGGAGTATGAAGCGATACGAAAGGGGATGGAGTTACTACTAGAAGCTGGAGCGGAAGCAGTAGAACTGTTTGGAGATTCCAAGTTGGTGATCAACCAGCTCACGGATGAATATAAGTGCGAGAGTGAATCGCTTTTCCCATATTGGATGGAATGCCGTGAGCTAATGACACAGTTTCGATACATCAACTTCAATTGGGTTCCAAGATCCCAGAATACCGAGGCCAACAATCTCGCGCAAATGGCGTCAGGCTACATAGATACACCTGAAGGGTCAGAAGTTCAGGTCCAATTCCTAGAACAAGATGATTGGAGAGCCGAAATCTTCAAATACTTAAAAGATTCGGCTCGGGGGGCACCTAAGCGGATAAGATACAAAGCCATGAAGTATGTCCTCATAGGAGACGACATGTTCTACAGGACGTTGGAAGGGTTACTACTCAAGTGCCTAGGACCAACTGAGTCTAATCGGCTCTTACATGAGGTGCACGAAGGGGCTTGTGGAACTCATCAGTCGGCTCACAAGATGAAGTGGCTGATCAGACGCTCAGGGTTTTATTGGCCCACCATGCTTGAGGATTGTTTCAATTACTACAAGGGGTGCCAGGCATGCCAGATGTTCGGGAAGATTCAGATGGTACCGGCATCAGCAATGAACCCGATCATCAAGCCTTGGCCATTCCGAGGGTGGGGCATGGACATGATTGGAAAAATCCATCCGGCTTCGAGCAAGAAACACGAATTTATCTTGGCCATCACAGATTACTTCACCAAGTGGGTGGAGGCCGTCCCTATGAAAAAGGTAAAATCAGGAGATGTGATTAAGTTCGTGAAAGAACACGTGATTCATAGGTTCGGGGTTCCCCAAACCATCACGACCGATGGAGGCTCGGTCTTTGTGTCTAAAGAATTCAGGGGATTCTGCGATGATATGGGGATCAAGCTGATCCGATCATCTCCGTACTATGCTCAGGCGAACGGGCAAGCTGAGGCGTCCAATCAGAGTTTAATCAAGCTGATCAAGAGAAAGATTGAAGAAAACCCAAGGGATTGGCATGAGAAGTTATCAGAAGCATTGTGGGCCTACCGCATGTCATGCCATGGAGCTATAAAGACTTCGCCGTACCAGCTCGTTTATGGGCAAGAAGCCGTATTACCTTGGGAGATTACGGCTGGGTCAAGACGTGTCACGTTTCAGGACGACCTGACGGCAGACGAATATGCGACTTTGATGAGTGACACCATTGAGGACGCAACAGAGCTGAGGCTTTGGTCGTTGGAAAAGATCAAGGAAAACAAGGCCCGGGTAGCTCGGGCCTACAATAAGAAGGTTAGGCCAAAAGAGTTTCAGGTTGGTGACCTGGTATGGGAGGCTGTGTTGCCGTTAGGAACCAGGGACAAGGCATATGGCAAGTGGTCTCCTAATTGGCACGGTCCGTATAAAGTCGTCCAGGCCTTGAAAGGTAATGCATACATGTTGGAAGAGTTGGACGGGCAGAAGTTCCCAGTGGCCGTGAATGGTCAACACCTCAAGAAATATTTCCCAAGCATGTGGGATGATAGGCACTAAGGTAGGGAGGCCGATTAGAATCGGCCAGCGAAAGGGGACGATCCGAAGTGTGGGGGCCGATGCAATCGGCCGTAAAAAAAAAAAACAAAAGCCGATGTCGCCGCCATCGACTCTAGAACAATTATGGTGTTCAGTTTAACCTCACGAGTGTTCTGGAGCGCGTCCTTGCTGGTGCCCTCGCCTTGACTGAGGCTCGGGGGGCAGCTGATCTAGTGGGTGTTCTATCAAGAGCCGAATGGGGTTGCTCAGATTAGCCGATGAATGATCATCGGCTGTGGAATTGCAAAAAGACCATGGTCAGAAGGAAAATGATAATCCGGTTTGTTTGCTATCGGTCCTGGTGTGGCGAGCAGGAAGATGGAGATTGAATTAATGAAAGAAAGATTGAACGAACAATTCTTATTAATTCAAAGGGACGGCTTTACAAGAAGAGCCGAGGGCTCCCAAAAGAGGGATCTGGTGCCTAGTGCACTGCTGCTATTCCTACTCCACTAGTCGTCGCCGTCTTCATCATCGCCGTCGTCGTCGGCGCTACTCCCCGGAAGCTCCTCTCCGTCGCTGTCCCAGCTGTCGGCTGGAGCTTCCTCCTCCTCCTCGTCATCATCATCATCCTCGCTGTCCGCCCAGGTGCGGAGGCGCTTCGTTGGAGGATATCCTGCGGAGGAGGAATCATCTTCCTCCTCCTCATCCTCCTCTTCCTCGTCATCCTCGTCGTCCTCGCTGTCCGCCCACATGCGGGAGCGCTTCTTCAGCGGGAGCTTGGCGGAGGGGGAAGCCTCAGTCCCTTCCGCTCTTTTTTCTTCCTTCTCCTTGCCGGACGGAATGAGATTCGCCCCGGAACGAGGATTGTCCTCTTCCTTGCTCTTTGGCGCCGATTGGATGGAGAGGTTGGAAGCGGAGGAGGAAGAGGAAGACATTGCTACAGAAGAAGAGGGTTTTTTGGTGTCAACCGCTAGAACAGAGGAAGGGGATGAAGAGGACTGGTCAGTTGGCATGGTTAAATAATGAGGAGCCTAGTGGAGTTTCAATGCCATTGCAGTTTCCGAGGAAGTGGTGCTGAGCTGGCAAATCTCACAGAGGAGTGGGGAAGACAAGGCGTCATGATGACGGTTGCTGCAGCAGTTCTGCCACGACATGACCCAGCGAGAGAAAGCATAATGATTTTGGAAAAGTCATTTCCAAAACCAGGGGGGCATGTGTTATCACCAGAATCTGGCCAAGTCAGAGGTGGGCCGCGATCAAGACGGATTTAAAGATATATGCGTGGAGAGATATGTAAATCGGCCTTTTATACCAAGTTGGGCTAAGCTGCCCATGTATCTGTAACATATTAGATCGCATCTTAGTTTAGAAGTTAGAGTTTTACCCGTGCACGGTTTGGTGCACGCCCACATTAGAAAGTCCCCGGACTATAAATATGTACCTAGGGTTTATGGAATAAACAACAACCAACGTTCAACACAAACCAATCTCGGCGCATCGCCAACTCCTTCGTCTCGAGGGTTCTTCCGGTAAGCACCATGCTGCCTAGATCGCATCTCGCGATCTAGGCAGCACGAGCCTGCCTAGTTGTTCATGCGTTGCTCGTACTGAAGCCTTTTTGATGGCGAGCAACGTAGTTATCATAGACGCGTTAGGGTTAGCATCGTTCTTAGCATAATATGCTCGCGTAGTGCAACCCTTGCGCGTCTAGCCGTCCTTGTGCCTCATCATGGGTGCAGGGGCGGCACCCCGCTTGATCTTTATTTAGTAGATCTGATCCGTTATGGTCGCTCCTTGATTCATCAAGGATTAGTTTAATATCTGCAATAGTTAGGCCTTACAAAGGGTTGGAGGATCCAGCGGCATGGGGTGTAGTTTGCCCCTAGACAGGACTTCCGAGGATCAACCTAGTGTTGGTTTTTAGGCCTTGTCTAGGGCTGGCTTACGTTTACCGTGCGTGAGCGCGAGGCCCAATCGTGAGTAGGATGATCCGATTATGCGGTGAAAACCCAGATCGTCGTGGATCTCATATGCTTTATCTTGATCAAGCAGGACCACCATATGTTCGGCCACCTTGGACGAATCATGGGTGGATCGGCTCCATGAGCCGATTCACAGGACAACCTGAGAGCCGATCGAGGCTCGTATTTAACGTGTACGTGTGTGCCCTGCAGGAAACTAAGCGAGGCATCATCCACACCTTCCTGACCAGTATAGGTGGCACGCCTTGCGACCCGCATCGGCGCGCGACCAGAGGCTTTTGCCGTCGCTCGAGGGACGGGGCCAGCCGCAGCCCTAGTCATTCCCGGCTCTACGGTGTTGGCCAAGTCGTTGCCCGCCGGTGGGTTTCTGACGTCAACAGAATATCTCCATTTTCACCAAAATGAACTAATTATCCAACTATGAGATGCAACCAGTGGCAGTAGCAAGAGCTAATGAGGTCACAAGCACAACACAAGCAATCACACCAGTGAACCACTGCTGAGGTTACATCAACCATAAATTCATCCAAGCCAACAAGAATAGAAATTTATCATTACTCAGTTGAGTTCAAAACAAAGCTAGGGTACCCAACACTAGTTGGCTTCCATCCAAGCTTCAATAACACATCAAAGGAATCATTACTGCATAAGTAGTTCATCCATTTATCTGACATCAATAAAGGAAACCTTTTCAGATAATTGAATTAGGAAACAAAAATCATACTAGGATGCTATGGAAGCATCAGGCACATCACCAAAACCCTCCAGCATGCTTTTACAAGCATGAGCGGTCACCAATACATGGTGAGAAGCTACAGAGACATAGCAATAGCATAGGACATTAAGTAAAAGGCATGAGCAATGAGCCAGTAAGTAAATCACTAGCACATGATGATCATTTGACCATTTAGAGCATGCACACACAAGCAATAGCAACAGTATAGTTCACCAGGAATGGTGAGAAGCTGCAAGAGCATGCATCTAGCTGCAGCAACATATGACAGCAAGCTAGGATAGATAGATAGATTGCATCCAGTAGCACATCAATAGCAACAACAGCCAGAGCACAGCAACAACAACAACAACACAACCAGAGCAGCACACGAGCATTTCGTGAGCACTTTGTGCTCGCGCGGGAGAGGAAGAGGGAGGGGATGGGAGGGGAGAGAGTTCACCGACGACAGGGGTGGAGGAGGAGGTTGGCGACGATGGCAGGGGTGGAGGAGGAGGATGCGGCGGCTCCTCCACCTTGACGCGATGTCGGCCCCTCCTCCACCTTGATGCGGCGGCCCCTCCTCGTCGTAGCGGCAGCTTGTGCTGCAGGTGGCGGGGATGGGAGGAGTGTGGCGGCATGCGGCCCTCGCGGGAAGAAGGCGGTGACGGTGATGGCGACGGTGACGCCAACGCCACCATGGCGGCGCGCGGAGGTAGGGATCGGAGAGGGAGAGGTGTATGGGCGCGCGGTAGGGAGAGGGTACAGGTGGGGAGGGGGTACGGGGCATGATATAAGTTCCACTATTTCGTGGCGCACTGCAACAAGTGCGCCATCGAACCGTTATTTCGTGGCGCACCCCGCCCTGTGTGCCATAGAAATAGTGGAATCTATGATTAGGGGTGGCAGGGTGTGGGCCCCATCTTATTTCTCGTGGCGCATGTATTATTTCTGCGCCACAAAATAAGCTATTTTTGTGGCGCACCGCTGGTGCGCCACAAAAGAACTTTCTGGCGCATATTCGGCTAGTGCGCCACAAAAATAAGATCTCACCTATAAGGCTTTTTCTACTAGTGTTTGTTGGACACATTGTAGACCGGCTTGCTAGACGAAGTAGGAAACGTTATGGACGCGTTGATGGCACCCGCCGTAGAAGGTGGCGCCCGAGGCGTGTAGCCCAGCTCCGTAGCACGGCATTTGATTTGCGCTTCTTCCACTAACTGCTTCAGCTTCGATCTCTTGCATGATGTAGCGGCTCATTCTTATTGGTGTAACGGTGATGACAAACAATGCCTTGATATTTGATACATCTCCAACGTATCTATAATTTCTTATGTTCCATGCTAGTTTTATGACAATACCTACATGTTTTGTTCATACTTTCTAATGTTTTTATGCATTTTCTGGAACTAACCTATTAACAAGATGCCGCAGTGCCAGTTCCTGTTTTCTGCTGTTTTTGTTTTCAGAAAAGTTAGTTTACAAATATTCTCGGAATTGGACGAAACAAAAGCCCACGGTCTTATTTTCCACGGAGGGTTCCAGAACACCGAAGAGGAGACGGAGAAGGGCCACGAGGCAGCCACCCCATAGGCGGCGCGGCCCCACCCCTGGCCGCGCCGCCATATGGTGTGGGCCCCTCGGGTGCCCCCCTGCGCTGCCCCTTCGCCTATTTATTCCCTCCGTCGCGAAAACCCTAGTACCGAGAGCCACGATACGAAAAAAGTTCCAGAGATGCCGCCGCCGTCAACCCCATCTCGGGGGTTCAGAAGATCGCCTCCGGCACCCTGCCGGAGAGGGGAATCATCACCGGAGGGCTCTACATCACCATGCCCGCCTCCGGACTGATGCGTGAGTAGTTCATCCTTGGACTACGGGTCCATAGAAGTAGCTAGATGGCTGTCTTCTCCTCTTGTGCTATCATGTTTAGATCTTGTGAGCTGCCTATCATTATCAGATCATCTATTTGTAATGCTACATGTTGTGTTTGTTGGGATCCGATGAATATTGAATACTATGTCAAGTTGATTATTGATCTATCATATATGTGCTATTTATGTTCTTGCATGCTCTCCGTTGCTAGTAGAGGCTCTGGCCAAGTTGATACTTGTGACTCCAAGAGGGAGTATTTATGCTAGATACTGGGTTCATGTCTCCATTGAACTGGGAGTGACAACCCCTAGGTTGTGGATGTGTTGTTGCCACTAGGGATAAAACATCGATGCTTTGTCTAAGGATATTTGTGTTGATTACATTACGCACCATACTTAATGCAATTGTCCGTTGTTTGCAACTTAATACTGGAGGGGGTGATGCAAACCTGAAGGTGGACTTTTAGGCATATATGCATGTGGATGGCGGTCTATGTTCTTTGTCGTATTGCCCTAAGTAAATCTCATAGTAGTCATCATGATATGTACATGCATCTCTATTCTCAATTGCCCAACCGTAATTTGTTCACCCAACATGCTATTTATCTTATTGGAGAGACACCACTAGTGAACTGTGGACCCCGGACCATTCTTTTACATCTGAAATACAATCTACTGCAATCATTGTTTCTGTTGTTTTCGCAAGCAAACATAATTCTCCACACCATATGTTTAATCCTTTGTTTTCAGCAAGCCGGTGAGATTGACAACCTCACTGTAAGTTGGGGCAAAGTAGTTTGATTGTGTTGTGCAGGTTCCACGTTGGCGCCTAATCACGGTGTTGCGCCGCACTACACTCCTCCACCAATAACCTTCACGTGACCTTCATCTCCTACTGGTTCGATAAACCTTGGTTTCTTACTGAGGGAAAACTAGCTGCTGTACTCATCATACCTTCCTCTTGGGGTTCCCAACGGACGTGTGCTTTACCGTCACAAGAAAGCTGCTTCCACGCCGCAGGCTTATTTTCTGGCGCCGTTGTCGGGAGATCAAGACACGCTGCAAGGGGAGTCTCTCACATCTAATCTCTTTACTTTGTTTATTGTCTTGCTTTATTTTATTTTCTGTCTTGTTTGCTTTCTTTATATCAAAAACACAAAAAAATTAGTTACTTGTTTTACTTTATTTAATTCGGTTTTGCTTAGTCTATTTTTATTATTGCTAAAATGAGTAATCGTGAAGTTGAAGTTCGTTCGTTTAAGCAACAAGGGGGGGGGGAGTTTTAAAGATGCTTGGTACATAATTAATGATGCTCATCATAGGTGCACTAAGAAACACTCCACTATTATCCTCCTTAGGAACTTTTATGTTGGTATCTCTAGCTGGAATAGGTATGTTCTTGATACTCTTGCGGGGGGTAATTTCCTAGGTACTCCTGCTTTAGAAGCTAGTTGCATCATTGAGAGTCTAGTTGGAATACCACCTGTTAATGAAGCTAAAATTGAAATCTCTCTTGAGGATGTCATGAAAAAGTTAGAAGCCATAGAGAAAAATCTTCCAAGTGTTGAGACTAAATTGGGAATATTACTTGATAACACTGATAAACTTGATAAATCCCTAGGAGGAATTAATGAAAGAATTGCTGTCTTAGAAACTTGTGTTATCCATGATAATCAAACCCATAGGATTGGTGAACTTGAAGAAGCTATGGGAACCTTGGGTTCAACTTTTTCTTCTCTTAAGTTTAAGGAGAAAGCTTATGTGGGTAAGGAGCAAAAATTCATGTATGTCCCTAAGAGGCCAAAGCCAAAGAATCATTATGAGCTTAAAATTGATAAAACCCTTAGTAATACTACGGGAAATTTAGATAATGGAGCATCTAAGTTACCCTCTACGACAAGTTGTGTTTTTAAGAAAAATTATTATGTTGATGCTTCTTCTCTTGATGTTACTTGATTTGCACTTTCTGCGCCTAGCTGAAAGGCGTTAAAGAAAAGCGCTTATGGGAGACAACCCATTGTTTTATTTCTGCAATTTTTGTTTTATATTTGAGTCAAGGTGCTTGTTAATACTGTAGCATTACCTTTGTATCTTTATTTTCATGCATTGTTGTGCCAAGTAAAGTCTCTAATAGAAGGTTGATAGTAGATTTGGATTTCTGCGAAACAGGTTTGTTAGTCACGAATTGCGTTTTTCTCTCTGTAGAAGAATCAAAATTCAGTGAAAATTCATGCAACTTTCATTAATTTTAAGTTTTTCCATCTGAGCAAGCTAAGTGCCTCAGAAAAATTCATCTTTATGGACTTTCTTTTGACAGATTCATTTTATTTCGCATTGTCTCTTTTACTGTGTTTGATTGGGTTTCTTTGCTCCATTAAATTTCAGTAGCTTTGAGTAATGTCCAGAAGTGTTGGTAATGATTGTGTCCTTGCTGAACATGTGAATTTTTATTATGCACTAACCCTCTAATGAGATTTCTTTGAGTTTGGTGTGGAGGAAGTTTTCAAGGATCAAGAGAGGAGGATGATATGGTATGATCAAGAAGAGTGAAAAGTCTAAGCTTGGGGATGCCCCCATGGTTCATCCCTGCATATTTCAAGAAGACTCAAGCGTCTAAGCTTGGGGATTCCCAAGGCATCCCCTTCTTCATCAACAAACTTATCAGGTCACCTCTAGTGAAACTATATTTTTATTCCATCACATCTTATGTGCTTACTTGGAGCGTCTGTTTGCTTTTATTTTTGTTTATGTTTGAATAAATTCGGATCCCAGCAATCCTTGTATTGGAGAGAGACACGCTCCGCTTTTTCATTTGAACATTTGTGTTCTTCGTTTTGCTTTAAAATTCATGGCGAAAGTTGAAAGGCGCATCACTTTTACTTGTTGTTATTTGGTTGGAAACAGAAAATGCCTCATATTGTCTTGAATAATTTGATACTTGGCAATAGATTTGAGCTCTCAAGTAGATCATGTTTAAGCTCTTGCATCATGTAGTTTAAATCTAGTAGTGGAGAAGTACCGTAGAGCTTGTTGAAATTTGGTTTGCATGATTGGTCTCTCTAAGGTCTAGATATTTTCTGGTAAAAGTGTTTGAACAACAAGGAAGACAGTGTAGAGTCTTATAATGCTTGCAATATGTTCTTGTGTAAGTTTTTGCTGTACCCGTTCATACTTGTGTTTGCTTCAAACAACCTTGCTAGCCAAAGCCTTGTACTGAGAGGAAATGCTTCTCATGCATCCAAAAACCTTGAGCCAAAACTTATGTCATTTGTGTCCACCATAACTACCTATATGTGGTATTTTTCTGCCATTCCAAAGTAAATTGCTTGCGTGCTACCTTTAAAATTTCATTCCTTGTCTTTGCAATACATAGCTCATGGGAAAGTAGCCTAAAAACTATTGTGGTCATGAATATGTTGCTATGTATCTTAGTTCTTATAAGTTGCTTGTTGAGCGGTAACCATGTTTCTGGGGACGCCATCAACCTGTCACACCTTTGTTGAATATCATGTGAGTTGCTATGCATGTTCGTCTTGTCTGAAGTAAGGGAGATTTGCCATGAGTTGAATGGTTTGAGTATGCATGTTGTTAGAGAAGAACATTGGGCCGCCAACCAAAGCCATGTATCATGGTGGAAGTTTCAGCTTGGACATTAATCCTCAGAATCTCTTATGAGAATATTATTTGTTGAATGCTTTAAGCATTAAAAAGAGGAGTCCATTATCTGTTTTCTATGTTGTCCCGGTATGGATGTCCTCAAGTTGAGATCTATCAAAATCGAGAAATCAAATGCGATTTATCTCCTTGGACCTTTGTACAGGTGGCATAGAGGTACCCCTTTGTGACACTTGGTTGAAACATATGTAATGCAATGATAATCCATGGAAATCCGAGCTAATTAGGACAAGGTGCGAACACTATTAGTATTCGATGCATGAGGCTTGCAACTTATAGGAAGTTTTATGCATAACCCATATGAATTATTACTACCGTTGACACAATTGTTTCCATGTTTTCAAAATAAAAAGCTCTAGCACATGAGTAATCCCTGCTTCCCTCTGCGAAGGGCCTTTCTTTTTACTTTATGTTGAGTCAGTTTACCTACTTCTTTCTATCTTAGAAGCAAACACTTGTGTCAACTGTGTGCACTGATTCTTACATGTTTACTTATTGCACTTATTATATTACTTTGTGTTGACAATTATCCATGAGATATACATGTTACAAGTTGAAAGCAATTGCTGAAACTTAATCTTCCTTTTGTTGCTTCGAAACCTCTTACTTTGAATGTATTGCTTTATGAGTTAGCTCTTATGCAAGTCTTTTTGATGCTTGTCTTGAAAGTACTATTCATGAAAAGTTTTTGCTATATGATTCAGTTGTTTAGTCATCATCTTTTTGTTAGCAAACCATTGCTTTGAATCACTTCATTCATCTTATATGCTTTACAATAGTATTGATCAAGATTGTGTTGGTAGCATGTCACTTCAGAAATTATTGTTTTTATCGTTTACCTACTCGAGGGCGAGTAGGAACTAAGCTTGGGGATGCTTGATACGTCTCCAACATATCTATAATTTCTTATGTTCCATGCTAGTTTTATGACAATACCTACATGTTTTGTTCATACTTTATAATGTTTTTATGTATTTTCTGGAACTAACCTATTAACAAGATGCCCAGTGCCAGTTCTGTTTTCTGTTGTTTTTGGTTTCAGAAAAGTTAGTTTACAAATATTCTCGGAATTGGACGAAACAAAAGCCCACGGTCTTATTTTCCACGGAGGGTTCAAGAACACCGAAGAGGAGACGGAGAAGGGCCACGAGGCAGCCACCCCATAGGGCAGCCGGAATCACTGGTGTTGCTGTTGCCACTAGGGATAAAACATCGATGCTTTGTCTAAGGATATTTGTGTTAATTACATTACGCACCATACTTAATGCAATTGTCTGTTGTTTGCAACTTAATACTGGAGGGGGTGCGGATGCTAACCCGAAGGTGGACTTTTTAGGCATAGATGCATGCTGGATGGCGGTCTATGTTCTTTGTCGTAATGCCCTGATTAAATCTCATAGTGATCATCATGATATGTATATGAATCTTTATTTGTCAATTGCCCACCTGTAATTTGTTCACCCAGCATGCTACTTATCTTATTGGAGAGACACCACTAGTGAACTGTGGATCCCGGTCCATTCTTTTACATCTGAAATACAATCTACTATCATTGTTCTCTCGTTGTTTTCTACAAGGAAACATCATTCTCCACACCATACGTTTAATCCTTTGTTTTCAAAAACCGGTGAGATTGACAACCTCACCGTTAAGTTGGGGCAAAGTACCGTGATTGTGTTGTGCAGGTTCCACGTTGGCGCCGGAATCCCTGGTGTTGCGCCGCACTACACTCCTCCACCAACAACCTTCACGTGGCCTTCATCTCCTACTGGTTCGATAACCTTGGTTTCTTACTAAGAAAAACTTGCTGTTGTACGCATCACACCTTCCTCTTGGGGTTCCCAACGAACGTGTGCTTCACGCGTTATCAAGCTCTTTTTCTGGCGCCGTTGCCGGGGAGATCAAGACACGCTGCAAGGGGAGTCTCTCACATCCAATCTCTTTACTTTGTTTTTGTCTTGCTTTACTTTACTTTATTTTCTGTCTTGTTTGCTTTATATCAAAAACACACAAACAATAGTTGTTTTACTTTCTGTCTTGTTTACTTTCTCTATATCAAAAACACAAAAAAATTAGTTACTTGCATTTACCTTATTTACCTTTTGTTTATTTCATCATGCTTCCTCCTAAGTTCACTTTGAAAGATATACCGGTAGGGCAAGGGTCTATCATTGGAAGAGATAATATAGAAGAATTTTTCACTCATGTTAGTATAGTTGAAGATTTTGAAGATAGATCCTTGGTAGAACTTGCTCCTAATTATGAAATTGCTACTGCCTCTTTAGTGCACATGTTGGAAGCTAGATTTGTTAATCTTAATCCAATAATGCATATATGTTTCTTACACTCTCTGATATGGAAATGGGAGAAAAGAGGGATTTTGTTTTAGAGGTCCTTCTTAGAGAATTTGGTGATATAGCTAAAGAAGCTAGAAAAGTTTTTATTAAGCATAAGAGGCTTGGCTTTTATACCGATTTTGCAAAAACACTTAAAAAGATGGACATGGATAGATTAAAGTACACTAATAACGTGCCTTGTTATCAAAAAGGGGAGTTGGGTAAAGCAAACTCCCTCCTTGGACGAGCACGGGGCTTAGTCAAGTAGAACCGGGTTGCGCTGCTTGATGCTCCGATCGAAAATAAATCAGTGGGGTCAATGGTGAGGGGGAGATTAAAATACCAATACCTTATAAACTCATAGGAATGCATGAGGCATTAGAAAAGAATTTTGATTGGATTGTTCCTGAAAATTTATTTGAGGAGGATAGTAAGCCTAAAGGTAATGAAAAAGGAGTTTCTTACATAAATAAGATACAATGCATAGTTGAGAAAACTCCAAACAATACTGTTGATGCTTCTTCTCTTGATGTTACTTGATTTGCACTTTCTGCGCCTAGCTGAAAGGCATTAAAGAAAAGTACTTCTTGGGAGATAACCCATGGTTTTATTTTTTCTACTGTTTTGTTGAGTCTTGGAAGTTGTTACTACTGTAGCAATCTCTCCTTATCATGTTTTTGTGCCAAATAAAGTCTCTATAGTAAGGTTGATACTAGATTTGGATTTCTGCGCAGAAACAGATTTGCTGTCTGTCATGAATTCGCGTCCTTCTCTCTGTAGAAGAATCAAAAAAATATGCCAATTTACGTGCGTGATCCTCAGATATGTACGCAACTTTCATTAGTTTTGAGTTTTTTCATCCGAGCAAGTTAAGTGCCTCAGAAAAATTCGTCTTTACAGACTGTTCTGTTTTGACAGATTCTGCCTTTTATTTCGCATTGCCTCTTTTGCTATGTTGAATGGATTTCTTTGTTCCATTAACTTTCAGTAGCCTTGGGTAATGTCCAGAAGTGTTAAGAATGATTATGTCACCTCTGAATATGTGAATTTTTGATTATGCACTAACCCTCTAATGAGTTTGCTTAAATTTTGGTGTGGAGGAAGTTTTCAAGGGTCAAGAGAAGAGGATGATACAATATGATCAAGAAGAGTGAAAAGTCTAATCTTGGGGATGCCCCGTGGTTCATCCCTGCATATTTCAAGAAGACTGAAGCATCTAAGCTTGGGGATGCCCAAGGCATACCCTTCTTCATCGACAACTTATCAGGTCACTTCTAGTGAAACTATATTTTTATTCCGTCACATCTTATGTTCTTTACTTGGAGCGTCTGTTTGTTTTTGTTTTTGTTTTGGTTTGAATAAAGTTGGATCCCACAATCCTTGTATTGGAGATATACACGCTCCGCTTTTTCATGTGAACACTTGTGTTCTTAGTTATGCTTTAATGTTCATGGCGAAGGCTGAAAATTGCTTCGTTGATTGCTATTTGGTTGGAATCAGAAAATGCTTCATATGGTTTTGAATAATTTGATACTTGGCAATTGTTTTGAGCTCTCATAGATCATGTTTAAGCTCTTGCATCATGTAGTTTAAATCTATTAGTGGAGAACTACCGTAGAGCTTGTGGAAATTTGGTTTGCATGATTGATCTCTCTAAGGTCTAGATATTTTCTGTAAAAGTGTTTGAACAACAAGGAAGACAGGTAGAGTCTTATAATGCTTGCAATATGTTCTTGTGTAAGTTTTGCTGTACCTGTTCATACTTGTGTTTGCTTCAAACAACCTTGCTAGTCAAAGCCTTGTACCGAGAGGAAATGCTTCTCGTGCATCCAAACACCTTGAGCCAAAACCCATGCCATTTGTGTCCACCATAACTACCTATATGTGGTATTTTTCTGCCATTCCAAAGTAAATTACTTGAGTGCTACCTTTAAAATTTCATTCCTTTGTCTTTACAATATATAGCTCATGGGAAAATAGCTTAAAAACTATTGTGGTGATGAATATGTAGCTATGTATCTTAGTTCTTATAAGTTGCTTGTTGAGCGGTAACCATGTTTCTGGGGACGCCATCAACTTTTTACACCTTTGTTGAATATCATGTGAGTTGCTATGCATGTTCGTCTTGTCTGAAGTAAGGGTGATTTATCATGATCAAATGGTTTGAGTATGCATATTGTTAGAGAAGAACATTGGGCCGCTAACTGAAGCCATGTATCATGGTGGAAGTTTTCAGTTTGGACACTAATCCTCAATCTCTTATGAGAATATTATCTGTTGTTGAATGTTTATGCATTAAAGAGGAGTCCATTATCTGTTTTCTATGTTGTCCCGGTATGGATGTCCTTAGTTGAGATCTATCAAAAATGAGAAATCAATTGTGATTTATCTCCTTGGACCTTTGTACATGCGGCATAGAGGTACCCCTTTGTGACACTTGGTTGAAACATATGTTATGCAATGATAATCCACTAGAAGGCATTTGCCGGCACGCCGCGCCCGTAGCTCTATATTTGTAGGGAAGGTGGCTAACCTGAATAATTGGATCGTGGAGTTTGAATGAAAACCATTCGCCAGCACAATATTTATTGAAAAAGGATCGTTGTTAGTGATATGAATAAATTGTGATGGCACACAGATCGTGTTATCACCGATTTGGCCAAATCAGGAGATGGGTCGTAAGTGAAGATGGGCTTGAAGGACGTACACGGAGCATCTTCGAAGCGGCCTTACGCTAAGAGTTTGGGCTAAATCGCCCGTGTATCTGTAATTTAGTAGATCGTATTGTGTTTAGAATTAGATAGAGTCTGGCCCGTGCACGGTTAGGTGCACGCTCAATTAGAAAGTCCCTTGGACTATAAATATGTATCTAGGGTTATGGAAAAAGGACAATCACGTTCACAACAAACACAAATCAGGCGCATCGCCACCCCTTTTCTTCGAGGGTTTCTTCCGGGTAAGCATCATGCTGCCTAGATCGCATCTTGCGATCTAGGCAGTACACGTTTATTCGTCTACCTTGTGCTGCTCGTGCTGAAGCGTTGTTGATGGCGAGCAGCACTATTTATCCTTAGGTGTTTAGGGGCTTGCATTGGTGCTTTCTCGTGCATACATGCGTGGCAATGCCGTCCCTCGACACCTAGCTGCCCTTACACCTATACGGGTGTAAGGGCAGCATCTTGCTTGTTCGTTACTTAGTAGATCCGATCTGTTATAGTTGCTCCTTGCTCCGCAGGGATTAGTTTAATATCTGCATAGTTAGGCCTTATGATGGGGTCGGACGATCCGGTAGCGCGTTAGGTGTTGTTTACCGTCCCTGCAAGGGATGTTCCGGGAATCAACGTTATGTTGGTTTTTAGGCCTCTCGTAGGGGTAGTTTGCATCATCTTTCGTATCTGCTAGGCCCGATCACACGTAGGACGTTCCGGTTATGCGGTGAAAACCCTAAACTGTCGTAGATCGCTTTAGCTTTGTTTTGATCAAGCAGGATCCCCATGTCATTGCAAATCCAACGTGAACCATGGGGCGATCGGCTCTTTGAGCCGATCCACAGGCAACCTGAGAGCCGATAGGGCTCGTATTTAATGTTTACGTGTCTACCATGCAGGAACAATCGAAGCACTCTAACACCTTCCTGATCGGGTCTAGGTCAGGTGGCACGCCCTAGCAACCGCCAGGACGTGGCTGGAAGACTTGCGGGACGACGCGAGGTGCCAGGGTCCACTAAGCGGCCTTGGGAGCCTCCCGGCTCTTCGTGTTGCTTAACCATTGCCCGCCGGTGGGTTTTGGCAGGTAACACATTCTGGCACGCCCGGTGGGACCATCTTCTGCAACATCCACGTCAACACCGACACCCGAGATGGCAGAGGAACAGATCACATACGAGGATCTCCCTGCTGAACACAAGAAGAAGTACGATGAGCTGAAGGCCATCGTTGATGCCGAACTCATCGGCTCTTTGAGAAGACCCGTTCGCACGGCATCAGGTTCAAAGGATTCACACCACAAGGCGTCCTCGATGGGTTGGATCTGTCTCTCCTTCGAGGAACGTACCAGAGCCCTGCGACAGGAGATCAACTACGTGGTGGCCCATTCGCTGCATCGGCATTCTCCGAGAGCCTGGTAAATTCGTTGGAGCGCGTTGCGCTCCAGGTGGTGCAAGAGATCATGAGGCACCACTACTCCCCTTCAGGACCTGCTCTAGGGACTCACCAGGGAGAGGTGCAACTCCACGCCAGGCCACCATTGCCGTACGCGATGGCAGCTCCACAACAACAAGGTTCGCCGACATACGTTGTCTACAAGGTTGGAGGTGATCCCGGGCGACTATCAGTTCTTATGGGAGCGCCAAGGAGATCCCGCACGGATACATGTGCACGTTTGTGCCGGACTGCAACAACTGGACGCAGGCGATCCAGGCTCCGATAGGAGGGATTACCGGAGCAGGAGCAATTGTTCCGGCAGGAGGAACGGCTGCAGCAATGGGGAGTTTGGGTGCAGACGCTGAGAAACAGCATGGCTAACCAAGCATGCCACGCACCAATTCATGACAGCTCGGCTGCTACGTCCTCCACCGGATCAGATCAGGGCAGTCCTGAGAGATCAGCGGCATCCCGCCGAAGAAGAAGATAATCGGCTATTCCAAGCCGTATAATGAGTTTGACCTGATCCCACTACCACCTAAGTACGGCTCGGACTTCACCAAGTTCAGTGGGTCAAGGGTCTAGCTCAATCGAGCACGTGAGCCGGATTGGCCCAGCTGGTCATGGTTTCGGCATCGGATCAGCGCGGGTGAGGTTCTTTCTCATCCCTCACCGGTCCAGCTTTTGGATGGTACACCTCGTTGCAGCCAAATTCAGTGCGATCATGGAAGCAGCTAGAGGAACAGTTTCACACGCAATATCATTCAGAAGCTACTGAAGCTGGCATTGCCGAACTAGCACAGGTTCGGCAAAGCGAGGAGAGACAGTTCTGAATACATTCAGCGTTTCAGAACTGTCAAGAACCGATGTTATTCGGTCCACTTAACTGAGAAAGAGGCAGTCGAACTGGCCGTGGCAGGCCTTGCAGCGTCGTTCAAGGATCTGACGTTCCAAGTAGAGTACAACTCGCTGGCGCACATGGTCCAGAGATGACCTTATACGGCAGCGCCATCCGAATGTACCAAGACAAGTTCAAGCGCGCGATAAGCCTGGTCAATGCTGATGAGGATGAAGATTCTGCGGAAGATCAGGAAGTCGCAGTAGCCGAATGGACTCGGACGGCAGTACCTGTGTCCTGCAAATGGGTGAACCCACCAGGGCCTCCAAGAGGGTTTGGCTTCGACGTGAGCAAAGCTGAACAGATCTTCGATCTGCTACTGAAAGAGAAACAGTTGAAGCTACCCGAAGGCCACAAGATCCCTACGGCACAAGAGATGAACAAAAGGCCATACTGCAAATGGCATCATACGTTCACGCACGCCACCAACGACTGCAAAGTACTGCGCGCACAAATTCAGATGGCGATAGAATCAGGCCGATTAACTTTCGGACAGTTTGCCATGAAGGTAGACATGCGTCCGTTTCCGGACGTCAACATGGTGGATCTAAGCCACTCCATAAGGGAGCCAGGGTTCTCTTTCGATGTCAATATGGCTGGGCTTGTGGGCCGCCATGGCAAAGATAAAGCAGAGAGCAGCCACTCCCGTGGCAAAGATAAATCAGAGAGCAGCCACTCTCGTGGCAAAGATAAAGAGGAGGCCGTTCCACGCGACCGGCCCCAGGATGATGACAGACGATACCTAACCGAGGAGGAGGTGAGGAGCATACGGTATCAACGCCCACTATCCGTGCATCTCCTCAACAAATACGAGCAGCAGTACGACCGACGTCGACGCCACGACGAAGACGACGAAAGATATCGTCGGTCAGATGCGGCTGACAGAAGGTATCGTCAGCACGACAGAAACAACGACGGGTACGAGCTTCACGCTAGAGGGAGGTCAAGGGAGCAAGACAACATGGATAAGCACTGGAACTGTCCTTTCTTCAAACATTGCTGGGACTCAGGAATGAGCCGATTGCCAACAATCGAGAACTGCCCAGAATGCAAGCAGCAAAGGAGGAGGACAAATGAAGTCTCAGTGTTCGAGCGTCTAGGGCCTCTCCCACCTCATAATAAACAAGCTGAGTCATCTCAAGAAGAAGACTTTGAGGAGTCAGATGGAGAAGAAGATAGGTATCACCGACCAAGGTGGTGCCCTGATGGACTCAGCCATTCTCAGAAGCGTAGGGTGCAGCGGCTGCGAAACCTGGAAGAAGCCGAGGCATAGTACCTGTACACGTTGCGAAGCGCGGCCCGATCTGGCCGCGAAAATTCAGCAAACAATGGAGACAAAGGCGCGCCCGCCAAAGAAAGTATGGCGCCCAACAGATAAAGCCGATGCACAGGCATCGGCTGATGTCGATGCAGAAGCATCGGCTGATACAAATATGGTATCCGTAATCCGGACGGAGTAGCAGGTCCAAGACATTGGACGTACGTGGCAAGGCCGATCCCTGAGATCGGCCCTCAAAAAATGAAAAGCAAAGGATCTTATCTCCAGCATGCCACGTAGCTACAGTGGAAATCCGAGAAGTTGCAAACCATCGTCAAGCATTGCAATGAAAAGGGAGGCCGATTCCCGCAATCGGCCAAAATTATCCTCGACACACGTTTTGTCTATGTTCAGCATTGATCCGACAGATGCCTGAAGAGCCGATACCATCAAGTACTTGACAGAATCGGCTCGGGGGGCACATAGATGGACAAAACACGAGGATACAAAGCTTGGAGTGGATGTCAAATGCCCAGCAGAACAGCTCAAGTATGGGGGGCCGATGCAAAAATACAGAAATTTTTGGGCACAGCCGATGCGTAGACATCGACTTAAGAATTCAAAGCCGATGCACGGCCATCGACTCAAGGGATACAACTGTTACAAGCGGAAGCCTAATGGAGCAGTCATCAAGTTACGTGGCGAGGCTCTACTGGAGGAACCCCTCATTGGGATTGCTTGGTGACTCAGGCCCTCTCTTCAAGGACTTCCAACTCCTTCTGCAAGACTTCAAGCTCGGCAGCACCAGCAGAAGCATCAGTTTGGGCGTCCAAGACGGCCCTTTTTCTCATTTAAGCTGTTGGTATTTGCCGGCAAGTTTGAGGATCGCAGCCCTGGCCAACAGCAAGAACAGCATGAACGTGCAGATCAGGCTAGGATCATGAGAACAACCGACGATCGTCCAGTTGGACTGAACTGCATTCTCACCAGAGGCTGCATCATTGAACTGAAGAAGCTCGGGGGGCAGCTCACTTTGAAGGTTCTCTGCTTTTGAAAGCCGATTTGGTTAGAATCGGCTGATGCTGCACTACAATTGGGAAGCCGATGATGGCCCATTCGGTGGATACACTTTTATCCTCGCCTTGGACTGAGGCTCGGGGGGCAGCTCGCCCTCAAGGTTCTGGTTGCTGCATATGAACGAACATCACAGGGGAAGCTGTGAACAAATAGCACTGTTTACAAGAGTATCGCTTCAACATCAAGGTTGTCAGCAACGGGCTAAGAAGCTTTCCTGGGAGCATTAACCAGGAGTTTTGCCGTCAGGACCAACATCACGATCGGATGATTTTGAAGTCCAAAGATCTGAGGGTCTCAAAGCTGTGGGCTGGACGTGTTCGATTGGGAGTTTGGATCTGAATTTCAAGGATTGCAAGTTACCATCTGAGGAGGTGATTAGATTGATCGGTCTTGCAATTTATTATAAGAGCTGATGCATTGCCATCGGCTCATTGAACATCGACCAAGGTGACAATCGGCAAAATCAGGGTAGGGGAGAATCGGCTAGATCAATATGGAAGAAATCGACAGAATCAAATTGGGGAAATTCCTTCATTGATAATCAGGTTTCTTACATAGAAGGAGCCGATTGCTCTCAAAAGGAACTGCTGGGGGATACATTGCCCTCATCTATTACTCCTAGCTCTATCCTATCTAAGGGCCGCTGCTGCCCTCATCGTCGCCGTCGCCGCTGTCGGTGCTGCTCCCGGCCGGCTCTTCGTCGCTGCTGTAGCGACCTCCGGCGGGACCTTCATTGTCCTCGTCTTCTTCATCGGCGTCGGCATCGTCGCTGTCGAAGTCGCTCATATTGCCCGGCCAAGGGTAGAGACGCTTGGCCGGTGGCTCGTCAGAGGAGGCGTCGTCCTCCTCTCTTCCTCCTCCTTCACCTCCTCGGCGGAGGAGAAACCATCCCAGGAGAACCCGTCGTCGTCGCTTTCCTCCTCTGATTCCCCAATGGCAAGGAAGCGAAGGTCGCTCTCCCCGTCCGTTAAGGACTGGTCATCTTCAGACCAGACGGAGGAGTCGTGGCTCGACTCATCCCCGTCGGCTATGGCGCGGCGGATGTTGGCCACGTGGGCCTCCCGCGGGTCCCACTCCGGCGTCGGCTCGCGGGAGGGGAGGATTGGGTGGAAAGACCCGATGAGGGAGAAGAAGAGGAAAAAGACATGATAGCCGAGGAGGGTTTTTGGAAGTGCTAGGGCGAGGAGGATGAAGAAGGGAACTGCAAGAAGTAGCTAAATAAAGGGGGATATAGCGTTTTAATGCTTAAGCAGTTTCCGAGGACATGGTGCCAAAACTGTCAAATCATGCGAAGTTGGGAAGGCAAGTTGTCATGATGAAGAAAACTGCGACGGTTCTGCCACGACATGACCCTTCGAAGGAAACAGATGGTTTTGCAATTATCATTATCAAAACCAGGGGGGCATGTGTTATCACCAGATTTTGGCCAAATCAGGAGATGGGCCGTAAGTGAAGATGGGCTTGAAGGACGTACACGTGGAGCATCTTCGAAGCGGCCTTACGCTAAGAGTTTGGGCTAAATCGCCCGTGTATCTGTAATTTAGTAGATCGTATTGTGTTTAGAATTAACAGATAGAGTCGGCCCGTGCACGGTTAGGTGCATGCCTCAATTAGAAAGTCCCTTGGACTATAAATATGTATCTAGGGTTATCGGAAAAAGAGGACAATCACGTTCACAACAAACACAAATCAGGCGCATCGCCACCCCTTTCTTCGAGGGTTTCTTCCGGGTAAGCATCATGCTGCCTAGATCGCATCTTGCGATCTAGGCAGTACACGTTTATTCGTCTACCTGCTCGTGCTGAAGCGTTGTTGATGGCGAGCAGCACTATTTATCCTTAGGTGTTTAGGGGCTTGCATTGGTGCTTTCTCGTGCATACATGCGTGGCAATGCCGTCCCTCGACACCTAGCTGCCCTTACACCTATACGGGTGTAAGGGCAGCATCTTGCTTGTTCGTTACTTAGTAGATCCGATCTGTTATAGTTGCTCCTTGCTCCGCAGGGATTAGTTTAATATCTGCATAGTTAGGCCTTATGATGGGGTCGGACGATCCGGTAGCGCGTTAGGTGTTGTTTACCGTCCCTGCAAGGGATGTTCCGGGAATCAACGTTATGTTGGTTTTTAGGCCTCTCGTAGGGGTAGTTTGCATCATCTTTCGTATCTGCTAGGCCCGATCACACGTAGGACGTTCCGGTTATGCGGTGAAAACCCTAAACTGTCGTAGATCGCTTTAGCTTTGTTTTGATCAAGCAGGATCCCCATGTCATTGCAAATCCAACGTGAACCATGGGGGATCGGCTCTTTGAGCCGATCCACAGGGCAACCTGAGAGCCGATAGGGCTCGTATTTAATGTTTACGTGTCTACCATGCAGGAACAATCGAAGCACTCTAACACCTTCCTGATCGGGTCTAGGTCAGGTGGCACGCCCTAGCAACCGCCAGGACGTGGCTGGAAGACTTGCGGGACGACGCGAGGTGCCAGGGTCCACTAAGCGGCCTTGGGAGCCTCCCGGCTCTTCGTGTTGCTTAACCATTGCCCGCCGGTGGGTTTTGGCAGGTAACAGACTGCTAGCCATCTAGACGTGTGTGACGGTGTTTAACTGGCAGTTGTAGCAGCAGAATACATGCGACAACATCGGTCACTTACGGGGTAGTGGCCAGGCAAGGCGAGGTGTCGATGCTAGTGGGACATATTTTTTAGTGGCTGTACATTTTGTAGATAGATTGTGCAGTGGAAGCAGGTGGAGTACGCAGGTAAATCTGAAGATTTAGAGCGACGACACGGCTACCGGCTAAAATCAGTCATACTCTATTTTAGGTTGTGGGAAAACGCAATTAGGGGCGTGTAGGCAGCGTAGTAATCTGTGCACGCGCAGCACAAACAATGGGCTAGCTAGGCGGGCCGCGTCGACGGTAGCTCAGCCAGGCAACGATATAGGTGCTGATTATCGCCGATAGACCCGGCGTAGCGAATGTGGCACACGTGTGCATGTTAGTCTGATGACACCCTTCACTGTATATGACACGGAGATGGGACAACACAGAAAAGAGAAGCGGAGTGATCAATTTGGGAAAGCAAAATGGCAAAAACACTGTGAACGGGAGGGGACGGAGAAAGCCGCCATGAGAAGGTGAGAGTGGCCGGTCAGCAGCTCCATGGCCGACAGGCCCTCGATCGCTTCTTGTTCAAGGCCGTGGCTGCCGGGAGCCAGGGTGTGATGGCGGATCCGGACTATACGCAGCAGCGGGGCGCTCCGCCATAGATGTGCCGACACCGGCAGCATGGGCTCCTTGTCAAGCTGGGGCGGATGGTGCTGCAGGAGCGGCGGTTTGCCTCCTTGCCTGCTGCAAAGCGGCCAGTTCGCTAGTTAAAGCATCAGCGAGCATGGACTAAGATAACAACAGTAGGTATGGTATTTTTTCCCATGTTGGCTTTTCAGTACTGCTATTTTTGTTGTAGCTAAGTACGGTAGAATCAAAGTCACCGCCTCTAAGAACCTGAAATGTAAATGGTAGAGGGTGAGAGTAGCTTCAGTATCTTGAAACCTGCCATTAGTTTGCTTAGCCTGGTGAATTTACTCAACAGCACCACAGCTGGTAACTAAGAACCGAGGAAGAACAAATGGTAGTTTGCTCACTTGGGTGAAATTAGTCGACAACACCTGTGAGGTCACAACCGTGAGGCGCATATTTACTGAACTGAACCCTGTCAGCACCATTAATTTCCAATGATACTCGGCATAAAAAGAGCAAAAATAAAAGCAAACTTTTCATGCATTTGGGTACCACAGATATGCAGGATAACAGACAATACGAAACAAACTGTCAGAAAAAGTCGTTCAGAGGTCATCGAATGCAAACATGAAACTAAGCAATAGTTGTATCCATTAAATGACTTCAGGTCTTGAGCTTCTGCACATAGCTTTTGAACCGAGTAACAATAAACAGGAACAACCTTTTGTTTAGATGGATCACTGAGTATGACCTTGAACCTTCAATTCACCTTGTATGGTCAATTCTGAACATGTGCATTTTAATAGAAATAACAGAGGGCAAGTAGAATCTAAGAGGTAACCATAGCAGCACCTAAACATGAGAAGATTCATCTATGGTAGCACCAACAACTTCATCATAAAACAAAACCTAAGCACAAAAACCGCTTAGTTTCGACAAAGCACCATACACACAGAACAGTACAACTAAGATAAATTATACATAGCTATATAGTAGGAATCAGCACAATGGAACTACTTGTTTGTGAAGGTGAGAAGGTCGCATGTAGATCAACTGTATTATATACATGTAATTCTCTTACAAAGATACAAATTAGAGTGTGCATTCAACTCTCCACTTGGTCAATCTATCTTCTATCTTGTAGCTTCTCTTCTCCTTTTAGTTCAGTTATTGTCGTCAGCACAACGCCACTTCAGGTCATACATATGAAGGAAAACTGCATATACACGTTACATGTTCAAAAGCAAAAATAGGACATGTAATTTGCAAAAAAAATCGCCAAGTGAATAAGATTTCTCTTCCAATAATTCTCTATTTTCTAGTGTAAAACAATCAGACAACCAATCTAATTTCTATTGTTCATGATTATATCTATGCCATGGCACATGTATACTGACTCTACTTATGAGCAAGCTACATGATGGCCTCACTTCTGAGAAAATGTTGATGTATTTTAAGTCTGAAAATATGAGATTCAAAGGATGCATGAAACCCAGTAGATTCGAGTGAAGTCTCTTTGTTTGCAGACTCACTAATACTCTAGTGGTAGCTTCCTAAGAAATATATTTCATTTAAAATATATGTTGCTACACTAAATAGAAACAAAACTTGATAGTTGCCTTCTCCATAATGCATTTTTGAATAAGCAAGGATCTGATCCTAGAAAAAGGGGAATGTCTAAATAAATAGTGGCACTGGAGAGTAATTTTGCCTTCATCATATTCTATCTTCTCCATACTGCATTTTTTAAAATGAAAGTTAAATGAAATGGTGTACTGTCATTGTTCATGTGAAAATAGCCTACCAAAAAATATTACTTGTCACAATATAAGAACTATGAGAAGATTCTATTTCTATTGCATCAGAAACAAAAGATTCATTATTAGTGAACCATATAATGGAATCATTAGCTTCTCCCTGACCAATGAAAAGAAGAAATTTGCTTTTTCTTATGTAAAAATAATTTCAGTTGAAATAGAAGAGCAAGAATTTCAAATCCTGCAGCTCCAACTTCTTCATTTTGTTCTCTTGCTTCTGCCTCCTTTCATCTTGTTGGTGGCTCCTCTCCTTTTGCTTATTCCATCTACACACAAATAGGAGAAATAAAAAAACAAAGAATAGCAAATAAATGGCACCGCGATAACATGGAGAAAGAGGAACTCACTTCTGGTGGCTCGTTAGTCGAATCTCACATCTAAGGAAAGGCGCAGAAGAGGATAGTCCTTGTGGCAAATGGCAGGCATTTGAAGATATGCAGAGCTCAAGCTATGATGTTCCAAGACAAAGGACATATCTCTTAGTTTCCTGCATGTTCACAACCAAAAATAATTCAGCAATCTTAGTCAAGATAAATCTACTTGCAAGAAACCAAGAAAAAAAGAAAGGAAGATGTCCAGTAGAAGCCTGACTTCTATTCTAGACAAATGAAGCAGATCAAAGTGGGGAGCAAGCACAAAAACCCTGCTAAGAATCAGAACAACAATGCAATGGGCTATGTAAATCTAAAGCACCTATCAACAAATTTGCAGGCTGCAAACGTATGCACCTGAATGCATATGTGTCCAGACACACACGTGCAGGTGCATCATCAGTTAGTTTGCTACTATTCTTTGTATTTGCACAAACGCAGACCACACATTTGATTTCATACTTTTCACTCATATAGTGGATAGTGAGAACTACAGACCCTAAGATACACATATACAAAAAATTACCTGGATTAAATCGATGCTTTTTTATAAGTGTACTTTGTTTCAGGTTCAGAGTATACATGAGCACGTACCTTCTCATTGAAAGGTCAACATAATGATGGGCAAAACTACCAGTGCGTATGAATGGCTGCTGCTACTTGCATCCCTGTCAGCCCCTACCCCTGAATATGCTCGACCTGCCTGCCCTTTTGCAGAAAGGAATAAGTAGGGCTATGTTGACATTGTTGTCTGTTCTAGGGCTTACCGAACAGGCATCCATGTGAGGATTGGGCGACATGGAAGATTGGGAGGTGCCATGAGAGATGAAGAGAATGGCATCGGAGGAGAGAAAAGGATGGCGGCGATTTGATGCAACCTGGGACGTCGGAGGAGGATCTGGCCCATGCCACGGCCGCCGCCAGCGTCCACCGCTCGATGCCTTTCTCGCGTCGCTGGAGGCCATGCCGCCGCCATCGCCACCGTATCCTCTCCGATCTCAAGATTCGAGGCTCGCGATCTAGGGGTGGTGGAAATCGAGAAGATGTAGGGGAAGGGGCGGTGGAAATCAAGAAGATGTAGGGGAGACAAACTGGCACGAGAGTTTCCAGACAATACGTCTAGTCAAAGCGGTGGGGAGTGCGGTAAGATCTTTTCTTTCATGATCCATCCGTGGTAACCGGCAACCGGAAACCACCGGGTCGAATAAATAGGAAGAAAATCACGACCATGCAGTTACAGGGATAGATAGGAAAACTACCGTGAAAAAGCCTACGTGTCATCCAACAATTGAAGGAAGGTGAGCGAAATTAGGCCATCTACAAGGCAGATCAATGTGAGATTGCCTAAATTGATTAGCTTTTATATAGGGTATAATGTAAATCCAAGCTAATTAGGACAAGGTGCGAACACTATTGGTATTCGATGCATGAGGCTTGCAACTTGTAGGAAGTTTTATACATAACACATATGAATTATTACTACCGTTGACAAAATTGTTTCTATGTTTTCAAAATAAAAGCTCTAGCACAAAATAGTAATCCATGCTTCCCTCTCCGAAGGGCCTTTCTTTTACTTTATGTTGAGTCAGTTTACCTACTTCTTTCTATCCTAGAAGCAAACACTTGTGTCAACTGTGTGCATTGATTCTTACATGTTTACTTATTGCACTTGTTATATTACTTCATGTTGATAATTATCCATGAGATATACATGTTACAAGTTGAAAGCAATTGCTGAAACTTAATCATCCTATGTGTTGCTTCGAAACCTTCTACTTTGAATCTATTGCTTTATGAGTTAGCTCTTATGCAAGTCTTGTTGATACTTGTCTTGAAAGTACTATTCATGAAAAGTTTTGCTATATGATTCAGTTGTTTAGTCATTATCTCTTTGTTAGCAATCTATTGCTTCAATCACTCCATTCATCTCATATGCTTTACAATAATGTTGATCAAGATTATGATGGTAGCATGTCACTTTAGAAATTATTGTTTTTATCGTTTACCTACTCGAGGGTGAGTAGGAACTAAGCTTGGGGATGCTTGATATGTCTCCAACGTATCTATAATTTCTTATGTTCCATGCTAGTTTTATGACAATACCTACATGTTTTGTTCATACTTTATGATGTTTTGATGCATTTTCCGGCACTAACCTTGTAACAAGATGCCGAAGCGCCAGTTCCTGTTTTCTGCTGTTTTTGGTTTAAGAAATCCTACACATGAAATATTCTCGGAATTGGACGAAACAAAAGCCCACGGTCTTATTTTTCCACGGAGTTTCCAGAAGACCGAAGAGGATACGAAGTGGGGCCACGAGGAGCAGCCACCATAGGGCGGCGCGGCCAAGGGGGGCCGCGCCACCCTATGGGGTGGGCCCCTCGGTGCCCCCCGCGCTGCCCTTCCGCCTACTTAAACTCTCCGTCGCGAAACCCTAGTACCGAGAGCCACGATACGGAAAAGGTTCCGAGACGCCGCCGCCGCCAATCCCATCTCGGGGATTCAGGATCGCTTCGGCACCCTGCCGGAGAGGGGAATCATCACCGGAGGGCTCTACATCACCATGCCCGCCTCCGGACTGATGCGTGAGTAGTTCATCCTTGGACTATGGGTCCATAGCAGTAGCTAGATGGTTGTCTTCTCCTCTTGTGCTATCATGTTTAGATCTTGTGAGCTGCCTAACATGATCAAGATCATCTATTTGTAATGCTACATGTTGTGTTTGGTGGGATCCGATGAATATGGAATACTATGTCAAGTTGATTATTGATCTATCATATATGTGTTGTTTATGTTCTTGTATGCTCTCCGTTGCTAGTAGAGGCTCTGGCCAAGTTGATACTTGTAACTCCAAGAGGGAGTATTTATGCTCGATAGTGGGTTCATGCCTCCATTGAATCTGGGACAGTGACAGAAAGTTCTAAGGTTGTGGATGTGCTGTTGCCACTAGGGATAAAACATCGATGCTTTGTCTAAGGATATTTGTGTTGATTACATTACGCACCATACTTAATGCAATTGTCTGTTGTTTGCAACTTAATACTGGAGGGGGTGCGGATGCTAACCCGAAGGTGGACTTTTTAGGCATAGATGCATGCTGGATGGCGGTCTATGTTCTTTGTCGTAATGCCCTGATTAAATCTCATAGTGATCATCATGATATGTATATGAATCTTTATTTGTGAATTGCCCACCTGTAATTTGTTCACCCAGCATGCTACTTATCTTATTGGAGAGACACCACTAGTGAACTGTGGACCCCGGTCCATTCTTTTACATCTGAAATACAATCTATGCAATCATTGTTCTCTGTTGTTTTCTACAAGCAAACATCATTCTCCACACCATACATTTAATCCTTTGTTTTCAGCAAGCCGGTGAGATTGACAACCTCACTGTTAAGTTGGGGAAAAGTACTATGATTGTGTTGTGCAGGTTCCACGTTGGCGCCGGAATCACTGGTGTTGCGCCGCACTACACTCCTCCACAAACAACCTTCACGTGGCCTTCATCTCCTACTGGTTCGATAACCTTGGTTTCTTACTGAGGAAAACTTGCTGCTGTACGCATCACACCTTCCTCTTGGGGTTCCCAACGGACGTGTGCTTCACGCATTATCAGAGATACCGATGATCGAACTTCGAACAAGTAAAGTATCGCGCGACAAAGGGAATTGGTATCATATGTTAAAGGTTCATGCGATCACTAGTTCATCGTTGAGTGAGTGGGAGTTATTATGGATCTCCAAATCCCGCTAATAATTATTGATTGGAGAAGTGTCTCAATCATGTCCACTTCATTCACGAACCGTAGGGTGACACACTTAAGGTTCACAACGCATTTGAGTGGATACGAACGCGGAGAAAAGAATGGACAGCATGAATTATTTTGACGTACTCGAAATAAGTTTCGGTATATCAAAATTATTGCAAGAAGAAAATTATTAATGCATGTTCATTGAATGAAGTGTTCATTGAATGAAGTATTCATTAATTGAAGTAACATTAAATAAAGAGAATTAAAATTGTTTTAATGGATAACTCTTGGTTTTTGAGTGGAAAGTCCACTAAAAGTATGAGGCTTGAGGAGGTGAGTGGGAGCTCCACCCACATGATGAGGGGAGAGGTGGGGCACCTCTTGGGCCGTGATCCCCTTGGGGCTGGCTGCCTCCCCTCCTATATATAGTGGTGCTCTCACACCTCCTAAAAGTTGCTCTCGCACATGCCCTTTCGTTGGCATCTTCCTCCCTTGCTTAGTTGATCCACCTCACGAGCGGTTGCTTAGGCGAAGCTCTGCTCAAGAGTAGTCTCCACCACCATCACCACCATGCCGTAGTGCTGCTGGAGTTCCCGAGGATCCACTACTTCCGCTGCCCAACTGGAGCAAGGGACGGAGGTCGTCATGAAGTTGTACGTGTGACCGATCACGGAGGCGCTGCCCATTTGTGGCGCTGATCTTCGCGACCTTGAGGTAGGGCGTGTACATTCTACACCAACCACGTTTGTTTGCGGGAATGTTATCCCGCTACCGGTCTTCGAGGGTGAGTCCTTCTGAAACCGTTACACGTATCTCCTAGATTCGATCTTGGTGTGTTGCAAACTGTAGGATTTTTTTTGTTTTCCATGCAACGAATCCCATCAGTGTTATCAGAGCGATGTCTATGCTTAGATGCTTTGTACAGTTAGAACACAATGGTTTGTGCATTGTTTTTAGTTAGTGTACTTTGCATCTTGCGGGGTGGTGGGATGAAGCGGCCCGGGCTAACTTTACATGACCGCGTCTCATGAGACTTGCTCCACGCTTGACATGCAACTTGTATTGCATAAGTGGCTTTGTGGGTGTCTGTCTCTCTCACAATAGTTAAGATTCAATCTACTCTTTCTATTGGCAACACTAGTATCACCCTTGTGGTTCATGTTCGTAGGTAGATTGGATCTTACTCGAAAACCCTAAACCACGTAAAATATGCAAACCAAATTAGAGGCGTCTAACTTGTTTTTGTAGGGTTTGGTGATGTGATATGTCCATGATGTGATGATGATTATATTTGATGTATGAGATGTTCATTATTGTATTATGGCAACCGGCAGGAGCCTAATGGTTGTTTTTAATTTTTGTTAAAGACCTGCGTGTCTATTCATCATGTAATAGCTTTATTTCAAGTAGTTGTTATAGTAGCTATAAGTGATGGACAACCATGAAGCGGCGCCACTGACCTTGACGCCATGCTGGTGATGATGGAGATCATGTTCGTGCTTTGGAGATGGAGATCAAAAGCACAAGAAGAAAGGCCATATCATATCACACATTATGAATTGCATGTGATGTTAATCCTTTATGCATCTTATTTTGCTTAGATCACGACGGTAGCATTATAAGATGATCCCTCACATTAATATCAAGATAATAAAGTGTTCTCCCCTCGTATGCACCGTTGCTACAGTTCGTCGTTTCGAAGCATCTCGTGATGATCGGATGTGATAGATTCTACGTTCACATACAACGGGTGTAAGCCATGTTGCACACGCGGAAATACTTGGGTTTGCTTGACGAGCCTAGCATGTACAGACATGGCCTCGGAACACAGGAAACCGAAAGGTTGAACACGAGTCATATGGATGATATGATCAACATGTTGATGTTCACCATTGAAGCTACATCATCTCACGTGATGATCGGTTTTGGTGTAGTGGATATGGATCGTGTGCCACTAAACAACTATGAGGGATGTTGTATTAAGTGGGAGTTCATTAGTAATTAGATTAAAATATGAACTAATTATCATGAACATAGTCTGAATAGTATTTTGAATTAAATTTGTAGAATTGGCATCCGTTATCTACCATGCGCTAGTCTTGTAATTGAGATAGAAACACTGTTAAATCTGACAAGTAACTTTACGGACTGGTACCGTATTGTTAAAGAATCAAGAAATGATTAAGTCCTATTGCAAACTTTTAGTAAACCTCACATTGTTGATTCAAAGAGCAATGGTTTCAATTAGTACCTAAAATCATCTTGTCTCCATGAAACTTGAAGTTCAAATCCGTTTGAAAAGTAAGGAGCTGAAAAGTTTGTTTTCAGAAATAAGCAAGGTGTGAGATATATGTGATATCTAAGACCTTATTACAAGATGATAGAATATAATTTAGTGAGACTACATAAACTCATAAGTTTTATGGGAATGTACGAAGGTTGAAGACGCTAGGCGTCCCGATCCTCAAACTAGTTGGGTGATACGTCTCCAACGTATCTATAATTTCTGATGTTCCATGCTTGTTTTATGACAATACCTACATGTTTTGTTCACACTTTATATCGTTTTGATGCATTTTCCGGAACTAACCTATTGACGAGATGTCGGCCGTCTCGTTTTCCGCTGTTTTTGGTTTCAGAAATCCTAGTAAGGAAATATTCTCGAATTGGACGAAATCAACGGCCAACATCTTATTTTTGCACGAAGCTTCCGTAACACCGAGAGACACCAGAGGGGAGCCTGGGGGGCCCCACACGCCAGGCGGCGCGGCCAAGGCCCTGGGCGCGCCCCCTATTGTGTGGCCCCACCAGGGCCCCTCCGAGGCTGCCCTTCCTCCTACTTAAGGACTCCGTCGCGAAAACCCTACACGGAAAAGCCACGGTACGAGAAACCTTCCAGAGCCGCCGCCATCGCGAAGCCAAGATCTGGGGGACAGGAGTCTCTGTTCCGGCACGCCGCCGGGACGGGGAAGTACCCCCGGAAGGCTTCTCCATCGACACCACCGCCATCTTCACCGCCATCTCCATCAACGCTGCTTCTCCCATGATGAGGAGGGAGTAGTTCTCCCTCGAGGCTAAGGGCTGTACCGGTAGCTATGTGGTTAATCTCTCTCTTTACTCCAATACAATGATCTTATGAGCTGCCTTACATGATTGAGATCTATATGATGAGCTTTGTATCGCTACTAGTTTATGTGCTACTCATGTGATGTTATTAAAGTAGTCTATTCCTCCTGCATGGTGTAATGGTGACAGTGTGTGCATCGTGTGGTTCTTGTCGTAGATTATGATCATAATCTCTTGTAGGTTATGGAGTTGATTATCGCTATGATAGTATTGATGTGATCTATTCCCCCTTCATAGTGTAATGGTGACAGTGTGTATGCTATGTTAGTACTCGGGCTATTTTGCAAAGATCTATTATGCTCTAAGGTTACTTAAATATGAATGCTGAATGTTGTGGCGCTTGTTAACTCCGGCTTGAGGGAGCTCTTGTAGCCCTACACAACGAATGGTGTTTGTCATCCAACAAAAGAGTGTATGTAGCACAAATGAGAGAAGTTATTATTTATTATGCGATCAATGTTGAGAGTGTCCACTAGTGAAAGTATGATCCCTAGGCCTTGTTTCCAATACTGCAAACACCGCTTACTTACTGTTCTGTGCATGTTTACTCGCTGCCATATTTTATTCAGATTGCTATTACCACTCATATACATCCATACTACTTGTATTTCACTATCTCTTCGCCGAACTAGTGCACCTATACATCCGACAAGTGTATTAGGTGTGTTGGGGACACAAGAGACTTCTTGTATCGTGATTGCAGGGTTGCTTGAGAGGGATATCTTTGACCTCTTCCTCCCCGAGTTCGATAAACCTTGGGTGATCCACTTAAGGGAAAACTTGCTGCTGTTCTACAAACCTCTGCTCTTGGAGGTCCAACACTGTCTACAGGAAAAGAAGCGTGAGTAGACATCAAGCTATTTTCTGGCGCCGTTGCCGGGGACGAATCAAGACACTCCATCAAGCCCGTCAACCGCCATCAAACCTCCCACGTCAACCACGCGCCAGTTGTGGACAGCAAGCTATTTTCTGGCGCCGTTGCCGGGGAGGTAAGGTAAAAGGTATTCACATCCTCCGACTACTAAGCTATTTCCTAGCACTGTTGCCGGTGTGTGAGTGCTCGAAGCTATTTCCTTTAGATCCTGCAATTGCATCTTTTGGTTTCTTGTTTACACTAGTTAGGCATAATGGAAAGCAACAATGAGCTTCTTATTCTATTTCCTGAGTTAAGACATGGATTGTTTGCTGCGAAAATTAAAAAACCTATGGAATCTTATTTGCATGCTAGTAGCAATGATATTAGTATGAACGCTTTGAACACCATTGTTGTTAATGATATGGAAAATTCTAAGCTTGGGGAAGCTGGTTTTGATGAGCATGATATTTTTAGTCCCCCAAGCATTGAGGAGAAAATTTTCTTTGATGATACTTTGCCTCCTATTTATGATGATTATAATGATAGTGGTCTTTTGGTGCCGCCTACTATGGAGAGTAAATTTTATTATGATTATACTATGCCTCCTACACTTGATGAGAATAATAATGATAGCTACTTTGTTGAATTTGCTCCCACTACAACTAATAAAATTGATTATGCTTATGTGGAGAGTAATAATTTTATGCATGTGGCTCATGACAAGAATGTTTCATGTGATAGTTATATTGTTGAGTTTGTTCATGATGCTACTGAAAGTTATTATGAGAGAGGGAAACATGGTTATATGCATCTTAATAATATTAAGTTTCCCCTCTTTATGTTGAGAATCTTGAAATTGCGCTTGTGTTGCTTTTCTATGCTTGCCACTTTGTTCTTCATGAATTTATTTGTGTACAAGATTCCTTTTCATAGGAAGTGGGTTAGGCTTAAATGCGTTTTGAGTTTGCTTCTTGATGTTCTCTTTTGCTTCAACTTTTATTTCTTGCGTGAGCATCATTAAAATTGCTGAGCCCATCTTAATGGCTATAAAGAAAGAACTTCTTGGGAGATAACCCATGTGTTTATTTTGCTACTGTTTTGTTGTGTTTTGGAAGTTGTTTACTACTGTAGCAACCTCTCCTTATCATGTTTTTGTGTCAAGTAAAGTCTCTATGGTAAAGTTGATGCTAGATTTGGATTGCTGCGCAGAAACAGTATTGCTGTCTGTCACGAATTCGCGCAGATCTCTCTGTAAAAGAGCCAAAAAAATCTGCAAATTTACATGCGTGATCCTCAGATATGTACGCAACTTTCATTAGTTTTGAGTTTTTCCGTTTGAGCAAGTTAAGTGCCCCTGCAAAATTCGTCTTTACGGACTGTTCTGTTTTGACAGATTCTGCCTTTTATTTCGCATTGCCGCTTTTGCTATGTTGAATGAGTTTGTTTGTTCCATTAACTTTCAGAAGCTTTGTGCAATGTCCAGAAGTGTTAAGAATGATTGTGTCACCTCTGAACATGTGAATTTTTTATTATGCACTAACCCTCTAATGAGTTTGCTTGAAGTTTGGTGTGGAGGAAGTTTTCAAGGGTCAAGAGAAGAGGATGATATACTATGATCAAGAAGAGTGAAAGGTCTAAGCTTGGGGATGCCCCGGTGGTTCATCCCTGCATATTTTAAGAAGACTCAAGCATCTAAGCTTGGGGATGCCCAAGGCATCCCCTTCTTCATCGACAACTTATCAGGTCACTTCTAGTGAAACTATATTTTTATTCCGTCACATCTTATGTACTTTACTTGGAGCGTCTGTGTGCTTTTATTTTCGTTTTGTTATTTTCATTCTCTGAATAAATTCATGCTCATGTGGGAGAGAGACACGCTCCGCTTTTTCATATGAACACTAGTGTTCTTCATTCTTACTTTTAATGTTCAAGGGCGAAAGTTGATCGCTTCACTTGTTGCTATTTGGTTGGAATCAGAAAATGCTTCATATGGTCTTGAATAATTTGGAACTTGGCAATTGTTTGAGCTCTCATAGGTCATGTTTAAGCTCTTGCATCATGTAGTTTAATTTATTAATGAAGAACTACCATAGAGCTTGTTTAATTTGGTTTGCATGATTGGTCTCTCTAAGTCTAGATATTTTTGGGTAAAGTGTTTGAACAACAAGGAAGACAGTGTAGAGCCTTATAATGCTTGCAATATGTTCTTGTGTAAGTTTTGTTGTACCTGTTCATACTTGTGTTTGCTTCAAACAACCTTGCTAGCCCAAACCTTGTACTGAGAGGAAATGCTTCTCGTGCATCCAAACACCTTGAGCCAAACCCCATGCCATTTGTGTCCACCATATCTACCTACTATGTGGTATTTTTCTGCCATTCCAAAGTAAATTACTTGAGTGCTACCTTTAAAATTTCATTCCTTTATCTTTGCAATATATAGCTCATGGGACAAATAGCTTAAAAACTATTGTGGTGATGAATATGTAGTTATGTGTCTTAATTCTTATAAGTTGCTTGTTGAGCGGTAACCATGTTTCTGGGGACGCCATCAACTTTTTACCTTTGTTGGATATCATGTGAGATGCTATGCATGTTCGTCTTGTCTGAAGTAAGTGCGATTTCATGATCAAATGGTTTGAGTATGCATATGTTAGAGAAGAACATTGGGCAGCCAACTAAAGCCATGTATCATGGTGGAAGTTTCAGTTTGGACATACAACCTCAATCTCTTATGAGAATATTATTTGTTATTGAATGCTTAAGCATTAAAAGAGGAGTCCATTATTTGTTGTCTATGTTGTCCCGATATGGATGTCTAAGTTGAGAATAATCAAAAGCGAGAAATCCAATGCGTGCTTTCTCCTTAGACCTTTGTACAGGTGATACGTCTCCAACGTATCGATAATTTCTTATGTTCCATGCTACTTTATTGATGATACCTACATGTTTTATGCACATTATATGTCATATTTATGCATTTTCTGGAACTAACCTATTAACAAGATGCCGAAGAGCCAGTTGCTGTTTTCTGCTGTTTTTGGTTTCAGAAATCCTAGTAAGGAAATATTCTCGGAATTGGACGAAATCTTCGTCAGGGTCCTATTTTTGCACGGAGCTTCCAGAAGACCGAAGAGATAACGAAGTGGGGCGACGAGGCGCCGCCACCATAGGTCGCGCGGCCGAGGGGGCCCCGCCGCCCTATGGTGTGGGCCCCTCGTCGCCCCCGACCTACCCTTCCGCCTACTTAAAGCCTCCGTCGCAAAACCCCCAGTACCGAGAGCCACGATACGGAAAACCTTCCAGAGACGCCGCCGCCGCGAATCCCATCTCGGGATTCAGGAGATCGCCTCGGCACCCTGCCGGAGAGGGGATTCATCTCCCGGAGGACTCTTCATCGCCATGATCGCCTCCGGAGTGATGAGTGAGTAGTTCACCCCTGGACCATGGGTCCATAGCAGTAGCTAGATGGTCGTCTTCTCCTTGTTGTGCTTCATTGTTGGATCTTGTGAGCTGCCTAACATGATCAAGATCATCTATATGTAATTCTATATGTTGTGTTTGTCGGGATCCGATGGATAGAGAATACTATGTTATGGTGATTATCAATCTATTGTTTATGTGTTGTTTATGATCTTGCATGCTCTCCGTTATTAGTAGAGGCTCTGGCCAAGTTTGTACTCTTAACTCCAAGAGGGAGTATTTATGCTCGATAGTGGGTTCATGCCTTCATTGACACCTGGGACAGTGACAGAAAGTTCTAAGGTTGTGATGTGCTGTTGCCACTAGGGATAAAACATTGATTCTATGTCTAAGGATGTAGTTGTCGATTACATTACGCACCATACTTAATGCAATTGTCTGTTGCTTAGCAACTTAATACCGAATGGGGTTCGGATGATAACCTGAAGGTGGACTTTTTAGGCATAGATGCAGTTGGATGGCGGTCTATGTACTTTGTCGTAATGCCTGGATTAAATCTCACTATATTTATCATATCATGTATATGCATTGTTATGCCCTTCTCTATTTGTCAATTGCCCGACTGTAATTTGTTTACCCAACATGCTTTTATCTTATGGGAGAGACACCTCTAGTGAACTGTGGACCCCGGTCCTATTCTTTACATAGCATACAATCTACTGCAATTGTGTTTTACTGTTTTTTTGCAAACAATCATCTTCCACTCGATATGTTTAATCCTTTGTTACAGCAAGCCGGTGAGATTGACAACCTCACTGTTTCGTTGGGGCAAAGTACTTTGGTTTTGTTGTGCAGATTCCACGTTGGCGCCGGAATCCCTGTTGTTGCGCCGCATCACATTTCGCCACCATCAACCTTCAACGTGCTTCTTGGCTCCTACTGGTTCGATTAAACCTTGGTTTCATACTGAGGGAAACTTGCTTCTATACGCATCATACCTTCCACTTGGGGTTCCCAACGGACGTGTGCATCTACGCGTATCAAGCTAAATTTCTGGCGCCGTTGCCGGGGAGATCAAGACACGCTGCAAGGGGAGTCTCCACTTCTCAATCTCTTTACTTTGTTTTTGTCTTGCTTTATTTTATTTACTACTTTGTTTGCTGCACCTAAACAAAACACAAAAAAATTAGTTGCTAGTTTTACTTTATTTACTGTCTTGCTCTCTATATCAAAAACACAAAAAAATTAGTTACTTGTCTTTACTTTGTTTGCCTAGTTTACTTTTTGCTTATTGCATCATGTTTCCTTTTAATTTTACCACAAAAGACATACCGGTAGGACGTGGGTCCATAGTTGGGAGAAATAATATAGAAGAATTTTTCAATCATGTTAGTATTACTGAAGATTTTGAAGATAGACACTTGGTAGAACTTGCACCTACCTATGAAATTGCTGCTGCTGCTTTAGTTCGCATGTTGGAAACTAAATTTGTTAATCTCAATCCTATAATCCAACACATGTTTCTTACACTCGGTGATATGGAAGAAGGGGAAAAGAAAGATTTTGTTCTAGAAACTCTTCTTAGAGAATTTGGGGGATTAGCAAGAGAGGCTAGAAAGGTCTTTGCTAAATTTAATATGCTAGGTTCTCATACTAATTTTGTTGGTCTCCTTGAAAAAATGGACATAGATAGAATAAGATACACTAATAATATTAATGATGGTGGGGAGATCAAAGCACCAATACCATGTAAACTCCTAGCTATGAATGATGCACTAGAAAATAACTATGCTTGGCTTGTTCCTGAAAATTTGTTCGATGAGAATAGCAAGCCCAAGACTAATGAAAAGGGAGACGCTAAAACTTATGTATCCAATATACTATGCTTAGTTGAGAAAACTCCCAACACCCCTGGTAATGATGTTGATGCTTCTACTCTCGATAATACTTGATTTGCACTTTCTGCGCCTAGCTGAAAGGCGTTAAAGAAAAGCGCTTATGGGAGACAACCCATGTTTTTACTACAGCAATTTTTTGTTTTGTTGAGTCTTGGAAGTTGTTTACTACTGTAGCAACCTCTCCTTATCATGTTTTTGTGCCAAGTAAAGTTTCTATGTCAAAGTTGATGTTATATTTGGGATCGCTGCGCAGAAACAGCATTGCTGTCTGTCACGAATCTGGGCACAGGCCTCTGTAGAAAATTCGAAAAAATCTGCCAATTTACGAGCGTGATCCTCAGATATGTACGCAACTTTCATTAGTTTTGAGTTTTTCCATTTGAGCAAGTCTGGTGCCAGCTTTAAATTCGTCTTTACGGACTGTTCTGTTTTTGACAGATTCTGCCTTTTATTTCGCATTGCCTCTTTTGCTATGTTGGATTCATTTCTTTGATCCATTAATGTCCAGTAGCTTTATGCAATGTCCAGAAGTGTAAAGAATGATTGTGCCACCTCTGAATGTGTGAATTATTAATTGTGCACTAACCCTCTAATGAGTTTGCTTGAAGTTTGGTGTGAAGGAAGTTTTCAAGGGTCAAGAGAGGAGTATGATATACTATGATCAAGAGGAGTGAAAGCTCTAAGCTTGGGGATGCCCCGTGGTTCACCCCTGCATATTTTAAGAAGACTCAAGCGTCTAAGCTTGGGGATGCCCAAGGCATCCCCTTCTTCATCGACAACATCATCAGGTTCCTCCCCTGAAACTATATTTTTATTCAATCACATCTTGTGTTCTTTACTTGGAGCGTCGGTTTGTTTTTGTTTTTTGTTTTTGTTTGAATAAAATGGATCCTAGCATTCACTTTGTGGGAGAGAGACACGCTCCGCTGTTGCATATGGACAAATATGTCCTTAGGCTTTACTCATAATGTTCAAGGCGAAGTTTCTTCTTCGTTAAATTGTTATATGGTTGGAATTGGAAAATGCTACATGTAGTAATTCTAAAATGTCTTGGATAATGTGATACTTGGCAATTGTTGTGCTCATGTTTAAGCTCTTGCATCATATGCTTTGCACCCATTAATGAAGAAATACATAGAGCTTGCTAAAATTTGATTTGCATATTTGGTCTCTCTAAGGTCTAGATAATATCTAGTATTGAGTTTTGAACAACAAGGAAGACGGTGTAGAGTCTTATAATGTTTACAATATGTCTTTTATGTGAGTTTTGCTGCACCGGTTCATCCTTGATTTTGCTTCAAATAACCTTGCTAGCCTAAACCTTGTATCGAGAGGGAATACTTCTCATGCATCCAAAATCCTTGAGCCAACTACTATGCCATTTGTGTCCACCATACCTACCTACTACATGGTATTTCTCCGCCATTCCAAAGTAAATTGCTTGAGTGCTACCTTTAAAATTCCACCATTCACCTTTGCAATATATAGCTCATGGGACAAAATAGCCTTAAAAACTATCGTAGTATTGAATATGTACTTATGCACTTTATCTTTTATTAAGTTGCTTGTTGTGCGATAACCATGCTTCTGGGGAACGCCATCAACTATTGTTGAATATCATGTGAGTTGCTATGCATGTCCGTCTTGTCTGAAGGATCTATCACTTTAGTGGTTGGAGCATGCAAAATTGTTAGAGAAGAACATTGGGCCGCTAACTAAAGCCATGAATCATGGTTGAAGTTTCAGTTTTGGACATATATCCTCAATCTCATATGAGAATAATAATTGTTGCTACATGCTTATGCATTTAAGAGGAGTCCATTATCTGTTGTCCATGTTGTCCCGGTATGGATGTCTAAGTTGAGAATAATCAAAAGCGAGAAATCCAAAATGCGAGCTTTCTCCTTAGACCTTTGTACAGGCGGCATGGAGGTACCCCTTTGTGACACTTGGTTGAAACATGGCATGCAAAGATCCGGTAGTCCAAGCTAAGTAGGACGAGGTGCGGACACTATTAGTATACTATGCATGAGGCTTGCAACTTGTAAGATATAATTTACATAACTCATATGCTTTATTACTACCGTTGACAAAATTGTTTCATGTTTTCAAAATAAAAGCTCTAGCACAAATACAACAATCGATGCTTTCCTCTTTGAAGGACCATTCTTTTACTTTTATTGTTGAGTCAGTTTACCTATCTCCCTCCACCTAAGAAGCAAACACTTGTGTGAACTGTGCATTGATTCCTACATACTTGCATATTGCACTTGTTATATTACTTTATGTTGACAATATCCATGAGATATACATGTTATAAGTTGAAAGCAACCGCTAAAACTTAATCTTCCTTTGTGTTGCTTCAACACCTTTACTTTGATTTATTGCTTTATGAGTTAACTCTTATGCAAGACTTATTGATGCTTGTCTTGAAGTACTATTCATGAAAAGTCTTTGCTATATGATTCACTTGTTTACTCATGTCATTACCTTTGTTTTGATCGCTGCATTCATTACATATGTTTACAAATAGTATGATCAAGATTATAATGGCATGTCACTTCAGAAATTATCTTTGTTATCGTTTTACCTGCTCGGGACGAGCAGAACTAAGCTTGGGGATGCTGATACGTCTCCAACGTATCGATAATTTCTTATGTTCCATGCTACTTTATTGATGATACCTACATGTTTTATGCACATTATATGTCATATTTATGCATTTTCTGGAACTAACCTATTAACAAGATGCCGAAGAGCCAGTTGCTGCTGTTTTTGGTTTCAGAAATCCTAGTAAGGAAATATTCTCGGAATTGGACGAAATCTTCGCCCAGGGTCCTATTTTTGCACGGAGCTTCCAGAAGACCTAAGAAGTGGGGCGACGAGGCGCCGCCACCATAGGGCCGCGCGGCCAGAGGGGGGCCCGCGCCGCCCTATGGTGTGGGCCCCTCGTCAGCCCCCCTGACCTACCCTTCCGCCTACTTAACACTACAAGAAAAGTTGCCATGGCCGACGAAGTTGAAGTCGCGCCGTGGTTGCTGGTGTACCATGGCCGACGATTTTTGGTCCCTCCGTGGTGCATGTCAAAACTTTTTTTTCTCGTTTTTGAGGCCACCTAGCCCGACGAAAGCGGCCAAAACGTCGCGTATGGTGGCCCGGGACGTGGTGCATCTCGAAATCTCGGGTTCGCCGGCCGAGTCAACGCAAATCCGCACCGCCGAGGGATGTAGGGCCCAGATGGCAGCCTCTCTGGCATTTTTTTTTCTAGATCGCGCCATCTCGTTCAACGTTCTCCGATCGAGCCGTTTACAGGATCATGGGTCCCGCATGTCATCCTCTATGAACCAAAATTCTTTCTATTCTTGGATTTTTTTGACCCCCTGATTTCTGGCTACTTCCTTTTTCTTTTGATCCCTTGCCGCCTTGGAAACGTTGAGACCGCTGCTGCTAAATGGGACCCGCATGTCATCCTCTATGTGCAATCAACTTTCTTTTCTTGGAGTTTTTTTGGCACCTCAAATTTGGTCACTTGCCTTTTCTTTCGATCCCCTGCCGCCTCTCAAACGGTGATACCGTTGCTGCTAAAGGACCCGCATGTCATCCTCTATGTACTATAAAACTTTCTTTTCTTGAATTATTTTTGGCACCTCATATTTGGTCACTTACCTTTTTCTTTCGATCGCCTCTCAAACGGTGATACCGCTGCTGCTAAATGGGACCCGCATGTCATCCTCTATGTACTATAAAACTTTCTTTTCTTGGATTTTTTTTGGCACCTCATATTTGGTCACTTGACTTTTTCTTTCGATCACCTGCCGCCTCTCAAACGGTGATACCGCTCCGCTAAATGGGACCCGCATGTCATCCTCTATGTACTATAAAACTTTCTTTTCTTGGATTATTTTGGCACCTCATATTTGGTCACTTGACTTTTTCTTTCGATCCCCTGCTGCCTCTCAACAGTTATACCGCTGCTGCTAAATGGGACCCGCATGTCATCCTCTATATACTATAAAACTTTCTTTTTTTGGATTATTTTTGGCACCTCATATTTGGTCACTTGACTTTTTCTTTCGATCACCTGCTGCCTCAAACGGTGATACCGCTGCTGCTAAATGGCACCCGCATGTCATCCTCTATGTACTATAAAACTTTCTTTTTTTGGATTATTTTTGGCACCTCATATTTAGTCACTTGACTTTTTCTTTCCCCTGCTGCCTCTCAAATAGTGATACCGCTGCTGCTAAATGGGACCCGCATGTCATCCACTATGTACTATAAAACTTTCTTTTCTTGGATTTTGGACCTTTATGCACTTGACATCTCTTCGATCTCATGTTTTTTTCGATCCTGGTGTCTTGAATGGTGATACAATCCTCTGTGTGGTTTCTCTCGTTTTTTCTTTTTTTTTGCCTTTTTCTTTTGATCCCCTGCCCCCTTTGAAACGTTGAGTGGTTGGTTCAAGGGACCCGCATGTCATCCTCTATGTCCATCAAGTTTCTTTTCTTGGATTTTTTTTCACCCCCTAATTACTAGCTACTTTCTTTTTCTTTTGATCTCAAGCCGCATTACAAACATTGAGACCGCTGCTGCAAAATGGGACCCACATGTCATCCTCTATGTACAATAAATCTTGGATTATTTTTGGCTCCTGATATTTGGTCACTTGCCTTTTTCTTTCGATCTCATGCCGCCTTTGAAACGTTGAGTAAGCTCTGGGCTGGGTCCCGTCATCCTCTACGAACAATAAGTTTCCTTTCTTGGAGTTATTTTTACCCCTAATTTTTGGCTATTTGCCTTTTTCGTTGAAACGTTGAAACGTGAGGACCTGTTGGCAGGTCGGTCCCACATGTCATCCTCTATGAACAATAAAAGTTTCCTTTGGTGGATTTATTTTTGACCCCTAAATAATTTCTGGCTATTTCCTTTATTTTTCTTTTGATCCCCTGCCGCCTTGGAAACGTTTGAGAATGCTGCTGCCTCATGGGTCCCGCATGTCATCCTCTCAGAACGATAAATGTTTTCTTTTCTTGGATTTTGTTACCAACTGACTTTTGGTTTTTTATTTTATTTTCGATCCCCTGCCGCCTTTGAAACGTTGACGACGCTGCTGGCTCATGGGTCCCCGATGTTAGCCTCCCCGTACAAGAAACATGTGATATCTTGATTATTTCGCTCTGAGCTATTGCAAACGGATAAATTAAATCTTTATTTTTACATAAACAAACTTATATGTTGAGTGTCCTTGTTTTTTGTTTTTGCGAAGCATAGGACTTTCCTGTTTTTTTAGAAAAATCCGAACTTTCCTGTTTTGGAGTGGGCTGAAATTGTACGAGACAAAAGGCCCAGCAGGATAGTTCGAAGGCCCAGATGTCCAGATACAGCCCAATTGAAATCTTTCTTTTCTTGGATTTTTTTCACCCCCTGATTTCTGGCTACTTCATTTTTCTTTGGTCCTGTGCCGCCTTGGAAACGTTGAGACCGCTGCTGCAAAATGGGACCCACATGTCATCCTCTATGTACAATAAAGTTTCTTTTCTTGGATTATTTTTGGCTCTTGATATTTGGTCACTTTCCTTTTTCTTTCGATCTCATGCCATGTTTGAAACGTTGAGGAACCTGCTGGCTCATGGGACCCGCATGTCATCCTCTATGTACAATAAAGTTTCTTTTCTTGGATTATTTTTGTCTCTTGATATTTGGTCACTTTCCTTTTTCTTTCGATCTCATGCCATGTTTGAAACTTTGAGGAACCTGCTGGCTCATGGGACCCGCATGTCATCCTCTATGTACAATAAAGTTTCTTTTCTTGGATTATTTTTGGCTCTTGATATTTGGTCACTTTCCTTTTTCTTTCGATCTCATGCCATGTTTGAAACGTTGAGGAACCTGCTGGCTCATGGGACCCGCATGTCATCCTCTATGTACAATAAAGTTTCTTTTCTTGGATTATTTTTGGCTCTTGATATTTGGTCACTTTCCTTTTTCTTTCGATCTCATGCCATGTTTGAAACTTTGAGGAACCTGCTGGCTCATGGGACCCGCATGTCATCCTCTATGTACAATAAAGTTTCTTTTCTTGGATTATTTTTGGCTCTTGATATTTGGTCACTTTCCTTTTTCTTTCGATCTCATGCCACGTTTGAACCGTTGAGGAACCTGCTGGCTCATGGGACCCGCATGTCATCCTCTATGTACAATAAAAGTTTCTTTTCTTGGATTTTTTTCACCATCTGATTTTTGGCTATTTCCTTTTTCTTTTGATCCCCTGCCGGCCTGCCGCCTTTGAAACGCTGAGTAAGCTGCAGGCTCATAGGTCCGACATGTCAGCCTGTATGAACGATAAAGCTTTCCTTTCTTGGAGTTTTTTTACCCCCTAATTTCTGGCTATTTTCTTTTTCTTTTGATCTCAAGCCGCATTTGAAACGTTGAGACCGCTGCTGCTAAATGGGACCCGCATGTCATCCTCTATGTACAATAAAGTTTCTTTTTTTCTTGGATTATCTTTAGCTCCTGATATTTTGTCACTTGCGTTTTTCTTTCGATCTCATGCCGCCTTTGAAACGTTGAGTAAGCTGCTGAATCATGGGTCCCGCATGTCATCCTCTACGAACAATAAAAGTTTCCTTTTTTGGAGTTATTTTTGACCCCTAATGTCTGGCTATTTGCCTTTTTCTTTTGATCTCCTGCCCCCTTTGAAACGATGAGGATGCTGTTGGCACGTCGGTCCCACATGTCATCCTCTATGAACAATAAAAGTTTCTTTTGATGGATTTATTTTGAACCCCTAATTAATTTCTGGATATTTCCTTTTTTTCTTTTGATCCCCTGCCGCCTTGGAATCGTTGAGGATGCTGCTGCCTCATGGGTCCCGCATGTCATCCTCTCAGAACGGTAAATGTTTCTTTTCTTGGATTTTGTTTACCAAATGATTTTTGGCTTATTTTATCTTTCGATCTCGTGCCGCCATTAAAACGTTGAGGACGCTGCTGGCTCAGAGGTCCCACATGTCAGCCTCTATGAACAATAAACCTTTCCTTTGTTTGATTTATTATTGACCCATAATTTCTGGCTATTTGCCTTTTTCTTTCGATCTCATGCCGCCTCTGAAACGTTGAGACGCTGCTGGCTCATGGGTCCCACATGTCAGCCTCTATGAACAGTCAAAGTTTCCTTTGTTTGATTTTTTTTACCCTAATTACTGGCTATTTGCCTTTTTTTTATCCCCTGCCGCCTTTGAAACTAAGAGGACGCTGCTGGCCCATGGGTCCCACATCTCAGCCTCTCTGAACGATAAACCTTTCCTTTCTTTTTTTTCGATCCCGTGCCGCCTTGGAAACGGTGAGACGGCTCCTGCAAAACGGGACCCATATGTCATCCTCTATGTACAATAAATTTCTTTCCTTGGATTATTTTTGGCACCTGATATATGGTCACTTGCCTTTTTTTCGATCCCCTGCCGCCTTTGAAACGTTGAGGACGCTGCTCGCTCGTGGGTCCCATATGTCAGCCTCTAGGAACAATAAACATTTCGTTTCTTGGATTTATTTTTGACCGCTGATTTCTGGCAACTTTGCTTTTTCTTTCGATCCCCTGCCGCCTTTGTTAAAGTTGAGGACGCTGCTGCAAAATGCGTCCCACATGTCAGCTTCTCTGTACGATAATTGTTTCCTCTCTTTGATTTTTTTTCCACTGCTGGCCAATGGGTCCCCGATGTCAGCCTCTATGTACAAGAAATATGTGAATTCTCGATATATTTTAAGCCGAGATATGTAGGATGCTTTTTTTTCGATCCCTTCTGTTTGTTTTTACCTTCAAATGTTGAGGGACGCTACTGGCAAATGGGTCCTGCTCTAGCATTCTCAACTGAAGGAAAAACTGAAATATTGCCTATTCATTTGTTTTTCGTACTCCATGCATCTAATCCATACTAATTGTTGATCCGGGTTTTAGTTCAACTTAATTAGATCAAATTTGATCTACGAGGGAGTATGTAATATATTTTGGGTTCACAACACTGCACTTGTTAACAACAATCTGATGAAGAGGTTTGTCATTTTTTTAAACTACAAATACACTCTAAGATCTTGCACACTAATAGAATAAATCTTGGAACTTTATATAATTAATGACAATTTTGAAATCGACTATATGAATATATCAAAATATAGAGCCCATGTAGATGCGCATACTGGCTATGCGCATTTAAAAAGAATCATAATCATAATTGATACGAAATAAAAATAACTTTATATGTAGAATCTCGGTTTCTAGAGGGCCAATCATAGGATATCCGTGTTTAAATTAGGAAGGGCCCCAATGGCATGAGTCGGAGGCCCATTAAGTGTTTTTGGAATGTTATCAGCGAAGTAAGCAGGCTGACAGCAATCACCATGTACATGGCCGGCGGCAGCCCAAAAGTACAAACAATTGGCCCATGCAGGGAAGGTAGTACTTTTTTTTATTGGGAAGGTTGTCTGGCTAACCCAAAAAAAAAAGTGGTGCTACATGGGGTAATACTTGAACCCGGAATGAGATCGAGTGCCTTGATGAAGGCGAGGCACACATAAATAGTACTCCGTACCATGCCTTGCCCCTCCCTTTCAACCGTTGGATAAAAAATAATTAGACAGATGACTATTAACTAGTAACTGCTACAGTACCAACCAATGTACAGGACATGTGCTACAGTACGTCGTCCACAGTGCATGTGCTTTAGAACCATGAACAGTACATATGCTACATGCTACAGTACTTTGATCTTAGCTATCTATTTTCAATCCAACGGCCAAATCTACAAGTCACCGTACTGTTCATCTGTGCCTTGCTTATGTCAAGGCACTGGATCCTGGACACTTGAACCCATGATCGTTGCTGAGGGTTGCCTATTTGCGCATAATATGTTTTGTCAGCGGGCACTTCACTAGTTTGTGCAAAACATATCCAGCGCAGGATTCAAAAAAACATCACGTTTTTTTCTTTACGTAAACAACAAAACATCTCATGTTCATCACAATCCAGCCAACATAAGCACATAATAATTAATAGTACAACTAGAGAGCTGTACACATAAATAAGGTTTGTCAAGCTTCATGCACTAGCCAACGCAACCAAAAGTCCGAACTAATGGAAAGGGCTAGGCAATCCAATTATACATTTCAACATCCCCCCTCACATGTGACCACAATCCAGTAATGGTACCATCATGTTCACCACAATGCATCATTAAAGAGAGCAGTATACTATTATAGACCAGCTCTCTCTAAAGAACATTTGTAAGACAACTTAATACAGCTGTGATTCATATTGTTGCCCCAGCGATGGGTGATAACCTGAACACCATATAACCTTCTCACAGCAATTGTAACCAAATATGAGCACCTGCAATGATTTGGTGTCAAGCTTCTTGAAGGTCAGGAGGTATCCTACCTTCAAGTCATGTGCTTTGACAAACTCTGGCCATCCTTTGTCCATTAAAACATTGCCATCTTGTTGCTTCAGGTCCACAATCCAGGTGCATGCAGTGGACATCTTCAGGTTGATGGACTCTGGACACCCACCGTAAAACCAGGGTAGAACACGACTGGGGATGGAAATCACCTCTAACTCCGATGTACATAGTACCTTGCAGAAGCTGTCAGGGGTATTCTCCTCATCGATGCGCCCAAACACCTTGCACACTGGGGCTGGCTCTACAGATGTCTCCTTCCATGATAAGCTCTCTCCAAGCTTGAGCTTCTTGTTTGAACACTGCAAAAAAGAGGCCTCAATTAGATAATGCCTCTAGCTTCTGACCGTAATTCCAAGCAAATGCATAATCAAAGGCACCTAGCAAACTCAGCGGATCATTGTTCTTATCAAACACACAGTCTGAACAATAAGCTTCTGAATCTAGCTAGGCTGATATGTACAACCTTGTATCATCAAATTATTCAGCATAGTGTATCATTGTATCGCAGAAGCCAAATCGATATAAATAGTAGCTATGAGAATAGAAATCAAGCTAGCATGAGCCATGCATGCTTGCTGGCTATGTCTAGCATCAGAATAATGCATCTGCAGTTCATCATCCGCCAGTACAGATTGACCAAGCAAACAAAAAAAAATCAGCGTCGGCCTAAAGAGTCCACAAGCCAGACATGCATGCTCGGTGTCCTCATATGTGATCATCGGCCGTGGATTGACCAATAGCATATTTGAACGATTATTACTGCACACATTAGATCCAGTCCCAACATAGCTAGCATGGGTGCATGTGTAACCCGAGTCTTTACCAGAGGATTAATATATACACTGGCTGAGAGAAGTACTGTATATCAAACAATGCTAAGCAACCGGCAATACAGCTTAGATATAATAAAGATGTGACCGGCAACGCTAGTGATTCGGGGGAAACATACCGCCATTGCAGCCATGGACCGAGAGAATCGGGGATGCCGCGCCGCCTTAGTGGAGTTTTTAGATGCGACGTCGCCGCATCCGTAGAGGACGGAGTCCAAGCCGCGTAGTCCGAGCGGTGGTGGACGCCGGTGGTGTAGAGAGAGGACTCAGGGGAGATGGACGGCGAGGGATCTGGGGAGATCTGAAGTTCTGAACATGAGGGGGCTGTGAGAAACTGAGAATGATACATCAGCAATCAGCAAGGGAATAAATGCGCGTGTCCCCCGGTCAAAAAAAATGCGCGTGTCTAGGAGGAACGAAGCCAGGTACGCAGGAATCCACACACAAAACTTCACCCGGCGGGTCACTGGGCTTTATCAGTATCTGGTGGGGTCCGGACCTACAGACCAGTGAGACATGTCGTGTGGGTTATGATCCGTTCAGTGTGCACACAGAAATTGCATTCAGAGCTCAGGGCTTCAGGCTACGTTGTACTATACAGTAATATATCCATTTCTTTTGGTAAAATGAAAACGATACTCCATCTGATCCTCATTACATGATGATAAAATGGATGTCTCTACAACTAATATGTGTCTAGATACATCTATATGAGAGCGTCTGTGTTTGTACTGTGTATCTAAAAAAAATATGGATCGGAGGGAGCATTAAGAGGTGTCCAAAAAAAACTGCAAACAAACATGGATGTAAGCAGTTGAGTATTAAACCAGTGCGTGAAATACCTTTATATCTCGACCATGTAACAATGAATATGAGAAGTTTTTGGGGTTTGACCATCTGCACTTGTGTTTGCTACAATCAGATCAAAAAATTGGTCACTTTTACACTTTCTAAAATAAAATGTATTTTTCCCTGAGATTTTACAAGTTCGTACAAGATAGCATTGACTACATCTGGGATATATCACATTTACACTTACAAATCTATGAATATTTCAAAATATTGAGCTCCGTGTACCTACATATAATACAAATCATCAGACCGCACATTGAAACTACCGCAGCATATCACAGTAAATTAAAATAAAATAAAACAAGTCTAACATATACTATATTAGCTAATTAACAAAGTCTCATCACAGTGTATCTGATCCCCAGTTCAGCTTAATACAAAAACCAAGTTCAGCTTGAACATCAGCAGGGGAGTAACCCAGGTCCAAAAGCAGCATCTAGTTAATTCAATAAAATATTGAGGTTATTCTGATCCCCTCTTCCTAAAAACACTGCAGATCATGCATGCAACTAAGGGTGATCAGCACAAAATATTATCCTCTGGGTGGAGGTGTTACTGTCGTAGATCAACACATTCATCAAGGAAGTGTCTTTCACCTCGAAGACGAGAAGGTCATCAAGCTGCAGTTCATGCGCCTCTGCAAACCCGAACCAACCATCCTTCAAGACCAGTTCACCCTGGTACTCATCGATGTGCACATACCAGGCGCAGCCTACGCTGGTCTTGAGCTTGATAGGCCTGGGAAGAATCCCTTTCAGACATTGCTTGAATTCTCTGGGGATGACCAACATATACATGTCATCGTTGCCGTCCAGTTGCACATAGAAGCGCGAGGGCTGAGGAGGGTCCGCCGAGTGACCAACCCGTTTAGGGCGGCCTTTCCCTCGCCCTTTTAATATACAACGTTGAATTGCTGCATCACGCCTGCCCGTCACCTTTGGCTTTTTGGCTAGTGAATTTCTTTGAATTCTGAACTCGGGGCGGTGCAGAGGACATGTACAATCGACAGTCCTAAGACGTAGTTGCTCATTGACGTTGGAGCGAGTTTGCTTCTGCATCTAGTTAAGCACGGTATATATCAATCAACAGCATATAAATCAGAACGTAGCATACATGGAGAAAATGCATCTAGCTATCTCTTTAATTAGTTTGCACAAAATCTAGCAGCAGCAAGACAATTTGATTTTACAGGTACTGAGCAAGCTTTCAGACTTTCTGAAACAGGTAACATGGAGCATATATTTGTATGTTCAGACTGCGAAACCCTGCTCTGTGATGGATACTATTACTAAACATCTTTTTTTGCCAGAACTAGTACTTAACATCTACTGTTTCCCGTCATTAAAAAAACATTTGCAGAAGAATACTACGGTTTCCCGTCATTAAATTTTAAAGAAAAAAGAACTTGTTTAAGATCCCAACTATCATTGACTACTTACACCTGCATCCTAGTGAGTTCAGGACAACTTACAGCCACTTTTGGTGGTGCCGCCACCGGAGAAGACCGTGCCGCGGGGGTTGGGGTCGGCGCAGCCGGAGAAGCTGGTGCCGCCGCCAGGGAAATCAGTGCCGAGCCAGATGGTGCTTCCAGCGGAGAAGAAAGTACCGCGAGAGATGGAACCGACGCTGCCAAAGGGTAAGAAACGGATGTACTCGTAGATCCTTCTCTAGTCACGATCTGGATAGAAGAGACTGGACGTCCATCAAGCTGCTGGAGGATGCGGTGGATCAAATCGGCTGAGTTCAGGAAATATCGGTGATGTTCATCTGTGTCGGCGAAGCAGCTGCCGGTGGAAGGAGGAGGCGAGCCGTTCATGGCAGTCATTAGTGTAAAAGAGGTGAAGTGGGTGGGAGTATGGGTGGGAGAGAGAGGGTTCGGGACTGAAGTAATTGTAGTCTGCTCTCTCTTTTTTACAAGCATGCGTCCTCAGGCTGATATTTTTTTTAGATACGTACTCAGGCTGCTTTGTCAAACCAGGGCCTCAATGAAGCTAATAGCGCGCTATAGCATATCTAGAGGGTCCACGCTTAGTAATTTTGCTCGCTGTGGCGCTATTTGCGAAACAGCATGCTATATCGCCCTAAAACTTCATAGCGTTAGCGCGCTATTTTTTTCAGGCAAGTTGCTTTCACTTTTTCGTGGTGATGAACTAATCTGTTGGTTCCACTTCTAAATCAGAAAATAATATCGCTAATGCTAATATTTTTTAATAAATAATTTATACTATGTTGTTGCCTTGTGAAATGTTGATGTTAGCCTTCTAATATACTTGAGATCTATTTCTATATGTGGTTATGTATGTATGATTCAGTCACTTTTGGACTATATATATCTATTCGTTCTAGTAAAATTATTTATTTTTAGGCTATATTTAGTATTATTTTGAAAATGCTATTTAAAATATACCACACTATTACCACGATATAGCGTCCATATCGTTTGAAGGTGGCTGCCGCTAATTCATTTAGCACGCTATTTTAAACCTTGGTTAAGACGCGTTTGGCGGCCTGCATCCAGGCTGGTGGGGAAATACCGTACCCAAGTGCTTAAAAGATTGCATCTTTTAGCTGGAAAACATTAGGGCATGTCCAACACAGGCGCTACTGCAAGGGCGCTAGGAATTATTTCCTCGTCGTTTGGCGGTTGGAGAGGCTAATCCCAGCGGTAGTCCTAGCGTCGACGCAAAAGAAAGCAGGGGCGTGAAACTCTTTTCACCTGTCCTAGCTAAAGCACCGGAACCAACAGGAAGTCAGTCTGTCATCAGCAATTAGCGCTGCAAGGAGAGTACCTGGAGGATTTTACAATCTTTTGACATTCATTTGTTCTCTATTAGCGCCATATAGTATATAGCATTGTAATGCCCTTATACTCCTCTCAACATTAAAAAAAGGTGTGCATATACTAATAACAGTTGCTGAAATGAAACTAAAAATAAACAGACATGCACGGTTTACGAAGGATGGAAATACAGAGTTCATCACCATCCGTTTTAAATTATAAGATTAGATTACTTCAATGTGGGTTTACATACGCACTAAAATGAGTAAACAGACACACTGAAATGGGTCCAGGTATATAAGATTCAGAAAAAAGGAAGAGCATCTTAAGATACAGAACAGGTTACTAAATTGTTCAAACATATCGTACAAAAAAGATTATTTGCTCCAGAAAGATTCATGGCTCAGTTTAGGGTTGCATCAACATGCGGATATTTTTCAGACTAGGCTTAAACCACATTGTCGCCTGTCGGGGAAATCCCCAACCATCTTCTGGAAGGGTGATAACTCCCATGAGCTCATTTTCCCCTTGCTGCAGGTTACAACGACAAATACAACTAAATGCTGGTTCCCGAAATGCATAGTACGCGATGTACACACAATTTGACCTCATGAATGGAGTCAATGTTCCATCAGGAGCATTGCCATCATTTATCTTCAGGTTCAATGGATAATTCAGTCCAATGAACAGAGAGTGTGTGCCAAGGCTGTCAACTCGACTCCAATTGGGTCCAATCAGGGATAGATCTTTCTCAAAAACATGTATGACAGGGGCAGGACACTCCCGCAGGATAAGGCCATTACCATGATGCAGAACTTCTGCAGGCTCAAGGTGATCATTGCTACGTATATACCGATCTTCATGGATGATCATCAAGCGCTTGCCATCGGCTGATCGAGCTAAAAACCATCTGCCAGATGGTTCCTTCATCGGTGATGGGATCACGAATGGCGGGGCAAGGTGTGCATCTGCATTGTAAACGGAGACAACAAAAAATAGTGTTTGAATGGCTCGGGAAGACAATAATACCAGTAGCTGCAACTTCACATTTGTAGGATCAAATGGAGGATGCAGTCATTATACTTGTATAAAATCTCGAAGAAATAAAATTGTTCCCATTTGAGATGTATGTTAATTACACTCATATTCATTGATGGTAGATACATGTCTCAACCTTATCTGATCCATGATTGTAATGCTTTGAGTACATCGAATATTGAAATAAATTGAAAGTTTGCATGCATCAATTGATGAAGAGGCCAGGGCTAAGCTCCTTATTCATATTCTGACAAGAGCATGCAGTAACTAATTCAGGAATGCATTCATATACTGCAATAATCTGGTTTGGGTTGACAGATTAGTGCACAGCATATACTACTGTAATTCGTTTGTAGCAATGGTTCAGTCAGGTTAGGATAATTTAATGGTGCACAGTCATTTGAAAGGTGAAAAAAAGTCTTAGTGAGCAATTAGTTATTTCAGTTACAATATATCATGAATGGGCTTGATATTAAAATTTATTGCGAAGTATATCATATGGATTGAAGAATTACCAGCCTGTGATTGATCCCAGCAATATGTGGTGCCGGTCCACCCATCCACCGCAACAATAAAGCCGTTGTGCTCGATGGCATCACTGTAATCTACACCCCAACTAGCAAGAGAGAATAACCTCCACTCCTGGCTACCATTAGCCAGGTAAGCGAGTCCAGAATTGAATAGAGCGATGAGCTTGTAATCTGAGTAATGTCCAGCTTTTGTGGGCACTTCGCAAATTACAATCTTCAACAAAAACATGGCACGCCCATACGTCATGTACCTTTCAGGAGGCAAGTCGGGGAAGCCAATCCATTCCTCCCGAAAAATGTTGCAAGTTTCCGACGATGGTAGGGAGATTTCTTGGTGCGTGTAGATGTTCGCGAGGAACCAGTTCCCACCACTGTCCACGCCGGCGATCCAGTCGCCATTCATGCCAACCCAGAATCTATTGTCCATGAACGGCAGGATGGCTGTGCGCCGAGGATGGTCGAGGGGCACAACGTGGTACACCGTGTGGTGCGCACTACTATCATCATAGTGCCAATGGGCAGAATCGGGCATCAGCAAGCAGGGTCCATCCCAATGGTGTAGATTCATGTTGTCGGCGACATGGCGGCACAGCGTTTTGGAGCATGCGGCCAGCCGGACGTCGACTGTAACGTCCAGACTCTGGGCAATGAGATTGAACAGCTCGGCGGGGAGCTTCCCCCAGTCGCCATCCAGCTGGTCGTCGTTCGATGCCGCCATGGAGACGAGATGGATTTAAAAGGGCGGATGCAAGTATGTGTGATTGGAGTTTTGTAGGAGAGTCGAGCGGGAAGGAGGAGTGCTGCGGTTCTGCGGAGGGGTGAGGAGAGAAAGCTATGCAAATGGGAGATCTAGAGGATGAAAAAACTTCTAGCAGCGGTTGGCGAGTGGAGAACGATGATGGAAGTGGAGAGCCAAGGATGGAAACGATGGACATGAAGAGTAGGAGTGGATATGACTTTTTTTATTCTTCAGCAGCTGCATCGAGGCGCCGAGTAAAACTTCGGCTAGGATAGCACGCCACTACGTCCTGGTGCAGTTACTGTCCCGTCAAATCAGTTTGACCACAGAAATGGTTTCTTTATTACAGTATAACTTAATTTTTTCGAACAATATATACTAGTACTCCATTTAATATAATCACTCCGATTCATATTACTTGTCAAATGATATGGATGAATCTAGAACTAAAATGTGTCTAGATATATCTATATTATAGTCAACTAATATGAATCCGAGTTTGTTTGGTTCAAAGGATTTCTAAAGGTATCTTGTACGGAGTAGGATTTTTACACATAGGGATTTTTCCTATAGAGCTTGCTTGATTCAAAGGATTGAGAACCCTCCAAAATACCTATGGATTGCTTTCTCTACAATCCTATCTCTCGGTAATATTGCTATGTGTCTATAACAACTATGAAATGAACTCAATCTCAATAGAAATTTCCTTTGTCTTTCCTAATCAAACAACTAGTTATTTTATGTCTTCGTTTACAAATTAAGATAATTTTTAGGTTATAGGTAATCGTCGAGCTTATGTGATCATCTTTTATGATCAAACTTACTTGATCAGCCGCGGAGGCGCAAAGGAGCAGTGGTGTGCATTAATACGGCCGCATGGGGAAGGCACAGCTAGCGACGATGAGACGTATCGCCAGCATTGGCCTAGGGAACCGTCGCCACCATTAATAAAAGCTATCCCTTTGGGCACCATGTCTCCCACTACTCGTGTCACGCGCGCATGTGGGTTACGGATGGATGGGCTGGGGAAGCCGGACAGAAAACATGACAACCAGGGGGAAAATGAATAAAAATAATACAAAGTCGAAAATATTTCGAAAAATAAACTTTGTACTTCGTAAGAAACTCCATGCGTTTAGCAAATGCGAAGGCAATATGTTGAAACACGTCTAGACCACGTCTAGAACCACTTCCCAAAGCTTAAGGATTATATTGATTTTTAGAAAGTCAAACTATGTTAAGTTTGACTAAGTTTTTACCAAAAGCATTAATATGCAAGATACAAAATCAATATTATTAGATAGAAAATAAATTATATTTTCATATGGTGTCTACAAAATATTATATGTGCTGATAGATTCTTCTAAGAGTTTGGTCGAACTTTACTTGGTTTGACTTTTCAAGAAAAATATACAAAGCTTTAAGCATTGGAACGGAGGTATTTTTCGAAGCACCTACTTGTCTTTAGAAGACAAAAGAAAACATGGAGTAAGGTTGTTTTTTGTGCAAAAGTTTACGTCAAAATCTGGTTATTTGTGTAAAAAGAATCTCAAATTGTGTTATGTGCAAAAACTGCACCAAGAAGTGGTGGTATGTGCAATTTCCTCCATCACACAAAAGGCAAGCCATTGATACATATATAATTGTGAATAATTACAAAAGTAGTAGGCAGCTAATAAGCGCACATGATTAAACTGCTATGCGAGATCTTCAGCCACCAGAAGTCGTTCCCGCGCCTCTCTAGCATTGAAAATCACGCGTTCTGCGACTTCCATCAAAGAGACAAGCTGAGCTTTGATCCGTTCTCCCAGATGAATGGCCTCGTCACAACTCCTACGAGCACAGGCCGTGATCTCATCCACTTCTAGGAAAGACACCGCCTGCCTGTACCGAAATATCTTGATCCCTAACTCTCTGTTCTCCTCCCGCATGCTGGCAAGATCCAACTTCATCCTCCGACAAGATAAGCAAGGGGAGTGATCCTGCCAAAGGTAACAACAAACATATCGAGCGTTACCGGCAAACGAAGGGCACAAATTGGCTGATTAACGAATATGGTCACTAACATGTAGGACAGACTTAAGTGGTGTCTACATGTCAGTGACTCGAAGTACCCAAAAACCAGCAACCCAAAGTCAGCTAGTAATATTAACCTCCGTCTTCAGCTCCTTCATCCTCTTGAACGGCGGGGAAGCTGGCAACTTATCTTCTTCTACGACCTCTCGCTGGAACCTGACGTCGAAGGATGAGAGATCCTGCGAACGGATGTGCTGCGCCTGCGCGTGCGATTCCCCAGGGCGCTTCTGGCGTAACTCGGAGTTCTCCGCGCCGAGATGCGGAAGTTCCGCTCCCGGGGCCTTGTTGACCCTAAGCCGAGATAGCTCCTGTGTAAGCCGACGAAAAATGTTCAAAATGTTACAGATCAGGCATATCATTACCAGTGCAAACGAGGTAAGTGAATCTCCGGGATCTCGCCCAACGACCGCGGTTGGTCCAATGCCACCACATCTTCTCCGAGATTGACTAACTCCTTTACATCATCTTCTCCGACATTGACTATCTCCTTTACATCATCTTCTGCTCCGAGCTTGACCATCTCCTTTACATCATCTTCTCCTGCGAGCTTGATCATCTGCCTCACATCATCTTCTCCGGCGATATCGACCCTCTCCTGCGGAAGATAACAGATATAAGTCCGAGTATTACCAGCAAAACGAAGGTAATTAAAAGAGGCGTAGTAACCCTTGTGTCCTGGCTAATCAACGGCGGGGACGCTGAGCCCGCATCGTCTCCTCCGAGATCTCCCTTCGCAGGCAGGATTGTTAGAGACAGTGTACTTCTGGTAGTAGTATTTATGCGTGGGGCGCCAGGGGGTCGAGAAGCTAGGACTGCATCTTCTCCTCCGAGCTCTTCCTTGGTAGACATGACAAATGAAACGAGGTGTGGGGGGCGTAAAAGGTATAAAATGGCGGACGGCCGCCCCGCCTCGGCCCTCCAAGGCTTAATTTTTTTGCCTTACTAAACTAAAAACCCTATTTTGCGTCTCACACGGACTGCCCTCAGAGGGCTGCAGGGTCCCATATGCGTGCAGGTCCCACACTTTAGTGAGCACAAATCATATGCGGTAGGTAGGCAAACTTCCAACAATCTTCTTTGTCAAGTGAAGACACGTCGTCAAGACTCTCTCTCTCTCTCCCCCCTTTTGTCATTGAAAAAAAAAGAATATTAGACGGGCGCGTAGCCTGCACTGCAGGGGGGCGATTTTGACAAAAGTAATCCTTTTGGCGAAGAAAAACACAGAAAGCCACACAAAAAGGTTAGTCCAGTGAAATAGATTGCTCAGAGGGTCAGTCCGTAATTTTCTTTGCCAAAAGGGTTATTTCTGTCAAAATCGCCGCACTGCAGGTTTGCAGCACTGAAAAACCTTGCGTGCCAGTCAACATCACTTCCCGGATAGGTTGAAGCATTTCGAGGCCGTGACTGCTCTCCCTTCCTCTTCTCCTTCCGTGTGATGCCGCTTCCACCTTTTATCCTTTGCAACATTTGCAAAAAATTGTCCGTGACTTGTGCTCACTGAAGTGTGGGACCTCACGCATGGGAACCACACGTAAGTGACAGACATGTTGGTGTAATAATTCGGGTGATCATTATACTGTATTAGAACTCCGTACAAAGTTTCGTATGGATTCAAGGGTAGGAAAGCCAACTTATTTACATGACATTATTTTTTCCATGAAGCCAAGTTAACTCATCTAACACTTGGTACATTTTGGTTATATATTCGAAATTTTACTTGAAACTTGTTGGTCATGCCATTTTACTACTCGCCTAACACTTTTTCCGCGCGTGAAGGGATGGGGTGGGCGTGATGCTACCCTAAATTTGTGGGACCCCAAAAAACTTGCAAATCAAGCCAAAGAAACACACTCTTGTCCCCTACCCCCCCCATGATTTTGACCTAAATTTGAAATCAAGCCAAAGGTGGTTCAAAAACGGCAATCGGAAATCATGGATTGTTCATCATTTTTCTATATAGCTAGGGAAAATAGCAGACATGCCATACCAATGTTTTAGAAAAGAGCCCTTCAAAAAAGTGTGGCAACATGTTGGAATTCGACCATCTTAATTTCTTCCCACGTGTGAGCTTTGGTACTACTACTACACAAGAACCATGTCAAACTTTTGAATCATGGCCCATTTTATGTATATATTTGCAACTTTTCATGCACGCATGAAAACTTTGCAAAATATGTGCATTTTGGGTTGTCGCACATAAATGTGTGTTTACTTGTCTGCCACCAATTAATCCAATTCTCATTTGTGGGGAAACATGACACGAGATGGCCATTTCCAAAGTTTCATGAATTATCTCAAAGTGAATCCATATATGTACAATTTTTGGGGGCTAAATTTCATGTTTTAAACCTAGCTAGTATTTGACCAAGATTCAAATGGGCATAAAATTCAAAAAAAAAACAGAAAAATGAAAAACCAAAGCACATAGCCTTCTTATGTCATATAGTAAGAATTCAAGTTGATAAACAAGGTCTAGACATATTCAAACTAGAAAAATCATGTATCTACCCCTAACACTCTAAACTCTGTCTTATGAAGTCAAGCATGAAGAGAAGTGGTTTTGGGTTTCAAACATGGAAATTTCAAAAACCTCCCAAAAGCTTCATTTTAGAGTGACTAAGAAGGATCCATGCTTACCTTTTAATTTTTAGATTTTAAACTTGTTTAAATCTTTGTGAAACCTAGGATTTGACCAAGATTCAAATGGGCATAAAAAATCAGGAAAAAGCCAAAAGAATGATAAACCAAAGCACATAGCATTCTTATGTCATACAGTAAGCATTCAAGTTGATTAACAAGGTCTAGACATATTCAAACTAGAAAATCATGTATATATCTGTCCCTAACCTTAAACTCTGTCTTATATATGAAGTCAATCATGAAGAGAAGTGGTTTGGGTTTCAAACATGAAAATTTCAAGAACATCCCAAAAGTCGCTTCATTTTAGAGTGACTAAGAAGGATCCAGGCTTACCTTTTCGTTTTCATATTATATACTTGTTTAAATCCAGGTCAAACATAGGATTTGACCAAGATTCAAATGGGCATAAAATAAAAAAATAGAAGAATGAAAAACAAAAGCACATAGTCTTCGTATGTCATATAGTAAGCTTTCAAGTTGATAAACAAGGTTTAGACATGTTCAAACCAGACAAATCATGTATCTAGCCCCTAACCATAAACTCGGTCGATCTTATGAAGTCTAGCATGAAGAGAAGTCGTATTGGTTTAAAACATGAAAATTTCAAGAACCACCCAAAATCTTCAAATGGGCATAAAATTCAAAAAAACCAGAAAAATGAAAAACCAAAGCACATAGCCTTCTTATGTCATATAGTAAGAATTCAAGTTGATAAACAAGGTCTAGACATATTCAAACTAGACAAATCATGTATCTACCCCTAACACTCTAAACTCTGTCTTATGAAGTCAAGCATGAAGAGAAGTGGTTTTGGGTTTCAAACATGGAAATTTCAAAAACCTCCCAAAAGCTTCATTTTAGAGTGACTAAGAAGGATCCATGCTTACCTTTTAATTTTCAGATTTTAAACTTGTTTAAATCTTTGTGAAACCTAGGATTTGACCAAGATTCAAATGGGCATAAAAATTCAGGAAAAAACCAAAAGAATGATAAACCAAAGCACATATCATTCTTATGTCATAGAGTAAGCATTCAAGTTGATTAACAAGGTCTAGACATATTCAAACTAGAAAATCATGTATATATCTATTCCTAACCTTAAACTCTGTCTTATGAAGCAATCATGAAGAGAAGTGGTTTTGGGTTTCAAACATGAAAATTTCAAGAACATCCCAAAAGTCGCTTCATTTTAGAGTGACTAAGAAGGATCCAGGCTTACCTTTTCGTTTTCATATTTTATACTTGTTTAAATCCAGGTCAAACATAGGATTTAACCAAGATTCAAATGGGCATAAAATAAAAAAATAGAAGAATGAAAAACAAAAGCACATAGTCTTCTTATGTCATATAGTAAGCTTGCAAGTTGATAAACAAGGTTTAGACATGTTCAAACCAGACAAATCATGTATCTAGCCCCTAACCATAAACTCGGTCGATCTTATGAAGTCTAGCATGAAGAGAAGTCGTATTGGTTTCAAACATGAAAATTTCAAGAACCACCCAAAATCTTCAAATGGGCATATAACATTCAAAAAACCAGAAAAATGAAAAACCAAAGCACATATATAGCCTTCTTATGTCATATAGTAAGCATTCAAGTTGATAAACAAGCATGTCTAGACATATTCAAACCCGACAAATCATGTATCTACCCCCTAACCCTAAACTCTGCATGTCTTATGAAGTCAACCATGAAGAGAGAAGTGGTTTTTGGGTTTCAAACATTGAGATTTCAAGAACCCCCCAAAAGCTTCATTTTAGAATGACTAGCTAGGAAGGATCCAGGCTTACCTTTTCATTTTCATGCTATAGACTTGTTTAAATCTTGGTCAAACCTAGGATTTGACCAAGATTCAAATGGGCATAAACATTCAAAAAAATCAAAAAATCAAAAACCAAAGCACATATAGTCTTCTTATGTCATATAGTAAGAATTGAAGTTGATAAACAAGGTATAGACATATTCAAACTAGACAAATCATGTATCTACCCCCTAAAGCCCTAAACTAGCTTTGTCTTATGAAGTCAAGCATGAAGAGAAATGGTTTTGGGTTTCAAATTAAACATGGAAATTTCAAGAACCCCCCCAAAGCTTCATTTTGGAGTGACTAAGAAGGATCGAGGTTTACCTTTTCATTTTCATGTTTTAAACTGCTTTAGATCTTGGTCAAACCTATGATTTCACCACGACTCAAATGGGCATAAAAATAAAAAAAATAAAAAAATGAAAAACCAAAGCACATAGCCTTCTTATGTCATATATAGTAAGCATTCAACTTGATGAACATGGCTGGTCTAGACATATTCATAATAGAAAAAACGTGTATCTACCCCCTAACGATTAATTAACTTTGTCTTAATTATGAAGTCAAGCATGAAGAGAAGTGTTTTTGGGTTTCAGACATGGAAATTTTGAAAACCTCCCAAAAACTTCATCTTAGAGTGACAAAGAAGGATCCAAGCTTACCTTTTCATTTTCATGTTTTAAGCTTGTTTAAATATTGGTCAAGCCTAGGATTTGACCAAGATTCAAATGGGCATAAAAATTCTGGAAAAATAAAAAAATAAAAACCAAAGCACATAGTCTTCTTACGTCATATATATCTATAGTAAGCATATTCAAGTAGATAAACAAGGTATAGACATATTCAAAACAGACAAATCCTGTATCTACCCCCTAACCCTAAACTCGGTCTTATGATGCCTAGCATGAAGAGAAGTCGTTTTGGGTTTCAAACGTTTAAGCCAAAAGCCCCATTTCATATATTTCAAATTTGGTTCAAATTTGAAAGACATACAAGTTATAGCACACATAGTGCATACATGTTCACACATACTGCACTAGATGCTAATTAACCCTATAGTTTGAGGCCATTTGGATGAGGTCGAAAAAAATCTTGGATTAGAAATGGGGTTGTTCGAACCCCGTAGTTGGATTTTTTATGAACTTGATCTGTAGTACTGGGCAAAACCCTAGTTTAACGTATTTAATTATAGATTCGTAGGTTGATTTTTCTACCTTTTTATTATTATTACTATGCAGCACATGTGTGTTTGCCCGTCGAGTGAAACTCGGAGGAAGAGGGATCACTCGGAAGGAGAGAAGAAGGGAGAGCATTATGGTGTCTCCCCTTTTTCGGGTGATGATGTTGACTTTTGTGCAGGGTTTGTCAGTGAGCAGGAGGTGCGAGCGAGCGAGCGAGCGAGTCGAGCGAGGCCGAGAATGAGAGAGATTTGTTTTTTTTTGTGAGAGGGACAACCGAAGGATCCAGAAGGACCCACAGACTTCCAAAACGCATCCTGATGCGTCTTCTCTTGACAAAGAAGATGGCTTGGAGTTTGCGTACCTACTGCACTTGACTTGTGCTCACTGAAGTGTGGGACCTCACGCATGGGCACCACACGTAAGTGACAGACCTGTTGGTGTAAAAACTCGGTTGATTATTATAGTGCATTAGAACAAAGTTTCCTATGGATTCAACGGTAGGAAATCCAAGTTAACTCATTTACATGACATTAATTTTTCCATGAAGCAAAGTTAACACATCTATCAATTGGTACATTTTGGAGTGACTAAGAAGGATCCATGCTTATTCGTTTTCACGTGTTAAATTTGTTTAAATCTTGCTCAAACCTAGGATTTCACCAAGATTGAAATGGGCATGAAAATTCAAAAAAAAATGAAATACCAATGCACATAGTCTTCTTCTGTCATATAGTAAGCATTCAAGATGATAAACAAGGTCTAGACATATTCAAACCAGGCAAATCATGTATCTACTCCCTAACGACCCTAAACTCCGTCTTATGAAGTAAGGCATGAAGAGAAGTGGTTTTGGGTTTCAAACATGCAAATTTCAAAAACCTCCCAAAAGCTTCATTTTAGAGTGACTAAGAAGGATCGAGGCTTACCTTTTCATTTTCATGTTTTAAACTTGTTTAAATCTTGGTCAAACCTAGCTAGTATTTGACCAATATTCAAATGGGCATAAAATTCAAAAAAAATCAGAAAAATGAAAAACCAAAGCACATAGCCTTCTTATGTCATATAGTAAGAATTCAAGTTGATAAACAAGGTCTAGACATATTCAAACTAGAAAAATCATGTATCTACCCCTTACACTCTAAACTCTGTCTTATGAAGTCAATTAAGCATGAAGAGAAGTGGTTTTGGGTTTCAAACATGGAAATTTCAAAAACCTCCCAAAAGCTTCATTTTAGAGTGACTAAGAAGGATCCATGCTTACCTTTTAATTTTCAGATTTTAAACTTGTTTAAATCTTTGTGAAACCTAGGATTTGACCAAGATTCAAATGGGCATAAAAATTCAGGAAAAAACCAAAAGATTGATAAACCAAAGCACATAGCATTCTTATGTCATACAGTAAGCATTCAAGTTGATAAACAAGGTCTAGACATATTCAAACTAGAAAATCATGTATATATCTGCCCCTAACCTTAAACTCTGTCTTATGAAGTCAATCATGAAGAGAAGTGGTTTTGGGTTTCAAACATGAAAATTTCAAGAACATCCCAAAAGCCGCTTCATTTTAGAGTGACTAAGAAGGATCCATGCTTACCTTTTCGTTTTCATATTATATACTTGTTTAAATCCAGGTCAAACATAGGATTTGACCAAGATTCAAATGGGCATAAAATAAAAAAATAGAAGAATGAAAAACAAAAGCACATAGTCTTCGTATGTCATATAGTAAGCTTTCAAGTTGATAAACAAGGTTTAGACATGTTCAAACCAGACAAATCATGTATCTACCCCCTAACCATAAACTCGATCGATCTTATGAAGTCTAGCCTGAAGAGAAGTCGTATTGGTTTCAAACATGAAAATTTCAAGAACCTCCCAAAATCTTCAAATGGGCATAATATTCAAAAAAACCAGAAAAATGAAAAACCAAAGCACATAGCCTTCTTATGTCATATAGTAAGAATTCAAGTTGATAAACAAGGTCTAGACATATTCAAACTAGACAAATCATGTATCTACCCCTAACACTCTAAACTCTGTCTTATGAAGTCAAGCATGAAGAGAAGTGGTTTTGGGTTTCAAACATGGAAATTTCAAAAACCTCCCAAAAGCTTCATTTTAGAGTGACTAAGAAGGATCCATGCTTACCTTTTAATTTTCAGATTTTAAACTTGTTTAAATCTTTGTGAAACCTAGGATTTGACCAAGATTCAAATGGGCATAAAAATTCAGGAAAAAACCAAAAGAATGATAAACCAAAGCACATAGCATTCTTATGTCATAGAGTAAGCATTCAAGTTGATTAACAAGGTCTAGACATATTCAAACTAGAAAATCATGTATATATCTATTCCTAACCTTAAACTCTGTCTTATGAAGCAATCATGAAGAGAAGTGGTTTTGGGTTTCAAACATGAAAATTTCAAGAACATCCCAAAAGTCGCTTCATTTTAGAGTGACTAAGAAGGATCCAGGCTTACCTTTTCGTTTTCATATTTTATACTTGTTTAAATCCAGGTCAAACATAGGATTTGACCAAGATTCAAATGGGCATAAAAAAAAAAATAGAAGAATGAAAAACAAAAGCACATAGTCTTCTTATGTCATATAGTAAGCCTTGCAAGTTGATAAACAAGGTTTAGACATGTTCAAACCAGACAAATCATGTATCTAGCCCCTAACCATAAACTCGGTCGATCTTATGAAGTCGATCTAGCATGAAGAGAAGTCGTATTGGTTTCAAACATGAAAATTTCAAGAACCACCCAAAATCTTCAAATGGGCATATAACATTCAAAAAACTAGAAAAATGAAAAACCAAAGCACATATATAGCCTTCTTATGTCATATAGTAAGCATTCAAGTTGATAAACAAGCATGTCTAGACATATTCAAACCCGACAAATCATGTATCTACCCCCTAACCCTAAACTCTGCATGTCTTATGAAGTCAACCATGAAGAGAAGTGGTTTTGGGTTTCAAACATTGAGATTTCAAGAACCCCCCAAAAGCTTCATTTTAGAATGACTAGCTAGGAAGGATCCAGGCTTACCTTTTCATTTTCATGTTATAGACTTGTTTAAATCTTGGTCAAACCTAGGATTTGACCAAGATTCAAATGGGCATAAACATTCAAAAAAATTAAAAAATCAAAAACCAAAGCACATATAGTCTTCTTATGTCATATAGTAAGAATTGAAGTTGATAAACAAGGTCTAGACATATTCAAACTAGACAAATCATGTATCTACCCCCTAAAGCCCTAAACTAGCTTTGTCTTATGAAGTCAAGCATGAAGAGAAGTGTTTTTGGGTTTCAGACATGGAAATTTTGAAAACCTCCCAAAAACTTCATCTTAGAGTGACAAAGAAGGATCCAAGCTTACCTTTTCATTTTCATGTTTTAAGCTTGTTTAAATATTGGTCAAGCCTAGGATTTGACCAAGATTCAAATGGGCATAAAAATTCTGGAAAAATAAAAAAATAAAAACCAAAGCACATAGTCTTCTTACGTCATATATATCTATAGTAAGCATATTCAAGTAGATAAACAAGGTATAGACATATTCAAAACAGACAAATCCTGTATCTACCCCCTAACCCTAAACTCGGTCTTATGATGCCTAGCATGAAGAGAAGTCGTTTTGGGTTTCAAACGTTTAAGCCAAAAGCCCCATTTCATATATTTCAAATTTGGTTCAAATTTGAAAGACATACAAGTTATAGCACACATAGTGCATACATGTTCACACATACTGCACTAGATGCTAATTAACCCTATAGTTTGAGGCCATTTGGATGAGGTCGAAAAAAATCTTGGATTAGAAATGGGGTTGTTCGAACCCCGTAGTTGGATTTTTTATGAACTTGATCTGTAGTACTGGGCAAAACCCTAGTTTAACGTATTTAATTATAGATTCGTAGGTTGATTTTTCTACCTTTTTATTATTATTACTATGCAGCACATGTGTGTTTGCCCGTCGAGTGAAACTCGGAGGAAGAGGGATCACTCGGAAGGAGAGAAGAAGGGAGAGCATTATGGTGTCTCCCCTTTTTCGGGTGATGATGTTGACTTTTGTGCAGGGTTTGTCAGTGAGCAGGAGGTGCGAGAGCGAGCGAGCGAGAGCGAGTCGAGCGAGGCCGAGAATGAGAGAGATTTTTTTTTTGTGAGAGGGACAACCGAAGGATCCAGAAGGACCCACAGACTTCCAAAACGCATCCTGATGCGTCTTCTCTTGACAAAGAAGATGGCTTGGAGTTTGCGTACCTGCACTTGACTTGTGCTCACTGAAGTGTGGGACCTCACGCATGGGCACCACACGTAAGTGACAGACCTGTTGGTGTAAAAACTCGGTTGATTATTATAGTGCATTAGAACAAAGTTTCCTATGGATTCAACGGTAGGAAATCCAAGTTAACTCATTTACATGACATTAATTTTTCCATGAAGCAAAGTTAACACATCTATCAATTGGTACATTTTGGAGTGACTAAGAAGGATCCATGCTTATTCGTTTTCACGTGTTAAATTTGTTTAAATCTTGCTCAAACCTAGGATTTCACCAAGATTGAAATGGGCATGAAAATTCAAAAAAAAATGAAATACCAATGCACATAGTCTTCTTCTGTCATATAGTAAGCATTCAAGATGATAAACAAGGTCTAGACATATTCAAACCAGGCAAATCATGTATCTACTCCCTAACGACCCTAAACTCCGTCTTATGAAGTAAGGCATGAAGAGAAGTGGTTTTGGGTTTCAAACATGCAAATTTCAAAAACCTCCCAAAAGCTTCATTTTAGAGTGACTAAGAAGGATCGAGGCTTACCTTTTCATTTTCATGTTTTAAACTTGTTTAAATCTTGGTCAAACCTAGCTAGTATTTGACCAAGATTCAAATGGGCATAAAATTCAAAAAAATCAGAAAAATGAAAAACCAAAGCACATAGCCTTCTTATGTCATATAGTAAGAATTCAAGTTGACAAACAAGGTCTAGACGTATTCAAACTAGACAAATCATGTATCTACCCCTAACACTCTAAACTCTGTCTTATGAAGTCAATTAAGCATGAAGAGAAGTGGTTTTGGGTTTCAAACATGGAAATTTCAAAAACCTCCCAAAAGCTTCATTTTAGAGTGACTAAGAAGGATCCATGCTTACCTTTTAATTTTCAGATTTTAAACTTGTTTAAATCTTTGTGAAACCTAGGATTTGACCAAGATTCAAATGGGCATAAAAATTCAGGAAAAAACCAAAAGATTGATAAACCAAAGCACATAGCATTCTTATGTCATATAGTAAGCATTCAAGTTGATAAATAAGGTCTAGACATATTCAAACTAGAAAATCATGTATATATCTGCCCCTAACCCTAAACTCTGTCTTATGAAGTCAATCATGAAGAGAAGTGGTTTTGGGTTTCAAACATGAAAATTTCAAGAACATCCCAAAAGCCGCTTCATTTTAGAGTGACTAAGAAGGATCCATGCTTACCTTTTCGTTTTCATATTTTATACTTGTTTAAATCCAGGTCAAACATAGGATTTGACCAAGATTCAAATGGGCATAAAATAAAAAAATAGAAGAATGAAAAACAAAAGCACATAGTCTTCGTATGTCATATAGTAAGCTTTCAAGTTGATAAACAAGGTTTAGACATGTTCAAACCAGACAAATCATGTATCTACCCCCTAACCATAAACTCGGTCGATCTTATGAAGTCTAGCATGAAGAGAAGTCGTATTGGTTTCAAACATGAAAATTTCAAGAACCTCCCAAAATCTTCAAATGGGCATAAAATTCAAAAAAACCAGAAAAATGGAAAACCAAAGCACATAGCCTTCTTATGTCATATAGTAAGAATTCAAGTTGATAAACAAGGTCTAGACATATTCAAACTAGACAAATCATGTATCTACCCCTAACACTCTAAACTCTGTCTTATGAAGTCAAGCATGAAGAGAAGTGGTTTTGGGTTTCAAACATGGAAATTTCAAAAACCTCCCAAAAGCTTCATTTTAGAGTGACTAAGAAGGATCCATGCTTACCTTTTAATTTTCAGATTTTAAACTTGTTTAAATCTTTGTGAAACCTAGGATTTGACCAAGATTCAAATGGGCATAAAAATTCAGGAAAAAACCAAAAGAATGATAAACTAAAGCACATAGCATTCTTATGTCATAGAGTAAGCATTCAAGTTGATTAACAAGGTCTAGACATATTCAAACTAGAAAATCATGTATATATCTATTCCTAACCTTAAACTCTGTCTTATGAAGCAATCATGAAGAGAAGTGGTTTTGGGTTTCAAACATGAAAATTTCAAGAACATCCCAAAAGTCGCTTCATTTTAGAGTGACTAAGAAGGATCCAGGCTTACCTTTTCGTTTTCATATTTTATACTTGTTTAAATCCAGGTCAAACATAGGATTTGACCAAGATTCAAATGGGCATAAAATAAAAAAATAGAAGAATGAAAAACAAAAGCACATAGTCTTCTTATGTCATATAGTAAGCCTTGCAAGTTGATAAACAAGGTTTAGACATGTTCAAACCAGACAAATCATGTATCTAGCCCCTAACCATAAACTCGGTCGATCTTATGAAGTCTAGCATGAAGAGAAGTCGTATTGGTTTCAAACATGAAAATTTCAAGAACCACCCAAAATCTTCAAATGGGCATATAACATTCAAAAAACTAGAAAAATGAAAAACCAAAGCACATATATAGCCTTCTTATGTCATATAGTAAGCATTCAAGTTGATAAACAAGCATGTCTAGACATATTCAAACCCGACAAATCATGTATCTACCCCTAACCCTAAACTCTGCATGTCTTATGAAGTCAACCATGAAGAGAAGTGGTTTTGGGTTTCAAACATTGAGATTTCAAGAACCCCCCAAAAGCTTCATTTTAGAATGACTAGCTAGGAAGGATCCAGGCTTACCTTTTCATTTTCATGTTATAGACTTGTTTAAATCTTGGTCAAACCTAGGATTTGACCAAGATTCAAATGGGCATAAACATTCAAAAAAATCAAAAAATCAAAAACCAAAGCACATATAGTCTTCTTATGTCATATAGTAAGAATTGAAGTTGATAAACAAGGTCTAGACATATTCAAACTAGACAAATCATGTATCTACCCCCTAAAGCCCTAAACTAGCTTTGTCTTATGAAGTCAAGCATGAAGAGAAGTGTTTTTGGGTTTCAGACATGGAAATTTTGAAAACCTCCCAAAAACTTCATCTTAGAGTGACAAAGAAGGATCCAAGCTTACCTTTTCATTTTCATGTTTTAAGCTTGTTTAAATATTGGTCAAGCCTAGGATTTGACCAAGATTCAAATGGGCATAAAAATTCTGGAAAAATAAAAAAATAAAAACCAAAGCACATAGTCTTCTTACGTCATATATATCTATAGTAAGCATATTCAAGTAGATAAACAAGGTATAGACATATTCAAAACAGACAAATCCTGTATCTACCCCCTAACCCTAAACTCGGTCTTATGATGCCTAGCATGAAGAGAAGTCGTTTTGGGTTTCAAACGTTTAAGCCAAAAGCCCCATTTCATATATTTCAAATTTGGTTCAAATTTGAAAGACATACAAGTTATAGCACACATAGTGCATACATGTTCACACATACTGCACTAGATGCTAATTAACCCTATAGTTTGAGGCCATTTGGATGAGGTCGAAAAAATCTTGGATTAGAAATGGGGTTGTTCGAACCCCGTAGTTGGATTTTTTATGAACTTGATCTGTAGTACTGGGCAAAACCCTAGTTTAACGTATTTAATTATAGATTCGTAGGTTGATTTTTCTACCTTTTTATTATTATTACTATGCAGCACATGTGTGTTTGCCCGTCGAGTGAAACTCGGAGGAAGAGGGATCACTCGGAAGGAGAGAAGAAGGGAGAGCATTATGGTGTCTCCCCTTTTTCGGGTGATGATGTTGACTTTTGTGCAGGGTTTGTCAGTGAGCAGGAGGTGCGAGCGAGCGAGCGAGCGAGTCGAGCGAGGCCGAGAATGAGAGAGATTTGTTTTTTTTTGTGAGAGGGACAACCGAAGGATCCAGAAGGACCCACAGACTTCCAAAACGCATCCTGATGCGTCTTCTCTTGACAAAGAAGATGGCTTGGAGTTTGCGTACCTACTGCACTTGACTTGTGCTCACTGAAGTGTGGGACCTCACGCATGGGCACCACACGTAAGTGACAGACCTGTTGGTGTAAAAACTCGGTTGATTATTATAGTGCATTAGAACAAAGTTTCCTATGGATTCAACGGTAGGAAATCCAAGTTAACTCATTTACATGACATTAATTTTTCCATGAAGCAAAGTTAACACATCTATCAATTGGTACATTTTGGAGTGACTAAGAAGGATCCATGCTTATTCGTTTTCACGTGTTAAATTTGTTTAAATCTTGCTCAAACCTAGGATTTCACCAAGATTGAAATGGGCATGAAAATTCAAAAAAAAATGAAATACCAATGCACATAGTCTTCTTCTGTCATATAGTAAGCATTCAAGATGATAAACAAGGTCTAGACATATTCAAACCAGGCAAATCATGTATCTACTCCCTAACGACCCTAAACTCCGTCTTATGAAGTAAGGCATGAAGAGAAGTGGTTTTGGGTTTCAAACATGGAAATTTCAAAAACCTCCCAAAAGCTTCATTTTAGAGTGACTAAGAAGGATCCATGCTTACCTTTTAATTTTCATATTTTAAACTTGTTTAAATCTTTGTGAAACCTAGGATTTGACCAAGATTCAAATGGGCATAAAAATTCAGGAAAAAACCAAAAGATTGATAAACCAAAGCACATAGCATTCTTATGTCATATAGTAAGCATTCAAGTTGATAAATAAGGTCTAGACATATTCAAACTAGAAAATCATGTATATATCTGCCCCTAACCCTAAACTCTGTCTTATGAAGTCAATCATGAAGAGAAGTGGTTTTGGGTTTCAAACATGAAAATTTCAAGAACATCCCAAAAGCCGCTTCATTTTAGAGTGACTAAGAAGGATCCATGCTTACCTTTTCGTTTTCATATTTTATACTTGTTTAAATCCAGGTCAAACATAGGATTTGACCAAGATTCAAATGGGCATAAAATAAAAAAATAGAAGAATGAAAAACAAAAGCACATAGTCTTCGTATGTCATATAGTAAGCTTTCAAGTTGATAAACAAGGTTTAGACATGTTCAAACCAGACAAATCATGTATCTACCCCCTAACCATAAACTCGGTCGATCTTATGAAGTCTAGCATGAAGAGAAGTCGTATTGGTTTCAAACATGAAAATTTCAAGAACCTCCCAAAATCTTCAAATGGGCATAAAATTCAAAAAACCAGAAAAATGAAAAACCAAAGCACATAGCCTTCTTATGTCATATAGTAAGAATTCAAGTTGATAAACAAGGTCTAGACATATTCAAACTAGACAAATCATGTATCTACCCCTAACCCTAAACTCTGTCTTATGAAGTCAAGCATGAAGAGAAGTGGTTTTGGGTTTCAAACATGGAAATTTCAAAAACCTCCCAAAAGCTTCATTTTAGAGTGACTAAGAAGGATCCATGCTTACCTTTTAATTTTCAGATTTTAAACTTGTTTAAATCTTTGTGAAACCTAGGATTTGACCAAGATTCAAATGGGCATAAAAATTCAGGAAAAAACCAAAAGAATGATAAACCAAAGCACATAGCATTCTTATGTCATAGAGTAAGCATTCAAGTTGATTAACAAGGTCTAGACATATTCAAACTAGAAAATCATGTATATATCTATTCCTAACCTTAAACTCTGTCTTATGAAGCAATCATGAAGAGAAGTGGTTTTGGGTTTCAAACATGAAAATTTCAAGAACATCCCAAAAGCTTCATTTTAGAGTGACTAAGAAGGATCCAGGCTTACCTTTTCATTTTCATGTTATAGTAACTTGTTTAAATCTTGGTCAAACCATAGGATTTGACCAAGATTCAAATGGGCATAAACATTCAGCAAAAATCAAAAAAATGAAAAACCAAAGCACATATAGCCTTCTTATGTCATATAGTAAGCATTCAAGTTGATAAACAAGGTCTAGACATATTCAAACCAGACAAATCATGTATCTACCCCTAACCCTAAACTATGTCTTATGAAGTCAACCATGAAGAGAAGTGGTTTTGGGTTTCAAACATTGAGATTTCAAGAACCTCCCAAAAGCTTCATTTTAGAATGACTAAGAAGGATCCAGGCTTACCTTTTCATTTTCATGTTATAGACTTGTTTAAATCTTGGTCAAAACTAGGATTTGACCAAGATTCAAATGGGCATAAAATCAAAAAAATCAAAAAACGCACCTAGCCATTTCTTCTGTCATATAGTAAGAATTGAAGTTGATAAACAAGGTCTAGACATATTCAAACTAGACAAATCATGTATCTACCCCCCCTAACCCTAAACTTTGTCTTATGAAGTCAAGCATGAAGAGAAGTGTTTTTGGGTTTCAGACATGGAAATTTTGAAAACCTCCCAAAAACTTCATCTTAGAGTGACAAAGAAGGATCCAAGCTTACCTTTTCATTTTCATGTTTTAAGCTTGTTTAAATATTGGTCAAGCCTAGGATTTGACCAAGATTCAAATGGGCATAAAAATTCTGGAAAAATAAAAAAATAAAAACCAAAGCACATAGTCTTCTTACGTCATATATATCTATAGTAAGCATATTCAAGTAGATAAACAAGGTATAGACATATTCAAAACAGACAAATCCTGTATCTACCCCCTAACCCTAAACTCGGTCTTATGATGCCTAGCATGAAGAGAAGTCGTTTTGGGTTTCAAACGTTTAAGCCAAAAGCCCCATTTCATATATTTCAAATTTGGTTCAAATTTGAAAGACATACAAGTTATAGCACACATAGTGCATACATGTTCACACATACTGCACTAGATGCTAATTAACCCTATAGTTTGAGGCCATTTGGATGAGGTCGAAAAAATCTTGGATTAGAAATGGGGTTGTTCGAACCCCGTAGTTGGATTTTTTATGAACTTGATCTGTAGTACTGGGCAAAACCCTAGTTTAACGTATTTAATTATAGATTCGTAGGTTGATTTTTCTACCTTTTTATTATTATTACTATGCAGCACATGTGTGTTTGCCCGTCGAGTGAAACTCGGAGGAAGAGGGATCACTCGGAAGGAGAGAAGAAGGGAGAGCATTATGGTGTCTCCCCTTTTTCGGGTGATGATGTTGACTTTTGTGCAGGGTTTGTCAGTGAGCAGGAGGTGCGAGCGAGCGAGCGAGCGAGTCGAGCGAGGCCGAGAATGAGAGAGATTTGTTTTTTTTGTGAGAGGGACAACCGAAGGATCCAGAAGGACCCACAGACTTCCAAAACGCATCCTGATGCGTCTTCTCTTGACAAAGAAGATGGCTTGGAGTTTGCGTACCTACTGCACTTGACTTGTGCTCACTGAAGTGTGGGACCTCACGCATGGGCACCACACGTAAGTGACAGACCTGTTGGTGTAAAAACTCGGTTGATTATTATAGTGCATTAGAACAAAGTTTCCTATGGATTCAACGGTAGGATCCAAGCTTACCTTTTCATTTTCATGTTTTAAGCTTGTTTAAATATTGGTCAAACCTAGGATTTGACCAAGATTCAAATGGGCATAAACATTCAGAAAAAATCAAAAAATCAAAAACCAAAGCACATATAGTCTTCTTATGTCATATAGTAAGAATTGAAGTTGATAAACAAGGTCTAGACATATTCAAACCAGACAAATCGTGTATCTACACCTAACCCTAAACTATATCTAATGAAGTCAAGCATGATGAGAAATGGTTTTGGGTTTCAAACATGGAAATTTCAAAAACCTCCCAAAAGCTTCATTTTAGAGTGACTAAGAAGGATCCAGGCTTACCTTTTCATTTTCATGTTTTAAAATTATTTAAATCCTGGTCAAAACTAGGATTTGATCTTGATTCAAATGGGCATAAACATTCAGAAAAAAACAAAAAATCAAAAACCAAAGCACATATAGTCTTCTTATGTCATATAGTAAGAATTGAAGTTGATAAACAAGGTCTAGACATATTCAAACCAGACAAATCGTGTATCTACACCTAACCCTAAACTATATCTAATGAAGTCAAGCATGATGAGAAATGGTTTTGGGTTTCAAACATTGAGATTTCAAGAACCCCCCAAAAGCTTCATTTTAGAATGACTAAGAAGGATCCAGGCTTACCTTTTCATTTTCATGTTATAGACTTGTTTAAATCTTGGTCAAACCTAGGATTTGACCAAGATTCAAATGGGCATAAACATTCAGAAAAAATTAAAAAATCAAAAACCAAAGCACATATAGTCTTCTTATGTCATATAGTAAGAATTGAAGTTGATAAACAAGGTCTAGACATATTCAAACCAGACAAATCGTGTATCTACACCTAACCCTAAACTATATCTAATGAAGTCAAGCATGATGAGAAATGGTTTTGGGTTTCAAACATTGAGATTTCAAAAACCTCCCAAAAGCTTCATTTTAGAGTGACTAAGAAGGATCCAGGCTTACCTTTTCATTTTCATGTTTTAAACTTGTTTAAATCTTGGTCAAACCTAGGATTTGGCCAAGATTCAAGTTGATAAACATGGTCTAGACATATTCAAACTAGAAAATCATGTATCTACCCCTAGCCCTAACCCTAAACTCTGTCTTATGAAGTCAAACATGAAGAGAAGTGGTTTTGGGTTTCAAACATGCATGGAAATTTCGAAAACCTCCCAAAAACTTCATCTTAGAGTGACTAAGAAGGATCCATGATTACCTTTTCATTTTAATGTTTTAAACTTGTTTAAATCTTGGTCAAACCCTAGGATTTGGCCAAGATTCAAATGGGCATAAACATTCAGAAAGAACAAAAAATGAAAAACCAATGCACATGCATAGTCTTCTTAGGTCATATAGTAAGCATTCAAGTTGATAAACAAGCATGTCTAGACATATTCAAACCCGACAAATCATGTATCTACCCCATAACCCTAAACTCATCTGTCTTATGAAGTCAACCATGAAGAGAAGTGGTTTTGGGTTTCAAACATTGAGATTTCAAGAACCCCCCAAAAGCTTCATTTTAGAATGACTAAGAAGGATCCATGCTTACCTTTTCATTTTCATGTTTTAAACTTGTTTAAATCTTGGTCAAACCTAGGATTTGACCAAGATTCAAATGGGCATATATAAACATTCAGAAAAAACAAAAACCAAAAACCAAAGCACATATATATATAGCCTTCTTATGTCATATATATATATAGTAAGCATTCAAGTTGATGAACAAGGTCTAGACATATTCAAAACAGAAAAGGCATGTATCTACCCCTAACCCTTAACTTTGTCTTATGAAGTCAAGCATGAAGAGAAGTGGTTTCGGGTTTCAAACATGGAAATTTCTAAAACTTCCCAAAAGCTTAATTTTAGAGTGACTAGGAAGGATCCAGGCTTACCTTTTCATTTTCATGTTTTAAGTTTGTTTAAATCCTAGTCAAACCTAGGATTTGACCAAGATTCAAATGAGCATAAAAATTCAGAAAAAATCAAAAAAAATGAAAACCCAAAGCACATAGCCTTCTTACGTCATATATATAGTAATTAAGCATTCAAGTTGATAAACAAGGTCTAGACATATTCAAAACATACAAATCATGTACTCCGTATCTACCCCCAACCCTAAACTATGTTTTTGGGGGATTTCTTTGACGAAGTTATAACACCCCCACATTTCACATTGGAATTACTTTCAGTAAATCAGCATAAAGTCGTTTAAATGTGCGAAACTATCTTGAAAGTACTAAAACCGTAAAAGTTGGGAATTGGCACTAAAATATGGCGTAATTTATCTAAAAAATGTAGAGTTGCCAGTTTGACCCGTATCTTATATGTACACCATTCACAAAATAAACATATTTTGTCATCTAGAAAATGAAAAAAATATTTTTTATACCGAAAAGTTGAAAAGTCTAGTCATTAACATTGTTGGGAATGGCAAGATGCACCACCATGCCCAATTTGGGCACATTGTAACAAACTGTGCCACAAATATGGCCATAACTATATCATTTGGCTTGCAAACCATGAATCTTCATACACGATAGTCCGCTTTGTGAAGACATTTTGTTTTTCACTACCCTATCACATGTTTCTTATTTTCCCTGTCAACTAACACATACAAGCACACTCCATGTAGAAGGGTTTCATTTTTCAGGTTTTCTTCAGTTTCATTTATTTATTTCAAAACCAGGTCAAAATGTTTTACATGATTATCCTGCAAAGGGGTTGAATATTTCAGTACTATCGCTGGTTTCTATATATAGTAAGTAATATGTATATAAAAATTATTTATGGGGACTTGTAGGACCAAGTTATAACATATCTACAATTCAAATTTGAATTACTTTCAATAAATCAGCATAAAGTCATTTAAATGTGCGAAACTAGCTAGAAAGCACTAAAAACCGTAAATTTGGGATTTGTCATTAAAATATGGCGTAATTTATTTAAAAAATGTAGATGCGCCATTTTGACCCATATCTTTTCTACCCCATGCACAAAAAAACATATTTTATCATCTAGAAAATGAAAAACGATTTTTTATACCGAAAACTTGAAAAGTCTAGTCATCAACATTGTTAGAAATGGCAAGATGCACCACCATGCCCAATTAGGGAACACTATAACAAACAATGTTGTCCAGGGATAATCAAACTTGGTAATATGAACTATGAGATTGAACAAAACGTTATATTTGGTTTACCCTTTGAACCTCCTAACTTACCACAACATTGACTTCTTATTTTTATTTACAAATAGATATTTTAATATCCCATTGTTGTGCAATAATATATGTTTTTTATTATCTCAAATCAATTAGCATTTGATTTTAAAAAACTACCATAATAATTCATGAGAAAGCGTTGAACAAGTTTCAGAATGTAATTTTAGACTTGATAGTTGATATGACCAATAATAGACTTAAATTAAATTGGATTTCAAAGTTCAGATTTTATAAGCGAATATAGTTTCATGTTGCAGACTATGTATTAGCTTGAGGGGCACCCCTAGAATAAAGTAGGTCGGTCACTTACGTGTGGTCCCATGCGTGTAGGTCCCACACATCAGTGAGCACAAGTCACGTGCGGTAGGTAGGCAAACTCCCAGCAATCTTCTTTGTTAAGTAAAGACGCGTCGTCAAGACTCTCTCTCTCTCTCTCTCTCCCTTTTGTCGCTGAAAAAAATGAATATTAGACGGGCGCGTAGCCTGCACTGCAGGTCTACATAACTGAAACCCTGTGTGCCAGTCAACATCACTCACCGAAAAAAGTGAAGCATTTCTTTTCACCATAAATAACAGCGGCCCCGTGAGGCACTGCTCTCCCTTTCTCTTTCTCCTTCCGTGTGATCCCTCTTCCACCTTTTATCCTTTGCACGATCGAAACTCCACTTATTGTTGTCATTGTTGCACAAAACACTCACTTAACCTGTTCTTTTGCACATATCACCAACTCATGTATTTGTTGCACAAAGGTCTAAATCTGTCGCTAAGCTACTTTACTCTAAATCTGATGACCGGGACCTAGAAGGTAGTGATATCCATTGTCATTGTGTAGTGTGTTTTTAGAACTCTAAAAGAATATGAAAATATTTTAGCAATTGAAATAATATAAATTAACTAATATGGGATCGATAGTCATGAAATATATTTTCTACTATCCGGCCAATATCAAGTGTCATGAAATATATTCATTGTAAACTTAGTGATAATCACTCGAGTTTGATATGAATGGCCTAGCTAGCTATGGGCATCTCCCACTATATATGTTGTCCACACGACCAAGCAACAAGCATCCATGAGGAAAGTTTCTTATGGGTGACTTTCATCTCTGCCGCAAAACACGCGCCGAAATTGTTGGCGCGTCCCATTTTCAAGCTACCCCAAAACCTGCGGTTTGCCCGTCGGCCTATAAACATCGGTCCACAGAGGATATTTCCCTGTAGAGCACAATTCGAACACCACATCTTTCTCATGCTTCTACCAGGCACACTCCCACGACGACGGCCGTGCCCCACCGCCCCTCCTCACCATCACTGCCTTCTCACCGGCCACCGTAGTGACCGACCACGTTTTACCGGCTCCCTTGCTGCCTAGCAAGCCGGATTAGCTTCCTCGACGCCGACGTTCACCGCGCCATATCTCCTCCGGATCTGCTTCCCCGACTCTGTAGTCCACCTCACCGGAGATCGAGATGGGCAAAAAACGCGGCCCCAAAGTCGACCACCCCCAACCAAAGAGTAAATCCGCCCGGGCCTCAGACGAAGGTTGATGAATACTTTACATGTCCGCTTTTGTTATATGCATTTGATTTCTTACACTAGTTTTCGTTGCTTTCTTGCAATGCATTCTTGCTGATATTAGATCAGTGTAGATAGTTGTTTGCCGCGTAGCTATATGAGATCTTAACCTTACATCTGCTGATCGAGAGGAAGATCGAGGTTATGTCCGCTTTCGTTATGCATTTCTTTTCCGAGAATCACTTCTGTGTGATATGTTTTGGGGGTTTGAAGTATGCATTTTACAAAGGTTATGATAGCAGTCAAGCTAGCAGAGCAATTTGTTGATAGTATTAAACTGCCTGTATTTTTTTTATCTCGGAACTCTGCTGATCGTAACCTTACATCTGCTGATGGAGAGGCAGAGCTTATGTCCGCTTTCGTTACGCATTTCTTTTCCAAATATCACTTCTGTGCGGTACTTTTTTGGGGTTTGAAGTATACTACATTACTACCTCCACCCCAAACCTGAAGGCTTATTTATAAAAGTCAAACCAAGTAAAGTTTGACCAAACTTTCAGAACAATCTATCAAGAAATATAATATTTTGTAGATACCGTACGAAAATATATTCGTTATCTATTTAATGATATTAAATTTGTATTTTGCATGTTAATGATTTTTGATAAAAACTTCGGGATGGTGGTAGTACGTATTACAAAGGTTATGATAGCAGTCAAGCTAGGAGAGCAATTTATTGATAGTATTAAACTGCCTGTATTTTTTTCTATTTGCAACTCTGTGTGCGCCATGTGGAATTGCATGCTCTAGCCAGTTCATCCAATGAGGTTTTATCACTTAACACCAGAAGTTCAGGATTTTTTTTATCACAGAACCACAACCCTAGAAATTTGTATCACAAAACACTAACATTTGGGGTAATTGTTTCGCAGAATACATGATCTCTGTTTGATAGCCCATTAGTGACCTCCGGCCACCGTCAGTTTAAGAGTGACCGCAGGAGAAAGACAATTAGACTTTATTTTGTGGTATTTGCTGTTAAACGCAAATACAAAGCTGTTTGTCAACACTAGTTGTTAAATCTTATGTCCAGACAGTTCAAAATAAAATCTTATGTCCAGGGTAGTTGTATTGGTAAACATTATCAAAACCTTATGCTGGTACAGAATATATTACCCAAATCTCATGTTCTTGTGTGGTTATAATTTCTTGTGGATATTTGTCATATGGTAATTCATTTGTGTGTAGCATATGTAACAAGTGTGACTCATATTCTCATTTCCACAGAGTGTCTACAAAATTTCACACCAAAATTCATTTGTTTGTAGCAAACATGCTCACGTACTGTAAATTGGTGTCACGCTGTAGGGTCATGCTCTTGTCAAGCCGACTAATGACAAATAATGTGTTATGTGAAATAATTTCCCCAAATGTTGGTGTTTTGTGATTAAAAATCCCCAACTTGTGGTGCTAAGTGATAAAACCACTCATTCAATAGACCGAGCCTTAGGCATGTATCATTAGATATTTTTTTAGGAAGGCTGCAAATATTTATTTTGAATACTGCGTTGCTACTTGCTAGGATTTGAACTCAGGACCTTGTAGGTCTGATACCATTTCGAATTGCATGCTCTAGCAAGTTCATCCAATAGATCGATCTGTTGGAACTTGGAAGACCCTAGGCAATTATATTAAGCACACGCCATTCCATATGGTTAACCATTGGCATGAAAATGACACTTATATGTGTTTGAGTCTATATGTGGATTGCTTAGCCCTTTCCATCAGTTCGGACTTTTGGTTGCGTTGGCTACTGCATGAAGCTTGACATCATACTTATCCTAAAAATTGTTGCTGCTGCCCTTTGTTGCCCAACATAAATTATTTTTGAGCCATAATTTGTTTGCCCTTTCCATCAGTCCGGACTTCCGGTTGCGTTGGCTAGTGCATGAAGCTTGACAATATGAACATCAATTATTTTTGAGCCATAGTTTGTTTGTCATTACACCTTTTGAGCAGTCTCACTGCTACTATTAATTTGTTCTTATATGCACAGTTCCATGATAAATCTCATCTGCATTTCTCGCCAATGCATGTTAGGTCTTCCACTCGAGAATGAGTACGAAGAGCAACGGAGGCAAACTATTCTGCATAATAGCCGAGTTGCAGCCTCGTTGGGCCTAACACTACATCCTTCTACAAGGTCTAGTGCAAAAACGCCACCCACCTCCCTCACAAAGGATACGGAACATTCCTCTGATTCAGAATTTGATCCTGCTGATTGTGATGGCGAGCTGACTCAGGAAGATGCCCTGGTCGACTATCGTCTGCAACACAACAAGGTGAGTTTTCTCTGTCCTGTCATCGAATTATTTGTCCCAACTTCCATTTGTTGTATCCCAGTCCTACCAAATATGTTACCCATGCCATGTTCAATCTCATTACTACAATTTTTCCTGCTTAGTTAACGCCTCATATATGTTTTGGCATATGTTGCCTGACTGTTTTTCCATTCCATCTGCATATCATCATCATATAATATTGTACATTGAAATATCATTTATGTGTGACAGGCATCTGCAGATTCGGGAAAGAACTTTTCAAGAACGAATAGGAGGAAGAACACTCAACAGGAACCTCAGGCTGATACCGGAGGATGGGTGACAGTGCGTAATAAAAAAAGAGTTAAGCCTGATGCTCGTGCTGCTCCTCCTATTACAAGGTCTAACAAGAGACTGACACGAGGTGGCGAACAGGCCAAGAATGATAACAGTAAAAGGTCTCGTAAAAACCACAAACCATCGAATCAGACAGAAGTAGCCCCAGCATGTACCAGCCCACACATTCCACAACCACCAGTTGCCAATACTGTTTCTCAGCAACAATTGCCAACAGAACCAGTTTCCACAGCAAATTCTAGCCAAGAATTGGCACCATCAGGAGTGGTGGTAGGTAATAATGGCCAAGGACACATGATGCTAGTCCCAGATGATACAGCCTCAAATGTCCAAACAGTGCTGCCACAACACCAGCAAACTGGTGATGATCTCCCTCCGACCCTTAGTCCTGCGAAAGACAACTCCTCTCCCGATGATGAGACCCACGCCAAAAAAGGTAATACTTTTTTCAAGACTTGTAGTTTAATGCTCCCTTATGTATCTATATACCATGATAGCTTGATGTAATGCTTAACTTGGTAGGTTCGCCACGATCAATAAAAACGAGGGGGCCAACGGTAGGAAAAAAACTTGCAGCTAAGATTTCCGGAATGGGTTCAAGATTTCGCATCACATCTATTGTAGGTGGCAGAAGGCCACTTCATCCGCATGAATCTTCATATCTTGTATCACAGGTTGGCCATTTTATCAGGAATGAACTTCCTACCTTCCCATTGTGGAAGCAGCACGTTGACACCCCTTCACAGTTCGAGAGTTTAGTGCATAATTTACACGTAAGTCATGCTTCTCCTGGTAATGATAAATTATTCCACATTGATCTGTCCCATTTCTTGTAGCTTACTGTTGTTTCTATGCTATATAACTCACCAATCATTCCACCGTTGTGAGCAGTTAAGGTTTGAATTCGATGAGGATAATGAGGATGTAAAGTTTGTCATCGCTTCCATATTCAAAGAATTGTTGCGCCAGCACCGCTATAAGCTTAAGGCGACATACTTCACTGGCCAGATTACTGCCAATGTTCGAACAAAGTCTCCTGCACCCTGTATGACTGACGAGCAGTGGGGAGATCTTGTCAAGCATTGGTCTGATCCAAAGAATGTGGTATGGCTTATGAGGACCGTGAAACCAGATTAAATTCCGAATACTTATTTTGCGCCAGTGTCTCACTAGTCTCCTTTTGCAGACGTTGTCTAAAAGGAACCAGGCTAACCGCTTGAAACAACGTTTACCAAGCCGTACAGGATCTCGTCACTTGGTTGGGCATCTCTGGCAAAAAGTAATGCCCCGCTGGTCTGTACTGCTACATATGTTACTCGTAAATTGTGTAGAACTCCGTGTGCATGTTATATTTCCATCCTCCATTTCAACCACGTTATTTGATCTCCATATGATTGTACAAAAATGCAGAAAGTAGATCATGCAAACAACATGCAACCAGACAAAGAGATGACTCTGGCAGAGCAGTTCGAGGCATGCCAGAAGAACAAACATAATGTGATAGGAGAACTTGCAGAAAGTGTTATTGTAAGTCTTCTTTATGATTTAAATTTTTTAACTACACACTTGCCAATTTGTAGGAGCAATATGTCAATATGATCTTGTAGGCGTTTTTGTGAAAATGCATTTGATGTGTAATCAGGCATACCAACTTGTAGGATTAGAAGTAGTTCATACACATTAAATCTACCGTCTGCATGTTTCTCTGTAATAACTTTTATTTTTACACGACTCAAAACTTTTCAGGCAAATATGAAATTGGAGATGGCAAAACCCGGGAAAGATGGTATGGAAAAAACTCTAGAAGAATGTATGGAGACATTTACCATGGTACTTAAAAATAAAGATATCACCAAAAACACTTTCCTGCGAAATGCTGGGTTTTTGCAGTCCAAGTCCAAGTCCAAGTCCAAGTCTTTCTCTGCACAAGTTCTGGAGGAACAAATCCAAATAGAACGAGCTGCAGCAGATGTGTTAAGAAACCAAGTTGACATGTTGAGATCGAGATCAGAAGCATGTGATGCCCTACTGCAGGAGGCCAATCAAGTTTGTTATAATCTCTCAAAAGACTAATAAAATGCCATAGATAATTGGAGATGAAAACACTGACATTGACATGTGAGTACCTTGGTATTGTGAAATGTTTACTGAGACTGAGGCACTGTTCCTATTTTGTTGGTGGATGCATTTATCTACGGCTGGGATCAACTTGGTAGTTGTTCCTGTGGATGTTTTAGAAATTGGTTGCCTAGCCTTTTCAATCCGTTCGAACTTAAATGGTATTAGAGCCAAGGTCTCGAGTTTGAATTGTTGACGGTGTGGTTCAATTCATCCTTAAATTGTTGGTGCCCCATTGGCCCTTGTAAAGCTTCATGTGCCTACCTCCGAATCCAGTGTTGAATTTCTCTTGTCACACACGAGGATGGCTGTTAATGTGTATATAAGTGGGTTGCATAGCCCCTTTTATATAAGGTTGCAAGTTTCCTTATTGTGTTGTGCCTTTGGGATTCAGCCTGCACTTCTGACTTTTGGTTGCGTTGGCTACTGCATAAGTTTAATATAGTTCCATGTGGTTTTTGTTGAGTTCTATAATAAGTGGATTGCCTAGCCCTTTCCATCATTTCGGACCTGTGGTGTGCTATTCTGTTTTCCACGTATTAGACCTCCTCTTCTTAACAAGACTCCATGAGTAGGAGGCACTATGATTTTTTTTTGCGCATGAAATTACTCAATTAGATAGCTTAATCCCATTTGTTGACTCTCTGTTGATCAGCCACTTGAGGGTAAAACTGAGTATATTGCACTAGCCAGTATTTTTTTTATGAGGTAATGCACTAGCCAGTATTAGTACTCGAGGGGAAAACTGAGTGCAGATATTTTTCCAGTGTAAGGCTAACTGAGTACACGTAACGGTGCAGACGTGCAGTACCACGGACGCGTGTCGCGGTGCACAGCGGTTAGGCGGTGCGCGTGTTGAGACCAAACGTCTAGCTTTTTTGAGAAACTGCCGAGACCAACCGTCACGTTGCCAGAGCCCCCTCTCTCCCTCCCTCTGCACACAGTCTCATTCTCACTCACGCACGCAACCACGCCTCTCACGTCCCATCAACTTCTCCAAATCGAAGGAAAAAACACCAACCGCCCACGCGCGCTCCCTGCCGGCGATGGACAAGAAGAATGCGCCGGCGGCCGTCGCCTCCGTGAACTGGGCCTCTCTCTCGGCTGATGGACCACTTCACAAGATCGGCGAATGCTTACTGGCGAACGAGCAGTACGCTGACACCTACTCTGCTATGAGGCAAGTCTGTAGAAATTGGCGCTCAGGTTTACCTGAGCCCGACGTGCACCTGCACGAATGGATCATGCTAGACCACGGCCTTCCACGCGCTGCTGATTTCACCTTCCTCCACCTCCGCACATCCCGCTACGTCACCATCGATCTAACGGAAGTTCATGCAAGGTTCAAATTCCTCCATATCTATAGAGTTAATCTATTTTTATTTTCAATCGTAAACATCTTAGTGCTGAATGTTATCTTCATCAATATATTTTAGATACTACTTTGTCGGCTTTTGCCGTGGCGTCATCGTGCTTGCCCAGAAGAACCAGCCGCACAAGATACGGCTTCTGAACCCACTCACAAAGACATTGAATACTATGTTTGAGGCGCATATGCCAAACGTTATTCTGAAGTCAGTCGCTGTGATGAAGTCCCCGACTATGGTCTTCGTTTCCAAAGATTACCCGGCGGAAATTGCTTGGGTCGATGAGAGCACTCCAACTAAGGGTATAGATGAAGATTGGGGAGAAGGAAGATTTTCGATCGAGCACCATTGTCTGCGTTGCATTACCCCGTTCAATGGTGAATTGTATGCAATAGCTGTGAACAATTTTGAGTTCGGAAAATTAGTGTGCACCAACAATGTCCAGTTGGAGCAGCGTGCGAGCACTGTCAAAATGGATACACTATTTTCATTTCCAGAACTTGGAAATAACAAGTTCTACCTTGTGAAGTCGGATGGTGCTCTGCTGCTTGTGTTGTTGGACAACAAGCATTTGGAGGAAGGTCAACCATTGGTGTACCGTGTGGACACTGAGAGCCGCTCTCTCCATGCCGTCAATAACATTGGCAGTCGTGCCTTCTTCGTCCATTATATCCGGTGTATCTCCGTCGACACCAGAGTGCACCCGACACTTCGACCTGGCTGCATCTACTACACAGATTTTGGTTATATCAGAGAGTACTTTGATGATATAAAGGCCTGGGATGAGTGGCCAATACATGTGAATAGATTAGGAAACTACGGTATGAGAAATGAACAAAGGCCATACCGTTTGGAGGATGTATTGGCTGCACACTGCAGACGGAAGGAGTTCAATGAAAATTTCCTTCAATGGAGTGACGAAGAAATATATGCTGAATGAAGAACATATTCGTTCATCCTGGGGTATCCTAATCTTCATGTTGGCCATACATTGTGTCTTGTATTATTTTCAGATTAGTTTGTCGTGAACATTAACATTGTTATTGGCTGCTTTTGGCTCTTGTATGCAGTTTATGTAGTATTATACTTAGTTTTCTGGATTTATTATGCTGCTGTGAATTTATCCTATACTAGCTTCTAGATTTGACTGATTTTGTTTGTAATGATGATGGCTTGATGTGGCTGCTGGCCTTAACTGCCGAAGCAGAGCAATTAGTACTTAACCAGGTGTACCGTCTTTATATTAGTATTATATTATATTACTTGACCATAGCCATATTCAAAATCAAATCTCAGTCGGGCGGCAAAATCTCCCGCCAATCTAGAAATATTTCAGGCGTGTTTTTGAATGGGATAAGAAGATAGAACACGATGATAGTAACCGATATTCAAGGTGATGATGATTTGATTTTGCACTCGGCCTTGAACAGAGGTACTAGTACGGTCTCACAATTTTTTATCATTATACTTGGACCTTAGCCAAATTCAAAATCTCATAGCGGCAAAACTTCCCGCCCACAAAATACAAAAAATTCACACGCTTTCAAATTCCCATTCTACCCTTGTGGAGATGACAGAAAGTCGGTTGGTGGGGGGGTCTGCCCGTCATTTTTTGGATCACCACCTCCCTAGCCCCGGAAACCCTCCCAAAAAAATTCATTTCCCTCAGACCACCCACCGGAACTTCCCAAGTCCCTCTCTCCCACCTCCACGACCACCGCACCGGAACATCCCCGCCGGACTTCCCTGGCCTACCCGAGCCCTCGCGATCCTCGTCATCCGGCTGCCTGCCGGAGCCGCTTCATCGACGCCGTCATCAACCGGACCGGATCATCCCCGCCGAACCTCGAAACCATATGCTCATCCAGCAGCCTACCGCAGTCGCTTCAGCTGCGGCATCGTCCACCGCATCGGATCTTGCTCACCGACACCGATGTGCATGAACCGAATCTGCTTCACCGGCGCCGTGCATGATCTAAACTCTTCTACTGTCGCTTTTCTATTGCTTGCCTGCAAGTTCTTGTTTAATCTTGGGGGAACCTGTTTGTGCTAACGACGCGCCGTTACGTCTTTGCAGATTAGATGAGTAACCATGAAGTTTAATGGCCGTCTCTCCAACCCCAAGGAGCACATGTAGTGTACTTCATCACCGGATCTATCAACCCCAGGAAGATCTGCTGTGATTCCCACAGAGTGCTTCTCCTAATGTAAGTCCCTTGTTTTAGCGCCATGTTCTGGGTTCAGATGCTTGTTTGTCTGAAGCTCTTTTAGTTCATTCCTAGTTATGACCGTAACACCTTGCCATTTTCTAGTTCATTGCTAACTTCAAGCGATTGAACATTTTGGTTTGCATTCCCTGCTCTGTAGATGTAGCCATCATAACTTCTATCTTGCTCATTCGTTGTTCATGCCAATCTTGTTCTCCCTGAACATGTTGGTTTGCATTCCCTGTACTACGGTGATGCCATTGTTATTTCTATCTACTTCGTCGTAAGCTAACTGCCTGCTATTAGTTCCTGCATGCTATCGCTCTGCCATCCTGCAGTACAAATTAACTGCCTGCTATTAGTTCCTGCATGCTATCGCTCTGCCATCCTGCAGTACAAATTTATTTGAACTCGTCACAGCAGCAACTTCCATCATAATTTTGTCTGCCATCTGATTCTTCAAAAGCTGCAATATTAACTTGTTTCTCTTAATTGGCATGGCGCTCACATATAGAATTGTGAACATATTGGTGTGCATTCCCTTTTCTACAAGTTCAGATCCCACTATATTCCGTTTCTGGTCCATCCTAAGCCGTAGCATTAACTATCCTCTATGTGTTGCTCATTACAACTTTATATCCCGAAACAAATTGATTTTTTTCCCTTATCTACAAGTTTATCAGTGATGCCATTATAACTCCTATCTGTTTTATTCCTAGCTATTATAGTAACATCCTGCTATTATTTAGTTCATGGCCAATTTTAAGTAATTGCACATGTTGGTTCGCATTCCCTGCTCTATAGCTTTTGGCATCGTAACTTCTATATTTGGTTTACATTCCCTGCTCTGTAGATCTAGCCATCATAACTTTATCTTGCTCAGATGTTGTTTCAAAAATTATGGCCTGCTACTATGTTGTTTGTGCCAATTTTTTACTCCATGAACATGTTGGCTTGCATTCCCTGTACTACAGGTGATGCCATTGTTTTGTATCTAGTTCATTGTAAGCTAACAAAGTAAGGACTTAGTTTGGCATGCTATCACTCTGCTATCTAAGCCTGTAGTACAAATAAACTTGTCATATTACTAGATAATAATTTTGTGTGCCATCTTGTTCTTCAAAAGCTGCATTATCGACTTGTTTCTCTGACTTGGCATGACGCTCACATATGGAATGCTGAACATATTGGTTTGCATTCCCTCTTATACAAGTTCACAGGTGATCCCACTATATTCTGTATCTTGCTCAGTCGTCGTTACAAAATTTATAGCCTGCTACTATGTTGTTCATGCCAATTTTGTACTCCCTGAACATGTTGGTTTGCATGGGACTCGACAGTAGTAAGTCTGCTGTTTCATTCTAACATGCTCTGTTATATTGGCTGTTGGTATGCGGCATGCACTCTTTGTTTGCTTATTGTGCGCATTACAATGATCTTGTTATAACGACGAAATGATGAGTTCCAAATTCTTTGGCAAACAATATTGTAGTGTCTTTGCCTTTCCATTGTTGTTGTCTTAACTTGTAATGTCTTTGTTTCAGATATAGGTGCTGCATGGACAACTTAAAAGATTGCCGGATCGCTTCATTGTATTGCTAGGTTTAATTACCATTCAATTTCTCTGGGTTCTGTAATATTTTTTCAATGCCTTGCAGCTGATGTAATATTTAGTTAGTTTTTATAGTTCTTTCGCGCATTTTTTCTTTGGTGCTTGTGGTAAGTGAGGCTATTCGACAGAAATCAATGCTGCGTAAATATTCTCAGTATCTAAATCACGAATTCCCATCCCTTAAACGGCCCAATTAAGCAAAATCACATATGTGCCTGCCCGCAAAATCCTAAAGCGCATATTATGCCGGCATATAAACAGCAACTAAACGGGCTGGCCCACTTACTTCTTGGGCCAGCCCATTTGATTTACCGTGGACCCCACACTCTAATTGGGCTGGCCCACTTGCATTAAGGTGGACCCCACATACTACTGGGCCGGCCCACTAAATAGTTGGGCCAGCCCATTTGCTTTTGTGGTGGACCCCACATACTAAATGGGCGGCCCTTTAAGAGGAAAGTGGGACCCACTGTATTTTTGGCCCGCCCACTATCTTGTTGGGCCGGCCCTGCTATATGGTGGACCCCACATACTAATTGGGCCGGCCCTTCAGGAAAGTGGGGCCCACTGTGTTTTGGGCCGGCCCACTATGTTGTTGGGGGCCCATTTGCTATATGGTGGTCCCACATGGTAAACGGCCGCCCTTTAATAGGAAGGTGGGACCCACTGTGTTTTTGGCCCGCCCACTATCTTGTTGGTCCGGCCCACTTTATATATGGTGGACCCCACATACCAAATGGGGCCCATTAAAAGAAATGTGGGACCCTGTGTTTTTGGCCGGCCCACTAGCTTGGTGGGCGGCCCACTTGCTATATGGTGGACCCCACATACTAAATGGGCGGCCCTTTAACAGGAAGGTGGGACCCACTGTGTTTTTGGCCCGGCCCACTATCTTGTTGGGCGGCCCACTTGCTATATGGTGGACCCCACATACTAAATGGGCCGACCCTTTAACTGGAAAGTGGGACCCACCTGTGTTTTTGGCCCGGCCCACTAGCTTGTTGGGCCGGCCCACTTGCTATACGGTGGACCCCACACACTAAATGGGCCGGCCTTTTAACAGGAAAGTGGGACCCACCTGTGTTTTTGGCCCAGCCCACTTGCTTCTTGGGCCGGCCCAGTTGCTGTAAGGTGGACCCCACATGTTAAATGGGCCGGCCCATTTAAGTTTTGACCAGTCAACCTTAGAGGTTAGGCCCGGCCCACGTAACTAATGGACCAGCCCAGCTATATAGTTGACCGGTCAAACTATGTCATCTGGCCCGGCCCGCTTAAGACGTGGCAGGCCTCGTGTGGGCCTACCATCTACCACGGGGTTTCAGCCGGTTAACGCCGTTAACTGGCAGTTAACGGCGTCTGCCACGTGTCAGTTTGCATGACGTCAGCAGTCAACGGGCTCCCGAAAACACTTCCGCAACGGTCCGATTTTCCGTGGCGGAAGGGCGCCCAAGCGCGACGGACCGAAAAAATCGTCGTTGGACTTTGCCTGACGCAGTTTCGACAACAGAACCCATATCGTCGGGTTAGGCCCATAGGCGACGAAAAATGCCCCTTAGTTGACGATTTTGGGACGTTGTCTATCAGAACTTTTCTTGTAGTGTAAAGCCTCCATCGCGAAACCCCCAGTACCGAGAGCCACGATACGGAAAACCTTCCAGAGACGCCGCCGCCGCGAATCCCATCTCGGGGATTCAGGAGATCGCCTCCGGCACCCTGCCGGAGAGGGGATTCATCTCCCGGAGGACTCTACACCGCCATGGTCGCCTCCGGAGTGATGAGTGAGTAGTTCACCCCTGGACCATGGGTCCATAGCAGTAGCTAGATGGTCGTCTTCTCCTTGTTGTGCTTCATTGTTGGATCTTGTGAGCTGCCTAACATGATCAAGATCATCTATATGTAATTCTATATGTTGTGTTTGTCGGGATCCGATGGATAGAGAATACTATGTTATGGTGATTATCAATCTATTGTTTATGTGTTGTTTATGATCTTGCATGCTCTCCGTTATTAGTAGAGGCTCTGGCCAAGTTTGTACTCTTAACTCCAAGAGGGAGTATTTATGCTCGATAGTGGGTTCATGCCTTCATTGACACCTGGGACAGTGACAGAAAGTTCTAAGGTTGTGATGTGCTGTTGCCACTAGGGATAAAACATTGATTCTATGTCTAAGGATGTAGTTGTCGATTACATTACGCACCATACTTAATGCAATTGTCTGTTGCTTAGCAACTTAATACTGAATGGGGTTCGGATGATAACTGAAGGTGGACTTTTTAGGCATAGATGCAGTTGGATGGCGGTCTATGTACTTTGTCGTAATGCCGGATTAAATCTCACTATATTTATCATATCATGTATATGCATTGTTATGCCCTTCTCTATTTGTCAATTGCCCGACTGTAATTTGTTTACCCAACATGCTTTTATCTTATGGGAGAGACACCTCTAGTGAACTGTGGACCCCGGTCCTATTCTTTACATAGCATACAATCTACTGCAATTGTGTTTTACTGTTTTTTTGCAAACAATCATCTTCCACTCGATACGTTTAATCCTTTGTTACAGCAAGCCGGTGAGATTGACAACCTCACTGTTTCGTTGGGGCAAAGTACTTTGGTTTTGTTGTGCAGATTCCACGTTGGCGCCGGAATCCCTGTTGTTGCGCCGCATCACATTTCGCCACCATCAACCTTCAACGTGCTTCTTGGCTCCTACTGGTTCGATTAAACCTTGGTTTCATACTGAGGGAAACTTGCTTCTATACGCATCATACCTTCCACTTGGGGTTCCCAACGGACGTGTGCATCTACGCGTATCAACAGGCGGCATAGAGGTACCCCTTTGTGACACTTGGTTGAAACATATGTCATGTGATGATAATCCGTGTTATCCGAGCTGATTAGGACAAGGTGCGAGCACTATTAGTACTCTATGCATGAGACTTGCAACTTGTAGGAAGTATTATGCATAGCACATATGAATTATTACTACCGTTGACAAAATTGTTTCTATGTTTTCAAAACAAAAGCTCTAGCACAAAAATAGTAATCCATGCTTCCCTCTGCGAAGGGCCATTCTTTTACTTTATGTTGAGTCAGTTTACCCACTTCTTTCTATCTTAGAAGCAAACACTTGTGTTAACTGTGTGCATTGATTCTTACATGTTTACTTATTGCACTTGTTATACTACTCTATGTTGACAAATATCCATGAGATATACATGTTACAAGTTGAAAGCAATTGCTGAAACTTAATCATCCTTTGTGTTGCTTCAATGCATTCTACTTTGAATTTATTGCTTATGAGTTAGCTCTTATGCAAGTCTTGTTGATACTTGTCTTGAAAGTACTATTCATGAAAAGTTTTGCTATATGATTCATTTGTTTAGTCATTATCTTTGTTAGCAATCTTTTGTTCAGATCACTCCATTCATCTCATATGCTTTACAATAATGTTGATCAAGATTATGTTAGTAGCATGTCACTTCAGAAATTATTTGTGTTATCATTTACCTACTCGAGGACGAGTAGGAACTAAGCTTGGGGATGCTTGATACGTCTCCAACGTATCTATAATTTCTGATGTTCCATGCTTGTTTTATGACAATACCTACATGTTTTGTTCACACTTTATATCGTTTTGATGCATTTTCCGAAACTAACCTATTGACGAGATGCCGAAGTGCCAGTTCCTGTTTTCTGTTGTTTTTGGTTTCAGAAATCCTAGTAAGGAAATATTCTCGGAATTGGACGAAATCAACGCCCAACATCTTATTTTTGCACGAAGCTTCCAGAACACCGGAGAGACACGGAGGGAGCCTTGGGGGCCCCACACGCCAGGGCGGCGCGGCCAAGGCCCTGGGCGCGCCCTATTGTGTGGCCCCACCAGGGCCCCTCCGAGGCTGCCCTTCCGCCTACTTAAGGACTCCGTCGCGAAAACCCTACACGGAAAAGCCACGGTACGAGAAACCTTCCAGAGCCGCCGCCATCGCGAAGCCAAGATCTGGGGGACAGGAGTCTCTGTTCGGCACGCCGCCGGGACGGGGAAGTGCCCCGGAAGGCCTCTCCATCGACACCACCGCCATCTTCACCGCCATCTCCATCAACGCTGCTTCTCCCATGATGAGGAGGGAGTAGTTCTCCCTCGAGGCTAAGGGCTGTACCGGTAGCTATGTGGTTAATCTCTCGTTGTACTCCAATACAATGATCTTATGAGCTGCCTTACATGATTGAGATCTATATGATGAGCTTTGTATCGCTACTAGTTTATGTGCTACTCATGTGATGTTATTAAAGTAGTCTATTCCTCCTGCATGGTGTAATGGTGACAGTGTGTGCATCGTGTGGTTCTTGTCGTAGATTATGATCATAATCTCTTGTAGGTTATGGAGTTGATTATCGCTATGATAGTATTGATGTGATCTATCCCCCTTCATAGTGTAATGGTGACAGTGTGTATGCTATGTTAGTACTCGGGCTATTTTGCAAAGATCTATTATGCTCTAAGGTTACTTAAATATGAATGCTGAATGTTGTGGCGCTTGTTAACTCCGGCTTGAGGGAGCTCTTGTAGCCCTACACAACGAATGGTGTTTGTCATCCAACAAAAGAGTGTATGTAGCACAAATGAGAGAAGTTATTATTTATTATGCGATCAATGTTGAGAGTGTCCACTAGTGAAAGTATGATCCCTAGGCCTTGTTTCCAATACGCAAACACCGCTTACTTACTGTTCTGTTGCATGTTTACTCGCTGCCATATTTTATTCAGATTTCTATTACCACTCATATACATCCATACTACTTGTATTTCACTATCTCTTCGCCGAACTAGTGCACCTATACATCTGACAAGTGTATTAGGTGTGTTGGGACACAAGAGACTTCTTGTATCGTGATTGCAGGGTTGCTTGAGAGGGATATCTTTGACCTCTTCCTCCCGAGTTCGATAAACCTTGGGTGATCCACTTAAGGGAAAACTTGCTGTTGTTCTACAAACCTCTGCTCTTGGAGGCCCAACACTGTCTACAGGAAAAGAAGCGTGAGTAGACATCAAGCTATTTTCTGGCGCCGTTGCCGGGGACGAATCAAGACACTCCATCAAGCCCGACAACCGCCATCAAACCTCCCACGTCAACCACGCGCCAGTTGTGGACAGCATTGGGTACTAACGATATTCGCATGTCCATGAAGTGGTCATCCTTAGTATGCACCGTTGCTAAGACTCGTCGTTTCGAAGCATCACGTGATGATCAGGTGTTATAGATTCTACGTGTGCATACAACGGGTGCAAGCCAGATTTGCACATGCGAATACTAAGGTTAAACTTTACGAGCCTAGCATGTACAGACATGGTCTCGGAAAGTCGTCATGATTTGATGGATAATATTATGAGTGAAATTGTTCATCATATTAAAAAGTTACTAATAGTGAAATCTGGAACACTTGTCATGTGATGATCAACTTCAAAGTAAGAACCTCGAAGTTATTGGTATTTGACCAACAAACCTAGAAGTTATTGATGTTGAAGTGTTTTTCTGAATAATGAGGAAAGCTAAAAGAGAAACTACAATAGATTTTTGGCAGAAAGAAAGAGAAGACTAGAAAGTCTAGCTCAGGTGTATATAGATGATATACATGTTATGAATGTATTCTTTGTTTGGTCACATAATGAAATTCTTAGGTATTTGTACCATATTGGTTGGTATGAGATGTCATACAACACAACGCAATAAAAGAATATTATGGCCTAAGTGACTGACAAGGAATATGGTGATAATGCACGTCTGGAACAAAAATAAAGAGTTATTATGTTCGTCGTTGGCATTCTACCTAGCCCTTCAGATTTATAATAAAGAACTTTATAATTGTTATTTTGTTCTGGTCAAATGAAAACAATGAGTTGTTCAAATTATGACAGTATTCCATGTACGATGGATAAGTTATTATAAGTCTTTATGGTGAAACACATATGCATAACACTGAAGCTAAAATGCCATAAGGCAAATGATGTGAATTTCACTTATTAGTGGAACCACCATTTAGGTCATGTTAGAAAGAAACGCATGAAGGAACTCCATGCAAATGGATTTTTAGAGTCATTCGATTTTTGAATCGTTTGGCGCTTGCAAATCTCTTCTGAAGAGAATGACTGAAAAGTTTGAAACATTTGAATAGATTCAAATAAATTTCAGCATGCAAATCTCTTCTAAAGAAGTTTGAAACATTTGAATAGATTCAAATAAATTTCAGCATGAAGTGGAAATCATCGTAATAGAAAAGTCAAATATCTATGATTGGATCATGGTGGAAATATTTGAATTACGAGTTTTAGCGAACATCTAAGAGAGTTATGAAATTGTTCTACAACTCACGTTTCTTGGAGTATCATAGTGATGATGGAGTATCCGAGAGACGTATCCAAACCTTGTTGGGTTAATGATGAGATAAAATAAAATGACGCCATTATATTTTTGTGGATTATGCTTTAGAGACTACCGCTTTTACACTAAATAGAGCGTCATCATAATCCGTTGAAATGACACCATATGAGTTATGGCATGGGTATAAACCCTAATAGTCCTTTCTTAAATTTTGGTATGCGTAGCATAAGTAAATAAGTTTACAACCAAAATCGGATGAATGTCTTTGTTGGTTATCCCAGAGAATTGATTGGGAATTCTTTCCACTATGGAGTCAAAGACAAAAGTGTTTGTCGATGTTTCTTACTTATTTCCAAGAAATTGTTTCTAGCGAAGTATTTGAGTGGGAGGACAATGGAACTTGATAAGGTTTATGAACATGAGCATGATGATCAGAGTAGCGTAGCATCGGAAATGGTTCCGGAAGCAGCCACGATGATCGTAGCTTCCATGTCTACAAAGAGTTATAGTCATGGAGATCGAAGTACCCATTGAACCTTGTAGGTATGGTTTACTTTTTGATCAAGTAAATTATTTGTGGACAAAGGATTGATTTTGAACAATAATGAACCAACTATATACAAAGAAGTTATGATGGGCCCTGACTCCGTTAAAATGGTTGAGTGCCATGAAATCCAAGATAGGTGAATACTTTTTGAAAGTAAAAAGACCTATAAAATTGATGGACTTGGATGCAATATCCTTAAAAAATCTCGACTTGTCGAAAAGTTGTTTACGACAAAGTTCAAAAGTTGACTACGATAATATTAGATCTTTCGTAGCAATGTTTATAGTCTATGTGGATTATTCTAGTAATCTCTACATATTTCTTTTACGATATATGTTAGTAGGATGGCAAAAATACATTCCTTACCAGAAGTGTGTATTAAGGATGTATACTAGATACAACCAAGAGTTTTGCTGGTCCGTGGAATACTAGATAGGTATACAAACTTCAATTGGATGAAGTGAGTATCACGGAGTTGGAATCTTCACCGGATGAAATAGTCAAAGAGTTTTTGATTTCATCAGAAACGATGAAGATGCTTGCATTTGCAAGAAATTAAGTGGGAGCGCTGAGACATAGTTATAATATTATATGTGGATGACATATCATTGATTATAAATGATGTAATTATATACTTGATGTGAATAAAAGGTTTCATTGAAAATTAATTTCAATGAAAGGATATGGACTAAAACATATTTAGCGTAAAGATCTATGAAGATAGATTCAATCGCATAGTAAGTTTAAGTCAAAGTACATAGTGTAGCACCCTACCTTTTAATAAAGGCAAGATACCTGTGTATAGTGCTATTCCCGGGATCACTGATAGCACACACATTACAAAATATAGTAATCATTGCAATAGTATCAAATTACTACATCGTTGATCCAAAGGGTAAAGTAAAACCTTACAAATTGCATAGTCACATGGACTAGCTCAACAATATTCAGAACATACACAGCGGAAAGTAAATCATCAATGAGCCTTCATCATCTTCATGTGCCACAGGCAGTCATGTTGGAATGTAGACTCGAGATCCTACCACGTACTTCTCCTCAGAAAATCCTGCACGTTTGAATATGCAGCCCCACGAATGGAGGTCAGTACAATGATGTACTGGCAAATGACACTTATATGGTGGCAGTTTTGGGCATGACTATCTACATGATATTTGGCAAGTGGAGTTTAGGCAAATTTGCATAAAGCCAATTTTATCCTACATTTTATTTTAAATTTTTTTTTTACAAACTCATAATGATGTCATAGACAGTATCATGGTTACATCTCCCATGTACTACCCGACAGTTGCTACTCAAATTTTAACTTATTCAGAAAAGGTGATGAGATTCTTCCGTACATTCCCTGCCTAGAAAGCTCAAATTGTCCATAACCGGGGACACGGCTAAGATCTTAGGTTTAACTCTCGAGAGGTTGTGCACTTTCACCTTACGACCCACCCTTCCCAAGAGAAGAATGAGACAAGATCTTTCAGAAGGAGGCTTCAACCATAACCAGCTAGACCCGTTCCCGTTTGGTTGCAAGCCACATCATCATGTCTAGCAACAAGTTTGACCTCACAACTTACTTAATCCCGGCAGAGCCCATAATACCATAAGGCTGCACTGGAAGCTAACTAAAACATGGACGACATATTAATCTCTTTAATCCTGAGTGGCCATCCACAAGTGCACCCTCAGGCGATGACAACCACAATGTGGCCCTGAGTAGCCACTCAACATGTGAGCACCCTCAGGCGATGACAACCACAATGTGGCCCTGAGTAGCCACTCAACATTTGCGCACCCTCAGGCGATGACAACCACAATGTGGCCCTGAGTAGCCACTCAACATGTGAGCACCCTCAGGCGATGACAACCACAATGTGGCCCTGAGTAGCCGCCCACCAAGCAATTACCAATCCACCCAGGTGTTTCATTAAGGTTGTTAATTTTAATTCCCAATGATCACAATCCAGAATAATCAAAACAGCAATGGCATTTTGTTATTGCTAGGCATACTAAGAATACTAGCAAGGGTTCATGATGGCTACACACTATTGGGATTGATAAACATAGCATAACTTTCAAAAACAAAATCCTACCATGCATACTAGTTTGAAAAACACTAATGCATAATAAAATAGGTAGGAATTGAATGTCACTTGCCTTTTTGGTAGTCGAAGCGCGCTCACTTCTGTTAATCAAAATACGTGCCTCTCCGTACAAACTATAACATAGAATATAACCACTACAACAAAAGTCATATAAAGACGCTGCCCATTCGACGCTTTTATATTCGTCCCTACATCCGTAGTTGAGCCGTATGTTGAGACGTTTGTTGAGACGTAACACCATACGTCTTAAATTTCTAGGTTTACACGTGCACACTAGTAAAAACCGAAGTACCAACTAGCCCAGGTTTACCATATCCTTTAGCGCGAAGCCTAGGGCCGCCGCCACCAGATCCGATCGTGGTGCATTTTCCCCTCGGCTTCTCTAGATCGCTAGTCTTTTTCTCTCCCAGTCCAAGACCTATGCGATGGAGTATGATTACGAGAATCCATCCAAATGCTGGGTCGATATTGAATCTGGTCAGTTCCTCGCCGCTGTATGATACGTCCAAAACGTATCTACTTTCCCGAACACTTTTGCTATTGTTTTGCCTCTAATTTGTGTATTTTGGATGCAACTAACACGGACTAACGCTGTTTTCAGCAGAATTGCTCTGGTGTCTCGTTTTTGTGCAGAAATCCAACTTTCGGGAAAATCCTCGGAATTTATGCGAAGGCCCTATTTTCCCAGAATACTGACGGAGCCAGAAGGACAAGTAAGGTGGAGGCCCGAGGGCCCCACACCATAAGGCGGCGCGGCCTAGGGGGGGCCCGCGCGGCCCTATGGTGTGGCCCCCTCGGTCGGCCTCCGACGCCCTCCTTCGGACTACTTATCGGCCTCGACCTAAAAACGCACGGGGAGAAGTCGAAGTCGCCAGAAACCCTCCAGAGACCACATCGCGAAACTCCGTCTCGGGAGCCAGAAGTCTCCGTTCTGGCACTCCGCCGGGACGGGGAATTGGAGGAGATCTTCACCGCCATCACCGCCAACGCCTCTCCATCGACCAGCCATGTTTCCCCCATCCATGTGTGAGTAATTCCCCCGTTGTAGGCTGAAGGGGATGGTAGGGATTGGATGAGATTGGTCATGTAATAGTCATAAGATTGTTAGGGCATAGTGCCTAGTATCCGTAGATGTCACTTTTATGATATTGTTGCAACTTGTTATGCTTAATGCTTGTCACTAGGGCCCGAGTGCCATGATCTCAGATCTGAACATGTTATTGATTCATGAAGATATTCATTGTTTATGATCTTACCTGCAAGTTGTATACACATGTCGCTGTCCGGAACCAATGGCCCCGAAGTGACAAGAATCGGGACAACCGGAGGGGATGGTAGTGATGTGAGGATCACATGTGTTCACGGAGTGTTAATGCTTTGCTCCGGTACTCTATTAAAAGGAGTACCTTAATATCCAGTAGTTTCCCTAGAGGCCCGGCTGCCACCGGCTGGTAGGACAAAAGATGTTGTGCAAGTTTCTCATTGCGAGCACGTACGACTATATATGGAACACATGCCTATTGATTGATTAGTACTTGGATACCGTTTTATTATTATCTGCAAATGCCCTGCTTTGATTGTTACATGAGTTTCTCTCATCCATGCAACGCCCGTTAAATCCGTCCCTGTGCCTACAGTATTTTAATCCTGCTGTTTACTATAATCACTACTGCTGTCTTTATTTCACCGCTGCTGTTATTTCACTATTCCTACTGCTATAAAACTGTTACTACTGATAAACTCTTGCGAGCAAGTCTGTTTCCAGGTGCAGCTGAATTGACAACTCCGCTGTTAAGGCTTACAAGTATTCTTTGTCTCCCCTTGTGTCGAATCAATAAATTGGGTAATACTTCCCTCGAAGACTGTTGCGATCCCCTATACTTGTGGGTCATCAAGACTATTTTCTGGCGCCGTTGCCGGGGAGCATAGCTTTATTTGGAAGTTCACTTGGATTGATATTGTTCGCTGCAAATTCTCCATCATGGGTAAACCTCGCGATACTAAGATCGCCATATTACCATCCACTACAAGAAAAGGTACAACTCTTAGTACCTCTGCTGCTCTTGATTCACCATCTGTGATAAGTAAACTTGTTTCACCACCACAAGCTTCAAATGCTGGTACTTCTGCTGAATCTGAAAATTCCTCTCATAATTGTGATGATGCTTCTGCTGTGCTTGATAATGATGGTTCGTTAGGATCTTTTCTAGATGCTACAATTGCTAAGTCTAGACAAATTGAAAATACTGAAACTCCTAATGAAAATGCTGCTACACCTGTTAATTCACCTGAGTCTGTTGAATATTCTAGTGATGATCTTGATGAAGATTATGTAGAGCTTGATGATGATTTTATTGAAAAATGCAATGCTACTACTGATGCAAGAAAAATTAAAAAGTTGCTTGCAGAACATGCTGTTAGATATAAACTATCTCCTGATCCTAAATTTGCCACATCTCCTATAAACATTAGGGATAAAGATTATGATTTTTCTCTTGATCTATCTCATATAGCTATTGTTGAGAAAACACCCTTTTGTGGTACTGAAAAAGAAAGTGCTGTTGAACACATGACTGAGTTATCTACTCTTAGTGGCTTGTTTTCTGATGATGTTAAGATGCGTACTTATTTTGTCGCTAAATTTTTTCCTTTCTCATTAAAGGATGATGCTAAAACTTGGTATAATAATTTGCCTCCTGGTTCTATTAAAAGTCCAAAAGAATTGCTTGATGTTTTCTTCCGGAAATACTTTCCTGCTAGTGCTCAACATGCTGCTTTGCAGAGAATTTATAATTTTGACCAGGAAGATGGAGAGAAATTGCCTGAGGCTTGGGCTAGATTTTGCTCTCTTATTAGAGCTCAGCCTGACCATGATTTGGAAAAGCATGATTTACTTGATATATTTTATAGTGGACTAACCATTGAGTCTAGGGCATACCTGGATAGTTGTGCTGGTTGTGTTTTCAGGAAAAGAACTCCAGACGACGCTGAAGAATTATTGGCTAAAATAGGCCGGAATCATGATGATTGGTCTACACCTGAACCAACCCCGACACCGATAGTAAAGAAGAGGGGTATGATTAAATTAAATGATGAAGATATGAGGGAAGCCAAGAAGTCTCTTAAAGAGAAGGGTATTAAACCTGAAGATGTGAAGAATTTACCTCCTATAGAAGATTTATGTGAGATAACTCCCCCTTCATCCATGATTGAGGTACACTCTCTTCAACGCTTTACTAGGGAAGATATTCCGTATTCAAAACCTCCTGCTCAATGCTTAGATGAGTTTGATAATTATATTGTTAAGCAAGAAAACTTTAATATGAGAGTAGAGAATCATTTAATGGAAAATTCTCGAGCTATTAGTGAATTGCATGGTATTGTGGAGAGAACCTCCAATGATGTTAAGATACTTGTTAAACATTTTCAAATGGTTCAAACTCAAATTGATCAACTTACTAAAGTGCAAAATGACTTGTTGGGAAATAATTCTAAAGAAAAACATGCTTATGAAGTAACAACTAGAGGTGGTGTTTCTACCCAGGATCCTCTATATCCTGAAGGGCATCCCAAAAGAGTTGAACAAGATTCTCAACTAACTAAAACTAGTGCTCCATCTAAGAAAAAGAAAAAGAAACATAAGAATGTTGTAGAATCCTCTGAACCTGTTAATGATCCTAATAGTATTTCTATTTCTGATGCTGAAACTGAAAGTGGTAATGAACATGATAAAGATAATGATAAGGATGATACTCCTGATAAAGAAGAAATTGAAAAAGAACCTGAAAAGCCTGCTAAAAATAAAAAGTACACTAAAGAAGATTTTATTGCTGAGAAACATGGTAATGAAAGAGAACCTTGGGTTCAAAAGCAAATGCCTTTTCCTGCTAAGAAACTAAAATCAAAGGAGGAGGAACATTATAATAAATTTTGTGATTGGATGAAACCTTTATTTTTGCAAATCCCTTTGACTGATGCTATTAAATTGCCTCCTTATTCAAAGTATATGAAAGATATTGTCTCTAACAAAAGGAAAATTCCCAATGAGGAAATTTCCACTATGCTTGCTAATTACTCTTTCAATGGCAAAGTTCCAAAGAAGTTGGGCGACCCAGGTATACCTACTATTCCTTGTTCTATTAAGAATAATTATGTTAGAACTGCTCTATGTGATTTGGGAGCGGGAGTTAGTGTAATGCCTTTTTCTCTTTATAAGAGACTTGATTTAGATAAGTTGATACCAACTGATATATCTTTGCAAATGGCTGATAAATCTACCGCTATTCCTGTTGGTGTATGTGAAAATGTTCCTGTTCAAGTTACTCAGCATTGCTTGATATTAACTGATTTTGTTGTGTTGGAAATGCCTGAAGATGATAATATGTCCATTATTCTTGGAAGACCCTTTCTTAATACTGCAGGGGCTGTTATTGATTGCAATAAAGGCATGGTTACTTTCAATGTTGATGATAAGGAACACACTGTCTATTTTCCCAAGAGGATTGATAAAGTATGTGGAGTTAATACAATTTTTAATGTGAAAACTATCAAAGTGGGATCCATTGATTGTCCTATATATGAGCCTAAAGAAGAATATCAAACTCTTGTGATTGGATCCATATCAATTCAATATAAGGTAACATGATTGATTTGAGGTTTACTTCTTCTTATGTCATATAAAATTTATTTGGTAGCAAGACTTGATCAACCTTGTTAACAAGTATATTTTAATGCATAAGAGAGCTAAACAACATTTCTTTCTTTCTCCCTCCATTTGTTTTACTTGCTGTAGCACCTTTTGTTTTGCAATATGCTTTAGTTGTTTAAGATTTTGGAAATCATTTTCCTGCGCAGTAATAATTAATTTAACACCCAGAAATGTGCATTTTTCAAAGTTCTCTAAAAATTACAAAAATTACACCGTTGGTCCTATTTTTCGACGAGGCACCTGGGAGTACCAGAGGATGACCTGTGGGGCACCACAGGGTGCCACACCACAGGCCGGCGCGGCCAAGGAGGTGGGCGCGCCACCCTGTGGTGTGGGCCCCTCCTTGCCCCACTACTTCATCTCTTCCTCCCAGCATCTTCTCTCTCCCGAAAAAACTCGCACCAAGTTCCTCTCACTCGCGTTTCTGCTCAAGAACTCGCGATTTCTCGATCTCCTTGCTCAGCCCAGATTTCTGTCTGAAATTTGGCACATTTACTCCTTGGTATGTGACTCCTTTGATTGTCCAATTAGAATTTCATTTGGTTGAGTATATCTTGAATATTTTGCTGCTGTAGGTAACATGTTTAGTGAGCTTGCATGCTTGTTCTAAGTGGTATAAACTAGTTTTGATGCATGTTTAGTACTCTAGCAAGTTCCTATAGTAGTTCCCTTCAATTATATACCTTGAAATCAAATTTTATAATGGTTGTTGAAAATTTCAGAAAATGGAGGGGAGTATGCACCAACTTAACCAACAAGAGTTGGAGGTACAACAAGTCATGAGAGTTCATCGTGAAGAGGGAGTATACCCCTCTTATTACCCATGCACGGATTTTATGCGGAATGCAGGAATCCTGCAAGATGTTCAAACACTGATTTCCAATGCAGGGTTGGAAGGTTTTACTGTTGGTGAACCTCACCAATATGCTAAACTAACGGTGTCGGTTGTGCAGGATTTCGAATTTCATCGGTCTCAAACTAACCCCATGGTCCGGTACAAGATTTATAACAAAACTATCAACTTGCCTTTCAGTGATTTTTGTGCAGCAATCAGAGTGCCGCAATGGGGATCATGTGAGAAGATAAAGAGATCGCCGCAAGAGTTCTTGGACCTTTTCAAGATGATTTGTCATGGGAGAAGTTTCTCAGAGGATGATGGTAAAATCAGTAGCATTCATTTCCCAGCTATTCGTTACTTTGCTTATTTCATTACCAAGTGCGTTCTAGCGAGAAGGAATGGAGGTAAACTAACTATCCCGGATCTAGCCTTTCTAGCTGCTGCATTACAAGGTAATAGGACTTATAACTTGGGAGCTTTGATAGCTAACAGACTTGCCACTAACCGTGAGAGGGGAGGAATTTGTGGAGGTCTTATCGCCTCTCGTTTATTAGCTATGCATGGTGTAGGACCTCACCATCTAGACATTCCACTTTCTATAGAGAAACTTGATGTTGTTTCCATGATCAGACATGAGTTTATTTCAGATGCATCTAATTTGAACAACCTGTATTATAGGATAACTTTGTATAAGAAAAATTGGAGAATAACTAAGAAAATTGAAAAATTAGTACGATTGCCTGCACCTGCTCTGCTTAACCTTGATGCCAGGAAAGGGTGGTCGATCACAGAAAATGAGCTAAACGCATACATAGAAAGGGAAAGCCATCGTGCAAGGGAAGGCATGGAGGAGGCTGAGGAGCACCCCGACTCTTCATCCGATGCAGCGAGCTCCTCATATCAACATTATGGTCATGTGGAACCTCCACGACATTCTTCTGCGCAGGGGCCCTATTACCACTCCATGTATGATCCACCGGCGTGGAACTCCGACCCTCGATGGGAATGAACTCCACTTAGGCCAAAAGCCTAAGCTTGGGGGGAGGTATACCGGCATCACTCATTCTTTGCATATTATGGTTGCTGGATACTTGTACATACTTGTTTAGTTTCTTAGAGTGGTTTTCTAATGAGAAGGAGATGATATTTGGGAAAGTGCTGTCCAAAAACAGATTCTGGGCTGTTACCAAAAAAATTCGTACGCACAGCCAGAACGTTATTTTGAGTTGCCAATTTTTGAGCATGTGCCCCAGGTTTTTATCTAACTTTCATTAGTTGAACACTTTTTTGTCTGAGCAATGGAAGATTTTTGTTAATTTCGATTTCTGTACTGCTGTCAGGATTTGGCAGATTTCTGTCATCCTGCTTTTCTGTGTTTCTGTTAGTTTGCATTCTTTTGTTTTCGCTTTGTTTCTTTCCTAAAACACAAAAAGACCAAAAATATTTCTGTTGTTTCTCTTCACCATTTGTTTATTTGGTTCTTTGCTCTTATTTTACTTTATTTGCTATCGTTGGTTTGCTATGAGAAAACCCAAAAAGATTCTGCTTTGTTTTCTTGTTTCTTTTGTTCTTGTTTCCAATTCGAAAACACCAAAAATATTTGCTGTTCTTCTTTGGTTTGTAAAGTTCATCATGAGTTCAATGGTCTTCGGTGGCTGGAGCGTGGTTTTCATTTCATATTATCCAAGCTACACAAGTGAAAAGCAATAATGACGATCTACGACAATCTGATTGTGGTGAGAGGCTGGTATGAACTCTATTTGTTTTCATTTTTGTACATATACTCATCCATGTGAGCATGCTTAGTTGGTTCATGTGAGGTATATGTTATTTGAGAAAGTCTAGTAGTTCATGATCTCTCATGTTTAGCTCCAATTTATTAATATGAGTAGCATGTCATGGATGTTCGCTTGCATTGTTTTATTCATAAGTAAGTATGGCATTGTGGTATCCTCCTCTGAATAATTCATTTATATCGACTTGGAACATGCTCACGCATGCATATGACTGAACAAAAAGTCAATTAAGCCTCGATGATTTATATTGCTTCAGAGTTCTTGTATCACTTTTATGCCTCCGTTAATTTATTTTGCCGCAAGCATGATTATGACAGTTACTGCTCTCTTGATTTGTCGTTCCCTAGTCTTTTGCTAGCCTTCACTTGTACTGAGCGGGATCGCCGCTCGTGCTTCCAAACACCTGAAAACCAAGTTGTTCCAAAGTGTCCACCATAAATACCTATGCATGGCATTTCAAACCATTCCAAGTAAATTCTCATGCGCTACCTTTAAAAACTTTCAAAATGCTTCTCAATTTGTGTTAATGTTTAATAGCTCATGAGGAAGTATGTGGTGTTTAGCTTTCAACCTTGTCATTTACTTTTGACGGGCTCTCATATGGACTATTGGCACATCCGCTTATCCAATAATTTTGCAAAAAGAGCTGGCAATGGGATTCCCAGTCCCAAATTAATCAACTTAAATAGACACTCCTCCATGGTTTGTCATTGTTGGACGGCACCCGAAGGATTCGGTTAGCCATGGCTTGTGTAAGCAAAGGTTGGGGGAGTGTCGTCATCATAATAAAACTTAAATAAAAAGGCACTCCTTCATGGGATGTGATTGTTGGCAGGCACCCGAGGATTCGGTTAGCCATGGTTTGTGTAAGAAAGGTTGGAAGGAGTGCCACATAAACATGCAAATAATTCATGGGAGCCGCTCTTGGGAGTCCGGTTGATGAGGTAGTTAGTGTACCCATTACCATTCGTTGACAACAACAAACACTTCTCAAAATAATTTTACTCCTGTCTTAAAAATAAAAAGCTCTAGCGCGTGTTAATTCCTGCTTCCCTCTGCGAAGGGTCAATCTTTTACTTTTATAATGTTGTGTCTCCATTCTTTCTTTGAGCACTATCTTGAGAGCACAACTGTCATTCTTAGTATAATATGCTTGTCTCAAAATATGATTGATTGTGGTATAACTTTGATGCTTTTATCTTTGACAATCATTACTTCTAGTCTTTCTATGAACTCCAGAGGTGCCTGGGCATTTATGTTTTGCCGATCAAATACGGGCAAGCGAGATACCACTTTATCATATTCTCTTATGAACATTGCAATCCTGCTTATATACATGATTCATGGTGCTTATTATTAATTGTTGGTACCTCTCCATGATTGATATAGCTGTTGGATGATCTTATTTGCATGTATCTCATTATGAACTGCTTGAGTATTAGCCATAGCATGAGAATATATACATCATATGAGCAAATGTGTTCGTGAAAGTTCTTTTATCGCTCAGTTGTTAACTGAATTGCTTGAGGACAAGCAATAAGCTAAGCTTGGGGGAGTTGATACGTCCAAAACGTATCTACTTTCCCGAACACTTTTGCTATTGTTTTGCCTCTAATTTGTGTATTTTGGATACAACTAACACGGACTAACGCTGTTTTCAGCAGAATTGCTCTGGTGTCTCGTTTTTGTGCAGAAATCCAACTTTCGGGAAAATCCTCGGAATTTATGCAGAAGGCCCTATTTTGAATACTGACGGAGCCAGAAGGACAAGTAAGGTGGAGGCCCGGGCCCCACACCATAAGGCGGCGCGGCCTAGGGGGCCCGCGCGGCCCTATGGTGTGGCCCCCTCGGTCGGCCTCCGACGCCCCCTTCGGACTACTTATCGGCCTCGACCTAAAAACGCACGGGGAGAAGTCGAAATCGCCAGAAACCCTCCAGAGAGCCGCCACATCGCGAAACTCCGTCTCGGGAGCCAGAAGTCTCCGTTCTGGCACTCCGCCGGGACGGGGAATTGGAGGAGATCTTCACCGCCATCACCGCCAACGCCTCTCCATCGACCAGCCATGTTTCCCCCATCCATGTGTGAGTAATTCCCCCGTTGTAGGCTGAAGGGGATGGTAGGGATTGGATGAGATTGGTCATGTAATAGTCATAAGATTGTTAGGGCATAGTGCCTAGTATCCGTAGTTGTCACTTTTATGAAATTGTTGCAACTTGTTATGCTTAATGCTTGTCACTAGGGCCCGAGTGCCATGATCTCAGATCTGAACATGTTATTGATTCATGAAGATATTCGTTGTTTATGATCTTACCTGCAAGTTGTATACACATGTCGCTGTCCGGAACCAATGGCCCCGAAGTGACAAGAATCGGGACAACCGGAGGGGATGGTAGTGATGTGAGGATCACATGTGTTCACGGAGTGTTAATGCTTTGCTCCGGTACTCTATTAAAAGGAGTACCTTAATATCCAGTAGTTTCCCTAGAGGCCCGGCTGCCACCGGCTGGTAGGACAAAAGATGTTGTGCAAGTTTCTCATTGCGAGCACGTACGACTATATATGGAACACATGCCTATTGATTGATTAGTACTTGGATACCGTTTTATTATTATCTGCAAATGCCCCTGTTTTGATTGTTACATGAGTTTCTCTCATCCATGCAACGCCCGTTAAATCCGTCCCTGTGCCTACAGTATTTTAATCCTGCTGTTTACTATAATCACTACTGCTGTCTTTATTTCACCGCTGCTGTTATTTCACTATTCCTACTGCTATAAAACTGTTACTACTGATAAACTCTTGCGAGCAAGTCTGTTTCCAGGTGTAGCTGAATTGACAACTCCGTTGTTAAGGCTTACAAGTATTCTTTGTCTCCCCTTGTGTCGAATCAATAAATTGGGTAATACTTCCCTCGAAGACTGTTGCGATCCCCTATACTTGTGGGTCATCACTGTACTAGTACTAGACTTACTGTTCATCGCTACTGTACTTGATAACCTGTTATTCCTGGCTGAGATCGATCAAGTATTCCTTGCCGCCCGGCTCCTCATTCATCTCTACAATTAGGTATCTATTCCCCCTCTGCCCTCTAAGATTTCAGAAATCTTTCTTTGTATGCTACATATTAGAGAATTATTTTTTTAATCCTAGTATCTAGATACAGGTAATGGATATCTTTGCAGTTTTCGCACTCAAGATAATAAGCAAGCCAAACCTTGGAGGTCCTATTCACAACGGGGGGAATCAGGTGCATGGAGCAGCAGAAAGTAACTTCTAGTTTTGAATTATCTAAATGTGCTAAACTTCCTCGATCTGGGACATGGTTTATTTGTCTACAAACAGGGTCAGATTTGCTGAACTCATCTAATTCATGTGTTTATGTGGTCAATCGCACGGTAACTATTGGAATTTTTTGCAGCTTCACAAGGTATTTCTCAGAGATTATACGCATATTAAATTTCGGTCAAATTATTAATATTTTACCAACTGTTTATTTGGTCGTGTAGTTCTTCCTCTGCAGGAATTACTCGATCCGTGAAGATTTTTCAAGCGGCACATCATGGACAGCAAACAAAGTTTGCGGAAGAAGTGAACTGGAGAGCATTGAATCTAGTACCAGATAAATTCACATTAGTTAGGAAACTACATACGGAAATTATAAGAACTTGTTTAGTCGTGTGTATGTATAAGAACTAGTTTAGTCGTGTATATATGCCAATATTTGTACGGATGTACTTTTCACTTGTAAAGTACTACAGTTACCATCAGATAATATAATTGATGTTGTTTTGCATCGCACTGACTGTTTGTGATGCTTTTTTTGTTTTGTTTGTGGTGGCTGTTATTTGATTTCCATCATATGATGTTTATTGCTCCAAATTTTGCAAGGATCCGAAGAATTAATTGATGATTTATATATAACATACAAAAAAAATCCATTCAAGAATGCAATAACCCGACTCAATGTTGGTAGAGATGATATGTTAGGCCAAAGTGGCTCTATCGGGATAAACACGCTTTTGGAAACATCTCAATTTATTTTTGGGAAGGTATTTGAGACGGTGCATAAGAAGACGCTTCTGTGACGCTTTACAGTAGCGTCTTTACAATCACGTAGAGATGAAATATAACGTCTCTAGCATCTAAATTAGACGTCTCTACATGCTTTTTTTCTTGTAGTGAGCACAACATAAACACACCATTCAACAACAACAAAATCAACAAGACAACAATTGGAAATCGCTCTACGGTACTAAGGTGTGGCATGAGGTTTGGTTTGCAAGATATGGCGGTGAGATGTTTGGACGGAAAGTCACGTGATTAGAAAATAATGGACTATCCAAGATATAATTGAAAAATCTTTATGCTTTACAAAAGAATGAAAAGAATTCGGAACGGCTTATGTGAATTGAATCACATAGATGACAAATAGTGCAACAACAATACTACTGAATAAGTGTGACAACAATTACTCAATAGTATGAATTACACATAGGCTTGGGTATGGACCAATGACATATGAAAGTACTCAATTTACTCATTTGTAAGTTGAATAGTTTAAAACTAATTCAAAGGGGTGAATGAAAAAGAATTTGGATAGACACGATATTGGTTCAAGGTAAAGTGTCTAGTGGTATTGGTGTGTGGATGCGATCATAAGTTTCACCTTCACAAAAGAATCATGTTGAGAAAGGCTTATAGAAATCGATAATGGATACATACTCAAATTCTCATATTTGAATTTGAATATTTGCAAAGTGATTCAAATATTTTGGACGGTGGTGCTATTGGATGGAGTACTGCATAACAAGACTTATGCAATTGACATAATGTGACAACACTTATCAGAGTAGCACAAGGTCACACATAGCATTGGATATGAACTAATGATATATGAAACTACTCAAGTAACTCATTTGAAGGTTTGAATAGTTCGAACTAAATGGAAGGGTTAAATGGCATGAGGTTGTATAGGCATGAATGATATCGGGATTTGGTTCGCGGAGCCTAATGTATAACAAAGGTTCATCACATGTGATATGGGGTAGAGTATCTCCACCCTACTAAAGCAAGGTAAACATCTAAACTAGGACATGTCACACTTTACTCAAATAACTCAATTGTTATTTGAATAATATGAACTAGACAACCAGGAGTAAGCTATGCATTATTTGTGAACATGATAAAGAATTATAACTGGTCCTAGAAGATGGGTATCATCATAAGAATGATTTTGGCTAAAGGACTATGTCGAAGTCAGTCATAGGACTGCACTTTTCGCGGAAAGTCATTAGTAGAAGTTTTCCGGATGGAAGAACTTTCTACACGGAAGTTGTAGAGAATTCCATTACAAGCGTATCGCCAAAAGAATCTCTCGGAAAAAGTTTGTAGGATTTATTTCATAGACGATGTTGCGGAACAAAGGGGTACCGCGAAAATAAAGTGGGCGAAACTGCCACGCAACATGTCTAACATGATCTACGTGATTTGCTGATTCCAACGGTATAAGGTTTGTCGAAAACCGACGTGTAGAACTCAAGATATGAATTTCCCAAAACTAGAGAAGTGGTTATAGTTCTAATGGTGTACGAAAAGTTGTCCGAACAAGTTGCTCGGATGGAAAAACTTCCTACATGAAAGTTGTAGAGAATCTAATTACAAACTTAAAAGAAGAACCACTATTCTAAACGGAGGTGTAGATCTAAGGAAATAAAATTACGAAGTTACGTATGACAATCTACATAAAAATAACGAAAATAGAATTATTACCGGGCAAGAGATGCGACCCAATCTACATAAAAATAGCGAAAATAGAATTATTACCGGGCAAGAGATGCATCGGGTCGCGGTTTCGCAAATAGCGTTGCGGATGTTGCATCTCGAGCGTGCGACGAAACAGCGTGTCGCGGAACCGATAGCCGCTGCTGCCGTGCGTGCTGCGCCCGGGAAAAAGAGGAGGCGTCGGGCTTGGTGTGCTTTCGGGCTGCCCGGGTCCTTTATCAAATCCCCTCCCTGGCAATCGATTGCTCGAGCAATCACTTTTCGTGGCGCGGAAGCGCTCGCGGAGCGAGTCAATTCCCTTTTTGTCACGTAGTGTTTTAATTGTGTTCACATGTGTTCACACTAACAGCTTGTATTACTACTTTGCAAGTTGCATGCAGCCAAGAGCGTTCACACTGCATGCATGCACATGCACAAAGCATCTCATGGATTTGCATTTAATGAGCCAACTTTTCAGCACGCTTTATAAGTTGTTGCATGCATACACAAAGCATCTCACTCTTTTTCTTCAGCACTAGGCAGACTCTTAATTCTCTTTTTGCAATTCTCTTTTTGGGTTTTATTTTTCGTACAGTAATTCATGTTTAAGGGGTCCTTTTGCAATTCCCTTTTTCGGGCCAGTGGTTTTTAAGGGGGAAAATAACGGGTGGGAAAATCCACTTGCAACTCAAATGAACTACCACTTGCTACTCAAATTAAGTACTGTTTTAAGTTGTAAGCTAACAAAAGTTGCTAAAATATTCTAAATAAAATTTACTTTTTAAGGTTGCTAGGTATTTATATTTACCGTTGATAAATAACGGGGCACCGGGTTGATAACTTGTAAACAAAAAAAGAGTCGCTACATATTTTAAATTAAATTAAATTTTTAGGGTTGATATTTATTTATATTACCATTGATAAATAGCGGGTCACCGAGTTGATAGCTTCTAAATTAAAAGAGAGTCGCTAAAATATTCTAAATGAAATATTTTTTAGGGTTATTATTTATTTATATTTACAGTTGATAAATAACGAGGCACCAGGTTGATAGCTTGTAAAATAAAAAAATATTCGCTAAAATATTCTAAATGAAATACTTTTTAGGGTTGGTAGTTTTTTATAATTACCATTGATAAATAACGGAGCACCGGGTTGATAACTTGTAAACTAAAAAGAGTCGTCAAAATATTCGAAATGAAGTTAGATTTTTAGGGTTGGTAGTTATTTATATTTACCGTTGATAAATAACAGGACACCGGGTTGATAGCATCTAAACTAAAAAATATTCGGTAAAATGTTTAAAATAAAATTAACTTTGGGGTTGATAATTTTATACATTTACCGTTGATCACTCAAGTACGGAGGGTTGATTATTCAAATAGAGAGGCTTGATAACTTTTAGCCCGAAAAAAAGTTTCTCGAAACATATCAACATGGGTGCTAGTTTTGAAGATCTCGTCGAGACGGATTTATTGGTGAAAGCGGATCTTAATTTGGAGTTGTTGTTTGAAAGTTAAAACGTTTTGAATTTTGAAATTTGGAAAAGATTCCGCTGACATCAGCAGATTCGTCTATTTGTGCATGCATTTTAACTTTCCCTGCACCAGGTTGATAATTTTATACATTTACCGTTGATCACTCAAGTACGGAGGGTTGATTATTCAAATAGAGAGACTTGATAACTTTTAGCTCAAAAAAAAGTTTCTCGAAACATATTAACATGGGTGCTAGTTTTGAAGATCTCGTCGAGACGGATTTATTGGTGAAAGCGGATCTTAATTTGGAGTTGTCGTTTGAAAGTTAAAACGTTTTGAATTTTCAAATTTGGAAAAGATTCCGCTGACATCAGCAAATTCGTCTATTTGTGCATGCATGCAGAACTTTTCCTCAATAGCCTGCACGAGGTTGATAATTTTATACATTTACCGTTGATCATTTAAATACGGAGGGTTGATTATTTAAAATAGAAAGGGTTGATAACTTTTAGCAAAAAAAGTTTATCGAAACATATTAACATGTGTGCTAGTTTTGAAGATCTCGTCGAGACGGATTTATTGGTGAAAGCGAATCTTAATTTGAAGTTGTTGTTTGAAAGTTAAAACATTTTGAATTTTTAAATTTGGAAAAGATTCCGCTGACATCAGCAAATTCATCTTTTTATGCATGCATGCAGAACTTTTCCTCAATAGCCTGCACCAGGTTGATAATTTTATACATTTACCGTTGATCACTCAATTACGGAGGGTTGATTATTCGAATAGAGAGGGTTGATAACTTTTAGCCCGAAAAAAAATCGTCGAAACATATTAACAAGGGTGCTAGTTTTGAAGATCTCGACGAGACCAACTCATAGGTGAAAACAGATCTTAAATCGGAGTTGTCGTTTGTGAGATAAAACGTTTTGAATTTTCAAATTCGGAAAGATTCTCGCTTACATCATCAAATTCGTCTGTTTCTACATGCATGCAAAACTTTCCCTCAATAGCCTCCACTACAGTCCAAAATTTGCCAAAAATGGAAAAAAAATTTGGTTAGAAACCGATCGCTCATTCTCTCCCTAGCAATCGATCGCTAGCTAGGGGAGCCCCCTTTTTATAGACGTAAGCTGGAGGAGATTTCCTTAAAGGAAGCGATGTGGGACTAAAAAAGAAAAGAATAGGAACATATGCGTCGTGCGTTCTGCGCTGGCCGTGGCGGGAGCTGGATCGTGCGGAGCTGGGCGGTGTGGCGGGTGGGCTGTGGCGCACGGGGCTTGGGCGAGCTGGGCCGCGGCGGGCGCGTGCTGCTGCCCGCGCGCCGAGCGAAGGGGCAGCTGCGGGTGGGCCGTTCGGCCTGGCCGAACCTCTTTTTTCTCTTTTTTTGAATTCCAGAAATTTTAAACATACTTTTGAAGGATCTAAAATAATCAGAAAAATGCAAATAAGATACCGTTGGATTCGTTATGAAAAATGTTTGAATATGAGACTAAATTTGGAACAAAAATATAAAATTTATAAAACCAAAATTTGACATACATGTCTATGTGGCTATAGTGCCCTTTTAGTGTTTAATGTTTTCTCAAATAAAATAGTTTTATAAGTTTCAAAACCTCTGAACAAAATAGAGCATTGTTGGAAAATCTTTTCAAAACTAAGTTTTATGAAAACTCTATATTTTGCAAAAACCTTTTTAATATCCCTTTGTGAAAACAAAATAATCATTATATACATTTGTCCTATATGTTTGATTTTGAAAATACTTTAAAACCAAAAGTCTTTGAAAACACTATTTTGGAATTAACTTGTAAATAAGTTTAAAAAGTTTTAATTCTTTGTGAATTTTCAATCAAATTCAAACAATCAAGCATTTAATTTATTTTTATTTTACATTCCAAAATTTAGAAAATTTCTGTGACACATAGAATGAATATTGAAACAGTTCAATATCAAAAGTTAAGAAGGTGTTCTTTTCCATGCGAAGGTTTAACAAGACTTGAGTGTATTTGACACTCAATGAGTAAAAACACATGAGTGATTTTAGATCACGAATAATATGTACAAAATCAGATGTCTTGTGCTCTAAAGTGTTATGATCATATACCATAATGACTCATGTGACGATCATTGCACGACAGTAAGAATATCCTTGAGTACTTTAGAAGAACCGAGGATATATATAGTTTTATATGGGGTAATGACAAACAAATCGCTGTAAGTTGTTGCACCGATATTAGTTTGGTCACATATAAAAATAAATTTCAATCTTAATTAGGCTAAGTGTTGATTAAAAGGTAGCACAATGAGCTACAAGAAGTCTATGCTAGATTTAGATGAGTTCTAAATATTGTGATGGATTCTACAAACAAAGGCAGAGTATGTCATTGTTTTGACAATGACTGAGGATGTTTAAGTCGAGGAGTTCTTTGAGAACTAGGTGTAGTTCCGATAGTGTCAGAACTTTGAAGCTATATTGTGTGTGACAATATTAGTGACTTATTTCAGACCGCGGAATTAAGGTTCCACCAGAGGACTAAGCATATACGATTAATGCCGACTCATTTGGAAAATGAGTGATGCGTGGAGACACAAATAAATTACAAAATATATACGTTTCTGAGCGTGTCAGATCCGTTGACTGAAACCTCTCCCGTGAGCAAAACATGATAAGCACCAGAAGGCCAAGGTGTTATATCTTTACAAATGTAAACTAGATTATTGACTCTAGTGCAAGTGGGAGACTGTTGGAGATATGCCCGAGAGGCAATAATAAATTATATATTGTTATATCTTAGTGTTCATGATAAATGTTTACATCCCATACTATAATTTTATTAACCGAAACATTGATACATGTGTGTTATGTAAACAACAAGGAGTCCCTAGTAAGCCTCTTGTATAACTAGCTTGTTGATTAATTGATGATCATGAACATTGGATGTTGTTAATAACAAGGTTATGTCATTGGGTGAATGATATAATGGATATACACCCATTAAGCGTAGCATGAGATCAAGTCATTAAGTTCATCTTGCTATAAGCTTTCGATACATAGTTACCTAGTCCTTCGACCATGATATAATGTAAATCACTTATACCAAGTATGCTTTGATTACATCAAACGCCATTGCGTAAATGGGTGGTTATAAAGATGGGATTTGTATTTGGAAAGTGTGAGTTGATGCATATGGATCAAAAGTGGGATTTGTCCATCCCGATGCCGGATAGATATACTCTGGGCCCTCTCGGTGGAATGTCGTCTAATTAGCTTGCAAGCATGTGACTAGGTCACAAAAGATGACATACCACGGTACGAGTAAAGAGTACTTGTCGGACACGAGGTTGAACTAGGTATGGAGATACCGATGATCGAACCTCGGACAAGTAAAGTATCGCGCGGCAAAGGGAATTGGTATTGTATGTTAAAGGTTATTGCGATCACTAGTTCATCGTTGAGCGAGTGGGAGTTATTATGGATCTCCAAATCCCGCTAATAATTATTGATTGGAGAAGTGTCTCAATCATGTCCACTTCATTCACGAACCGTAGGGTGACACACTTAAGGTTCGTCGACGCATTTGAGTGGATACGGAACGCCAAAGAAAAGAATGGACAGCGCAAGAATTATTTTGACATAGTGCCGAAATAAGTTTCGGTATATCAAAATTATTGCGAGAAGAAAATTATTAATGTATGTTCATTGAATGAAGTATTCATTAATGAAGTGTTCATTGAATGAAGTATTCATTAATTGAAGTAACATTAAATAAAGAGAATTAAAATTGTTTTAATGGATAACTCTTGGTTTTTGAGTGGAAAGTCCACTAAAAGTATGAGGCTTGAGTGGAGGTGAGTGGGAGCTCCACCCACATGATGAGGGGAGAGGTGGGGGCACCTCTTGGGCCGTGATCCCCTTGGGGCTGGCTGCCTCCCCTCCTCCTATATATAGTGGTGCTCTCACACCTCCTAAAAGTTGCTCTCACACATGCCCTTTGGTTGGCATCTTCCTCCCTTGCTTAGCTGATCCACCTCACGAGCGGTTGCTTAGGCGAAGCCCTGCTCAAGAGTAGTCTCCACCACCACCACCATGCCGTAGTGCTGCTGGAGTTCCCGAGGATACACTACTTCCGCTGCCCAACTGGAGCAAGGGAACGGAGGTCGTCATAAAGCTGTACGTGTGACCGATCACGGAGGCGCTGTCCATTTGTGGCGCTGATCTTCGCGACCTTGAGGTCAGGCGTGTACATTCTACACCAACCATGTTTGTTTGCGGGAACGTTATCCCACTACCGGTCTTCGAGGGTGAGTCCTTATGAAACCGTTACAAGTATCTCCTAGATTCGATCTTGGTGTGTTGCAAACTGTAGGAATTGTTTTTGTTTTCCATGCAACGAATCCCATCATCTTCATCAAAGTTACCATGATTACTCTCCTTATCTTCATGATGTGACTGTTGTCGTTGTTGAGTCAGATTTTTCATAGGAAGATTCAACGCTTGAAGTAATTTGATAGGGTTTCGCCGCCGCCCACGTCCCAACCGCCGGCAAGACCCACTCCGGGATCATGGGCTCAGCCTGGTCGCGCTCATCGTCGCGTCAAACGAGCGTGACACCGTCTACCCCTCGTACCGATCATCCTTGCCGCGGACGCGTCCACTGTCTCATCCCACGACGCCGCCGCCGCGTGCACCTCCGCGTCGCCCATGCTCAGCTCCCTCGGTCCCTCCCCGCGGGCGACCTGCGTGCCAACCCTAGCCGTCGGGAGCAGCTCCACCTCCACCCTCCTCCCGCCGGCGGCGGCGGTAAGCGTTGCCGGGCAAAGCCCGCGTATCATGGGCGGCGGCGGGATCTCCCTTTCCCGCTCGTGAGGAGGGCTGCGCAGGACACTTCGTCGAACGGAGGAGCAGGCCGGCGCCTGACTTTGGTGTAGGATAGCGCTGCTTGGCGCGCACGACAGCGCGGCGGAGTCATGCGAAGAGGTGCAGGGCGTGGTTGAGGCGCGGGGAACGCTGCGGTCGGGCCCAATCTGGGCTTCAGCGGGCCTGCGTCCGGGACGATGTCGTCGTGGCCTGGGCTCCAGGCGGAGTGGCGGTTGGCGGATGGATCTGCCACCTCCTCCAGCGGTCTGGCCGGGACGAGCAACTCTGGCGAGTGGTGGACGTTTGGTGGTCGGCAACGACGTCCCCTTCTAGGCTGGTCCATACCTCCACCTCCGACCGACTGCTGTCCTTGACCTCGTCATATTCTTTTCCCTGGCCCGGATTCCCCGACCTGTGTGCAGCTGCTACCGCCATCACCCTCCCCGATGATCTCGGGTACTCCTCCCGCGATTGTGGATTTTGGGGGTTCGTGTTGTGGCTCGCCATTGGATCGTCCCTGGAACCTTTCCTCTATTGGGACCAGTATCATTGGTACTGTTCCGTTCTGTAAAACTAACTTGCTAGAAAATTGTCTAACAGGTGTCGCTGATGTTGAATTTTGTGGGATGTGTGTACGTATTAGAGCAATGAATATGATCAACGAAATCATGGACGATTACTTGTGATGACTTATGCTAAAATTCAAATTAAACTTTGAGATCGAGTCAGGGAAAATGTGCTAACAAGAGTTGAGGTAGTTGTGTGCATCAAAAACTTCTAGCTAACAAATATACTGGAATTAATCAAGGTAGCTGTTAGCTTCATTATTTGTCCTTTTATTTTTTTCAGTTAGTGTAACTGTGATGATGGCATGGTAGACATTTGGTCTACATTGCATTAAGATGTTATTAGAAAGATTCCAGCTCACAGCAGCAAGAGCTATGCATTCATAATTTTGATTCTTTTTTCGTAGTTCTCCTTTGTTGCTGAAATTATCTACAGAGAGTTTGTAATTTTTGGTTCAAAATTATATACATCGTTACAAGACTTGGTCTACCTACATTTTTCGTGTTTCAAAGTTAGCAAGCTTTGGTTGTACCTATGTGCAATGATGATGACGGAGTCGGACAGCTGGCCAGTCCAAGTTCTGGATGTCGCCTCCATTGAGTGCTCGCCCAGTCTGCAATGTTGTCGTTCTGAGTGCCACCCACATGAAGATCCTGATTTCCCCTTGCAAGGTTTGCCTTCATATTTGATACCTCATTTGTTTTTTTCTGAGAATTTATATTTATTCATTACCCATCTGCTGCCCCTTTATTGCTAAATCAAACATCGGAAGATCAGCCCAACAATCAGTCATTTTCTCTTCGCCAAAAATTTCATGAGCCGGCAGACCTGGCCGCCATTGTGAGTCATTTCCAATAAGAAAAAAAAACAAGATAACACTGATTATCAATATTGACAATGGCTATACTCCTCTGAAACATCTCAATTAACTAGATCCTGCATTTGCAAAATTGTAGATGGCAAATGTATTGATGTGGTGCTTTAGTGCCACGGGAAGATCCAAAGTCTAGGATGAGACAATGGAGATTATGTCTTAAATTCATCTAACCTGCAAGTTGATGGCAAAGTCTTTGGCGGTATTTTCAATATTTTATCAAACCACTTTAATGTAGAGAAATGCTGGAACGGAGTATCAATTATACAAAAAAACCCATTGCGTTCTAATTTCTAGATCCGGTATGGAATCCAATTCAAAACAGATATATGCATTTTAGTTTGGCTACCACTACTATCAATTATACCTGCTGAAAATACTTGGCAGTGAGCTTGATAAGATTTCAGTAGTTTGGTGAGATATCAGTGTGACATTAGTGAAATCTCTATTAGACGATGGCAGGTAAATATATAGTAATGTATTTCTTTTAGCATTACTTAGTTGAGGCTGGTGATTCAGCCTCAGTGGAAAACCATTATATGCGCTATGCCTTTTTTTAGAACCAGCTCAGTAAGTATATTTTCGCCACTGTTTTTGAAATGCGGTCACATCATTCTCTCTAGAATCATGAACATGTCCAACTTAAGTATACTTTATGGATACCCGGGCGTGGTGGGTTCTTAGGTGAGAGATTCTGCACACTGATCCTCAATTTTCGTTCTTTTTTTATTATTACACTTGTAGCCCAAGAACTGTGATTTGCTAAAAAAGACACCAGCACAAGCAGAAGCAGAAGCAGAAGCCATGATTAGATTGAGATATTTCACTATGGTTGAAAATTAAACATTGCTCACCTTTGTAAAATTCTATCATGTATAACTATTATGCTAAACTAGGAGTTGAGGAACTCTTGCCTGTTTATAAGCATGGTAAAGCATGGTAGCTGCTTGTAGTAGCTTTTCTCTTATATGGAATGTTGGATGCTTTTCTTTGTGCAAGTAGGACTTCACATGAGCTTATAATCATCTAATTACCTTTCACACTTCTGGATTGGACTAACTGCCACTGTACTTTCATAGAGAACAATAACTTTCGAGCATAATCTCTCTAAAGATAATTTATTTGATTAATCTAGGCATTATATATGAATCACTCTTGTGATGGTACTTTGGCCCCTTGGTCCAGACCGTGAAATTGACTACGATGGGGATGATTATATTGTGCCTGCGAGGTTGCCTCTACTATGAAACCAGACCTTATGAACCTAACTTACTTCGCTGGAGTGATTCGTGTACAATATGAATCTTATATGAAGTTAGATGCTTCCCGGCAAGTTTTTCTTCCTTCTTCATACAGGTTTGTTTTCAATCTGTAAATCGTTAATAAAGCCTTGCAATTGTTTCATTCCAGGCTGATAAATAAGTTTTTTTCTAAACATTGGTGAAACCTTTAGATGTAGCACCAACATGTTCCGAGCTCTGATTGTTGAGGGTTACATCGAATCTTCAGCTGCAGCTGAGCCGAGGTACCATTCATTTAGCCTGTATGCACTTCTTCTTTTCATAATCTAAAAGGCAAAAAGGAAAGCCTGAAAATGTGATTTTATAGCAGTAGATTACACTACATAGTGGGTTTGAACAGAGTAATTGTTTCAACCGGAAGAACAATTTACATAGAAACGACAGTTTGGACGTACTACTGGTTTTCAGCACGTTAGTACCTTTGATATTAATGCAAGTGTAACTAATCAGAGTAGTTGCGCATAGCTACTTAGGCTAGAAGAAATGCTCGCTCTACACCCTTGTTCGCCTGTAGGTTCACCCAGGCGGGCACCCTTCCAGTTTCAAGTAATCTAGCGGTTATTGCTTTTACTTGAAAGATTGCATCCCTTTCTTAAGGATGCATTTAGAAAAGATATAGTTATGCTCTTTTCCGAATGAATTCGATTTGTCTCATCATGCAATTCCTCCAGTGATAGTGTGATTACATCATAGCATTTCCGAATGAATTCGATTTGACTCATTTTAGTGTTCATACTTTGCCAAAGCATCGGTGGTAGATAACCTAACATTCAATTGTTGCACTTATGCCAAAATAAATTGTTGTTTCCGTTCTTTTGGCCGTTGCCTACTCTCCTGGCTGTTAGATAATTTCAAATTATTTTGGTCAGTATTCTTGCTCAACTATTTATTTATTTCTAGGGTGTAGTACCACATATTTTGAACGTTTATCAAGTGTTGGTGTAAGATACTCATCAGTTCTTCAGAACTTTTTGAACTCGAGTGAGATTCTCTGACGAAAAAAGTTAAGGAGATAATGCTCGGTATCTACTTCGATCTCGATTATAAAGACAACATAAGTGTGTGTTATCAAGTCCAAACCTCTTGAGATTGATTTCATTGTCATGCAATACTTAAGGATCAAGGTTTGTGGTTGATACATTAAAATTCCGCTCTTTTGCTTATGGTGACATCCCATTGTAAAGCATCATTAGGTTTGTTATGTGCACTAACATGACCTCCATTGATAATGCTATCATCTTATACAGATTTGTTGGGATTCGTAGCATAGAAAACAAAAATTTTCCTACCGCAAGAACGAATAACAAGCCAAGATCTAATCTAGTAGATGGTAGCAAAGAGGTGAAGATCAACATACCCTCGAAGATCACTAAGCGTTAACGAGATAAATCTCGTGGTGGATGTGGACGATCACTTGCCGCTTTCAAAAGCGCGTAGAAGATCTTGACGGTGCCACAATCGGGCAGCACCTCCGCACTCGGTCACACGTACGGTGTTGATGACGACGTCCTTCTCCCTGTTCCAGCAGGCAGCGGATGTAGTAGATCCTCCTCGGAATCCCGCCAGCACGACGGCGTGGTGATGGTGGTGCTGGAGATCTCTGGCAGGGCTTCGTCGCAAGGGTTTGGGCGCAGGGTGGTGCTGCGACTTGGGGAGCTAGGGCTGCGACTTGAGGTGCCCTTGGGGCGCCCCTTGGTCCCTTTAAATAGGTGGCCAAGCCCCTTGGGTCGTCCATAAACCTGCCTCCATGTTTGACTGAGTTCCGACAGGTTTCCGGTTCCAAAAACCTACTCCTACTCGGACTCTTTTGCCAATTCCGAAATTGCATTAAGAAAATACTCCTTTTCCTAAAGGCAACGTGGTTGCACCTATTATGGAACCCTCCGAACTTCCTTACACCGCCCGGGTCATCCCGGACACTTCCGGAACCTTCCATAATATTCCAAACTATTCCGGTCCTTCCAAAACCTTCTAGAAGGTCCGGTCAAAACAACGGATTTTTTCTGAACCCCGGAAAATGACTTCCCATATATGAATTTTATTCTCCGGACCATTCCGAACCTCCTCGTGATGTCTCGGATCCCATCCGAGACTCCGAACAACATTCGAGCTCCATTCCATATTCCATATCTACTTAAAACGACATCAAACCTTAGAGAGTGGATTTGGTAACTAGGTGTATACGTGAGCACGTCTTAGTCACCGTTGGATCAACGCTGTGATTCGTTTTGTGGCTCACGGCGATGATACGGCGTGAATGCCTTTTTTGCTTTTGTCGTATTAAGCAGTCCCGGCCTCTTCCCCCTAATCACGCCCACCTCCACGGCTCCACCCCACTACTCCACTTCCTCCCCAACAGCCAGACCCAGATCAGGTCCTCCGTCGCCAACCCCACCCGCGTGCATGGCGGCCGCCGCCCGGCGCCCCTCGGCTCAGAGCACCGGCGCCTTAATTCCGCCTGCCACCGCCGCTGGGAAGACAACGAGGTGAACCACTGCCGATCATCGGCGCCATTGAGGCCGGGGTTGCCGCCGTACAACAGGCCCTGCGTCTCCATACTCACGCTGGGGAACGAATTGGTGCATCGCGTGCAAATAGCACCGACGCGTCCGCTTCGTCCCCGTCCTGCTGCGCTTCCGTGCACCGCCGTGCCTTGTCCTCCGGCCTCCTCCGACTGTCGCACTCTTGCCGGTTGCCGCGCCGCGCGCCCCTCTGGATGCTCCGCCAATCGCGCCCCGTCCGGCTTCCACGCCCTGGACAGCCACTGTTGGCTCCACCCCTAGCTCGCCACACCACTTTATCTCCGGCTCGGCCCCGCGGCCTGGCCGACTCCGCCGCCCCCTCCATCCGCTCTGCCCGCGCCTCCGGCTTCCCCTGCGTCGCGGCCGCCCATTGAGGCCGGGGTTGCCGCCGTACAACAGGCCCTGCGTCTCCATACTCACGCTGGGGAACGAATTTTCTGTGGATGGATACCGTGGAGATGGGACTCCCAGCGGCGGCTCTGAGGTTTTCCCTTTCTTGCTGTTCTCGATTTGATATATTTCCCCACTTTTTCTTTCAATCCATGTGTTTCACCAGCTCTTGATTGCATCTGCAAAATTATGAATAGGAAGATTTCTGAATTACACTTGCAGCTTAGTACATCATATTCGGAGGAAGATTTATGAATCCCCTTCATAGATTCCTAATGTTAATGGCAATCTGCAACTGTGATGGTTTATGCATGCCAACTTTGTCAGCGAAGTGACTAACGTTGCAAGGATTAAACCATACTAACACCATCCCACTGTGCTACTGCAATACTTTTGAGTGTGTGCTTTTCTTACTGTGTTGATCCGGTACTTCAGATATGACTTTGCATATGATTGTAACATGGCACACTGGGAATTATGCTTTATCTATTTCTTGCATGTTCTTCTGTGTAATTGCTCATATTTCAGGCAATAGGTTTTGCATGTTAACAGTATGTGCTCTCTCTTCTACTGAAATCTGGACCATGTGCTTGAGATTAATTCTGGAGTCACTAATTTTCAGTTTTGTGATTTGCAGGCTGAGACTTTGCTTGGTTACGTGCTCGTAGCAGCAGCAAGTGGTGAATTTTACTCTTATTCGGGATAATGACAGGCTTATGGATAAAATACTCCATGGCAGGAGTAGAAGAATTTTGAAACAGGACAGGTTTACAGTAGTATAAAATACTGTCTTTACACAATTATCACACTGCTGTGACTAGTGTGCATCATAATAAAATGGTCTCTCTTTATCTCTGACATAATAAAATGTATGTCTCTGCTTAATTTGAAACTTGCAGTCTGAATTTCTGAAGGAATTTTACAGTATGAATATTATAGTCAGAGATTCTCAAGCAGATTTATAGTCAAAGACCATTCCTGCACTCAGTCTGACATGATTGTTCTGCTAAAAGCGATGTTTCTTGTGCTAAAATCATATGCAGATGATTGACATTCAGCAAGAACTGGACGAGACGGCGGCCTAGGCGGAGGAAAGAGTTGGAGCTCACCATGGAAGAGCTTCAGAGCTCCGGTGTCGTCGTCGATGAGGAAGAGGCCGCCAAGGGCGAACCCCATGGCCGGTGCTAGCCTCCATCGCCTTGCTCGAGACCTCCTTCGGTCGACGACGCAATGCTTGAGACCTCCCTCGGCCTGACCATGGGGAGCTCGCCTAGCGGAGGAGCCCACCACGCAGGATCTTCGGCGGGATGCCGGTGGCGAGAGGCACGAGCGAGCGGCCGGTGGAGAGAGGCGCACGAGACCGGCGGCGCAAGGCCATCCCCTCCCCGGCTCGAGCACAGGAGTCCGGCCGGCAGCTAGCTAGCTGGAGCGACCGGGAACTATTTGGGGCTGGAACATAGAAGGTTTTATGTGTAAATGCAAAAGACGGTTTGTACTATACGTGGGGCTCAGCTTTTTCTTCGTAACGCTGCAAAACAACGTGAGACCACTGATTGGGTTTTCAATCTCACGGACAACAAACGTCTGTTAGACACGTGGCAGTCAGTCAGCGCGTGCTCACGTATACACCTGATCACCGGGCTTCATTTGTCAAACCTTAAGTGTGTCACCCTATGGTTCGAGAACTATGCGGACATGATCGAGACTCCTCTCCGATCAATAACTAATAGCGGGACTTGGAGATCCATAATAGCTCCCACATATTCAACGATGACTTCGTGATCGAAAGAACCATTTACATATGATACCGATTCCCTTTGTCACGTGATACTTTACTTATCTGAGGTTCAATCATTGGTATCTCCATACCTTGTTCAACCTCGTTACCAACAAGTAATCATTACTCGTACCGTGGTATGCCATCTATTGTGACCTAGTCACATGCTTGCAAGCTAATCAGACGACATTCCACCGAGAGGGTCCAGATGATGCGACATTTATCGTATATGTTCAATCTTCTTGTGGAACCTTAATTCCGCGGTCTGAAATATGTCATTAATATTGTCACACACAATATAGCTTCAAAGTTCTGACACTATCGGAACTACACCAAGTTCTCAAAGAACTCCTCGACTTAACATCCTCAGTCATTGTCAAAACAATGACATGTTCTGCCTTTGTCTGTATAATTCGTCACGATATTTAGAATCTAGCATAGACTTCTTCTAGCTCATTGTGCTACCTTTTAATCAACACTTAGCCTAATTGAGATTGAAATTTATTTTTATATGTGACCAAACTAATATCGGTGCAACACCTTACAGCGATTTGTTTGTCATTACCCATACAAAACTATATATATATCCTTGGTTCTTCTAAAGTACTCAGGGATATTCTTACTGTTGTCCAATGATCATTACATGAATCATTCTGGTATATGCTCGTAATACTTTAGAGCACAGGACATCTGATTTTGTACATATTATTCGTGATCTAAAATCACTCATGTGTTTTTACTCATCCAGTGTCAAATATACTCAAGTCTTATTAAATCTTCACATGGAAAAGAAACCCTTCTTAATATTTTTATATTAAACTACTTCAATATTCATTCTATGTACTTTGACTTCATAGATCTTGACACTAAATATGTTTCAGTCCATATCCTTTGATTGAAGTTAATTCTCAATCAAACCCTTTAATCACATCAAGTATATAATTACATCATTTATAATCAATGATATGTCATCCACATATAATATTATAACTATGTCTCAGCGCTCCCACTTAATTTCTTGCAAATGCAAGTATCTTCATCGTTTCTGATGAAATCAAAACTCTTTGATTATTTCATCCGGTGAAGATTCCAACTCCGTGATACTTACTTCATCCAGTGAAGTTTGTATACCTATCTAGTATTCCATGGACTAGCAAAACTCTTTGGTTTGTATCTAGTATACATCCTTCATACACACTTCTGGTAAGGAATGTATTTCTGCCATCCTACTATCATATCTCATAAAAGAAATATGTAGCGATTACTAGAATAATCCACATAGACTATAAACATTGCTACAGAAGATCTAATCTTATCGTAGCCAACTCTTTGAACTTTGTCGTAAATAACTTTTCGACAAGTCGAGCTTCTTCAAGGATATTCCATCCAAGTCCATCAATTTTATAGATTCATTTACTTTCAAAAAGTATTCACCTATCTTGGATTTCATGGCGCATAGCCATTTTAACGGAGTCATGGCCCATCATAACTTCTTTGTATGTAGTTGGTTTATCATTGTTCAAAAAACAATCCTTTGTCCACAAATCATTTATTTGATCACAAAGTAAACCACATCTAAAAGGTTCAATAGGTACTTTGATCTCCATGACTATAACACTTTGTAGACATGGGAGCCATGATCGTCGTGGCCGCTTCCGGAACCATTTCCGATGCTGCGCTACTCTGATCATCATGCTCAGGTTCATGAACCTTATCAAGTTCCATTGTCCTCCCACTCAAATACTTCGCTAGAAAAAATTTCTTGGAAATAAGTAAGAAACATCGACAAACACTTTTGTCTTTGACTCCATAGTGGAAATAATTCCCAATCAATTTTCTGGGATAACCAACAAAGACATTCATCCGATTTTGGTTGTAAACTTATTTACATATGCTACGCATACCAAAATTTAAGAAAGGACTATTAGGGTTTATACCCATGCCATAACTCATATGGTGTTTTCAACGGATTATGATGATGCTCTATGCAGTGTAAAAGCGGTAGTCTCTAAAGCATAATCCACAAAAATATAATGGCGTCATTTTATTTTATCTCATCATTAACCCAACAAGGTTTGGATACGTCTCTCGGATACTCCATCATCACTATGATACTCCAAGAAACGTGAGTTGTAGAACAATTTCATAACTCTCTTAGATGTTCGCTAAAACTCGTAATTCAAATATTTCTACCATGATCCAATCATAGGTATTTGACTTTTCTATTACGATGATTTCCACTTCATGCTGAAATTTATTTGAATCCATTCAAATGTTTCAAACTTTTTCCTTATCGAATAAATATATCCACATATATATACTCAATTCATTGTTGGAAGTTTTCATGAAGTAGAAGAATCTCCCGCACGCAACTATGCCCAGTGAACCACATACATCATCTGTTTCCACTAAGTTAGTTGCCCATTCAACTCTTGGCCTAATAACGGTATTTCAGTCATTCTCTTTACAAGAGATTTGCAAGCGCCAAACGATTCAAAAATCAAATGACTCCAAAAATCCATTTGCATGGAGTTCCTTCATGCGTTCCTTTCAAACATGACCTAAATGGTGGTTCCACTAATGAGTGGAATTCACATCATTTGCCTTATGGCATTTTAGCGTCAGTGTTATGTATGTGTGCTTCACCATAAAGATTTATAATAACTTATCCATCGTACATGGAATGTTGTTATAATTTGAACAACTCATTGTTTCTATTTGACCAGAACAAAACAACAATTATAAAGTTCTTTATTATAAATCTGAAGGGCTAGGTAGAATGCCAACGACGAACACAATAACACTTTATTTTGTTCCAGACGTGCATTCCTACCATATTCCTTGTCAGTCACTTAAGCCATTGTATTCTTGTATTGCGTTGTTTTGTATGACACCTCATATCAACCAATATGGTACAGATACCCAAGAATTTCATTGTGTGATCAAACAAGGAATACATTCATAACATGTATATCATCTATATACACCTGAGCTAGACTTTCTAGTCTTTTCTTTCTTTCCGCCAAAAATCTTTTAGCTTTTAGCTTTCCTCATTCTCAGAAAACACTTCACCTTCAATAACTTTCAGGTCCATTGGTCAAATACCAATAACCTTGAGGTTCTTACTTTGAAGTTGATCATCACATGACAAGTGTTCCAGATTTCACTATTAGTAACTTTTTAATGTGATGAACAATTTCACTCATAATTTTATCCATCAAATTATGACGACTTTCCGAGACCATGTCTGTACATGCTAGGCTCGTAAAGTTTAACCTTAGTACTCGTATGTGCAAATCTGGCTTGCACCCGTTGTATGCACACGTAGAATCTATAACACCCGATCATCACGTGATGCTTCGAAACGATGAGTCTTAGCAACGGTGCATACTAAGGACGATCACTTCATGGATATGCGAATATCGTTAGTGCCCAACTAGTTTGAGGATTGGGACGCCTAGCGTCTTCAACATTCGTACATTCCCATAAAACTTATGAGTTTATGTAGTCTCACTAGATTATATTCTATCATCTTGCAATAAAGTCTTAGATATCACATATATCTCATACCTTGCTTATTTCTGAAAACAAAATTTTCAGCTCCTTACTTTTCAAACGGATTTGAACTTCAAGTTTCACGGAGACAAGATGATTTTAGGTACTAATTGAAACCATTGCTCTTTGAATCGGCAATGTGAGGTTTAATAAAAGTTTGCAATAGGACTTAATCATATCTTGATTCTTTAACAAAAGGGTACCAGTCCGTAAAGTTACTTGTCAGACTTAATAGTATTTCCATCTCAATTACAAGACTAGCGCATGGTAGATAACGGATGCCAATTCTACAAATTTAATTCAAAATACTATTCTGACTATGTTCATGATAATTAGTTCATGTTTTAATCTAATTACTAATGAACTCCCACTTAATGCAACATCCCTCATAGTTGTTTAGTGGCACACGATCCATATTCACTACACCAAAACCGATCATCACCTGAGATGATGTAGCTTCAATGGTGAACATCAACATGTTGATCATATCATCCATATGAATCGTGTTCAACCTTTCGGTTTCCGTTGTTCCGAGGCCATGTCTGTACATGCTAGGCTCGTCAAGCAAACCCAAGTATTTCGCGTGTGCAACATGGCTTACACCCGTTGTATGTGAACGTAGAATCTATCACATCCGATCATCACGAGATGCTTCACGAACTGTAGCAACGGTGCATACGAGGGGAGAACACTTTATTATCTTGATATTAATGTGAGGGATCATCTTATAATGCTACCGTCGCGATCTAAGCAAAATAAGATGCATAAAGGATTAACATCACATGCAATTCATAATATGTGATATGATATATCATTTTCTTCTTGTGATTTTGATCTCCATCTCCAAAGCACACGAGCATGATCTCCATCATCACCAGCATTGCACCAAGGTCCATGGCGCCGCTTCATGGTTGTCTATCACTTATAACTACTATAACAACTACTTGAAATAAAGCTATTACATGATGAATAGACACACACAGGTCTTAACAAATTTAAAGACAACCATAAGGCTCCTGCCGGTTGCCACAATACAATAATGATCATCTCATACATATTCATCATCACATCATGGCCATATCACATCACCAAACCTTGCAAAAACAAGTTAGACGCCTCTAATTTGGTTTGCATATTTTACATGGTTTAGGGTTTTTGAGTAAGATCCAATCTACCTACGAACATGAACCACAACGGTGATCCTAATGTTGTCAATTGAAAGAGTAAATTGAATCTTAACTATGGTGAGAGAGACAGACACCCGCAAAGCCAATTATGCAATACAAGTTGCATGTCGAGCGTGGAGCAAGTCTCATGAACGCGGTCATGTAAAGTTAGCCCGGGCCGCTTCATCCCACCATCTCGCAAGATGTAAAGTACACATAGCAAGAGACAACAAAAACATCAACGCCCACAAAACCATTGTGTTCTACTCGTGCAACCAATCTATGCATAGACACGGCTCTGATACCACTGTTGGGATTCGTAGCATAGAAAACAAAAAATTTCCTACCTCAAAAAAGAATAACAAGCCAAGATCTAATCTAGTATATGGTAGCAACGAGGTGAAGATCAACATACCCTCGAAGATCGCTAAGCGTTAACGAGATAAATCTCGTGGTGGATGTAGACGATCACTTGCCACTTTCAAAAGCGCGTAGAAGATCTTGACGGTGCCACAATCGGGCAGCACCTCCGCACTCGGTCACACGTACGGTGTTGATGATGACGTTCTTCTCCCCGTTCCAGCGGGCAGCAGATGTAGTAGATCCTCCTCGGAATCCCGCCAGCACGACGGCGTGGTGACGGTGGTGGTGGAGATCTCCGGCAGGCTTCGCCGCAAGCGCTGCGGGAGAAGAAGGAGGAGGAGGGAGTAGCTAGGGTTTGGGCGCAGGTGGTGCTGCGACTTGGGAAGCTAGGGCTGCGACTTGAGGTGCCCTTGGGGTGCCCCTTGGTCCCTTTAAATAGGTGGCCAAGCCCCTTGGGTCGTCCATAAACCTGCCCCCAAGTTTGACTGAGTTCCGACAGGTTTCCGGTTCCAAAAACCTACTCCTACTCGGACTCTTTTGCCAATTCCGAAATTGCATTAAGGAAAGACTCCTTTTCCCTTAACGCAACGTGGTTGCACCTATTATGGAACCCTCCGAACTTCCTTAGACACCTCGGGTCATCCCGGACGCTTCCGGAACCTTCCATAATATTCCGGACTATTCCGGTCCTTCCAAAACCTTCTAGAAGCTCCAGTCAAAACACCGGACTTTTTCCGAACCCCGGAAAAGACTTCCCATATATGAATCTTATTCTCCGGACCATGCCGAACCTCCTCGTGATGTCTCAGATCCCATCCGAGACTCCGAACAACATTCGAGATCCATTCCATATTTCATATCTACTTAAAACGACAGCAAACCTTAAGTGTGTCACCCTACGGTTCGAGAACTATGCGGACATGATCGAGACTCCTCTCCGATCAATAACTAATAGCGGGACCTGGAGATCCATAATAGCTCCATCATATTCAATGATGACTTCGTGATTGAAAGAACCATTTACATACGATACTGATTCCCTTTGTCACGCAATACTTTACTTATCCGAGGTTCGATCATTGGTATCTCCATACCTTGTTCAACCTCGTTACCAACAAGTACTCTTTACTCGTACCGTGGTATGTCATCTCTTGTGACCTAGTCACATGCTTGCAAGCTAATCAGATGATATTCCACCGAGAGGGCCCAGAGTATATCTATCCGTCATTAGGATGGACAAATTCCACTCTTGATCCATATGCCTCAACTCATACTTTCCGAACACTTAATCCCATCTTTATAACCACCTATTTACGCAATGGCGTTTGATGTAATCAAAGTACCCTTCCGGTGTAAGTGATTTACATGATCTCATGGTCGAAGGACTAAGTAACTATGTATCGAAAGCTTATAGCAAGTTGAACTAAATGACTTGATCATATGCTACGCTTAATTGGGTGTATGTCCGTTATATCATTCACCCAATGGCATAACCTTGTTATTAACAACATCCAATGTTCATGATCACGAAACCATGATCATCTATTAATCAACAAGCTAGTTATACAAGAGACTTACTAGAGACTCCTTGTTGTTTACATAACACACATGAATAAATGTTTCGGTTAATACAATTATAGCATGGGATGTAAACATTTATCATGAACACTAAGATATAACAATAACTAATTTATTATTGCCTCTTGGGCATATCTCCAACAAGACTTACTATTGTAAGTCGAGTTCTGCACATAGATCGGCAACAAAGGTGAAGTGCTGGAGCTAAAGGTTGATGTGAGTGGCACACCAGGAGAAATGAATGGAAATGGAGGCAAATCTATTATATATACACATTATTTTTAATTCAGGATAGCGCTAGAGTGACTGGAGCTGCGTAAAGTTGAGCCGCATTGCCTGCTATATATATGTATAGCAGAGATGTTGGAATATCTTTCATGAAATTAATTGAGATATGTTCAAAATTATGAATTCATTTGTGTCATGAACTTTGAACCAGTGGATATGGAATTTTGTTTCTGCACTGCGGGTTTGAATCTATTCCTGATCTGGTATGCTAGTGTTGCAACTTTCTATCAAAGGATGTTGCTTTAATTATATATGAGATGTGTCCACATTTTTTGTTTCTTTTTTGGATAATCAATAGGGAGGGATCGTACCGAGAAGACATTTGCACAACACCACATGAAAGGAGCAATATTTGTACCAACAAACACTAAAAACCAATGTCTCAATGAGAGGGTATTGAATGAGATGTCTATGTAAATATTTTGGATGTGGCACTTAATGTTATACACTAAAATGTTTTTATATCCCGTAGCAACGCACGGGCATTTTTACTAGTAGAACTAAATGTCACGTTCCACGCACATGATACCGGGTTACTTCTAGCCCGGCCTCCATATCCCCACACCTGTAACTACTCCTATATTGTGAATAGTCCTAGTATAATTTGTCATTTTTATGTATGTTACACAATTAAATAGGAGTATTTTAGTTTCACATTTGACATACACATTCCTACCCATATAATTAACGGCACACTTTTTTAGTAATTAATTCTTCTGTCGTATTTTGAATATAGGGTGAACATGCACATGAGGGCCAAAAATACGCGTCCTTAATCACAAGTTCTAATACATCACTAGTCACTACTGGTACGTATATTCAACACATATTGCAATAGTTGCATACGCTATTTTATCTTTTTAGGTACATTCCAACGTACATATCTTGCCAGGGAGTGTTGCTTCAGCGCTTGATTTTTCTCGATGACGAAGATGGATACTTGCACTATATTGCATTGACATTCACATTTGCTAACCACTTCCGGGTGATTATTAAGCACCAACCACATGACAACGATTAGCTCCAGCGATGAAAAAAATGCTCCAGCGATGAAAGTACGTCCCCACCGCCGTGTGGCTGTAGTGGCTGGTCCTCGCAATAGGCTTGGAGGCGCCCAACTTCGTCTCCGTCCTTTTTTTTTCCTTTTTGAAAGGACACTGGTATTTAAAGAAACATACACCAGGACAAAGCATCATAAGAAAAAAACAAAAAATTATATTAAATTTTTGAGACGCTCTTCATCTTCAACGTCTAAACCGCGCCGACGGCACGCCGCCGCCGCCGCTCCTCCCTAAGCCGGCCTGGCGTTATTGGTTGCGGGCGCGAAGTCGCCGTACGGGTCTCGAAAACCACATCCATTCCGAAAATGATGAGGAAAAATAACTTGTTGACGAAGCTCGTTGATGATTTGGAGATCCCCACAGCCATAAGAAATTCCCTTGATAAACACACCAACTGACAAGTTCCGAAGAGAATCAATAGGTCTGGCAACGCAAACCCCTCACGAGCCCTTCATTGACTCCGAATAGGATGCTCACGAGGTAGGGAGAGGCCGGAGAGACCTTATCCCGACATGCCATCGCCGCCTCTACCCTGCCGATGCCGCTAGGGAGACAAAACCAAAGGAAAACAGACCTAAGAAAAAGCAAACGATGAAGAAGATGGGCTCCCACTCCTCTATCCGTCAGCGTTGCCGCCGAACAGAGGGGAGGAAGGTCCCTGGTTGGCTAGATCTAGGGGCGGCAGCTGGATCCGAATAAGTTGATAAGAATTTTTTTTATTTCCACACTGAAATATCTTTCACAAAGGAACCTGCAATACTCTTGTATCAGGTAATTGAACCACTCATACAAGAACTTGATATTGGGCATAAAATCATACACAAATTCGTAACATGTGTTCCCACGGTACAAGATCTTGCATTTCGGATATATTTCATACAAAATAGGCATGAGGCCCGCACTTGGCGTTGCCACGCTAAAAAATAAAAGCATAGGCCCAGTTTTAAAAGTTTAGCAGAAAACCATTCCATTTATTTTCATGCCCGACTAGGATTATTTACCCCAATAAATGATGTAAATTATAGATCGGAGAATGTATTATTTTATATTTTAGGGACATAAAGACTTAATTATTTTCCGTGCATCAAATTAATTTGGATCATTTATTTTTTATGATCCAACATCACAGAATTGATAAAAAATACACCAACATTTGTGTAGTATATTTAGTCAGGGTACATCTTAGGTATTTTACCGCCAAAACAAATATATCCTCGGCTGAGTCCAGTTTGATAAATTATAACCTATATCAGAGTTGAACCTCTTTGCTGGAAGGAGAATGATTTGGGCGCCACTGATTCCTCAGCCACATACTTTTTTTTTCCTGCCACTAGTAGGAAAATGAATAGCCGTAATATCGCTAGCAGTGTCACAAGGTAATAGTGGTGCGCTACTGCTATATAGCATTGGTGCACCACTATCAGGTGCTCTGCTGGTAGCCTTAATACTAGGGGCGCATCAGGATCAATATGTGCCGCTGCTATATATGTGCCTGGTTCACCCCGTCCCCTAGACTTAGCAGTGGTGCGGCTAGGTGTGGTGCAGCACTGGTAAGTGTGTCAATATGGGTAGAAATTTGGCCCCTTTACCAATGGCGCATCATGGCATGGTGTGCTACTACTCCATGCCATGATGCACCATTGGTAAGGGCGACCAAATTCTACACCCCCACCCCTCCCCCGTGGATAGCCTTTTTAGTTTTTTTAAAAATAAAATAAAATTAGAAAAATTTCAAAAAATAAAATCTTTAGAGATGTTCATGTGTTATGTCATCTAGTTGAAAGGAAAACTAACAAATATTAATTTTGACTTTTTTTGCAAAATGCCGTCATATTTTAGTAAAGCGTCTTTTCTTGTTGCATACGGCATCCGATCAGAAAGTGTTTTATATTAAAGTATAACTATGGAAATTTTTACATGCGATTTTGGCCATTTACCGATGTTTCAGATTCCTCGAAATCAAAAAGAAAATAGGATTTTTTTCAGATTTAATATTTCAATGAAAAATATCAACAAAAAAAATAGTAGTGGAACACCAGTCATAGTGCGCCACTTCTAACCTTGTCTCCATCGAATTTCAAAAAGGCCGGCCACCACCTACCCCCGCTACCCTCTTATCCACCTCCTCTCCTCCTTCTCTGCTACTCCAGCCTCTCCTCCTCCTACTCCTCATTTATCTCCTCCAACATCTCCATCCTCTCCTCCTCCTACTCCTCCTTTTTCTCGTCCAACATCACCATTTTCTCCCCATAGCCATCCTCTTCGATGCACCTCTCTCCTCCTCCTCCTCCTTCTCCTATACTCCCTCCTCTCCTGTAACCTAGTGGCTCTCTTCCATCTCCCTCCTCTCCAACCTCCTCTTCGGCCTCCTTTCCGGCCTACTCTATGGCCTCCCTCCTTTTCGGCAACAAATGCAAATACAAAAACAAAAGAGCAAAAAATGATATATAAAACAAACAAAAAATGAGCAAAAAATAATGAAAAAAATATTACAAGATCTAGATTCAAAAATAGCAGTGGCCCACCTAGTGCAGTACTATTGGCGCTCCATCCCCAACTACCAGTGGCGCGCCTAGCTGCTAGTAGTTAGCAGTGGTGTGCTAGTAATGGCGCACCATGGTGTGCCACATGTAGCCTTTTTTTTGGTGTGCCACTAATAGCTTTTTTTTCCCTAGTAGTGTACTCTACGCGTCATCGAAGATGACTATGTTAAGGCTTTTCCATAACCACCAGTTGTGAGTTTATGCTAACAACTCAACCATCTGGAACATATCTATGTTCGTGCTACAGAAGGAGTAGTACGACACGGATGACCCGTAGAGCGGGCATAGCAGTGAGGCGACGCACTACCGCCGCCACCTGTCGGTCTGAAAATCCTATGCGCCGCTCAACGTGGCGCGGTGCGGTGCGGGCACCACTTATCAATGTTTTATTTTCTATTCAATTTTCTTTTTTACCCAAATTTTTAGTTGGTTTTTTTCATTTTGCTTTCTTTTATTTGTTTCTTCTTCTTTTTGCGTTGTTTTTGTAGGATTTTACTTTTTTCTTATTTTCGTTTAGATTTTTGAAAAATTTGAGAATTCAAAAAATCTTTAAATTTTAGAAATGTTCAGATTTTTAATTTTGTTCATACATAAAAATGTTAAGATTTTAAATTTTCTTAGATTAAAAAAATGTTCAAAGTTGAAATTTGTTCAGATTTTTAAATATTCAAATAATCAAATTTGATAGATTTTAAAATCTTCAAATTTTAAATTTGTTTAGATTTAAAAATCAAAATTTAAATTTGTAATTTTATAAAAAATTATCAAAATTTAAAAGTTTAGACTGAACCAAAATCAAATTTTAAATTTGTTCCAATTTAATTTTTTTTTCAGATTTTAAAATCACATATAGAGATCCGCACAAAAAACGAATAAACAGTTACAAAAACAAAATAAATAGTGCAAGGAAGCGCATTAAAGGAGCGAAGGGAAAGATGGGCCTGCCCATTTAGCCTCCTCTATAGGTGGCACGGTAGATCGGCTTACAGAACCTCAGGAGCGGCTAACCATCACCCGTTAGTGCTGGTTTATAACCATCGCTAAGGGAAAACCGTTAATGGGCCTAGCCCATTAGTTCGGTTGTTTCAAGATTTCTTAAATTTGAAATTTCTTTGGATTTAAAATTTGCTCAGAATTGAAATTTTTTCATATTAAAAAATTACTCAGATTTCAAATTTTCTCAGATTTTAAATTTGCTTAGATTTAAAAATTACCCAGATTCAAAATTTGCTCAGATTTAAAATTTACTCAGATTAAAAATTTGCTTACTTTGAAATTTGCTTAACTTTAAAAAATTTGCTCGACTTTAAAATTTGTTAAAAAAGAAAAAAATTGAAAAAATCGAAGAAATATCAAAAGAAAACCGAAACCTATAAAAACAATGAAAAAAACTCGACTAAAACCGAAAAAAATCCAAGACCTACTAGTTGCCTGCTTGTTGATGGACCACGGTAAACTCTCCCTGTTAGCTGAAACCATGCGGGCGATGAATAGGATTTGGCAAGAAGCTCCAGACCAAGCCACCACCAAAGCCCTTCTCCGCATCGGTGCCTTTCTATCGTCGCTCAGTCATCGACAAGTACGCTCGTACGACGATAGGTAGAGTGGGGTATATAAACGGATAGTAGCATGTGCACATGAGCACAAGTGTTCCTTGGATTTTTGGATTTTTAAAATTTTCAAAACCTCGCTCTTTTATGTTTTCAAAAATTATGGCATTAAATATGTAGATAGATTTAGACACGAGGAGTGTAGTCAAAAAAGTCCCATCAAAAAATACTGTGTATTTTGGAAAATACAAAAAAGACAAATTTCTGACTATAAATAGTAGTACAATAATACGTATATTTTGTCAGTGTACTGTCAGAAATTTGTCTTTTTTGCATCTCCAAAAATATAACGTATTTTTTGACGAGACTTTTTTGATTCCAATCCTCGTATACACATCTATCTATATATTTAATGTCATAATTCTTGAAAGCAGAGAAATATGAGAATCAAATTTTCAAAAATCCAAAAGTGAAGGGAGCACTGACTCCCATGTGCACAAAATCCTTGTCCGTATATAAACCGCTATGTTTCACACGTGGACTAAAAAAAAAACCAAAACCTGAGCGAGGCGAACAGGGATCCGGTGACATGCCCATGGCATGTCACCGATGAACAGTGCGGTGACATGCACTATGGGTCGTTGGATCAAAAACGAGCGGACCAGATTAAGTACTGTAGCTTGGCACTGTGGCCGTTCCTGTAGCAGGTACACTGTAGCGTGCGTACTGTAGCATATGCACTGTAGCACATACACTGTAGCATAGTCCTATTCATGTTCATCTGTCCATCGAATTTGGATCCAATGTCAAAGAACTAGGTGCATGTCACCGCACTGTTCATCGGTGACATGCCATGGGCATGTCACCGGATCCCTGTCCCACACGTGGATGTCGCTGACGCGGACGGGTTCACACGTGGACGTCGCTGTCAACTTCATAGTCTACAGCTGGTATCGATCGGTGTAAGTGCTAGTAGCTTAGCATCAATTCGGTGCAGTCCGTACTAGCATCACGCATTGCCGCTAAATCCATGCATATGCATGTGCATGCACATCCGCATGAGGTCATCTTCGCATCAGCATGCACACTTTGCCGTAAAATTCATGCGCATGCATGTGCATCACGTAGCAAGAGCATCTCTAATGGAACGTGTAAATTTGGACGTGTATATCATACCAAGTAATTGTTCCCAAGGGAGTTGGCCCGTGCACCAACAGATGCTCTTAGCAAGTGAAATGGCAGGTGCAACACACTTAGTTACCAGGGGAGTTGGCCCGTGCACCAACAGATGCACAGTTTGAAAAAAAAAGTGAAGGGATAAATTAATAACTACAATCATACCAAACCTGTATCATCGAATATATAAACTATAGATTTGTGAAACTAATATTTCGAAACTAATTTTCTAGAACAAGAGAACAAATATTTCAAAACAAAAAAGAAGCAAATAAGAACACACTGGGGAACAATTATTATTCGCTGGGAACAACTAATTATACACTTGGAAAAAAAATTAGTAAAAATAATTTTATAGTAGTGTTAAAGGAACAAATCTGTATTCACTCGGGAACAACTAATTATTCACCGGGAAACAAAAAAATTAGTGAAACTAATTTTGTAGAGTAAGAGGAACAACAAAATTTGAACGAAGGAACAAATACATATATAATAGGATACAACTATTTATTCACCGCAGAACAAGTAATTATATATACATGGGAACAAAAAAATTACTGAAACTAATTCTGCAGAGTTAAAGGAACAAAACTTTCTGAATGAAGAACAAATCATTATTAATTGGGGAACAACTAATTATATGCTGAGGAACAAAATATAATTGAAATAAGTTTGTAGAGTTAGGAACAACAAACTTTCTAAACGAAGGAACAAATACATATAGACTAGGGAACAACTAATTATTAACCGATGAACAACTAATTATTAATGGAGGAACAAGTAATTATACTCCTTGGAACAAAGAAATTAGTTGAAGTAATTATGTAGAGTTAAAGGAACAAAACTTTCTAAATGAAGGAACACATCATTATTTACTAGGAAATACACATGGGAACAAAAAATGGTGGAGCTCATTTTGTTGAGTTAAGAGGAATAAAATTTTCTAAATGAAGGAATAAAAAAATATAGACTAGGGAACAACTAATTATTCACCGGGAAAAAATTAATTATACACCAGGGAACAAAAAATGGTGGAACTAATTTTGTAGAGTTAAGAGGAACACAACTTTTTGAATGAAGGAACAAATATATATACACTAGGAAACAACTAATTATTAACTGGAGAACAACTAGTTATACATCTAGGAACAAAAAAGTTAGCGGAACTAATGTTGTAGAGTTAAAGGAGCAAATTTTCTGAATGAAGAAACAAATCACTATTCACTAGGGGAACAACTAATTATACACCGAGAACAAAGAAACAGCAAAAATAAATTCATAGAATTAAGAGGAACAACACTTCTTGTATGAAGGATCAAATACATATACATTATAGAACAACTAATTATTCACTAAGGAACAAAAATAAAAAAATAAAAAACACTACAAAATTTAAAAAAACATGGAGTAAGAAATAGAAACCAAACTTAAATAGAACATAAGAAATGAAACTAAGAAAAATATATATAGGGCACAAATCCGCACGGTAAGGAAATAAGTTAGACAAAATGAACCAAAAAAATTAAATTAAAAAATGCGAACTTAGTTTCAAGAAGTTAAAAATAAATAAACCATAAGAAGAAAAGCGTGAGAAAACATACCAAAAACAAATTATCAAAACTGATTATAAATATGTAGGAATAAATCTCGATCGGAAGGAATCAACAACTAAAGGCAATTTTGAGAAAAATAACCCATTTGTGAAAGAATAGCACAGACTAACCCTATGGCCAAACTTTTTCACCCATCTAGCCCTTTTGTGTGGTGCCCTTGCCATTGGCGCCACACTTGTCTGTGTGGCGCCCATGCGAGAGACGCCACACATCCATGCCGATGTGGCGTGGTCGACGGTGCGCCGTTGACCAGCCGACGTGGCAGGATGTGTGGCGCCGTTCGCATGGGCGCCACACATGTGTGGCACCGTTCCGAAGGGCGCCACACATCCAATTATGTGTGGCGCGCGTGCCCACCCGAGCCTGACCCTCTTCTTCTTCCCTCTTCTTTTCTTCTCTGGAAACAAGGAACCGTCGATCGCCTCTCCTCCGCCCCCACCAAATCGGCCACGAATTCGTCAGATCTGGCCGGCCAAATCGTTCCCCATCCATTCCTCAAGGTAATCCCCTTCGAATCCTTTCCATTCATCCACTAATTTCATAGATCTTGCTAGATTTGTACATGAACCCTAGACATGGAAACTAGATTTGAAATGTTGGTTGGTGGAATCCATATTGTAGTCTATGTGTTGAAATTGATAGCCTCATGTATGCATGTGTTTGAACCATAGATTTGTTGGAACCCTAGATATGAAATTTACATGTATGTGTTGAAACCCTATGTATGTATGTGTTGAAATGGCTAATATTTGCCTAGCAAATGCATTCAAATGTGTTACAAAGGGGAGGAGCGCCGGTTAAGGTCAAGCTCGATATGAGCATCAACCGTCTTGGTTGCAAACAACTCCAAAGCCTTGTCTTGTGACTCGGCCACCGTCTCCTTGTAAACGGACCAACGTTGCTCGGAGTTGATACGCATTGTCTTCCAACGGGTGTGCATTCCAAACCCCACATTATGTCTTCCCTCTAGCTCAACACCATCATTTGGCTCATTCCAATTCAACTCAATCCTCACTTGTGCTACCACCTCCGCAAAGCTAGGGCTAAGGTCAAACACCAGGTCAACCTCTTCCGGGTCCGGCTCTAGGTTTCCCTTCAAGAAAGCATCCTTGTCCACATGATGAACATGAACAATTCTTTCCATCCCCCTAGCATAATGGGAACACATACACACATGTGTTCATTAGTTACCATAATCAACATAATCAATCCACTGGTAGAAAAAAGGCCTTCCGTCCATTTCCCCATTAGTCGCGAAAATGTAGGCGACCAATGGGGCCAAATCATCTCGGGTGGCGAACGCGACCAAAGGCCTGGGCCCAGGCGCTCGGTGGCCAGTGGTGGACGGGAGGGGCTTTAGTCGCGGTTGGCCACCGCGAATAAAGGCCCTGCCCAAAGGCCTTTAGTCGCGGTTGGCCAGGCCAACCGCGACTAAAGCCCCTCCCCTATATATACCATTCAGCCCACATCACTTAGCCATTTGGTGCCACTTCTCTTCACAAACTTCACAAGGGGGTGTAGGGTTTGCTTTTGGCTCCTCTTATGCACACAAGGTGTTTGATGAAATGCCCCAAGAGCATGAAACAAACATGATATGAAGTGTCGGAGCCACACTTGATCGAGCTTCCTCATTTATTTTTTCCTCCTCGATCGCGGTTAGCAACTTGAACCTTTCATATATATGTGTCATTGATAAAATATGCATATGTGTGTAGTTCATTGTTTAATTTCTATTTAGTTTAACAAATGCATGATGGTTAATTATATATTTTGTATTATAATAATGCAGATGAATCGGCAATGGATGTACGCTAACCGACTCTCCGGCGAGTTCACTACGGGTTTGAAAGATTTCCTCGTAGTGGCTAATGCGAACAAGCAGGGGGGTTTTGTTATCTGTCCATGTGTTGGCTGTAAGAATCAGAAGGGTTACTCTTCCTCAAGAGAAGTTCACATGCACCTGCTTCGGCACGGTTTCATGCCAAGCTATAATTGTTGGACCAAGCATGGAGAAAGAGGGGTTATAATGGAAGAAGATGAAGAAGGGGATGACATCGATGACAGCTATCTTGATCATTTCGGTGATACTTTCATGGATGATGCTGAAGGTGGGGAAGGTGAAGGGGAAGGTGAAGGGGAAGGTGATCAAGAAGAGGCACGTGATGAGCCCGCTGATGATCTTGGTCGGACCATTGCTGATGCACGGAGTCGCTGCGAAACTGAAAAGGAGAGGGAGAATTTGGATCACATGTTAGAGGATCACAAAAAGTCGCTGTACCCAGGATGCGATAATGGTCTGAAAAAGCTGGGCTGCACACTGGATTTGCTGAGATGGAAGGCACAGGAAGGTGTAGCTGACTCGGGATTTGAAAACTTGCTGAAAATGTTGAAGAATATGTTTCCAAAGAATAACGAGTTGCCCTCCAGTACGTACGAAGCAAAGAAGGTTGTCTGCCCTCTAGGTTTAGAGGTTCTGAAGATACATGCATGCATCAACGACTGCATCCTCTACCGCGGTGAATACGAGAATTTGAATGAATGCCCGGTATGCACTGCATTGCGTTATAAGATCAGAGGCGATGACCCTGGTGACGATGTTGAGGGCGAGAAACCCAGGAAGAAGGTTCCCGCCAAGGTGATGTGGTATGCTCCTATAATACCACGGTTGAAACGTCTGTTCAGGAACAAAGAGCATGCCAAGTTGTTGCGATGGCACAAAGAGGACCGTAAGTCGGACGGGGAGTTGAGACACCCCGCAGATGGAACGCAATGGAGAAAGATCGACAGAGAGTTTAAAGATTTTGCAGCTGACGCAAGGAACATAAGATTTGGTCTAAGTACAGATGGCATGAATCCTTTTGGCGAGCAGAGCTCCAGCCATAGCACCTGGCCCGTGACTCTATGCATCTACAACCTTCCTCCTTGGTTGTGCATGAAGCGGAAGTTCATTATGATGCCAGTGCTCATCCAAGGTCCGAAGCAACCCGACAACGACATCGATGTGTACCTAAGGCCATTAGTTGATGAACTTTTACAGTTGTGGGGCAGACCTGGTGTCCGTGTGTGGGATGAGCACAAAGAAGAGGAATTTGACCTACGAGCGTTGCTTTTCGTAACCATCAACGATTGGCCTGCTCTTAGTAACCTTTCGGGACAGTCAAATAAGGGATACAATGCATGCACGCACTGCTTACATGAGACTGAAAGTGTACATTTGCCAAATTGTAAGAAGAACGTGTACCTGGGGCATCGTCGATTTCTTCCGAAAATTCATCCAGTAAGAAAGCGCGGCAAGCATTACAACGGCAAGGCAGATCACCGGCCGAAGCCTGCGGAACGCACTGGTGCTGAGGTATTTGATATGGTCAAGGATTTGAAAGTCATCTTTGGAAAGGGTCCTGGCGGACAATCAATTCCGAAGGGAGCTGACGGGCACGCACCCATGTGGAAGAAGAAATCTATATTCTGGGAGCTAGAATATTGGAAAGTCCTAGATGTCCGCTCTGCAATCGACGTGATGCATGTTACGAAGAATATTTGCGTGAACCTGCTAAGCTTCTTGGGCGTGTATGGGAAGACAAATGATACAAAGGAAGCACGGCAGGACCAGCAACTTTTGAAAGACCCTGATGACCGGCATCCGGAATGGTTTCAAGGTCGTGCCAGCTACGCTCTGACCAAAGAAGAGAAGGTCATCTTTTTTGAATGCCTGAGCAGTATGAAGGTCCCGTCTGGATTCTCGTCCAATATAAAGGGAATAATAAACATGGCGGAGAAAAAGTTCCAAAACCTGAAGTCTCACGACTGCCACGTGATTATGACGCAATTGCTTCCGATTGCTTTGAGGGGGCTCCTGCCGGAAAATGTTCGAGTAGCCATTGTGAAGCTATGTGCATTCCTCAATGCAATCTCTCAGAAGGTAATCAATCCAGAAGTTCTACCACGGTTACAGAACGATGTGGTCCAATGTCTTGTCAGTTTCGAGTTGGTGTTCCCGCCATCCTTCTTCAATATTATGACGCACCTCCTGGTTCACCTAGTCGAAGAGATTTCCATTCTCGATCCTGTATTTCTACACAATATGTTCCCCTTCGAGAGGTTCATGGGAGTATTAAAGAAATATGTTCGTAACCGTGCTAGGCCAGAAGGAAGCATCGCCAAGGGCTATGGAAATGAGGAGGTAATTGAGTTTTGTGTTGACTTTGTTCCTGACCTTAAGCCGATTGGTCTTCCTCGATCGCGGCACGAGGGGAGACTAAGTGGAAAAGGCACGATCGGAAGGAAATCAATGATATGTATGGACGGCCATTCTCTGACTGAAGCACACCACACAGTTCTGACCAATTCCAGCTTGGTGGCTCCGTACTTTGAGAAACACAAGAATATTTTACGCTCGGACAACCCGGGGAAGCCTGAATCCTGGATTAGGAAGGCCCACATGGAGACTTTCGGCAGTTGGTTGAGAAAACATTTAATGAGTGACAATGTTGTTGTAGATCAGCTGTACATGTTGGCCAAGACACCATCTTCGACTATAACGACTTTCCAAGGGTACGAGATAAATGGGAATACATTTTACACGATCGCCCAAGATAAAAAGAGCACCAACCAAAACAGTGGTGTCCGCTTTGATGCAGCAACCGAGAATGGGCAAAAGGTCACATATTATGGTTACATAGAGGAGATATGGGAACTTGACTATGGACCCTCCTTCAAGGTCCCTTTGTTCCGGTGCAAATGGTTCAAGCTAACAGGAGGTGGGGTAAAGGTGGACCAGCAATACGAAATGACAATGGTGGATTTCAACAATCTTGGTTACCTTGACGAACCATTCGTCCTAGCGAAAGATGTCGCTCAGGTTTTCTATGTCAAGGACATGAGTAGCAAACCGAGGAAACGGAAAGATAAGAAAACGATCAGTACATCATGCGATGATCCAAAGCGCCACATTGTTCTTTCAGGGAAAAGAAACATCGTGGGAGTGGAGGACAAGACAGACATGTCAGAAGATTATAATATGTTTGGTGAAATTCCGCCCTTCAAAGTGAACACCGACCCAAGCATTAAGTTAAATGATGAGGATGCTCCATGGATACGGCCCAATCGTAAGCAAGCAGGGACACAAGGGAAGAAATGATGTGTAATAATTTATTGTACCAAACTTTGTTGAATGGATCATGTGAATTATATTGCCCGTGATGTGTTTGGTGTCCATTTTCAAATGATTCGATTGATTCGAGATAGCACTGATGATACATGAAATTTGGAGTGATTTAGTCATACTCCTGCCTAGGCGTATAATATGCATACTCGTAGTCTTCATAGTCGCCGCCGTTGTACTGGTAGTCGTCGCCTTCTAAGTTGCCGCCGTCGTCGTCGCTGCTGTCGTCGCTGTCGTCGGGCGGCGCTCGTGGCTCGAACTGAGGGTAGCGCAGGCGGGGGATATCGCCGGCCGTGATGTAGTCCATGACGCTCTGCAGAGTCCGGCCGTACCACCATAGCCGACGGCCGGCCTCGTGGAAGTTCCCAGGAGGCAGACCGTCCTCCTCATACCTGGTGAGCGCCCTCTCACGCCGATTGATGAAGAAGGCGTCCCAAGTATGCTGGTTATCGGGATGCCAGCGGGGATTCATCCGCTGCTCCGGCGTGAGGTCGAGGTAGTAGTGGTTCGTGATGGCCGCCCGGCGCGCAGTACCCTGAGGGACGGGAGGGACCGGCACGCCGCCGGCGCTTAGGCTCCAGCCGGCGGGGACGCGGTAGCCCGGTGGGCAAGGGTAGTTCGAGGCGCAAAGCTCCTCCACCTGCTGGTAGGTTAGAGTGGGTGCGGTGGAAGCCATGAGAGAGTGATGAGAGATTGTAGAGATGTGATAATGCTGGCCAAGCCGGGCAACATATATGTAGTGAGAAATGGCGGGAAAAATGGGAGCGGGAAGACATGAGGCGGGAAGAAATTGGCGGGAAGAAAGAGGCGGGAAGAAAGAGGCGGGAAGAAATTGGCGGGAAGACAGAGGCGGGAAGAAAGAGGCGGGAAGACAGGAGGCGGGAAGAGCGGCGGGAAGAAAGAGGCGGGAAGATGGGCGGGAAGAAAGAGGCGGGAAGAGAGGCGGGAAGAAATGGCGGGAAGAAGAGGCGGGAAGAAAGAGGCGGGAAGAATTTGGCGGGAAGAAAGATTTTTAAGACGGAAAGAATTAGCGGGAAGAAGAGATATATTATTTATTTTTTTTGAAATGAATTAGTTTTATTTTTATGAATTTTTTGATATATTATTTGTATTTTTAACATTTTTAAATGAATTAGTTTTATTTTTCTGAATTTTTTGATATATTATTTGTATTTTTTTTTGAAATGAATTAGTTTTATTTTTTTGAATTTTTTGATATATTATTTGTATTTTTAACATTTGGAAATGAATTAGTTTTATTTTTCTGAATTTTTTGATATATTATTTGTATTTTAAAGGTTTTTAAATGAATTAGTTTTATTTTTATGAATTTTTTAATATATTATTTGTATTTTAAAGGTTTTTAAATGAATTAGTTTTATTTTTCTGAATTTTTTGATATATTATTTGTATTTTTCAGATTTAGAATTTAATTAGTTTTATTTTTCTGAATTTTTTGATATATTATTTGTATTTTAAAGATTTAGAAATTAATTTTGTTTTGAAAAAAGGCCTTTAGCCAACCGCGACTAAAGGCTATTTTTCGTTAATTTTTTAGAAAAATGACCTTTGGTCGCGGTTGGTCTGGCCAACCACGACTAAAGGACGGTTGGTCCGGCCAACCGCGACTAAAGGGTACCCTTTAGTCGCGGTTCACTTCTCTTCTTCTTCCTCGAACCGCCAGGCTGCGCGTGCCTCTTCTCCTCTTCCTCGACACCGGCAAGCTGCCCTAGCTCGACGCCGACGCTCTCGACCGCCTCGACGCCGACGCCCTCGACCGCCGCCTAGCCCTCGACGCCGACGCCCTCGCGTACGTGTACTCGCCGCCGTCGACCGCCGCGCCACCCCTTCTCTTCCCGCGCGGCACCGGGCCGCGCAGCCGTACCAGCCGCGGCCATTGTTCGTCGCCGCGTGCCGCCTCCGTCGCCGATACGTCCAATTTGCATCACTATTTTGTATCATAATTTGCTGTTATTCATTGATATATTTCATATTGGGACACAATACTTATGTTATTTCATCTATTTTGCATGTTTCATCATTATTGGAGGATTAAGCACGGAGCCAGGATTCTGCTGGAAAAAGCACCGTCAGGACGCAATATTTCGGAAGATCAAGCGTGGAAGGGAATTTCACGTAAATTCCTATTTTCCAGGATGACGGAGGGAGCGGGAAGGGGGAGAAGAGAAGAGCCACTGTGGGCCCGGACCACGGGCGGCGCGGCCCAAGGCCCGGCCGCGCCACCCGTGCTGGGGGGCCCACGCCCCTTTCGCCTCCTTTTCTTCGCGTACTCCTTCGTCCCGAAAACCTAAGCCACAGAGAGGACCTCACGAAAGGTTACGGCCGCCTCTGCGGGGCGGAGAACACCGGAGAGAAAAGATCTCTCCGGCGGGAATCCGCAGGGAAATTCCCTCCGTGGGGAAATCGACGCCATCGCCATCGTCATCGAGCGGGACATCATCTCCATCATCATCATCATCATCTCCACCATCTACACCGCCATCACCACCGCTGCACCTCGTCACCGCTGTAACAATTCGGGTTAAATCTTGATTGTTTGATAGGGGAAACTCTCCCGGTGTTATTCTATACTTGTTGTAGATGCTATTGAGTGAAACCATTGAACCAAGGTTTATGTTCAGATTGTTATTCATCATCATATCACCTCTGATTGTATTCCATATGATGTCTCGTGAGTAGTTCGTTTAGTTCTTGAGGACATGGGTGAAGTCTAAATGCTAGTAGTGAATTATGGTTGAGTAATATTCAATGTTATGATATTTAAGTTGTGGTGTCATTCTTCTAGTGGTGTCGTGTGAACGTCGACTACACGACACTTCACCATTTATGGGCCTAGGGGAGTGCATCTTGTATTCGGTTGCTAATTGCGGGGTTGCCGGAGTGACAGAAACCTAAGCCCCCGTTAGTATATCGATGCAGGAGGGATCGCAGGATCTCAGAGTTTAAGGCTGTGGTTAGATTTATCTTAATTACTTTCTTGTAGTTGCGGATGCTTGCAAGGGGTATAATCACAAGTATGTATTAGTCCTAGGAAGGGCGGTGCATTAGCATAGGTTCACCCACACAACACTTATCAAAACAATGAAGATTATTTAGCTACATGAAGCGAAAGCACTAGACTAAAATTCCCATGTGTCCTCAGGAACGTTTGGTCATTATAAGTAAACAAACCGGCTTGTCCTTTGTGCTAAAAAGGATTGGGCCACTCGCTGCAATTATTTCTCTCGCATTTTACTTACTCGTACTTTATTTATCTGCAACATCAAAACCCCCTGAATACTTGCCTGTGAGCATTTACAGTGAATCCTTCATCGAAACTGCTGCCAACACCTTCTGCTCCTCGTTGGGATCGACATTCTTACTTATCGAAGATACTACGATACACCCCTATACTTGTGGGTCATCAAGACTATTTTCTGGCGCCGTTGCCGGGGAGTGAAGCGCTATTGGTAAGCGGAATTGGTAAGGAAATTTACTGTTTGTGCTGATTTTATTTCTGCCTGCTGCTATAAGTCATTATGGAGAGATCTTCTCTTCAATTTCTATTTGGGAAATCTACTACTACTGCAACGGTAGTGGATGAAGCGCCAGGTGAGGAAGTAGTACCATATAAAATACCTATGAAAATTATTGAACGTGTTATGGATAACCGCTATGAAGGGGATGGAACTGTCCATCCTGGTGATCATTTATTGTTTTTGCATGAATTATGCGGGTTATTCAAATGTGCAGGTATTTCTATGAATGAAGTTAGGAAGAAACTATTCACTATATCGCTGTCTGGTAAAGCGGCGCACTGGTATAAATTGCTGAAGAATGGTGATTCTATTGATTGGGAGGACATTGTGCCTTTATTTTATTCCAAATTTTATCCTCCAAGTGAAATTCACAAAGATCGGAACCGCATATATAATTTCTGGCCTCATGATGGAGAAAGTATTGCCCAAGCTTGGGGGAGATTGAAGTCTTTAATGCTCAAATGCCCCATTCATGAGCTTCCTGGTAATGTTATTATTGATAATTTCTATGCAAGACTTTCTTTTCAAGACAAGACCTTGCTGGATACTTCTTGTTCTGGATCATTTACACGCAAGAATGAAGAGTTTAAAAGGGACCTTCTTGATCGGATCCAAGAAAATACTGAAGGATGGGAGAATGACAAAGATAGAGAATCAGGTATAATTTATGATTATAAATGCATTGAAGCTTTTATGGATACTGATAAATTTCGTAATATGAGTGCTACATATGGTCTTGATTCCCAAGTTGTTGCAAATCTTTATAGAGCTTTTGCCTCTCATTATGAACTGCCTAAGAAGAATTTTGATAAGTATCATGAACCGTATAAAGATAAAATTGATTCATCTGTAAACAAATGTGTAGTGGTTGAAACTGTTGATAATGTTATTCCTGAAGCTTACATTGAAAAAACTCCTTTCCCTGCTAAAATGAAGGAGTACTCTGTCATATCTAGTGCGGTTAATAAAAGTGAAAAGAAACCTAAAGAACCTGAAGAACAAATTAAAATTGAACCTGCTGTTGCAATAGTTAAAGATCTTGTGACTGAAAATGTGGAGGATGGTCATATTATTTTCTGTGAAGATGCTTCTAATATTGTTTCACATCCTAATAAACCCAAACAAGTTAGTGTTCCTATGCTATCTGTTAGAATTGGTGATCATTGCTATTATGGTTTATGTGATATTGGTGCAAGTGTTAGTGCTATTCCTTATGAGCTTTACACGGAGATTATGCACGAAATTGGTTCTTGTGAACTTGAAGATATTGATGTGGTTATTCATCTGGCTAATAGAGAAACTATTTCTCCAATTGGTATTGTTCGAGATGTGGAAGTTCTATGTGGTAAGATTAAATATCCTGCTGACTTTTTGGTACTTGGTTCTGCTGCTAGTGATCATTGTCCTATCATTTTTGGTAGACCTTTTCTAAATACTTGTGGAGCTATTATAGATTGTAAGAAAGAGAAAATTTTGACTAGATTTGCTGGTGAACCTTATGAATTTAACTTTTCTAAATTTACCAAAATTCCTTATAAAGTTGACTTGCCTAGTAATGATTTTAAAATGGAGCAGTGTGCATCTATTGTTCTTGTTCCTAATAATCCTTTGCAGCAACATTTGGAGAATAGTGAAAGTGAAGCTTTTAGGAAAGAAAGAGATGAGCTTGAGGAAATTTTTCTTCGCCAACCTATTCTCAAGCATGATTTACCGGTGGAAGATTTGGGTACAACACCGCCACCAAAGGAAGATCCTGTTTTTGATTTAAAGCCTTTACCTGATAATCTTAAATATGCTCATATTGATGATAAGAAAATATATCCTGTTATTATTAGTTCTAAGCTTTCAGAGATTGAGGAAGAAAGGTTATTGGAAATATTGAAGAAACACCGAGGAGCTATTGGCTATACTCTTGATGATTTGAAAGGGATTTCTCCTTCTATTTGCCAACATGCTATTAATATGGAAGAAGATGCAAAGCCTGTTGTTGAACATCAACGTCGTCTAATTCCGAAGATGAAAGAGGTGGTAAGGAACGAGGTATTAAAACTTCTTGAAGCTGGTATTATATATCCTATTGCTGATAGTAGATGGGTTAGTCCTGTGCATTGTGTTCCTAAGAAAGGAGGAATGACTGTTGTGCCTAATGATAATGATGAGCTTATTCCTCAAAGAATAGTTGTAGGTTATAGAATGTGCATTGATTTTCGAAAAGTTAATAAAGTTACTAAGAAAGATCATTACCCTTTACCCTTTATTGATCAAATGCTAGAAAGGTTATCTAAAAATACTCATTTTTGCTTTCTTGATGGATATTCTGGGTTTTCACAAATTGCTGTTAAAGCTAAAGATCAAGAGAAAACCACTTTTACTTGCCCTTATGGAACTTATGCTTATAGGCGTATGCCTTTTGGTTTGTGTAATGCTCCTGCTACTTTTCAAAGATGCATGTCTGCTATTTTTCATGGTTTTTGCGAAAGTATTGTAGAGGTGTTCATGGATGATTTTTCTGTCTATGGGAATTCTTTTGATAATTGCTTGCGAAACCTCGATAAAGTTTTGCAGAGATGTGAAGAAACCAACCTTGTTCTTAATTGGGAGAAATGCCACTTTATGGTTAATGAAGGAATTGTATTGGGACATAAAATTTCCGAGAGAGGTATTGAAGTTGATAGAGCTAAAGTTGAAGCGATTGAGAAGATGCCCTATCCGAGGGATGTTAAAGGTATTCGTAGTGTTCTTGGTCATGCTGGGTTTTATAGGAGATTTATTAAAGATTTCTCTAAAATTTCAAAGCCTCTTACTAATCTTCTTCAAAAAGATGTACCTTTTGTTTTTGATGATGATTGTAAGGAAGCTTTTGAAACTCTAAAGAAAGCCTTAACAACTGCTCCTATAGTCGAACCTCCTGATTGGAATTTACCTTTTGAAATTATGTGTGATGCTAGTGATTTTGCTGTAGGCGCTGTTCTTGGACAGCGGGTAGATAAGAAATTAAATGTTATTCATTATGCTAGTAAGACTCTTGATGCTGCTCAAAGAAATTATGCTACAACTGAAAAAGAATTGTTAGCTGTAGTCTTTGCTTGTGATAAGTTTAGACCTTATATTGTTGATTCGAAAGTTACAATTCATACTGATCATGCTGCAATTAGATACCTTATGACAAAGAAAGATGCTAAGCCAAGGCTTATTAGATGGGTACTTCTGTTGCAAGAATTTGATTTACATATTATAGATAGGAAAGGTGCTGATAATCCTGTTGCTGATAATTTGTCTAGATTGGAAAATATTGCTTATGATCCTGTTCCTGTTAATGATAGTTTTCCAAATGAACAATTGGCTGTAATAAAGGTGAGCTCGCGAGAGAGCCCTTGGTATGCAGATTATGCTAACTTTATTGTTTCGAAGTATTTGCCTCCAACCTTTTCAGCTCAGCAAAGGAGAAAATTCTTTTATGACTTGAGGCATTATTTTTGGGATGACCCACACTTATATAAAGAAGGAGTGGATGGTATTATGCGAAGATGTGTTCCTGAATATGAACAACAGGAGATATTGAATAAATGTCATGGTAGTGTTTATGGAGGACATCACGCTGGAGATAGAACCGCGCAAAAAGTTCTACAATCAGGTTTTTATTGGCCAACACTCTTCAAAGATGCAAGGAAATTTATTTTATCTTGTGATGAATGTCAAAGAGTTGGCAATATCTCTAGACGCAATGAAATGCCTATGAATTATACTCTTGTTATTGAACCATTCGATTGTTGGGGATTCGACTTCATGGGACCTTTCCCTTCTTCAGACGGTAACACTCATATACTTGTCGCTGTTGATTATGTTACTAAATGGGTAGAAGCTATACCTACAAGGAGTGCTGATGGTGAGACCTCTATAAAAATGCTTGTAGATATTATATTTCCTAGATTTGGAGTACCTAGATATATTATGACTGATGGAGGTTCTCATTTTATTCATGGAGGTTTTAGAAAAACTCTTGCTAAGTATGGTATTAATCATAGAATTGCTTCCGCTTATCATCCTCAAACTAGTGGTCAAGTAGAATTATCAAATAGAGAGATTAAAGCTATTTTAGGAAAGACTGTTAATAAATCTAGGAGGAATTGGGCTAGCAAATTGAAAGAAGCACTATGGGCTTATAGAACTGCTTATAAAAATCCTATGGGAATGTCACCTTATAAAATGGTTTATGGAAAAGCTTGTCATTTACCTCTAGAACTAGAGCACAAAGCTTATTGGGCTGTTAGAGAACTAAATAAAGATCCTAAATTAGCCGGTAATAAGAGGTTGTTGCAATTAAGTTCTCTAGATGAATGGAGAAGTGAAGCTTATGAAAATGCTAAACTCTTTAAAGAAAAAGTTAAGAAGTGGCATGATAGAAGGATCATTAAAAGAGAATTTAATGTTGGAGATCAAGTTCTATTGTATCGGTCTCGTCTCAGATTCTTTGCAGGGAAATTACTCTCGAAGTGGGAAGGGCCATATGTTGTTGAGGAGGTGTATCGTTCAGGAGCAATTAAAATTAGCTCTCTCCAAGGCAATGCCACACAAGTGGTGAATGGACAAAGACTCAAGCATTATATCTCGGGTGATTCTTATAATGTTGATGTTGATATTATTCAAGTGGAAACACCGGAGGCTTTCATCAAAGGACAAATTGACAGTCCGCCAGAACTGGACTTTGAATAGGTAACAGTACAGGTAATAAAAAGTCCGCGTTTACCTTTCCGAACATTATTTCTGCTGTTTTTAGAAAATATGAAAAATTACGAGTTCGAAACGGAGTGGAAAGGACGCACGAGGGCGTGCCACCATAGGCCGGCGCGGGCCCCACCCTGGCCGCGCCGACCTATGGTCAGCCGCCTCGGTGTCCCGTTTCCACTCGTTTTCGGCCTAGAACTTTCCTTTTGTCGTAAAAATATTTGCTATATAATCTCCCGGACCCCTGGAGGTCCGTAATATCGTTTTCTCGTCGTGTTTTGTTTCGAGCTGTTTTCTGCCAGGATCTGCTTCGGATCTAGATCCATCATGTCTTCGTCGGGAACTCAGAAGGACAGCTTCTTTGAGGACGTCGTCAACCCGTACATGAACGAGCTGAAGATGCACCCCAAAGAGTTGCAGCTCGTGGATGGAGAGTTGCAGATCAAAGATGTCCAGGGTCCTAAGGGAGAAGGGAGCTTGGAAGACAGGATGGAGAAGCTGGAACAAGAGGTTTTCAACTACAAGAAGATGGCTGAGCGTGAAGTGGATATCTTTCACAAGATTGTGTCTGAACTCATTGATGGACACAAGAAGGAGACTGCAAAGCTGTGGGACGATATCTTCTCACTTCACGACACCACCAACAAACTCCAAGCTCAACTCTATGATGTCCATAATCAAAACTGTGAGTATGAAAACAGGTTTAAGCGCATAAGTCATGCTGCTAGTTTCAGGTTTCCGGAAACCAAGATGTCTTTTGTTGATGGAGGGCCTCTTCCATGGAAGTCTGATGACGACAAAGAATCACCATCATCACCGAAGGAGTAATTCATCATCGGTATTGGCATTCCCTTGGTTTGTTCCAAGCTTGGGGGAGTGCCGCGGTATCACATCATCACCACCTTTATCTTTTACTATCAAGTAGTGTCATATCATGAGTAGGGAAGTTATCATATGGAATAGTATGCAATGTGGAAGTATCTCTCTTAGTTAGTTATCTATGTATCCGTTGGTGTGAGTTATCGTTATGGAATATTAATGAGAAGTCTTATCATTTACTTTTTGCACATCTTATTTTAGTTTGCAATCTCTATTATATGATTACTCTTGACATGAGTATTAATATCACTTTGGGAGCATTAAGTAAATCTATTTGGTTTTGGCAAACTTAGCATTGGTCAATAGCAACAACATCTTGATGTTTAAATAGAAGAGAGAAATACACTTAGATATATTACTCTATTATCTCTATGCTTAGTATTCTTAAGTTAAAATTGCTTGTGCTTATGAGAAAGATGCATGATTGTTTCTATCATATGTATATTTGTTTGTTTCCCTCAACCTTTATGCTTGCTATCAAACCTTGCTAGCCAAAGACCTGTATCGAGAGGGAATGCTTCTCATACATCCATAACCTTAGACCAAACCTATGCCATTTGTGTCCACCATACCTACCTATTACATGGTATTTTCTGCCATTCCAAGTAAATACTTCATGTGCTACCTTTAAATAATTCAAACCACTACTCCTTATTTGTGTCAATGTTTTATAGCTCATGAGGAAGTATGTGGTGTTTCATCTTTCAATCTTGTTGGGCGGACTTTCACCAATGGACTAGCGGCACATCCGCTTATCCAATAATTTTGCAATAAGAGCTGGCAATGAGGTTCCCAGCCTCAATTAATAACCTTCATTAATAATTCTCTTCACATGTTTTGCTCTGATTTATCAGCAAGCAACTTAATTTTGCAATAGACACTCCTCCATGGTATGTGAATGATGGAAGGCACCCGAGGATTCGGTTAGCCATGGATTGAGAAAGCCAAGGTTGGGGGGAGTGTCGCCCATAATAAAACTAAAATACATATGTAAACAAAAGAGAAGGGGGATGATCTACCTTGCTGGTAGAGATGCCGTCCCTCATGGGAGCCGCTCTTTGAAGGTTCGTTTGGCAAGGGGGTTAGAGTGCCCGCTACCATTCGTTGACAACAACAAACACCTCTCAAAATCTTACTTTTATTCTCTTTATATGATTTCAAAACTTGAAAAGCTCTAGCACATGATTTAATCCCTGCTTCCCTCTGCGAAGGGCCTGTCTTTTACTTTTATGTTGAGTCAGTAAACCTATTTCCCTCTATCTCAAGCAAGCAATTGAGTTGTTGTGAACCAATCATTTATGCTATGATTCAGTTAATCATGTCTTTTATACTTTCTTGTTTAGTACCAATTTTATCTGAATGAATATGACTTTGAAGTTATCAATGATTATGAAGAGATTGTCATGCTTAAATATGAAGGCTCAGCTATAAAATCTAATATGAAAGCTTTGCTTAGAAGTACAATCCGTTAGCAGTTCTCTGACCAAGAACAAAGTTTGCCATCACCAATTATGATTTCTTATGCACCTTTACTTGTGATTTCTCTTTACTTATTTCGAGATGAGTTATATGCGGAAGTTGTTTACTAGAATGTCTTGTGTGAATGAACATGATGCTTCTTGTCCGTATTTTATTTATCGACTCTTCACTCCATAAACATGTGGTCTTGTTTATCGAGCTCAGTTTCGCTTGGGGACAAGCGAAGTCTAAGCTTGGGGGAGTTGATACGTCCAATTTGCATCACTATTTTGTATCATAATTTGCTGTTATTCATTGATATATTTCATATTGGGACACAATACTTATGTTATTTCATCTATTTTGCATGTTTCATCATTATTGGAGGATTAAGCACCGGAGCCAGGATTCTCTGGAAAAAGCACCGTCAGAACGCAATATTTCGGAAGATCAACTGTGGAAGGGAATTTCACGTAAATTCCTATTTTTCCAGATGACGGAGGGAGCCGAAGGGGAGAAGAGAAGAGCCATGTGGGCCCAGACCACAGGGCGGCGCGGCCCAAGGCCTGGCCGCGCCACCCTGTGCTCTGGGGGCCCCACAGCCCCTTTCGCCTCCTTTTCTTCGCGTACTCCTTCGTCCCGAAAACCTAAGCCACAGAGAGGACCTCACGAAAGGTTACAGCCGCCTCTGCGGGGCGGAGAACACCAGAGAGAAAAGATCTCTCCGGCGGGCAGGAATCCGCCGGGGAAATTCCCGGAGGGGGAAATCGACGCCATCGCCATCGTCATCGAGCGGGACATCATCTCCATCATCATCATCATCATCTCCACCATCTACACCGCCATCACCACCGCTGCACCTCGTCACCGCTGTAACAATTCGGGTTAAATCTTGATTGTTTGATAGGGGAAACTCTCCCGGTGTTATTCTATACTTGTTGTAGATGCTATTGAGTGAAACCATTGAACCAAGGTTTATGTTCAGATTGTTATTCATCATTATATCACCTCTGATTGTATTCCATATGATGTCTCGTGAGTAGTTCGTTTAGTTCTTGAGGACATGGGTGAAGTCTAAATGCTAGTAGTGAATTATGGTTGAGTAATATTCAATGTTATGATATTTAAGTTGTGGTGTCATTCTTCTAGTGGTGTCGTGTGAACGTCGACTACACGACACTTCACCATTTATGGGCCTAGGGGAGTGCATCTTGTATTCGGTTGCTAATTGCGGGGTTGCCGGAGTGACAGAAACCTAAGCCCCCGTTAGTATATCGATGCAGGAGGGATCGCAGGATCTCAGAGTTTAAGGCTGTGGTTAGATTTATCTTAATTACTTTCTTGTAGTTGCGGATGCTTGCAAGGGGTATAATCACAAGTATGTATTAGTCCTAGGAAGGGCGGTGCATTAGCATAGGTTCACCCACACAACACTTATCAAAACAATGAAGATTATTTAGCTACATGAAGCGAAAGCACTAGACTAAAATTCCCATGTGTCCTCAGGAACGTTTGGTCATTATAAGTAAACAAACCGGCTTGTCCTTTGTGCTAAAAAGGATTGGGCCACTCGCTGCAATTATTTCTCTCGCATTTTACTTACTCGTACTTTATTTATCTGCAACATCAAAACCCCCTGAATACTTGTGTGAGCATTTACGGTGAATCCTTCATCGAAACTGCCAACACCTTCTGCTCCTCGTTGGGATCGACATTCTTACTTATCAAAGATACTACGATACACCCCCTATACTTGTGGGTCATCACGCCCCGCCGTTGCGCCTCTGCCGCCTGATCCGCCGCCGCGCCCACCGTAGAGTGTACCGGCCGGCCGCGCCGCGTGGAGAGAGAGCGGCGCGCATACATGGCGCCCTGCGCTCGATCTCTCATTTTTTTGTTTTTTTTTAACTTAACAAAATAACTTAGCAAAAAAATAACTTAACATGAATATATGATATAAACAAAAATTTAAACTTAACAAAATATTTAATTTAAAATTTGTTAATCAAAATTGTAATTAACAAAATAACTTAGGAAAAAAATAACTTAACATGAATATATGATATAAACAAAAATTTAAACTTAACAAAATATTTAACTTAAAATTTGTTAATCAAAATTGTAATTAACAAAAATAACTTAACAAAATAACTTAACAAAAGTTTGTCAAAAAAATGGACTAAATTTTTACTTTCGTATTTTTTCACTTTTAAAAGAACTCAAAAAATGAACTAAATTTTTACTTTTGTATTTTTTCACTTTTAAAAGAACTCAAAATAACTTAACATATATATTATTTGTATTTTTTCACTTTTAAAAGAACTCAAAATTTGACTTAAAAATTTTGTCTTAAATTTTTTGACTTAACTAAAATTTGACTTAACCACCGCGCGCATATACGGAGGGGAAAATATACGGCGTATACGGGGCTCTTCCGCGACGACACCCTCTCCGGCCCATCCCTTCCTCGCCCCCTCCTCGTACCCTAGCTCGCCACCGCCCTTCCTCGCCACCCCTTCCTCGCCGCCCCCTTTCGCCACCGCCACCGCCCTCTCTCCTTTTGCCACCGCCCTTTCGACACCGCACTTAATTAATTAGTTTTTACTACATGTTTTCAGGACTGACATATGGCGGACGATAGAGCTGACCCGATTATGGACAACTATAATCAAGAAGTTGAAGAACATTTATTTGGCATCATAAAAGGCGATATTCCTTATGTGCCGACCGAACAAGATGAAGAGGATATTTCTTCTTATCTGAATCTTGACGGTCAAGATGAAGGCCGTCAGCAAGATGATGGGGAAGAAACGTCGATAAACGACGATCTTCAATTGCAAGTAGCAACCAGCTCCGGCGCCGAGGTATATATATACATTTTGCCTCTGGTGATACAAACTTACTGATTTGAATAAATATGTGTGTACTAACACGCGCGACTCTCTTTCTTATTTTAGCCCTCGGCCGGATCGTCGAAAAAATCGAGTACGTCGTCGTCAAAGCGTGGCGCAACCAAGACGCTCAAACAAGGAGAAACATATACCATCGAGGTTGTCGACAGTGCAACCGGCAGGCCGCTGGAGCCCCAGAAGCACGCCACCAAGTTTATCAACCAATGCGGAGCCGTTGTTAGAGACAACGTCTCGATCACCCTCCAGGAGTGGCATGAGCCAAAGAAGGCACGTCTTGGTTTCACTTTTGTCGACAAGAGAACTAAAAAGGATTGCTTTAAAAAGCTTATGGAACATTTCATCCTACCTCCGGAATACCACAAATTCGATGAGGAGGGTAACAAGATTCAGGAAAACAAGGAGAGGAGGAGGCTAGTCAAACACTTCGCTCTTGGTAAGATGGCCGATACATTCCGGAAATTCAAGCAAAATCTAGCCCGTGACTATGTCAACCAGAACAAGACTCCGGATTTCAAAGGACAGTATGAGAGACTTGAACATGATTGGCCAGAATTTGTGAAGCAGAAGAAATCGGAGCATTTCATTGAAATATCGAAAAAAAATAAGGACAATGCGGCTAAGAAGGAGTACAATCATGTTATGGGGCCAGGAGGGTATCGCTTTTGGGAGCCTAAGTGGGAGAAGATGGAGAACGAGCTGAGGAGGCGAGGAATCCGTCCAGGTACGGAGGGATGGGACCCAAGGGCCAAAAGCTGGTGGTACGGGCATGGGGGAACGCTAGACCCGGAGACAGGGGCGTGTGTTTACGGGAACAAAATGTTTAAACCCACCCAAGCCCTTATTGACGCAATGAGGGATGCTCAAGAGGGGAAGATCAAGTTCAACAGAGAGAACGACGCGCTGACAAGAGCCCTCGGGAATCCTGAACACGGAGGACGTGTACGAGGCATGCCCGGGAACATTCCGTGGAAAGTAGGGTTCTCCCAGGACGATGACCCGTACGGTTACAGAAGCCGTAAGAGAAAGTCGGATCGGGATGCAGATGTTGTGGCGCGGTTGGCATCGGAAGTCGATGAGATGAAGAAAACCCTGACTATACTAGTACAGGAGAGATCGGCAGCTGGGACGCATGAAGATCATCCAGCGGATCTCGGAAGCCAGCAGCGGAGAAGCAGCGTGGCTTCCACGGAGGTCCAGCCGGCTACTGATGCACCGGAGATCCATATTACTGCACCGGAGCCTCCTCGCTACCCCGTGGACGATGTAAAGGAGATGAAAGAATGTCATCTGCATTATCCTACTGGGAACATGTCCACGAAGGTAGCCATCGGCAGTGCTTTACCATGTGAGCCTGGAGCACTCCACCACAACAACCCCATTCCAGATGGCTATGCTCGTGTCACGGTGGAGGAAATAGTCCCAGGGTTTGAGGACCTGGAGATTGACATTGCTACACCCGAAGGGGAGAGAAGACTTGGAGGTGTCAAGCGCCAGTTTATTCTCTGGAAAAAGAAGTTTATCAAGTTTCCAGACGAGGCGCCAACGTCTCCAACGTATCGATAATTTCTTATGTTCCATGCTACATTATTGATGATATCTACATGTTTTATACACATTATATGTCGTATTTACGCATTTTCTGGAAATAACCTATTAACAAGATGCCGAAGAGCCAGTTGCTTGATACGTCTACGACGTATGGATAATTTCTTATGTTCCATGCCACTTTATTGATGATACCTACATGTTTTATGTACATTATATGTCATATTTATGCATTTTCGGAACTAACCTATTAACAAGATGCCGAAGAGCCAGTTGCTGTTTTCTGCTGTTTTTGGTTTCAGAAATCCTAGTAAGGAAATATTCTCGGAATTGGACGAAATCACCGCCCAGGGTCCTATTTTTGCACGGAGCTTCCAGAAGACCGAAGGAGAGTCGAAGTGGGGCCACGAGGTGGCCAGGGGATAGGGCGGCGCGGCCCAGGCCCTGGCCGCGCCGGCCTGCCCCCTGGGCCCCTCGTGCCGCCTCTTGACCTGCCCTTTCGCCTACTTATAGCCTCCGTCGCGAAACCCCAGTACCGAGAGCCACGATACGGAAAACCTTCCAGAGACGCCGCCGCCGCGAATCCCATCTCGGAGGATTCAGGAGATCGCCTCCGGCACCCTGCCGGGAGAGGGGATTCATCTCCCGGAGGACTCTTCATCGCCATGATCGCCTCCGGAGTGATGAGTGAGTAGTTCACCCCTGGACCATGGGTCCATAGCAGTAGCTAGATGGTCGTCTTCTCCTTGTTGTGCTTCATTGTTGGATCTTATGAGCTGCCTAACATGATCAAGATCATCTATCTGTAATACTATATGTTGTGTTTGTCGGGATCCGATGGATAGAGAATGCTATGTTATGGTGATTATCAATCTATTGTTTATGTGTTGTTTATGATCTTGCATGCTCTCCGTTATTAGTAGAGGCTCTGGCCAAGTTTGTACTCTTAACTCCAAGAGGGAGTATTTATGCTCGATAGTGGGTTCATGCCTTCATTGACACTGGGACAGTGACAGAAAGTTCTAAGGTTGTGATGTGCTGTTGCCACTAGGGATAAAACATTGATTCTATGTCTAAGGATGTAGTTGTCGATTACATTACGCACCATACTTAATGCAATTGTCTGTTGCTTAGCAACTTAATACTGAATGGGGTTCGGATGATAACCTGAAGGTGGACTTTTTAGGCATAGATGCGGTTGGATGGCGGTCTATGTACTTTGTCGTAATGCCCAATTAAATCTCACTATATTTATCATATCATGTATATGCATTGTTATGCCTTTCTCTATTTGTCAATTGCCCGACTGTAATTTGTTCACCCAACATGCTTTATCTTATGGGAGAGACACCTCTAGTGAACTGTGGACCCCGGTCCTATTCTTTACATAGCATACAATCTCTGCAATTGTGTTTTACTATTTTCTTGCAAACAATCATCTTCCACTCGATACGTTTAAACCTTTGTTACAGCAAGCCGGTGAGATTGACAACCTCACTGTTTCGTTGGGGCAAAGTACTTTGGTTTTGTTGTGCAGATTCCACGTTGGCGCCGGAATCCCTGGTGTTGTGCCGCATCACATTTCGCGACCATCAACCTTCAACTTGCTTCTTGGCTCCTCCTGGTTCGATTAAACCTTGGTTTCTTTCTGAGGGAAAACTTGCCACTGTGCGCATCATACCTTCCTCTTGGGGTTCCCAACGGACGTGTACATCTACGCGCATCAAGCCTTTTCTGGCGCCGTTGCCGGGGAGATCAAGACACGCTGCAAGGGGAGTCTCCACTTCTCAATCTCTTTACTTTGTTTTTGTCTTGCTTTATTTTATTTACTACTTTGTTTGCTGCACTAAATCAAAACACAAAAAAATTAGTTGCTAGTTTTACTTTATTTACTGTCTTGCTCTCTATATCAAAAACACAAAAAAATTAGTTACTTGCAATTACTTTATCTAGTTTGCTTTATTTACTGTTGCTAAAATGAATACCCCTGAAAATACTAAGTTGTGTGACTTCACAAATGCGAATAATAATGATTTCCTATGCACACCTATTGCTCCACCTGCTACTACAGCAGAATTCTTTGAAATTAAACCTGCTTTACTGAACTTGGTTATGAGAGATCAATTTTCTGGTGTTAGTTCTGATGATGCTGCTGCCCATCTCAATAATTTTGTTGAACTTTGTGAAATGCAAAAGTATAAGGATGTAGATGGTGATATTATTAAATTGAAAGTGTTTCCTTTCTCATTAAGAGGAAGAGCTAAAGATTGGTTGCTATCTTTGCCTAAGAATAGTATTGATTCATGGACTAAATGCAAGGATGCTTTTATTGGTAGATATTATCCTCCCGCTAAAATTATATCTTTGAGAAGTAGCATAATGAATTTTAAGCAATTAGATACTGAACATGTTGCTCAAGCATGGGAGAGAATGAAAACTTTGGTAAAGAATTGCCCAACCCATGGACTGACTACTTGGATGATCATCCAAACCTTCTATGCAGGACTAAATTTTTCTTCACGGAATTTATTGGATTCAGCTGCTGGAGGTACCTTTATGTCCATCACTTTGGGGGCGGCTACAAAACTTCTTGATGATATGATGATAAATTACTCTGAATGGCACACGGAAAGAGCTCCACAAGGTAAGAAGGTAAATTCTGTTGAAGAAACCTCTTCCTTGAGTGATAAGATTGATGTGATTATGTCTATGCTTGTGAATGGTAGATCTAATGTTGATCCAAATAATGTTCCTTTAGCTTCATTGGTTGCTCAAGAAGAAAGTGTTGATGTGAATTTCATTAAAAACAATAATTTCAACAACAATGCTTATAGGAACAACTCTGGTAATAACTATAGGCCATATCCTTCTGCTAATGGTAATGGTTATGGTAATTCTTATGGGAATTCTTACAACAATAATAGGAGTGTACCCCCTGGTCTTGAAGCTATGCTTAAAGAATTTATTAGTACACAAACTGCTTTTAACAAATCTGTTGAGGAAAAGCTTGATAAAATTGATACTATTGCTTCTAGAGTTGATAGACTTGCCTCTGATGTTAATCTTTTAAAATTGAAAGTTATGCCTAATAATGATATTGATAATAAGATTACTACTACAGCAAATGCCATCCAAGTTAGAATTAATGAGAATATAAGATTAATGGCTGAACTGCGTGCTAGGTGGGATAGAGAAGAAAATGAAAAACTAGCTAAAGAGAATAATGTAGCTAAAGTTTGGACTATTACCACCACTAGTAATGCTAATTCTTCACATGTTGCTGCACCTCCTACTATCAATGGTAAAATAATTGGTGTTGGCAATGTTTCTACTCCTAGTGCAAAGCGTACAAAACTGCCTGAAATTGCTAAAACTGCTGAAACTGCTTGTGATAAAACTGCTGAAATTTTTTCCAACCTTGGGAACAATGATCCCATTGCTGTAGCTCATAATGATTTAGATTTTGATGATTGCCACATCTCTGAAGTTATAAAGTTCTTACAAAAACATGCTAAAAGTCCTAATGCTAGTGCTATAAATTTAGCCTTTACAAAACATATTACAAATGCTCTCATAAAAGCTAGAGAAGAGAAACTAAAACTTGAAACTTCTATTCCTAGAAAGTTAGAAGATGGTTGGGAGCCCATCATTAAAATGAAATTCAATGACTTTGAATGTAATGCTTTATGTGATCTTGGTGCAAGTATTTCTGTTATGCCTAAAAAGATTTATGATATGCTTGACTTGCCACCATTGAAGAATTGTTATTTGGATGTTAATCTTGCCGATAATGTTAAAAAGAAACCTTTGGGGAGGATTGATAATGTGCACATTACGGTTAACAATAACCTTGTCCCCGTTGATTTTGTTGTCTTGGATATCGAATGCAATGCATCTTGTCCTATTGTGTTGGGAAGACCTTTTCTTCGAACCGTTGGTGCTGTTATTGATATGAGGGAAGGTAATATTAAATATCAATTTCCTCTCAAGAAAGGTATGGAACACTTCCCTAGAAAGAGAATGAAGTTGCCTTTTGATTCTATTATTAGAACAAGTTATGATGTTGATGCTTCTACTCTTGATGTTACTTGATTTGCACTTTCTGCGCCTAGCTGAAAGGCGTTAAAGAAAAGCGCTTATGGGAGACAACCCATGTTTTTACTACAGCAATTTTTTGTTTTGTTGAGTCTTGGAAGTTGTTTACTACTGTAGCAACCTCTCCTTATCATGTTTTTCTGCCAAGTAAAGTTTCTATGTCAAAGTTGATGTTATATTTGGGATCGCTGCGCAGAAACAGCATTGCTGTCTGTCACGAATCTGGGCACAGTTCTCTGTAGAAAATTCGAAAAATCTGCCAATTTACGAGCGTGATCCTCAGATATGTACGCAACTTTCATTAGTTTTGAGTTTTTCCATTTGAGCAAGTCTGGTGCCAGCTTTAAATTCGTCTTTACGGACTGTTCTGTTTTTGACAGATTCTGCCTTTTATTTCGCATTGCCTCTTTTGCTATGTTGGATTCATTTCTTTGATCCATTAATGTCCACTAGCTTTATGCAATGTCCAGAAGTGTAAAGAATGATTGTGCCACCTCTGAACATGTGAATTATTAATTGTGCACTAACCCTCTAATGAGTTTGCTTGAAGTTTGGTGTGAAGGAAGTTTTCAAGGGTCAAGAGAGGAGAATGATATACTATGATCAAGAGGAGTGAAAGCTCTAAGCTTGGGGATGCCCCCGTGGTTCAACCCTGCATATTTTAAGAAGACTCAAGCGTCTAAGCTTGGGGATGCCCAAGGCATCCCCTTCTTCATCGACAACATCATCAGGTTCCTCCCCTGAAACTATATTTTTATTCAATCACATCTTGTGTTCTTTACTTGGAGCGTCGGTTTGTTTTTGTTTTTGTTTGAATAAGATGGATCCTAGCATTCACTTTGTGGGAGAGAGACACGCTCCGCTGTTGCATATGGACAAATATGTCCTTAGGCTTTACTCATAATGTTCATGGCGAAGTTTCTTCTTCGTTAAATTGTTATATGGTTGGAATTGGAAAATGCTACATGTAGTAATTCTAAATGTCTTGGATAATGTGATACTTTGCAATTGTTGTGCTCATGTTTAAGCTCTTGCATCATATGCTTTGCACCCATTAATGAAGAAATACATAGAGCTTGCTAAAATCTGATTTGCATATTTGGTCTCTCTAAGGTCTAGATAATATCTAGTATTGTGTTTTGAACAACAAGGAAGACGGTGTAGAGTCTTATAATGTTTACAATATGTCTTTTATGTGAGTTTTGCTGCACCTGTTCATCCTTGAGTTTGCTTCAAATAACCTTGCTAGCCTAAACCTTGTATCGAGAGGGAATACTTCTCATGCATCCAAAATCCTTGAGCCAACTACTATGCCATTTGTGTCCACCATACCTACCTACTACATGGTATTTCTCCGCCATTCCAAAGTAAATTGCTTGAGTGCTACCTTTAAAATTCCATCATTCACCTTTGCAATATATAGCTCATGGGACAAAATAGCCTTAAAAACTATCGTAGTATTGAATATGTACTTATGCACTTTATCTTTTATTAAGTTGCTTGTTGTGCGATAACCATGCTTCTGGGGAACGCCATCAACTATTGTTGAATATCATGTGAGTTGCTATGCATGTCCGTCTTGTCTGAAGGATCTATCATTTTAGTGGTTGGAGCATGCAAAATTGTTAGAGAAGAACATTGGGCCGCTAACTAAAGCCATGAACCATGGTGGAAGTTTCAGTTTGGACATATATCCTCTATCTCATATGAGAATAATCATTGCTACATGCTTATGCATTTAAGAGGAGTCCATTATCTGTTGTCCATGTTGTCCCGGTATGGATGTCTAAGTTGAGAATAATCAAAAGCGAGAAATCCAAAATGCGAGCATTCTCCTTAGACCTTTGTACAGGCGGCATGGAGGTACCCCTTTGTGACACTTGGTTGAAACATGGCATGCAAAGATCCGGTAGTCCAAGCTAAGTAGGACGAGGTGCGGACACTATTAGTACACTATGCATGAGGCTTGCAACTTGTAAGATATAATTTACATAACTCATATGCTTTATTACTACCGTTGACAAAATTGTTTCATGTTTTCAAAATAAAAGCTCTAGCACAAATACAGCAATCGATGCTTTCCTCTTTGAAGGACCATTCTTTTACTTTTATTGTTGAGTCAGTTTACCTATCTCCCTCCACCTTAAGAAGCAAACACTTGTGTGAACTGTGCATTGATTCCTACATACTTGCATATTGCACTTGTTATACTACTCTATGTTGACAATATCCATGAGATATACATGTTATAAGTTGAAAGCAACCGCTGAAACTTAATCTTCCTATGTGTTGCTTCAACACCTTTACTTTGATTTATTGCTTTATGAGTTAACTCTTATGCAAGACTTATTGATGCTTGTCTTGAAGTACTATTCATGAAAAGTCTTTGTCATATGATTCATTTGTTTACTCATGTCATTACTTTTGTTTTGATCGCTGCATTCATTACATATGTTTACAAATAGTATGATCAAGATTATGATGGCATGTCACTTCAGAAATTATCTTTGTTATCGTTTTACCTGCTCGGGACGAGCAGAACTAAGCTTGGGGATGCTGATACGTCTCCGACGTATGGATAATTTCTTATGTTCCATGCCACTTTATTGATGATACCTACATGTTTTATGTACATTATATGTCATATTTATGCATTTTCTGGAACTAACCTATTAACAAGATGCCGAAGAGCCAGTTGCTGTTTTCTGCTGTTTTTGGTTTCAGAAATCCTAGTAAGGAAATATTCTCGGAATTGGACGAAATCACCGCCCAGGGTCCTATTTTTGCACGGAGCTTCCCGAAGACCGAAGGAGAGTCGAAGTGGGGCCACGAGGTGGCCAGGGGATAGGGCGGCGCGGCCCAGGCCCTGGCCGCGCCGGCCTGCCCCCTGGGCCCCTCGTGCCGCCTCTTGACCTGCCCTTTCGCCTACTTATAGCCTCCGTCGCGAAACCCCCAGTACCGAGAGCCACGATACGGAAAACCTTCCGGAGACGCCGCCGCCGCGAATCCCATCTCGGGGGATTCAGGAGATCGCCTCCGGCACCCTGCCGGAGAGGGGATTCATCTCCCGGAGGACTCTTCATCGCCATGATCGCCTCCGGAGTGATGAGTGAGTAGTTCACCCCTGGACCATGGGTCATAGCAGTAGCTAGATGGTCGTCTTCTCCTTGTTGTGCTTCATTGTTGGATCTTGTGAGCTGCCTAACATGATCAAGATCATCTATCTGTAATACTATATGTTGTGTTTGTCGGGATCCGATGGATAGAGAATGCTATGTTATGGTGATTATCAATCTATTGTTTATGTGTTGTTTATGATCTTGCATGCTCTCCGTTATTAGTAGAGGCTCTGGCCAAGTTTGTACTCTTAACTCCAAGAGGGAGTATTTATGCTCGATAGTGGGTTCATGCCTTCATTGACACCTGGGACAGTGACAGAAAGTTCTAAGGTTGTGATGTGCTGTTGCCACTAGGGATAAAACATTGATTCTATGTCTAAGGATGTATTTGTCGATTACATTACGCACCATACTTAATGCAATTGTCTGTTGCTTAGCAACTTAATACTGAATGGGGTTCGGATGATAACCTGAAGGTGGACTTTTTAGGCATAGATGCAGTTGGATGGCGGTCTATGTACTTTGTCGTAATGCCCAATTAAATCTCACTATATTTATCATATCATGTATATGCATTGTTATGCCTTTCTCTATTTGTCAATTGCCCGACTGTAATTTGTTCACCCAACATGCTTTATCTTATGGGAGAGACACCTCTAGTGAACTGTGGACCCCGGTCCTATTCTTTACATAGCATACAATCTACTGCAATTGTGTTTTACTATTTTCTTGCAAACAATCATCTTCCACTCGATACGTTTAATCCTTTGTTACAGCAAGCCGGTGAGATTGACAACCTCACTGTTTCGTTGGGGCAAAGTACTTTGGTTTTGTTGTGCAGATTCCACGTTGGCGCCGGAATCCTGGTGTTGCGCCGCATCACATTTCGCGACCATCAACCTTCAACGTGCTTCTTGGCTCCTCCTGGTTCGATTAAACCTTGGTTTCTTTCTGAGGGAAAACTTGCCACTATGCGCATCATACCTTCCTCTTGGGGTTCCCAACGGACGTGTACATCTACGCGCATCATTGCTGTTTTCTGCTGTTTTTGGTTTCATAAATCCTAGTAAGGAAATATTCTCGGAATTGGACGAAATCAACGCCCAGGGTCCTATTTTTGCACGAAGCTTCCAGAAGCGTGAAGAGGAAGTGGGGCCACGAGGCGCCGCCACACTAGGCGGCGCGGCCCAGCCTGGCCACGCGGCCCTGGCGTGTGGGGCCCTCGTGTGGCCCCCGCGTTGCCCTTCCGCCTACTTAAAGCCTCCGTCGCGAAACCCCCCGAGAGCCATGATACGTCCAATTTGCATCACTATTTTGTATCATAATTTTCTGTTATTCATTGATATATTTCATATTGGGACACAATACTTATGTTATTTCATCTATTTTGCATGTTTCATCATTGTTGGAGGATCAAGCACCGGAGCCAGGATTCTGCTGGAAAAAGCACCGTCAGAACGCAATATTTCGGAAGATCAACTGTGGGAGGAAATTTCACGTAAAATCCTATTTTTCCAGATGACGGAGGGAGCCAGAAGGGGGAGCAGAGAGGAGCCAAGGTGGGCCCAGACCATAGGGCGGCGTGGCCCATGGCCTGGCCGCGCCACCATGTGGTGTGGGGGCCCCACAACCCCTTTCGCCTCCTTTTCTTCGCGTACTCCTTCGTCCCGAAAACCTAAGCCACAGAGAAGACCTCACGAAGGGTTACAGCCGCCTCTGGGGCGGAGAACACGAGAGAAAGAGCTCTCCGGCGGGCAGGAATCCGCCGGGAAATTCCCTCCCGGAGGGGGAAATCGACGCCATCGCCATCGTCATCGAGCTGGACATCATCTCCATCATCATCATCATCATCTCCACCATCTACACCGCCATCACCACCGCTGCACCTCGTCACCGCTGTAACAATTTGGGTTGGATCTTGATTGTTTGATAGGGGAAACTCTCCCGGTGTTATTCTATACTTGTTGTAGATGCTATTGAGTGAAACCATTGAACCAAGGTTTATGTTCAGATTGTTATTCATCATCATATCACCTCTACAACAAGAACTAGACTAAAATCCCCGTGTAGATGCCACATGAAGCGAAAGTACTAGACTAAAATCCCCGTGTGTCCTCAAGAACGTTTGGTCATTATAAGTAAACAAACCGGCTTGTCCTTTGTGCTAAAAAGGATTGGGCCACTCGCTGCAATTATTTCTCTCGCATTTTACTTACTCGTACTTTATTCATCTATTACATCAAAACCCCTTGAATACTTGTTTGTGAGCATTTACAGTGAATCCTTCATCGAAACTGCTGCCAACACCTTCTGCTCCTCGTTGGGATCGACATTCTTACTTATCGAAGATACTACGATACACCCCCTATACTTGTGGGTCATCATAGCGCCGTTGCCGGGGAGTGAAGCGCTATTGGTAAGCGGAATTGGTAAGGAAAATCTTTACTGTTTGTGCTGATTTTATTTCTGCCTGCTGCTATAAATCATTATGGAGAGATCTTCTCTTCAATTTCTATTTGGGAAATCTACTACTACTGCAACGGTAGTGGATGAAGCGCTAGGTGAGGAAGTAGTACCATATAAAATACCTATGAAAATTATTGAACGTGTTATGGATAACCGCTATGAAGGGGATGGAACTGTCCATCCTGGTGATCATTTATTGTTTTTGCATGAATTATGCGGGTTATTCAAATGTGCAGGTATTTCTATGAATGAAGTTAGGAAGAAACTATTCACTATATCGCTGTCTGGTAAAGCGGCGCACTGGTATAAATTGCTGAAGAATGGTGATTCTATTGATTGGGAGGACATTGTGCCTTTATTTTATTCCAAATTTTATCCTCCAAGTGAAATTCACAAAGATCGGAATCGCATATATAATTTCTGGCCTCATGATGGAGAGAGTATTGCCCAAGCTTGGGGGAGATTGAAGTCTTTAATGCTCAAATGCCCCATTCATGAGCTTCCTGGTAATGTTATTATTGATAATTTCTATGCAAGACTTTCTTTTCAAGACAAGACCTTGCTGGATACTTCTTGTTCTGGATCATTTACACGCAACAAAGAAGAGTTTAAAAGGGACCTTCTTGATCGGATCCAAGAAAATACTGAAGGATGGGAGAACGACAAAGATAGAGAATCAGGTATAATTTATGATTATAAATGCATTGAAGCTTTTATGGATACTGATAAATTTCGTAATATGAGTGCTACATATGGTCTTGATTCCCAAGTTGTTGCAAATCTTTATAGAGCTTTTGCCTCTCATTATGAACTGCCTAAGAAGAATTTTGATAAGTATCATGAACCGTATAAAGATAAAGTTGATTCATCTGTAAACAAATGTGTAGTGATTGAAACTGTTGATAATGTTATTCCTGAAGCTTATATTGAAAAAACTCCTTTCCCTGCTAAAATGAAGGAGTACTCTGTCATATCTAGTGCGGTTAATAAAAGTGAAAAGAAACCTAAAGAACCTGAAGAACAAATTAAAATTGAACCTGCTGTTGCAATAGTTAAAGATCTTGTGACTGAAAATGTGGAGGATGGTCATATTATTTTCTGTGAAGATGCTTCTAATATTGTTTCGCATCCTAATAAACCCAAACAAGTTAGTGTTCCTATGCTATCTGTTAGAATTGGTGATCATTGCTATTATGGTTTATGTGATATTGGTGCAAGTGTTAGTGCTATTCCTTATGAGCTTTACACGGAGATTATGCACGAAATTGGTTCTTGTGAACTTGAAGATATTGATGTGGTTATTCATCTGGCTAATAGAGAAACTATTTCTCCAATTGGTATTGTTCGAGATGTGGAAGTTCTATGTGGTAAGATTAAATATCCTGCTGACTTTTTGGTACTTGGTTCTGCTGCTAGTGATCATTGTCCTATCATTTTTGGTAGACCTTTTCTAAATACTTGTGGAGCTATTATAGATTGTAAGAAAGAGAAAATTTTGACTAGATTTGCTGGTGAACCTTATGAATTTAACTTTTCTAAATTTACCAAAACTCCTTATAAAGCTGACTTGCCTAGTAATGATTTTAAAATGGAGCAGTGTGCATCTATTGTTCTTGTTCCTAATAATCCTTTGCAGCAACATTTGGAGAATAGTGAAAGTGAAGCTTTTAGGAAAGAAAGAGATGAGCTTGAGGAAATTTTTCTTCGCCAACCTATTCTCAAGCATGATTTACCGGTGGAAGATTTGGGTACAACACCGCCACCAAAGGAAGATCCTGTTTTTGATTTAAAGCCTTTACCTGATAATCTTAAATATGCTCATATTGATGATAAGAAAATATATCCTGTTATTATTAGTTCTAAGCTTTCAGAGATTGAGGAAGAAAGGTTATTGGAAATATTGAAGAAACACCGAGGAGCTATTGGCTATACTCTTGATGATTTGAAAGGGATTTCTCCTTCTATTTGCCAACATGCTATTAATATGGAAGAAGATGCAAAGCCTGTTGTTGAACATCAACGTCGTCTAATTCCGAAGATGAAAGAGGTGGTAAGGAACGAGGTATTAAAACTTCTTGAAGCTGGTATTATATATCCTATTGCTGATAGTAGATGGGTTAGTCCTGTGCATTGTGTTCCTAAGAAAGGAGGAATGACTGTTGTGCCTAATGATAATGATGAGCTTATTCCTCAAAGAATAGTTGTAGGTTATAGAATGTGCATTGATTTTCGAAAAGTTAATAAAGTTACTAAGAAAGATCATTACCCTTTACCCTTTATTGATCAAATGCTAGAAAGGTTATCTAAAAATACTCATTTTTGCTTTCTTGATGGTTATTCTGGGTTTTCACAAATTGCTGTTAAAGCTAAAGATCAAGAGAAAACCACGTTTACTTGTCCTTATGGAACTTATGCTTATAGGCGTATGCCTTTTGGTTTATGTAATGCTCCTGCTACTTTTCAAAGATGCATGTCTGCTATTTTTCATGGTTTTTGCGAAAGTATTGTAGAGGTGTTCATGGATGATTTTTCTGTCTATGGGAATTCTTTTGATAATTGCTTGCGAAACCTCGATAAAGTTTTGCAGAGATGTGAAGAAACTAACCTTGTTCTTAATTGGGAGAAATGCCACTTTATGGTTAATGAAGGAATTGTATTGGGACATAAAATTTCCGAGAGAGGTATTGAAGTTGATAGAGCTAAAGTTGAAGCAATTGAGAAGATGCCCTATCCGAGGGATGTTAAAGGTATTCGTAGTGTTCTTGGTCATGCTGGGTTTTATAGGAGATTTATTAAAGATTTCTCTAAAATTTCAAAGCCTCTTACTAATCTTCTTCAAAAAGATGTACCTTTTGTTTTTGATGATGATTGTAAGGAAGCTTTTGAAACTCTAAAGAAAGCCTTAACAACTGCTCCTGTAGTTGAACCTCCTGATTGGAATTTGCCTTTTGAAATTATGTGTGATGCTAGTGATTTTGCTGTAGGCGCTGTTCTTGGACAGCGAGTAGATAAAAAATTAAATGTTATTCATTATGCTAGTAAGACTCTTGATGCTGCTCAAAGAAATTATGCTACAACTGAAAAAGAATTGTTAGCTGTAGTCTTTGCTTGTGATAAGTTTAGACCCTATATTGTTGATTCGAAAGTCACAATTCATACTGATCATGCTGCAATTAGATACCTTATGACAAAGAAAGATGCTAAGCCAAGGCTTATTAGATGGGTACTTCTGTTGCAAGAATTTGATTTACATATTATAGATAGGAAAGGTGCTGATAATCCTGTTGCTGATAATTTGTCTAGATTGGAAAATATTGTTTATGATCCTGTTCCTGTTAATGATAGTTTTCCAAATGAACAATTGGCTGTAATAAAGGTGAGCTCGCGAGAGAGCCCCTGGTATGCAGATTATGCTAACTTTATTGTTTCGAAGTATTTGCCTCCAACCTTTTCAGCTCAGCAAAGGAGGAAATTCTTTTATGACTTGAGGCATTATTTTTGGGATGACCCACACTTATATAAAGAAGGAGTAGATGGTATTATGCGAAGATGTGTTCCTGAATATGAACAACAGGAGATATTGAGTAAATGTCATGGTAGTGTTTATGGAGGACATCACGCTGGAGATAGAACCGCGCAAAAGGTTCTACAATCAGGTTTTTATTGGCCAACACTTTTCAAAGATGCAAGGAAATTTATTTTATCTTGTGATGAATGTCAAAGAGTTGGTAATATCTCTAGACGCAATGAAATGCCTATGAATTATACTCTTGTTATTGAACCATTCGATTGTTGGGGATTCGACTTCATGGGTCCTTTCCCTTCTTCAGACGGTAACACTCATATACTTGTCGCTGTTGATTATGTTACTAAATGGGTAGAAGCTATACCTACAAAAAGTGCTGATGGTGAGACCTCTATAAAAATGCTTGTAGATGTTATATTTCCTAGATTTGGAGTACCTAGATATATTATGACTGATGGAGGTTCTCATTTTATTCATGGAGGTTTTAGAAAAACTCTTGCTAAGTATGGTATTAATCATAGAATTGCTTCTGCTTATCACCCTCAAACTAGTGGTCAAGTAGAATTATCAAATAGAGAGATTAAAGCTATCTTAGGAAAGACTGTTAATAAATCTAGGAGGAATTGGGCTAGTAAATTGAAAGAAGCACTATGGGCTTATAGAACTGCTTATAAAAATCCTATGGGAATGTCACCTTATAAAATGGTTTATGGAAAAGCTTGTCATTTACCTTTAGAACTAGAGCACAAAGCTTATTGGGATGTTAGAGAACTAAATAAAGATCCTAAACTGGCCGGTAATAAGAGGTTGTTGCAATTAAGTTCTCTAGATGAATGGAGAAGTGAAGCTTATGATACGTCTCCAACGTATCGATAATTTCTTATGTTCCATGCTACTTTATTGATGATACCTACATGTTTTATGCACATTATATGTCATATTTATTTTGGAACTAACCTATTAACGAGATGCCGAAGAAGAGCTTTTTTCTGCTGTTTTTGGTTTCAGAAATCCTAGTAAGGAAATATTCTCGGAATTGGACGAAATCTTCGCCCAGGGTCCTATTTTTGCACGGAGCTTCCAGAAGACCGAAGAGGGAAGGAAGTGGGGCCACGAGGCGCCGACACCATAGGGCGGCGCGGCCCAGGCCCTGGCCGCGCCGACCTAGGGTGTGGGGCCCTCGTGTGGCCCCCGCGTTGCCCTTTCACCTACTTAAAGTCTCCGTCGCGAAACCCCCAGTAACGAGAGCCACGATACGGAAAACCTTCCAGAGACGCCGCCGCCGCGAATCCCATCTCGGGGATTCGGAGATCGCCTCCGGCACCCTGCCGGAGAGGGGATTCATCTCCCGGAGGACTCTTCATCGCCATGATCGCCTCCGGAGTGATGAGTGAGTAGTTCACCCCTGGACCATGGGTCCATAGCAGTAGCTAGATGGTCGTCTTCTCCTTGTTGTGCTTCATTGTTGGATCTTGTGAGCTGCCTAACATGATCAAGATCATCTATATGTAATTCTATATGTTGTGTTTGTCGGGATCCGATGGATAGAGAATACTATGTTATGGTGATTATCAATCTATTGTTTATGTGTTGTTTATGATCTTGCATGCTCTCCGTTATTAGTAGAGGCTCTGGCCAAGTTTGTACTCTTAACTCCAAGAGGGAGTATTTATGCTCGATAGTGGGTTCATGCCTTCATTGACACCTGGGACAGTGACAGAAAGTTCTAAGGTTGTGATGTGATGTTGCCACTAGGGATAAAACATTGATTCTATGTCTAAGGATGTAGTTGTCGATTACATTACGCACCATACTTAATGCAATTGTCTGTTGCTTAGCAACTTAATACTGAATGGGGTTCGGATGATAACCTGAAGGTGGACTTTTTAGGCATAGATGCGGTTGGATGGCGGTCTATGTACTTTGTCGTAATGCCCAATTAAATCTCACTATATTTATCATATCATGTATATGCATTGTTATGCCCTTCTCTATTTGTCAATTGCCCGACTGTAATTTGTTCACCCAACATGCTTTTATCTTATGGGAGAGACACCTCTAGTGAACTGTGGACCCCGGTCCTATTCTTTACATAGCATACAATCTGCAATTGTGTTTACTGATTTCTCACTAGTGGAAAAGCCCTAACTGTGGCGCACCATTTTGGCTTTCTGTGGCGCATAGGCCGTCGCCACAGTTGCCACGCGACTAGTATTAGAATTCTGTGGCGCAGCAGCGGGTGCGCCACAGAAGTTTGGAATTCTGTGGCGCACGCTGTTCAGTGCGCCACAGAATCTTAGACTTCTGTGGCGCACCATTGATCGTGCGCCACAGAATTTGGCGCCAGATTTTGTGGCGCACTACCTCTCCATGCGCCACAGAATATTTATAAGTTTTTGTGGCGCACTGCCAGTTCATGCGCCACAGAATGTTAATTTTTGGATTTTCGAATTTTTTCCATTTCTGCAGTATATAGTGGTATTTCACAGGAAATATACAGATATATACAAGAAATACATAGCACATTCCAGAAATAACAGAATTACTCACAAATGACACACAAATGACATGATACACACAAGTCTTCATCATTACATCATTTAGATCCAAATTACACAAGTAGAAATGTGTTTGATCGTCGCATACACATACATGTGTTCATCTCGTCTCATATGCACATGCATCGTCACCGGCCACCTAGACTAAAGTAAAGTAGAGTACAACCGCGGTGGCGGTGAGTAAGAGGGGGACCAAGAACTTCAGCCGGTTCTTCTTCTTGCCCACGTGTGCCCTCCACTGTGCTACCGCCTCCTCTCTAGTCGCGTATCCCTTGTAGCTGTTCCCGCTGAACTTGTGCACCTGTTCGAGACAGTCCTGCCACTCCTCGTAGACACCTGGAACCCGACCCTTGTACACAACGTACGTCGGCATCTCTATTGACAAGGGCATATTAGTATATCATATTAGTACATCATGCATATATATATATGTTGATAAATATTAGACCAAAGTATATAGTAAAGTTGAGCACGGCAACAATAAGTTTGCGACACGCACACACAAGACGACGTCCACCGATACACATAAACCGATGAACATAGTACTTAGAGTTTAATTACGACCCACACAAAAGACCACGTCCATCGATATATATACAAACTAACCGATGAAGATAGCTAGTTTATCACACACTAAGTCAAGGCTCGCAGGGCTCCGGGAACGGCTTGTACAGATCTTTTGTAATCCACGTCCTCGTGTCACCCTGCGCTTTGAGGCGGTGCTCGATGTCCCTCTTGCATAACGCTCTACCCTGGTGCAAGGGCCCTCCCCCTGTGGTGACGTCTTGAATGATGATATGTGATAACTTGACCCTGGTATCCTGGAAGTCTTCTCTGAGGTCATCATCGTTGATCCGCGCCAACTTTTCGGCCCATCCTCGGAGAGCAGATGGTAAACGCAAGTTCTGGCTATCCCGGACAAACCCTTTTAGGTGATGCATGACATAGAAGGCGTCCAGAGTGCTGTTTTCCGGCTGCTTGACACAGGGGAACTCGAACACGTGCTTGAACTTGTGTTTACCATCATCCCTGAAACATTCCGCCTTTTCTTTGAAGGCGCCTCCCTTTTTGAAGTAGCCCTCGAGAGCATCATCTAGCACACCCCTTATTCTGGCGTAGTTCTTCTTTTTCGCACTCCCCGAGTCGAAATAGGTGGCAAGAGAAAACTTCGGGGCAATGGAGATGAGTACGCAGTGCGTGTCTCTGCGCAACACAAATTTGGAACAAGATCGAGGTTGGAAATGAGCAATGGAAAAGAAATTTATTACAGGGCTAGCGGATGTGTACTTACTCGGGAAAGTAAGCCAAGAGGATGTTGTCCTTCCTCTTGTTGTCCAAGAAGCACTTCTGTAGGTACAACGAAGCCCGTACCCGCACCGCTGATAAGTTCAACTGGCTTTCACGCATGTAGTAGGGGTCCGCTATCGCGACGTCCGGGGTACTCTCTCTCTTGATCTTCATCGCCAGATTGAGCGCGAATAGGCGGACCAAGTTATAGTCCAGCCTTCTCGCGTGGAATAGCTTGAAGATGTCCTCGTACGCTATAAAGAATATATCCGCGGGGGCATCAGTGACGAAGCCCACATCTCTTGGCACCTTGACCGTGAAGACCGGGTAATTTGGATCTTTGTCCTTAAGAAGGATACTCTCTAGGACCAGGATACTGTCCTGCAGAGGCAGCATATCTCCGGAAGCAAGGTGTTGCAGCTCCGGACCCAGTATTGGTTTGCCAGCTTCATGCATTCTGGTCAAGCCATCCTTGCTGGGAGGTACCATGGAGTCCCGATGACGGATCGTCGGAGGTGGCTGGCTCGCAGACTTCTCCTTGTTCTTACTAGGTCTTTTACGGGGCTTCTTCGGAGCAACGGCCCCTGACGCTTCAAACTGCTCGTTGACCTTGTTGATCAGCGTATTGGGGCTGAAGATGTTTGCGGCGGTTGGCTCTTGTGTATCGGCTGCCGGAGGCGTCTCTTGAGAGAAGCCGCGGAACACCAGGCGCTGTTTGGTTCCCTTGGGTGGGCCAGCTGGTTCGTCGCGAGCGCGGTATGCTTCTTCATGCGCGCCCGCCATGTACAAATCATCTATGTCGGCGCCGGTGTTGAGGTAGGCATCGACGTCTACCGGCCCATCATCATCGATGTCATCTTCGTTGGGTGATGGGATGGGCGATAGCGGTGCAGCGGCCTTGCCTTTAGGCTCCGCCGGTGGCGGTTGAGGCAGAGACTCTCCCAGCAGTTTCTTGTGGCGGCTTGTTGTGGCGGTGACGACGGGAGGAGCTGCCCTCCGAGCAGGCGGCCGGACGATCGGCTGCCGGATGATCGAGGAGGCGCCGGTGGAGCGACCCCCAAGACGGATCTGGGTCTTTGGCCATACCATGGTATAGCCATGGCAGTTCTCAAGCGTCAGGTGCTCGTCGGCTCCCTCGGGCTGTATTGGGGGGTCCATGTCTTCGCACCCCGGCAACACCCGACCCAAAGTGACCTTCAGGACGTTGGCGTCCATAGCCACGGTGTGCAACGTGGTGCTCTTCGGTTGTATGATCATTCCCGTGGCAACATCCTTCAACTCGCCGCCGGGCGCGCAGTGAAGGAGCACGCAAGGAGTGTCCTGAGTAATGTTGGGCATCATTAATTAGATAGCCGGGTATCAAAACGCATGAAGGAGATGGCATGGAATAACTAATTAGTTAAGTACCTTGGTGATGGCGTTGAGCTGTGCTAATGTGGAGACAGTGGCGGCCGGCCTATCAATCTTCTGCGGCTCGGGTGCATTATGAAGCACCACCGCCGCCGGCTGCGCCTTGGTAGCCTCGGCAGGATCAGCGGGGGGCACCGGTTCATCCAACTCCATCGGCTGCCCCGCGGCGATGGTGGGCGGCGGGGTAACCAGATCCGGAGATGGCGACGCGTTGAAGATCGAGTTGCTGGCCCCGGCGCTAGGCACTTTTATCGACCCCACCTGACCGGCCGCATTCCACGCAGCTATCCCCTCGATGACCTGAGGGGGCAGGAAATCGCGGAGCTTCTTCTCGAAAAGCTTGTCCACCTCATCTTTGTCCATCGAGTTTGCCTGTTTTTCCTCGAGCATGGAGACCTTCTTCCTCAGCTCTTCCACCTCGGCTTTATCCTCTTCTGACATCGCGCTCCTCCTTCTCTTCTTGCTGCTTTCCTCTTTGTAGTACTCGCGAAACTTCATGCTTGTACCAAAGCCGCAGACACGTCCAGCCGACGTCGGCGGCTTGGATACTGGCCTCTCCTTGAGGATATTCAACGCCCTGTTGAAAGGCGTGTCCCACGGCTCCGTCGAGCCCTGGGACGACGATTCGGCCTCGGGGAGATCGGCCTTCGCCAACTGCTCGTTCTGCAGACAAGGATAGGGTGAACACATTTAGGGCATTGCATTCACGTCATATATGTAATATGTGCAGCAATGGACCGCGCGAGTAAATTCCCTTACCAGCTTTTCCTCGAACTTCCTCACGTCGTCATGCTCGGTAACGAATTCCATTGTATTCCTGTCCAGAGTGTAGCGGGCCCGGACAAAGTACCTCACCTGCAGGTCCGCAATTTTCAACCATGGGTTCGGTTTCCCAGCACGTGCAAGTTCTTCGTCCTCCTTTTCCCAAATGGGAATCTTTCCTCTATAACCGCCGCTTCCAAGGTGATGTGCTCCTAAGTTGAGCTCATGCATTTGTCTACCCCACTCCGTCCATGCTTTCGCATCCTCGCTATCCAGCCGCTCCTTGAATATCTGGAACTCTGCTTCATCGAGCATCGGCTCACCCTTCTTAATACTCTCAAAGCTTTCACCTTTGTCGATCTTGGCCTTCACCCGGCTTTTCCAGCTGCTCAGGGCGTTGCTCATCTTCGTGATGGCCAATTTATTCACCGGGTTGGATCTTTCCAAGTTATTGTATGGCGCCGGGAACGTGTACCGTCGGTGAAGCTTCCGAAGGCAGAGCTCGACCAAATGCTCATTGCCTTCACCTCGGATATTCACCGTGTTGATCGACATGCTTTCCCGGACAATGCACCCGAGTTGCATGCCGTACCCAGCGGCAACAGCCTCCGGCTCCTGTGGTTGCCCACTTTCGGAGACCAATGTGATCTCGCTGGTGGTGTTGGCGAGCACCGTCGGCTTCCGATCCTTCCGCGGCTTCTTCTTCTTCTTAGCAGCCGGGTTGCCGCTGCCGTCAGCCTCCCCGACGCCGTCACCCCCCGTGTGGTCGCCGCCGTCGGTGGTGGGTTCATACTCCTCCTCCTCCCCAGCTTCAGTCATCTGACGGTCAGCTCCGACTTCCTCCGCCGCCAAGTCCACCTCCTCCTCCTCTTGTCGCTGGGAGGGGCCGAATTCCCAGAACTCGACGTTCGCCGCTCTGGCTTCCTCTTCGAGGGTCATGGCGGCCTTAGAAGTGCCGGCCACGTTGTCGTCGGCCGACATATTTGCAATTTCTATAAAGAAGAGGATGAAATCTATTAGTACAATTGTCGGCCGGAAAATTCGGCATGACCTTTGCTAATTTTTGGACATAGGAGCCCCATTTCTCAACCGAAACGGAAGTGAATCAACGTTTCGGGAGAAATGGGCAGCTCATTTGAAGTCCCTGCAACAATTCACATAATAAAATGCCAACATCATACACACATCATATGCTCCAGTACACACAGCAGCACCATACACTTGCAAAAAACATCACATCATATGCTCCAGCAGCACCATATGCTCCAGTACACACACAGCAACACAATATGCTCCAGTACACACACAGCAGCACCATATGCTCCAGTATTATACCAACAAGTATACATGTACAATATTTGCTCTAGTATACCAACAAGCAAACTATAATTCATGCTCCAGTATTGATAAATGAATATAATTCATGCTCCAGTATTGATAAATGAATATAATTCATGCTCCAGTACATTTGTGAAGTAATTATGTGACTTCATTTTATACAGTTGGAACTTTCCAACTAATGCAAGAGCATTCTTTCATGGAGCATTTCACTGAATTATAGCTAATTATGTGAACTTCCAAATTATGTGAACTTCCAACTAATGCATTATTATGTTTCTGATGCCAAAAAAATGATTATTTGTGCTTTTCAGAGTTGCTAATAAACCAACTATACATGTACTGTCGCATTTCAGATAAACCAACAGTTCTTTGGATCATGCTTGAAAGAATTATTTTTTGCAGCACTTAAACACTTCATTTAGATAGAATTTAAACACTTCTGTATGAGCCTTGCACAGCTGCAGCCAAGCAACAGCTATAGGAAATGACTTCTTCAGCAATTGACAGAATTTAGACCCAATTTAAAATAAGCAAAGTCTATACATTTCATGCTGTAGCATATCTTATAGGATGACTAACAGTAGTAATTCTTCATGCTTAATTAAGACTGTACATTTAAAATAAGCAAAGTCTATACATTTCATGCTTAGCCTGTACATTTAAAATGAAGTGATCATAACATAAAATGAATTATATCCCTGGTAGCATACCCACACTCTACCTTGCTACTGCTACACTGTACATCAATTTACTACTACTTGCTTACTACCAACAACTTCTTCTGTAAAGAATGGCTATTTTCTTGAATGTTGTGAATGCTCCAGTATTATGCCACTACTGCCACTACTGCATGCTTGCTTCAAGAGACAATAGCATCAGCTTAGTATTTTTAATTAAACCAGCATACAAATATATATAATTTACCTAGCTACTGCTACTACTGCCAATATTCATCAAGCATAATTAAGACTATTGCATGCCAACTGTCTAGCTAGCTACTGCATGCCACTACTGCCAATATAATGCACCCAAATTAAATGGCCTTCACTTTAAACTGCAGGGATGGTAGGATAAAAATCTTTGGAGGTGATAATATCGAAGGCCTCCTCATATCACCAAAGAGTGTGCCATACAAGTATTTGCAGGTTTGACACTTCACCGAATGATTGAACCTTTTATTCTACCAAGATGCATCTATGTGATTGGCCTTACCATGCCAATTATTCTCTACTTTCACCTTGCACATGTAGAACAATAGACTCAATGGTAAAAATATTGGGTTCTTTTTCTTTTTCTTTTGGATTGATGAAGTGGGAATCTTCTTTAGTCTTGAAATCGATGTCATGTTAGACTGAAACTCTAGGCTGTCCAATCCTTGGACTTCCTACTATGTGATTACTTACTAGAGTAAATTCTACATTTTTTGCATGCTCTACTTGTTACTCAGATATTTGCATATAATTCTCTGAAGCCACTGTATGTAATTTCCAGAATAAACTACTTTTGCCTGTTAGACTAAGTAACTAGCTAATTTGCCTTGCATATGGAACCTCTACTACTTTGGAGATGACTACTACTGCTATATGTAGAAATAAGGAGTCCAATGCATTTAGGCTCACTGATTGATTCACACACCAATTTTCCACATTATACTGTTTTAATACAACCCGTGAAGATTCTAGGCACACATTAGCATGTCAGAATGCATGATGCATATTTGAATTGGGGAAATTGTTTGTGTTACCTCAAGTACTTGTGCCGTCGACGAGGGCGAGGGCGTGGTGGCCGTCGGCGGGGCGAGGGCGCGGGCGTGGTGGCCGTCGACGAGGCGAGGCGCGGCGGGGCGCGGTGGCCGTCGGCAGCGGCGGCAGGCTCTCTGGGCATGGGCGCGGTGGTCCTCCTGCTCCTCGCGCTCCCTCGGGCGCGGGCGGCGGGCTCCTCGGGCGTGGGCGAGCGGCGGCGGGTGAGAGAAGCGGCGGCGTGGTGGTCGTCGACGAGGCGGCGGCGCGGGCGGCGGTTAGGGTTCGGGTGTGTGTGTTGGCCGGGGAAGAAAGTGAAGGACGCGAGGAAGAGGGGACGGGATATGGCTAAGTGCCATAATTCGGCGCACCACAGCCACATGCGCCACGAATCTTGAAATTCGTGGCGCATGTAGGCTGTGGTGCGCCACATTTTGGCCATATAGTAACCGTGTGGCGCGTAATCGTGGGTTACGGAATATGGCTAAGTGTGGACTGCGCACCAAAGCCAACATGCGCCACAGAATTTAAAGATTCTGGCGCATGTTGGCTTTGGTGCGCCACGAAAGTCCACACTTAGCCATATTTGTAAATCCTCATTCCACACTTAGCCATTGTGATTTTTATTAATGTTTAATAGTATTTCCTTTAATACATTCCTAGTGTATTATTCCAAGAAATAAATGAAGGTTCAATTATGCAAGTTAATTAATATAGATAATTCAAAAAAAAATCACAATATACACACATCCACACACACACATGCATGTATGGATGCTTGTGTGTCATACACACACATATACACACATGTGTTTTTGCCAAAGTACATAGTACACAAAAAAAGCCACAATTGAACTTCTCGGTTCCGATCGGTGGCTAGCTAGCGTTTCTTGACAATGTTCTTGCCCTTCTTCATCGCGGTTGTTGAATACTTTAGCCCGGCCACCTTGAGATTTCTTCTCGTGTACGGGCAACCTTTAGCCGGTAGGGTGGTCTTCCTTCTTACTTTTGAATAAGTAGTAGGCTTGTCGAAGTACTTGTCAAATTCCTCTTCGATCTTCGGATCGCCGTTCTTGTCGATGTCTTGCTTGTCGGCTTCTCCTTCCATTCCGATGATGCTCCTCTTGCCCCTCCTCACGACCACACGGCTGGGCTTTGACGGGTCGGTAATGAAGAAGCATTGCTCAACTTGGCTAGCGAGCACCCACGGCTCATTTTTCGCGGAGGGGGTCTTCGATTTGGCATCGGGTATAACCATGGTGGTGAAATATAGTCCATCTTTTTCGACGCTCTTGGCCCATCTCACACGGAACATCGGTATCGTCACTCCAACGTAGTCGAGTTCCCAAATCTCCTCGATCCTTCCGTAGAATCTTTCCTTGACATCAGTCTTGTCATCGGTGTAGGATAGCATAGTTACTCCTGAGTTTTGATATTCGCTATTCTTGTCCTTTTCCTCGGTGTAGAATCTATAGCCGTTGATGTCGTACGACTGATAGGTCCTTACGTTGTGCCCGGGTCCCTGCGACAGGGAGAATATGAGTTTCTGCTCTTCAGTAGAAGGCATCGGTGCGGGACTTTCCAGTAGCCTTTTCTTGAACCACCCCGTGAAGGTGGAGTTGTGCTCTTTCGTAACGTCCCCTGTTTTCCTCGGCCGTCCTAGGTCGATGAACTTCTGCTCGATTAAGCTTTTGTGCTTATCCACCCAAGGGCTGACCAATTCTATGTGTTGTAGCGCGACTCGGTGTGCCCTGTCAAAGTCGGCGTGTCGACCAGCGATGCCGACATGCATTGCGCGGTAGCCCTCGCGGTGACCAAACCCTGCTAGCCTGCCGACGTGCTTCCTGGTGGGCAGACCGACATCCTCGTTCTCGGTGCTTAGGTAGTTCTGGCAGAAGGAGATGCACTCGTAGGTGAGAAAGCCCTTGGCTATGCTTCCATCTGGACGGGCCCTGTTGCGAACGAATCCTTTGATGACACCGTTCAACCTTTCGAATGGCATCATGTTGTGCAGGAATGTCGGCCCGAGGTGGATGATGTCATCCACTACATGGACAAGCAGATGCACCATGATGTCGAAGAACGCTGGCGGGAAGTAAATCTCGAGCTCGCATAGTATCTCGACGATCTCTTCTTGTAGCCTGTTGAGCTGCTTAACGCCGATGGACTTCCTAGAGATGACGTCGAAGAAGTTGCAGAGGCCAAACAACGTCTCGCGGACGTGGTCGTCCATTATCCCTCGCATCGCAACGGGAAGTATCTGTGTCATCAGCACGTGACAGTCGTGAGACTTCATCCCGCTAAACCTCTTCTTCGCTACGTCCAGATATCTGCTTATCTTCCCCGAGTAACCGTGAGGAACTTTTACTCCTAGGAGGCACTCGAAAAACCTCTCGAGCTCCTCCTCGCTCAGAGTGAAGCAGGCAGGTTTAAGCACCACCACCTCATTCTTCTTAGCCCTTTTGTGGTGACCCTGAGTCGTTTCCGTCTGTTCATCATCATCATCACTATCGGTGGGGTACTGAAGTTCTTTCTTGAGGCCAAGCAATTTCAGGTCGGTTCTTGCTTTCGGGCCATCCTTGGTCCTCTCCGGCATGTTCATCAGAGTGCCAAGTAGGCTCTCGGTAACGTTTTTCGTGATGTGCATGACATCGAGGCTATGGGGCGTGTGGAGGACCTTCCAGTACGGCAGGTCCCAGAAAACAGACCTCGCTTTCCATACTCCCAGCAGCGGCGATTCCCGCGGTCGCTTCTTTCCCGGCGCGGGGCACTCTTCCCAATTTTCCAAAAGCTCGGATATTTCTTCGCCGCTCCTCGGTCGTGGGGCTCTTCCGAGCTCCTCTTCGCCGTTGAACAGATCCTTGCGTTTTCTCCACGGGTGATCGAAGCGAAGCCACATTCGAGTCCCTTGGAACACAGTTTTACAAGACCCGGGAGGCTTCGGCAGCTGCAGATGCGGGGTCTTATCCATGCACTTGACACATCCCTTGAATCCGTGGTTCACCTGGCACGATACATATGCGTAACCAGGATAGTCCTGCACTGTCGTTAGCAATGCGGCTCTGAGAGGGAAATAATCTCTTTTGTACGCGTCCCAAGTACGGGCCGGCGTCTGCCACAGCGTGGCTAACTCCTCTTTCAACAGACCGAGATACAGATGCATGTCCACGCCCGGTTGTTTTGGCCCCTGAATAAGAATACTCATGTGTACGTACCGCTGCTTTGTGCACAGCCAGGGGGGAGGTTGTATGGCCATACAAACACGGGCCAGGTGCTATGCGTGCTACTCTGGTTTCCAAAGGGATTGAGTCCGTCGGTGCTCATGCCCAGACGAATGTTCCTCGGTTCGCTCCCGAACTCATCTGCGAACTCAATGTCCAACGCATTCCACTGGCTAGCGTCTGCAGGGTGTGTCAGGATCTTGCCCTTCTCCGGATCATCTGCGGGCTTCTCCCTTTCCGCGTGCCATTGCATGAGCTTTGCTTCCTTAGGATCTACGAAATACCGCTGCAGACGGGGAGTGATAGGAAAGTACCAGACAACTTTCAGAGGAACTTTCTTGTTCCCTCTCTTGTACCGTCCTTGGCCGCACACCGGACATGTGGTTCTATCCTTGTACTCATTCCGAAAAAGTGCACAATCATTGATGCATGCGTGGTACTTTACGTGCGGTAGGTCGAGTGGGCAAACTACTTTCTTGGCCTCGTCGATACTTGTCGGCAATGTGTTGTCCTTGGGAAGACGAGCATGCCAGGATTTCATGTTATCGCTGAAGCTGCTGTCGGTCCATTTGTGTTCCGCCTTCATCTCCAGACACTCGAGCGTTACACTCAAGCGTGTATCCTCGGGCCGGCACCCTGGATACAATGGAGTCATCCCGTCTACCTCCATTTGCGCCAGCTTGGCTTCAGGTTTGGCGTTGCCCGTGTCCTTCAGGAGAAGCTCTTGAACATGAGGGTCCCGCAGGGCCGACGTTAGCGGCGTCTGCTTGCTCTCGGCATCTCCACCACCATCTCCTCCGGCATCATCATCTCCTTCATCGCCCTCTCCTTCCTCATGATGAACACCATGTTCGGGAGACTCTTCGTCTTCTCGCCCGATGTCGGCCTCTTCTTCATGACCAACATTTGCCGCCGGCTCCTCGTTGAAGCCGAGCATGAAACCGCGCCTGAGCAGGTGTTCCTCCAGTTGTCCAGAATCAGGGTCGATCCACTGCCGGAGTCCGCATTTTCGACACGGACATCTTATCAGGGTCATGTTGTTCCTAACCATGTCGGCCTTCGCGTTCACCTTGTATCTAACCACTTGTCCTTCCCTCATATGGACGACCATGGTTGACTGCATCATACATATATAGAGCAAAAGAGAGTTAATTAGAACCACACACACCATGCACAAACACACATGCATGCATGATCGCCGGAAAATTTCGACATGACCTATCCTAAAAGTGGGACATATGGCTAGTGCAAGAATTTGCCGAAATGGAAATGAATCAACATTTCGGCAAACATCCATGCACCACACGCCGGCACAAACCAACAACACAAATAAGCTTCTTCGCAAGCAAACATTCAACCACAACACAAAGCTCAACACATATAAACATCATCTTCTCGCCACCGCAAACCGTCCGGGAGCGCGATAATAATCTTCACCTACAAAACATCCATACACACAAAACATGCATCCAATAGTACTCAACCTCTCACAAATCTACCAACATCATGGTGGAGCAAGAGGATGGGGTGGTGGAGACAAAACAATGGACCATGCAAGAGGGAAAGTGGAGGAGGAGGGAAAGAGAATTGTGGTTTTTAGTACCCCTCTACAAGTTGGTGTGGCTTCCCCTCACAAATATGCCCACAAAATAGGCTTAGAGCTATCAACAATGGAGAAAAGTATGACCAAAATGGAGTGGGAGAGAGGAGGAACACGAGCTGGTTGGAGAAGACAAGAATGGAAAGGGTGGTGGGTGGAAGAAAAGAGGGGGAAAGCTGCCTCCAAAAGTGAGATCTACTATTCACTTTCTGTGGCGCATTAGCTGATATGCGCCACAGAAACATGAACTTCTGTGGCGCATATGAGCTCATGCGCCACAGAATCATGGTGGCGTGAGCCGGGGGGTGGTCCCCGCAGGAAATTCTGTGGCGCATGGACCAACGTGCGCCACAGAAACTTAACTTTCTGTGGCGCACGCTGGACCATGCGCCACAGAATTTCCTTCGGCCATGTGCAGTGGTGGACCCAGCGTGGGTCCCACGAACTTTCTGTGGCGCACTGCTCACCGTGCGCCACAGAATCTCCATCTTCTGTGGCGCATATGCTTCCACGTGCGCCACAAACATCAATTTTTTATGGCGCATTTTAATGGTGCGCCACAGAAATATTTTTGTGGCGCACGAGCCATTTGGTGCGCCACAGAGGTGGTTTCCACCTATAATGGTTTTCCTACTAGTGTCTTTGCAAACATCTTCCACTCGATACGCTTAATCCTTTGTTACAGCAAGCCGGTGAGATTGACAACCTCACTGTTTCGTTGGGGCAAAGTACTTGGGTTGTGTTGTGCAGGTTCCACGTTGGCGCCGGAATCCCTGGTGTTGCGCCGCATCACATTTCGCGACCATCAACCTTCAACGTGCTTCTTGGCTCCTACTGGTTCGATTAAACCTTGGTTTCTTTCTGAGGGAAAACTTGCTACTGTGCGCATCATACCTTCCTCTTGGGGTTCCCAACGAACGTGTGAGTTACACGCCATCAAGCTCTTTTTCTGGCGCCGTTGCCGGGGAGATCAAGACACGCTGCAAGGGGAGTCTCCACTTCTCAATCTCTTTACTTTGTTTTTGTCTTGCTTTATTTTATTTACTTCTTTGTTTGCTGCACTTAAACAAAACACAAAAAAATTAGTTGCTAGCTTTACTTTATTTACTGTCTTGTTCTCTATATTAAAAACACAAAAAATTAGTTACTTGCATTTAATTTATTTTGTTATCATGTCTAGTCCTGTACTTGTTTTTATTTTCACTAGTTAGGCATAATGGAAAACAACAAAAAAATTAGAGATCTTTATGAAATTTATCTTGAATTAGGACATGATGTGTTTGAAGAGAAAATTAAAAAACCCATGGAACTTTGTTTGCAAAATAGTTGTAGCAAGGTTATTAGCATGAACTCTTTGAACACCATTATTGCTAAAGCTATGGAAGAATTTAAGCTTGGGGAAGCTGGTTGTGATATTTTTAGTCCCCCAAGCATGGAGGAGAAAATTTACTTTGATGATACTTTACCTCCTATATATGATGCTTGCAATGATGAATATGATATTTTCAGTCCACCTACTATTGAGGAGAAAATTAATTATGATTACAATATGCCTCCTATGTATGATGATTATGGTGATGAGAATAATAATGATAGCTATTTTATTGAATTTGCTCCCACTACAACTAATAAAATTGATTATGCTTATGTGGAGAGTAATAATTTTATGCATGTAGCTCATGACAAGAATGTTTTATGTGATAGTTATATTGTTGAGTTTGTTCATGATGCTACTGAAAGTTATTATGAGAGAGGGAAACATGGTTATATGCATCTTAATAATATTAAGTTTCCCCTCTTTATGTTGAGAATCTTGAAATTGCACTTGTGTTGCTTTTCTATGCTTGCCACTTTGTTCTTCATGAATCTATTTGTGTACAAGATTCCTTTTCATAGGAAGTGGGTTAGGCTTAAATGTGTTTTGAATTTGCTTCTTGATGCTCTCTTTTGCATCAACTCTTATTACTGAGCCCATCTTAATGGCTATAAAAAAGAACTTCTTGGGAGATAACCCATGTTTTATTTTATTTACTGTATTATTGAGTCTTGGAAGTTGTTTACTACTGTAGCAACCTCTCCTTATCATGTTTTTGTGCCAAGTAAAGTTTCTATGTCAAAGTTGATGTTGTATTTGGGATCGCTGCGCAGAAACAGCATTGCTGTCTGTCACGAATCTGGGCACAGTCCTCTGTAGAAAATTCGAAAAAATCTGCCAATTTACGAGCGTGATCCTCAGATATGTACGCAACTTTCATTAGTTTTGAGTTTTTCCATTTGAGCAAGTCTGGTGCCAGCTTTAAATTCGTCTTTACGGACTGTTCTGTTTTTGACAGATTCTGCCTTTTATTTCGCATTGCCTCTTTTGCTATGTTGGATTCATTTCTTTGATCCATTAATGTCCAGTAGCTTTATGCAATGTCCAGAAGTGTAAAGAATGATTGTGTCACCTCTGAATGTGTGAATTATTAATTGTGCACTAACTCTCTAATGAGTTTGCTTGAAGTTTGGTGTGAAGGAAGTTTTCAAGGGTCAAGAGAGGAGAATGATATACTATGATCAAGAGGAGTGAAAGCTCTAAGCTTGGGGATGACCCCGTGGTTCACCCCTGCATATTCTAAGAAGACTCAAGCGTCTAAGCTTGGGGATGCCCAAGGCATCCCCTTCTTCATCGACAACATCATCAGGTTCCTCCCCTGAAACTATATTTTTATTCAATCACATCTTGTGTTCTTTACTTGGAGCGTCGGTTTGTTTTCGTTTTTGTTTTTGTTTGAATAAGATGGATCCTAGCATTCACTTTGTGGGAGAGAGACACGCTCCGCTGTTGCATATGGACACATATGTCCTTAGGCTTTACTCATAATGTTCAAGGCGAAGTTTCTTCTTCGTTAAATTGTTATATGGTTGGAATTGGAAAATGCTACATGTAGTAATTCTAAAATGTCTTGGATAATGTGATACTTGGCAATTGTTGTGCTCATGTTTAAGCTCTTGCATCATATGGTTTGCACCCATTAATGAAGAAATACATAGAGCTTGCTAAAATTTGATTTGCATATTTGGTCTCTCTAAGGTCTAGATAATATCTAGTATTGAGTTTTGAACAACAAGGAAGACAGTGTAGAGTCTTATAATGTTTACAATATGTCTTTTATGTGAGTTTTGCTGCACCGGTTCATCCTTGAGTTTGCTTCAAATAACCTTGCTAGCCTAAATCTTGTATCGAGAGGGAATACTTCTCATGCATCCAAAATCCTTGAGCCAACTACTATGCCATTTGTGTCCACCATACCTACCTACTACATGGTATTTCTCCGCCATTCCAAAGTAAATTGCTTGAGTGCTACCTTTAAAATTCCATCATTTACCTTTGCAATATATAGCTCATGGGACAAAATAGCCTTAAAAACTATCGTAGTATTGAATATGTACTTATGCACTTTATCTTTTATTAAGTTGCTTGTTGTGCGATAACCATGCTTCTGGGGAACGCCATCAACTTGTTGAATATCATGTGAGTTGCTATGCATGTCCGTCTTGTCTGAAGGATCTATCATTTTAGTGGTTGGAGCATGCAAAATTGTTAGAGAAGAACATTGGGCCGCTAACTAAAGCCATGAATCATGGTTGAAGTTTCAGTTTTGGACATATATCCTCAATCTCATATGAGAATAATAATTATTGCTACATGCTTATGCATTTAAGAGGAGTCCATTATCTGTTGTCCATGTTGTCCCGGTATGGATGTCTAAGTTGAGAATAATCAAAAGCGAGAAATCCAAAATGCGAGCATTCTCCTTAGACCTTTGTACAGGCGGCATGGAGGTACCCCTTTGTGACACTTGGTTGAAACATGGCATGCAAAGATCCGGTAGTCCAAGCTAAGTAGGACGAGGTGCGGGCACTATTAGTATACTATGCATGAGGCTTGCAACTTGTAAGATATAATTTACATAACTCATATGCTTTATTACTACCCTTGACAAAATTGTTTCATGTTTTCAAAATAAAAGCTCTAGCACAAATACAGCAATCGATGCTTTCCTCTTTGAAGGACCATTCTTTTACTTTTATTGTTGAGTCAGTTTACCTATCTCCCTCCACCTTAGAAGCAAACACTTGTGTGAACTGTGCATTGATTCCTACATACTTGCATATTGCACTTGTTATATTACTTTATGTTGACAATATCCATGAGATATACATGTTATAAGTTGAAAGCAACCGCTGAAACTTAATCTTCCTATGTGTTGCTTCAACACCTTTACTTTGATTTATTGCTTTATGAGTTAACTCTTATGCAAGACTTATTGATGCTTGTCTTGAAGTACTATTCATGAAAAGTCTTTGCTTTATGATTCACTTGTTTACTCATGTCATTACCTTTGTTTTGATCGCTGCATTCATTACATATGTTTACAAATAGTATGATCAAGATTATGATGGCATGTCACTTCAGAAATTATCTTTGTTATCGTTTTACCTGCTCGGGACGAGCAGAACTAAGCTTGGGGATGCTGATACGTCTCCAACGTATCGATAATTTCTTATGTTCCATGCTACTTTATTGATGATACCTACATGTTTTATGCACATTATATGTCATATTTATGCATTTTCTGGAACTAACCTATTAACGAGATGCCGAAGAGCCAGTTGCTGTTTTCTGCTGTTTTTGGTTTCAGAAATCCTAGTAAGGAAATATTCTCGGAATTGGACGAAATCTTCGCCCAGGGTCCTATTTTCGCACGGAGCTTCCAGAAGACCGGAGAGGGAAGGAAGTGGGGCCACGAGGCGCCGACACCATAGGGTGGCGCGGCCCAGGCCCTGGCCGCGCCGACCTAGGGTGTGGGGCCCTCGTGGCCCCCCGCGTTGCCCTTTCGCCTACTTAAAGTCTCCGTCGCGAAACCCCGCACCGAGAGCCACGATACGGAAAACCTTCCGAGACGCCGCCGCCGCGAATCCCATCTCGGGGGATTCAGGAGATCGCCTCCGGCACCCTGCCGGAGAGGGGATTCATCTCCCGGAGGACTCTTCATCGCCATGATCGCCTCCGGAGTGATGAGTGAGTAGTTCACCCCTGGACCATGGGTCCATAGCAGTAGCTAGATGGTCGTCTTCTCCTTGTTGTGCTTCATTGTTGGATCTTGTGAGCTGCCTAACATGATCAAGATCATCTATATGTAATTCTATATGTTGTGTTTGTCGGGATCCGATGGATAGAGAATACTATGTTATGGTGATTATCAATCTATTGTTTATGTGTTGTTTATGATCTTGCATGCTCTCCGTTATTAGTAGAGGCTCTGGCCAAGTTTGTACTCTTAACTCCAAGAGGGAGTATTTATGCTCGATAGTGGGTTCATGCCTTCATTGACACCTGGGACAGTGACAGAAAGTTCTAAGGTTGTGATGTGTTTGCCACTAGGGATAAAACATTGATTCTATGTCTAAGGATGTAGTTGTCGATTACATTACGCACCATACTTAATGCAATTGTCTGTTGCTTAGCAACTTAATACTGAATGGGGTTCGGATGATAACCTGAAGGTGGACTTTTTAGGCATAGATGCAGTTGGATGGCGGTCTATGTACTTTGTCGTAATGCCCAATTAAATCTCACTATATTTATCATATCATGTATATGCATTGTTATGCCCTTCTCTATTTGTCAATTGCCCGACTGTAATTTGTTCACCCAACATGCTTTTATCTTATGGGAGAGACACCTCTAGTGAACTGTGGACCCCGGTCCTATTCTTTACATAGCATACAATCTACTGCAATTGTGTTTTACTGTTTTCTTTGCAAACATCTTCCACTCGATACGCTTAATCCTTTGTTACAGCAAGCCGGTGAGATTGACAACCTCACTGTTTTGGGGCAAAGTACGTGGGTTGTGTTGTGCAGGTTCCACGTTGGCGCAGGAATCCCTGGTGTTGCGCCGCATCACATTTCGCGACCATCAACCTTCAACGTGCTTCTTGGCTCCTACTGGTTCGATTAAACCTTGGTTTCTTTCTGAGGGAAAACTTGCTACTGTGCGCATCATACCTTCCTCTTGGGGTTCCCAACGAACGTGTGAGTTACACGCCATCACTTATGAAAATGCTAAACTCTTTAAAGAAAAAGTTAAGAAGTGGCATGATAGAAGGATCATTAAAAGAGAATTTAATGTTGGAGATAAAGTTCTATTGTATCGGTCTCGTCTCAGATTCTTTGCAGGGAAATTACTCTCGAAGTGGGAAGGACCATATGTTGTTGAGGAGGTGTATCGTTCAGGAGCAATTAAAATTAGCTCTCTCCAAGGCAATGCCACACAAGTGGTGAATGGACAAAGACTCAAGCATTATATCTCGGGTGATTCTTATAATGTTGATGTTGATATTATTCAAGTGGAAACACCGGAGGCTTTCATCAAAGGACAAATTGACAGTCCGCCAGAACTCGACTTTGAATAGGTAACAGTACAGGTAATAAAAAGTCCGCGTTTACCTTTCCGAACATTATTTTTGCTGTTTTTGGAAAATATGAAAAATTACGGAATCGAAACGGAGTGGAAAAGACGCGCGAGGGCCCGTCACCACAGGCCGGCGCGGGCCCCACCCTGGCCGCGCCGACCTATGGTGACGGCACCTCGGCGTCCCGTTTCCACTCGTTTTCGGCCTGGAACCTTCCTTTTGTCGTAAAAATATTTGCTATATAATCCCCCGGACCCCTGGAGGTCCGTAATATCGTTTTCTCGTCGTGTTTTGTTTCGAGCTGTTTTCTGCCAGATTTGTTTTGATCTAGAAGCACCATGGTCTCCAACAACAAGGACAAGGGACCTTTGAAGGAAAATATTCAAGACCCGGAACTGAAGGAAGAAGACGCAAGAGAGGATGAGGAAGAAGTGGAGGAAGCTCCGCAGGAACACCAGCGAGCCACCGTTGCAAGTATTGGCGTGATATCAAATCCATCCAACATCAAGAGGAGTGCACGAATCGCTACCGGAGGAGCGGTTCCACGTCATTACTTGGCTCCAAGGACATCTTCTCCGAGCAATTACAACCCTTACCGCAATCTAATCTACGATCGTCAAACTGAAAGGACCCCCAAGGTAGTGTTGCCAAGTAATTGGGATATAGATCGTTCTGACATTGCAGGAGAGATGAAATCTGAAGCTGAAGGATGGGGAAACAACTCTAAGAGTTGGAATTCACCACCTGACATGATTATGAGCCGCGTTGAGCACAACTCGGAGATGATTCGCAACCTCACCTATGAGATTGAAGATTTAAAGGAGCTGGTTAAGAAGCTTGTCGAGAGGAATCCATCGCCATCATCACCGAAGGAGTAATTCATCATCGGTATTGGCATCCCCTTGGTTTGTTCCAAGCTTGGGGGAGTGCCGCGGTATCACATCATCATTACCTTTATCTTTTACTATCAAGTAGTGTCATATCATGAGTAGGGAAGTTATCATATGGAATAGTATGCAATGTGGAAGTATCTCTCTTAGTTAGTTATCTATGTATCCGTTGGTGTGAGTTATCGTTATGGAATATTAATGAGAAGTCTTATCATTTACTTTTTGCACACCTTATTTTAGTTTGCAATCTCCATTATATGATTACTCTTGACATGAGTATTGATATCACTTTGGGAGCATCAAGTAAATCTATTTGGTTTTGGCAAACTTAGCATTGGTCAATAGCAACAACATCTTGATGTTTAATAGAAGAGAGAAATACACTTAGATATACTACTCTATTATCTCTATGCTTAGTATTCTAAAGTTAAAATTGCTTGTGCTTATGAGAAAGATGCATGATTGTTCTATCATATGTATATTTGTTTGTTTCCCTCAACCTTTATGCTTGCTATCAAACCTTGCTAGCCAAAGACCTGTATCGAGAGGAGATGCTTCTCATACATCCATAACCTTAGACCAAACCTATGCCATTTGTGTCCACCATACCTACCTACTACATGGTATTTTCTGCCATTCCAAGTAAATACTTCATGTGCTACCTTTAAATTATTCAAACTACTACTCCTTATTTGTGTCAATGTTCTATAGCTCATGAGGAAGTATGTGGTGTTTTATCTTTCAATCTTGTTGGGCGAACTTTCACCAATGGACTAGCGGCACATCCGCTTATCCAATAATTTTGCAATAAGAGCTGGCAACGGGGTTCCCAGCCCCAATTAATAACTTTCATTAATAATTCTCTTCACATGTTTTGCTCTGATTTATCAGTAAGCAACTTAATTTTGCAATAGACACTCCTCCATGGTATGTGAATGTTGGAAGGCACCCGAGGATTCGGTTAGCCATGGATTGAGAAAGCCAAGGTTGGGGGAGTGTCATCCTTAATAAAACTAAAATACATGTGTAAACAAAAGAGAAGGGGGATGATCTACCTTGCTGGTAGAAATGCCGTCCCTCATGGGAGCCGCTCTTGGAAGGTTCGTTTGGCAAGGGGGTTAGAGTGCCCGCTACCATTCGTTGACAACAACAAGCACCGCTCAAAATCTTACTTTTATGCTCTTTATATGATTTCAAAACTTGAAAAGCTCTAGCACATGATTTAATCCCTGCTTCCCTCTGCGAAGGGCCTATCTTTTACTTTTATGTTGAGTCAGTAAACCTATTTCCCTCTATCTCAAGCAAGCAATTGAGTTGATGTGAACCAATCATTTATGCTATGATTCAGTTAATCATGTCTTTTATACTTTCTTGTTTAGTACCAATTTTATCTGAATGAATATGACTTTGAAGTTATCAATGATTATGAAGAGATTGTTATGCTTGAATATGAAGGCTCAGCTATAAAATCTAATATGAAAGCTTTGCTTAGAAGTACAATCCGTTAGTAGTTCTCTGACCAAGAACAAAGTTTGCCATCACCAACTATGATTTCTTATGCACCTTTACTTGTGATTTCTCTTTACTTATTTCGAGAAGAGTTATATGAGGAAGTTGTTTACTAGAATGTCTTGTGTGAATGAATATGATGCTTCTTGTCCGTATTTTATTTATCGACTCTTCACTCCATAAACATGTGGTCTTGTTTATCGAGCTCAGTTTCGCTTGGGGACAAGCGAGGTCTAAGCTTGGGGGAGTTGATACGTCCAATTTGCATCACTATTTTGTATCATAATTTGCTGTTATTCATTGATATATTTCATATTGGGACACAATACTTATGTTATTTCATCTATTTTGCATGTTTCATCATTGTTGGAGGATCAAGCACCGGAGCCAGGATTCTGCTGGAAAAAGCACCGTCAGAACGCAATATTTCGGAAGATCAACTGTGGGAGGAAATTTCACGTAAAATCCTATTTTTCCAGATGACGGAGGGAGCCAGAAGGGGGAGCAGAGAGGAGCCAAGGTGGGCCCAGACCATAGGCGCGGCCCATGGCCTGGCCGCGCCACCATGTGGTCTGGGGGCCCCACACCCCTTTCGCCTCCTTTTCTTCGTACTCCTTCGTCCCAAAAACCTAAGCCACAGAGAGGACCTCACGAAGGGTTACAGCTGCCTCTGCGGGGCGGAGAACACCAGAGAGAAAAGAGCTCTCCGGCGGGCAGGAATCCGCCGGGGAAATTCCCTCCCGGAGGGGGAAATCGACGCCATCGCCATCGTCATCGAGCTGGACATCATCTCCATCATCATCATCATCATCTCCACCATCTACACCGCCAACACCACCGCTGCACCTCGTCACCGCTGTAACAATTTGGGTTGGATCTTGATTGTTTGATAGGGGAAACTCTCCCGGTGTTATTCTATACTTGTTGTAGATGCTATTGAGTGAAACCATTGAACCAAGGTTTATGTTCAGATTGTTATTCATCATCATATCACCTCTGATTGTATTCCATATGATGTCTCGTGAGTAGTTCGTTTAGTTCTTGAGGACATGGGTGAAGTCTAAATGCTAGTAGTGAATTATGGTTGAGTAATATTCAATGTTATGATATTTAAGTTGTGGTGTCATTCTTCTAGTGGTGTCGTGTGAACGTCGACTACACGACACTTCACCATTTATGGGCCTAGGGGAGTGCATCTTGTATTCGGTTGCTAATTGCGGGGTTGCCGGAGTGACAGAAACCTAAGCCCCCGTTAGTATCGATGCAAGAGGGATCGCAGGATCTCAGAGTTTAAGGCTGTGGTTAGATTTATCTTAATTACTTTCTTGTAGTTGCGGATGCTTGCAAGGGGTATAATCACAAGTATGTATTAGTCCTAGGAAGGGCGGTGCATTAGCATAGGTTCACCCACACAACACTTATCAAAACAATGAAGATTATTAAGCCACATGAAGCGAAAGTACTAGACTAAAATCCCCGTGTGTCCTCAAGAACGTTTGGTCATTATAAGTAAACAAACCGGCTTGTCCTTTGTGCTAAAAAGGATTGGGCCACTCGCTGCAATTATTTCTCTCGCATTTTACTTACTCGTACTTTATTCATCTGTTACATCAAAACCCCTTGAATACTTGTTTGTGAGCATTTACAGTGAATCCTTCATCGAAACTGCTGCCAACACCTTCTGCTCCTCGTTGGGATCGACATTCTTACTTATCGAAGATACTACGATACACCCCCTATACTTGTGGGTCATCAAGCCACGATACGGAAAACCTTCCAAAGACGCCGCCGCCGCGAATCCCATCTCGGGGGATTCAGGAGATCTCCTCCGGCACCCTGCCGGAGAGGGGAATCATCTCCCGGAGGACTCTTCATCGCCATGATCGCCTCCTGAGTGATGAGTGAGTAGTTCACCCCTGGACTATGGGTCCATAGCAGTAGCTAGATGGTCGTCTTCTCCTAATTGTGCTTCATTGTTGGATCTTGTGAGCTGCCTAACATGATCAAGATCATCTATCTGTAATACTATATGTTGTGTTTGTCGGGATCCGATGGATAGAGAATACTATGTTATGGTGATTATCAATCTATTATTTATGTGTTGTTTATGATCTTGCATGCTCTCCGTTATTAGTAGAGGCTCTAGCCAAGTTTTTGCTCTTAACTTCAAGAGGGAGTATTTATGCTCGATAGTGGGTTCATGCCTCCATTGATACCTGGGACAGTGACAGAAAGTTCTAAGGTTGTGGATGTGCTGTTGCCACTAGGGATAAAACATTGATGCTATGTCTAAGGATGTAGTTGTTGATTACATTACGCACCATACTTAATGCAATTGTCTGTTGCTTGCAACTTAATACTGAAAGGGGTTCGGATGATAACCTGAAGGTGGACTTTTTAGGCATAGATGCAGTTGGATGGCGGTCTATGTACTTTGTCGTAATGCCCGATTAAATCTCACTATATTTATCATATCATGTATATGCATTGTTATGCCCTTTTCTATTTGTCAATTGCCCGACTGTAATTTGTTCACCCAACATGCTTTTATCTTATGGGAGAGACACCTCTAGTGAATTGTGGACCCCGGTCCTATTCTTTACATCGCATACAATCTACTGCAATACTTGTTTTACTGTTTTCTTCGCAAACAATCATCTTCCACACAATACGGTTAATCCTTTGTTACAGCAAGCCGGTGAGATTGACAACCTCACTGTTTCGTTGGGGCAAAGTACTTTGGTTGTGTTGTGCAGGTTCCACGTTGGCGCCGGAATCCCTGGTGTTGCGCAGCATCACATTTCGCCACCATCAACCTTCAACGTGCTTCTTGGCTCCTCCTGGTTCGATTAAACCTTGGTTTCTTTCTGAGGGAAAACTTGCTGCTGTGCGCATCATACCTTCCTCTTGGGGTTCCCAACGAACGTGTGAGTTACACGCCATCAAGCTCTTTTTCTGGCGCCGTTGCCGGGAGATCAAGACACGCTGCAAGGGGAGTCTCCACTTCTCATTCTCTTTACTTTGTTTTTGTCTTGCTTTATTTTATTTACTACTTTGTTTGCTGCACCTAAACAAAACACACAAAAAATTATTTGCTAGTTTTTCTTTATTTACTGTCTTGCTCTCTATATCAAAAACACAAAAAAATTAGTCACTTGTCTTTGCTTAGTTTACTTTATTACTATTAAAATGAGTAATCCTGAAGTTGAAGTTCGTTCTTTTAAGCAACAAGGTGGAGAAAGTTTTAAAGATGCTTGGTATAGAATTAGTAATGCTCATCATAGGTGCATTAAGAAACACTCCACCACTATCCTTCTTAGGAACTTTTATGTTGGTTTATCTAGTTGGAATAGGTATGTTCTTGATACTCTTTCGGGAGGTAATTTCCTAGGTACTCCTGCTTTAGAAGCTAGCTGCATCATTGAGAGTCTAGTTGGAATACCACCTGTTAATGAAGTTAAAATTGAAATCTCTCTTGAAGATGTTATGAAAAAATTGGAAACCATAGAGAAAATTTTTCCAAGTATTGAAACTAAATTGGAAATGTTATTTGATAAAACTGATGAACTTGATAAATCCTTAGGAGGAATTGATGAAAGAATTAGTGTCCTAGGAACTTGTGTTGTCCAGGATAATCAAACCAATAGGATTGATGAACTTGAAAAAGCTATGGGAACCTTGGGTTCAACCTTTTCTTCTCTCAAGTATAAGGAGAAAGCTTATGTGGGTAAAGAGCAAAAATTCATGTATGCCTCTAAAGTGCCTAAACAAAAGAATTATTATAGGCCTAAAATTGCTAAAACCCCTAGCACCACCATAGAAAATTTAGATAATGGAGCACCTAAAATACCCTCTGCAACAAGTTGTGTTTGCATGAAAAATAATAATGTTGATGCTTCTACTCTTGATGTTACTTGATTTGCACTTTCTGCGCCTAGCTGAAAGGCGTTAAAGAAAAGCGCTTATGGGAGACAACCCATGTTTTTACTACAGTAATTTGTTTTATATTTGAGTCTTGGAAGTTGTTTACTACTGTAGCAACCTCTCCTTATCATGTTTTTGTGCCAAGTAAAGTTTCTATGTTAAAGTTGATGTTATATTTGGGATCGCTGCGCAGAAACAGCATTGCTGTCTGTCACGAATTCTGGCATAAGTCTCTGTAGAAAATTCAAAAAAATCTGAAAAATTACGAGCGTGATCCTCAGATATGTACGCAACTTTCATTAGTTTTGAGTTTTTCCATTTGAGCAAGTCTAGTGCACCTTTCAGGTTCGTCTTTACGGACTGTTCTGTTTTTGACAGATTCTGCCTTTTATTTCGCATTGCCGTATTTGCTATGTTGGATTAATTTCTTTGATCCATTAATGTCCAGTAGCTTTGTGCAATGTCCAGAAGTGTTAAGAATGATTGTGTCACCTCTCAATATGTGAATTTTTAATTGTGCACTAACCCTCTAATGAGTTTGCTTGAAGTTTGGTGTGAAGGAAGTTTTCAAGGGTCAAGAGAGGAGTATGATATACTATGATCAAGAGGAGTGAAAGCTCTAAGCTTGGGGATGCCCCGTGGTTCATCCCTGCATATTTTAAGAAGACTCAAGCGTCTAAGCTTGGGGATGCCCAAGGCATCCCCTTCTTCATCGACAACATCATCAGGTTCCTCCCCTGGAACTATATTTTTATTCAATCACATCTTGTGTTCTTTACTTTGAGCGTCGGTTTGTTTTTGTTTTTGTTTTTGTTTGAATAAAATGGATCCTAGCATTCACTGTGTGGGAGAGAGACACGCTCCGCTGTTGCATATGGACAAATATGTACTTAGGCTTTACTCATAATATTCAAGGCGAAGGTTGAAACTTCTTCGTTAAATTGTTATATGGTTGGAATTGGGAAATGCTACATGTAGTAATTCTAAAATGTCTTGAATAATGTGATACTTTGCAATTGTTGTGCTCATGTTTAAGCTCTTGCATCATATACTTTGCACCCATTAATGAAGAAATACATAGAGCTTGCTAAAATTTGGTTTGCATATTTGGTCTCTCTAAGGTCTAGATAATTCTAGTATTGAGTTTTGAACAACAAGGAAGATGGTGTAGAGTCTTATAATGTTTACAATATGTCTTTTATGTGAGTTTTGCTGCACCTGTTCATCCTTGAGTTTGCTTCAAATAACCTTGCTAGCCTAAACCTTGTATCGAGAGGGAATACTTCTCATGCATCCAAAATCCTTGAGCCAACCACTATGCCATTTGTGTCCACCATACCTACCTACTACATGCTATTTCTCCGCCATTCCAAAGTAAATTGCTTGAGTGCTACCTTTAAAATTCCATCACTCACCTTTGCAATATATAGCTCATGGGACAAAATAGCCTTAAAAACTATCGTAGTATTGAATATGTACTTATGCACTTTATCTCTTATTAAGTTGCTTGTTGTGCGATAACCATGCTTCTGGGGACGCCATCAACTATTCTTTGTTGAATATCATGTGAGTTGCTATGCATGTCCGTCTTGTCTGAAGTAAGAGAGATCTACCACCTTAATGGTTGGAGCATGCATATTGTTAGAGAAGAACATTGGGCCGCTAACTAAAGCCATGAATCATGGTGGAAGTTTCAGTTTTGGACATATATCCTCAATCTCATATGAGAATAATAATTGTTGTCACATGCTTATGCATTAAAGAGGAGTCCACTATCTGTTGTCCATGTTGTCCCGGTATGGATGTCTAAGTTGAGAATAATCAAAAGCGAGAAATCCAAAATGCGAGCTTTCTCCTTAGACCTTTGTACAGGCGGCATGGAGGTACCCCTTTGTGACACTTGGTTGAAACATGTGTATTGCGAAGATCCGGTAGTCCAAGCTAAGTAGGACAAGTTGCGGGCACTATTAGTATACTATGCATGAGGCTTGCAACTTGTAAGATATAATTTACATAACTCATATGCTTTATTACTACCGTTGACAAAATTGTTTCATGTTTTCAAAATAAAAGCTCTAGCACAAATACAGCAATCGATGCTTTCCTCTTTGAAGGACCTTTCTTTTACTTTTATTGTTGAGTCAGTTTACCTATCTCTCTCCACCTCAAGAAGCAAACACTTGTGTGAACTGTGCATTGATTCCTACATACTTGCATATTGCACTTGTTATATTACTTTACATTGACACTATCCATGAGATATACATGTTATAAGTTGAAAGCAACCGCTGAAACTTAATCTTCCTTTGTGTTGCTTCAACGCCTTTACTTTGATTTATTGCTTTATGAGTTAACTCTTATGCAAGACTTATTGATGCTTGTCTTGAAGTACTATTCATGAAAAGTCTTTGCTTTATGATTCATTTGTTTTCTCATGTCATTACCATTGTTTTGATCGATGCATTCATTACATATGTTTACAATAGTATGATCAAGATTATGATGGCATGTCACTCCAGAAATTATCCTTGTTATCGTTTACCTGCTCGAGGACGAACTAACTTGGGGATGCTGATACGTCTCCAACGTATCGATAATTTCTTATGTTCCATGCTACATTATTGATGATATCTACATGTTTTATACACATTATATGTCGTATTTACGCATTTTCTGGAACTAACCTATTAACAAGATGCCGAAGAGCCATTGTTGTTTTCTGCTTTTGGTTTCAGAAATCCTAGTAAGGAAATATTCTCGGAATTGGACGAAATCAACGCCCAGGGTCCTATTTTTGCACGAAGCTTCCAGAAGCGTGAAGAGGAGACGAAGTGGGGCCACGAGGCACCGCCACACTAGGGCGGCGCGGCCCAGCCCTTGGCCGCGCGGACCTGGTGTGTGGGGCCCTCGTGTGGCCCCCCCGCGTTGCCCTTCCGCCTACTTAAAGCCTCCGTCGCGAAACCCCCAGTACCGAGAGCCACGATACGGAAAACCTTTCAGAGACGCCGCCGCCGTGAATCCCATCTCGGGGGATTCAGGAGATCGCCTCCGGCACCCTGCCGGAGAGGTGAATCATCTCCCGGAGGACTCTTCATCGCCATGATCGCCTCCGGAGTGATGAGTGAGTAGTTCACCCTGGACTATGGGTCCATAGCAGTAGCTAGATGGTCGTCTTCTCCTAATTGTGCTTCATTGTTGGATCTTGTGAGCTGCCTAACATGATCAAGATCATCTATCTGTAATACTATATGTTGTGTTTGTCGGGATCCGATGGATAGAGAATACTATGTTATGGTGATTATCAATCTATTATTTATGTGTTGTTTATGATCTTGCATGCTCTCCGTTATTAGTAGAGGCTCTGGCCAAGTTTTTGCTCTTAACTCCAAGAGGGAGTATTTATGCTCGATAGTGGGTTCATGCCTCCATTGATACCTGGGACAGTGACAAAAAGTTCTAAGGTTGTGGATGTGCTGTTGCCACTAGGGATAAAACATTGATGCTATGTCTAAGGATGTAGTTGTTGATTACATTACGCACCATACTTAATGCAATTGTCTGTTGCTTGCAACTTAATACTGAAAGGGGTTCGGATGATAACCTGAAGGTGGACTTTTTAGGCATAGATGCAGTTGGATGGCGGTCTATGTACTTTGTCGTAATGCCCCGATTAAATCTCACTATATTTATCATATCATGTATATGCATTGTTATGCCCTTTTCTATTTGTCAATTGCCCGACTGTAATTTGTTCACCCAACATGCTTTTATCTTATGGGAGAGACACCTCTAGTGAACTGTGGACCCCGGTCCTATTCTTTATATCGCATACAATCTACTGCAATACTTGTTTTACTGTTTTCTTCGCAAACAATCATCTTCCACACAATACGGTTAATCCTTTGTTACAACAAGCCGGTGAGATTGACAACCTCACTGTTTCGTTGGGGCAAAGTACTTTGGTTGTGTTGTGCAGGTTCCACGTTGGCCGGAATCCCTGGTGTTGCGCCGCATCACATTTCGCCACCATCAACCTTCAACGTGCTTCTTGGCTCCTCCTGGTTCGATTAAACCTTGGTTTCTTTCTGAGGGAAAACTTGCTGCTGTGCGCATCATACCTTCCTCTTGGGGTTCCCAACGAACGTGTGAGTTACACGCCATCAGCGCCAAGGCGAACAAGTCCACCCCCCTCCGGTGGTGGGCGGCGGCGGTGGTGGTGGTTCACCTACACCTCCTTCACGTCAGCCGACGCTGCCCCCCAATTCACCTCCGGCGGGTAAGCAGACGCCGCCCCCCAGTCCTCGTCCGGCGGGTGATCGACGCCGCCCCCCAATCCACCTCCGGCGAAGAAGCATAAGCAGTCTTGGGTTATTAACCCGGAGCCTTATGTACCTGCAACCACAAAGATACCAGAGCCATCACTGAAGCCTCTCCCCACAAGGCCTTGGGAACGTAGTGCCGAGGAAGTCGACGCACACGCGTCTGCTGATTATGAGAAATGGAAGGCGGACTGCAAGAAGAAAAGAGAGCCCGAGCCCAAGCAAGTATTTTCTGAGAAGGAAAAGAGCTGGGCTAAGTCATTTTTGAACACACCGTCCCAAGCCGCGAAGAATCTGCCTGACGACTATGAACGTGAACTTCGTAGGCAAGCACTCGCGGTCAAGAGGAACCAAGAGTTGGCGGAGAAGCAGGAGGAGGCCGAGAAAGAATTACAAAGCAAAAAAGGGGGGAAACAAGTTGCCCAGCTCGGGGAACAAAGTAAACAATCGATCGCCCCGCTCATAGTGAAAGCCGCCGGTCCGGACGATGCCCCCGATATCATAGCAGCTGCGGCAGCACAGGGATTGACTGTAGCGAGTGCCACAGAACAAGCGGCCAACTTAGGTCTGACTCTTCGTGCAGCGTTAGGCCTTGATGAGGCGCCAATGAAGGACGTAGTATTTACATATGTGCGGAATGGGCCTCTCGTCGAGCCTGCGCAGGAAGAGGATCTACCTCGACAAATGACAGGTCTGCTAAATTGGTACAAGGCTTACATAAAACTTAAAAACGCCAAAGACTATATTTATGCGGAAGTTAGACCTGAGCATCACTTCAAACATTACTATATAACAATTCATCGGAGTGAATTGTTCCAGCTGTTCAATCTGCGCGAGCTCGACAAATCTATCATCAGTTGCTATGTTCTGTAAGTGATTTATTAATTTCTACCCCATCTCGTTCATTGCCTGCACTATAAATATATATATTGTCCTAACTATCTTGTTGTGTACGCTATTATGCAGAATGAAGAAGCGGGAAATGCGAATAAGGCGCATCCATGATGTTGGGTTCATTGACCCACAAATCGTTAATTCATATGTGTTAGAACACCACCCCGCCGACGTGGAGGATGACCTGTGGCGGTTTCTTATAAAACAGGAACTCAAAAGTGATATTCTATTTCCTTACCATTTTGGGTGAGTGTTTCTGTCTTGAGCACATTCTCTTTTGTTTACTCCATGCATGGTATGTGGCTAATCGATGAGTTATGCATGACTGTGCATGTATCGTGTCCGCAGGTTCCACTGGATTCTGCTAGTAATTCAAATTCAGAACTCCACAGTTCTCGTCCACGACTCTCTGAATATGGATCCGAAGCATTGGGCCGACATGAGAAAAATGATGCAAAAGTAATTATTTTCATTCGTTTGCGCTCTATATCGATCGGCCTATTTCGTTCATCATTTCCTAATATCAAGTAACTAATTAATAACTCTCTTGTTCATTTAATTTTCTTTGCCTCGTAGGGTTTGGAGACGGTTCGTAGATCAAAAGGTCGGTGAATTCAAAAAAGAGCTACAATTTAAAAGGGCAAAGACTGCGACTGGGGATATTCAGCCACCGGGGACCAATCTATGTGGATACTATGTTTGTGAGAGGATCCGGAGATACACCACTGAGCGGCAGCCGTCTGAGAACAACATCAAGAGGAATAACCTCCGGACGACGCTTAGTCCAGAAGCTCGCTTCCGACCACTTCAAGAGGAACTAGCTGGATGGTTCGCGAGGGAAGTCATCGATCCTAGAGGAGAACACTATGTAGAGGACGTAGAACTTTATATGCACTAAATTATGTATGGAAACTTGTTCAAAATTGTATATGGTCATCCGATATTGAATATATATTGTATATTCCTCTTGAATTCTTTTTGGTTCTATGTATGTAGTACCGTAGAATATGTGAAACTCCTTCAAAATTAAAATAAAACACAAAAGAAAATAAAACAATACAAATTAAAAAGAAACCAAGTTTAGGGGGGGGGGCTAAAACCCTAAACCTGCGGCGGCCTTTAGTCGCGGTTGGCCAGGAGAACCGCGACTAAAGGTCCTCCGCCCCGAAGGACTGCTGGCGGCCACGTGGAGGCGCCTTTAGTCGCGGTTCGTAAGGAACCGCGACTAACGGGGGGCTTTAGTCGCGCTTGCTTGGCCGCGGTTGCGCAACGGCGACCAATGGCAGTTGCGAACCGCGACCGAAGCCGTTTTTTCTACCAGTGGGGTTTCTACCCATACAACCTAGCCCTACCATTTCTCCTACTTCAACAAACTCTAACATCCAACCAAATCCACATCCACCCTCAAATCAACCTAGGGTTTCACATCTAGTGTTTCATATGTAGATCCAACCAAATCCATCAATTTTTTTAGATAATAGGCAAAGATTTGCCCGACTTTAAATTAATAAAGCCCCACACGGTAACAAGGTACAGAGCTGGGCATTACACCAACACACACACAGGCAAGGAACAGGAGATCGCCAGAACATGTAAGGAGAGATCTTCACGCCGCACCGTCCCAGGCATCCCCCCTGGCACGGGCTACTCCATCATGTCGTCGCTGGCCTGAGAGACGCGTACAGCTCCCTTAGCTCGCGCACCATCCAGTTTAAGCCCTCCTTTTCTCTTGACTTGCATTTTAGGCTCCACAGCTGCAAAAAAATGATGGTTTTGTAAACAATGTCAGCTGGGTTAGCAATAATTTTCTTTTCAATAGCAAGTTTATTGCGCACGTGCCACAGCGCCCAAGACTGGGCAAGAAATAGGATCCACAGTAACTTTCTAGGGTAACCCGAGAAGCTAGATAGGATATCATGGAATTGGGCAAAGTTAGTAGGGCGCCAGTTACACCCGAGTAACTGTCGCGTGACTGACCATGCGAAGATCGCCAACGAACAGGAGAAAAAGATATGGCTGACGTCCTCCGGCGCACCACGAGGGCACAGAGACCGTTTGACGGGCCATGGCGAGTAAGGATCTGCTGAGCCGATGGCAGTTTATCCGAGCTAGCTGCCAGGAGAAGATTTTGATTTTTAGTGGTACAGAGGCTTCCCACAGGTCTTTGAAGTGAGCCACCGTCGTACCCTTCGACAGCGTAGCATACATTGATCTCACTGAGAATGATCCGTTTTGTTCCAGGTGCCAGGAAATCTCGTCTTGACCCGTTGTGAGAGTCACCGCTGCCAAACTTGTTTGAAGATCTTCCCACTGCCGCACACCCTCTGGATCAAGAGAACGGCGAAAACGGACTTGCAGATTGTCTTGGAATAACGCATCAGCGACCGAAATCTCTTGGTTGTCACAGATGGCAAATAACAAAGGGAAGGACTCGAGGAGGGGGCCCCTGCCCCACCACCAGTCCTTCCAGAAGCTGGTTCTAATGCCGTTCCGCACCTTGTGCTTTGCGCCAACCTTAAAGAGGTTCTTGATTTTGTGGAGACTTTTCCAGAATGGGGAGCCTCCATTACCTGATCCCGCAAACAAGTCGGAGGCGTCCCCATACTTAGCCCGGATGATATGAGCCCAGATCGTGTCCTCTTCCTGGTATAATCTCCAAATCCACTTCAATAGCAGTGCCACATTCATCTTTTTGGTGTTGAGTAGCCCTAGCCCTCCAAATTCCTTGGGTCTACAAACAGATGGCCAGTTCACCAGGTGGTATTTTCTCTTCGGTCCCGCACCTTCCCAAAAGAACTTAGAGCGATGCGAATCAAACCTCGCATGAATCCCATCATGGAGGAGGAACAGGCCCATCGCGAACATCGGGAGATTGTCAAGACATGCATTAGAAAGGATAAGTCGTCCACCTGACGACATCAGCCTTCCTAACCAAGGTTCGATTTTTGTGGCGAGTTTCCGCACAAGAAATAGCCACTGCTCTAGGGTTAGCTTTCTGTCCGAGATAGGGAGGCCCAGATAGATGAAGGGGAAGGAGCCAAGTTTGCAGTTAAGCTTGTTAGCAATAGAAGTCCGCTCTTCGAAACGCTGACCCAGCACAAAGACCTCGCTTTTGTGATAGTTGATCTTGAGCCCCGACATATCCTCAAAGCACATCAGCAGGAATTTAAGGTTGGCAATATCCTCATCCGAACCTTGGATGAGGATAAGCGTGTCGTCAGCATACTGGAGATGGGTGACGCCCCCGGGCAACAGGTGTGGAACCAGCCCGTGGATGTGTCCTGCCTTGGAAGCCGCCGACAGAATACCAGACAGGGCCTCACCAATAAAGTTGAAAAGCAGCGGTGAAAGGGGGTCTCCCTGGCGAACCCCTCTCAGATTTCTGAAAAACGGCCCCACTTCACCGTTGATCGAGATAGCAGTTTGTCCCCCAGAGACAAGCTGTAAGATCCTATGGATGTATCCTTCATCGAAACCTTTGCAACGGAGGACTTCCCCCAGGAAGTCCCAGTTCACTCTGTCGTAGGCCTTCTCGAAGTCCAACTTGAGCAGCACCCCGTTATGCTTTCTCCGTCTCAAGTCGTGAATGATTTCTAGCAGCGTCAACGGACCGTCGAGGATATTTCTTCCTTTGACAAAGGCAGTTTGATTGGGAGAGAGGATCCTATGCGCAACCGGATCCAACCTAGACGCATAAGCCTTGGAGACGATCTTAAAGATTACATTAATCAGTGCAATTGGTCTGTATTGAGTGATTTGATCCGCGCCGGGCACTTTCGGAATAAGTGAAAGAATTCCAAAATTGAGCCTCGAGATGTCAATGCGCCCCAGCACAAAGTCATTGAGGATGTGCAAAATACCCAGCTTGACCTGCGGCCAGAATCTTTTGAAGAAGACAACAGGGAAGCCGTCCGGGCCCGGTGCGTATCTGTCTTCATGTCCTTAACGATGGCCTCTAGCTCAGACAGAGAAAGTAAGAGCCAGATTCACATTCTCCTCCTCTGAGACCCGGCTAAGCCTATCCCAAGTGTCTGGCGCCAACCCACACATCCTTGCAGCAGACGAGCCAAGCAGGCTTCTGTAAAAATCATAAACATGCTTCTGGATGATCTTCGGGTCCGTGATCGTCCCGCTTTCCGTGACTAACGAGGTAATATTGCATTTCCTTCTTCTGCCGTTGGCAACTGCATGAAAATAGGCTGTGTTGGCATCTCCCTGCAGAGCCCACCTAACCCTGCCTCGTTGCCTCCAGTGTTCCTCTTCAATCTTATAAATATGCAGCAGTTGCTCCTCGAGGTGGTATCTAGATGCCCAGGCGTCTTCGTCCAAACCCGATGAGTCAGCCAACACATCCAGATGTGCAATCTGAGTGAGGAGCGCTTTCTTTGTGGCCTTGGTGTCCCTACCAAGGTTCTGATTCCATCCCCTCAAGTACTGTCTTAGGCCCGATGACATGAACGACCACCAGTCGATGATGTCTCGGCCGCCCACCTTGGACAGAAGTCTGGCCCATGTAAACTGGACGAGAGGGACAAAGTCGGGGCGCTCAAACCAGCTGGTCTCAAAGAAAAAACGATTAGAGCGAACGGGGAAGCCCTCCCCGGTGTCAAAAACGAGAGGCGTGTGATCAGAGCCAAGACAGGTCTCGGCAGCTAGAGAGCAAAGAGGGAAAATAGCTTCAAAGGATGCAGAGACAAAGACCCGGTCCAGAGCTGAGCGGACGGGATTAATCTGACGGTTAGACCAAGTGAATCGCGCCCCTGTGCGCGGGATTTCTCTAAGGGCCCAGGTTGCAATGCTGTCGTTGAAGAGATCAACAAGGGTCCAGTTGACATTGTCATTGTTCTTATCTTCCGCCGCTCTGATAAGGTTGAAGTCCCCACCCATGAGGATCGGCAACTCGCAGCTGGTGATTTTTGCGGTAATCTCGGCCAGGAACCCTCTGGACCGAGCATGGTCAGCTGGGCCGTAGACACCTATGACTTCAAGCTTTTTCTTGGTAGCCCTATGCAGAATAGAAAGGCTGAGGAAGAATTGACCCTTGTCCATTCTCCCCACCTCAAACATACTGTCCCTGACTCCCAACAACATGCCTCCCGAGTGGCCATTCGCTGGGAGCCAAGACCAAAAGAATTTTTCTCCCACCTCAAGGCTGGCAAGCTCGGCGTCCGTGAAGTCTTGTTTAATAGTTTCTTGGAGAAGGACCAGATCAATACGGTGAAGTCTGAGGTAGTCTTTGAGCAGGGTTCGCCTCCCTCTGCGGCCGAACCCCCTAATATTCCAGAAAAGGGCCCTCATTGGGAAACCATGCTAAGTGCCCGTGCTCGGCGGGTTACAGGCCGGTGTCCAACCGGGGTAGGTCTGCGCGCGATTCTGCGCTTCTTGGGAGCAAGCTTCTTTGTTTTGCCAGAGCCCGAGCACGGTTCCCCCTCGGAACCAGCTTCTGGGCAAGTACTTTCCTCCCTTTGGTCAGTACAAGTCCGCATCGCTTCTTCCTTGTCTTTAGCCTTTGCCTCTTCCAACTTTCGCCTAGCTGAGAGCAGTTCGGCCTGGGCACGTTCACGAGCTTGGAGAAGAGTCACCGCTTGAGCAGGTGATCCCTCCGAGGATTTAAACAGTATGCAGCTGTCTCTAGCTACCTTAACCAAATGCTGAACCGACGAATCTTGGAAAGCAACAAAGGAAGAGGGAAGGTTGGAGTTACCTGGAGCTGGCGTGGCAGAGGACGGGGCCACAGAGTCGTCGATGGAGCTCTTGGACGTGGAGTTCTTCTCAGCGGTGGCGCGGATGGCACGTTCCAGGACCGGGCCATCAGAAGTCCCTTTTGCTCTTTCACTCTTACGTTGTGCCTCCACTGGAGGGGCCTTGGAGCGCGGCGCGCGAGCGACAGGAGCCCCCAGGGCTGGGATTGGGGCATCCAGCAGCAGCAGTTGGCCCGCGGGGGGTGGGCCGCCCTTGGAGATGGCGGGAGCTTGGTGCAGGTTCAGCGAGGTAGGAGACGCAGCTGTCACCACCGTGGCTTCAGCTTCCGCCGCTTCCAACATCAGTCTTCTGGAGGGGCGGTCATGGTTGCTCTTGCTCCTGCGCTCGCTGTTCCTCCTATACTCCTGATCAGATGTCACAGAGGGAGGGGTGACCCAGCCCACCTCCTCTCTATCCTCCTCGGACAACCTCAAGGCTTTTCCAGGGGTCGGCGAGACCCGTTCTTCCGATGTCAGGCTCTCAGGTAGGTCGAGTTGGAGGAGCAAGTCACTGTCCGAGGTCTCAGGAGGCTGGTGCTTGGAAGTTGAGGGAGCCGAGGCCTTGATGATCTGTGCCACGAGGGGGAAGATGTTGCCGGTGGGGGTTAGATTGGAACCGTACTGGCTACGAGCAGAAGCAGGGATGGTGAGAAGAGCAGCATCGTCCGCAGGAGGGAAGAGAGGCACAGCGCTGAGCGGCACCGATTTCCGCGGGCCGTTTCCTCCCTTGCTTGGCGCAGAGGCGGCGGCGCGTTTCTCTTTCAAGTGCTTGCCCCTCCGACCATCCCAACGGTCGTCATCAGTTTCTTCATATTCATCATCACGTTCCCCGTTGTCATCGCCAGGAGGGAAGCTTGGGGGAGCCCTTGGAGGGGAGTCTTCAGCAGCCGCGGTCTCGCGGAGGATCTTGATACGGTACCCTTGGAGGTTGACGAAGATAGTAATAGACTCAGGGAGTGCCTCTCCTTTGCGGCATCCAAAGGACATCCTGACCGGCCTATCCACAGGAGAGAGGGAGTCCTCATCCACAGCCATTGGGCGGCCCACCTCACGCGTTGATAGCAGCAGGCGTTCAGCAAGACGCAACGGAGGCGGCACCCCAACTATCTTGACCCAAATCTCTTCAAGAGTCTCAGAGGCAAGGGGGTCCCCCAGTGGGACAATAACCAGAGCTTTGATCTTGCTTGTCGGCAGGGTTAGCCCACCCCCGCGGATCGCAATGCGGAGGCTTTCCTTGGAAGGGAAGACGACAGCGAAGTCCGAGGCCGAGAGCTGCCTCACCTGCCAATTCCAGTTCTCATCCACAAGGTCTTTGAACTCTTCTTCCACTTCTTCTTCCGAGAGGCGCCCCCCATCCAGGATGACCGTGGCAGAGTTGGAGGCAGGGCGCTGAAGCTCTTCTTCTGGGACTTCAACGCAGAGGAAGCCCTGGCGCCCTCCGCTGAAACCCGCCCAAAAGGGAGCCAGCACTTTGGCGAAGGCGGCGCACATGGCCGAGAGGTGGCCAACTTTCTTGCAATTGACACAGAAGGGCTCGTCGGTGCAGTCGGCCTGAATGTGTCCCTGTTTCCCACAGTTATAGCAAGTTATGTGGGCCGCGTCAGGGTTTGTGACAGCGGCGTCCCCAGGGCCGGTGCCATCCCCAAGCGAGTGAGCGGAAGAAGGTCCTTGATGCGTGCGTGGCTGGCGAAGATTCCTCCGGCCCGCGTTCTTCCCTGAATCGCGGCCGCGAGGAGGAGGAGGAGGGAGCCGGGTGTCCTGCAGTGGGCCTTCCCCCTCGGAACGCCACGACGAGGAACCCGCCCGGTCGAGGTCGCGGTCACGTTGGCGCTGTTGACGACTGTAACGCCCCACTTTTTGCAACCTTGTTTATTTGTCCATAATGCAAAAATTAGGGGGAACAAAAACTTTTTCTATAGACTAATTAAGATGAATTGCCTTGATCTGTTTGTTATGATGAATTGCTTTGATCTGCTGGTAGATGAATTGTCCTGAATTGCTTGTTGAGTTTTGTCTTGAGCTACCTCATAGAACAACACCCTTAGTGGTTAAACAAGCAACTCACCAAATAAAACACATGTGTGACTTAGGAAGAATTGTTTTCCTTCTTACTACATCAAACCTCTCTCCTGATGGCAACATGAGTGTGCCTACTTAAAAGTTCCAGACTCTGGCAATTGATCTCTAAGCCCCCACCACTGTTATTGCTGACCTCAATGCATGGATCTCATCTTTGCAATACCCTCTTCAACCTCCATGTCCTGCATGTCTCAGTCAATCCTTGCTACTCATATATTCAACTTGATCTGGTATCCTATCCCATGTTTCAGCACCAGATCACTTCTTCCTCTTTTACCTCTTGTTTTTGTTTTCATCCAAGTTAAATCTTCACAAAACCAAGAGTGGGAATGATGGGTACATTTTGTAGCCACCATCTACCCTTGAGAACACTCCTCCCTAAATTAGCTTTCTTTCTCAAAAACTCTATTGTTTTCCTTCTTAAGTTTTGATCACAAAACTGCTTCTACCTTTATTAAACCCTTTTCAAGATATAGCTTCAAAGAAAATAAAGAACTGGAATGGGTTTTGTTTTTCATCCCATTCCTACCAAGTACTGATTTCTAAAACATTACTCTCTATTTTGCTTTCCTTTTTACAAAAAGGCTTGTTATGGTATTTATGCCATTTCTTGTTTATTTTAAGTTTGAGAAAACTCTACTTTACTTGAGAAAGTAAGTAGAACATTTTGAACTCCTATGTTCCAACTAGTTCCCTCTCAATATTTTCCAATTCCATTCCACTTGAGTTCATTACCAATTGTCCCTAGACAATTGAGGATTTCAAATACTTTTCAAATGAATTCTTTTTCAAATGGCAATTCTTGCACATCTTATGCACAACTCTGATCTACCACATAGTATCCCCTCATCCTCCAATTCTTGATCAAATGAATGATCATTTGATTCTTTCAAATGGACTCCCTTCAACTAAACCCTAGACTCAGGGAGTAATTCAAATCACTCCCAATTTATCTCTTATTTGAAGAACAAGTTATATTTCATCATACTCATCTCAATCCTCTATTCTTTTCCATCATCATCTTGACCTCATGAATTGGTGATTTCTGCCACCATATTCATCCTTGGGAGAACATGGTTAATTCACTCACCATGTCTCTTAGTCTTGCTCTATAATTGTCTAAACCACCATCACCATCCCATCTACCTTGACATGCACATGCATTGTTGCATGTGGTCATCACTCTCTCTTTTTCATCTTGTGTTGAGTTGTTCAAGTCTAAAATCTTGTGGAAGCCATCTCCAAGATGGCATACACATAAAACCTTGTACATCACCATCACCATCATCTTCTTGGCACAAATCCATCATGCAACAAATACCATCATGGTATATTTCACCATCACAATCTTCCTCCATCTCTAAATCTCTCACATTGTTCATTTTTGTTGGCAAGGATGGAGCCGGCCAAATTGTGTTTGCATTCAAATTTCGGCCAGCCATGCCTCTCCATCTTTCCTTCCTCTACAAGCCTTGCCTCCCAACTACTCCAATCAATAAATGGGCAGCCACCCCTCCTAGCCAATCAAAAAGGAGGCAGCCAACCCCATCTCCCTCTATAAAAGAGAGTTGGCCGGCCACTCCTCCCCTTTGGTCATTTCTTTTCACTCTCCACTCCCTCACACTCTTCTCCCACCTCTCCCCACGAGCTGCTGCTCCTCCTAAGCTCCATGGCCGGCCATGGCCATGGAAGGCCACCAAGATGAAGCTCCCCTTCTCCCTCAAGCTTCCCCTCACCATGAGAGCCTCCCTCTCCATCTTCTCCCCAACCCTAGATGGTTTAATCTCCTCTTCTTCTTCCTCCATTGCTAAGATTGGATCTTGATGCAGGTGCATGTTGGTCCAAGCATGGAGAAGCTTGAGCAATCATCAGATCTGAAGTTCTTGATCCAAGTTCGTCCAAAACCTTGCAGTAATTTCTGTATCTTGCTGTTTCAGATTCTGGTACGAACTTGTAAAATCCACCAAATCTCGTGTGCAGATCCAAATCGAGTGATTCAAAGTTCCACAGGTAGATATTGAAAAGATCTACAACTTGGCGTTGGTCTCATCCTCAAATTCGTTACGGATCTTGCATGGTAAATAAAGTTCTGCAAACATGCAGAATCACTGTTTGTTAGATTTCTCCCGTTTTACCAAACCTTTTTGAGCAAACTCAACTGTGGGTGAAAGCTCTATTCAGTACCTTCATTTTGGCAGTGGTTTCACTTCGATTGACCTCCTGAAACTGAAATGGTTCACAGATCAAAATCTGGTCAGATCTGACTTTGTCGAATTAAACCAGGAGCTTGGAGACGAATTTTTGAATGAAACCAACTGGGTAAGAACCACCTATTCAATACCTTTCAGATGCAGCAAGCCTCATATTTTTCTGATGTGTGTATAATTTTTGGTGAATTAAACTTGTTCTGTGTGTTCTGCAGACATGACTGTTAGCTTTTAATTCATCAAAAATCCATTTTTGAACCTAATTGAGTGATTCCAACTTTGTAAGACTACTGAATGTTTTCTTAATCATCTCCAACAAGTTTCCAACATTTATCTGTTATGAAAATCCTGTTGTCAAGAAAATGGTAAAAACATGCAGTAACCTTGTTAATCAATTTGTGAGAGTTTCAGAAACAATTTGAACTCAAATCCAATTGTGTATGCACCTCTGTTTAAATATCTTTCAAATGCCAGTGGTCTCATATTTTTAGGATTTTTCTACGATTTATGGCTTACAGATCTTGTTTTCTGTACAGCCAGATTCAAATAAATTTCTAAATTTGTAGGTTCAATATTTTTGAGTAAATCCAATTGGGTTAGTCTTGTATTAGTACTGGCCATCTAGGAAAAATAGTGTTAGTCTCTGTTCATGCATATTTGTTACTGTTAGTAATGTGTATGTGTGACATGGATTGTTGAAGCAAAACTTTTTGATTTATTTGAAAACTCTAACCACCTCTTTGTATTAAAATTGGTCAACCAATGTTTTATTCTTGCAAAACAAAACCTCTGAAACCTAACCTTACTTGTATTGTTTGGCTTAAGTTTTCAAATGGTGTGGCATATCATTTGCTCCTATTCATGTGTAGTGTTATGTAAAGCTTTTTAGGGAGAATGATTGCCGCTTTTCCAAAAATGTTTCAAATTATAATGTGAATGTTTTTGATGCCAAACTAATGCACTTGTCATCTTTATGATGTTATCTACCAGGGGATATTTGGTTTATACCATGGTGATAACCGAGAGAGGCAATTGCTAAGTTGTGGTGCACTCATACCTTTACTAGGTAAATAAATGGGGCTTTCTAAATTAAAACTCTTAAACCTGTTTTGTGGTATCTATAGGTCCTTAGTATGTTATACCTTGGATGCATGGTTAGTTGTTGATTGTTGAATGTTGTCTTGTTGATGCAATGTGATTGATTGTGTTCCTTTTATATTTTCCGGCGATAGATGCGAACAATTCCGGAGAGGAAGAAGAGGTGGAATCGGATGAGAAGATTATTTATATATGTTGTTGGAATTCTTATATTGGAGGAGTTGAAGAAGTACATGGACAAATAAGCCAAGGCAAGCCATCTTTTGATCTCTGACTTGGTGTCTAGTTGGATGTCATTTGTTGATGTCCAAAGCACCTTAATTCTATGTGTGTTATTCTCTCTATTTATGTCATCTATGTGTGATTGCAAGTGGGGTACTCCCTAGTTGTGATACTCCACTATTGTCGTTGTGATTGTGGGATGCATGGTATCATGGCCGTGCTATTCCACTTGGTCATCTTGTATGCTCAACTTGAGCATCTTCCCTCTCAAAATAGTAACTTACACCACACTTACCACTTTTGTAATTTAGAGGTATCAATGTCAAGGTCTTGGTGTAATTCTCAACTTGAGAGGAGTATGCCGTGTACCCTATTGGAGAGTTGGTTGGATAGTGATTCTCCACTATCCACATTGTATAGTTAGTACCACAAATCTGAGATTAGATTCCTCTTTGTGTTGTCATCATACATGCTTACCTTAAGCAAGTATGATCCACCCATTACTCTTTTTACACCATCTATGGCAAGATGACTCTCATCTCGGCCATAGTGCAATAGTAGTTCCACTCATGAAACTATAGGTTGGGAACCCCTCAAGGCTTACCTTGTTGTAAATGTTTGTGAAAACCTTGGGTAAGTTAACTCTACCCAAGCGTATGTTTTGGAAAGGAAAAGTTCTTGGACAAGGATGTTGGAGGGATATACCTTGGGTAAGTTAACTCTGCCCAAGGGTATGTTGTGGAAAAGCAAATGTTTTGAACAAGGTTGTTCGGAGGAATATGGTTGGTTGTGGACAAACAAAGGAAGTGTGGGTAAAATGTTTTTAAAGGAGCACTGCGTATAAGTGTACGCCAGCCCAACTTTTATCGCACAACCACTCTACCCCAACGTGGGCACGGGGCTTAGCCCTAGTTTGTTGAAGCTGGCATGAGACACCTTCATAACTCTCTAGGAGGGTCACGATGACCTCTGACGCCGGGTTGCGCTCTGAAGGAGGCAATACACTGTAGTTGTCTATAGCCGGACGATTACTGAGGGTCTTCTGTCGTGGCGCCGGAGATACGCTCAAAAGGAGGTATGCTGCCGGGGTGCCGGGAAGGGGTAAGCCCGCAGGGAAGGACTCATGTCAGTGGAGATAAGCGAAAGGTTATGTTCGGGTATCCGTCGTGGCATACGTTGTTATGCGGGGATGATGCCCACATAGGTTATCCGGATAGTTGTGGGGAAAGTGTGCAAACTCTGCAGAGTCAAATCTATTCGAATAGCCGCGTCCGCGGTCATGGACGGGTTGCAAAGGCCTACCTTAACCTGGGCTTGAGTTTTGTTTTGAGAAATGCTTTGAAAATAAAGTGTTGTGTTGGATGTACCGGAAGGGTACGGAAAAAGGGCGTGTGTCGACCATATGGAGATGGTCGTGGAAAACTAAGACCAAGTGGGGAACTCTTTCCTAGTGTTTCATGTAGATGAACTCTTCTTTAATAAAGATATAGAGATGTCATAGGACCACCATAGTGTCTCCATCACTTGAGATGTCGGGATGCTTTATCCACAAGAGAAACTATTTCTCTTTCACATGCTATATCCACAAGAGAAACTATTTCTCTTTCACATGCTATATCCACAAGAGAAACTATTCTTCCTCTCTTGTCTCTTTTAGTTAGCATTGTTAGCACCCTTCTTGATGGTTTGCGAGTACAATTCCAATGTACTCACGGCTTTGTCCCTGGCTATTTACTTGGCCAGACTTGAAGGAGTTCGACGGATGAAGAAGGAGTTGGCGACGTCTATGCGAGCTAGGAACGTCTTCCCAGTCAGTTGCCTGTAGGGTTAAGGCAGATGACTTGGGCTCTGCGCTGCTGAAGTGATTCCGCGACTCTGATGATTAGATTAGGCCCTTCGAGGCTATTATGTAAAGATGGTCATGTGACCTCCTTGTAATTTTCTTATTCCGTTTTGTAAAGGATGATGTAATTTGATATCAGTTCGGTTATGTGTTCACGGCACACTGATCATGGGAACGTGAACTGTATACATAACAGGGTATTTCGGACAGCTAGTCCGGGGTCCCCACAGAGCTGGTATCAGAGCTATCCTGACTGTAGGAGACCTTAGTTAGCATGGACGTTAGTTAGGAAACAAGTACTTGGGCAAAAACTATTTACGAAACAAATTCTTCTTTAGTCGGAAGCATAGCTTCTACTCCTCTTATTACTTCAAAACTTCTAAATTCTTATCTCTCCGCTTTATAAATGTTTGAAACTTCATACTCTATTGTCTCATCCACTTCAAACAAACATATTGGACGATGTCCCCGACTCAGACCGGAGACTCAAAGTCGAAGATGGATCAATCCCTCAGGAAGTCTCAAGTATCTCCAACAACAACTATTGAAGATTGGAGGCCGACTTAGTGTGCAGATAAAAGAATAATAAGATCATGTCTTTGGTTATCACCAAAGTCTGTTAAGGAGCTGACCTTGTTCCTCCGTGGACTTGCACTTTTTGCAGTCGTCAGGGATCAAGCCCTCCGTTTCTTGACTAGTTATTTTTAGGCCAGCCACGAGAAGATCTCGACTTCGGGAGTACCTCAACAAATACCCCTCTGAAGACCTCATGTTTCCGGGATGTCGAGACTAGAAGTTCTACACAGTTTTCTCCTCCGCCTCAACATCAACGACTCAACACCCGTCCCCTTCACCACCAACTGCGACAAGAATCCAAGTTGAAGCTGATGCCGACAATGTGAAGACATCAACATATGTGACCAGCCCCCAAACCTATAGGATGGATAGGACAAACTCAATCACTTTGATTGAACTACCCCCGCGCATTAGGATTTCCTGGGTACTTAGAGTACCATGTTTAGTTTGATGATTGCTTGTAGTTCCCTAGTGTGCTGCCTTGAGTGTTTGTATCTGTTTGTTGTGTGCATGTATGTCTTGCTATTTAGACGTTTCCGCCCTTTTTAATTGTTTGAAATTTGTAAAACAGAAATTAAAGATGGAAATCTGCCAGTGTACTGTTTTGCTAATAAAAATAGTTTGGTAGCTCGGATTGATGTGATTCCAATTGCACTAGAACCATTATGAAATTATCTTTCAGATGCCGCTGACCTTGTATTTTTAGGATTTTTGTGCGATTTTTAATAAATAAAACTTGATCACTGTTTCTGGTTAGTATTTTGAGTCTCAAAAATTGAAAAATAAATATTTTTGAATGATTCCAATTGTGTTGATCTTGTTTTGTTTCTGTGCATCTAGGAAAAATACCAGTAGCCTCTGTTAGTGGTATTTTGCCTCTGGTTATGATTGTATGGGTGTCGCATGCAATGATAGGATTAAAGTTTGCCTCGCCGAAGTATTGCTAACTGCTAGTTAGTTGGGTAGTTAACGAATGGCTCTAACTTTAACCTCGTTAGCAGTTGATTTTTCAACCATGAGAAAAACTAACTCAGACCCCTATCTACGCCCACTACTTTGAAGATCAGCCGAAGCATCTCTACTACGCCAAGAAAGCAGAAGCCCCTACCTTCAAGAGTGATTGCACCTCTGCGAGAAGACATACTAACTTGGTCTAACCTTGGAGTATATCGCGCTAACCTCGAGGATATCTTCTTGAAAACCACCCTCTAACACACCGTCTAACAAGCTGAGAGAACAAAGCGTCAAAGCCAAGCTACATCACATGGTTCATCTGGTCCTCATCAAGTGAAGCTCATGAAGATACCTCAAGACTCAAGATTAGGTGTAATTTACCCGCTCACTTCTTAACTGGTAGGAGTCAGCACCGACCCGCAAGCTGAAGATTGTCTTCGACGACCTTGTTGCTGCTTCATTTGGATATCCACCAGGAATTCATCTACTTACTAACTTACCGCGCGTTATAAGGTTTAGTAAACACCGTGAGTGCCTTTTGAAGCCGTGGTCTACATTTCTCCCTTGAAGATTCTTCAACTGATTATGGAAGATCAACGACTTCTTCAGAAGCCCCAGACAGAACCGCAAGGCAGACGCTCTGAGTTTTTCCGAAAGCCCCGATGAAAAATCTTAAGGGTGGAAGACTTCGTCTTCCACTAAAAGATTGGAGCTAACCCTAAAATTTTCCACCTTTCCAAAACACCGTTGGGAACTTGGGATGCACTGACTCCCCTTGAAGCTGTGGACTACACAACGTCCCTGAAGATGTTTCAACTCAAGCGGGAGATCAATGACTTCTTCAAAGCGCCCGAGAAGACCCATGGCCGAAGTTTACAGTTTTTAACGCCCCTCCCCGATGAACAATTTTAAGGGTGGAAGACTTTGTCTTCCACTAAATTTAAGCTAACTCTAAAAAGTTTTCAAACCTGCTAAAAGCACCGTTGGAGTGCACTAACCCTCCCACAATCTTGAACCCCCGCTAGGATCATGAAGAAGCTACAGACCTAACACCTGCATGGAGTAGTCAACCTCCTCACGAAGCTTGCCCTCGGCCAGAAGTTACCAGGTCTCTCAGAAGCTGAAGTTGCAACTCTCTCAACAACGGCACATCTACAGAAGAATTGAGTCTGACTTTGGTTAAACTTTATAACCCCTCTAGTTCTACACTCAGTAATCTCGGGACGAGATTATTTTAAGGGTGGAAGAGTCTGTAACACCCCACTTTTTGCAACCTTGTTTATTTGTCCATAATGCAAAAATTAGGGGGAACAAAAACTTTTTCTATAGACTAATTAAGATGAATTGCCTTGATCTGTTTGTTATGATGAATTGCTTTGATCTGCTGGTAGATGAATTGTCCTGAATTGCTTGTTGAGTTTTGTCTTGAGCTACCTCATAGAACAACACCCTTAGTGGTTAAACAAGCAACTCACCAAATAAAACACATGTGTGACTTAGGAAGAATTGTTTTCCTTCTTACTACATCAAACCTCTCTCCTGATGGCAACATGAGTGTGCCTACTTAAAAGTTCCAGACTCTGGCAATTGATCTCTAAGCCCCCACCACTGTTATTGCTGACCTCAATGCATGGATCTCATCTTTGCAATACCCTCTTCAACCTCCATGTCCTGCATGTCTCAGTCAATCCTTGCTACTCATATATTCAACTTGATCTGGTATCCTATCCCATGTTTCAGCACCAGATCACTTCTTCCTCTTTTACCTCTTGTTTTTGTTTTCATCCAAGTTAAATCTTCACAAAACCAAGAGTGGGAATGATGGGTACATTTTGTAGCCACCATCTACCCTTGAGAACACTCCTCCCTAAATTAGCTTTCTTTCTCAAAAACTCTATTGTTTTCCTTCTTAAGTTTTGATCACAAAACTGCTTCTACCTTTATTAAACCCTTTTCAAGATATAGCTTCAAAGAAAATAAAGAACTGGAATGGGTTTTGTTTTTCATCCCATTCCTACCAAGTACTGATTTCTAAAACATTACTCTCTATTTTGCTTTCCTTTTTACAAAAAGGATTGTTATGGTATTTATGCCATTTCTTGTTTATTTTAAGTTTGAGAAAACTCTACTTTACTTGAGAAAGTAAGTAGAACATTTTGAACTCCTATGTTCCAACTAGTCCCCTCTCAATATTTTCCAATTCCATTCCACTTGAGTTCATTACCAATTGTCCCTAGACAATTGAGGATTTCAAATACTTTTCAAATGAATTCTTTTTCAAATGGAAATTCTTGCACATCTTATGCACAACTCTGATCTACCACATAGTATCCCCTCATCCTCCAATTCTTGATCAAATGAATGATCATTTGATTCTTTCAAATGGACTCCCTTCAACTAAACCCTAGACTCAGGGAGTAATTCAAATCACTCCCAATTGACCTCTTATTTGAAGAACAAGTTATATTTCATCATACTCATCTCAATCCTCTATTCTTTTCCATCATCACCTTGACCTCATGAATTGGTGATTTCTGCCACCATATTCATCCTTGTGAGAACATGGTTAATTCACTCACCATGTCTCTTAGTCTTGCTCTATAATTGTCTAAACCACCATCACCATCCCATCTACCTTGACATGCACATGCATTGTTGCATGTGGTCATCACTCTCTCTTTTTCATCTTGTGTTGAGTTGTTCAAGTCTAAAATCTTGTGGAAGCCATCTCCAAGATGGCATACACATAAAACCTTGTACATCACCATCACCATCATCTTCTTGGCACAAATCCATCATGCAACAAATACCATCATGGTATATTTCACCATCACAATCTTCCTCCATCTCTAAATCTCTCACATTGTTCATTTTTGTTGGCAAGGATGGAGCCGGCCAAATTGTGTTTGCATCAAATTTCGGCCAGCCATGCCTCTCCATCTTTCCTTCCTCTACAAGCCTTGCCTCCCAACTACTCCAATCAATAAATGGGCAGCCACCCCTCCTAGCCAATCAAAAAGGAGGCAGCCAACCCCATCTCCCTCTATAAAAGAGAGTTGGCCGGCCACTCCTCCCCTTTGGTCATTTCTTTTCACTCTCCACTCCCTCACACTCTTCTCCCACCTCTCCCCACGAGCTGCTGCTCCTCCTAAGCTCCATGGCCGGCCATGGCCATGGAAGGCCACCAAGATGAAGCTCCCCTTCTCCCTCAAGCTTCCCCTCACCATGAGAGCCTCCCTCTCCATCTTCTCCCCAACCCTAGATGGTTTAATCTCCTCTTCTTCTTCCTCCATTGCTAAGATTGGATCTTGATGCAGGTGCATGTTGGTCCAAGCATGGAGAAGCTTGAGCAATCCTCAGATCTGAAGTTCTTGATCCAAGTTCGTCCAAAACCTTGCAGTAATTTCTGTATCTTGCTGTTTCAGATTCTGGTACGAACTTGTAAAATCCACCAAATCTCGTGTGCAGATCCAAATCGAGTGATTCAAAGTTCCACAGGTAGATATTGAAAAGATCTACAACTTGGCGTTGGTCTCATCCTCAAATTCGTTACGGATCTTGCATGGTAAATAAAGTTCTGCAAACATGCAGAATCACTGTTTGTTAGATTTCTCCCGTTTTACCAAACCTTTTTGAGCAAACCCAACGGTGGGTGAAAGCTCTATTCAGTACCTTCATTTTGGCAGTGGTTTCACTTCGATTGACCTCCTGAAACTGAAATGGTTCACAGATCAAAATCTGGTCAGATCTGACTTTGTCGAATTAAACCAGGAGCTTGGAGACGAATTTTTGAATGAAACCAACTGGGTAAGAACCACCTATTCAATACCTTTCAGATGCAGCAAGCCTCATATTTTTCTGATGTGTGTATAATTTTTGGTGAATTAAACTTGTTCTGTGTGTTCTGCAGACATGACTGTTAGCTTTTAATTCATCAAAAATCCATTTTTGAACCTAATTGAGTGATTCCAACTTTGTAAGACTACTGAATGTTTTCTTAATCATCTCCAACAAGTTTCCAACATTTATCTGTTATGAAAATCCTGTTGTCAAGAAAATGGTAAAAACATGCAGTAACCTTGTTAATCAATTTGTGAGAGTTTCAGAAACAATTTGAACTCAAATCCAATTGTGTATGCACCTCTGTTTAAATATCTTTCAAATGCCAGTGGTCTCATATTTTTAGGATTTTTCTACGATTTATGGCTTACAGATCTTGTTTTCTGTACAGCCAGATTCAAATAAATTTCTAAATTTGTAGGTTTAATATTTTTGAGTAAATCCAATTGGGTTAGTCTTGTATTAGTACTGGCCATCTAGGAAAAATAGTGTTAGTCTCTGTTCATGCATATTTGTTACTGTTAGTAATGTGTATGTGTGACATGGATTGTTGAAGCAAAACTTTTTGATTTATTTGAAAACTCTAACCACCTCTTTGTATTAAAATTGGTCAACCAATGTTTTATTCTTGCAAAACAAAACCTCTGAAACCTAACCTTACTTGTATTGTTTGGCTTAAGTTTTCAAATGGTGTGGCATATCATTTGCTCCTATTCATGTGTAGTGTTATGTAAAGCTTTTTAGGGAGAATGATTGCCGCTTTTCCAAAAATGTTTCAAATTATAATGTGAATGTTTTTGATGCCAAACTAATGCACTTGTCATCTTTATGATGTTATCTACCAGGGGATATTTGGTTTATACCATGGTGATAACCGAGAGAGGCAATTGCTAAGTTGTGGTGCACTCATACCTTTACTAGGTAAATAAATGGGGCTTTCTAAATTAAAACTCTTAAACCTGTTTTGTGGTATCTATAGGTCCTTAGTATGTTATACCTTGGATGCATGGTTAGTTGTTGATTGTTGAATGTTGTCTTGTTGATGCAATGTGATTGATTGTGTTCCTTTTATATTTTCCGGCGATAGATGCGAACAATTCCGGAGAGGAAGAAGAGGTGGAATCGGATGAGAAGATTATTTATATATGTTGTTGGAATTCTTATATTGGAGGAGTTGAAGAAGTACATGGACAAATAAGCCAAGGCAAGCCATCTTTTGATCTCTGACTTGGTGTCTAGTTGGATGTCATTTGTTGATGTCCAAAGCACCTTAATTCTATGTGTGTTATTCTCTCTATTTATGTCATCTATGTGTGATTGCAAGTGGGGTACTCCCTAGTTGTGATACTCCACTATTGTCGTTGTGATTGTGGGATGCATGGTATCATGGCCGTGCTATTCCACTTGGTCATCTTGTATGCTCAACTTGAGCATCTTCCCTCTCAAAATAGTAACTTACACCACACTTACCACTTTTGTAATTTAGAGGTATCAATGTCAAGGTCTTGGTGTAATTCTCAACTTGAGAGGAGTATGCCGTGTACCCTATTGGAGAGTTGGTTGGATAGTGATTCTCCACTATCCACATTGTATAGTTAGTACCACAAATCTGAGATTAGATTCCTCTTTGTGTTGTCATCATACATGCTTACCTTAAGCAAGTATGATCCACCCATTACTCTTTTTACACCATCTATGGCAAGATGACTCTCATCTCGGCCATAGTGCAATAGTAGTTCCACTCATGAAACTATAGGTTGGGAACCCCTCAAGGCTTACCTTGTTGTAAATGTTTGTGAAAACCTTGGGTAAGTTAACTCTACCCAAGCGTATGTTTTGGAAAGGAAAAGTTCTTGGACAAGGATGTTGGAGGGATATACCTTGGGTAAGTTAACTCTGCCCAAGGGTATGTTGTGGAAAAGCAAATGTTTTGAACAAGGTTGTTCGGAGGAATATGGTTGGTTGTGGACAAACAAAGGAAGTGTGGGTAAAATGTTTTTAAAGGAGCACTGCGTATAAGTGTACGCCAGCCCAACTTTTATCGCACAACCACTCTACCCCAACGTGGGCACGGGGCTTAGCCCTAGTTTGTTGAAGCTGGCATGAGACACCTTCATAACTCTCTAGGAGGGTCACGATGACCTCTGACGCCGGGTTGCGCTCTGAAGGAGGCAATACACTGTAGTTGTCTATAGCCGGACGATTACTGAGGGTCTTCTGTCGTGGCGCCGGAGATACGCTCAAAAGGAGGTATGCTGCCGGGGTGCCGGGAAGGGGTAAGCCCGCAGGGAAGGACTCATGTCAGTGGAGATAAGCGAAAGGTTATGTTCGGGTATCCGTCGTGGCATACGTTGTTATGCGGGGATGATGCCCACACGATAGTTATCCGGATAGTTGTGGGGAAAGTGTGCAAACTCTGCAGAGTCAAATCTATTCGAATAGCCGCGTCCGCGGTCATGGACGGGTTGCAAAGGCCTACCTTAACCTGGGCTTGAGTTTTGTTTTGAGAAATGCTTTGAAAATAAAGTGTTGTGTTGGATGTACCGGAAGGGTACGGAAAAAGGGCGTGTGTCGACCATATGGAGATGGTCGTGGAAAACTAAGACCAAGTGGGGAACTCTTTCCTAGTGTTTCATGTAGATGAACTCTTCTTTAATAAAGATATAGAGATGTCATAGGACCACCATAGTATCTCCATCACTTGAGATGTCGGGATGCTATATCCACAAGAGAAACTATTTCTCTTTCACATGCTATATCCACAAGAGAAACTATTTCTCTTTCACATGCTATATCCACAAGAGAAACTATTCTTCCTCTCTTGTCTCTTTTAGTTAGCATTGTTAGCACCCTTCTTGATGGTTTGCGAGTACAATTCCAATGTACTCACGGCTTTGTCCCTGGCTATTTACTTGGCCAGACTTGAAGGAGTTCGACGGATGAAGAAGGAGTTGGCGACGTCTATGCGAGCTAGGAACGTCTTCCCAGTCAGTTGCCTGTAGGGTTAAGGCAGATGACTTGGGCTCTGCGCTGCTGAAGTGATTCCGCGACTCTGATGATTAGATTAGGCCCTTCGAGGCTATTATGTAAAGATGGTCATGTGACCTCCTTGTAATTTTCTTATTCCGTTTTGTAAAGGATGATGTAATTTGATATCAGTTCAGTTATGTGTTCACGGCACACTGATCATGGGAACGTGAACTGTATACATAACAGGGTATTTCGGACAGCTAGTCCGGGTCCCCACAACGACGTTGTTCCTCTTGCTCGCGGTCCAGCTTCTGCCGGAGGTCTTGCTCGCGGCTGCGAGAGTAGTTCCCGTGGTAGTCATCGAACGTGCGCTTGCCGTACGAGCGGTCGCGGTCCATGGCTTCGAGGTGAGGGACGAGGGCGCCTGAGCAGGGGTCGCGGTGGGTGGTGAGGCGCTTGGCGGCGGAACGGTTGTGTCTGATGTCTTGAGAGGTGGCGGGGAAGGCGAGAGTGAGATCTAGGGTTTCTGGAGGGAGCCAGAACCACTTAAGACCGGCGGAGGGGTAGGATCGTCCCCAGCGGGAACCCTAATCGCGATGGATCGTACGATCCCACAAGATGCGACGTGTCGGTTATCTGACGGCTCGGGCGGAGGGGTAGGAAGGTCTCGCTGGTCCGCCAGAGTTTGGGCTGGCCCAAACGCTCCCAGCGTCCCAACCAGGCCCCCGTGGGCCTCATGTACCGGGCCCAATCCCTGGGCCGCCCCAGGAGGCCCCCGAGCTCCGGACAACGCTCTCCGATCCGCAGGCAAACCCTAGGGGGAGCGGCGGCGGCGCCTCCCTCAGCTCCGACCGCCCAGGGCACGGAGGAAGCGCCACGACAAGCTCACCCACACGGAACGACGAAGCAGCTGGCGCGGAACTACCAGATCCCGCTGCAGGCGGCGAGATCCGGCCCAGATCTGGGGCGACAGGCAGCGGCGGGAAGTGGGAGGATTCCAACGGCGGCGGCGAAGTGACTGGGGCTTGGTTCCCCTCCCTTGGAGAAACAGCCGGCGGCGGTGCCTCCCCCGCCGGGTCTGCCCAGAACCTCCCTAGGTTCAGCACAGGGGACGGAGGCGGCGGTGGAGAGACATCGGTGTCCGAGGCGCAGGCGACAGAGAACGAGTCCTCGGCGTCAGAGCAGATGCGAGCGAGGGGGCAAACCTGCTCCCCTTCCTCGCCGTCGACCGGCGACCCCCCTGGGTGCGGCCCGATCTGCGGCGGCGGCGCTCCGGGAGGGCGAGCTCCCAGTCGCCTCCCGAGTCGCCAAAGCGTCGCGTGAGGCACATCGCTCTACCGTCGTCGCACTTGCTCTTTTCACCAAATCCATCAATTCATGGGATGAAAAGAAGGGAAACGGAGGAGATTACCTCAAGGAACGGGTTGAGAACGATCTCCACGGATAGATCTGAGAAAATACAAGGGATTTGGGTAGGGATTTGAGGGGGGGGAGCCGGCCGCCTTGTTCTTGAGTGAGTGAAACAGAGAGAGGAGAGTGTCTGGGTCAGGCTTGGGCAGTTCACTTAAGTGAATGTGTGTCGCCTTTGCTATCGGCGCCACACTTTCAATGTGTGGCGCCCATACGAGAGGCATCACACATCCTGCCACGTTGGCTGGTCAACGACGCGCAGCGTCAACCACGCCACGTCGGCATGGATGTGGCCACTTGCATGGGTGCACACGTGAGATGTGGCAGAACGTCACACAAAAGAATTAAATTGATGAAATAGTTCGGCCAGAGAGTTAGTCTGTGTTTTTTTTTTATACAAATGAGTTATTTTTATTAAAATGGCCACAACTAAACGCGACCAAAGTAAGATCTAGCGCCTAGAGATGCCTTAAAAAGGCCAGGGTACAATAAATGGTAGGAACGCAACAACAGCGTAGTGGCAATCGCCGCTTTTCCGCTGAGCGCTGGCCACTTCTTGGACCCGCCTAGTGCTTCGAGAAAGCTAGGCCGGTGACGCGGACGAAGAGCGCGTGCGGGCTGCAGCTACAGAAACAGCCCGTCGACGCTGAACTGCCCTAGGTACATGTCGAGCACCCACTAGTCCATGGCGAAGGTAATGGCCGGAGGAGGGCGTCGTGCGAAAGAGAGTATCTCTGATCATTCTTGACGAGGTGAGAGCATCTTCAGTCACGTCCGCCAAAACGTCTCCCAAATTGGCGCTGGACAAAAAAATGTTCCCGCTGCGTCCTCCAAATCCGATTTTTGTCCAGCGCGGTTCAATACGGTGTCCGGCGACCCGAGCCCGTCCCCGCTACATAGGGGACGCACCGGGCACGCCGGACAAAACGAAATAAGAGGTGAGGAGGCGCTGGCCCAACCGTCACCTACGTAGCGATGATGCAGTTGCCGGGAAACGGAACCGTCGCATTAGCAACCGCGTCGATGACGCGCTAACCGCCGGAATGGAGCGCGGACTCCTCGAAAGAGCAACCGCCGCTCTTTTCGACTTCTGCGCCGCCGTTCATCCGCGCTCAATAAGACCCATACGTACGCCGCCATTCATCCAAGCCTCCATCCGACACCTCCAGCGACGATGAGCTACATCTCCGAGCTCCCGTCCGACACCTCCAGCGAGGGAAAGCCTGCTGGCTGGTGCCATTGGTGGGACAAAGCCAGGACGCCCAGCAGCGGCGACGATTCCCCGCCGCCACTTGACAGCGAGGAGGAATGGCTGGGCGTGGAGGAGGACGCGGAGGAAGAAGGGAGCGAGGCGGCGGCGGTGGCCCGTGCGAAGGCGGAGGCGGACGCGGAGGCTAAGGCCGCCAAGGCCAAGGCGCAGCCGGCGAGCACCGGCGACGAGGAGGAGGACAATGACGCGTCGGGCGCCGACACCGCCTCTTCGGAAGAGGTGACGGGCATGAAGCGCCACCGCGATGACGACGATGAGGCGGGGCCATCATCGAAGAAGAAGTAGAAGTAGTAGTTAAAATAATTTATATGTAATTTAATTTTTTCGAAGTTTTATATATAATTTGTTTATGTTGAACCGATTTGAATATTAGTAAATAGTTTTTTCTATCTATTTCAATTATTTTTAATGTTTGGGACGGCGTCTGAGGGACGCGGCTGGGGAGCGACGTCCCCCAAACATGACACGAACAAAACACGTGCCCAAACGCTCAATTCAGCGCAGTTAGGACGGTTTAGGGAACGCCGAGTGAAGATGCTCTGAGGGCGAGCCCGAGCGGCGTCGGCATGCAGAATTCAATCCTGTAGTGCTCATGTAACCGGTCGCCTTACCCATGTAATCACATCTCCGTTGTGGCTCTCTCGGTTCAGAAATGGAAGTGTTGCTCCGCAGTTTTTCTGGTTCTATACTGTACCTCTGTGGATCTGTATACTGTATAATCAGTACTCGCAACTTCTGTTGTTAATTTGTTGCTCGCAACTTCACAAACATTTGCATGGCAAGCTGGAGGAAATATTTTAGTACGTACCTTTTCAGGATTTTAGCATAAACCAGGAATCCTGGATGTACACATTTTTTTTGTTTTTTTGACGGGGTCCTGGATGTACACATTTCTTTTCCTTGTATTAGTTCAACTAGTCTAAAATCTATGCAAAACTCCAAAAGGCTCACGCAAACAAGGGGTAACAACTACACGAGTAGGACTTCTGTTTTAAATTTGTTACACTTGCTCCCTTACTAAATACCTAAGAGCATCTCTAACAAGAACCCAAAAAGTCGGAACCGAAAAGCGAATTCAATCTTCCGAAAACACGGGGGACGAAGATTTTGCAGCTAGCGCAGATCAGAACTCGTAAAACACGAACTGAAAAAGTGTGTTTCAAATATCGTGGGGAAATTGGTCGATGATCATATATATAGATGGATTTGATGCTCCGATTGAGCATCATAAGTTTTATAATTTGATAAGAAAACCTAAATTACTTACTACACCTAACCGCGCCAACTAGTTTGAAACAAAATGCGGCCAAATTAGCCTCTGCGCGCCGCGGTGGTGGCGGAGCGTCGAGGCGGACGACAGCGTCGACGCGGGTGAGGAGCTTCACTCCTCGTCGTCTCGAGCTTGACGCGGCAGACGCGCTCCTCGCGGCGAGCTGCCTCGTACTCGCGAACTTGGAGGACGACGCCTGCCTCCTCCCGGCACCAGTGAGCTCGTGCCTCCGCCTCCGTGATGGCTGCCACCTGCGCGATTACGGCGTCCTCCTTGTTGGAGCCGTGGACGTAGTCGCCCGCGGAGAATGTTGGCTCCCGCGCGGGGACGAGCTCCTCCTCGTCGGAGCTGTCGTAGACGGGGGCCATGGTGGGCGACTCGAGCCGCCTTACGACGAGCCCTCGCCACCGTTGGCGTACCTCGCGAGCTTCCCTGGGGGCGTGAGCCCCCAGTTCGTCCACCGGCGGGCACTGCGCTTGCTATTGCTTACATTTCATAATGCTCCCTGTGTGACAAATATTATCTATATTACTCATGCACAAATTTGTTAGCTCCATTCCCTTTGAACCTAACTGTTTGCTATTGCTAAAATTTCATAGTGCTCCCTGTTTGTCAACTATTATCTACATTACTTATGCACAAATCTGTTTGTCTCAATTCTTTGACAGGAATTCTCTGCTAAATTCACTGAGAGGTACCTCGCACGTCACCTGGATGATCCAATTAAAATTAGAGTGCGCTGCACGACAGCAAACAGATTCTGTAATGTGAGGATGAGGCTTGGTTTGGATAGAAAGAGAGCCATGCTGACAACCGGGTGGGCAAAAGCTGTGAGGAGGTTCCACTTAGAAGAAGATGGAACCTACATTTTCACATTCGCCTATGAAAAGGAGGGTAAACTCAGGCTCTCATGGACCCGCTTTAAGTATGCTATCTAGTTGGCAAGGCCTACTATGTATTATGTTAACGACTACTAGTTGCTAGGGTCTACTAAATTACCATCGTTAAGGACTGCTAAGTAATTAAGGACTGCTAAGTACTTTTGAACTGCTATTTCTAGTTGTCTAGTAAGGACTGCTAGTACAGATTACTCCGTGTGTATGGCTGAAATGTCTAAGTATGTATGAACTGCTATGTCTACGTATGTATGGACTGCTATGTCTCATCTGTTTTTCTATGTGTTGTGCACTGCATATCTTTAGAGGCACATTTATGAAATGCCTCCAAATATACATATATTTACAAGCATTTAGTACAATTGCCCCTGTAAATGACATCTTTAGAGGCACTTCAAAAAAATACCTCTAGTATTTTCAGAGGCACATTGACATGTGTCTATAAAGACACCTATATTTAGAGGCAGTTTTACTAAATGCCCCAAAATATGATATCTTTAGAGGCACTTCAATGAAAACGCCCATATCCACAAGTGCCTGTTTTACTAAATGCCCCAAAATATGATATCTTTAGAGTGTCTACACCCGGATTTTTAAATCCAGATGTCTATTATGCTGTACATCGCAATCCTAGGAATATTGTTTTTGCGAGACATAATAGATTGATATCACAGAACATCATTCATTACAAACCATAATTGTCTTACATCAAAGGATCACATGATCCAGTCTTACACAAAGATTGATCTAATGATCAATTACAAAACACACAGCGGAAGAAACGTAGTAGCGGTCCATCTGTTCCACATGCAACTTTGACGTCAGGAGTAGTCCTAGTTATCGTAGACGTCCTGCTGTCCATCTTCTTGGTACTGGTACTCCTCTTCATAGTCTGGCCATTTGAATAGCCAGGGACAAAGCCATGAGTACTTTAAAGTACTCGCAAACTAATACTAGTGTAAGCACTATCCACTATAGTAAGGGGTTCTATGTTCTAGGTTCATTTGCATAAAGCCAATTTTATTTCATGCACTTAGTAGTAAAAGACTCTTTATTTGCCTAACTAACTCAAGTGGGAACATTAGTATCATTCCCACAACTCTGTTGTGATCAAGTCAAATTCACCGATCAAGTTCAAGTCACAAGTCACATGTCACATTTTTGAAAATGGTCTGATGACGGAACATTATGGCCTTTCCAATCGTCCGTAACCGTGGACACGGCTATTCGAATATTTTTACACTCTGCAGAGGTCGCACACTTTTGCCACAACATTTGCAATAATCCGTGTGCGGACTACCAACCATAACCTTTCACTTACATACCCTAGTACAGGCACCTCTCCCCATGAGCTTGGCCTCCTAGTGAAGACAAACCGTCAACCTGGGAACTGCACAGGGCTTGGGTAGGACATTCACCTCATTTCACGTCATTTCACATTTCAATGGAGGCAGCCTCGGCATAACCCCTATGACGCTTGTTTAGAGGGAACCCATACTAAAATACATAAACTTCCAGTTAAGCCCTACCCATAATCAGGTATTGTGGGGGTACTTGTATAATTGGAAGTATCGCATCCGAACCCAACCATCAGTTTTTGCAAAATTCACCATCTCATCTCAAAGTCATATTCACCTTCAAAAGTTTCAATAGGATGACTCATCATCCTAAGGTTTTCAAAGTCATTTGCTTCACAAGTTCCCATCTAGAGTAGTTAATTTTAGTTTAGCACTAGCAACTACTCATGAGGGGTGCTAACTAAGTTTTAGCTCTCTAGGCTAAGTTTGAAGCTCTTGTAGTATTCTACCTCTAGACCAATATCAATTATAAGAAGAAGCTTTGGTAAACAAAGTAAAGTTAAAGCAAGATAAAACTTGGGTTTGGATGAATAAGACTTTAAATACCAATACTAGTGCCATAGTCTCTTGCACTAGTAACTTGGCAACAGTAGAACTTGCATTGATAATAGCTTGCAATAATCTAGCTTGCCTTGAGTGGGGTATTGATCAAAGTGTTATTCTTCTTCCTCGTAGAAGACCTCCTCCTCCTAGTAGTCCTCGGTACTAGCGTCTATAAACGGATACGAGGTATACAATCACCAAGCAAATCTTAAGTACTAGACCAAACACACAAATGGTTCACACAAGCTAATCTAACATCACAACATTATTAACATGGTGGTTGACTTTGTTCCCTTTTTAAGAACAATAATTTCCTCTCATTGAAATATTTATTAGGGTTTCTATTTATTGTCTTCGAGAAATAATTTCCTCTCATTGAATCTTGTTAAGATTTAATCTCCTCAAATAATAAGGTATGAATACATGTTGACCAAGGTCAACACTTCATATTTATGATTTAGGGAAAATGATTTAAATGAGGTATTATACCTCATGCAATTTAACACTACCTTAGTAATAATTTAATATCACCAAATAATACAATATGAGATTATAAAGACCAAGGTCAATACCTCATGTTGAGTTACTTGAGACAAAGATTTAAATGCGAGGATACCTCTCATACTATTTAATAATAAATTTTGGGTAATTTAAATGGACTAGAAATAGCCACATAGCCATTATTTAAATCTAGCCCATGATCATATGAAACAACCATGTCATATTTTTACATAATCAGATAGATAATATTAAATGTAATTTTTGAGAGTTGGAATCAACTGAAAATTCGTTATGGTTGATTTTTAATAAATGTTTGAAGTTTGAAAACCTACTGCCTTGTTATTTTTATTGCAAGTGATCTATAATAATTCTAGGGTTGATACCAGTGGGGTTTGATAGATATGTTTATAAGCTTTCCAAATATATAAAATTCATCAAATTTGGCTCAGTAGATTTGAAATTATTCAATTTTGAATAGGGCATCAGCAAAGGATTTTAGCAAATTGAATTATTCCGAATTCAAACAATTGGGCTTGGCGGGAAAAGGATTGGGCCATGAGAGGGAAAAAGGGGAGCAGGCCGGCCCAACTACGCGTCTCGCACGCAGCGGGCCGCCTGACAGTGGCCCCCGCTTGTCAGCGAGTTATAACCAGCGAAACGGTAAGAGTGCATGTGAGCCACATGATTAGGATCCGATCGAACGGCGCACAGTCGTCGTCTTCGACGGCGAGAGGCAAGGTTGCTGGAGGCGCGTGTAGGGGTCGGCGGATCACCTGAGCTCCGGCGAGGCTTGGCGTCGGCGGCGTTCGATGTTGTCGACGACGGCGAGGCGAATGGTGGTCGTGGGAGCGGCTGGGGTGGCACCAATCGTCGTCGCCGTCTTGCTACTGCCGCGGCGGTTGCCGATGAAATTCCGGCGAGTTAGGGCGTAATTGGAGAGGGGAAGTGGTCGAGGAGGCTCAGAGAGGAGAGGGGAGGCGACTGGTGTGCTGGAGTAGGGTCAGGGTGGCCTCTATTTATAGCGGGCGAGGTGCTGCGGCATGGCGTGGTGAGGTCGTCGTCGTCGACGATGCTATAGGGGCTCAACGGCGTGGGCGAGGATGCTGTGCTGTTCCTTGCGTCACGGCGAACACGACGGGCGTGATGGCGTTGAAAAAGAGGGACGAGGGCGTGCAGGCGACGTCGTCGTCTCCGCAGTACCGTGGCGGAGAGCGTCGACGGTGACGGCGGCTACAGTCATCGCGAGGGCCAATGGGGTTATCTGGGAGGTAGAGGGTGACGTTTTGGTCGTGTGAGAGAAAGGAGAGGGCGAGGGGAGGCTGGAGTCAATGGAGCGATGTTGTGCACTGTCGTGCCCGTGGGCATGTCCATGCCGGTCCTAGCGCGTCTGGCGTCACGGAGCACGGGCTGGCCAGGGCAGTGTGGTGCTCTCCTTCGTCCTTGGAGAGTACTGGCAGGTTGGTGGGAGTGAGTCCTTCCTATTTGACAAGGTTAGATCAACCAGGGAAGGGAGGAGAGGAGTGACATGGTGGTTGGCATGTGAGTGTCATGGGCTAGGTTCGGTCATTTTTCTCAAGGAACAATGGTTGCAAAGGCTTAGCATTGTCTAGGAGGTCCAAGAGGGAGTGAGTGGTGACCTAAGCATAGATGGTTTAGTCAAAAATCCATTGGTTAAAGAGATGTATAGAGTTGGCAGATTGGTGCACACCATGTGTTCGATGAAATGGCCGCAAGAAATGTATTTTTGAATTTTGCCAAACTTTTTTTTGGGTGTGATTCAAATAATATTTGGCATCTAATGGTGGTGTTGGTTTGCAAAATGGAGGAGATTTGGTGAAAATCAAAATAGGGTTGATCTTGTTTCTATTTCAATGTTGCCACTTGGCATCCTTATATTAAGCAATTGAGACAGAGTCAACAATGTTGGTCAACACAAAAAGTGTTCACCTTGATGTGCTCTTGGATGAGGTGCAAAGAGTTGGGAGTGTTTAGTTTAGAAATTTCTTAATATAAGGGCTCAAAGTGGGTATCATGATATAAATGTCAATTTTGACCATTATCACATGTTGCATAGTTTTGAATTTTCTTTTGATTTGATTTGGGTTTCTTTGATTCAAAAGTGGTTCTTAAGTGTTTAGTAACCTTTCCCAACCATTGGCACAAGTCAAATTGGCCTAGGTTTTGATTTGGCAAAAATGGCCAGAAGCACATATGTGAATTTCATATTTTTATTTTCTTTTCTTTTTCTTTGACCAAAGGTCACCAATTTGGGTTTATTGGTTGTTAGGTTAAGTTTCATAATGGTTTCAAACCATTTAGCTAAAGTATATTGGCATAGGTTAAGATTTGCCATTATGGCTATATGTTCACATAGGCTTTTCTTTTTAATTTAATTTCTTTTCTTTGTTTTATCTTGGATGGTGAAAAAGAGCAAGGTTTAGGGTTTAGGAATATTTCAAAGTACTTCACATAAGCATCATGGCAAAACTCACAACATTTAGGCAGGAGCACTATGCACATTATAGAACTCAAATAAAGTTTTTGTTGGTTCCAATTTTTGGAAAAAGGATATTGGTATTTCTTCTTTGTTTTAAAATTTGGGATGTTACATAGAGGCACTTCAATGAAAACGCCCCAACAATTTTCAGAGGCATATCGACAAGTGCCTCTAAAGATACCTCTTTTTAGAGGCACGTAGTAAAATGCCTCTAAATATACATATTTTCGGAGGCACTTCTGTAAATGCCCCAAAATATGCTATCTATAGAGGCACTTCACTAAAGATGCCTCTAAAGATAGTATTAATAGAGGCATATTCATCTAAATGCCTCTAAAGTTTAGAGGCAGTCCGCTAAAGTGCCTCAACGGGAAATGCCTCATAAAATCAACTCTCCTGTACTGCTGGCAACAACAAAGTTGCGGATAAAGCATTTATAAAGACGCACGATGTGCAACATGAACACAGAGCAGGGTAGCGCGGGCAGCGACAACAAGGGGCGACATTTGTGTAATGGTGTTCCACCATGAAATTTAGGTCCTCGAACTTTAGATCGGAGGGAGACTATAATATAGAGGTAACCCACTAAGTGAATTCTCTCAATATGCAAGCATGTCACATCACTCCAGTTCTTTCTATTGGTTGTCTCATGTCCCCACTAAAGCAAACTACCATGTCAACAAGTGCTACAATTTTTATTTTTATTATCTCTGAATATCATGAGACAGCGGCTCGGCCACACATCTCCTCCTCCCACTTACCTTACGTTTATTTTCCTTATTAGTTAATGCGCACATCCCATCCTATTAAATTCTACCATCTCTTTCGTCCTCCATCTTCCTCCCACTAGTAGAAACAAGGGCTTTCGTTTTTTGCCGCAGATGGCTTTTGCACTGGATTTGGCACGAACCGGTGCTAAAGGGGGTCATTAGCACCGGTTCGTGGGGAGCAGCCGGCAGGGACCTTTGCACCGGTTCGTGTTACAAACCGGTGCAAATGAGCTATCTTTTGCACCGGTTCGTAACACAAACCGGTGCAAAAGGTTTGTCGCCAGGCACGTGTCAGCCGAGGAACCTTTTGCACCGGTTCGTGTTACAAACCGGTGCAAAAGATAGCTCATTTGCACCGGTTCGTAACACGAACCGGTGCAAAAGGTCCCCAGCCCTTATATCAGCTCACCTCCAACCAGCCAATTCACAACTTCACTTTTTCTAGGAGAAAGGTGTGTGTGTTGAGTGCTACCTTGCATTTCTTTGGCATGCACACAAGGTGCTCGATGAAATGTCTGAGAGAATGATGCCGCTTGATTTTACACAAAACAAAAATGAGATGAGGTGCCGGAGCGACACTTAAGCTTTCTCCTCTTTCTTTCCCTCCTCAATCAAGGTTAAACAACTTTATCCTTTCATTTGTACGGTGCTAATATCCACTATATATATATATTATGATGTTTTGTAATGGTTTTTTGATAAACTTAATTATTTGATGTAGATGAACCGGCGGCAATGGATGTACGTTGACCGACGTCTGCCCGAGTTCACTTCGGGCCTGAAAGAATTTTTCCGTGTGGCTGAGGAAAACCCACAGGCGGATGGTTATATATGTTGTCCATGTGTTGATTGCCGGAACTTAAAGCAATACCCTGAATGGCAAGTCATTCACTCCCACCTGCTTTGGAAAGGTTTCATGCCCAGCTATAATTGTTGGACCAAGCATGGAGAAAGAGGGGTTATGATGGAAGACGACGACGAAGAAGAAGAGGATGATGATATGTACCCTAACTACGGTGATACTGCAACAGGGCATGATGAAGATGAGGAGGCAGGTGGAGGTGATCAAGCCCATCGCCCGCAGATGCGCTTTGCTTTGCGCAGCCACTGCGCCGCCCGGCTCAGCGCGCGCCAACCGCCGCCGCCGCTCCCGCCGGCAGCCGCGGCTAGAGGTGAGCCCCGGCCGTCCTTTTCCTTTTTTGTTTCTTTTTTTGTTTTAATTAGTTAAAAAAATTAGTAGTTAAATTTAGAAATATAAGTTAGATAAATTTTAGTTAGATCTATTTAGAAAATTGTAGTTAGAAAATATTTGTTAGAATTTAGAATATAGAATATGTTAGATAAAAATGTTAGAAAATTGTAGTGAAATATAGAAATTTAGAATTTAGAATATGTTAGATAAATCTTAGAATCTTAGAAATAGTAGTGAAATTTAGAAATTTAGAATTTAGAATTTATAATATGTTAGATAAAAATGTTAGAAAATTGTAGTTAGAAAATATATGTTAGACAAATTTTTTTACAGAAGTAGTAGTGAAATTTATATGTTAGAAATATATGTTAGATAAAAATGTATGTGTTAGACAAAAATAGTAGTATTTGTTACTAAGATATATATATATATTCATAAGTAATTTATTCAAATTCAATATTAGTTTGCATACGATGCCGCGCCCGCCGCGTCCTGGAGCTAGGACAATTTTAGAGGAGTTGCGGCAGTTGGGGGAAGTTCGGGACTGGGCTCCGCCGGGGTGGCACTGGGAGGTGTTATCTTCCGGGGCGCGCACCTTGGTGCGGAATCCGGGTCCCGTCGTCGACCCGGATATTCTCTGGTGGAGGTCTTATGGGCCACGTTCGTTTCAGAGGGAGCCGGCCCCGCCGGAGGTGGTAGCTCAGCGCATTGCAGCGGAGGATGAGCATGTTCGCCGTTACATGTATGCGTTAGACACCATGTATAGGACCGGATGGTCAGTTATGCGGGGATCTCATGTTAGCTATGCTCCCGTTACTGTTCCGTGGCTTTGGGTGTTCACCCGGCGCGGCTCGGGACCCGGTCGGCGCCGTTGAGAGCTTGTAGTGTGATGTATTAGGGACCGATCGAGCTATATGTGTAACTCAGATCTTTGATTATGTATTCAGCATTATCCTTTATTTGCACTTATATATATGTGTAACTCTAATATTTGATCATTTATTTATATCATTATCTTGGTTAATTACTGCTTCGTTGTGTTTATAGCATTAGAATAACTTGTAAGTCTTTGCAGAAACTATGGAACGAGACCTAGAAAAAGAATACATCGTCGAGGAGATTATCCGTGATGATGAGGATATCACCTCTCTTTACCTAAACCAATCCGGCGAGGGAGACGAGCGAACCCGTGGAGACGCCTCCGGTGAGGAAGATGAGCAAGACAACCGTGGAGACGGCTCCGGTGAGGGAGAAGGTGACGACTGCGAGGGAGAAGCTCACGACGCCGCCGAGGTGTATATATATTAATTAACCAAGCCTCCAGATTTGTGCATATACATGTATTAACGTTGTTTCTTCTTTTAGACCTCCCGATCAACAAACTCTACTGGCAGAACTAAACGAGGCGCGGCCAGAAAGATGGAAGACCATGAAAGGTGCACCATCACGGAAATCGCGATAGATGGCGAACCGATTTCTCCCAAGAATCACGCAAAAAAGTTTGTAAGTCAATGTGGAGTTGTTGTTAGGGACACCGTCCCGATCACCACTCAAGAATGGAAGAAACCTGTAAAGGGGGGCGAAGGAGTTACTTATGTCGACACGAGATTAAAAAGTGTGATGTTTAGGAAGCTGCTGATAAATTTCATCTTTCCGGAGCCAACTGACTCTGATAGTGAGAATGACAGGCCAGACCCTGAGGATCCCGAGCTGAATAGCGTACAGCGAAGAGTTAAGAAGTGGGCTCTTAAGAAGATGGCAGTACAGTTCAACGACTACAAGAAGAAATTGGACAGCTTCTTTGTCAAGAAAGGGAAGACTCCTGATTTCAAAGGCCCCTATGAGAAGATAAAAGACCACTGGGAGGAATTTGTGAAGTTAAAGAAATCGGACAAGGCAAAGAAAAGGTCTGACACCAATACGAAAAATGCTTCTAATAAGATGTACTTCCATACCATGGGGCGAGGAGGCTACAAGGCTGGCAGGCCTAAGTGGGAGAAATGGGAGAACGAGCTAATTAAAAAGGGGATCCAGCCAGAGGTACTGAAATGGAACCAGCGGTCAAGGGATTGGTTTTACGCGCATGGGGGCACGTTGGACGCACAAGGGTTATGCATATATACACAAAGACATAAGGAAAACCCACTTCCCATCGAAGCCTTTAGAAATGTTGCAAAGGAAGTTGAAGAGGGGAAGTTCCGTCCCGAAAGAGAGAAGGACCAGCTCACACGCGCCCTTGGGAATCCTGAACACTCAGGACGAACACGAACCACATCAGGTGGCAAGCCGTGGTGTATTGGGTTTCCTGCAGAAACGAAGAAATATCCCGATAGAAGCCGTCAGAGGCAAAAGGATGTGGTTCACGAACGCGTTGCTAAGCTAGAGGAGCAAGTGAGGATGATAATGTCAGGCTCAGTCACAGTCACCCAACCTCAACCTAATCCGCAGATAGAAGAAGTTGCATTCGATGCTACCGGCTGATACGTCCAAAACGTATCTACTTTCCCGAACACTTTTGCTATTGTTTTGCCTCTAATTTGTGTATTTTGGATACAACTAACACGGACTAACGCTGTTTGCATTGCTCTGTGTCTCGTTTTTGTGCAGAATCCAACTTTCGGGAAAATCCTCGGAATTTCTTCGATGGCCCTATTTTACCAAATGACGGAGCCGAAGGGCAAGAGGTGGAGGCCCGAGGGCCCCACACCATAAGGCGGCGCGGCCCGGGGGGCCCGCGCCCTATGGTGTGGCCCCTCGGCCGGCCTCCGACGCCCCTTTGGACTACTTATTCGCCTCGACCTAAAAACGCACGGAGAGAAGTCGACATCGCCGAAACCCTCCAGAAGCCGCCACATCGCGAAACTCCGTCGCGGGAGCCGAAGTCTCCGTTCTGGCACTCCGCCGGGACGGGGAATTGGAGGGGATCTTCACCGCCATCACCGCCAACGTCTCTCCATCAACCAGCCATGTTTCCCCCATCCATGTGTGAGTAATTCCCCCGCTGTAGGCTGAAGGGGATGGTAGGGATTGGATGAGATTGGTCATGTAATAGTCATAAGATTGTTAGGGCATAGTGCCTAGTATCCGTAGATGTCACTTTTATGATATTGTTGCAACTTGTTATGCTTAATGCTTGTCACTAGGGCCCGAGTGCCATGATCTCAGATCTGAACATGTTATTGTTTCATGAAGATATTCATTGTTTATGGTCTTACCTGCAAGTTGTATACACACGTCGCTGTCCGGAACCAATGGCCCCGAAGTGACAGAAATCGGGACAACCGGAGGGGATGGTAGTGATGTGAGGATCACATGTGTTCACGGAGTGTTAATGCTTTGCTCCGGTACTCTATTAAAAGGAGTACCTTAATATCCAGTAGTTTCCCTAGAGGCCCGGCTGCCACCGGCTGGTAGGACAAAAGATGTTGTGCAAGTTTCTCATTGCGAGCACGTACGACTAAATATGGAACACATGCCTATTGATTGATTAGTACTTGGATACGTTTTATTATTATCTGCAAATGCCCATGCTTTGATTGTTATATGAGTTTCTCTCATCCATGCAACGCCCGTTAAATCCGTCCCTATGCCTACAGTATTTTAATCCTGCTGTTTACTATAATCACTACTGCTGTCTTTATTTCACTGCTGCTGTTATTCCGCTATTTCCACTACCATAGAACTGTTACTACTGATACACTCTTGCGAGCAAGTCTGTTTCCAGGTGCAGCTGAATTGACAACTCCGCTGTTAAGGCTTACAAGTATTCTTTGTCTCCCCTTGTGTCGAATCAATAAATTGGGTAATACTTCCCTCGAAGACTGTTGCGATCCCCTATACTTGTGGGTCATCAAGACTATTTTCTGGCGCCGTTGCCGGGGAGCATAGCTTTATTTGGAAGTTCACTTGGATTGATATTGTTCGCTGCAAATTCTCCATTATGGGTAAACCTCGCGATACTAAGATCGCCATATTACCATCCACTACAAGAAAATGTACAACTCTGAGTACCTCTGCTGCTCTTGATTCACCATCTGTGATTGATAAACTTGTTTCACCGCCACATGCTTCGTGCTGGTACTTCTGCTGAATCTGAGAATTCTCATAATATTGATAATGTTTCTGCTGTGCTTGATGATAGTGGTTCATTGGGATCTTTTCTAGATGCTACAATTGCTAAGTCTAGACAAATTGAAAATACTGAAACTCCTAATGTTGCTACACCTGTTAATTCACCTGAGTCTGTTGAATATTCTAGTGATGATCTTGATGAGGATTATGTAGAGCTTAATGATGATTTTATTGAAAAATGCAATGCTACTACTGATGCAAGAAAAATTAAAAAGTTGCTTGCAGAACATGCTGTTAGATATAAATTGTCTCCTGATCCTAAATTTGCCACATCTCCTATAAGCATTAGGGATAAAGATTATGATTTTTCTCTTGATCTATCTCATATAGCTATTGTTGAGAAAACACCCTTTTGTGGTACTGAAAAAGAAAGTGCTGTTGAACACATGACTGAGTTATCTACTCTTAGTGGCTTGTTTTCTGATGATATTAAGATGCGTACTTACTTTGTCGCTAAAATTTTTCCTTTCTCATTAAAGGATGATGCTAAAACTTGGTATAATAATTTGTCTCCTGGTTCTATTAAAAGTCCAAAAGAATTGCTTGATGTTTTCTTCCGTAAATACTTTCCTGCTAGTGCTCAACATGCTGCTTTGCAGAGAATTTATAATTTTGACCAGGAAGATGGAGAGAAATTGCCTGAGGCTTGGGCTAGATTTTGTTCTCTTATTAGAGCTCAGCCTGACCATGATTTGGAAAAGAATGATTTACTTGATATATTTTATAGTGGACTAACCATTGAGTCTAGGGCATACCTGGATAGTTGTGCTGGTTGTGTTTTCAGGAAAAGAACTCCACGACGCTGAAGAATTATTGGCTAAAATAGGCCGGAATCATGATGATTGGTCTACACCTGAACCAACCCCGACACCGATAGTGAAGAAGAGGGGTATGATTAAATTAAATGATGAAGATATGAGGGAAGCCAAGAAGTCTCTTAAGGAGAAAGGTATTAAACCTGAAGATGTGAAGAATTTACCTCCTATAGAAGATATATGTGAGACAATTCCCCCTTCATCTACGATTGAGGTACACTCGCTTCAACACTTTACTAGGGAAGATATTCCGTATTCAAAATCTCCTGCTCAATGCTTAGATGAATTTGATAATTATATTGTTAAGCAAGAAAATTTTAATATGAGAGTAGAGAATCATTTAATGGAAAATTCCCGAGCTATTAGTGAATTGCATGGTATTGTGGAGAGAACCTCCAATGATGTTAAGATACTTGTTAAACATTTTCAAATGGTTCAAACTCAAATTGATCAACTTACTAAAGTGCAAAATGACTTGTTAGGAAATAATTCTAAAGAAAAACATGCTTGTGAAGTAACAACTAGAGGTGGTGTTTCTACCCAGGATCCTCTATATCCTGAAGGGCATCCCAAAAGAATTGAACAAGATTCTCAACTAATTAAAACTAGTGCTCCATCTAAGAAAAAGAAAAAGAAACATAAGAATGTTGTAGAATCCTCTGAACCTGTTAGTGATCCTAATAGTATTTCTATTTCTGATGCTGAAACTGAAAGTGGTAATGAACATGAGGAAGATAATGATAAGAATGATACTCCTGATAAAGAAGAAATTGAAAAAGAACCTGAAAAGCATGCTAAAAATAAAAAGTATACTAAAGAAGATTTTATTACTGAGAAGCATGGTAATGAAAGAGAACCTTGGGTTCAAAAGCAAATGCCTTTTCCTGCTAAGAAACTAAAATCAAAGGAGGAGGAACATTATAATAAATTTTGTGATTGGATGAAACCTTTATTTCTGCAAATCCCTTTGACTGATGCTATTAAATTGCCTCCTTATTCAAAGTATATGAAAGATATTGTTACTAACAAAAGGAAAGTCCCCAATGAGGAAATTTCCACTATGCTTGCTAATTACTCCTTCAATGGTAAGATTCCAAAGAAGTTGGGCGACCCAGGTATACCGACTATTCCTTGTTCCATCAAGAATAATTATGTTAGAACTGCTCTATGTGATTTGGGAGCAGGTGTGAGTGTGATGCCTTTTTCTCTTTATAAGAGACTTGATTTAGATAAATTGATACCAACTGATATATCTTTGCAAATGGCTGATAAATCTACTGCTATTCCTGTTGGTTTATGTGAAAATGTTCCTGTTCAAGTTACTCAGCATTGCTTAATATTAACTGATTTTGTTGTGTTGGAAATGCCTGAAGATGATAATATGTCCATTATTCTTGGAAGACCCTTTCTTAATACTGCAGGGGCTGTTATTGATTGCAATAAAGGCATGGTTACTTTTAATGTTGATAATAAGGAACACACTGTCTATTTTCCCAAGAGGATTGATAAAGTATGTGGAGTCAATACAATTTTTAATGTGAAAACTATCAAAGTGGGATCCATTGATTGTCCTGTATATGAGCCTAAAGAAGAATATCAAACTCTTGTGATTGGATCCATATCGATTCAATATAAGGTAACATGATTGATTTGGGGTTTATTTCTTCTTATGTCATATAAAATTTATTTGGTAGCAAGACTTGATCAACCTTGTTAACAAGTATATTTTATTGCATAGGAGAGCTAAACAACACTTCTTTCTTTCTTTCTCCCTCCACTTATTTTATTTGCTGTAGCACTTTTTATTTTGCAATATGCTTTAGTCATTTAAGATTTTAGAAATCATTTTCCTGCGCAGTAATCATTAATTTAATACCCAGAAATGTGCATTTTTCAAAGTTCTCTAAAAATTACAAAAATTACACCGTTGGTCCTATTTTTCGACGAGGCACCTGGGAGCACCAGAGGATGACCTGTGGGGCACCAGGGGGTGCCACACCATAGGGCGCGGCCAGCAAGGGGGCCGCGCCACCATGTGGTGTGGGCCACCCCTTGCCCCACTACACCATCTCTTCCTCCCAGCACCTTCTCTCTCCCGAAAAAACTCGTACCAAGTTTCTCTCACTCGTGTTTCTGCTCAAGAACTCGCGATTTTTCGATCTCCTTGCTCAGCCCAGATTTCTGTCTGAAATTTGGCACATTTACTCCTTGGTATGTGACTCCTTTGATTGTCCAATTAGAATTTCATTTGGTTGAGTATATCTTGAATATTTTGCTGCTGTATGTAACATGTTTAGTGAGCTTGCATGCTTGTTCTAAGTGGTAGAAATTAGTTTTGATGCATGTGAAGTACTCTAGCAAGTTCCTATAGTAGTTCCCTTCAATTACACACCTTGAAATCAAATTTTATAATGATTGTTGAAAATTTCAGAAAATGGAAGAAGGTGTGCCCCAATTGAACCAAGAAGAATTGGAAGTCCAGCAAGTTTCAAGAGTCAATCGTGAGGAGGGAGTATACCCCTCTTACTACCCATGCGTGGACTTTATGAGAAGTGCGGGGATTTTACAAGATGTGCAAACTCTAATCTCTCGTGCAGGGCTGAGTGGTTTTGTTGAAGGAGAGCCAAGACAATATGTAAAATTAACTATGTCTTTTGTGCAGGACTTCAAGTTCAATTGGTCGCGGTCCGACCCCATGGTCCAGTATAAAATTTACAATAAAGCTGTCAACTTGCCATTTGGTGTTTTTTGTGCAGCAATTGGAGTACCGCAATGGGGATCCTGCGAGAAGATCAGGGGAACACCGCGGGAGCTCTCAGATCTTTATACAAGGATTTGTAATGGGAGGAGCCTCTCCAATGATGATGGTAAGATTAGTAGCATTCAACATCCAGCCATCCGCTACTTTGCCTATTTCATTACAAAGTGCGTCCTTGCAAGAAGGACCGGAGGTAAATTATCTGTCCCAGACTTGGCTTTCTTAGCTGCTGCTTTGCAACAGGATAGGACTTATAATTTGGGTGCTTTAATAGCTTGTAGACTTGCTACTAACCGTGAGAAAGGAGGAATTTGTGGAGGTCTTATCGCCTCTCGCTTATTAGCTATGCATGGTGTAGAACCTCACCATTTAGATATTCCGCTTTCTATAGAGAAGCTTGATGTGGTTTCCATGATTAGACATGAGTTTATTTCAGATGCATCTAACTTGAACAACCTGCATTATAGGATAACTTTATATAAGAAAAAATGGAGTATAACTAAGAAAATTGAAAAACTAGTACGATTGCCTGCACCTGCTTTGTTTAACCTTGATGCCAGGGACGGGTGGTCGATCACAGAAAATGAGCTAAATGCATACATAGAAAGAGAAAGCCGTCGTGCGAGGGAAGATGTGGAGGAGACCGAGGAGCATCCCGACTCTTCATCCGATGCAGCAAGCTCCTCATATCAACATCATGGTCACGTGGAGCCTCCACGATATTCTTCTGCACAGGGGCCTTATTACCACTCCATGTATGATCCACCGGCGTGGAACCCCGACCCTCGTTGGGAATGAACTCCACTTAGGCCAAAAGCCTAAGCTTGGGGGAGGTATACCGGCATCACTCATTCTTTGCATATTATGATTGCTGGATACTTGTACATACTTGCTTAGTCTCTTAGAGTGGTTTTCTAATGAGAGGGAGATGATATTTGGGGAAGTGCTGTCCAAAAACAGATTCTGTGCTGTTACCAAAAAATTCGTACGCACAGCCAGAACGTTATTTTGAGTTGCCAATTTTTGAGCATGTGCCCCAGGTTGTTATCTAACTTTCATTAGTTGAACACTTTTTGGTCTGAGCAATGGAAGATTTTTGTTAAATTCGATTTCTGTACTGCTGTCAGGATTTGGCAGATTTCTGTCATCCTGCTTTTCTGTGTTTCTGTTAGTTTGCATTCTTTTGTTTTCACTTTGTTTCTTTCCTAAAACACAAAAAGACCAAAAATATTTCTGTTGTTTCTCTTCACCATTTATTTATTTGGTACCTTGCTCTTAGTTTGCTTTATTTGCTATCGTTAGTTTGCTATGAGAAAACCCAAAAAGATTTTGCTTTGTTTGCTTGTTTTCTTTCGTTCTTGTTTCTAATTCGAAAACACCAAAAATATTTGCTGTTCTTCTTTGGTTTGTAAAGTTCATCATGAGTTCAATGGTCTTCGGTGGCTGGAGCGTGGTTTTCATTTTATATTATCCAAGCTACACAAGTGAAAAGGCAATAATGACGATCTACGACAATCTGATTGTGGTGAGAGGCTGGTATGAACTCTATTTGCTTTCATTTTTGTACATATACTCATCCATATGAGCATGCTTAGTTGGTTCATGTGAGGTATATGTTATTTGAGAAAGTCTAGTAGCTCATGATCTCTCATGTTTGGTTCCGATTTATTAATATGAGTAGCATGTCATGGATGTTTGCTTGCATTGTTTTATTCATAAGTAAGTATGGCATTGTGGTATCCTCCTCTGAATAACTCATTTATATCGACTTGGCACATGCTCACGCATGCATATGACTGAACAAAAAGTCAATTAAGCCTCGATGATTTATAATTGCTTCAGAGTTCTTGTATCATTTTTATGCCTCCGTTAATTTATTTTGCCGCAAGCATGATTATGACAGTTTACTGCTCTCTTGATTTGTCGCTCCCTAGTCTTTTGCTAGCCTTCACTTGTACTGAGCGGTGATGCCGCTCGTGCTTCCAAACACCTGAAAACCAAGTTGTTCCAAAAGTGTCCACCATAAATACCTATGCATGGCATTTCAAACCATTCCAAGTAAATTCTCATGCGCTACCTTTAAAACCTTCAAAATGCTTCTCAATTTGTGTTAATGTTTCATAGCTCATGAGGAAGTATGTGGTGTTTAGCTTTCGACCTTGTCATTTACTTTTGACGGACTCTCATATGGACTAGTGGCACATCCGCTTATCCAATAATTTTGCAAAAAGAGCTGGCAATGGGATTCCCAGTCCCAAATTAATTAACTTAAATAGACACTCCTCCATGGTTTGTGATTGTTGGACGGCACCCGAAGGATTCGGTTAGCCATGGCTTGTGTAAGCAAAGGTTGGGGGAGTGTCATCATCATAATAAAACTTAAATAAAAAGGCACTCCTTCATGGTATGTGATTGTTGGCAGGCACCCGAGGATTCGGTTAGCCATGGTTTGTGAAAGAAAGGTTGGAAGGAGTGCCAACCAAAAATAAATAAATGGGAGCCGCTCTTGTGAGTCCGGTTGATGAGGGAGTTAGTGTACCCATTACCATTCGTTGACAACAACAAACACCTCTCAAAATAATTTTACTCCTGTTTTACAAATAAAAAGCTCTAGCGCATGTTAATCCCTGCTTCCCTCTGCGAAGGGTCAATCTTTTACTTTTATGTTGTGTCTCCATTCTTTCTTCGAGCACTATCTTGAGAGCACAACTGTCATTCTTAATATAATATGCTTGTCTCAAAATATGATTGATTGTGGTATAACTTTGATGCTTTTATCTTTGACAAATCACTACTTCTAGTCTGTCTATGAACTCAGAGGTGCCTCGGCATTTATGTTTTGCCGATCAAATACAGGCAAGCGAGATACCACTTTATCATATTCTCTTATGAACATTGCAATCTTGCTTACATACATGATTCATGATGCTTATTATTAATTGTTGGTACTTCTCCATGATTGACATAGCTGTTGGATAATCTTATTTGCATGTATCTCATTATGAACTGCTTAAGTATTAGCCATAGCATGAGAATATATACATCATATGAGCAAATGTGTTCGTGAAAGTTCTTTTATCGCTCAGTTGTTAACTGAATTGCTTGAGGACAAGCAATAAGCTAAGCTTGGGGGAGTTGATACGTCCAAAACGTATCTACTTTCCCGAACACTTTTGCTATTGTTTTGCCTCTAATTTGTGTATTTTGGATACAACTAACACGGACTAACGCTGTTTTCAGCAGAATTGCTCTGGTGTCTCGTTTTTGTGCAGAAATCCAACTTTCGGGAAAATCCTCGGAATTTCTTCAGATGGCCCTATTTTACCAGAATACTGACGGAGCCAGAAGGGCAAAAGAGGTGGAGGCCCGAGGGCCCCACACCAGGCGGCGCGGCCCAGGGGGCCCGCGCGGCCCTATGGTGTGGCCCCCTCGGCCGGCCTCCGACGCCCCCTTCGGACTACTTATTCGCCTCGACCTAAAAACGCACGGAGAGAAGTCGACATCGCCGAAACCCTCCAGAAAGCCGCCACATCGCGAAACTCCGTCGCGGGAGCCAGAAGTCTCCGTTCTGGCACTCCGCCGGGACGGGAATTGGAGGGGATCTTCACCGCCATCACCGCCAACGTCTCTCCATCAACCAGCCATGTTTCCCCCATCCATGTGTGAGTAATTCCCCCGCTGTAGGCTGAAGGGGATGGTAGGGATTGGATGAGATTGGTCATGTAATAGTCATAAGATTGTTAGGGCATAGTGCCTAGTATCCGTAGATGTCACTTTTATGATATTGTTGCAACTTGTTATGCTTAATGCTTGTCACTAGGGCCCGAGTGCCATGATCTCAGATCTGAACATGTTATTGTTTCATGAAGATATTCATTGTTTATGGTCTTACCTGCAAGTTGTATACACACGTCGCTGTCCGGAACCAATGGCCCCGAAGTGACAGAAATCGGGACAACCGGAGGGGATGGTAGTGATGTGAGGATCACATGTGTTCACGGAGTGTTAATGCTTTGCTCCGGTACTCTATTAAAAGGAGTACCTTAATATCCAGTAGTTTCCCTAGAGGCCCGGCTGCCACCGCTGGTAGGACAAAAGATGTTGTGCAAGTTTCTCATTGCGAGCACGTACGACTAAATATGGAACACATGCCTATTGATTGATTAGTACTTGGATACCGTTTTATTATTATCTGCAAATGCCCATGCTTTGATTGTTATATGAGTTTCTCTCATCCATGCAACGCCCGTTAAATCCGTCCCTATGCCTACAGTATTTTAATCCTGCTGTTTACTATAATCACTACTGCTGTCTTTATTTCACTGCTGCTGTTATTCCGCTATTTCCACTACCATAGAACTGTTACTACTGATACACTCTTGCGAGCAAGTCTGTTTCCAGGTGCAGCTGAATTGACAACTCCGCTGTTAAGGCTTACAAGTATTCTTTGTCTCCCCTTGTGTCGAATCAATAAATTGGGTAATACTTCCCTCGAAGAAGTTGCATTCGTGCTACCGGCCAGGGATCTCAGCGGAAAAGCAGCGTGGCTTCCACGGAGCTGCCTGGTGATGATGCACATGTGGATCCGCAGATGGCTCCTCCCTCCCCTGTGGATCCGCAGATGGATCTTGATCTCTACCCTGTGGACTTTATCACAGAGTCTACACCTTGTGAGCTACATTTCCAAACGATGGGCTACTTAACGCTCAAGGCGGCGGTCGGCTATGTCTTACCGCCAGTACCCGATCAAAGATACCACTTCAAGCCGGTTCCACCTGGCTACGCTGTTGCCGGGGTGGATCAAGTTATGGATGGGTATGGGCCGCTGAGGCTTGACCACCCAGCCGGTGAAGGGGATTTGCTAGAGCTGGGAGAAGCCAAGAACACTACAGTTCTATGGCGAAAGGAATTCATTGTGATTCCGGGTTGGAAGGCGCCAACAAGGTCTCCACCGAGGCAGCATTCTCCACCGATGCAGCCGTCTCCAGTGCGTGAGCCTTCCCCGCCGGCGCGTGAGCCTTCCCCGCCGACGCGTGAGCCTTCTCCGCCGCCGCGTGAGCCTTCTCCGCCGCCGCAGCCCAAGTCTAAGAGCAAAATTAGGCGGTCCGCTACGACACAGCTGAGTCGTAACAGATCACCGAGACGCAAACAAGAGCCCCTCCCAAGAGTGCCTAAGGTTCCTCCCAAGAGACCTTATGACTATACAGTTGAGGAAAATGCCAAGATCGTAGCTGAACAACACAAGCAACAAATGTTGAAATTGAAAAAGCCCCAGCTTGAGCCGGAGCCAGCTATATCTCTGGAAAAGAAGTTGAAACTGCTGAAGAACCTTCATCAACCTGAGCCAAGTCTTTCATCGAACTATGACCGGTCTATTCGCAAGTCAAATGTGTCAGCAAGAGATCGGTGGGAAAAAAGTAAGGTAGAAGGGAAACCAGTTCCCCAGCTTGGAAACCAGAAAAACTCGTGCCCCCCGCTCCAAGTGTATCCCGATGTCACAGCGTGCTTTGATCCGGAGATGGTAAGACTATACAAAGATGAGGCAGATGCGGTCGGTATGAGTATTCCTGAGTACTTAAGCCGCATCGATGCAGAATTCCTTACAAGTACGGGTGATGATGTCCAAATAGCATACCAGTACAAGTACGGGCAACCTCTTGTCAGAGCTGAGGAGTTGCCTAATCTATCAACGCAACTGCGAAGACTGCATAATTGGTACATGGAAAAATGTAAGGATGGTAAGAACTGGATCATGGTGGCAATCACAGATGAGCACTACGGGCGAAATGACGTGATGAACATCGAATTTTGTGAATTATTTCAGTTATTCAACCAAGACGCCCTCGACAAATCTCTGCTGAGTGCCTACTGTCTGTAAGTATTATTTATGTAATTAAGTCTCTACCGCGGCTCGTCCATTGCATGCATATAACCATACTCTCATTGTATTATGCAGAATGAAGATCCGCGAATGCCGCAAGGGGCAAATCTATGATCTTGGGTTCGTTGACCCATATACCGTGAATGGGTATACTGTCCACAACTCTCCCAAGGACACAGAGAATAACTTGGTATATGTCTTAAGGAAAAACTCATACAAAAGGGCAATACTATTTCCTTACAACTTCTCGTGAGTGTTACTGTCTTCACACATTAAATCTTTTTCGCTTACTCCATGTGTTAAGTGTAATTGATGAGTTATGCATATATATGTGTGTCCGCAGGTTTCACTATATCCTGCTAGTCATTGAACCCGACACCGGGATAGTAGAAGTCATGGACTCGAAGAGTAAACCCCTTGAGGCGTGGGGGGACATGGCTGATATCCTCCTCAAGGCTTGGAAACGGTTCACCAACAAGTCTCCGGGTTTAAAGAATAAAGAACTTCGAATAAAACATGTACCGGTAAGTACTACTGGCTAGGCCGCGCATCTCTTTGATGATTCTAGTTTCAATACCATTATTATCATCCTTGATTATATATATATATATTATTTTGATTGAATTTTGTTCTCGTAAAGTGCTTGAGGCAGGAGGACGGGAATAATTTATGCGGGTATTACGTTTGCGAGTTCATCCGCCAGAATACCCACCAAAAGGGGGGGCCTTTTGCACCGGATGGTTTGCACCGGTTGGCCATCCGGTGCATATGGCCTTTAAAAACCGGTGCAAAAGGCCATGTTTGCACTAGTGTCCTGCTGTCTGCACCTCCTTATAAAGTACACCTCTGCCATTTGTTGCTTCAGGCCTCCCGAGTTCCTTGGGTTTGCTAGGATTTTTCAGTCCTAAAGATCAGATCATATTCTCGATCAGGTGCCTAATGGTAATCGCATGACAATCGTACCCTCGGTTTCGATAACATGCATGATGCATGACCTTCCTCCTTTCCAAAGCATTATGCGTTTGAGGAGGATTTTGTTTGAGTTCCGTTCATGTATCATATGACTTTCCAAAATAGCTTTCCTTTTCTATTCTCGCGACACGTGCCTCTCACTTTGTATCTTGATGTCACATGCTCCAATCAATCTCCACTTTGACTTCAACAAGCAATGAAGCGGTAAATCTTGCAAGATCTAAGGCGTACAGTTTTGTACAATCCTGCTCATTGGCCCTAGGGAAGTAGCTCCACCAACACAAGAGTGATAAGAGTGTGAGAGGTAGAAGAAGAAGAAAGGGGCTGCGAGATGCAGCCCAACAATTGGTATCATAGCCACGAAGATCCGCGGCGTCCACTAGTGGAAAACAGGGCTTCCGTGGAAGCCTTTGTCGCGGGCGCGTCGGAGCCGCGACAAATGGCCTGGCCACGTCACCCCGAAACCCTTTGCACCGCCCGGGGCCTTTTGGCTCGTTGTCGCGGGCCGTACCACGACCCGCGACAAAAGGGGCCTAAGGCTTGGCACGCTGGGCACCCTTTTGTCGCGGGTCGAGTACAACCCGCGCAAAAGGGCCAACCCTATATATACACAGCCACCCCCACCTCCCTACATTTTTTTCCTTGGTGGTGAAAGGTGGAGGTTTATGCTAGCTCTTTTTTTCTTCTTGTGCACAAGAGGTGTTTGATGAAATGTTTGTGAGGAGGCCACTTGATTTTATTTGATAAGATTTCTTCTCTTTTTGATCCTAAAAGGTTAGCAACTATTTTCTCGTATACATAGTCCGCAAAATACTAATTTTAGCATGGTAATTGCATCTGACACATAATTGTACCTATGATGCAGATGAGTCATCCATGGATGTACGACAACCGATTGCTCCCGCTTTCAGAGAGGGCGTGAATTCTTTCCTGCTTGTGGCCGAGGCCAACAAGTCGAAGCAGGGTTTTATGTTTTGTCCATGTCTGAAATGTAAGAATGAGAAGGATTACTCTTGCTCAAGAGACATTAAGAGCCACCTGCTTCGGTTCGGATTCATGTCCAGCTATAATGTTTGGACCAAGCACGGAGAAGAAGGGGTTATGATGGAAGACGGCGATGAAGAAGAAGATAACGATGACCAGTACCGATCTATGTTCTCTGAATACGATGATACCGCAATGGAAGACAATGAAGAAGAAGGAGGTGAAGAACGGGCACCAGATGATCCTGTTGATGATGATCTTCGTCGGGCCATTTCTGATGCAAGGAGAGACTGTGGCACAGATAAGGAGAGGTTGCAGTTCGACAAGATGTTAGAGGACCACCACAAATTGTTGTACCCAAGTTGTGAAGATGGGCAGAGAAAGCTGGGTAGCGTATTGGAATTGCTGAAATGGAAGGCAGAGGACGGTGTGGCTGACTCGGGGTTTGAAAAATTGCTGATAATATTGAAGAAGCTGCTTCCAAGAAATAACGAATTGCCCGTCAGTACGTATGAAGCAAAGAAGTTTGTCTGCCCTCTAGGATTAGATGTGCAGAAGATACATGCATGCATTAATGACTGTATCCTCTACCGCGGTGAGAAGTACGAGAATTTGAATAAATGCCCGATATGCGGTGCATTGCGGTATAAGATCAGAAGAGATGACCCTGGTGATGTTGAGGGCGAGCCACCCAGGAAGAGGGTTCCTGCGAAGGTGATGTGGTATGCTCCCATAATACCACGGTTGAAACGTTTGTTCAGAAACAAAGAGCATGCCAAGTTGTTGCGATGGCACATGGAAGAACGTAAGAAAGACGCGATGTTGAGGCACCCCGCTGATGGTCGGCAGTGGAGAAACATCGGGAGAGAGTTCCCGGATTTTGCAGGTGAGGCAAGGAACTTATGGTTTGGTCTAAGTACAGATGGCATGAATCCTTTTGGGGAGCAGAGCTGCAGTCACAGCACCTGGCCCGTGACTCTATGTATCTACAACCTTCCTCCTTGGTTGTGCATGAAGCGGAAGTTCATTATGATGCCAGTGCTTATCCAAGGCCCAAAGCAACCCGACAACGACATTGATGTGTACCTAAGGCCATTAGTTGATGAACTTTTGGAGTTGTGGGCCGAACCAGGTGTACGTGTGTGGGATGAGCACACCGAGCAAGAATTTGACCTACGAGCGTTGCTATTCGTAACCATCAATGATTGGCCTGCTCTTAGTAACATTTCAGGACAGACGAACAAGGGATACAATGCATGCACACACTGTTTAGATGAGACTGAAAGTAAATATTTGGGAAAAAGTAGGAAAAATGTGTACCCGTACAATCGCCGTTTTCTTCCGCGCAGGCATCCCTTAAGGAAAAAAGGCAAGCATTTCAATGGCGAGGCAGAACACCGTCCGAAGCCTGTCCCCCGTAGTGGTGCTGATGTATTTGACATGGTCAAGGATTTAAATGTTATCTTTGGAAAGGGTCCAGGCATCGACCTGTTCCGAAAGACGCTTGACGAGGCGGTTCCTCGGCAATGCCCACCATGAGGGGCTTGGGTTTTAGAGAAAGGCGACGACGGAAGTTCCGGGAGCGAGGCGGTACACGACGTACCCAGGTTCACGCCCCCGCGGTGGAGGGTCGCTACGTCCTGCTAGCAATCCACTATATGAATATATGTATACAGGGGGCCGCCATAGGCGGAGTTGTTGGATCTAGTCTAGTTCTAATCCGCGGGTTGCGGTGTCTAGGCGTGTTGCCTCTAAAATTATGTTTCTGATTGTGTGTCCCTAAGGGGTGCCCCTGCCTGGCTTTATATATCAGCCAAGCTAGGGTTTACAAGAGTCCTAGTAGGATTCGTGTTGGAGTCTTCTTTCCTTGTAGTCCAAGTTGATGCGCGTGCAGGTCCAGCTTGTCGAGTCCTCGTGCTGGTCCACCTTCATAGTTTGCACCGGGTATGGCAATGTCGAGTACCCGAAGGGTTATGCCCACGTCAGTAGCCCCCGAGTGTCTGGCCGAAGTGAAGCTTCGGGCAGGGACTAAAGTTGTCTTCGCCGAATGTCTTGATCATCTGTTGAATCTTGTGCTTGATGTAGAGTCGAAGTTGCTTTCTGTCGGGTGCGCGAAGCGCTCCCGATGGGAGTAGCCCCCGAGTCTATGGGCGGGTGCTTGCAGCCACGCATAGACTCAAGTTGTACTACTCGAAGATCTTGATTGTTGATGCCAATGTCTTCAACTTTATTCTTCTTTGTTGGCGAGGTTGCCATATTTTTTATCGGGTGCGCGAAGCGCTCCCGATGGGAGTAGCCCCCGAGCCTGTAGATAAATATGAAATAGTTATGTACAGGGTGTAAAAAATGCTAAGTCAAAACACCGTAAACTTTTTCAAGTTCCGAGAACTTGATGCCGATGACTCTGATGATGCCATAGATAGAGGAGTTGACGATTCGGATGATACCCAGGAGGAGCCGATGATTGAGATGATGGCCCTGAGGGGAGCCGATGATTGAGATGATGGCCCTGAGGGGAGCCGATGATTCGGATGATACCCAGGAGGAGCCGATGATTCGGATGATGGCCCTGAGGGGAGCCGATGATTGAGACGATGGCCCTGAGGGGAGCCGATGATTGAGACGATGTCCCTGAGGGGAGCCGATGATTGAGACGATGGCCCTGGCCCATGAGGGGAGCCGATGATTTTATCGGGTGCGCGTCCAGCGCTCCCGATGGAAGTAGCCCCCGAGTCTGGGCACTGATGCTTGCAACCGTGAGTAGACTCAAGTCGAGCAACCCGATGTTTACGGTTTTCTTCAGGTGCCGTTGACACATTGTTGTATATTTCAAGGGGCAATCGTCAATGCACCTTGAGCATCGTTGATGCCATTGTTTGTAAGTTTTTTGGTAGGTACATGTATATGCACTTTTACCGTGTCAATGCCGTTGGCAAATTTTGAAGGAGCAAATCTTAATTGCCCGTTTAAGCGTATGTGTATTCGTTGGTCAGCAAATTGTTTGAGTGATCAGCTCGTGTTGCAGGTCTTGCTAAACCCGTTGTATGTGCAACTTTGCTTTCAACCGATGTATGTTTTGACCGTGGGTCGTTTTCGTACGTGTTTCATGATCCTTGCTATCTGCGGCACTCTTTGAGGCATCTATAGCAAAGGAAAAGAGCAAGGTCCCCGTTGCTTCATGATCCTTGCTATTTGCGGCACTCTTTGAGGCATCTATAGCAAAGGAAAAGAGCAAGGTCTTCGTTGCTTCATGATCCTTGCTATTTGCGGCACTCTTTGAGGCATCTATAGCAAAGGAAAAGAGCAAGGTCTTCGTTGCTTCATGATCCTTGCTATTTGCGGCACTCTTTGAGGCATCTATAGCAAAGGAAAAGAGCAAGGTCTTCGTTGCTTCATGATCCTTGCTATTTGCGGCACTCTTTGAGGCATCTATAGCAAAGAAAAAGAGCAAGGTCTTCGTTGCTTCATGATCCTTGCTATTTGCGGCACTCTTTGAGGCATCTATAGCAAAGGAAAAGAGCAAGGTCTTCGTTGCTTCCTGATCCTTGCTATTTGCGGCACTCTTTCGAGGCATCTATAGCAAAGGAAAAGAGCAAGGTCTTCGTTGCTTCATGGGACCGTGAACACAGTCAAATCTTCAAAGGGCCGTGCGCCCAGTCGAATCTTCAAGGGACCGTGAGCACGTCGAATCTTCAAGGACCGTGAGCACAGTCGAATCTTCAAGGGGACCGTTAGCACAGTCGAATCTTCAAGGGGACTGTGAGCACAGTCGAATCTTCAAAGGACCGTGAGCCCAGTCGAATCTTCAGGGGATTGTGAGCACAGTCGAATCTTCGGGACCTGTGAGCACAAATCTTCAAGGACCGTGAGCACGTCGATCTTCACGGGATCGTGAGCACGAATCTTCAAGGGACCGTGAGCACGTCGAATCTTCAGGGATCGTGAGCACGCGAATCTTCAAGGGACCGTGAGCACACGACTTCAAGGGACTCGTGAGCACAATAATCTTCAAAGGACCGTGAGCACAGTCAAATCTTCAAAGGACCGTGAGCCCAGTCGAATCTTCAAGGGACCGTGAGCACATCAAATCTTCAAAGGACCGTGAGCACATCGAATCTTCAAGGGACCGTGAGCACATCGAATCTTCAGGGAGTGAACACAGTCGAATCTTCAAGGGACCGTGAGCACAATCGATCTTCAAGGGGACTGGAGCACGTCGACCTTCAGGGAGTGAGCACAGTCGAATCTTCAAGGGGAGTGCGAGCACAGTCGAATCTTCAAGGGACTGTGAGCCCCGAGGTTCGTTGTAATATATGAACAAGGTTCCTGACGATGCAGTTCGGGTGTCCCAAATTACTGCAATTCTTCAAAACTTGAGTCTTCATATTTTCTAGAATTCTTGGATTCCATGAACCAGCGCCCAGCGAACCGGCGCTCCCGATGGGAGTAATAGTCTTCATATCTTCTTGTATTCCGGCGTGGATTCCAGTGAACCAGCGCCCAGCGAACCGGCGCTCCCGATGGGAGTAATAGTCTTCATATCTTCTAGAATTCCGGCGTGGATTCCAGCGAACCAGCGCCCAGCGAACCGGCGCTCCCGATGGGAGTAATAGTCTTCATATCTTCTCGGGTTCCAGCGAACCGGCGTTCCCGATGGGAGTAATGGTCTTCATGTCTTCTCGGGTTCCAGCGAACCAGCGCTCCCGATGGGCCAAAGGTAGTCCATGCGACGGGCGTAGCTGAAGTAATTGCGCCATCCAAGATAGTCGGTGCGGCGGGCGCAGCTGAAATAATTCTGCGGCCAGAGATAGTCCATGCGGCGGGCGCAGCCGAAATAATTCCGCGGCCAGAGATAGTCCATGCGGCAGGCGCAGCCGAAATAATTCCGCGGACAGAGACAGTCCATGCGGCGGGCGCAGCCGAAATAATTCCGCCATCCAAGATAGTTCATGCCGGCGGGCGCAGCCGAAATAATCCCGCCATCCAAGATAATTCACGCGGCGGGCGCAACCGAGATAATCCCGCCATCCAAGATAGTTCATGCCGGCGGGCGCCAGGCAAACGCGGTCGATGAAGGGGACGCAGCTGATACGGCCGATCCGCGGCGGGTGAGCATCCGAATATATCGAGTCCGTAATGTCGGGTTCAAGACAGGTAAGCCCCGAGTGCAACCAGTGCGCAATGGCGGGTGTGGTCAACCGGGAGCAGTCGACGGGCGAGCTCCCGAATATATCAAGTCCACGATGCAACAAGCGAGCCCCGAGCGTGGCGACTATGCACGGTGAAGCAGTCGAAGCTTGTTCCGATCTGATATTTTTATATCGGATGTTCGCGCTTGACGAACTTGATGGGGCGCAAAATAGCTGGTTCGGGATGACGAGACCGAGACAGCTTGATCCTTGATCGGTCCAGCTTCTAGCTTCTGATCCCGTCGTCTAGCGTCCGTAAACTTGTTCCCGTAATTCCAGCAGAGATAACGATATGACCATGTGGAGTAGCGGCTGGTCTGCAACTCTGTTTTGGTCCAACTCTGTTTTGGTCGGCTGATGCATGTAATTTGCAAGCTGGCTGCTAAATCCATGTTAACAAGGACGTGTGCGTCTCATCTTCACGTGTGGTCGTTTCCTTCCTTTTTCTTTGTTTGAGCTGTCGCACGTGGTTTGCCCAATCTATTTTAGAAACGTGCATTACTCGAGGACCCGATCTAGATTTCCTTCCCTTGGCACCTAATCCTTCCATTGTTTCTGGTACACGCCATAGATTGGTTTGCTTTGTCGTCGGATGCTGGCAGAACCGATCCAACGTCTTGTTCCAGGCTTGATCGACCTGGTCTTCGAGTGCTCCGCAGCCAAGATTTTTTTCTTTTTTCGTTACGGCGGAGGAGCTGTTGGCCCTGCGTCGGAGTGTAGCACAGCTTGGAAAATCTCCCAGCCCTTGAATCATGATGCTAGATGTGATCTTCGACGCTGCTGATGATGATGGATCCCGCCCGGATAACAAAATTCAGTCGTCGCACTTCCCACAGACGGCGCCAATTGACGAGGCGGTTCCTCGGCAATGCCCACCATGAGGGGCTTGGGTTTTAGAGAAAGACGACGGAAGTTCCGGGAGCGAGGCGGTACACGACGTACCCAGGTTCACGCCCCCGCGGTGGAGGGTCGCTACGTCCTGCTAGCAATCCACTATATGAATATATGTATACAGGGGGCCGCCATAGGCGGAGTTGTTGGATCTAGTCTAGTTCTAATCCGCGGGTTGCGGTGTCTAGGCGTGTTGCCTCTAAAATTATGTTTCTGATTGTGTGTCCCTAAGGGGTGCCCCTGCCTGGCTTTATATATCAGCCAAGCTAGGGTTTACAAGAGTCCTAGTAGGATTCGTGTTGGAGTCTTCTTTCCTTGTAGTCCAAGTTGATGCGCGTGCAGGTCCAGCTTGTCGAGTCCTCGTGCTGGTCCACCTTCATAGTTTGCACCGGGTATGGCAATGTCGAGTACCCGAAGGGTTATGCCCACGTCAACTGACGGACATGCGCCCATGTGGAAGAAGAAATCTATTTTTTGGGAGCTAGAATATTGGAAAGTCCTGGAAGTCCGCTCTGCAATCGACGTGATGCACCTGACCAAGAATCTTTGTGTGAATATTCTAGGTTTTCTGGGCGTGTATGGGAAGACAAAAGATACAACAGAAGCACGTGAGGACCAGAAACATCATAAAGGACGAGACGGCAATCATCCAGGGAAGTTTGAAGGGCCTGCCAGCTACGCTCTTACCAAACAAGAGAAGGAAATATTTTTTGAAGCCCTATTCAGTATCAAGGTTCCGTCTGGTTTCTCGTCGAATATAAAGGGAATAGTAAATATGAAGGAGAAAAAATTCCAGAACCTAAAGTCCCATGACTGCCACGTGCTTATGACACAATTGCTTCCGGTTGCATTGAGGGGACTTCTACCAGAAAATGTTCGACTAGCCATTGTGAAGATATGTGCATTCCTCAACGCAATTTCTCAGAAGGTAATGGATCCAGAAACTTTGTCAGGGTTACAGGCTGATGTGGTCGAATGTCTTGTCAGCTTCGAGTTGTTGTTCCCACCATCCTTCTTCAATATTATGACGCACCTCCTCGTTCACCTAGTTGAAGAGATTAGAATTCTCGGTCCTGTATTTCTACACAATATGTTCCCCTTCGAGAGGTTCATGGGAGTCTTAAAGAAATATGTTCATAACCGCGCTAGGCCGGAAGGAAGTATCTCAAAGGGCTACGGAACTGAGGAGGTCATTGAGTTTTGTGTTGACTTTCTTCCTGACCTTAAGCCGATTGGTGTTCCTGAATCTCGGTATGAGGGGAGGCTGACTGGAAAAGGCACACTAGGAAGGAAAGCAACGGTGTGCAGGGACAAGATTTCTTTCAATCAAGCACACTACACAGTTCTATACAATTCCAGCTTGGTGGCTCCGTACATCGAGAAACACAAGAATGTTTTACGAGAAATAAACCCGGGCCAGCCCGAGTCCTTGATTACACGTCAACACATGAATACCTTCGGCAGTTGGTTGCAAAGACATCTCATGAGTGACACCACTGTTGTAGAGCAGTTGTACTTGTTGGCCAGGTTACCATCTTCAAACATATGTACATTCCAAGGGTACGAGATAAATGGGAATACATTTTACACGATCGACCAAGATAAAAAGAGCACCAACCAAAACAGTGGTGTCCGCTTCGATGCAAAAGACGAGAATGGGCAGACCACCACATATTATGGGTACATAGAGGAGATATGGGAACTTGACTATGGACCCACTTTTAAGGTCCCTTTGTTTCGGTGCAAATGGGTGAAGCTCAACGGTGTACAGGTAGACGATAAGTACGGTATGACAACAGTGGATCTCAACAATCTTGCGTACATGGACGAGCCATTCGTCCTAGCCAATGAGGTGGCTCAAGTTTTCTACGTGAAGGACATGTCTAGCAAATCGAGAAAAAGAAATCAACAAAAGAATACATCAACCGAGGAGCCAAAGCGCCACATAGTTCTTTCGGGGAAAAGAAACATCGTGGGAGTGGATGACAAGACAGACATGTCAGAAGATTATAATAAGTTTAAAGAAATTCCGCCCTTCACGGTGAAAATTGACCCAAGCATCTTGCTAAATGATGAAGATTCTCCATGGCTACGGCGTAGAAGATCTATAATTTCTTATGTTCCATGCTAGCTTTATGACAATACCTACATGTTTTGTTCACACTTTATGATGTTTTGATGCATTTTCCGGAACTAACCTATTAACAAGATGCCGAAGTGCCAGTTCCTCTGCTGTTTTTGGTTCTAGAAATCCTACAAAGGAAATATTCTCGGAATTGGACGAAATCAACGCCCAAGATCTTATTTTTTCCCGGAAGCTTCCAGAAAGCCAGAGAGGCGCCAGAGGGGAGCCAGGGGGGCCCACCCCAAGGCGCGCGCCAGCGGGTGGGCGCGTGATACGTCTCCGTCGTATCGATAATTTCTTATGTTCCATGCCACTTTATTGATGATATCTACATGTTTTATACACATTATATGTCATATTCATGCGTTTTCCGGAACTAACCTATTGACGAGATGCCGAAAGGCCAGTTGCTGTTTTTGGTTTCAGAAATCCTAGTAAAGAAATATTTTCGGAATCGGACGAAATAAAGACCGAAGACCTTATAATTCCCGGAAGCTTCCAGAGCACCGGAGAGGGACGAGAGGGGAGCCAGGGGGGCCCCACACCACACCCCGGCGCGGGCCAGGGGGGCGCGCCCGTGGTGGGCACCCCGTGGCCCCTCCGACTCCCTCTCTTCGCCTATTTATTCGTCCCTGACCTAAAAACACCGATACGGAAGACGAGAGCCGAGAAAACCTTCCGAGCCGCCGCCATCGCGAAATCAAGATTCGGGGACAGAAGTCTCTGTTCCGGCACCCTGCCGGACCGGAATTGCCCGGAGTCATCTCCACCGCCGTCTCCACCGCCATCTTCACCGCCATCGTGTCTCCATGATGAGGAGGGAGTAGTTCTCCCCGGGGCTGAGGGCTCCGCTGTAGCTATGTGGTTCATCTCTCTCTTTATGTGATCTAGTTGAATATCATCTATGTGCTACTCTAGTGATGTTATTAAAGTACTCTATTCCTCCTCCACGTGTGTAAAGGTGATAGTGTGTGCACCGTGTGAGTACTTGGCGTAGGCTATGATTATGATCTCTTGTAGATTATGAAGTTAATTATTGCTATGATGGTATTGATGTGTATTATTCCTCCTACATATGCATGATGGTGATAGTGTGCATGCTATGTTAGTTCTTGGTGTAATTATGTTGATCTATCTTGCACTCTAAGGTTATTTAAATATGAACATTGCATTGTGGAGCTTGTTAACTCCGGCATTGAGGGTTCGTGTAATCCTACGCAATGCGTTCATCATCCAACAAAAGGGTGTAGAGTAGTCCTATTATGTGATCATTGTTGAGAGTGTCCACTAGTGAAAGCAGGATCCCTAGGCCTTGCTTCCAAGCATCGAATCTCCGTTTGTTTACTGTTTTGTTGCATGTTTACTCGCTGCCATATTTTATTCAGATTGCTATTACCACTCATATACATCCATATTACTTGTATTTCACTATCTCTTCGCCGAACTAGTGCACCTATACACCTGACAAGTGTATTTGGTGTGTTGGGGACACAAGAGACTTCTTGCTTTGTGATTGCAGGGTTGCTTGAGAGGGATATCTTTGACCTCTTCCTCCCTGAGTTCGATAAACCTTGGGTAATCCACTTAAGGGAAACTTGCTGCTGTTCTACAAACCTCTGCTCTTGGAGGCCCAACACTGTCTACAAGAATAGAAGCACCCGTAGACATCAAGCACTTTTCCGGCGCCGTTGCCGGGGAGGAAAGGTAAAAGGCACTCATACTCCGGTTCCAGGTAACAGTACTTTTCTGGCGCCATTGTGTGTGTGCTCGAAGCTATTTCCTTTAGACTCTGCAATTACATCTTTTTGTTTCTTGTTTACACTAGTTAGGCATAATGGACAACAAAGAGCTTCTTATTCTATTTCCTGATTTAAGACATGGATGGTTTGATGCGAAAATTAAAAAACCTATGGAACCTTATTTACATGATAGTAGCAATGTTATTAGTATGAATGCAATTACTGCTAATGCTATGAAGAAGTCTAAGCTTGGGGAAGCTGGTTTACATAAAAATAATCTTTTTAGCTCCTCCGCTTTGGAAGAAATATTTTGTTCTGATAATGCTTTATCTCCCATATGCGATAACTTTGATGCTTCTGATATTTTAAATCCACCTGCTGAAAGTATTCCGTATAAAATACCTATGAAAATTATTGAACGTGTTATGGATAACCGCTATGAAGGGGATGGAACTGTCCATCCTAGGAATCATTTACTGTTTTTGCATGAATTATGCGGGTTATTCAAGTGTGCAGGTATTTCAATGGATGAAGTTAGAAAGAAATTATTTGTTATGTCGCTATCTGGTGAAGCGGCGCATTGGTATAAACTATTGAAGGACGGGCGCTCTCTTGATTGGAAGGATATTGTGCCTCTATTTTATTCCAAGTTCTATCCTCCAAGTGAAATTCACAAAGATCGAAACCATATATATAATTTTTGGCCTCATGATGGAGAGAGTATTGCCCAAGCATGGGAGAGATTGAAGACTTTAATGCTCAAATGCCCCAATCATGAGCTTCCAGGTAATATCATCATTGATAATTTCTATGCAAGACTTTCTTTTCAAGATAAGACCTTGCTGGATACTGCTTGTTCTGGATCATTCACGAGCAATAAAGAAGAGTTTAAAAGGGACCTTCTTGATCGGATTAAGGAGAACGCTGAAGATTGGGAGAACGACAAAGGTAAAGAGTCAGGTATAAACTATGATTATGAATGCATTGAAACTTTTATGAATACTGATAAATTTCGAAATATGAGTGCTACTTATGGTCTTGACTCTCAAGTTGCTGCAAATCTTTATAAAGCCTTTGCTTCTCATTTAGAATTGCCTAAAAAGAATTTTGATAAGTATCATGAACCTTTTAAAGAGGCTTGCATGAAGAATGACATTGTTGTTAATGATTGCAATAAGCATGCTCAAACTCCTAAGAATGCTATTTCCTATAAGCATGTTAATTTTTGTGGAATACATAGACCTTGTGGAATTAATCAAATTGAGGAAGAATATTGTATCCATCATAGGAATGAAAAAACTAGAAAGTGGTCTAGGGCTCTTGATGATCTTGGAGAAAAAGTGTGTGCCCTCTATCCTTTTATTTGTGAACTTTGCCATAGAGTTGGTCATTTTAATTTTCAATGTTCCTCCAATGATAATTCAAACCCCATGAGTGCTGCAAATTTGTATTGTGATGATGAAATTATTCCTAATCAGCATGATGAACTTACCTTATTTTTGAAGTGTGAAGAGTTATCAAGAAAAATTTCTTTGTTAAATATTAACGATCTTGATATTGATGATGTCCTGCATGGTTGTCTTTCTTATTGCATTGATAATAGCCATACAAATACTTACATACAAAATATTTTAGAAGATGACACCTTGCCAAAATATGATAGGACCGCTGTGTGTTTTCAACTAATTAATGAAAAGGAGGGATCCTCCCAAGTTTCTTCTATTGTTTCTAAAAGTAAATCAGGTTATGCGGACAAGCCACCCTTCAAGCCTCTTCCTCCTAAAGAAGGGAATGAGGAGAAGGAAGAGAAGAAGAAGAAGAAGGAGAAGAAGAAGGGAACGAAGAAGAAGAAGAAGAAGAAGAAGGAGAATAAAAAGAAAGAGGTAACGGCGTATCCCCGCGTGAACGAGATAACGCTAGGTAACCGTAAGTATGTTGCTCCTAATGATTATTGTGATAATGAATCTGAATACGATGATCTTCCTATGCCCTTTACATACATTAGCGATCATGATTTGAATGAGCACACTACCTTTGATATTGGAAATCTCTTTGGTACTGGTTATGAAAGTAATGATGATAGCATTATTCATGTCCCCTTAAACGATGATATTGAAAGCCCTAAGCTTGGGGATGTTGTGCTTGAAGATCCTATATTTGAGACTTCTACTTTTAGTGAAAATGATGATATTACATATTCAGGTTTAGATAATTGCTATAGAGATGTATATGACACATGTTACAATTATCCTTATGAAACTTGTCATAGTTATGATGGGCTTGCTAAAAACCATTCCCTTAGTATGCAACTTGTTTACCATGTTCAAATTCTTGATAATAATCTTGCTCCAATTACTATTAATGAGAATAACTCTTCTTATGCCAAAATTAATGATATTTCTATGCATATGAACCATGATAAGAATGTTTTAAGTGACGGGTATATTGTGGATTTCATCAATGATGCTACTGAAAGTTATTATGAGAGAGGGAAATATGGTTATATGCATCTTAATAATATTAAGTTTCCCCTCTTTATGTTGAGAATCTTTAAGTTACTCGTGTTTTATCCTCTTATGCTTGTCACTTTGCTCTTCATGAATTCATTTGTGTATAAGATTCTTCTGCATAGGAAGCATGTTAGGCTTAAATGTGTTTTGAATTGCCTCTTGAAGCTCTCTTTTGCTTCAAATACTATTTCTTGCGGGTGCATCACCAAAATTGCTGAGCCCATCTTAATGGCTATAAAGAAAGAACTTCTTGGGAGATAACCCATGTGTTATTTTGCTACAGTACTTTGTTTTATATTTGTGTCTTGGAAGTTGTTTACTACTGTAGCAAACTCTCCTTATCATGTTTTTGTGCCAAGTAAAGTTTCTATGTCAAAGTTGATGTTATATTTGGGATCGCTGCGCAGAAACAGCATTGCTGTCTGTCACGAATCTGGGCACAGTTTTCTGTAGAAAATTCGAAAAAATCTGCCAATTTACGAGCGTGATCCTCAGATATGTACGCAACTTTCATTAGTTTTGAGTTTTTCCATTTGAGCAAGTCTGGTGCCAGCTTTAAATTCGTCTTTACGGACTGTTCTGTTTTTGACAGATTCTGCCTTTTATTTCGCATTGCCGCTTTTGTTAAGTTGAATGAGTTTCTTTGTTCCATTAACTTTCAGAAGTTTTGTGCAATGTCCAGAAGTGTTAAGAATGATTGTGTCACCTCTGAACATGTGAATTTTTGATTATGCACTAACCCTTTAATGAGTTTGCTTGAAGTTTGGTGTGAAGGAAGTTTTCAAGGGTCAAGAGAGGAGTATGATATACTATGATCAAGAGGAGTGAAAGATCTAAGCTTGGGGATGCCCCCGTGGTTCATCCCTGCATATTTTAAGAAGACTCAAGCGTCTAAGCTTGGGGATGCCCAAGGCATCCCCTTCTTCATCGACAAAGTATCAGGTTCCTTCTCTTGAAACTATATTTTTATTCGGTCACATCTTATGTACTTTACTTGGAGCGTCTGTATGTTTTTTTTTGTTTGAATAAATGCTTGTGTGGGAGAGAGACACCTCCGCTGGTTCGTATGAACACATGTGTTCTTAGCTTTTAATTTTCATGGCGAAGGTTGAAACTGCTTCGTTAATTGTTATATGATTGGAAACGGGAAATGCTACATGTAGTAATTGGTGTAATGTCTTGAATAATGTGATACTTGGCAATTGTTGTGCTCATATAGATCTTGTTTAAGCTCTTGCATCATGTACCTTGTACCCATTAATGAATAATTACATAGAGCTTGTTAAAATTTGGTTTGCATGATTGGTCTCTCTAAGTCTAGATATTTTCTGGTTGAGGTGTTTGAACAACAAGGAGACGATGTAAAGTCTTATAATGCTTACAATATGTTTATATGTGAGTCTTGCTGCACCATTTTATACTTGAGTTTGCTTCAAATAACCTTGCTAGCCTAAACCTTGTATCGAGAGGGAATACTTCTCATGCATCCAAATACTTGAGCCAATATTCATGCCATTTGTGTCCACCATACCTACCTACTACATGGTATTTCTCCGCCATTCCAAAGTAAATTGCTTGAGTGCTACCTTTAAACAAATTCAAAAGTTATTACCTCTTATTTGTGTCAATGTTTTATAGCTCATGATGAAGTATGTGGTGTTTATCTTTCAATCTTGTTGAGCAACTTTCACCAATGGACTAGTGGCTTCATCCGCTTATCCAATAATTTTGCAAAAAGAGCTGGCAATGGGATTCCCAGTCCCAAATTAATTAACAAAAATAGACACTCCTCCATGGTATGTGATTGTTGGACGGCACCCGAAGGATTCGGTTAGCCATGGCTTGAGAAAGCAAAGGTGGGGAGGAGTGTCATCATAATAAAACTAAAATAAAAAGGCACTCCTTCATGGTATGAGATTGTTGGCAGGCACCCGAGGATTCGGTTAGCCATGGTTTGTGAAAGCAAAGGTTGGAAGGAGTGCCACCCAAAAATATAAATAAAATGGGAGCCGCTCTTTGAAGGTTTGTCTGGCAAGGGGGTTAGAGTACCCGCTACCATTCGTTGACAACAACAAACACCTCTCAAAACTTTACTTTTATGCTCTCTATATGTTTTCAAAATCAAAGCTCTAGCACAAATATAGCAATCGATGCTTTCCTCTTTGAAGGACCATTCTTTTACTTTTATTGTTGAGTCAGTTTACCTATTCTTTCTATCTTAGAAGCAAACACTTGTGTGAACTGTGTGCATTGATTCTTACATGTTTACCTATTGCACTTGTTATATTACTTTGTGTTGACAATTATCTATGAGATATACATGTTAAAGTTGAAAGCAACCGCTGAAACTTATATCTTCCTTTGTGTTGTTTCAAAGCTTTCTACTAAGAATTTATTGCTTATGAGTTAACTCTTATGCAAGACTTATTGATGCTTGTCTTGAAAGTATTATTCATGAAAAGTCTTTGTTATATGATTCATTTGTTTACTCATTATCCTCATCATTGCTTCGAATCTCTGCATTCATCTCATGTGCTTTACAATAGTATGATCAAGGTTATGATGGCATGTCACTTAAGAAATTATCTTTGTTATCGTTTTACCTGCTCGGGACGAGCAGAACTAAGCTTGGGGATGCTGATACGTCTCCGTCGTATCGATAATTTCTTATGTTCCATGCCACTTTATTGATGATATCTACATGTTTTATACACATTATATGTCATATTCGTGCGTTTTCCGGAACTAACCTATTGACGAGATGCCGAAAGGCCAGTTTGCTGCTGTTTTTGGTTTCAGAAATCCTAGTAAAGAAATATTTTCGAATCGGACGAAATAAAGACCGAAGACCTTATAATTCCCGGAAGCTTCCAGAGCACCGGAGAGGGACGAGAGGGGAGCCGGGGGCCCCACACCACACCCCGGCGCGGGCCAGGGGGCGCGCCCCCTGTGGTCTGGGCACCCCGTGGCCCCTCCGACTCTCTCTTCGCCTATTTATTCGTCCCTGACCTAAAAACACCGATACGGAAGACGAGACCCGAGAAAACCTTCCAGAGCCGCCGCCATCGCGAAATCAAGATTCGGGGGACAAGTCTCTGTTCCGCACCGCCGGACGGGGAATTGCTCCTGAGTCATCTCCACCGCCGTCTCCACCGCCATCTTCACCGCCATCGCTGTCTCCATGATGAGGAGGGAGTAGTTCTCCCCGGGGCTGAGGGCTCCGCTGTAGCTATGTGGTTCATCTCTCTCTTTATGTGATCTAGTTGAATATCATCTATGTGCTACTCTAGTGATGTTATTAAAGTACTCTATTCCTCCTCCACGTGTGTAAAGGTGATAGTGTGTGCACCGTGTGAGTACTTGGCGTAGGCTATGATTATGATCTCTTGTAGATTATGAAGTTAATTATTGCTATGATGGTATTGATGTGTATTATTCCTCCTACATATGCATGATGGTGATAGTGTGCATGCTATGTTAGTTCTTGGTGTAATTATGTTGATCTATCTTGCACTCTAAGGTTATTTAAATATGAACATTGCATTGTGGAGCTTGTTAACTCCGGCATTGAGGGTTCGTGTAATCCTACGCAATGCGTTCATCATCCAACAAAAGGGTGTAGAGTAGTCCTATTATGTGATCATTGTTGAGAGTGTCCACTAGTGAAAGCAGGATCCCTAGGCCTTGCTTCCAAGCATCGAATCTCCGTTTGTTTACTGTTTTGTTGCATGTTTACTCGCTGCCATATTTTATTCAGATTGCTATTACCACTCATATACATCCATATTACTTGTATTTCACTATCTCTTCGCCGAACTAGTGCACCTATACACCTGACAAGTGTATTTGGTGTGTTGGGGACACAAGAGACTTCTTGCTTTGTGATTGCAGGGTTGCTTGAGAGGGATATCTTTGACCTCTTCCTCCCTGAGTTCGATAAACCTTGGGTAATCCACTTAAGGGAAACTTGCTGCTGTTCTACAAACCCTGCTCTTGGAGGCCCAACACCGTCTACAAGAATAGAAGCACCCAGACATCGCGCTTCTATGGTCTGGTTGCACCAGGGCTCCACCGACATCGCCCCTTCGCCTATATAAAGTCTCCGTCGCGAAAACCCTAAAGAGATAAGCCACGATACGAGAAAAGTTCCGAGCCGCCGCCATCGCGAAGCCAAGATTCGGGGACAGAAGTCTCTGTTCCGGCCCGGGACGGGGAATTGCCCCCGGAAGGCATCTCCATCGACACCACCGCCATCTCCATCAACGCTGCTGCTCCCATGATGAGGAGGGAGTAGTTCTCCCCGAGGCTAAGGGCTGTACCGGTAGCTATGTGGTTAATCTCTCTCTGTACCCCAATACAATGATCTCATGAATTGCTTTGCATGATTGAGATCCATATGATGAGCTTTGTATCGCTATTAGTCTATGTGCTACTCATGTGATGTTATTAAAGTAGTCTATTCCTCCTTCATGGTGTAAAGGTGACAGTGTGTGCATCGTGTAGTTCTTGGCGTAGGTTATGATCATAATCTCTTGTAGGTTATGGAGTTAATTATCACTATGATAGTATTGATGTGATCTATTCCCCCTTCATAGTGTAATGGTGACAGTGTGTATGCTATGTTAGTTCTCGGTCTAAATTGCAAAGATCTATTATGCTCTAAAGGTTACTTAAATATGAATGCTGAATGTTGTGGCGCTTGTTAACTCCGGCTTGAGGGAGCTCTTGTAGCCCTACACAATGAATGGTGTTTGTTATCAAACAAGAGCATATGTAGCACAAGTGAGGAGAAGTTATTTATTTATTATGTGATCAATGTTGAGAGTGTCCACTAGTGAAAGTATGATCCCTAGGCCTTGTTTCCAACTGCAAACACCGCTTACTTACTGTTCTACTGCATGTTTACTCGCTGCCATATTTATTTCAGATTGTTATTACCACTCATATTCATCTATACCACCTGTGTTTTACTATCTCTTCGCCGAACTAGTGCGCCTATACATCTGACAAGTGTATTAGGTGTGTTGGGGACACAAGAGACTTCTTGTATCTTAATTGCAGGGTTGCTTGAGAGGACTATCTTTGACCTCTACCTCCCTGAGTTCGATAAACCTTGGGTGATTCAATTAAGGGAAACTTGCTGCTGTCCTACAAACCTCTGCTCTTGGAGGCCCAACACTGTCTACAAGAATAGAAGCACACGTAGACATCAAGCTATTTTCTGGCGCCGTTGCCGGGGAGGTAAGGTAAAAGGTATTCACATCCTCCGACTACTAAGCTATTTCCTAGCACTGTTGCCGGTGTGTGAGTGCTCGAAGCTATCTCCTTTAAATCCTGCAATTGAATATTTTTGTTTCTTGTTTTTATTTCACTAGTTAGGCTTAATGGAAAACAACAAAAAAATTAGAGATCTTTATAGTATTTATCTTGAGTTAGGACATGATGTGTTTGAAGAGAAAATTAAAAAACCCATGGAACTTTGTTTGCAAAATAGTTGTAGCAATGTTATTAGCATGAACTCTTTGAACACCATTATTGCTAAAGCTATGGAAGAATTTAAGCTTGGGGAAGCTGGTTTTGATGAGCATGATATTTTTAGTCCCCCAAGCATGGAGGAGAAAATTTACTTTGATGATACTTTACCTCCTATATATGATGTTTGCAATAATGAATATGATATTTTCAGTCCACCTACTATTGAGGATAAAATTAATTATGATTACAATATGCCTCCTATATATGATGATTATGGTGATGAGAATAATAATGATAGCTATTTTATTGAATTTGCTCCCACTACAATTAATAGTAATGACTATGCTTATGTGGAGAGTAATAATTTTATGCATGTGGCTCATGACAAGAATGCTTTATGTGATAGTTATATTGTTGAGTTTGTTCATGATGCTACTGAAAGTTATTATGAGAGAGGTAAACATGGTTATATGCATCTTAATAATATTAAGTTTCCCCTCTTTATGTTGAGAATCTTGAAATTGCGCTTGTGTTGCTTTTCTATGCTTGTCACTTTGTTCTTCATGAATTTATTTGTGTACAAGGTTCCTTTTCATAGGAAGTGGGTTAGGCTTAAATGTGTTTTGAATTTGCTTCTTGATGCTCTCTTTTGCTTCAATTCTTATTTCTTGCGAGAGTATCATTAAAATTACCGAGCCCATCTTAATGGCTATAAAGAAAGCACTTCTTGGGAGATAACCCATGTGTTTATTTTGCTACTGTTTTGTTGTGTCTTGGAAGTTGTTACTACTGTAGCAACCTCTCCTTATCATGTTTTTGTGCCAAGTAAAGTCTCTATGGTAAAGTTGATGCTAGATTTGGAGTGCTGCGCAGAAACAGAATTGCTGTCTGTCACGAATTTGCATAGAACTCTCTGTAAAAAAATCAAAAAATCTGCCAATTTACGTGCGTGATCCTCAGATATGTACGCAACTTTCATTAGTTTTGAGTTTTTCCGTTTGAGCAAGTTAAGTGCCTCTGTAAAATTCGTCTTTATGGACTGTTCTGTTTTGACAGATTCTGCCTTTTATTTCGCATTGCCGCTTTTGCTATGTTGAATGGGTTTCTTTGTTCCATTAACTTTCAGAAGCTTTGTGCAATGTCCAGAGGTGTTAAGAATGATTATGTCACCTCTGAATGTATGAATTTTTTATTATGCACTAACCCTATAATGAGTTTGCTTGAAGTTTGGTGTGGAGGAAGTTTTCAAGGGTCAAGAGAAGAGGATGATACAATATGATCAAGAAGAGTGAAAGGTCTAAACTTGGGGATGCCCCGGTGGTTCATCCCTGCATATTTTAAGAAGACTCAAGCATCTAAGCTTGGGGATGCCCAAGGCATCCCCTTCTTCATCGACAACCTATGAGGTCACTTCTAGTGAAACTATATTTTTATTCCATCACATCTTATGTTCTTTACTTGGAGGGTCTTTTGCTTTTTTTTTGTTTTGGTTTGAATAAAGTTGGATCCCACCATCCTTATATCTGAGATATTACGCTCCGCTTTTTCATTTGAACACTTGTGTTCTTAGTTGTGCTTTAATGTTCATGGCGAAGGCTGAAATTGCTTCGTTGATTGCTATTTGGTTGGAATCAGAAAATGCTTCATATGGTTTGGAATAACTTGAAACTTGGCAATTGTTTTGAGCTCTCATAGATCATGTTTAAGCTCTCGCATCATGTAGTTTAATCTATTAGTGGAGAACTACCGTAAAGTTTGTTAAAATTTGGTTTGCATGATTGGTCTCTTTAAGTCTAGATATTTTCTGGTAAAGTGTTTGAACAACAAGGAAGACAGTGTAGAGTCTTATAATGCTTGCAATATGTTCTTATGTAAGTTTTGCTGTACCTGTTCATACTTGTGTTTGCTTCAAACAACCTTGCTAGCCCAAACCTTGTACTGAGAGGAAATGCTTCTCGTGCATCCAAACACCTTGAGCCAAAACCCATGCCATTTGTGTCCACCATACCTACCTACTATGTGGTATTTTTCTGCCATTCCAAAGTAAATTACTTGAGTGCTACCTTTAAAATTTCATTCCTTTATCTTTGCAATATATAGCTCATGGGACAAATAACTTAAAAACTATTGTGGTGATGAATATGTAGTTATGTGTCTTATTTCTTATAAGTTGCTTGTTGAGCGGTAACCATGTTTCTGGGGACGCCATCAACTTTTTACCTTTGTTGGATATCATGTGAGATGCTATGCATGTTCGTCTTGTCTGAAGTAAGGGTGATTTTCATGATTAAATGGTTTGAGTATGCATATTGTTAGAGAAGAACATTGGGCCGCTAACCAAAGCCATGTATCATGGTGGAAGTTTTCAGTTTGGACATACAACCTCACTCTCTTATGAGAATATTATTTGTTGTTGAATGCTTATGCATTAAAAGAGGAGTCCATTATCTGTTGTCTATGTTGTCCCGGTATGGATGTCCTAAGTTGAGATCTGTTAAAAACGAGAAATCAAATGCAATTGATCTCCTAGGACCTTTGTACAGGCAGCATAGAGGTACCCCTTTGTGACACTTGGTTGAAACATATGTCATGCAATGATAATCCGTGTTAATCCAAGCTAATTAGGACAAGGTGCGAGCACTATTAGTACTCTATGCATGAGGCTTGCAACTTGTAGGAAGTATTATGCATAGCACATATGAATTATTACTACCGTTGAAAAAATTGTTTCTATGTTTTCAAAATAAAAGCTCTAGCACAAAAATAGTAATCCATGCTTCCTCTGCGAAGGGCCATTCTTTTACTTTATGTTGAGTCAGTTTACCTACTTCTTTCTATCTTAGAAGCAAACACTTGTGTTAACTGTGTTCATTGATTCTTACATGTTTACTTATTGCACTTGTTATATTACTCTATGTTGACAATTATCCATGAGATATACATGTTACAAGTTGAAAGCAATTGCTGAAACTTAATCATCCTTTGTGTTGCTTCAATGCCTTCTACTTTGAATCTATTGCTTTATGAGTTAGCTCTTATGCAAGTCTTGTTGATACTTGTCTTGAAAGTACTATTCATGAAAAGTTTTGCTACATGATTCATTTGTTTAGTCATTATCTTTTTGTTAGCAATCTTTTGCTTTGAATCACTCCATTCATCTCATATGCTTTACAATAATGTTGATCAAGATTATGTTGGTAGCATGTCACTTCAGAAATTATTTGTTGTTATCGTTTACCTACTCGAGGGCGAGTAGGAACTAAGCTTGGGATGCTTGATACGTCTCAACGTATCTATAATTTCTTATGTTCCATGCTAGTTTTATGACAATACCTACATGTTTTGTTCACACTTTATGATGTTTTGATGCATTTTCCGGAACTAACCTATTAACAAGATGCAAGTGCCAGTTCCTGTTTGCTGTTTTTGGTTCCAAATCCTACAAAGGAAATATTCTCGGAGTTGGATGAAATCAACGCCCAAGATCTTATTTTCCCGGAAGCTTCCAGAGAGCCGCCAGAGGGAGCCAGGGGCCCCACCCCACAAGGCGGCGCGGGGGGTGGGCGCGCCTCTATGGTCTGGTTGCACCAGGGCTCCCCGACATCGCCCCTTCGCCTATATAAAGTCTCCGTCGAAACCCTAAAGTGATAAGCCACGATACGAAAAGTTCCAGAGCCGCCGCCATCGCGAAGCCAAGATCTGGGGGACAGAGTCTCTGTTCCACGCTGCCGGGACGGGAATTGCCCCGGAAGGCATCTCCATCGACACCACCGCCATCTCCATCAACGCTGCTGCTCCCATGATGAGGAGGGAGTAGTTCTCCCCGAGGCTAAGGGCTGTACCGGTAGCTATGTGGTTAATCTCTCTCTCATGTACCCCAATACAATGATCTCATGAATTGCTTTGCATGATTGAGATCCATATGATGAGCTTTGTATCGCTATTAGTCTATGTGCTACTCATGTGATGTTATTAAAGTAGTCTATTCCTCCTTCATGGTGTAAAGGTGACAGTGTGTGCATCGTGTAGTTCTTGGCGTAGGTTATGATCATAATCTCTTGTAGGTTATGGAGTTATCACTATGATAGTATTGATGTGATCTATTCCCCCTTCATAGTGTAATGGTGACAGTGTGTATGCTATGTTAGTTCTCGGTCTAAATTGCAAAGATCTATTATGCTCTAAAGGTTACTTAAATATGAATGCTGAATGTTGTGGCGCTTGTTAACTCCGGCTTGAGGGAGCTCTTGTAGCCCTACACAATGAATGGTGTTTGTTATCAAACAAGAGCATATGTAGCACAAGTGAGGAGAAGTTATTTATTTATTATGTGATCAATGTTGAGAGTGTCCACTAGTGAAAGTATGATCCCTAGGCCTTGTTTCCAATACTGCAAACACCGCTTACTTACTGTTCTACTGCATGTTTACTCGCTGCCATATTTATTTCAGATTGTTATTACCACTCATATTCATCTATACCACCTGTGTTTTACTATCTCTTCGCCGAACTAGTGCACCTATACATCTGACAAGTGTATTAGGTGTGTTGGGGACACAAGAGACTTCTTGTATCTTAATTGCAGGGTTGCTTGAGAGGACTATCTTTGACCTCTACCTCCCTGAGTTCGATAAACCTTGGGTGATTCACTTAAGGGAAACTTGCTGCTGTTCTACAAACCTCTGCTCTTGGAGGCCCAACACTGTCTACTAAATGATGAAGATTCTCCATGGCTACGGCGTAGAAGATCACAACACTAGATGGCGATGTAATAATGTATTCTTCATATATAGTTCCCAAGACAATCTCTACATTTATGTAATAATGAGAACCCTTTCCCCAACACTGTTAGAGGAGATGGAGTCTTTCACGGGCTTGCAGGGAAATTTTTCCGAGGCGCAACTTCCGAAGATGCCGTAGGGCGTGTGCACCAACGACATCTTCGAGAAGCTGCGCCACGGGAGATTTCCCAACCCTTTCCTCCATCCATGGGGATGAATCTTCACGGGCTTGCAGGGAAATTTTTCCGAGGCACAACTTCCGAAGATGTGGTAGGGCGTGTTCACCAACGACAACTTCTCCAACGACATCTTCGAGAAGTTGCGCCACGGAAGATTTCCCAACCCTTTCCTCCATCCATGGGGATGAAAGTCTCCGCTTGCAGGGAAATTTTTCCGAGGCGCAACTTCCGAAGATGCCGTAGGGCGTGTGCACCAACGACATCTTCGAGAAGCTGCGCCACGGGAGATTTCCCAACCCTTTCCTCCATCCATGGGGATGAAACTCTCCCTACCTGCTAGGTTGGCTTGTTGATCTGCTTGCCAAGGCGCATCGATGCTCCTTTTATAGGCACGGCGCCGCTTCTACTTTGTCTTGTTCCTTCGACAGGGCGTCGTGCGCTACATGCTTTATCTCATCGAGCAGTGCGTCCACCCACGCGTCCTTATCCTGCCGACAGCTTTAGTCCCGGTTGCACCCACCAACCGTGACTAAAGGTTACCGACACATCCTTATCATGCCGACAGCTTTAGTCCCGGTTGCACCCACCAGCCGTGACAAAAGGTTACCCGCAGCTTTAGTCCCGGTTGCACCCACCAGCTGTGACTAAACGTTTACCGACACGTCCTTATCCTGCCGATAGCTTTAGTCCCGGTTGTACCCACCAGCCGGGACTAATGGTTGCCCGCACGTCAGCCCCCCCAGATAAGCCTCCCCCAGATAAGGCCCTATCTTTTGTCCCGGTTTGAGCCCCCACCCGGGATGAAAGTTTCCCGCGCCACTGCGTTCCCGCCTATTTTCTTCCCGCGCTTTCCACCGCTTCCCGCCTCCGTCTTCCCGCCATTTTTTCACTATATATATGTAGGCTTGGCCTCCATTTACATATCACATCTAGACTCATATCTGCAAACCTCATCACTCTCTCCCATGGCTTCCATCGTATCTCTAACACCCCGGGAGGCGGAGGCGCTTTGCGCCTCGAACTACCCCTGCCCGCCGGGCTACCGCGTCCCGACCGGCTGGTTGCTGAGCGTCGGAGGCGTACCGGTCCCTCCTATCCCTCTAGGTGTGGCACGCGAGATGGCCATCACGAACCACTACTACTTCGAGCTCACGCCAGAGCAGCGGAGGAATCCCCAGTGGCATCCCGACTACAGCCCGACTTGGGACAGCTTCTTCATCAATCGGCGTGAGAGGGCGTTGCCAGGTACGAGGAGGACGGCCCGCCTCCTTCGAACTTCAACGAGGCCGGCCGTCGGCTGTGGTGGCGCGGCCGGACTCTCCAGAGCGTCATGGCCTACCGTGGCCCCCGCCTGCGCTACCCTCAATCCCAGCCCACGCGTGCTCACCCGCCGAGGTTCGACAACCGCGACCCCGATGCTAGCGACGATGACGTCGGCGACTATGATGACTACAGTGGCGACTATTATAGGGCTAGGCACGACTATGACTGAATGGCTCCAACATTCGAATCTGGCCATGTATCTTAATTTTTCAGTTGAGCTCTGTACTTTAATTCCAGTTCAATCGTAATAAAATTTCGTAACAACCACTTTATTGAACTAAAACAACCGACAACGACTTTATAAACTAAATTTAAACTAAAACAACCGACAACGACTTTATTGAAATTACAATAAAATAGCTAGTCTAGTCTCTACTCGTCGTCGGAGGTTGTCTCCGTCCAAATGTCATCCCACCGAGGGTCGTTTTCGGTCCAAGTTGTATTCGGGTTCTCGAGCTCGAACTCGGCGACGGCCCGACGGTGGCGCCTGTTGGACCTGCGTTGTGCCCTGAGGTCAGCGAAGAACGCGTCGGTGTTGTCGACGTCGTTGGGGAACTGCGCCCTCCACTGGCGCATCAACTGCTCGTCGTGCTCGGCGATGGCGATCCTGCGCTGCACCTGGCGGTGCCGGCGACGGTCCTCGTCGTCGACGAGGCACGGCGCTGGCGCGAGGAACTCCGCCTCCTCTAGCGATTCAACATCCGGGAAGTTCATGTCGCGTCGTGGCCGCCGAAATCGCCACGCCGCCGCGTCGTAAGCGCGCGCCGCCAGCTCCGGCGTGTTGTACGTGCCGAGGGTGAGGCGGAAGCCACCGGCGCGTATCTCGGCGTAGAACCTACCGCTCGGACGCGCTCGGACGCCACGGAAACCGGACGACCCGCGACGACGTGGCGGCATCCCGGAGATGAATGAGCGGAGGTGGCGGCGACGTGTGGCTGCGCACGCACGCGACGCTCTATATAGCACACGCGGTGATGCGAGATGCAAATAGGTATATGGATGTCATATTCATGTTCATTGGATTTTTCTAATCAATTTATATATATAAAACTTTTCTATTTGAGTTACCATTTAAAAGTTATTAAAATAATAGTTTTTATTAATTTAAAATAGATAAATACGGGTTTATTTAAAACAGAAAAGGAAAAACCTAACCAGGGGCTGATCCGCATCCAACGGCTCCAGGCCGTTAGATTCAAACGGCCGGAGCCGTTGGATGCGCTGCCACGTATCAGCCTCACCTCTTTTCTCGCGATCGCACGCCTGGGCGATAAGACTCCCTTTTATCGCGGGTGGTGGCACGACCCGCGACAAAATGGTGGTAGGTATAAAACCTTAGCGTCGCGGGCGGAGCCAGCACCCGCGACACCCGGAGGCCAATCCTAGACAATTTTGCGCCGCCAGGCTGCCGGATTTTCTATCCACGCCGCCCCGCGCCGTATCTTCCGCGCCTCCGGCCGCCGCCCCCGCCACCTCTGCGTCGTCGACCTCTGCCGCGCGCCGGCCTCCTCTCTGCGTCGGCCTCCTCTCCGTCGCGCCGCCGCCCTGTGCCGTGCCGCCCCCTCCACCGTGCCGCCGCCCTGTGCCGTGCCGCCCCCTCCGCCACGCCGCCACCCTCTACCGCGCGCCCATCTGCGCAGGTAGACACCGCCGGCCGCCGACGCCCCCGGCCGTCCTTTTTTTAAACTTTTGTATAAGTTAGTTAATTAGTCAGTTAGTTAATTAGTTAGTTCAAGTTTTTTTGTAAGGTTTTTGTAAGTATTTTAGTATATATATATAATTAGTTAGTTTAAATTTTGTTGTAAGTATTTTGTTGTAATTAGTTAGTTAGCTAGTTTAAATTTAGTATATGTAGTTAGTTAGTTTAAATTTTGTATTAATTTAAGTTTTAGAGTTTAAGGATTTTTGTATATAATTTAGTTAATTAGTTTAAGTTTAAGTTTAGTAATTAGTTTTAAGATATTTAGTTGTTTTAAGATTGAATTTTCGATTCCGATAAGTGTTGCTCACAAAACCACCGGCAGCGACGGGCAACACGTAGAGCCGGAGGCTCCCAGGATCGCCGTGGGCCCTGGTCCCTGCGATGGCCCGCAATGCTCGGCACACGTCCCGACGGTTGCAAGGGCATGCCACCTGACCTATACCTGGTCAGGAAGGTGTTGATTGCTTCAATTAGTTTCCTGCATGGTAGACACGTAAACATTAAATGAGCCTCGATCGGCTCTCAGGTTACCCTGTGAATCGGTTCAAAGAGCCGATTAATCCATGGTTCATAATGGATCTGCAATAACATGGCGGTTCTGCTTTATCAATGCTAAGCTAAGTCAATCTACGACAGTTTAGGGTTTTCACCGTATAACCGGAACATCCTACACGTAGTTGAGCCTGGCAGATACGAAAGATAGCAAACTAACCCAAAACGAGGCCTAAAAACCAACACGGGGTTGATTCCCGGAACATCCCTTCTTGGATCGGCAAACCGTACCTTACGCACTACTGGATCGTTCAACCCGTTTGCAAGGCGTAACTATGCAGATATCAAACCAATCCTCGAAGAACAAGGAACAACTATAACAGATTGAATCTACTAAACAAAGATAAAGAAAGATGCCGCCCTTACACCCAATAGTGTAAGGACAGCTAGATATCTAGGGGCAGCACAGCTACGTAAATATATCAGAAAAGCATCGATGCAAGCCCTAAAACATCTACGATAAACAGTGTTACTCGCCATCAAAAAGGCTTCAGACGAGCAACACCGAACAACGAATAAACAGATATCGCCTAGATCGCAAGATGCGATCTAGGCAGCATGACGCTTACCGGAAGAAACCCTCGAAACAAGGGGTGGCGATGCGCTGGATTGTGTTTGTTGTGAACGTGATCGTCCTCCTTTCTCAATAACCCTAGGTACATATTTATAGTCCGTGGACTTTCTATCTTTGGAAATACACCTAACCGTGTACGAGCTAAACTCTATCTCTTAATTCTGAACTAACATGCAATCTACCATAATGTACAGATACACGGGCAATTCAGCCCAAATTCACACACGAGGCCGATTCAGAAACACATTATGTGTAAATCCTTCAAGCCCATCTCCATCGCGGCCCATCTCCTGATTTGGCCAGAATCTGGTGATAACACATGCCCCCTAGTTTTGGTAATGATAATTTCAAAACCACTCTGTTTTTCTTCGTAGGGTCATGTCGTGGCAGAGCAGAACCGTTGCAGTATCCTTCATCATGATGCCTTGCCTTCTCAACTTCTCAGCGTGATTTGACAGTTTTGGCACCACGTCCTCGGAAACCACCGCAATCTCCACTATATCCCCTTTATTTAACCGCGTCGAGCAGTTCGCTTCTTCATCCCCCTGCTCCGTACTAGCCATCGGAAAACCCTCCTTCACACCATGGACTCCTCCTCCTCCTCCTCCTCTACCTCCTCGGGACTTTCTTGCCTATCCTCTCCCCTCCGAGAGCCGACGCCAGAGTGGGACTCGATGGCGGCGTACGACATCCTCGCCCCAACGAAGTGGGACGAGGAGGATCACGATTCCTCCGTCTGGTCCGAGGATGACAAGTCCTTGACCGACGGAGAAGACGACTTCCAATTCCTCGTCGATGGGGAGCTGGAGGCGGAGAGCGAGGATGACTCCTTCTCCTGGGACGACTTCACCTCCTCCGACGAGGAGGAGGAAGAGGAGAGTGACACCTCCTCCGACGAGCCGCCGGCGAAGCGCTTCTACTTCGGCCCACGCCGACGACGACGACGACGAGAGGAGGAAAAGGCCCCCGCCGAGGGCTACGGCAGCAAAGAACGAGGAGTCACGCAGCATTGGGCTGATACGTCTCCAACGTATCGATAATTTCTTATGTTCCATGCTACTTTATTGATGATACCTACATGTTTTATGCACATTATATGTCGTATTTACGCATTTTCTGGAACAAACCTATTAACAAGATGCCGAAGTGCCAGTTCCTGTTTTTGTTTCAGAAATCCTAGTAAGAAAATATTCTCGGAATTGGACGAAATCACCGCCCAGGGTCCTATTTTTGCACGGAGCTTCCAGAAGACCGAAGAGGGAAGGAAGTGGGGCCACGAGGTGGCCACACCATAGGGCGGCGCGGCCCAGGCCCTGGCCGCGCTGGCCTGTGGTGTGGCCTCGCGCCGCCTCTTGACCTTCCCTTTCGCCTACTTAAAGCCCCCGTCGCGAAACCCCAGTACCGAGAGCCACGATACGGAAAACCTTCCAGACGCCGCCGCGAATCCCATCTCTGGGGATTCAGGAGATCGCCTCCGGCACCTGCCGTGAGAGGGGATTCATCTCCCGGAGGACTCTTCATCGCCATGATCGCCTCCGGAGTGATGAGTGAGTAGTTCACCCCTGGACTATGGGTCCATAGCAGTAGCTAGATGGTCGTCTTCTCCTAATTGTGCTTCATTGTTGGATCTTGTGAGCTGCCTAACATGATCAAGATCATCTATCCGTAATACTATATGTTGTGTTTGTCGGGATCCGATGGATAGAGAATACTATGTTATGGTGATTATCAATCTATTGTTTATGTGTTGTTTATGATCTTGCATGCTCTCCGTTATTAGTAGAGGCTCTGGCCAAGTTTTTGCTCTTAACTCCAAGAGGGAGTATTTATGCTCGATAGTGGGTTCATGCCTTCATTGACACTTGGGACAGTAGGTTCTAAGGTTGTGATGTGCTGTTGCCACTAGGGATAAAACATTGATTCTATGTCTAAGGATGTAGTTGTCGATTACATTACGCACCATACTTAATGCAATTGTATGTTGCTTTGCAACTTAATACTGAATGGGGTTCGGATGATAACCTGAAGGTGGACTTTTTAGGCATAGATGCAGTTGGATGGCGGTCTATGTACTTTGTCGTAATGCCCGGATTAAATCTCACTATATTTATCATATCATGTATATGCATTGTTATGCCCTTTTCTATTTGTCAATTGCCCAACTGTAATTTGTTCACCCAACATGCTTTTATCTTATGGGAGAGACACCTCTAGTGAACTGTGGACCCCGGTCCTATTCTTTACATAGCATACAATCTACTGCAATACTTGTTTTACTGTTTTCTTGCAAACAATCATCTTCCACACAATACGGTTAATCCTTTGTTACAGCAAGCCGGTGAGATTGACAACCTCGCTGTTTCGTTGGGGCAAAGTACTTTGGTTGTGTTGTGCAGGTTCCACGTTGGCGCCGAATCCCTGGTGTTGCGCCGCATCACATTTCGCCACCATCAACCTTCAACGTGCTTCTTGGCTCCTCCTGGTTCGATTAAACCTTGGTTTCTTTCTGAGGGAAAACTTGCCACTGTGCGCATCATACCTTCCTCTTGGGGTTCCCAACGGACGTGTACATTTACGCGCATCAGCGGCCACGACGGCGACGACGAGGGCAGCGACGGCCCTTAGACTAGGATTACTAGCATAGGACTAGTAGTAGTAATCGGGTCTCCTTTTGTTCTTCTTTTCCTGAGCAAAATGTGTCTATGTCAATTTTGCCTTCATATCAATTTTGCCGATTGTCAAAGCGAGTCAACGTGCAAAGAGCCGATGGCGGCGCATCGGCCTTCACCACAAAACGCAAATAAGGCCAAACCAGTCGCCTATTCAAACGGTAACCTGCAACCCTTGCCTGCAAGAGTAAACTCAGATCCCCAAATCGCCGCTCGAACAGATCCAACTTACGGCCACGCAAATCTCAGATCTCAATCGCGCAGACTCAACTCCGCAGCGAATCCAATGGCGGAATCATCCAACGCCAACACTACGGTCTCTGGCCTGAAGGTAATCCCCAACCGCTCCTCGCTATCCGAGCATAGTGTTGGAATTAACAGCAAACACCTGAATTAATGTCTCATTCCGTCATTAATTTTTAGGTATCAGACATTCTTCTGTCACATCCTTCTCTTCCAAATTCTCTCTGTCTTGGCCCTCGTTCTACCGAGAGTCCTGCTCATCTGATTTCATGCGAGGCCAATAGAATTCCCTTCGTGAACCAGAACTTAGATCTATCTTCTTGGGCCGACTGCTTACGAGCCTGGCCTAATCCTCCTGAAGATTGGGTTTCATGGTATAATAGAATAGCCAAAACTCACCAAGCCACCTGGGAAACCACAGGAATAGCCGATGCTTTAGCTTTATCACTGTCTCCCCTTGAGAAACATGAAAACCTTCTGAAAACCATCGGCTACTTTTGGTCTGATGCTTTGAATTGCTTCATGTTTGGCCATGGCTCCATGACACCAACCCTACTAGACGTGGTCATGATCACTGGTCTAGACATTGCATCCCCAAGCCCCTCTGCTTTTATGCTGCCAAAGGTCCCTTTCACCCTCTCTTCCAAAACAGAGTGCACAAACTGGGGTGCTTATCTTCGACGCCACATGAAAAACAAAGGCCCTGTAACAGAGAAAGAACACACGGCCTTCCTGAATTTCTGGTTGGAACACTTCATATTCTGTGGCCCTTCACTTGCTCCCACCAAGAATTACCTTTCCTTGGCCTATGAACTTGCCAGAGGCACCCAGCTTGGCATTGGCAAACTGTTCCTTGGAGAGGTCTATCGATATCTCCAACTAATGTCTGTCAAACTGTTTTCCCAAAAGACAGTCAAAACAGGAGGTCCCTGGTGGTTTATTCAATTATGGGCTCAGCTATACTTCCAGAACCACATCCCAAACTTCCCACTTCTGGCCACTCGCACCTTTCCAGATGCCAACGGGAAGCAAATCCGATGCACTAGCTACGGCCAAGCTTTGTACAGCCTTCCGGGCAGTAAACTGATTCCCAAGGAAGCATCAAAATGGTTCAGCATTTTCTTCCAAGGCCTGGACAATCCTCTCTTCTTTCCTTACACGGAATCTGAGCATTTTGAGAATCCGGTCTCCTTCAGGCTAGACAGCTTTGCCGATGACACCAGCACCCGGCAATTGTATTCCACCATGATTCGTCCCTGTTTCCTTCCGGTGGGCATGAGCACCTCCAACAGGATCATCAAACCTGGTTATGAGTCCTATCAGCCGGTCGTAGCAGCCCGGCAGTTTGGTCTTGGGCAGGTGTCTCCCCATTTCTTCCTCCATCACTTAACAGAGAGTAGAGCTGACTTGCCCGATATCCTCACCGGTCAGAGGTGTTACTCTTTCTTTGATGCTCTAGCCATCCCTGTTCCTCACAACCTCTCTTTTACCTCATCAACCGATGGTTTTGAGACCTGGTGGTCAATGTGGAAGAGTCATGCCTTCAGGAGAGCTCTGGGACCCTTGTTGAAACAACTTGATGCTGAATATGATATCCCTGCAGAACAGGTACCACTACTCACAAATTATCTCGAAGTGGTTTACAACGATTTCTTTCCTTTTATAACCCTGCTCTATCTTCTTGTAGCAACAAGACGGTCCAGAACCTGTACATGATGACGGCTCCCCTTTCAGATTCCTCCCACCAGCTCCAGTGGTCCTCTTCTGCAAAAACTCACCACCCTTGAAAAAGGTTGTGATGCAGAGCCAGCCGATTTCACCAAAATCGGCTTCTAAGAGCAGAGTATCTTCTGGGCCGGCTGCCCCCCGAGCCTCAGCCACGGCGAGAACAGCAGTGAGGAAAGTAGCTGCCAGGAAGACCTTGAAGCGCCAAAACCCTACTCCAGCTCAAGAAAATTTAAAAGTAAGTTGATCCATGCCTTGGCTGATTTCATCTATCCTTCTAGGCTTTTGCAACATGCTTGTATTTCTTTTACAGGCCTCCACTGAAGAAAACTCCAGTGAGGAGACACAGTCCAGTCGAAGGGACTCGAGCTCGGGCAACTCTGAGAAAACCACCACGCAGAGCCAGCCAGACTTGCCACCGTCGGCTTCTAAGAAAAGGTCAGCTCCTGAACCTGCTGCTTCCCAGGCTCCAAACAAAGCAGGACAGGGCGGTCTACGCACAAAGAGCCGATGCATCAAGAGAGCTCGCAAGGAACCGCAAACCTCTTCATTAAACCAGGAGATTTCGAATGTAATTACTCTCCATACTCTCCTTGGCTCATATTTCATGCTAACCTATTGCTGTTCTCATCGGCTAACCACTTCCTTTGCAGACTGATGATACCTCTAGTGGGGAAGTCGAGGAGGTAGTGATGCCATCCACCACCCTGGACCTAGCAACCTCCAAAAGTGTAGCTGACAAGGCTGCCACCTTGGCCAAGCCCACAGCAGAAACACAAGAGCCGATCACCTCTTCATCGGCTGCTCCTATGGTCTTAGGAGAGGTACACTTCCTTTCCTTAGCTCTTCCTTGCTCTTTCGCTGTATACTGTGGAGCGACTCTGAAGCGGCCTTGCACGAAGAGTTTGGGCTAGATTGCCCGTGTATCTGTAAATTATAGTAGATGGCATCTTAGTTTAGAATTAAAAGATAGAGTTTAACCCGTGCACGGTTAGGTGCACGCCGAATTAGAAAGTCCCTTGGACTATAAATATGTACCTAGGGTTATTGAGAAAGAAGGACAATCACGTTCACAACAAACACAAACCAGGCGCATCGCCACCCCTTGTTTCGAGGGTTTCTTCCGGTAAGCATCATGTTGCCTAGATCGCATCTTGCGATCTAGGCAAACGTACGTTTATTCGCCTATCTTGTGTTACTCGTGCTGAAGCGTTGTTGATGGCGAGTAACACTACTTATCGTAGGTATTTTGGGGCTTGCATTGGTGCTTTTCTTACACATATTTGCTTAGCTATGCCGTCCCTCGATATCTAGCTGCCCTTATACCTATCCAGGTGTAAGGGCAGCATCTTGCTTGTTCGTCGTTTAGTAGATCCAATCTGTTATAGTTGCTCCTTGTTTTTCAAGGATTAGTTTAATATCCGTATGGTTAGGCCTTGCAAATGGGTTGAACGATCCGGTAGTGCGTAAGGTATAGTTTGTTAGCTCTAAGAGGGATTGTTCCGGGAATTAACTTAATATTGGTTTTTAGGCCTCTTTTAGTGTTAGCTTTCTATCATCTTTCGTGTCTATTAGGCTCAACTACGCGTAGGATGTTCCGATCATACGGTGAAAACCCTAAACTGTCGTGGATTGGTTTAACTTTGTGTTGATCAAGCAGGAGCCCCATGTCATCGTAAACCCAACGTGAATCATGGGGTGATCGGCTCTTTGAGCCGATCCACAGGGCAACCCGAGAGCCGATCGGGCTCGTATTTAATGTTTACGTGTCTACCATGGAGACTAATCGAAGCAATCCAACACCTTCCCGACCAGATAGGTCAGGTGGCACGCCCTGCAACCTCCAGGACGTGCCGAAACTTTGCGGGATGACGTCGAGGGACCATGGCCCACCCAGCAGTCTTGGCAGCCTCCCGGCTCTTCGTGTTGCTTAACCACCGCTCGGTGGGTTTGGCAGGTAACACATTCTGGCACGCCCGGTGGGACAATCTTCTACAACAACCACGTCAACACCTGCATCCGAGATGGCGGACGAACAGATCAAGTATGAAGATCTGCCTGCAGAGCACAAGAAGAAGTACGATGAGCTCAAGGCCATCTTCGAAGCCGATCTCATCGGCTCTTTCGAGAAGACCCGTTCGCACGGGATTAGGTTCAAAGGGTTCCAACCCGAAGGCGTGTTCGAGGGGATAGATCTGTCTCTCCCTTCGGAGGACCGTACCAGAGCCCTGCGCCAGGAAATTAACTATGTTGTGGCTCATTCTCTACATCGACATTCTGAGAGCCTGGTGAACACTCTCGAGCGTGTTGCGCTTCGTGTGGTTCAAGAAATCATGAAGCATCAGTATTCTCCGTCAGGACCTGCTTTAGGAACTCACCAGGGAGAGATACCGTTCTACACGAGGCCACCACTGCCATACACGTTGGCAGCTCCACAACAACAAGGTTCACCGGCGTACGTCGTCTACAAGGTTGGAGGTGATCCTGGCGATTACCAATTCCTGTTTGAGCCGCCCAAAGAGATCCCGCATGGATACGTGTGCACATACGTGCCGGACTGCAACAACTGGATGCATACGAGCCAGGTTACAGCAGGAGGGATTGCCGGAGCAGGAGGGAGTTCTGGAGCAGATGCTGAGAAATAGGCGTGGCTAGCTAAATATGCCACCGGAACGAGTCATGAAAGCTCAACCGCTTCGGCTCCCACTGTGGATCAGATCAGTGCAATCTTGAGAGACCAGTTCGGCATCCTGCCGAAGAAGAGAACAATCGGCTATTCCAAGCCGTATCCCAACGAGTATGACCTGATCCCACTGCCGCCTAAGTATCGGCTCCCTGACTTCACAAAATTCAGTGGATCAGAAGGGTCTAGCTCAATTGAGCACGTGAGCCGATATTTGGCACAGTTGGGCATGGTCTCAGCTTCAGACCAGCTACGTGTGAGGTTCTTTTCGCAATCTCTCACGGGCCCAGCCTTTGGGTGGTACACCTCGTTACCACCAGATTCAGGCTCGGACGTGGAAGCAGCTGGAAGAGCAGTTCCACATACAATATCATTCGGAAGCTACTGAAGTTGGCATTGCCGATCTCGACGCAGTACGGTAGAGGCGAGGGAGAGACAGTGTCCGAGTACATTCAGCGTTTCAGGACCGTCAAGAACCGATGTTATTCGGTTCGTTTATCTGAGAAGGAAGCAGTCGAGCTGGCAATAGCGGGCCTCTCAGCATCGCTCAAGGATCTGACGTTCCAAGTACTACAATTCGGCGCACATGGTTCAGAAATTGACATCGTATGAACAGCGCCCCAGAATTGTACCAAGACAAGTTCAAGCGCGCGCCCTGGTCGAGACAGAAGAAGATGAAGACTCTGCAGAAGATCAGGAGGTCGCCGTAGCTGAATGGGCTCGGGGGCAGTACCCGTGTCCTGCAAATGGGTGAAACAACCAGGGCCTGCAAAAGGGTTTGACTTTGATTTAAGCAAAACGGAGCAGATTTTTGATTTGCTGCTGAAGGAAAAACAGCTAAAGTTACCCGAAGGCCACAAAATCCCCACGTTACAAGAGATGAACGGTAGGCATACTGCAAATGGCATCACACGTTCACCCATGCCACCAACGACTGCAAAGTATTGCGCGGACAGATTCAAATGGCGATAGAACAAGGCCGATTACTCTTCGGTCAGTTTGCCATGAAAGTTGACACACATCCGTTTCCTGGCGTCAACATGGTGGATCTCAGTCACTGCTTAAGAAGCGAGCCAGGCTTCTCTTTTGATATCAACATGGCAGGGCTTGCAGACCGCCATAGCAAGGATAGAGCAGAGAGCAGTCACTCCCGTGGCAAAGATAAAGCGGAGGCCGATCCACGCGACCGGCCCCAGCATGTTGACAGACGGTATTTGACTGAGGAAGAAGTGAGAAGCGTGCGGTATCAACGACCACTCTCCGCACATCTCCTTAACAAATATGAGCAGCAGTATGACCGACGTCGGCGCCACGACGTAGATGATGAAAGATATCGTCGGTCTGATGCAGATGACAAGAAGTATCGTCGATACGATAGAGACCACGAAGGGTATGTGCGTCAAGCTAGACGGAGGTCGAGAGAGCAAGAGGACATGGACAAGCATTGGAACTGTCCTTTCTTTAAACAGTGCTGGGACTCAGGAATGAGCCGATTGCCTACAATCGAGAACTGCCCTAATGTAGACAGCAGAAAAAGGGAACGAATGAAGTATCAGTGTTCAAGCGTCTAGGGCCTCTCCCACCTCAGAACAAACGAGCTGAGTCATCTCAAGATGGAGACTTCGAGGAGTCGAAGAAGAAGAAGATGATATCACCGCCTGGTGTCCGATGGACTCAGCCACTCCCGTAAGCGTAGGTGCAACGGTTACGGCCCAGAGGAAGCGAGGCTCGCACTGTACACGTTGAGGAAAGCACGGCCCGATCTGGCCGTGAAAATTCAGCAAACACTGGAGACAGAGGCGCGGCCACGAAGAAAGTGTGGCGCCCCAAGCAGACAAGAGCCGATGCGGAGGCATCGGCTGATACAAACATGGTGTTCATACTCCCGTCGAATTTTGTGCTCCAAAAGACGAGGAGGTATCGTGGCACAGTTTGACTGCGGTCCGCGGCCAGTCATCTTTGAGAAGCCACGAGAGAGAAGCTACAGGCATTTGAAAGCCCTATACCTGAGAGGTTACATCAATGGGCAGCCTATCAGCAAGATGTTGGTTGACACGGGAGCGGCAGTCAACATAATGTCGTACTCCATGCTACGACGTTTGGGACGTTCCAACGAAGATCTGATCAAGACCAACGTCACACTAAGCGATTTCAACGGCCAAGCGTCAGAAGCACAAGGGTGTCTGAACGTAGACCTGACCGTAGGCCGAAAAACCATCCCTACGACGTTCTTTATCGTCGACAGCAAAAGCACTTACGCTGTCCTGCTGGGGAGGGATTGGATCCACGCTAACTGTTGCATTCCATCCACAATGCATCAGTGCATCATACAATGGGATGGAGATGAAGTGGAAGTTGTTCATGCAGATGATTCGATCGAGATCTCGCTAGCTGCCATGAATATTTGGGATGCAAACGACCAAGAGCCGCTCTCTGGAATTAATTTGGACGGCTGTGAGCGCATCGAAGCTTCAAAAAACGGGGTGAGGCTGGTCTTATCCACTGGCCTGACAGAGTAGCAAGATCCAAGTCTATGGACGTACGTGACAAGGCCGATCCCTGCGATCGGCCCCAAAAAATAAAAAGCAAAGGTCTTACCTCAAGCTTGTCACGTAGCCATAGTAGAGAACCAAAAAGTTGTAAACCCTCATTGAACATTGCAATGAAAAGGGAGGCCGATTCTGGCAATCGGCCAAAATTATCCTCAACATGCCCTTTGCCTGTGTTCAGCATTGATCTAGCAAGCGATGGAAAGCTGGGGTATGGGTTCACATCAGCTGATGAGCTGGAAGAGATTGACATTGGTCCTGGGGATAAGCCACGACCAACATTTATCAGCAAAAAGTTAGAGCCGCATCTGAGGGACCGGTTGATAGCCTTGTTGAAAGAGTACCCAGATTGTTTTGCATGGGATTATACAGAGATGCCTGGGTTAGACAGGAGCCGATATCTTCAATTACTTGAAAGATTCGGCTCGGGGGGCATACACACGGAGAAGGTACGAGGCCACGAAGTATGTACCCAGGAGGAGCCGATTCATGAAATCGATCGGCCAGTAAAAAATCGAAAATAGAAAAATTTTAAGTACAACCGATGCTCGGACATCGACTTAAGAATAAGAAAAAGCCGATGCACAGCCATCGACTCCAGAGGTACAAGCTGTTACAGACAGAGGTACAAGCTCAGTGGAGCAGTTATCGTTACATGGAGGGGCTCTACTGAAGGAATGCCTCAAGGGCACGGAGTGCGGTAGCACGAACACGGTCTACCTCGGCGATCTCAGCCTCGTCATCTTCATCTTGGCCCGTCACCAGCTGCTTGTTCAAGGCGCGGATTTCGGCCAGATCGGTCTTCAGTTCAGCTTTGAGGCCTTCTGCTTCTTCGTGGGAGCGGGCAATGAGAGCTTCCTTATCCTGGATGAGCTGTTTGGTTACCCGGACCCTTTCTTCAAGATCCTCCAACTCCTTTCGCAAGACCTCCAGTTCAGCGGTACTGACAGAAGTGTCAACCTTTGCGTCCAAAGCTGCCTTTTTCTCATTAAGCCGTTGACATTTGTCTGCAATATCGGCTTTCAATGGGAGTTGAGCGTGGCGTAAGCCGATTCTCTGACGAGCCAATGTCACCCTTGACTTGTAAGCAGACAGAGTCACCACTGGCCAGAGCTTCACCTGCAATGTCACCGGGAGATGAGGCTGGATGTCTTCAAGGATGCTCTTTATTTCCTCGGTATCTTCAACCAGTGTTTCGATTGAGGAGGAGAGCAAGGCCTTGAGGTGCTGGAGTTGACCATGGGTAGCGCTGGGGCCTGGCTCTGCGCTTGCTTTAGTAGATGGTTCGATGAACTCAGGGTCAAACGTTAGCAAGCTTGAGAGGTCACAACCCTGACAAACAACAGGAACAACGTCAGTACACAGCGAAAAAGCATGGAAGAGCTAAGGGAAGGAAGCGTACCTCTCCTAAGACCATAGGGGCAGCTGATGAAGAGGCGATCGGCTCTTGTGTTTCTGCTGAGGGTTTGGCCAAGGTAGCAGCCTTGTCAGCTCCGCTTTTGGAGGTTGCTAGGTCCAGGGTGGTGGATGGCATCACTACCTCCTCGACTTCCCCACTAGAGGCGTCGTCAGTCTCAAAGGGAATGGTTAGCCGATAGAACAACAATAGGTTAGCACAAAATATGAGTCAAGGAGAATGTGGAGAGCAATTACATTCGAAATCTCCTGGTTTGATGAAGAGGTTTGCGGTGCCTTGCGAGCTCTCTTGATGCATCGGCTCTTTGTGCGTAGACCACCTTGTGCTGCTTTTGGTGAAGCCTGGGAATCAGCAGGTTCGGGAGCTGACCTTTTCTTGGAAGCCGACGGTGGCAAGTCTGGCTGGTTCGGCGTGGTGTCCTCCCCGGAGGTGTCTGAGCTTGAGTCTCCTCGACTGGACTGTGTATCCTCGCTGGAGATTTCTTCAGTAGAGGTCTGTGAAAGAAATACGAACATGTTACAGAAGCCTAGAAGAATGGATGAAACCAGCCAAGGCATGGATTAGCTTACGTGCAAAATTTCTTGGGCCGGAGAGGAGGTTTGGCGCTTCAAGGTCTTCCTGGCAGCTACTTTCCTTACTGCTGTTCTCGCCTTAGCTGAGGCTCGGGGGGCAGCTGGCCTAGAAGATGCTCCGCTCTTGGGAGCCTATTTTGGTAAAATCGGCTGGCTCTGCATCACGACCTTCTTCAAGGATGGTGAGTTTTTGCAGAAGAGGACCACCGGAGCTGGTGGGAGAAGTGTGAAAGGGGAGCCGTCATCATGAACAGGCTCTGGACCATCTTGTTGCTGCAAGAAGACAGAGCAGGGTTGTAAAAAAGGAAATCGATAAGCCACTTCAAGCAAATTTATGAGTAGTGGTACCTGTTCTGCAGGGATATCATATTCAGCATCAAGTTGTTTCAGCAATGGTCCTAGAGCTCTCCGGAAGGCATGAGTCTTCCACATTGCCCACCAGGCCTCGAAATCATCCGTTGATGAGGTAAAGAGAGGTTGTGAGGAATGGGGATGGCTAGAGCATCAAAGAAAGAGTAACACCTCTGACTAGTGAGGATGTCAGGCAAGTCAGCCCTGCTTTCTGTTAAGAAGTGGAGAAAGAAATGGGGAGACACCTGCCCAAGACCAAATTGCCGGGCTGCTACGACCGGCTGATAGGACTCATAACCAGGTTTGATGATCCTGTTGGAGGTGCTCATGCCCACCGGAAGAAAACAGGGACGAATCATGATGGAGTATAATTGCCGGGTGCTGGTGTCATCGGCAAAGCTGTCTAACCTGAAGGAGACTGGATTCTCAAAATGCTCAGACTCCGTGTAAGGAAAGAAGAGGGGATCAGGCTTACTGCCTGGGAGGCTGTATAAAGCTTGGCCGTAGCTAGTGCATCGGATTTGCTTCCCAGTGGCATCTGGAAAGGTGCAAGTGGCCAGTCGAGGGAAGTTTGGGATGTGGCTCTGGAAGTATAGCTGGGCCCATAGTTGAATAAACCACCAAGGACCTCCTGTTTTGACTGTCTTTTGGGAAAACAGTTTGACAGACATCAGCTGGAGATATCGATAGACCTCTCCAAGGAACAGTTTGCCAATGCCAAGTTGGGTGCCCCTGGCAAGTTCATAGGCCAAGGAAAGGTAATTCTTGGTGGGAGCAAGGGAAGGGCCACAAAATATGAAGTGCTCCAACCAGAAGTTTAAGAAGGCCGTGTGTTCTTTCTCTGTTACAGGGCCTTTGTTTTTCATGTGGCGTCGAAGATAAGCACCCCAGTTTGTGCAGTCCTTTTTGGAGGAAAGCTGGAAAGGAACCTTTGGCAGCATAAAGGCAGAGGGGCTTGGGGATGCAATATCTAGACCAGTGATCATGGCCACGTCTAGCAGGGTTGGGGTCATGGGACCATGACCAAACATGAAACAATTCAAAGCATCAGACCAAAAGTAGCCGATGGTTTTCAAAAGGTTTTCATGTTTTTCAAGTGGAGACAGTGATAAGGCTAAGGCATCGGCTATTCCCGTAGTTTCCCAGGTGGATTGATGAGTCTTAGCTATCCTATTATACCATGAAACCCAATCCTCAGGAGGATTAGGCCAGGCTCGTAAGCAATCGGCCCAAGAAGATAGATCTAAGTTCTGGTTCACGAAGGGAATTCTATTGGCCTCGCATGAAATCAGATGAGCAGGACTCTCGGTGGAACGAGGACCAAGACAAAGAGAATTCGGAAGGGAGGGATGCGACAGCAGAATATCTGATACCTAAAAAATTAATGACGGAATGAGACATTAATTCAGGTGTTTGCTGATAACTCCAACAATATACTCGGATGGTGAGGAACGGTTGGGGATTACCTTCAAGCCAGAGACCTCAGTGTTGGCGTTGAACGATTCCGCCATTGGATTCGCCGCGGAGGAGTCTGCGCGATTGGGATCTGAGAGTTGTGTGGCTGGAAGTTGGATCTGTGCGAGCGGCGATTTGGGGATCTGAGTTTGCTCTTGTAGGCGAGGGTTGCAGGTTACCGTTTGAATAGGCAACTGGGTTGGCCTTGCTCGCGTTTTGTGATAAAGGCCGACGTTTTGCCATCGGCTCTTTGCGCGTTGACTCGCATTGACAATCGGCAAACATTCTGTGGTAAAGGCCGATGCGCTGCCATCGGCTCTTTGCGCGTTAATTCGTGTTGACAATCGGCAAATCGATAAGGAAGCGAATTTGGCATAAAAACACTTTCTTCATTGATAAGAGGGTTTTTACAGAGAAGAGCCGATTGCTCAAAAGAGGAAGAACAAAAGAGCCGATTGCTACTACTAGTCTTATGCTACTAATCCTAGCCTAAGGGCCGTCGCTGCCCTCGTCGGTACCATCGGCGCTGCTGCCGGCGGGCTCCTCGTCACTGCTGCCGTAGCTTCCGGCAGGCCCCGTACTCCTCCTCATCGTCGTCGTCATCGTCATCGTCATCCGAGCCGGCGCGGAAGCGTTTTTGCCGGCGGCTCGTCGGAGAATGAGGAGGTGTCCTCCTCTTCTTCCTCTTCTTCGTCGGAGGTGGTGAAGTCATCCCAGGAGAAGCGGTCGTCTTCGCTCTCCGCCTCGTCCTCCCCATTGACGAGGAATTGAAGGTCTTCTTCCCCGTCGGTCAAGGATTTGTCATCCTCGGACCAGATGGAAGAAGCATGATCCTCCTCGTCCCACCACGATGGGGCGAGGATGTCGTACGCCGCCTGCGTGCCCCACTCTGGCGTCGAATCTCGAAGGGGAGAAGATACGCAGGAAAGCCCTGAGGAAGTGGAGGAGGAGGAGGAATCCATGGTGTGAAGGAGGGTTTTCCGATGTAGTTTGGAGCAGGGGGACGAAGAGGTGAACTGTTCGATGCGGTTAAATAAAAGGAGATATAGTGGAGATTTAATGTTGCGGTGGTTTCCGAGGACGTGGTGCCAAAACTGTCAAATCGTGCAGAGAGGTTGAGAAGACAAGGCATCATGATGAAGGATACTGCGACGGTTCTGCTCTGCCACGACATGACCCTTCGAAGGAAAAACGGAGTGGTTTTGAAATTATCATTGCCAAAACCAGGGGGCATGTGTTATCACCGGATTTTGGCCAAATCAGGAGATGGGCCGTAATTGAGATGGGCTTGCATGATGTACACGTGGAGCGACTCTGAAGCGGCCTTGCACGAAGAGTTTGGGCTGACATAGGCATCCCAAATGGGCTCTGCCGAAGATAGTACCCGGAGTTTACTGAAGGCCCACTATCCGAAGAATAAGAAGATTCGGGAGCCCAAGATATATTAAGGAAAGCTAGAGTTGTAATAGGAGTGTTATTTGTAATCTGGCGGGATGAGTTAGAAACCGTCCCGGACTCTGTTGTACAAAACGAAACCCCTCGGCTCCACCTCCTATATAAGGGGGAGTCGAGGGACGAAGAAAGGATCGAATCTACTGTCAACATAACCCTAGTTTTCATAATCATCGAGTACTTTTCGCCTAAACCTTCGAGATCTACTTGCCCTCTACTTCTAGCAAAACCCTAGTCTACAATCTGTAGGCATTGACAAGTTAATCCTTTGTCAATTGGCGCCGTCTGTGGGAATTAGAGGTTGCAAGGAGCTGATCTCGATGGCACGTTCAAGATCGTCGACTTCGTCGACAGCAAGCAACGCGATGGATCGAGGTAACAAGGGAAAAACTGATCTATTCAATTTTATTCCTCACCCGCCCTCCCGTATGGATGCATGTGCCTATTTGGAGGAGCCCATCATCATGAGAATTCCGATTTGGCGTCAACAAGGAAGGATCCTATCGTCTCGAAGTTCCGATCTCGTCGGAATTTTCAGCGGTCGATTCTAACTTTTCGTCGAGTGACGAGGAGTTTTCGTCGCCACGCTTCGTCGACAGCAAGGCAAGTGGAAAGCTCGCCAAGATCTTCAGCAACACATCCTTCGAGTCGTCTGCGGACTCCTTTATAAGCAGCGACTCTGAAAGCGTCGGCAGCTTCAACTTCATCGACAAATCTGTCGCCATCGGGAAGGTCTTCACCACTCTGTATGATGGTGTCACCAACCTTGACAAAAATCAATACGCAAAATACCACCAGATCTGTGCAATAGAAGAAACGGGTACATCAGAACCACAAACGTCAGAGGCTTTCGACGATTTGGGAAATCCATACGTCGATCCCGCTGATCTCAGGACAGGTCTAGGCACTAAATATGCCGGATCTTCAACTCGCGCAAAAGTCCAACTCCCGCAAGCTGCGTGGGATAGGGCTGCGAGAGCCATGGATGGATCAGAACCAATGAATACTACTGCTACCGTACAAGAGTTACAAGCATATCAATATAGACTTGCTCGGGTAAGCAGAGAGTTGGAAAAACAGACAACATCCCTGAATAGGAGGAAAGAAGCAGCTTCTGCGTCAAGCAGACGCCGAGCAGAGTTAAGTCAACTTTCAGGAACTTCGGGAGATAGTCACAGAGAGGCTCGAAGGAGAGCAAGATCTCGGCTGCAAAATATACCCGAAGGAGAAAGGGGGAATCTAATTCAAAATCTCGACATGTCCTTCATGACGATCGATGAAAGGGGAAATATCATCCCAAAAACACCAGAAGCAGGTTACATGGCAACACAAGCTTACATCCTCGCGTCCAGACCACCTCCTGGAGACCCGAGAGAACCATTGTTCAATATGGCGATGGCTGGAGTAGGAGTTATGGGAACAGCGTTTGCAACAACGCCTCCCGAAGAAAATCCTAGGCAAAATAGTCCACGACCCACCGCAGCAGTTCAAGACCCACCAAGAACAAGTGGAGCAAGAGACACAACAGTCCAAGTAAGGGTAGACAGAGCGCGACAAGAAAGAAGGGAGCGTCAGCACTCACCAGAGCTTGCCGACGAAGATATGTGTGGGCTCCCGTGCTTTACGAGAAGAGTTCGAAAAACTCGAGTACCGAAAGGGTTCAAGTTACCCGAGAATTTCAAGAAGTTCGACGGCCTGCAAGATCCCGAGGATTGGCTCGTGGATTATCTCGAGATGGTGAAGCTGGTAGGAGGAACCAGAGCAACAGCTATGCAAAGTATCCAAGTTCATCTGAGCGGTGCCGCGAGATCTTGGATAAAGAAACTCCCCCCAAGTTCCATCGACAGCTGGGATAACTTCGAGGACATCTTCGTGAAAAACTTTCGATCCACCTGCAAAAAACCTGCGTCATTGGAGGAGTTGAGAGCGTGTCGACAAAAACACGACGAGTCGATGAGGAAATACATACAGCGGTGGAACATCATAAAGAACTCAGATATATCCGACGAGAGGGCAATAGATGCGTTTGTGGCAGGAATCCGGCGAGGAGATTTCGTCGAGGACTTAGGGAGAACTAACCCTAAGACCATATCAGCACTCATGGAAATAGCCAATAAATGGGCAGATGGAGAAGACGTAATATACAACAAGCGACACAGGTCGCGAAGAGGATCGTGGTCGAAATTATCAAAATAGAAGACGATCTCGCCAGTTCTACAACAACGATGCTCCCGGCCATATATCGGCTGGTTTTCGAGGAAATCCTGGAGGAAATAGTCGAGATGATTATCAAAGGAGTAATGAGCAACAAGGCGACAATAGAGGTGATTTTCGTGGCAACAGGCAAAATAGTGGACCAAGGACTCAAAGACCTTACGTATCTCCCGAGGAGATGATGAACGGTCCGTGTCAAATGCACTTTTACCTCGACAACAATGGAAAGAGGCAGTCAGGACATCTCCAGAAAGACTGCCGTAATTTTCAGGCAATGTTGCGAGCCGCAGGAATTGCAAATGCCCAAGCAAATAACAGAAACCCTCGGGAGCCAAGGAGCGAGATCCACCTTCCACCTCCTCCCGCAATTACCGAAGAAAATCGACACCAGCTTAGAATTGCGGCAGCACCACATCCACCTCCATATGTTGACCCCAACTCTAACTGCAGTCTCGATGATTCAAAGCTGTGCCATCAAACAGGGCGCAGAAGGTAATCTCGCGACAAGTGTTCATGGCAGAGAAGATGCCTCCACCAACAGTCGAGTACCCAATTGGTCGGGGCAAGACATCGGCTTCACAATCGCAGACCATCCGCAGCAAGTCCCTCGACCAGGACAATCAGCACTCATCTTACCCGCAGATCGCTGGTTTCGACGTGTCGAGAGTTTTCATAGATGGCGGCAGCAGCTTAAACCTCATGTATGCAGATACATTGAGGAAAATGAACATATCCCTGGCAAACTTGAAACCAACCGACACACGTTTCCATGGGATCACACCAGAGAAGCCAAGTTACCCATTGGGCAAGATTAACCTCGACGCCTGGTTTGGAACCCGAGAAAACTAAGGATAGAGAACTTGGAGTTCGAAGTTGTCGATTTCCCGCCGCAATATCACGCTTTGTTAGGACGACCAGCGTATGCTAGGTTCATGGCGGTGCCGCATTATACATATTTGTTGTGGAGGTTGCCCGGGCCCAAGGGACCTATCACAATCAAAGGAAGTTTCACGTTATCTGATAAATGCGACAAGGATTTTCACCGACTGTCAGAAACTTTCGGGATGCAAGCAGAATATGCGGCGCCACGATTCACTGATTATGATGTACTGCCAGAGGTAGGGAGATCTTCTAAAGAGTCAACTTTCAACACAACCAAGGATTCAAAAGAGGTACAGATCCACCCGACAGATCCAAAGAAAACGACGTCCATTGCCGCAAACATGGATGTCGCATAGGAAAGCGCGCTCGTCGAGTTCCTCCGTGAGCACTGGAAAATCTTCGCATGGTGTCCAGCTGACATGCCAGGAGTACCCAGGGAACTCGCCGAGCACCACCTCAATTTGGATCCTCTCGCAAGACCAGTCAAGCAGCCTTTACGACGTTTTTCGGAACCTAGCCGCAAAGCAATGTTATCAGAGATAGATCGACTCAAAGACGCTGGTTTCATCAGAGAAATATCTACAGAAGCCACATGGGTAGCTAACCCAGTGATGGTGCCGAAGAAACACACAATAGTCCTTCGTGTGCGTCGACTTCACGTGTCTCAATAAACATTGTCCCAAGGATCACTTTCCCCTCCCAAGGATCGATCAAATCATCGACTCCACCGGCAGGATGCGAACGTCTTTCCTTCTTGGACGCATATTCTGGTTATAACCAAATCAGATTAAAAGAAGAAGATGAAGAAGACAGCGTTCATCACACCTTATGGCGTGTTTTGCCAAAACAATGCCCTGTCCGAAAACGCGGAGCAACATATCACTGATGATGCAAGTGCCTAGCAACATGAAAAAATGTACAAGTCTACATCGACGATGTCGTAATAACATCAAAATAGGCAACAACTTTGATCGAAGACTTGAAGGAAACCTTCGACAACCTCGACAAGTTCTGCCTCAAGCTGAACCCGACAAAATGCTCCTTTGGAGTTCCCGCTGGAGAACTTCGGTTCCTAGTATCAGCAAGGGGGATTGAAGCTAATCCCGAAAAATACAGGCCATCGTCACTATGAGAAAGCCAACAAAGTTGAAAGAAAACACAACAGCTAACGGCGAGTCGCAGTTTTAAGCATCGTCACAAAGTTAGGAGAAAAGAGCGCTGTTCTATGCATTGATCAAGCAAGGGGAAAAATTTCAATGGAACGAGGAAGCAGACAGAGCCTTCGAGAACCTCAAGCGAGCAATTTCGACACCACCAATATTGGTGGCGCCAAAAGAGAAAGAACCTCTCCTCTTGTACATTGCAGCCACACCTCAGGTGGTCAGCACGGCCCTAGTAGTCGAGAGAGAAGAAGAAGGCAAGCTTCATGGAGTTCAGAGGCCAGATATTTCATCGGGTACTGTCGCCTCAAACAGCGGTACCCGCAATATCGAAACTGGCATATGGAGTATTCACGATAGCAAGAAAATTGCGACACTATTTTTCGGCGCACCCGATAATAGTGGTCAACGAGGCTCCCTTGTCAAATATACTGAACAACCCAGAGTTACGGGTCGTGTCTCCCTTTGGGGAATAGAACTTTCCTGACATCACGTATGAAAAAAGAAAAGCAATAAAATCACAGGTCTTACCAGATTTCATTGCAGAGTGGATGGAGCTACAAAACACGGGACCCCCAGATTTATCGAGAACTTGGACCATGAACTTCGACGGGTCCAAAGGATTGGAAGGTGTCGGAGCAGGCGTGATATTGGTATCACTGAAGGCGACAAGTTGAAGTACGTTATGGATGACGTTCCCAAATGCGTCTAACAATGAAGCAGAATATGAAGCTCTATACACGGGATGAAGATGGCGAAAGCTTGTGGTGCAACCCGACTGAAAATTTTCGGCGACTCACAATTGGTAGCACAGCAAGTCATGAACCAATGCGAGCATAGTCAACGAAAGTATGATAGCATATAAAGAGGTGTACAATGAGCTAGAGAAGTTATTCGATGGTTGTGAAGTAAATCACATCAGTAGGATGAGCAACGATGAAGCCGACGTTCTTGCAAACATCGGGTCACAGTGTCTCGCGATTCCTCCAGGCGTGTTTTGGGAAGAGATAAGCGAGAGATCAACAAAGCCAGCAAAACCAAAGAAGGAGAAGAAAGAGAAAACCTCGAGTATCACCAAAGACACAACAGAAGAAGAAGAAGAGCAAGAGCTAGTCATGATGGTGCAAGTTCCATGGATGCAGGCCATATCATATATCCTAAGGAAAACGACCCGACGACCGAGTGAAGCAAGGCGAATAATCGAAGATCAAAAGCTTTCACCGTGGTAAAGGCGAGTTGTACAAACGAAGTCTCGGGCGTGCTACAAAGATGCGTTACGCCCGAAGAAGGAAGAATCATCCTGAAAGATGTGCACGAAGGAATATGCGGGCACCACGCGAGCAGCCGCGCTATCACGGCTAAGGTTTTCAGAGCAGGATTCTATTGGCTAACAGCAATCGAGACGCAAAGGAAATAGTGAGAACTTGCGACGCGTGCCAAAGATTTGCCGCCAGACCTCACTCTCCTGCAGCAGAACTTATGCCAATCCCATTGTCTTGGCCCTTTGCTCAATGGGGTCTCGACATGGTGGGAAAGCTACACAAAGCCTCGCCAGGAGGTTATGAGTATATGCTGGTCGCTGTCGACAAATTTACAAAGTGGATAGAAGCAAAGCCGATAAATTCACCGGACGGCAAGGCCGGCGATTAAGTTCGTGAAAAGCATTGTCTTCAAATTTGGAGTTCCTCATAGCATTGTCACGTACAACGGCAAGAACTTCACGTCCAAAGAGTTCAAAGCATACTGCGCAGAAGTGGGCATTAAGTTGAGTTTTGCGTCTGTCGCACATCCACAGACTAATGGACAAGTCGAGAAAGCCAATGGCATTATCTGCAATGGCATCAAGAAACGCCTGCTAGGACCACTGGAAAAAGCACGGCATACTTGGCCGGAGGAGCTGCCAAGTGTATTGTGGAGCATCCGAACAACACCAAATACGGCGACACAGAAACGCCGTTTTTCTGGTCCATGGCGCCGAAGCAGTCCTACCGATAGAAATAGAGCACGATTCTCCAAGAGTCACGAATATGATGAAGAAACCTCGAGAGAAGCCTTGGAGGACGATGTCGATGCACTTGACGAAGCTCGAGATGAAGTCCTATCACGAGTCGCCAAATATCAACAGACTGAAGAACTACCACAGTCGACGATTGCGCCCAAGGTCTTTTCAAGTTGGAGACTTAGTTCTGCGACTAAACCAAAAAAGTCACGAGAAACTCGAGTCACCATGGCTTGGACCCTACATCGTCACAGAGGTAATCGAAGGAGGAGCATACAGAATCAAAGACAAGAAGACAGGATTGCCGAGCCAATCCCTCGGAACGTGGCACACAGGCGTTTTTACGCTTAGATGTCGAAATATAGTCTACTTTGTAAAAATACAATGTACTGAAACGCCCGCGAGTTTTCAGACGCACTCTTTTCCTTTTTCGGGGCACCGAGTGGGGCCGGAGAAGGTTTTTAATGAGGCGGGCTCGCGGTGCTGCAATATAATAAAGATAGTAAAGATATACTTCTTATTCGTCGACATACTCGGGGGCTCTGCACCCTCAAATATCAAAACAGACAAACTCGATTTATTTCGCCTTGGTACAATAATACCTCGCCAAATATATAAATCAGAAGTTGGTCATAATTAAATATAGTGCACACGTCAAAAGATCTCATCACGTTGGTCCAGAAAACTCGACAAACAAAAATATAGAACTTCGACACCAAGATCCTGCAGTCCATCAAGATGTTTTATTACAACACAAGAAGAAATCTTGAGAAAAGAAAAATAGTACAAACTCTAGCCAAAAGGCTCGGGGGCTCCAACAATATAGAGCATTCTGCGGTATACAACAAATGTTTTCGACAAAGTTTTACAAATCAATCAGAACCCAAAATAGTATCTATTGACAAGCCTCTGGTCGTTTTATGCTCGGCATAAGATCCTTTGACGAAGAATTCTGCATCCATCCGAAGAAGCTCGTCTATCATCGACTCGGCCACAGGAGTCACCATCTCGTTGATTGCATCAATATTATTCTTGCGACGCGTCTTCTTTGCCATGCAATCAACGACAATCGTCGACAGGTCCAACTTTGGATGGCAAATATTTATCATAATCATGGCAAATCTTGCTCCAGCAGTCAGTTGGGCTCGCACGAAATTATGAATACGAGGAGCATCTCTGAAGGTCTCTAGCAATTCAGGAAGAGTCGCAGGAACCTCATTCCGAGGAAACAAAGTCTTGAAAACAAGGGTCAACGTTGTCGTGCAAAAATTTAGAAATTCGCGTACTTGGCAAGCACGATCTTGGAACCTGACAATCTGCTGGGTTCGTTCAGGAGTGGCCCAAAACAAAGAGCCATGGTTCAGAGAAAGGTTAACAAGAAGATTCGTTCTCTCATTTACTCTCAGATCTTCGGCAGCAGCATCAAGAACTGAGCCTATTGGACAACAAGGGAAGAAACTTGGAAGAAAGCACAGCAAAATAAAGAGAAGGCATCAGAAAGTTTGAGATACATACCTAACATATCCGTGCTAGCTTCCAACATCAGCTCGAGCATGTTATTTTCTCGGGCACTAGCTCCTTTTGCTTCCAATACAGCAGCATCCTTAGCAGCCATAGCTTCTTCGGCTTGTCGACGAGCAAGTTGTTCTTGTTCAGATGCTCTCCGAGACTGTTCCATCATTGCCAGAGTTTGTTTCTTCATGGACTGAAGTTGTTGTCGAAGTTCTTGTAAATCTTCCGACAAAGGTGTGCTGGAAGAACCTTCAAGGCAATTGTCATAGGTTCTTACTTTCTTCGACAAGGAAGACGCGGGAGCAGCATCGGGAGAAGAAGGATTCGTTGAATAATTATCAAATATCAACTGGAAAAGAAAAAGCCCAAATCAATGATAGCACCAAAAGGAATTTCATTGATTATAGAAAATTTACATGGCCATTACAAAAGAAGTTCTCCTAAGGGATTGGCAGGGAACTTGTCGCCAAGACTAGAATGGCGACAATAGCAAAGGAAATAAAGAAAGCAAAAACTAGACCTCCGGCCTTGAAGAGCTAGGAGTCGAAGATGGCTTGATCCCGAGATAGGCCAGGATCTTCTTCGTGTTAAGCTTTGCCGCCTTGATCAAAGATCGCCATTTTGCTTGCTCTATTTGCTCCGTGTCGCCAACTTTGGCCCAGTCAATAGTTTGTTGACTATCAGCAACTAGGGCAACAGTGCTTTCCACGGCAATCTTCATGTTCTCATGGCGCATCTTCAGCCCAAGATCTTCGGGAGGATTAAAGCACTTGGCAAGGCCAAGGAAAGTTGCGGGCTCCTCTTTCTTCGGGAAGAAGTAGGGGAAAAGCTTCGACAACCCCGCCCTGGCTTCATCCATGCCTTCACGCGCTTCCGTCCCATGAAACTCAAGGAATGAAACGGCGTCAAGAAGAACATCGTTGTCGGGATCCTCAAGTTCAAATTCTTGAGAGGTCCTATCTGACAAAATAAAAATAGAAATTTTTGTCAACAAACAAGTGCAAAAAAGGAAAATCCAAAGGGTATGCAATGGTGCAAATGCTTACCGACAAAGCGACGACTTTGTGTTTTTATGCGTTTGGTGATCGCCGCTTCGCGAGCAGATTGCGCAGTTATGTGATCGCTTAGTGAAGTCTCGGCGTCATGCAGACGTTTCCGAATATCTTCGACATCAGCAGCATCAGCCTTAGCCTTGTCGCCTTCTTGCCTAGCTTCAATCGCATCTGATTCGGCCTTCTTCTTCACATTGCTCTAACTTTAGAGCAAGCGTGTCAGCACGTTCGTTGGCTTCTGTCAGTTTCTCTGAAAAAAGGAAGACAAGATTAGCTATAAACGTCGACAAGTCATGCAGAAAGGAAGCAAAAAATAGTCGGGCATTACCTTCAGTCTTGCTGGCGTAATCACGGTACCCAACGAATTGGGCACCGATGCGAAGAAGCTCTTTGATCATAGGCTGTTAAAGAGAGACAAAGAAAGAAAATGTTGGCATGAGAAAAATGACGACACATAGGAGCAAACAGAGAAAATATAAACAACGACAAGAGTGTTAGCAACTTACATCATCCAAGAGAGGGTTAGAAGAGCTACTCGATTGAAGAGTAAGCTCTGGATTTATCTCAACCCTTGCCCTTTTTGGCGAAGGGACAAGGGGGCTTGCCGGAGGAGTAGCAGCGCCGACATTTTGTCGAGGAGGCGACGTTTCTTCTCCTTCGACTGGCGTCTCCGAGGCGACTAATGTATGTGACGTGCTCGTTCGAGCAGCCACATCAGCAGTTGGTACTTCTTCTTCATCATCACTACGAGCAAGCGTCGACAATATAAAAAGCAAGATAGACAAGAATCTTCGAGTACAAGTAAACAAGAAAAAGGGTACTTACGAACTGATGAGAGACTCGAGGTATGGATCATAGCCTGCCTTCTGGTGCGAAGGAACAGCTTCGTCGACTTTGGAGGTGCCGGAATCTTCGGCATCATCCCTTTTCCTTTTGTTCCTTGGAGAAACAGCAGGAGGAGGAGATTGTGCCGATGCAGTGGCTTCAGAGACATCCTCTTTTTCGTCGGATCCCGCAGATTTTCGAGATTCTGCGGGTTCATTTGCAAACGAGGGGGCATCTGGATTGTCATCGGAGATAACGGCCCTTTCTTCGACATCCCCACCTTCAGGAAGAGGAGGAAGTGAAACAAGATTTGGGTGGTCCTGTATATAAAGAGGGAAGGATGTCAGAAATGAATAACAACACAAAAAGCAAGGCAATCGATAGATTACGCGACAATGTTTACCTTGGGAAGCGCATGGGCGGCGCTGTATGGTTTTACACGACAAGTGGAAGGGATGGAGTCTTTCTTCTTGAGAGATGAAATCCTACGGATAAGTCTATCCAAATCCTTGACTTCCAAATTCGTCGACAGGCGATCTGCGTCTTCATCGCCAGTGTAATTCCAGAAAGGGTTTTTGCGAGCCTGAAGAGGCTGCACCCTAGTCCTAAGGAAGTACGCCGTAATTTGGATGCCTGATAATTCTTTTCCACGAGTATTTTGCAACTCATGGATACGAGTCATCAGGGCCTCTGTCGAAGTCCTTTCTTCCTCGGAAGCTTCTGCGTCCCAAGAACGGCGGCGAAGGATTTTCTCGGCACCGTCAAAAGGAGGAATGTTGTCTTCGGCGCATCCATGGTTTTCTTCACGAATGTACAACCACTTCTTGCGCCACCCTTGAACGGAGTCAGGGAGTTTGACGTCGAAGTAGTTGACAGAGGAGCGAACAGAAATAACAACACCGCCTATATTATACGCGACATTGGCAGAGCCATTGCGGCGACAAAAGAAAATGCGCTTCCATAATGCCCAGTTAGGCTGGACACCAAGGAAGGCTTCGCAGAGGGTGATAAAAATAGAAATGTGAAGGATAGAGTTGGGCGTGAGATGGTGAAGTTGGAGACCATAAACATAGAGTAACCCGCGAAGAAAAGGGTGAATGGGGGCGGCAAGACCGCGGATGAGATGATCAACAAAACTTACCCGATACCCCATTGGAGGGGTTGGGTAGCTTTCTTCACTGGGGAAGCAAACCGCTTTGGGTTTCTTGGTAATCCCCAGCTTCTTCAAGAGATTGAGGTCCTGGTTCGTGATCTTGGACCTCTCCCACTCCGCGGCTCCCAGATCCGCGGCGGCCATCGAGGAATCAGGTGTGCTATGCCTGGTCAATCGACGCGGTGGCATCAACAATGGCGGAGAGCTGTAGCTACGAAGTGAAGAGCTTTGAGAGATGAGGAGCGCACGAGGAAATTTTGCAGAGGAAAGCAGGGGGACGGCGCGAGCGGAAGTGTTCGAGGAAGAAGAAGAGGACCTTATATACAGGTGCGGTGAAACGACGGAACCGTTGGATGAAAAAAGAATGCAGCAGATGATCACCACGTGGATACAAGGGCACAATGGTATTTTAACATTAACGAGGTTACAGAACGTGTGCTAGAAAAAAGGGAGAACATGTGTCCCCCACTTGCACGACGTGTCCGACAGATCAGGGATTGGGACCCACATGGCAGCGAAACAAGTGATAATGGTCAGTTTCCAAAATAGAGATCGTGGCTATCATCAGCAATGACGTCGTCAAGATAAAAGAAAAATTCGACTATGAGTTTTCAAAAGTTTATCGACAACGCAAGATTATCTCGGGAGTCTTTGATCAAATACAAGTTTTTGCCCAAATGCTCGGGGCTACTTTGGAAAAATAGAAAAACTTCGAGTATGACAAGATAGAAATGGCGAGAGCCTATGACCAAATGCAAGCACTTGTTCATAGCCTCGGGGGCTACTCCCATCGGGAGCGCTGGTCGCGCACCCGATAAATATAAAATTGTCGAGAAAGATTATAAATATAGCGGCAATGGATACTAATCTGTGGAGCCTACACCCAAGCACAAGTTCTTGGATGTAGCCTCGGGGGCTACTCCCATCGGGAACGCTGTTCGCGTGCCCGATGAATTTTATCAAAATAAAGAAATAGCAGTGAGTATATTTCGAGTTACACAGATAACTCTACATATACTCCCATCGGGAAGACAAAATAAGTCATCAGATATGACTCGATAAAATGTGCTATTTCAAAGGCGAAAAGCACTCGACAATATATTCTCAGAGCGCCAAAGTTGCGATCAATTTCTGAATGCCGCAAATTTGCGAAGGTAAGACCCTGATCCGTTCCGCTGGGCGTGGCATCGCTAAAGACTGCGTCACATTTTTATCCGTATCAATGATACGAAGAAAAATCCTGACGGACGCGTAGGGTACCCGATAAATTTGACTGGGACTCGACAGAATGGTAAGACCTTAAGCGGCACTCGTCGAAGTTTACACCAGATCCCGAGATCATGTCCAGGGACGTGATCTTGAAGTAGGTTTTTGCGGATTGCCACTAGAGCAGCTAACTAGTACCTGATCCGTCAGATGAACTAGCCCCAACTACCGTTATCCCTGTACAATATAGAATTTTATGTGAAGAAGTATAAATAAAAGTTCTCGAATAAATATAAACAGTCGAGATTTCCCTTGACTCTACGATTCAAGCAAAATCTCGGGGGCTACTGACATAGGCATCCCAAATGGGCCTGCCGAAGATAGTACCCGAGTTTACTCGAAGGCCCACTATCCGAAGAATAAGAAGATTCGGGAGCCTAAGATATATTAAGGAAAGCTAGAGTTGTAATAGGGAGTGTTATTTGTAATCTGGCGGGATGAGTTAGAAACCGTCCCGAACTCTGTAACTTACAAAACGAAACCCTCGGCTCCACCTCCTATATAAGGGGGAGTCGAGGGACGAAGAAAGGATCGAATCTACTGTCAACATAACCCTAGTTTTCATAATCATCGAGTACTTTTCGCCTAAACCTTCGAGATCTACTTGCCCTCTACTTCTAGCAAAACCCTAGTCTACAATCTGTAGGCATTGACAAGTTAATCCTTTGTCATGGGCTACATTGCCCGTGTATCTCAGAATCTTATAGTAGATGGCATCTTAGTTTAGAATTAAAAGATAGAGTTTAACCGTGCACGGTTAGGTGCACGCCCGAATTAGAAAGTCCCTTGGACTATAAATATGTACCTAGGGTTATTGAGAAAGAAGGACAATCACGTTCACAACAAACACAAACCAGGCGCATCGCCACCCCTTGTTTCGAGGGTTTCTTCCGGGTAAGCATCATGCTGCCTAGATCGCATCTTGCGATCTAGGCAGCGTACGTTTATTCGTCTATCTTGTGTTACTCGTGCTGAAGCGTTGTTGATGGCGAGTAACACTACTTATCGTAGGTATTTTGGGGCTTGCATTGGTGCTTTTCTTACACATATTTGCTTAGCTATGCCGTCCCTCGATATCTAGCTGCCCTTATACCTATCCAGGTGTAAGGGCAGCATCTTGCTTGTTCGTCGTTTAGTAGATCCAATCTGTTATAGTTGCTCCTTGTTTTTCAAGGATTAGTTTAATATCCGTATGGTTAGGCCTTGCAAACGGGTTTACGATCCAGTAGTGCGTAAGGTATAGTTTGTTAGCTCTAAGAGGGATTGTTCCGGGAATTAACTTAATGTTGGTTTTTAGGCCTCTTTTAGTGTTAGCTTTCTATCATCTTTCGTGTCTATTAGGCTCAACTACGCGTAGGATGTTCCGATCATACGGTGAAAACCCTAAACTGTCGTGGATTGGTTTAACTTTGTGTTGATCAAGCAGGAGCCCCATGTCATCGTAAACCCAACGTGAATCATGGGGTGAGCCGATCCACAGGGCAACCTGAGAGCCGATCGGGCTCGTATTTAATGTTTACGTGTCTACCATGCAGAAGACTAATCGAAGCAATCCAACACCTTCCTGACCAGGTATAGGTCAGGTGGCACGCCTGCAACCGCCAGGACGTGTGCCGGAACTTTGCGGGACGACGTCGAGGGACCAGGGCCCACCCAGCAGTCTTGGCAGCCTCCCGGCTCTTCGTGTTGCAACCACTGCTCCTATGGTCTTAGGAGAGGTACCCTTCCTTTCCTCAGCTCTTCCTTTCTCTTTCGCTGTATACTGACGTTGTTCTTGTTGTTTGTCAGGGTTATGACCTCTCAAGCTTGCTAACGTTCGACCCCGAATCCATCGAACCAGCTGCGTCTAAAGCAAGTGAAGAGTCAGGACCCAGCGCTACACATGGTCAACTCCAGCATCTCAAGGCCTTGCTCTCCTCCTCAATTGAAACATTGGTTGAAGATCCCGAGGAAGTGAAGAGCATTCTTGAAGACATCCAGCCTCATCTCCCGGTGACGTTGCAGGTGAAACTCTGGCCAGTTGTGACTCTGTCTGCCTACAGGTCAAGGGTGAAATTGGCTCGTCAGAGAATCGCCTACGCCACGCCCAGCTTCCGTTGAAAGCCGATATTGCAGACAAATGTCAGCGGCTTAATGAGAAAAAGGCAGCTTTGGACGCCAAAACTGACACCTCTGTCAGCACTGCTGAACTTGAGACCTTGCGAAAGGAGTTGGAGGACCTTGAAGAGAGGGTCCGGGCAACCAAACAGCTCATCCAAGATAAGGAAGCTCTTATTGCCCACTCCCACGAGGAAGCAGAAGGCCTCAAAGCTGAACTGAAGACTGATCTGGCCGAAATACGTGCCCTGAACAAGCAGCTGGTGACAGGCCAGGACGAAGATGATGAGGCCGAGATCGCCGAGGTGGATCGTGTTCGTGTTGATGCCCTCCAAGCTCTTGAGGCATTCCTTCAGTAGAGCTTTTCTGTGTAACCTGATAACTGCTCAAATGAGCTTGTACTCTGCTTGTAACAATTTGTACCTCTTGAGTCGATGGCTGCGCATCGGCTTTTTATTCTAAAGTCGATGTCCAGCATCGGCTGTACTTTCTAGCCATCTGGCTGATCGCCCCCATACATCAGCCCCCATATTTCAAGTCCATCCTGAATACTTGGGAAAGCCATTGAGGACCTTTTGGCCATTGCACGTTTCGGCCTCATATTTTCCGTTGCAAGTTCAATGCGGGTTTCAACTTTCCAGTCATCTTACTATGACTACGTGACATGCTTGAGGTGAGATCCTTGCTTTTTATTTTTTGGGGCCGATCGCAGGGATCGGCCTTGCCACGTACGTCCGACTTTGGTCTTGCTACTCTGTCAGGCCGGTGGATAAGACCAGCCTCACCCCGTTTTTTGAAGCCTCGATGCGCTCACAGCCGTCCAAACTGACTCCAGAGATCGGCTCTTGGTCGTCTGCGTCCCAAATATTCATGCCGGCTATTGAGATCTCGATCGAGTCATCTGCATGAACGACCTCCACTTCATCTCCATCCCACTGTATCGCATTGGTGCATTGTGGATGGAATGCAGCAGTTGGTGTGAATCCAATCCCTCCCTAGCAGGACAGCGTAGGTGCTTTTGCTGTCGACAATGAAGAATGTGTAGGGATGGTTTTTCGGCCCACGGTTAGGTCCACGTTCAGAACGCCTCGCGCTTCTGATGCTTGGCCGTTGAAGTCGCTTAGTGTGACGTTGGTCTTGATCAGATCTTCAGTAGAGCGTCCCAAACGCCATAGCATGGAGTATGGCATTATGTTGACTGCCGCTCCCGTGTCAACCAGCATCTTGCCGACAGGCTGCCCGTTGATGTAACCTCTTAGATACAGGGCCTTCAAATGTTTATAGCTCCTCTCTTGTGGCTTTTCAAAGATCACGCCGTGCCGCAGTCAAACTGAGCTACTGGCACTTCTTCGGTTCTTGGAGCACAAAACTCCGACGGGAGTATGAACACCATGTTTGTGCCAGCCGATGCCTTTGCATCGGCTTTTGCTTGTTTGGGGCGCCATTCCTTCTTCTGTGGACGTGTATCCGCCTCCAAAGTTTGCTGAATTTTCACGGCCAGATCGGGCCGAGCTTTCCTCAACGTGTACAGGTACGCGCCTCGGCTTCCTCCAAACTACGTAGCCGTTGCACCCTGCGCTTTTGGGAGTGACTGAGTCCATCGGGCACCACCTTGGCCGGTGGTATCTGTCTTCTTCTTCGTCATCCGACTCCTCGAAATCTTCCCCTTGAGATGACTCAGCTTTTCTGTTCTGGGATGGGAGAGGCCCTAGACGCCTGAACACTGAAACGTCTCCCTTGTCCTTCTTCTGCTGTCTGCACTCCGGGCAGTTGTCGATTGTAGGCAATCGGCTCATTCCTGAATCCCAGCAATGCCTGAAGAAAGGACAATCCCAGTGTCTGTCCATGTCTTCTTGTTCTCTTGACCTCCCATTAGCGCGGCGTTCATAACCTTCGTCGTCTCTATCATACCGACGAGATTTTCTGTTGTCTGCATCAGACCGACGATATCTTTCGTCATCTGTATCGTATCGCCGACGTCGGTCGTACTGATGCTCATACTTGTTAAGGAGGTGCGCGGAAAGTGGTCGTTGATACCGCACACTTCTCACTTGTTGCTCGGTGATGTACCGCCTATCATCACATCGGGGCCGGTCGCGCGGACCGGCCTCCTCCTTATCCTTGCCACGGGAGTGACCGATTTCTTCTTTATCGTTGCCCTGGTGGCGCACAGGCCCTGCCATGTTAATACCAGAATGAGAAACCTGGCTGACGCTGCCATGGGGTGATCGAGTTCCACCATGTTGACGGTAGGAAACGGTTGCGTGTCCACTTTCATGGCAAACTGACTAAAGATCAAACGGCCTTGTTCTATCGCCAACTGGATCTGCCGACGCAACTCTTTGCAGTCATTGGTGACATGGGTGAACGAGTGATGCCACTTGCAGTACGGTCTCCCGTTCATCTCTTGTGCCGTAGGAATTTTATGGCCTTCGGGTAACTTCAGCTGTTTCTCCTTAAGCAATAAATCGAAAATCTGCTCAGCTTTGCTTATATCGAAGTCAAACCCTTTCGCAGGCCCTTGTGGCTTCACCCATTGCAGGACACAGGGACTGCCCCCGAGCCCATTCAGCCACGGCTACTTCCTGGTCTTCAGGGTCCTCAACGTCTGCTGTCTCGACCAGGCTGATCGGGCGCTTGATGAACTTGTCCTGGTACAATTCTGGGTGGCGCTGCTCATACAAAGTTAATTTCTGGACCATGTGCGCCAGTGAATTGTACTCCGCTTGTAAAGCCAGATCCTTGAGCGGCGCGGCGAGGCCCAACGCTGCCAGCTCGACTGCTTCTTTTTCATTCAAACGAGCCGAATAACATCGGTTCCTGACAGTCCTGAAGCGCTGAATGTATTCTGACACCGTTTCTCCTCGCTTCTGCCGTACCTGCGTCAGATCGGCAATGCCAGCCTCGGTAGCCTCTGAGTGATATTGCACGTGAAACTGCTCTTCGAGTTGCTTCCAGGTCCGGACTGAATCTGGTGGCAACGAGGTGTACCACCCAAAAGCTGGTCCTGTGAGAGACTGCGCGAAAAACCTCACACGTAACGAGTCTGATGCTGAAATCATGCCCAACTGTGCCAAGTATCGGCTCACATGCTCAATTGAGCTAGACCCTTCTGACCCACCGAACTTTGAGAACTCAGGGAGCCGATACTTGGGTGGCAGTGGAATCAAATCATATTCATTGGGGTACGGCTTGGAATAGCCGATTGTTCTCCTCTTTGGCAGGATGCCAAATTGGTCTCTCAAGATTGTGCTGATCTGTTCCACTGTATGAGCTGCAGGGGACGACTTTCATGACTCGTTCGGTGGCATATTTAGCTAGCCACGCCTGTTTATCGGAATCTGCTCCAGAATTCCTCCTGAAATCCCTCGCCTGCAACTGGTTTGTGCGCGTGAAGTTTTTGCAGTCAGGTACATATGTGCACACGTATCCATGTGAGATTTCTTTGGGCGGCTCATACAGGAATTGGCAATCTCCAGGATCGCCTCCAACCTTGTAGACGACGTATGCCGGTGAAGCCTGTTGCTCTGGGGCGGCAAGCGTGAACGGCAGCTGCGGTCTGGTGTAGAACGGTATCTCTCCCTGGTGAGTGCCTAGGGTAGGTCCTGACGGAGAGTACTGATGCTTCATGATTTCCTGAACCACGCGAACTGCAATGCGCTCCAAAGAGTTCACCAGGCTCTCAGAATGACGGTGCAGAGAATGAGCCACCATGTAATTAACTTCCTGGCGCAGAGCTCGGTGCGTTCCTCTGAAGGGAGAGACAGGTCTACCCCGTCGAGAACGCCTTCAGGTGAGAATCCCTTCCACCTGATGCCATGTGAACGGGTTCTCTCGAAAGAGCCGATGAGATCGGCTTCGAACTGAGATTTGAGCTCATCATAATTCTTCTTGTGATCCTCAGTGAGCTCTTCGTATGTGACTGGTGCGTCCGCCATCTCAGTGCATGTTGACGCCGTTGTTGTAGAGTGTCCCACCGGGCGTGCCTGAATGTGTTGCCTCGCCAAAACCCACCGGAGCGACGACGGCAACACGTAGCCGGGAGGCTCCCCAGACTCGCCGTGGGCTCCTGGTCCCTGGCGACGGCCCGCAATGCTCCGGCACACGTCCCGGTTGCAAGGGCGTGCCACCTGACCTATACCTGGTTAGGAAGGTGTTGGATTGCTTCAATTAGTTTCCTGCATGGTAGACACGTAAACGTTATACGATTTCTTATGTTCCATGCCACATTATTGATGATATCTACATGTTTATGACATACTTTGTCATATTTATGCGTTTCTGAACTAACCTATTGACGAGATGCCGAAGGGGCAGTTGCTGTTTTCAATGCTTTTGGTTTCAGAAATCCTAGTAAGGAAATATTCTTAATCGGACGAAATCAACACCGAAGATCTTAAAATTCCCGGAAGCTTCCAGAGGCGAAGAAGGGCCGTAGGGGAGCCAGGGGGCCCCACCCCACGTGGCGGCGCGGCCAAGGGGGCGTGGCCCCTAGTGTGTGGGCCCCCCTGGCCCCTCCGACTCCGCCTCTTCGCCTATTTAGTCGTCCCTGACCTAAATCCTCGACCCCGTTCGACGAAACCCGAGAAAACCTTCCAGAGCCGCCGCCATCGTGGGGACGAAAGTCTGTTAGACGCGCCGGGACGGGGCCCCCAGAAGCCATCTCCACCGCCATCTTCACCGCCATCGCTGTTCCCATGATGAGGAGGGATTAATTCTCCCCTGGGGATGAGGGCTCTACTGTAGCTATGTGGTTAATCTCTCTCTCTGTACTCCAATACAATGATCTCATGAGCTGCTTTACATGATTGAGATCCATATGATGAGCTTTGTATCGCTACTAGTTATGTGCTACTCATGTGATGTTATTAAAGTAGTCTATTCCTCCTGCATGGTGTAATGGTGATAGTGTGTGCATCGTGTGGTTCTTGTCGTAGATTATGATCATAATCTCTTGTAGGTTATGGAGTTGATTATCGCTATGATAGTATTGATGTGATCTATTCCCCCTTTCATAGTGTAATGGTGACAGTGTGTATGCTATGTTAGTACTCGGTTTATTTTGCAAAGATCTATTATGCTCTAAGGTTACTTAAATATGAATGCTGAATGTTGTGGCGCTTGTTAACTCCGGCTTGAGGAGCTCTTGTAGCCCTACACAACGAATGGTGTTTGTCATCCAACAAAGAGTGTATGTAGCACAAATGAGAGAAGTTATTATTTATTATGCGATCAATGTTGAGAGTGTCCACTAGTGAAAGTATGATCCCTAGGCCTTGTTTCCAATACTGCAAACACCGTTTGTTTACTGTTTTGTTGCATGTTTACTCGCTGCCATATTTTATTCAGATTGCTATTACCACTCATATACATCCATACTACTTGTATTTCACTATCTCTTCGCCGAACTAGTGCACCTATACATCTGACAAGTGTATTAGGTGTGTTGGGGACACAAGAGACTTCTTGTATCGTGATTGCGGGGTTGCTTGAGAGGGATATCTTTGACCTCTTCCTCCCCCTGAGTTCGATAAACCTTGGGTGATCCACTTAAGGAAAACTTGCTGCTGTTCTACAAACCTCTGCTCTTGGAGGCCCAACACTGTCTACAAGAATAGAAGCACCCGTAGACATCAAGCTATTTTCTGGCGCCGTTGCCGGGGAGGAAAGGTAAAAGGTACTCACACTCCGGATCTCGGCTACTAAGCTATTTTCCGGCGCCGTTGTAAGTACTCGAAGCTATTTCCTTTAGATCCTGCAATTGCATCTTTTTGTTTCTTGTTTTTATTTTCACTAGTTAGGCATAATGGAAAACAACAAAAAATTAGTGAGCTTTTTAATCTTTTTCCTGATTTAGAATTGTTTGATACAAAAATTAAAAAACCTATGGAACCTTATTTGCATGCTAGTAGCAATGTTATTAGTATGAATGCAATTACTGCTAATGCTATTGAGAAGTCTAAGCTTGGGGAAGCTAGTTTATGTGATCTTTTTAGCCTCCCATCTTTAGGGGAGAAAATTTGCTCTGATAATACTTTATCTCCCATATGCGATAACTCTAATGATGCTTGTGATATTTTAAATCCACCTACTGAAAGTATTCCTTATAAAATACCTATGAAAATTATTGAACGTGTTATGGATAACCGCTATGAAGGGGATGGAACTGTTCATCCTGAAGATCATTTACTGTTTTTGCATGAATTATGCGGGTTATTCAAGTGTGCATGTATTTCAATGGATGAAGTTAGGAAAAAATTATTTGTTATGTCGCTATCTGGTGAAGCGGCGCATTGGTATAAACTATTGAAGGACGGGCGCTCTCTTGATTGGAAGGATATTGTGCCTCTATTTTATTCCAAGTTCTATCCTCCAAGTGAAATTCACAAAGACCGAAACCGTATATATAATTTCTGGCCTCATGATGGAGAGAGTATTGCCCAAGCATGGGAGAGATTGAAGTCCTTAATGCTCAAATGCCCCAATCATGAGCTTCCTGGTAATGTTATCATTGATAATTTCTATGCAAGACTTTCTTTTCAGGATAAAACCTTGCTGGATACTACTTGTTCTGGATCATTCACACGCAACAAAGAAGAGTTTAAATGGGACCTTCTTAATCGGATTCAGAAGAACGCTGAAGATTGGGAGAACGACAAAGGTAAAGAGTCAGGTATAAATTATGATTATGAATGCATTGAAACTTTTATGGATACTGATAAAATTCGAAATATGAGTGCTACTTATGGTCTTGACTCTCAAGTTATTGCAAATCTTTATAAAGCTTTTGTTTCTCACATTGAATTGCCTAGGAAGAATTTTGATAAGTATCATGAACCTTTTAAAGACGCTTGCATGAAGGATGAAATTATTATTAATGATTGCAATGAACATGTTCAAACTTCTGAAAATGCTATTTCCTATAAGCATGTTAATTTTTGTGGAATACATAGACCTTGTGGAATTAATCAAATCGAAAATGAATATTGTATCCACCATAGGAATGAAAAAACTAGAAAGTGGTCTAGGGCTCTAGATGATCTTGGTGAAAAAGTGTGTGCCCTCTATCCTTTTATTTGTGAACTTTGCCATAGAGTTGGTCATTTTAATTTTCAATGCTCCTCCAATGATAATTCGAACCCCATGAGTGCTGCAAATTTGTATTGTGATGATGAAATTATTCCTAATCAGCATGATGAACTTACCTTATTTTTGAAGTGTGAAGAGTTATCAAGAAAAATTTCTTTGTTAGATATTAAGGATCTTGATATTGATGATGTCCTGCATGGGTGTCTTTCTTATTGCATTAATAATTGCCATACAAATACTTACATACAGAATATTTTAGAAGATGACACTTTGCCAAAATATGATAGGACCGCTGTGTGTTTCAAACTTATTAATGAAAAGGGGGAATCCTCCCAAGTTTCTTCTATTGTTTCTGGAAATAAATCAGGTTCTGTGGAGAAGCCTCCCTTCAAGCCTCTTCCTCCTAAAGAAGGAAAGAAGAAGAAGAAGAAGAGGGGGAATAAGAAGAAAGAGGTAACGGCATATCCCCGCGTGTATGAGGTAACAATAGGTAACCGTAAGTATGTTGCTCCTAATGATTATTATGATAATGAATCTGAGTACGATGATCTTCCTATACCCTTTACCCATATTAGTGATCATGATTTGGATGAGCACACTACCTTTGATATTGGAAATCTCTTTGGTACTGATTATGAAAGTAATGATGATAGCATTATTCATGTCCCCTTAAACGATGATATTGAAAGCTCTAAGCTTGGGGATGTTGTGCTTGAAGATCCTATATTTGAGACCTCTACTTTTAGTGAAAATGATGATATTACATATTCTGGTTTAGATAATTGCTATAGAGATGTATATGACACATGTTACAATTATCCTTATGAAACTTGTCATAGTTATGATGGGCTTGCCAAAAACCATTCCCCTAGTATGCAACTTGTTTACCATGTTCAAATTCTTAACAATGATCCTGCTCCAATTACTATTAATGAAAAGAGTTTTTCTTATGACAAAAATAATGATACCTTTATGCATATGAACCATGATAAGAATGTTTTAAGTGATGGTTATATTGTGGATTTCATCAATGATGCTACTGAAAGTTATTATGAGAGAGGGAAACACGGTTGTATGCATCTTAATAATATTCAGTTTCCCCTCTTTATGTTGAGAATCTTGAAGTTACTCGTGTCTTATTTTCTTATGCTTGTCACTTTGTTCTTCATAAATTTATTTGTGTACAAGACTCCTTTTCATAGGAAGAGGGTTAGGCTTAAATTTGTTTCATACTTGCTTTTTGATACTCTCTTTGCTGCGGCTCTCATCCTTATGAGAGCATCATCATTAAAATTACTGAGCCCATCTTAATGGCTCTAAAGAAAGAACTTCTTGGGAGATAACCCATGTGTTTATTTTACTACAGCACTTTTGTTTTATATTTGAGTCTTGGAAGTTGTTTACTACTGTAGCAACCTCTCCTTATCATGTTTTTGTGCCAAGTAAAGTCTCTATGGTAAAGTTGATGCTAGATTTGGATTGCTGCGCAGAAACAGATTTGCTGTCTGTCACGAATTTGAGCAGAAGTCTCTCAAAAAAATCAAAAACATCGCAAATTTACGTGTGTGATCCTCAAATATGTACGCAACTTTCATTAGTTTTGAGTTTTTCCGTTTGAGCAAGTTAGTGCCCCTTCAGGTTCGTCTTTACGGACTGTTATGTTTTTGACAGATTCTGCTTTTTATTTCGCATTGCCGCTTTTGCTTTGTTGAATGGGTTTCTTTGTTCCATTAACTTTCAGAAGTTTTGTGCAATGTCCAGAAGTGTTAAGAATGATTGTGTCACCTCTGAACATGTGAATTTTGATTGTACCTAACCCTCTAATGAGTTTGCTCTAAGTTTGGTGTGAAGGAAGTTTTCAAGGGTCAAGAGAGGAGGATGATATATGATCAAGAAGAGTGAAAAGGCTAAGCTTGGGATGCCCCCGTGGTTCATCCCTGCATATTTCAAGAAGACTCAAGCGTCTAAGCTTTTTTTATTCGGTCACATCTTATGTACTTTACTTGGAGCGTCTGTGTGCTTTTATTTTTGTTTTGTTATTTGCATTCGTTTGAATAAATGATTGTTTGGGAGAGAGACACGCTCCGCTGGTTCATATGAACACATGTGTTCTTAGCTTTTAATTTTCATGGCGAAGGTTGAAACTGCTTCGTTAATTGTTATATGGTTGGAAATGGGAAATGCTACATGTAGTAATTGGTAAAATGTCTTGGATAATGTGATACTTGGCAATTGTTGTGCTCATGTTTAAGCTCTTGCATCATATACTTTGCACCTATTAATGAAGAAATACATAGAGCTTGCTAAAATTTGGTTTGCATAATTGGTCTCTCTAAGGTCTAGATAATTTCTAGTAAAGAGTTTGAACAACAAGGAAGACGGTGTAGAGTCTTATAATGTTTACAATATGACTTTTATGTGAGTTTTGCTGCACCGCTTCATACTTGTGTTTGTTTCAAATAACCTTGCTAGCCTAAGCCTTGTATCGAGAGGGAATACTTATCATGCATCCAAAATCCTTGAGCCAACCACTATGCCATTTGTGTCCACCATACCTACCTACTACATGGTATTTCTCCGCCATTCCAAAGTAAATTGCTTGAGTGCTACCTTTAAACAATTCAAAATTTATCACCTCTAATTTGTGTCAATGTTTTATAGCTCATGAGGAAGTATGTGGTGTTTATCTTTCAATCTTGTTGGGCAACTTTCACCAATGGACTAGTGGCTTTATCCGCTTATCCAATAATTTTGCAAAAGAGCTGGCAATGGGATTCCCATCCCAAATTAATTAACCTTCATAATATTACAAAAATAGACACTCCTCCATGGTATGTGATTGTTGGACGGCACCCGAAGGATTCGGTTAGCCATGGCTTGAGAAAGCAAAGGTGGGGAGGAGGGTCATCATAATAAAACTAAAATAAAAAGGCACTCCTTCATGGTATGAGATTGTTGGCAGGCACCCGAGGATTCGGTTAGCCATGGTTTGTGAAAGAAAGGTTGGAAGGAGTGCCACCCAAAAATAAAAATAAAATGGGAGCCGCTCTTTGAAGGTTTGTCCGGCAAGGGGGTTAGAGTGCCCACTACCATTCGTTGACAACAACAAACACCTCTCAAAACTTTACTTTTATACTCTCTTGATGTTTTCGAAATCAAAGCTCTAGCACAAATATAGCAATCGATGCTTCACTCTGCGAAAGGCCATTCTTTTTTTATGTTGAGTCACTTCACCTATTTCTCTCCACCTCAAGAAGCAAACACTTGTGTGAACTGTGCATTGATTCCTACATACTTGCATATTGCATTTGTTATATTACTCTATGTTGACAAATATCCATGAGATATACATGTTATAAGTTGAAAGCAACCGCTGAAACTTAATCTTCCTGTGTGTTGCTTCGATACCTATACTATGAAATTATTGCTTTATGATTTAACTCTTATGCAAGACTTATTGATGCTTGTCTTGAAAGTACTATTCATGAAAAGTCTTTGATATATGATTCATTTGTTTACTCATGGCATTTACCATTGTTTTGATCGCTGCATTCATTAGATGTGTTTACAATAGTATGATCAAGGTTATGATGGCATGTCACTCCAGAAATTATCTTTGTTATCGTTTACCTGCTCGGGACGAGCAGAACTAAGCTTGGGGATGCTGATACGTCTCCGACGTATCGATAATTTCTTATGTTCCATGCCACATTATTGATGATATCTACATGTTTTATGCATACTTTTTATGTCATATTTATGCATTTTCCGGAACTAACCTATTGACGAGATGCCGAAGGGCCACTTGCTTTTCCGCTGTTTTTGGTTTCAGAAATCCTAGTAAGGAAATATTCTCGGAATCGGACGAAATCAACACCGAAGATCTTAAAATTCCCGGAAGCTTCCAGAGCACCGAAGAAGGGCCAGAGGGGAGCCAGGGGGCCCCACCCCACAGGGCGGCGCGGCCAAGGGGGGGCCCCCCTGTGGCCCCTCCGACTCCGCCTCTTCGCCTATTTAGTCGTCCCTGACCTAAATCCTCGACCCCGTTCGACGAAACCCGAGAAAACCTTCCAGAGCCGCCGCCATCGCGAAATCAAGATTCGGGGGACATAAGTCTCTGTTCCGGCACGCCGCCGGGACGGGGAAGAAGCCATCTCCACCGCCATCTTCACCGCCATCGCTGTTCCCATGATGAGGAGGGAGTGTTCTCCCCTGGGGGTGAGGGCTCCACCGTAGCATGTGGTTAATCTCTCTCTCATACTCAATACAATGATCTCATGAGCTGCTTTACATGATTGAGATCCATATGATGAGCTTTGTATCGCTACTAGTTATGTGCTACTCATGTGATGTTATTAAAGTAGTCTATTCCTCCTGCATGGTGTAATGGTGATAGTGTGTGCATCGTGTGGTTCTTGTCGTAGATTATGATCATAATCTCTTGTAGGTTATGGAGTTGATTATCGCTATGATAGTATTGATGTGATCTATTCCCCTTTCATAGTGTAATGGTGACAATGTGTATGCTATGTTAGTACTCGGTTTATTTTGCAAAGATCTATTATGCTCTAAGGTTACTTAAATATGAATGTTGAATGTTGTGGCGCTTGTTAACTCCGGCTTGAGGGAGCTCTTGTAGCCCTACACAACGAATGGTGTTTGTCATCCAACAAAAGAGTGTATGTAGCACAAATGAGAGAAGTTATTATTTATTATGCGATCAATGTTGAGAGTGTCCACTAGTGAAAGTATGATCCCTAGGCCTTGTTTCCAATACTGCAAACACCGCTTATTACTGTTTTGTTGCATGTTTTACTGCATTTTATTCAGATTGCTATTACCACTCATATACATCCATACTACTTGTATTTCACTATCTCTTCGCCGAACTAGTGCACCTATACATCTGACAAGTGTATTAGGTGTGTTGGGGACACAAGAGACTTCTTGTTTGTGGTTGCAGGGTTGCTTGAGAGGGATATCTTTGACCTCTTCCTCCCTGTGTTCGATAAACCTTGGGTGATCCACTTAAGGGAAATTTGCTGCTGTTCTACAAACCTCTGCTCTTGGAGGCCCAACATTGTCTACAAGAATAGAAGCACCCGTAGACATCACATGGTAGACACGTAAACATTAAATGAGCCTCGATCGGCTCTCAGGTTACCCTGTGAATCGGCTCAAAGAGCCGATTAACCCATGGTTCATAATGGATCTGCAATAACATGGGGGTTCTGCTTTATCAATGCTAAGCTAAATCAATCTACGACAGTTTAGGGTTTTCACCGCATAACCGGAACATCCTACACGTAGTTGAGCCTGGCAGATACGAAAGATAACAGCAAACTAACCCAAAACGAGGCCTAAAAACCAACACGGAGTCGATTCCCGGAACATCCCTTCTTGGATCGGCAAACCGTACCTTACGCACTACTGGATCGTTCAACCCGTTTGCAAGGCCTAACCATGCAGATATCAAACTAATCCTCGAAGAACAAGGAACAACTATAACAGATCGAATCTACTAAACAAAGATAAAGCAAGATGCTGCCCTTACACCTAAATAGGTGTAAGGACAGCTAGATATCTAGGGGCAGCACAGCTACGTAAATATATCAGAAAAGCATCGATGCAAGCCCTAAAACATCTACGATAAACAGTGTTACTCGCCATCAAAAAGGCTTCAGTACGAGCAACACCGAACAACGAATAAACAGATACTGCCTAGATCGCTAGATGCGATCTAGGCAGCATGACGCTTACCCGGAAGAAACCCTCGAAACAAGGGGTGGCGATGCGCCTGATTGTGTTTGTTGTGAACGTGATCGTCCTCCTTTCTCAATAATCCTAGGTACATATTTATAGTCCGTGGACTTTCTATCTTGGGAATACACCTAACCGTGTACGAGCTAAACTCTATCTCTTAATTCTAAACTAAGATGCAATCTACCATAATGTACAGATACACGGGCAATTCAGCCCAAATTCACACACGAGGCCGATTCAGAAACACATTATGTGTAAATCCTTCAAGCCCATCTCCATCGCGGCCCATCTCCTGATTTGGCCGAATGGGTGATAACAATAAGATAGAAACCCGTGACACCGGCCCCCTCCCTCTCGAAACACTCGTCGCTGATGTCTACGGGTGCTTCTATTCATAACAGTGTTGGGCCTCCAAGAGCGAGGTTTAGAACAGAGCAAGTTTCCCTTAAGTGGATTACCCAAGGTTTATCGAACTCAGGGAGGAAGAGGTCAAAGATATCCCTCTCATGCAACCCCGCAACCACAAAGCAAGAAGTCTCTTGTGTCCCCAACACACCTAATAGGTGTACTAGTTCGGCGAAGAGATTGAAATACAAGTGGTATGAATGAATATGAGCAATGTACGGCGCCAGAAAAATAGCTTCTGGCGATTGATAGTATTGTAGGAAGTAAACATGCGGTAACGCTGTGTGTAGTAACGAGTAAACATTAACAGCAAGGATAGCGTATTTAGGAACAAGGCCTAGGGAATAGACTTTCACTAGTGGACACTCTCAACATTGATCACATAACAGAATAGATAAATGCATACTCTACACTCTTGTTGGATGATGAACACGTTGCGTAGGATTACACGAACCCTCAATGCCGGAGTTAACAAGCTCCACAATTAGATGTTCATATTTAAGTAACCTTAGAGTGTAAGATAGATCAATACGACTAAACCAAGTACTAACATAGCATGCACACTGTCACCTTCATGCTTATGTAGGAGGAATAATACACATCAATACTATCATAGCAATAGTTAACTTCGCAATCTACAAGAGATCATGATCATAGCATAAACCAAGTACTAACACGGTGCACACACTGTCACCATTACATCGTGCAGGAGGAATAAAACTACTTTAATAACATCACTAGAGTAGCACATAGATAAATTGTGATACAAAACACATTGCAATCATAAAGAGATATAAATAAGCACTTCACTATGCCATTCATAACGGTGAATAAGTATTCTGTGAAATATAGCCTAAGAGACCCACACGGTGCACACACTGTCACCTTTACACACGTGGGACAAGGAGTCTCCGGAGATCACATAAGTAAAACTCACTTGACTAGCATAATGACATCTAGATTACAAGCATCATCATATGAATCTCAATCATGTAAGGCAGCTCATGAGATTATTGTATTGAAGTACATAGGAGAGAGATGAACCACATAGCTACCGGTACAGCCCTTAGCCTCGATGGAGAACTACTCCCTCCTCATGGGAGCAGAAGCGGTGATGAAGATGGCGGTGGAGATGGCAGCGGTGTCGATGGAGAAGCCTTCCGGGGGCACTTCCCGTGGTGCCGGAATGAGACTCTCCCCGCATCTTGGCTTCGCGATGGCGGCGTCGGGAAGGTTTCGCGTACCGTGGCTTCCTCCGTAAGGGTTTTCGATGCGGGCTTTATATAGGCGAAAGGGGAGCCTCGGAGGGGCACCAGGGTGCCCTCACCACCAGGTGGCGCGGTGCCCTGGGCCCGCGCCCTGTGTGGTGTGGGGCCCCCTGTCCATCTCTGGCCCCTCTTCGGTGATCTGAAGCTTCCGGGAAAAATAGGAACCGGTGATTTCGTCCGATTCCGAGAATATTTTGTTACTAGGATTTCTGAAAGAACCAAAAACCATGAAGCTTGAGGTAGCATAGCATCTTGTTAATAGTTGATTCCAGAAAATGCACGAATATGACATAAAGTGTGCATAAAACATGTAAGATATCATCAATAAAGTAGCATGGAACATAAATTATGATACGTTGGAGGCGATATCTGACATCCCTAGCTTAGTTCTGCTCGTCAGAAGCGGGTAAAGTAACAGATGATTTCTGAAGTGACATGGCCATCATAATCTTGATCATACTATTTGTAAAGCACATGAGATGAATGCAGAGATTAGAAGCAATGATGAAGATAATGAGTAAACAAATGAATCATATAACAAAGACTTTTCATGAATAATACTTTCAAGACAAGCATCAATAAGTCTTGCATAAGAGAGTTAACTCATAAGCAATAAATTCTTAGTAGAAAGCTTTGAAACAACACAAAGGAATATAAGTTTCAGCGGTTGCTTTCAACTTTAACATGTATATCTCATGGATAATTGTCAACACAAAGTAATATAACAAGTGCAATATGTAAACATGTAAGAATCAATGCACAATTCACACAAGTGTTTGCTTCTAAGATAGAAAGAATAGGTAAACTGACTCAACAATAAAGTAAAAAGGTCCTTCAAAGAGGAAAACATCGATTGCTATATTTGTGCTAGAGCTTTGATTTTGAAAACATATAGAGAGCATAAAAGTAAAGTTTTGAGAGGCGTTTGTTGTTGTCAACGAATGGTAGCGGGTACTCTAACCCCCTTGCCAGACAAACCTTCAAAGAGCGGCTCCCATTTTATTTTTATTTTTGGGTGGCACTCCTTCCAACCTTTCTTTCACAAACCATGGCTAACCGAATCTCGGGTGCCTGCCAACAATCTCATACCATGAAGGAGTGCCTTTTTATTTTAGTTTTATTATGATGACACTCCTCCCCACCTTTGCTTTCTCAAGCCATGGCTAACCGAATACTTCGGGTGCCGTCCAACAATCACATACCATGGAGGAGTGTCTATTTTTGTTAATTAATTTGGGACTAGGAATCCCATTGCCAGCTCTTTTTGCAAAATTATTAGATAAGCGGATGAAGCCACTAGTCCATTGGTGAAAGTTGCCTAACAAGATTGAAAGATAAACACCACATACTTCCTCATGAGCTATAAAACATTGACACAAATCAGAGGTGATAACTTTTGAAATGTTTAAAGGTAGCACTCAAGCAATTTACTTTGGAATGGGAGGAGAAATACCATGTAGTAGGTAGGTATGGTGGACACAAATGGCATAGTGGTTGGCTCAAGGATTTTTGATGCATGAGAAGTATTCCCTCTCGATACAAGGGCTAGCAAAGTTATTTGAAGCAAACTCAAGTATAAAATGGTGCAGCAAGACTCACATATAAACATATTGTAAGCATTATAAGACTTTACATCGTCTCCTTGTTGTTCAAACACCTCAACCAGAAAATATCTAGACTTAGAGAGACCAATCATGCAAACCAAATTTTAACAAGCTCTATGTAATTATTCATTAATGGGTACAAGGTACATGATGCAAGAGCTTAAACAGATCTATATGAGCACAACAATTGCCAAGTATCACATTATTCAAGACATTACACCAATTACTACATGTAGCATTTCCCGTTTCCAATCATATAACAATTAACGAAGCAGTTTCAACCTTCGCCATGAAAATTAAAAGCTAAGAACACATGTGTTCATACGAACCAGAGGAGCGTGTCTCTCTCCCAAACAATCATTTATTCAAACAAAAACAAAAACAAAAACACACAGACGCTCCAAGTAAAGTACATAAGATGTGACCGAATAAAAATATAGTTTCAAGAGAAGGAACCCGATACTTTGTCGATGAAGAAGGGGATGCCTTGGGCATCCCCAAGCTTAGATGCTTGGGTCTTCTTGAAATATGCAGGGATGAACCACCGGGGCATCCCCAAGCTTAGACTTTTCATTCTTCTTGATCGTAGTATATCATCCTCCTCTCTTGACCCTTGAAAACTTCCTTCACACCAAACTTCAAGCAAACTCATTAGAGGGTGCATAATCAAAAATTCACATGTTCAGAGGTGACACAAACATTCTTTTCACTTCTGGACATTGCATAAAGCTACTGGACATTAATGGATCAAAGAAATGAATCCAACATAGCAAAAGAGGCAATGCGAAATAAAAGGCAGAATCTGTCAAAAACAGAACAGTCAGTAAGACGAATTTAAAACTGGCACCAGACTTGCTCAAATAGAAAAACTCAAAACTAAACAGGGTTGGTATGTCTTGAGGATCCATGTGAGTGGCAGATTTTTTCAGATTTTCTACAGAGACCACTGTGCCCAGATTACAGTGGTGTCATGTTTCTCATGTGATCCCAACCTCTGTCTTCTGCTGAGACTTTATGGCACAAAGCAGTAAGGAGGTTGCTGCAGTAGTAAACAACTTCCAGACTCAACAAAACCAAAAATTACTGTGATAAACAAACATGGTTACTCTAGAAGTTCTTTTTGTGTCAGATGACTCACAGCAAGTTTGATGCTATAGAAATGAAGTTGAAACAAAAGGCATCAGGCAAATTCTGTACATTGATCATATAGCACTACCCATGCTTGGAATCTTGTAATAAAACAGTTCATAGAGCAAAGTAACTCAGCTTTTGGAAGACTAGAGGAAACATTTTCTTTAAAATTTCATAACATAGAGGTGTGCTGTGTGTAAATTTTCATGCCATTTTCTCTATATCTTTTTTCAGTAGCATCATGAGCAAGCTCAACATTAATATATTCTCAATAAAGAAGCATTACTTATATGAGTCTCATAAAATTATTATAAAGCAGACAATCAATTTTATTATGGTTGTAATTGGAACAATTCATAAATGACTATCTGTCACGGAATTTCATGCATCATATCAATTTATCTCCAGCAGGTGGTAACAAAGATATCATTATAATCAATAATGGAGCAAAGTGATATGTAATTTTCTCATAATGCTTGAGACTAAAATATCATATATAAACCAAACTACTACAAGCAAGAGATTTCCATAGCATCTGAACAATAGTGTTAAACATTCATAAATATATTCCATGGTTTTAAATTTTAGCATCAGTATCACTCATCTCTTAAAGTAAAGATGAATAAAGGATAATTGTACAACCATTATACCAATAGTTGTAAGCAGAAAATTTCAGTATATAGATGTAGATCTAAAGATGGCTTAAGGAGCACACACAATGGGCTGGAAAATACTGTTCCTGGAACCAGTATGAGTGTACTACCTTTTCCTCCAAAACAGCAGCTTGAAAAGATAGCAGATGCTCTACAGGTTATTCTTCTTATGGGCAGTGTTCAAATCTAAGCAGGGAGGGGTTTACATAAGATGTGACAAGTTTCCCTTAAAGTGGATTGCAAAAGGTTTATGGAACCTGTTAGGGAGGAAGAGGTCAAAGATATCCCTCTCACTTATGCAACCACATTCAAGGAGATATCTTATTGTCTTCTTACCTAATGATTATTTAGTTAGGCAGTAGTGAAATTAATTATTTTCAGATGAATATAAAGTGCTCTGATTAGAAGAATAACTACTGGCATCATAGTTAGTGGTGATAATATTAGTAGGAGAATAACAAAGTAGTAATGGCAGTAATCAGGTAGTGATAACTCATGATGATATGATATTTAGAGATTAGGACCTGAATGAGCTTTACTAGTGGACCTCTCATATGAATCATCATAGATAGTCATGTGACACTACACTCTTCTGTTGGATGATGAACCATTGCGTGGATACAGAACCTCATTATGCAGATTAACAATGAATGAGATATTCTGTTGGTAACATTCACAGGGTAAGATGATCATCAGATGACAAATTGTAACACCTTTTGTTATCACCTTGTATATATATGTAGGAGATATTACCACCTCAATTTTATCATACTTAAAATGATTAACTTAGCAATCTAGAGATCTGCTTGATGTAGCATAAACCAGAAAAGTATAACAGGATGCACAGCATCTTATTACATGATGGGAGGAAGGACAAAAACTTCTTTAATAACATCACTGAGTATTGAATAAGTGTGATACAAACATTCACAGTCTTAAGAGAAGATATCAATAAGCATTCACTATGCAGCCAAGCAGTGAATAGTATTAAGCAGTACAGCCTGAGACCTTTACAGTTTTCTGTATGCTGCCCACCACGTGGGACAGGGAGTCAGAGTCATAGTAGAACTCATGACAGCACTAATGGCATGGATACCAATATCCAGACAGATCTCAATCATGCCAAGTAAACTCTTGGATTATTGTATTGAGACACATGGAGAGATGGTTCCCACCATCTGCAGTGCCCAATAGAGGCCTTCAGATGGAAACTACTCCATCTCCGCAGGTGTGGCGGGCAGTGGGGACAGCGTTGAGACCAACAGCGGTGTGATGGAGAAACCAGGGCATGAAATGGTGAGTCAAAGCAGGAATCTGTCCCTGAATCTTGTTGCAGTCGCGGCCAGCTCTGGAGGTTTGATAGTGGCCTGCTCAGTGGGTTTCAGTGAGGAGGCCACTCCATAGAAAGGAGACTCGGAGAGGGCACCAGGTGCCCTCTGCAGGTGGGCAGGCAGAATATATTGCCTTAGATGATGTGGAGACCTTACTGAAAGCCCATCTGGCGGCCCCTCTGATTCAGTGTCTGGAAGCTTAGGAAAAATGGAAGGCCTGGGCAGGTGATTTAGTCAGATTAAAATATTTAGTTACCAGTTTCTGACAAACCATGGAAAAGCAGGCAGCACTTAGCATCTTGATAATGGTTAGTTCCAGAAAATGAACAGCATAGAGTGCAGCCATATGAATATCATCAACCAAAGTAGCCTTGATTATAAAGTGTCAAATCACAGTTGGAGCATGTGGTCATGTACCATCTGTATAGTTGAGCTAGATAGTCCCAAACTCTTTCTGGCCTCATCTCCTCCGTAGCTTATGTAGACACCTGTGTGCCGATTCGATCAAGATGAATGCAGACACCTGACACAGGCCTCTCCCTCGCAACCACCCACGTGTGACACCCCACTCTATCTCAGCTTAGGTTTCGTGACGTCAACCACTCCCTGTAAACCATCTGGCCACCCTCTGCTCTGCCAAACAGCAGCTTTCTCTCTCTACCATTAGCAGGCACCCTCACTCTAGCAGCCACCAGTGTGGCTGCCTCTCCTCTGCCAACCAGTGTGCAGCAGGCACACCCTGCCACTCCCTGCCAACCAGTGAGCTGACCAATAGATCCTCTGCACAGCAACCTCTTCTCCACTCTGTTGTAACCTTCCTCTTGAGCCACCATCTATGGGTTTGGTTAGGACTGAACATGTACCCATAAGTTGTTTTTGAAACAATGGATCAGTCAAATTCCATCAGAACTGATGAGGAGATTCAGTGGGTTATAACAGTTGGTCTAAGAGCCGTGGAGGAACCAGCCTGTGATGAGGAGAGGTAGAAATCAGTGATGAGCATGAGTCACTCAGGTCATGGCGTTATACAATCTCAGAAGGCATTAATGATTCTTTGTGTATGTCGTCATTAATTTTATTTATCTGACCTCAAGATAGTTGGGAGAAGCAGAGGCCGGAAAAGAGGTGTGAAAAGACCACTTCTACAGTGTGAGCTCTATCTTTGGAAGAACCAACAGGTGCTTTCTAAAACATGGAAACGACATTTAAAATCAGTCGCAGAGTTCTGGTTGGGATCATATACAATCTGTATATTGAAGTGAACAGTCAGTCAAATTAAGATTAAGTTTAAAGATGAATTTCAAAGACACCTTTGGCGACTCTTGGCACAGCCTGCTGCTGGTTGGGTTAAAGTCTGAGGATGGACAAGCAGAGGCGCTAAGTGTGGATCTTAAAGATGGGAACTTTGGGCATCATTTCTGGATTATGACAGAAAAACATTTAAGATTGAAAGAAACTCTTATTGAAGAATAGCAGAAACAGACATAACCAGGAAGAGATTTGTAGTACAAAAGATCAGAGGAGGCATAACATCCATGTCAAAAGAAAAACAGAAGAGATCTGGCGAAAATCTCACCATCATCTGGAGCAGAGGATGAAGTAACCATGCCCTGAAAGTGGAACACTGAAGTGAGATGGAGCAGATGAATCACTCCAACAATCAGAAGGATCGGACATTGAACAAATTGGACATATGAAAGCGTATTCATGATAGCATGGCTGAGGATTTATTGAAGAAGTAAACTTAGCAAAGTTGAGATACCTAGGAAAAAATGATTCAAGTAATAGCAGATATAAAGGCAGAAAAAGCAGAAATTTGTCTGATAGAAGAAAGAACTGTGGCAGCTTGTCTGGTAATCTACAGAAAGGAAGGTGAACAAACATTTCAATGTTTCCACTCAATCCAACAGTTTTAAACCTGACATGGTCATATAAAGCAGTGAAGAAGCTTTTGTGTTTGAAGTTTGGAAACCAATGATGTTGTTCTTAACAGCCAGCAGTAGCGGAGATTCACTCAGGCCATGAAGATGAACTAAAAGGACAAGCGTAGCGAATAATACCAGTAGACATATTGATACATCTCCAACATATCTATAATTTCTGATGTTCCATGCTTGTTTTATGACAATACCTACATGTTTGTTCACACTTTATATCGTTTTGATGCATTTTCCGGAACTAACCTATTAACGAGATGCCGAAGAGTCATTCCTGTTTTCCGCTGTTTTTGGTTTCAGAAATCCTAGTAAGGGAAATATTCTCGGGTGGACGAAATCCTTGACATCTTAGAAATCCACGAAACCCGGGAGACAGAGGAACAGGAGGGGCCTGAGGGGCCCCACACGGTAAGAAGCGGCGCGGCGAGGAGAGGCGGCAGGCCCTACGCGTGGGCCCAGCATAGCCTTCCGACTCCGCCTCTTCGCCTATAAGAAGCCCCTGACCTAAATCTTCGATACGAAAAATCCACGGTACGAGAAACCTTCCAGAGCCACCGCCATGTGAAGCCAAGATGGGACGGAGTCTGTTTAGGCACGCCGCCGGGACGGAGAAGTGCCCGGAGGCTTCTCCATCGACACCGCCATCGCCATCATGTGCTGCTCCCATGATGAGGAGGTAGTTCTCCCCGAGCTAAGGGCTCTCCAGCTATGTGGTTAATCTCTCTCTCATGTACCCCAATACAATGATCTCGTGAATTGCTTGCATGATTGAGATCCATATGATGAGCTTTGTATCGCTACTAGTTTTATGTGCTACTCATGTGATGTTATTAAAGTAGTCTATTCCTCCTGCATGGTGTAATGGTGACAGTGTGTGCATCGTGTGGTTCTTGTCGTAGATTATGATCATAATCTCTTGTAGGTTATGGAGTTAATTATCGCTATGATAGTATTGATGTGATCTATTCCCCCTTCATAGTGTAATGGTGACAGTGTGTATGCTATGTTAGTACTCGGTCTATTTTGCAAAGATCTATTATGCTCTAAGGTTACTTAAATATGAATGCCGAATGTTGTGGCGCTTGTTAACTCCGGCATTGAGGTGCTCTTGTAGCCCTACACAACGAATGGTGTTCATTATCAAACAAGAGTGTATGTAGCACAAATGAGAGAAGTTATTATTTATTATGCGATCAATGTTGAGAGTGTCCACTAGTGAAAGTATGATCCCTAGGCCTTGTTTCCAATCTTAAACACCGCTTTGTTCTGTTGCATGTTTACTCGCTGCCATATTTTATTCAGATTACTATTACCACTCATATACATCCATACTACTTGTATTTCACTATCTCTTCGCCGAACTAGTGCACCTATGCATGTGACAAGTGTATTAGGTGTGTTGGGGACACAAGAGACTTCTTGTATCGCGATTGCAGGGTTGCTTGAGAGGGATATCTTTGACCTCTTCCTCCCTGAGTTCGATAAACCTTGGTGATCCACTTAAGGGAAACTTGATGCTGTTCTACAGACCTCTGCTCTTGGAGGCCCAACACTGTCTACGGGAAAAGAAGCGTGAGTAGACATCAAGCTATTTTCTGGCGCCGTTGCCGGGAGGAAAGGTAAAAGGCACTCATACTCCGGTCCCAGGTAACTAAGTTATTTTCTGTTGCCGTTGTAAGTGCTCGAAGCTATTTCCTTTAGATCCTGCAATTGCATCTTTTGGTTTCTTGTTTACACTAGTTAGGCATAATGGAAAGCAACAGTGAGCTTCTTATTCTATTTCCTGAGTTAAGACATGGATTGTTTGCTGCGAAAATTAAAAAACCTATGGAATCTTATTTGCATGCTAGTAGCAATGATATTAGTATGAACTCTTTGAACACCATTGTTGCTAATGATATGGAAAATTCTAAGCTTGGGGAAGCTGGTTTTGATGAGCATGACATTTTAGTCCCCAAGCATTGAGGATAAAATTTTCTTTGATGATACTTTGCCTCCTATTTATGATGATTATAATGATAATGGTCTTTTGGTGCCACCTACTATGGAGAGTAAATTTTATTATGATTATACTATGCCTCCTACACTTGATGAGAATAATAATGATAGCTACTTTGTTGAATTTGCTCCCACTACAACTAATAAAATTTATTATGCTTATGTGGAGAGTAATAATTTTATGCATGTGGCTCATGACAAGAATGCTTTATGTGATAGTTATATTGTTGAGTTTGTTCATGATGCTACTGAAAGTTATTATGAGAGAGGGAAACATGGTTATATGCATCTTAATAATATTAAGTTTCCCCTCTTTATGTTGAGAATCTTGAAATTGCACTTGTGTTGCTTTTCTATGCTTGCTACTTTGTTCTTCATGAATTTATTTGTGTACAAGATTCCTTTTCATAGGAAGTGGGTTAGGCTTAAATGTGTTTTGAATTTGCTTCTTGATGTTCTCTTTTGCTTCAACTTTTATTTCTTGCGTGAGCATCATTAAAATTGTTGAGCCCATCTTAATGGCTATAAAGAAAGAACTTCTTGGGAGATAACCCATGTGTTTATTTTGCTACTGTTTTGTTGAGTCTTGGAAGTTGTTTACCACTGTAGCAACCTCTCCTTATCATGTTTTTGTGCCAAGTAAAGTCTCTATGGTAAAGTTGATGCTAGATTTGGATTATAGCACAGAAACAACATTATATCTGTCACAATTCGCGCAGATCTCTCTGTAGAAGAGTCGAAAAAATCTGAAAATTTAGCGTGATCCTATACGCAACTTTCATTAGTTTTGAGTTTTTTCATTTGAGCAAGTTTCGTGCCCACAAAATTCGTCTTCTGTTGTTTTTTGTGATTCTGCCTTTTATTTCGCATTGTCGCTTTTGCTATGTTGAATGAGTTTCTTTGTTCCATTAACTTTCAGAAGCTTTGTGCAATGTCCAAGTGTTAAGAATGATTGTTTCACCTCTGAACATGTGAATTTTGATTATGCACTAACCCTCTAATGAGTTTCTAGATATTTTCTGGTAGAAGTGTTTGAGCAACAAGGAAGACAGTGTAGAGTTTTATAATGCTTGCAATATGTTCTTATGTAAGTTTTGCTGTACCGGTTCATACTTGTGTTTGCTTCAAACAACCTTGCTAGCCAAACCTTGTACTGAGAGGAAATACTTCTCGTGCATCCAAACACCTTGAGCCAAAACCCATGCCATTTGTGTCCACCATATCTACCTACTATGTGGTATTTTCTGCCATTCAAGTAAATACTTCATGTGCTACCTTTAAACAATTCAAAAGTTATTATCTCTTATTTGTGTCAATGTTTTATAGCTCATGAGGAAGTATGTGGTGTTTTATCTTTCGATCTTGTCATTTACTTTTGACAGACTTTCACAATGGACTAGTGGCTCATCCGCTTATCCAATAATTTTGCAAAAGGAGCTGGCAATGGGGTTCCCAGCCCATTAATTAACTTGCATTAATAATTCTCTTCACATGTTTTGCTCTGATCTATCAGTAAGCAACTTAAATTTGCAAATAGACACTCCTCCATGGTATGTGAATGTTGGAAGGCACCCGAGGATTCGGTTAGCCATGGATTGTGTAAGCAAAGGTTGGGGGAGTGTCATCTAATAAATAAAACTAAAGTACATGTGTAAACAAAAGAGAAGAGGGATGATCTACCTTGCTGGTAGAGATAACGTCCTTCATGGGAGCCGCTCTTGAAAGTCTGGTTGATAAGGTAGTTAGAGTACCCATTACCATTCGTTGACAACAACAAACACCTCTCAAAACTTTACTTTTATGCTCTTTATATGATTTCAAAACTTGAAAATCTCTAGCACATGATTTAATCCCTGCTTCCCTCTGCGAAGGGCCTATCTTTTACTTTATGTTGAGTCAGTTTACCTACTTCCTTCCATCTTAGAAGCAAACACTTGTGTCAACTGTGCATTGATTCTTACATACTTGCTTATTTGCATTTATCATATTACCCTATGTTGACAATTATCCATGAGATATGCATGTTGAAAGTTGAAAGCAACTGCTGAAACTTATATCTTCCTTTGTGTTGCTTCGATGCCTTTACTTTGAATTTATTGCTTTATGAGTTAACTCTTATGCAAGACTTTTTGATGCTTGTCTTGAAAGTACTATCCATGAAAAGTCTTTGCTATATGATTCAATTGTTTAGTCATAATCTTTTGTTAGCAATCTTTTGCTTCAGATCACTCTATTCATGTCATATGCTTTACAATAATGTTGATCAAGATTATGATGGTAGCATGTCACTTCAGAAATTATTCTTGTTATCGTTTACCTACTCGAGGGCGAGTAGGAACTAAGCTTGGATGCTGATACGTCTCCAACGTATCTATAATTTATGATGTTCCATGCTTGTTTTATGACAATACCTACATGTTTTGTTCACACTTTATATCGTTTTGATGCATTTTACAACTAACCTATTGACGAGATGCGAAGTGCAGTTCCTGTTTTCTGCTGTTTTTGGTTTCAGAAATCCTAGTAAGGAAATATTCTCGGAATTGGACGAAATCAACGCCCGCATCTTAGAAATCCACGAAGCTCCAGACACCCGAGAGGAAATAGAGGGGGGGCCACGGGGCCCCACACGATGGCGGCGCGGCCAGAGGGGGGGCCTGCGCTGGGCCCCGTAGCCCTTCCAGACTCGCCTCTTCGCCTATAAGAAGCCCCGACCTAAATCTTCGATACGAAAAAAGCCACGACGAGAAACCTTCCGAGCCGCCACCATGCGGCCAACATCGGGGACGAGGTCTGTTCCGGCCCGCCGGGACGGGGAAGTGCCCCGGAAGGCTTCTCCATCGACACCACCGCCATCTCCATCAACGCTGCTGCTCCCATGATGAGGAGGGAGTAGTTCTCCCCCGAGGCTAAGGGCTCTACCGTAGCTATGTGGTTAATCTCTCTCTCTCTGTACCCCAATACAATGATCTCGTGAATTGCTTGCATGATTGAGATCCATATGATGAGCTTTGTATCGCTACTAGTTTATGTGCTACTCATGTGATGTTATTAAAGTAGTCTATTCCTCCTGCATGGTGTAATGGTGACAGTGTGTGCACGTGTGGTTCTTGTCGTAGATTATGATCATAATCTCTTGTAGGTTATGGAGTTAATTATCGCTATGATAGTATTGATGTGATCTATTCCCCCTTCATAGTGTAATGGTGACAGTGTGTATGCTATGTTAGTACTCGGGCTATTTTGCAAAGATCTATTATGCTCTATGGTTACTTAAATATGAATGCCGAATGTTGTGGCGCTTGTTAACTCCGGCTTGAGGGAGCTCTTGTAGCCCTACACAATGAATGGTATTTGTTATCAAACAAGAGTGTATGTAGCACAAATGAGAGAAGTTATTATTTATTATGCGATCAATGTTGAGAGTGTCCACTAGTGAAAGTATGATCCCTAGGCCTTGTTTCCAATACTGCAAACACCGCTTACTTACTGTTCTGTTGCATGTTTACTCGCTGCCATATTTTATTCAGATTACTATTACCACTATATACATCCATACTACTTGTATTTCACTATCTCTTCGCCGAACTAGTGCACCTATACATCTGACAAGTGTATTAGGTGTGTTGGGGACACAAGAGACTTCTTGTATCGTGATTGCAGGGTTGCTTGAGAGGGATATCTTTGCCCTCTTCCTCCCTGAGTTCGATAAACCTTGGGTGATCCACTTAAGGGAAAACTTGCTGCTGTTTGATACGTCTCCAACGTATCGATAATTTCTTATGTTCCATGCTACATTATTGATGATATCTACATGTTTTATGCATTATATGTCATATTTATGCATTTTCTGGAACTAACCTATTAACAAGATGCGAAGAGCCAGTTGCTGTTTTCTGCTGTTTTGGTTTCAGAAATCCTAGTAAGGAAATATTCTCGGAATTGGACGAAATCACCGCCGGGGTCCTATTTTTGCACGGAGCTTCGGAAGACCGAAGAGATAACGAAGTGGGGCGACGAGCGCCACCACCATAGGGCCGCGCGGCCGGAGGGCCGCGCCGCCCTATGGTGTGGGCCCTCGTCAGCCCTGACCTACCCTTTCGCCTGCTTAAAGCCTCCGTCGCGAACCCCCGGTACGAGAGAGCCACGATACGGAAAACCTTCCGGAGACGCCGCCGCCGCGAATCCCATCTCGGGGGATTCAGGAGATCGCCTCGGCACCCTGCCGGAGAGGGGATTCATCTCCGGAGGACTCTTCATCGCCATGATCGCCTCCGGAGTGATGAGTGAGTAGTTCACCCCTGGACTATGGGTCCATAGCAGTAGCTAGATGGTCGTCTTCTCCTAATTGTGCTTCATTGTTGGATCTTGTGAGCTGCCTAACATGATCAAGATCATCTATCTGTAATACTATATGTTGTGTTTGTCGGGATCCGATGGATAGAGAATGCTATGTTATGGTGATTATCAATCTATTGTTTATGTGTTGTTTATGATCTTGCATGCTCTCCGTTATTAGTAGAGGCTCTGGCCAAGTTTTACTCTTAACTCCAAGAGGGAGTATTTATGCTCGATAGTGGGTTCATGCCTTCATTGACACCTGGGACAGTGACAGAAAGTTCTAAGGTTGTGATGTGCTGTTGCCACTAGGGATAAAACATTTATTCTATGTCTAAGGATGTAGTTGTTGATTACATTACGCACCATACTTAATGCAATTGTCTGTTGCTTTGCAACTTAATACTGAATGGGGCTCGGATGATAACCTGAAGGTGGACTTTTTAGGCATAGATGCGGTTGGATGGCGGTCTATGTACTTTGTCGTAATGCCCAATTAAATCTCACTATATTTATCATATCATGTATATGCATTGTTATGCCCTTCTCTATTTGTCAATTGCCAGCTGTAATTTGTTCACCCAACATGCTTTTATCTTATGGAGAGACACCTCTAGTGACTGTGGACCCGGTCCTATTCTTTACATAGCATACAATCTACTGCAATTGTTCTTTACTTGTTTTCTTGCAAACAATCATCTTCCACTCGATACGCTTAATCCTTTGTTACACAAGCCGGTGAGATTGACAACCTCATTTCGTTGGGGCAAAGTACTTTGGTTTTGTTTGTGCGGATTCCACGTTGGCGTAGGAATCTGTTGTTGCGCCGCATCACATTTCGCCACCATCAACCTTCAACGTGCTTCTTAGCTCCTCCTGGTTCGATTAAACCTTGGTTTCTTTCGAGGGAAAACTTGCCTATGCGCATCATACCTTCCTCTTGGGGTTCCCAACGGACGTACATTTACGCGCATCAAGCACTTTTTCTGGCGCCGTTGCCGGGGAGATCAAGACACGCTGCAAGGGGAGTCTCCACTTCTCAATCTCTTTACTTTGTTTTTGTCTTGCTTTATTTTATTTACTACTTTGTTTGCTGCACCTAAACAAAACACAAAAAATTAGTTGCTAGTTTTACTTTATTTATTATCTTGCTCACTATATCGAAAACACAAAAAAATTAGTTACTTGCATTTACTTTATCTAGTTTGTTTTATTTACTGTTGCTAAAATGAATACCCTGAAAATACTAAGTTGTGTGACTTCACAAATGCAAATAATAATGATTTCCTATGCACACCTATTGCTCCACCTGCTACTACAGCAGAATTCTTTGAAATTAAACCTGCTTTACTAAACCTGGTTATGAGAGATCAATTTTCTGGTGTTAGTTCTGATGATGCTGCTGCCCATCTCAATAATTTTGTTGAACTTTGTGAAATGCAAAAGTATAAGGATGTAGATGGTGATATTATTAAATTGAAAGTATTTCCTTTCTCATTAAGAGGAAGAGCTAAAGATTGGTTGCTATCTTTGCCTAAGAATAGTATTGATTCATGGACTAAATGTAAGGATGCTTTTATTGGTAGATATTATCCTCCCGCTAAAATTATATCTTTGAGAAGTAGCATAATGAATTTTAAGCAATTAGATACTGAACATGTTGCTCAAGCATGGGAGAGAATGAAAACTTTGGTAAAGAATTGCCCAACCCATGGACTGACTACTTGGATGATCATCCAAACCTTCTATGCAGGACTAAATTTTTCTTCGCGGAATTTATTGGATTCAGCTGCTGGAGGTACCTTTATGTCCATCACATTGGGGGCGGCTACAAAACTTCTTGATGATATGATGATAAATTACTCTGAATGGCACACGGAAAGAGCTCCACAAGGTAAGAAGGTAAATTCTGTTGAAGAAACCTCTTCCTTGAGTGATAAGATTGATGCGATTATGTCTATGCTTGTGAATGGTAGATCTAATGTTGATCCAAATAATGTTCCTTTAGCTTCATTGGTTGCTCAAGAAGAAAATGTTGATGTGAATTTCATTAAAAACAATAATTTCAACAACAATGCTTATAGGAACAACTCTGGTAATAACTATAGGCCATATCCTTCTGCTAATGGTAATGGTTATGGTAATTCTTATGAGAATTCTTACAACAATAATAGGAGTGTACCCTCTGGTCTTGAAGCTATGCTTAAAGAATTTATTAGTACACAAACTGCTTTTAACAAATCTGTTGAGGAAAAGCTTGATAAAATTGATATTATTGCTTCTAGAGTTGATAGACTTGCCTCTGATGTTAATCTTTTAAATTTGAAAGTTATGCCTAATAATGATATTGATAATAAGATTACTACTACAGCAAATGCCATCCAAGTTAGAATTAATGAGAATATAAGATTAATGGCTGAATTGCGTGCTAGGTGGGATAGAGAAGAAAATGAAAAACTAGCTAAAGAGAATAATGTAGCTAAAGTTTGGACTATTACCACCATTAGTAATGCTAATTCTTCACATGTTGCTGCACCTCCTACTATCAATGGTAAAATAATTGGTGTTGGCAATGTTTCTACTCTAGTGCAAAGCGAACAAAACTGCCTGAAATTGCTAAAACTGCTGAAACTGCTTGTGATAAAACTGCTGAAATTTTTTCCAACCTTGGGAACAATGATCTCATTGCTGTAGCTCATAATGATTTAGATTTTGATGATTGCCACATCTCTGAAGTTATAAAGTTCTTACAAAAGCTTGCTAAAAGTCCTAATGCTAGTGCTATAAATTTAGCCTTTACAAAACATATTACAAATGCTCTCATAAAAGCTAGAGAAGAGAAACTAAAACTTGAAACTTCTATTCCTAGAAAGTTAGAAGATGGTTGGGAGCCCATCATTAAAATGAAATTCAATGACTTTGAATGTAATGCTTTATGTGATCTTGGTGCAAGTATTTCTGTTATGCCTAAAAAGATTTATGATATGCTTGACTTGCCACCATTGAAGAATTGTTATTTGGATGTTAATCTTGCCGATAATGTTAAAAAGAAACCTTTGGGGAGGATTGATAATGTGCGCATTACGGTTAACAATAACCTTGTCCCCGTTGATTTTGTTGTTTTGGATATCGAATGCAATGCATCTTGTCCTATTGTATTGGGAAGACCTTTTCTTCGAACCGTTGGTGCTGTTATTGATATGAGGGAAGGTAATATTAAATATCAATTTCCTCTCAAGAAAGGTATGGAACACTTCCCTAGAAAGAGAATGAAGTTGCCTTTTGATTCTATTATTAGAACAAGTTATGATGTTGATGCTTCTACTCTTGATGTTACTTGATTTGCACTTTCTGCGCCTAGCTGAAAGGCGTTAAAGAAAAGCGCTTATGGGAGACAACCCATGTTTTTACTACAGTACTTTATTTTATATTTGAGTCTTGGAAGTTGTTTACTACTGTAGCAACCTCTCCTTATCATGTTTTTGTGCCAAGTAAAGTTTCTATGTCAAAGTTGATGTTATATTTGGGATCGCTGCGCAGAAACAGCATTGCTGTCTGTCACGAATCTGGGCACAGGTCTCTGTAGAAAATTCGAAAAAATCTGCCAATTTACGACGTGATCCTCAGATATGTACGCAACTTTCATTAGTTTTGAGTTTTTCCATTTGAGCAAGTCTGGTGCCATCTTCAAATTCGTCTTTACGGACTGTTCTGTTTTTGACAGATTCTGCCTTTTATTTCGTATTGCCTCTTTTGCTATGTTGGATTCATTTATTTGATCCATTAATGTCCAGTAGCTTTATGCAATGTCCAGAAGTGTAAAGAATGTTTGTGTCACCTCTGAATGTGTGAATTATTAATTGTGCACTAACCCTCTAATGAGTTTGCTTGAAGTTTGGTGTGAAGGAAGTTTTCAAGGGTCAAGAGAGGAGTATGATATACTATGATCAAGAGGAGTGAAAGCTCTAAGCTTGAGGATGCCCCCGTGGTTCACCCTGCATATTTTAAGAAGACTCAAGCGTCTAAGCTTGGGGATGCCCAAGGCATCCCCTTCTTCATCGACAACATCATCAGGTTCCTCCCCTGAAACTATATTTTTATTCAATCACATCTTGTGTTCTTTACTTGGAGCGTCGGTTTGTTTTTGTTTTTGTTTGAATAAAATGGATCCTAGCATTCACTTTGTGGGAGAGAGACACGCTCCGCTGTTGCATATGGACAAATATGTCCTTAGGCTTTACTCATAATGTTCAAGGCGAAGTTTCTTCTTCGTTAAATTGTTATATGGTTGGAATTGGAAAATGCTACATGTAGTAATTCTAAAATGTCTTGGATAATGTGATACTTGGCAATTGTTGTGCTGATGTTTAAGCTCTTGCATCATATGCTTTGCACCCATTAGTGAAGAAATACATAGAGCTTGCTAAAATTTGATTTGCATATTTGGTCTCTCTAAGGTCTAGATAATATCTAGTATTGAGTTTTGAACAACAAGGAAGACGGTGTAGAGTCTTATAATGTTTACAATATGTCTTTTATGTGAGTTTTGCTGCACCGGTTCATCCTTGAGTTTGCTTCAAACAACCTTGCTAGCCTAAACCTTGTATGAGAGGGAATACTTCTCATGCATCCAAAATCCTTGAGCCAACTACTATGCCATTTGTGTCCACCATACCTACCTACTACATGGTATTTCTCCGCCATTCCAAAGTAAATTGCTTGAGTGCTACCTTTAAAATTCCATCATTCACCTTTGCAATATATAGCTCATGGGACAAAATAGCCTTAAAAACTATCGTAGTATTGAATATGTACTTATGCACTTTATCTTTTATTAAGTTGCTTGTTGTGCGATAACCATGCTTCTGGGGAACGCCATCAACTATTGTTGAATATCATGTGAGTTGCTATGCATGTCCATCTTGTCTGAAGGATCTATCACTTTAATGATTGGAGCATGCAAATTGTTAGAGAAGAACATTGGGCCGCTAACTAAAGCCATGAATCATGGTTGAAGTTTCAGTTTTGGACATATATCCTCAATCTCATATAAGAATAATAATCATTGCTACATGCTTATGCATTTAAGAGGAGTCCATTATCTGTTGTCCATGTTGTCCCGGTATGGATGTCTAAGTTGAGAATAATCAAAAGCGAGAAATCCAAAATGCGAGCTTTCTCCTTAGACCTTTGTACAGGCGGCATGGAGGTACCCCTTTGTGACACTTGGTTGAAACATGGCATGCAAAGATCCGGTAGTCCAAGCTAAGTAGGACGAGGTGCGGGCACTATTAGTATACTATGCATGAGGCTTGCAACTTGTAAGATATAATTTACATAACTCATATGCTTTATTACTACCGTTGACAAAATTGTTTCATGTTTTCAAAATAAAAGCTCTAGCACAAATACAGCAATCGATGCTTTCCTCTTTGAAGGACCTTTCTTTTACTTTTATTGTTGAGTCAGTTTACCTATCTCCCTCCACCTTAAGAAGCAAACACTTGTGTGAACTGTGCATTGATTCCTACATACTTGCATATTGCACTTGTTATATTACTTTATGTTGACAATATCCATGAGATATACATGTTATAAGTTGAAAGCAACCGCTGAAACTTAATCTTCCTTTGTGTTGCTTCAATACCTTTACTTTGATTTATTGCTTTATGAGTTAACTCTTATGCAAGACTTATTGATGCTTGTCTTGAAGTACTATTCATGAAAAGTCTTTGCTTTATGATTCACTTGTTTACTCATGTCATTACTTTTGTTTTGATCGCTGCATTCATTACATATGTTTACAAATAGTATGATCAAGATTATGATGGCATGTCACTTCAGAAATTATCTTTGTTATCGTTTACCTGCTCGGGACGAGCAGAACTAAGCTTGGGGATGCTGATACGTCTCCAACGTATCGATAATTTCTTATGTTCCATGCTACTTTATTGATGATACCTACATGTTTTATGCACATTATATGTCATATTTATGCATTTTCTGGAACTAACCTATTAACAAGATGCCGAAGAGCCCTGTTTTCTGCTGTTTTTGGTTTCAGAAATCCTAGTAAGAAATATTTCGGAATTGGGCGAAATCACGCCCGGGGTCCTATTTTTGCACGGAGCTTCCGAAGACCGAAGAGATAACGAAGTGGGGCGACGGCGCCGCCACCATGCGCGCGGCAGAGGGGCCCGCGCCGCCCTATGGTGTGGGCCCTCGTCACCCCCGACCTACCCTTTCGCCTACTTAAAGCCTCGTCGAAACCCCCGGTCTGAGAGGCCACGTACAGAACCTTCCAGAGACGCCGCCGCCGCGAATCCCATCTCGGGGGATTCAGGAGATCGCCTCCGGCACCCTGCCGGAGAGGGGATTCATCTCCCGGAGGACTCTTCATCGCCATGATCGCCTCCGGAGTGATGAGTGAGTAGTTCCCCTGGACTATGGGTCCATAGCGGTAGCTAGATGGTCGTCTTCTCCTAATTGTGCTTCATTGTTGGATCTTGTGAGCTGCCTAACATGATCAAGATCATCTATCTGTAATACTATATGTTGTGTTTGTCGGGATCCGATGGATAGAGAATGCTATGTTATGGTGATTATCAATCTATTGTTTATGTGTTGTTTATGATCTTGCATGCTCTCCGTTATTAGTAGAGGCTCTGGCCAAGTTTTTACTCTTAACTCCAAGAGGGAGTATTTATGCTCGATAGTGGGTTCATGCCTTCATTGACACCTGGGACAGTGACAGAAAGTTCTAAGGTTGTGATGTGTTGTTGCCACTAGGGATAAAACATTGATTCTATGTCTAAGGATGTAGTTATGATTACATTCGCACCATACTTAATGCAATTGTCTGTTGCTTTACAACTTAATACTGAATGGGGTTCGGATGATAACCTGAAGGTGGACTTTTTAGGCATAGATGCGGTTGGATGGCGGTCTATGTACTTTGTCGTAATGCCCAATTAAATCTCACTATATTTATCATATCATGTATATGCATTGTTATGCCCTTCTCTATTTGTCAATTGCCACTGTAATTTGTTCACCCAACATGCTTTTATCTTATGGGAGAGACACCTCTAGTGAACTGTGGACCCCGGTCCTATTCTTTACATAGCATACAATCTACTGCAATTGTTCTTTACTGTTTTCTTGCAAACAATCATCTTCCACTTGATACGCTTAATCCTTTGTTACAGCAAGCCGGTGAGATTGACAACCTCACTGTTTCGTTGGGGCAAAGTACTTTGGTTTTGTTGTGCAGATTCCACGTTGGCGCCGGAATCCCTGTTGTTGCGCCGCATCACATTTCGCCACCATCAACCTTCAACGTGCTTCTTGGCTCCTACTGGTTCGATTAAACCTTGGTTTCTTTCTGAGGGAAAACTTGCCACTGTGCGCATCATACCTTCCTCTTGGGGTTCCCAACGGACGTGTACATCTACGCGCATCACTGTTCTACAAACCTCTGCTCTTGGAGGCCCAACACTACAGGAAGCAGATAATATCACATATCTCAGCGGCGAGACAACAGCGTGGCCGACTCGGAGGCCCCGCCTTTACGGATGATAGATGGCGGTCCTGGCGACCCCGTGGATGGAATCAAGGAGCAAACACCTTGTGATCTCCATGAGGTGTTCAGGAACTTATCTGTTAAGGTGGCGGTCGGCTATGTCTTACCTGCATTTGGAGATGAAGGTGAGCCGGCAACATCCATAATTTCTGATGTTCCATGCTTGTTTTATGACAATACTTACATGTTTTGTTCACACTTTATATCGTTTTGATGCATTTTCCAGAACTAACCTATTGACGAGATGCCGAGGTGCCAGTTCCTGTTTTCTGCTGTTTTTGGTTTCAGAAATCCTAGTAAGGAAATATTCTCGGAATTGGACGAAATCAACACCCAGCATCTTATAATTGCACAGAGCTTCCGAACACCGAGAGGGGCCGAGGAGAGCCACAGGCCCACACAAGGTGGCGGCGCGACCCAGGGGGCGCGCCCTACGTGTGGTCCCCCGTCAGCCCTCCGACTCCGTTTTTTCGCCTATAAAGTCGTCTTGACCTAAAACATCGACACGGAAAAACCACGATACGAGAAAAGTTCCAGAGCAGCCGTCATCGCGAAGTCAAGATTCGGGGGACAGAAGTCTCTGTTCTGGCACGCCGCCGGGACGGGAATTGCCCCCGGAAGCCATCTCCACCGCCATCGCTGTTCCCATGATGAGGAGGGAGTAATTCTCCCCGGGCTGAGGGCTCTACCGTAGCTATGTGGTTTATCTCTCTCTCTACCCCAATACAATGATCTCGTGAATTGCTTGCATGATTGAGATCCATATGATGAGCTTTGTATCGCTACTAGTTTATGTGCTACTCATGTGATGTTATTAAAGTAGTCTATTCCTCCTGCATGGTGTAAAGGTGCTAGTGTGTGCACCGTGTGGTTCTTGTCGTAGGCTATGATCATGATCTCTTGTAGGTTGTGGAGTTAATTATCATTATGATAGTATTGATGTGATCTATTCCTCCTTTCATAGCGTAATGTGGACAGTGTGTATGCTATGTTAGTTCTCGGTTTATTTTGCAATGATCTATTATGCTCTAAGGTTACTTAAATATGAATGCCGAATGTTGTGGCGCTTGTTAACTCCGGCTTGAGGGAGCTCTTGTAGCCCTACACAACGAATGGTGTTTGTCATCCAACAAAAGAGTGTATGTAGCACATATGAGAAAGAGTTATTTATTATGCGATCAATGTTGAGAGTGTCCACTAGTGAAAGTATGATCCCTAGGTCTTGTTTCCAAACATCGAATCTCCGTTTATTTACTGTTCTACTGCATGTTTACTCGCTGCCATATTTTATTCAGATTACTATTACCACTCATATACATCCATACTACTTGTATTTCACTATCTCTTCGCCGAACTAGTGCACCTATACATCGACAAGTGTATTAGGTGTGTTGGGGACACAAGAGACTTCTTGTATCGTGATTGGGGTTGCTTGAGAGGGATATCTTTGACCTCTTCCTCCCTGAGTTCGATAAACCTTGGGTGATCCACTTAAGGGAAAACTTGCTGTTGTTCTACAAACCTCTGCTCTTGGAGGCCCAACACTGTCTACAGGAAAAGAAGCGTGAGTAGACATCAAGCTATTTTCTGGCGCCGTTGCCGGGGAGGTAAGGTAAAAGGTATTCACATCCTCCGACTACTAAGTTATTTCTTAGCATTGTTGCCGGTGTGTGAGTGCTCGAAGCTATTTCCTTTAGATCCTGCAATTGCATCTTTTTGTTTCTTGTTTTTATTTTTCACTAGTTAGGCATAATGGAAAACAACAAAAAAATTAGTGAGCTTTTTAATCTTTTTCCTGATTTAGAATTGTTTGATGCGAAAATTTAAAAACCTATGGAACCTTATTTGCATGCTAGTAGCAATGTTATTAGTATGAATGCAATTACTGCTAATGCTATGGAGAAGTCTAAGCTTGGGGAAGCTAGTTTATGTGATCTTTTTAGCTTCCCATCTTTAGGGGAGAAAATTTGCTCTGATAATACTTTATCTCCCATATGCGATAACTCTAATGATGCTTGTGATATTTTAAATCCACCTACTGAAAGTATTCCGTATAAAATACCCATGAAAATTATTGAACGTGTTGTGGATAACCGCTATGAAGGGGATGGAACTGTTCATCCTGGAGATCATTTACTCTCTTTGCATGAATTATGCGGGTTATTCAAGTGTGCAGGTATCTCTATGGATGAAGTTAGGAAGAAATTATTTGTTATGTCGCTATCTGGTAAAGCGGCGCATTGGTATAAACTGCTGAAGGACGGGCGCTCTCTTGATTGGAAGGATATTGTGCCTCTATTTTATTCTAAGTTCTATCCTCCAAGTGAAATTCACAAAGATCGAAACCGTATATATAATTTCTGGCCTCATGATGGAGAGAGTATTGCCCAAGCATGGGAGAGATTGAAGTCCTTAATGCTCAAATGCCCCAATCATGAGCTTCCTGGTAATGTTATCATTGATAATTTCTATGCAAGACTTTCTTTTCAGGATAAAACCTTGTTGGATACTGCTTGTTCTGGATCATTCACACGCAATAAAGAAGAGTTTAAATGGGACCTTCTTAATCGGATTCAGGAGAACGCTGAAGATTGGGAGAATGACAAAGGTAGAGAGTCAGGTATAAATTATGATTATGAATGCATTGAAACTTTTATGGATACTGATAAATTTCGAAATATGAGTGCTACTTATGGTTCAAGATTAAACAAGAACTTGCAGGCAAGCAATAGAAAAGCGACAGTAGAAGAGTTTAGATCATGCACGGCGCCGGTGAAGCAGATCCGGTTAATGCACAGTGGTGTCGGTGAGCTAGATCCGATGCGGTGGACGACGGATCCGGCGAAGCGGCTCCGGTGGGGTGGACGATACCGCAGCTGAAGCGACTGCGGTAGACTGCTGGATGAGTATATGGTTTCGAGGTTCGGCGGGGATGATCCGGTCCGGTTGATGACGGCGTCGATGAAGCGGCTCCGGCAGGCAGCCGGATGACGAGGATCGCGAGGCCTCGGGTAGGCCAGGGAAGTCCGGCGGGGATGTTCCGGTGCGGTGGCCGTGGAGGTGGGAGAGAGAGGGACTTGGGAAGTTCCGGTGGGTGGTCTCAGAGGAGAGAGTGAGGGAAATGAATTTTTTTTCGGGGAGTTTCGGAGCTAGGGAGGTGGTGATCGAAAAAAATGACGGGTAGACCCCCCACCAACCGACTTATACATGGACATTGTTGTCATCTTTACGAGGGTAGAATGGGAAGTTAGAAGCGTGTGAAATATTTGTATTTTTCGGGCGGGAAGTTTTGCCGCTGGAATGAGATTTCGAATTTGGCCACAGTCCAAGTACTAAGTAATACAAAAATATGAGACCGTACTAGTACGGCCAAATGTCACATCAATTCATCATCACGTTGAAAATCGGTTACCACGATCATAATTATTGGCCGTTGGCACATCAGTTCTCCAACGCTTGATCCAACGGTCAAAGTTCCTTTTTTTAAGAGAACGGTCAAAATTCATTGGATTCGCTCGGGAACTGCGCGCGCCAAAACGAGTCTGACGAAGATGTTTCTAGAGTTCTCACGGACGCGTCTTGGCGATACATTGAATGCAAATCTTGCAAGGTCAAAAAAATGCAAATCTTGCAGGATCGTATGTGGCTGCTATGAGCTGAAGTACTCCATGAAACCATGAACATACATGTAGATGGGAATCCCATGTAGACGATCTGAAGAACGACCCGCTGCATCTTTCACAAATCCATCTACATGACATGATAAACTTTAATTAAGAAGCAGCCACGTAACAATTATTGCCCAAAATCTAACGGGTTCGACAATAAGCTGGTAATTCTCTATTATATATAAACACCAAAAAAATATAGCAAGTAAGAAAGGAGTGTCAATGCCACCAGGACTTACAAAAAAAGGGAATTAGCACTTCGTAATCTCTTTGTTTTTACACATACCTTCTGCTCAGGAATCCAGGGCCTAGGGTCACATCAAGTCATAATCAGAAACCAAAGTCGGTTCCCATGTTCTCCAATTCAAAACGCGTACAAAATATTTCAGTGTGTGAAATAATTGTATTCGATAGGCAGGAGGTATATGCTACAGTGTTGAGATTTTGAATTAGACGGTTGTTAAGCTATTGATTATATGGAGTCGAAATTTGGTAGCATACATAAGTATCTTTGTTCACAACTCGCCTGTACAGAAGCAGGAACAGCTGTTGTGTTGCAGCACAACACAAAGGAGAAGCACTGTTCCGTTCATTGCACTCAATACAGCGATGAATGAACCAGACCAGTTGACAAGCTTCTAGACCTGGGCTATATGTAGAAAGATGGAAATCAATGGATCACAGAAAATCATCAGTGTCAAGCTTTAATGCACTAGCCAACGCGACCAAAAGTCCGAACTTGAGACTATGGGCTCTGATACCATGTCAAGCTTCATCCACGAGCCAACGGAACCACAAGTCAGAACTGATGGAAAGGGCTAGGCAATCCACTTATAATATTAACAATCAGCAGGGTTCCGGTTCAAAAAAATCCACATCACAACAAGGAAACGACCACCAAGATCATAGCAATTGCAGATAAATGCACCTACGAAATATGCTCAGACTAAGGAACCATTTTACAAGACGAAGGTAATGACCTGTCACTGTCCCCGTTCATCTCCAATTATCTAGCAGATACTCTTCTTACTACTTACTAGCATTCCTAACCTGCTCCAGTAGGGCCTCCTTCTGTGCTGCTATCGTTCTAAAATTGTCGACTTCTAGTCTTAGCGCAGCTGATGCAGCTCGTTCTACTTGGAGTTGCTCCTCTAGAACTTGAGCATGCAAATACTTTGACTTGGACATGGACTTGCACTTCAGCAGTCCAGCATTCCGTAAGAAAGTGTTTTTGGCAATGCCTTTCTTTTTTATTGCCATAGAAAATGCCTTCACACATTCTTCATCGGTTTTTTCCAGACCGTTTTTACCGGGTTTTGCCATCTCTAATTTCATATCTTCCTGCAAAAAATTCAGTTCGTACACATGTGTAAACATGATAGTTACTACAGAGAAACTTGCTGATAGTAGATTTATCATGTGTATGACCTACTTTTATTCCTACAGTTTGGCATGTCTGATTCACATCACATGAATTTTAATAAACATATATAATATCATATTGACATGTACTTTACTACTCCTACAAGTTGGGATGTGAGTCGTCACAAAATTTCAATCTTTGAGAAGACTTACAAGAACACTCTGTGCGACTTCTCCAATCACTTCAAGTTTGTTCTTCTGGCATGCTTCAAAAATCTCTGGCAGAGTCATCTCTTTGTTTGGTTCCCTTTTACTTGCATTATGTAACATCTGCATTTTAGTACTACCATTTATAAATCGAATAACGTGGTTGAAATGGAGGATCATAATATAAGCTGCACACTGGTGTATATACTCTGCATGATCTTTTACTAAAATATTTCTAAATAGCAGTATAAAACAACATGTCCTTACTTTTTGCCGAATGTGCACTATAAGGTTACGAGATCCCGTACGGCTAGGTAAAAGTAGTTTACCGCGGTTTTTCTGATTCTGTTTAGCCAAATTCTGCAAAAAGGAGACTAGTGAGACACTGCTATAAATAAGAATCCAAGATGTGATCTGGTCTCAGTCTTACAAATCATACCATATTCTTTGGATCAGACCAGTGCTTCACAAGATCTCCCCACTGTTTGTCAGTCATTTGCTTAAAAGGAGATATAGTTGGAACACTCCCAGTAATCTTTCCAGTGAAGTATTTCTTCTTTAGCCTGCTGCGATACTGGCGCAGACAGTCTGAGAATAGACTGTTGAGAACATGCTTTACTTCCTCTTGGTCCTCATCGAACTCGAACCTTAACTGTTCACAACAATATAAACCGTTGGTGCGATATACATAGAGCCAACAACAAGCTAGAAGGAACGGGACGTGCCAATGTGGTATACTAGTATGAGTAACATTACCAAGAGAAAGATGACTTACGTGTAACCTGTGCACTAATTTTTCAAAATGCGCAGAGGTGTCTACGTGCTCTTTCCATGTTGGGAAGATAGGAATTTCATTCCTGACGAAAATTCCTACATCCGATGCTAATTTACAAGATTCTTCTGGGTCCAGTGGCCTTCTGCCACCTACGATAGATGAAAGGCGAAATCTTGATTCCATCCCAGCAAGCTTAGCTACGAACATTTTCCCTACTGTTGGGCCCCTCGTTTTTCTTGATCGTGGTGCAACTACAAAGTTAAGCATTACATCAAGCTATCAAGGTAGATATATATATATATATATATATATATATATATTTATTTATTTATCTATAAAGTATAACTTTATAACGGAGAATGAAACTATAAGCATTGGAAAATGTACCTTCTTCGGTGTGGGGCTCATCCTCAGGGGAGTTGTCTATGGCAGGACTAATATGGGTCAGTGGGAGATCATCAACAGTTTGTTGATGTTGTGCTAGCAGTGTTTGGCCAGTTGTGGTTGTGTCAGCTGGGACTGGTACAGTGTGTCCTTGGGCAGTATTTCCTACCACAGCTACTGCTGATCCCAATTGTGGCTGAGAAGTTGCCGTGGAAACTGGTTCTGCTGCCAATTGTGGTTGAGAAGTTGCTGTGGAAACTGGTTCTGCTGCCAATTGTGGCTGAGAAGTTGCTGTGGAAACTGGTTCTGCTGCCGATTGTCGCTGGTTGACTGGATTGGTAACAGGTGGCTGATTCAACCGCTTGGGGTGTTCACCACGTTTTTTTATTTCAGTACTCTTAGCATTTTCGTTATTTTCTTCAACTAGTGCCATGAATCGCTGAGACTGTCTAGTAGCAGAAGCAGGTTTCTTTTTTGGTTGCAGCTGTTCTATCACCGATTCAGGTGCATGTTGAATGGTCTTCCTCTCATTGGTGGTTCCTGCGAAATTCTTACTTGAAGCTGCAGATTCCTAGCACACATAAACGATATTTCAGTCTACAGAAGTCCCATATATGATGATATGCAAATGGAATAGAATGAAGAACAGTAAAGGATGACGTGCATGCTGAAACATATATATGATGCATTAAGGAGACCTAGAGGTGGCATGTGAACATGTTTGGTGGGATTCAGGATACAAGTATACAACACATGGAAGTTGCAACAGATATCTCAAAGTAAAAACACAGAAATCACCTGGTGGGGTTGAGGAGAATGGTCAGGCAAGGCATCTTCCTGAGTCAGCTCTCCAAGAGGCTCAGCAGGATCAAATTGTGAATCATAACATTGTTCTTTATCTTTGGGGAGGGGAAAGGGTTCTTCTCCGATTTTGTTCAGGTTTGCACTAGAGGCAATAGCGTTACAAATGCTTGTGCCCACACGGCTTGCATATCTTCTACATATATTCCGTATCCGTTTCTCTTTTAATTCATTCTTCTGTATTGCAATAATATCTAGCATGCATTACAAAAAAAATGCTAATGAGATGGCGGTGCAAGTAAGCAAAAAAATACTTTTCGAAATCACATGCATAACGAATGCGGCCATATCAACCTTCTTGGAAGTGGGCGCGTGTACGCTTTGGTTTCCTGCCGTCGACCATGGAAGCGCCCATCTCTCCAGTCCGGTGGACGGAAGGAGTCGGGGATTAAGATACGAGAACCCGGCGATGGTGACTGTCGCTGACAAGGCGGCGGTGGAAGTCGGCTACGGAGGAGCTCGTATGGTACAGTGGTCGTCGGTGGGGGTGGGGGAGGTGGAAGCTACTCCGGCTTGCTAAAAAGCAAGGGAGACGGCGGAACGTCGTCGGTCACTACGGTGGCCGATGAGAAGGCAGTAGTGCTGGTGTGGGAGTGGGACAGTGGGCCGGCGCCGGCGTGTGAGATGATCCGGTGGGTCATGCAGGGTGGAAGCGTGAGAGAGAGATGCGGGGTTCGGCGCCGCCGGTGATAGGTCTGAATTGAGCGGTCCGGGGGGATAAGATCGACACTGTACTTATTTCACATCGCTTTGAATTTTGGAAGCGGGGGGGGGGGGCGGGAATTTTGGGGCAGAGTTGAAATTATTACTGGTTGGTGGAAAACTGTGGAACCCTAGCCTACGAAATCCCAGGTCTGAAGCTGAGGGCCCTTTTGGTGTGGCTTTTTGGCTTTTGGATTTTGGAAGCCAAAAGAATATAATATTTGTTTTTGGCTTCCAAAATCCAAAAGCCAAAAAGGCAAAAAAAAAACAACAAAAGGGCCCTGAGTATGTTCGGGGTCAAGGGGATATGCTTGTTGGTTCTTGGGTGCATATGATCTCTTTATTTCGAAATTCATCTTCTATACATTTTGAAATGTCAAAAAAGAATAAAACGAAAAATGCATGTGTACTTCTTCGCTTGCTTTATACACATAAAATATTTCAATGGAAAATCGAATAGTAATTTGGGCTATGTAAAAAAGAGTTACTCCGTAAAAAAATGTGCTAACCATAAGGCTTTTTATGAGACATGTTTTCTCTCTTTTTTTACATCGACCATGAAAAAAACTTGTTTTTTTACATCAACCATGAAAAATACTTTTTTTACATCGACCATGAAAAATACTAGGAATTTGCTAAGAGCATCCACAACGTGTAGCCAAAAGTGGTTCCATATTTGATTTTTGGCTTTTGGAACTAGTTCCATACATTGTAGAGGTAGTTCCAAAACCAGAAAAACAAGGAACCGGAGCAAGTAGGTGCTCCGATGCCAAATTTCACTTTTGGCATTTGGAACTAGTTCCCTACATTGTGAGAGTAGTTCCATATTGGCTTTATGTGTTGTTTTAGCTTGATGGCGGGACCCACGTTATAAATATTTGGAACCACTACATTGTGGAGCTATTGCTATATTTCACACCAAAGCCAAATTCACCATCGTATCAGATTTGGCAATAGCAACATTGTGGATGCCCTAAAGTTATATTTTCCATCTTGTACACAATTAAAAATATCTTTAAAACAAACAAATCTCTAATGTCTAGGTGTACCATCTCTACTAGTACTAGTATATACTAGTAAATTACACGTGCCTTGCACGTGAGAGCTCTTTTTTTTAGTGAAACAACTTCGACGCAGGATTTTGTGAAGCTTTTTAACTTAATTGGTCAAACATGCGAAGCATGTGCCATTTACTTGTACAACTTTATCGGAAAAAATTACTTGTACAAGCTAGTTCCCCTAAGTACTACCAGCACATAAGTAAACAAAAGAACCAGGGACATCATCAACTGAAAACAACAATCTATTCATATAGCGGCTCTTGCATCACCCTTTGAAAATCATCTACCTGCAAAGATGAGTGCAGAGTTTCTGCTCGTGCTTTCACCTGTTCCAAGATCGTCCAGTTGATCTCATGGACATCTGCATCAGCCAAAGCGGTAACCAAGTTGCCAGCCACTAGCTTCTGCAGATCAGCAACAGCATGTAGGCCATCTTGAATTGTAGAATTCCATCCTCGGTTCATTTCTTTGTTCCGCCAAGTGGCCACATCCAAGTCCTTTTGAAGACGCCTAATCTTAGCTTCCCCATTGCCACATCCTTCTGTTTTGTTCCTACAAACGTTTGCATCACTGGAACTCTGGACATCTGTGCTACAATGCTGCTTGGCAGGGACATGAGCAGTCACTTGCTTCTGCGATTTGCCATGCATAAAATCAATCAGCAGATTAAAAGGAAATATGTTGGTTGATTCATGTCACCACTTTGAGCAACCCATGAGTTTCTAAACCTTAAATGGAGTCTAAAACATTGCAATAAAAGGGTGGGTGCATCATTTGGATGCAGAGGCCGGGGCGACCCTATTTTCAAGAAAAAATTAGGAAATCTGAAATCTATATCTATATCTCTACCATCTATACCACTCCACTCCTGTTGACAGTTTGATCTCTTTCAGTACATTAGATTATGTCATGTTTAAAACACTATTATAAAATTACCTCCTTAATGTTGAGCTCAGGAGGATCCAGATGTGCTGATCCTAGGCGGCCACTCAAATGATTGCTTGCTAGAACAATAGGACCAAATCCCGCCTCCTTTCTACCAATGTCTGCATCACTGGCGCGCTCACTGTCTTTGTTAGGAACATGAGCAGTGGCTAGCTGCTGCAAATCAAAGTTCATCAAATCAATCAGCAAACAACACATATGAAATTTGAGCAGTGCGGCTAAATACCTTCTTCAGCAGCTGCCCCACGGAATCGTCCTTTTGGCGGCACATCACACGGGTGAAAAATCTCGGCAACGACTTGGGGTGCGGTGATTTTGTCCCATTCCACAGTATGCCGAGCTTGGCTGCAATTATCTTATTCTGCAAGATATTTTGCCTCCGAGATTCTTCGTAGGCATTCTCGAGGGGAATATCTAGCAGGCATTACAAAAAAAAACAGATGCTAATAACAAGCAGTGGAAGCAAGCAATAAACTAGTCTCGGAAATCAAATACATAACAAAAGCTGCCGGACAAAGTGTTCAACCTTGGTCGACTGGGGAGGTGGCGCGTTGGCCGTTCGTTTTGGTTCGGTGGATCATGGTGGCGCTTTGTGTACCGATCTCGCCGGCCGGTAAGATGAACCAGTGAGTCGGGGAAGCAGATCCGACGAAGCGGACGGAGTGTGGTTGACGGCGTCGCTGAGCTGGCTCCGGCGCGGTGGATGTCGGCTACGGATGGAGGACTGAGAGGGAGCGAGACGGACTAGGTGCGAGGTAGGGAGAGAGGCCCTTGCTTGTCCGTGGGTGGGGCTGGATATAGGGGAAATGAAAGCCCTAGAAGATAGCATCCTGCTAATATCCTAGTACAAAACAATTGAACTAGAAAATCCCGCCAATATATGGTGCTGAATTGCGGGCGGCTCATAGCTTGTGCACAAATAAAATGGGAAAATCCAAAAAATGTAGTTCAACAAAAAAAACTCTAGTAGGCAAAGTCGCTAGCTCGCCATGAGAAGATGCACTCCGCCAAAAAAATGTCATGAGAAGCTAGTTTGCTATGGATCTTGCATTAACCCTGCTCGATAAAATGGTGGGCACAAAAGACAAGCTAAATCAAAAATAATGGTGGTAGAAAGATGTAACTCTCAAATGTAAACTCTACTAAACAGGGCCAGCTCAAAAACATGCCTCATATTATTAGTACTTCCTCCGGTCCATATTAACTGCCACTAAAATGGATGTATCTACAAATACATCCATTTGAGTGGCATGTATATGGATAGGAGTAGTAGATCAAGGAGTTGCGAGACAGTGGAGGAAATGAGGTGGGGAGGAGGAGGGTGACGACCAGACCCCCACCTCCACGGCACCGCATAAATAGAAGCTAAAATATGTGAAACAGTGGAGGAAATGAGGTGGAAAGGTCTTCTTTTTAGCCCCAGCGTCACCGCAGATCAGGTGACATGCACCTATTGCATGTCACCGTGTGACATGCGGTTTAAATTCAAATTTGAACACTGCGAACAAATCTGAAAAAAATCATGCATGTTCATAGATATTAAGATAACCCCTAAAAAATTCAAATCAAAATTCGAAACATACATCGAGAAACAAAAAAGAGAAATCTGTCATGAATAGTTCCCGAATTCAAATCTGAGTTTCTCTGTAGACTATTCACATCTGAGTTTCTCTTTTTTGTTTCTCGATGTATGTTTCGAATTTTGATCTGAAATTTTTAGGGGTTATCTTAATATGAGCTGTGAACGTGCATGATTTTTTTCAGATTTTTTCGCAATGTTTAAATTTGGATTTAGGCCGCATGTCACACGGTGACATGGTGCATGTCACCTCGCTACCGCTCGAGAAATGGAGCCCCTCTCCGCTGGGCTCCATAAAAGCTTCACTGCTCGTGTCAGACTGTTGAAGACACTGGCAAGTGCATGTCAGGGGGACAGAGAATAAATTTCGTCCACGCGTCGGCGCGTGCTGTCTACCCCAAACCCTAAACTCTGTCTTATGAAGTCAAAGCATGCATGAAGAGAAGTGGTTTTTGGTTTCAAACATGGAAATTTCAAAAACCCTCTCAAGAGCTACATTTTGGAGTGACTAATTTTTCATATTCATGATTTAAACTTGTTTAAATGGGCATAAAAATGGGCATAAAATTCAAAATAAATCAAAATAAATGAAAAACCAAGGCACATAGTCTTCTTATGTCATATAGTAAGCATTCAATTAAGTTGATAAACAAGGTCTAGACATATTCAAACCAGAAAAATCATGTATCTACCCCCTAACCCTAAACTCTGTCTTATGAAGTCAAGCATGAAGAGATGTGGTTTTTGGTTTCAAACATGGAAATTTCAAAACCCTCCCAAGAGCTTCATTTTGGAGTGACTAAGAAGCATACATGCTTACTTTTTTATATTCATGTTTTAAACTTGTTCAAATCTTGGTCAAACCTAGGATTTGACCAAGATTCAAATGGGTATAAAAATTCAAAAAAAATTGAAAAACCAAGGTCTTCTTATGTCATATAGTAAGCATTCAATTAAGTTGATAAACAAGGTCTAGACGTATTAAACCTGAAAAATCATGTATCTACCCCCTAACCCTAAACTCTGTCTTATGAAGTCAAGCATGCATGGTGAAGAGAAGTGGTTTTTCGTTTCAAACATGGAAATTTTAAAAACCCTCCCAAGAGCTTCATTTTGGGGTGACTAAGAAGGATACATGATTACTTTGTCATATTCATGTCTTAAACTTGTTTAAGTCATGGTCAAACCTAGGATTTGACGAAGATTCAAATGGGCATAAGAATTCAAAAAAATCAAAAACCAAAGCACATAGTCTGTGTATGTCATATAGTAAGCATTCAAGTTGATAAACAAGGTCTAGACATATTCAAACCAGAAAAATCATGGAAATTTCAAAAACCTCCCACGAGCTTCATTTTGGACTGGCTAAGAAGGATCGATGCAGGTTACTTTCCATATTATTCATGTTTTAAACTTGTTTAAATCTTGGTCAAACCTAGGATTTGACCAAGATTCAACAAATGGGGATAAAAAAATGAAAACCCAATGCACATAGTCTTCTTATGTCATATAATAAGCATACAATTAAGTTGATAAACAAGGTCTAGACATATTCAAACCAGAAAAATCATGTATGTGGCTACCCCTAACCCTAAACTCTGTCTTATGAAGTCAAGCATGAAGAGATGTGGTTTTTGGTTTCAAACATGGAAATTTCAAAAACCCTTCCAAGAGCTTCATTTTGGAGTGACTGAGAAGCATACATGCATGCTTACCTTTTCATATTCATGTTTTAAACTTGTTCAAATCTTGGTCAAACCTAGGATTTGACCAAGATTCAAATGGGCATAAAAATTCAAATAAAATGAATACCAAGGTCTTCTTGTGTCATATAGTATGCGCGCATTCAATTAAGTTGATAAACAAGGTCTAGACATATTAAACCTGAAAAATCATGTATCTACCCCTAACCCTAAACTCTGTCTTATAAAGTCAAGCATGCATGTGAAGATAAGTGGTTTTTGGTTTCAAACATGGAAATTTCAAAAACCCTCCTAATTAAGAGCTTCATTTTGGAGTGACTAAGAAGGATACATGCTTACTTTTACATATTCATGTTTTAAACTTGTTTAAGTCATGGTCAAACCTAGGATTTGACCAAGATTTAAATGGGCATAAAAATTCAAAATTAAACAAAATCAAAAACCAAAGCAAGTCTTTGCATGTCATATAGTAAGCATTCAAGTTGATAAACAAGGTCTAGACATATTCAAACAAGAAAATCATGTATATATCTACCCTAACCCTAAACTCTATCTTTATGAAGTCAAGCATGCATGAAGAGAAGTGGTTTTTCGTTTCAAACATGGAAATTTCAAAAACCCTCCCAAGAGCTACATTTTGGAGTGACTAAGAAGGATAGATGGTTAATTTTTCATATTCATGATTTAAACTTGACTAAGAAGGATCCAGGCTTACTTATTCGTTTTCACGTGTTAAACTTGTATAAATCTTGGTCAAACCTAGGATTTGACAGAGATTCAAATGGGCGGAAAATTCAAAAAAAAACAAAAAAATGAAAAACCAAAGCACATAAACTTCTTATGTCATATAGTAAGCATTCAAGTTGATAAACAAGGTATAGACATATTCAAACCAGAAAAATCATGTATGTGCTTCCCTTCTCATTTTCATGTTTTAAACTTGTTTAAATCTTGGTCAAACCTAGGATTTGACCAAGATTCTTCAGAAAAAATCAAAAGAATGAAAAACCAAAGCACATAGCATTCTTATGCCATATAGTAAGCTAGCATTCAAGAAGATAAAAAGGGTAGACACATATTCAAAAAAATTAGAAAAATGAAAAACAAAAGCACATAGTCTTCTTATGTCATATCGTAAGCATTCAAGTTGATAAACAAGGTCTAGATATATCCAAACCAGACAAATCTTGTATCTACCCCTAACCCTAAACTCTGTCTTATGAAGTCAAGCATGAAGAGAAGTGGTTTCGGTTTCAAACATGGAAATTTCAAAAACCTCCCAAAGCGTCATTTTAGAGTGACTAAGAAGGATCCATGCTTACCTTTTCATTTTCATATTTTAAACTCGTTTAAATCTTAATTTGTCAAACCTAGGATCTGACCAAGAGATTCAAATCGGCATAAAATTCAAAAAAAACTCAGAAAAAGGAAAAACAAAAGCATATAGTCTTCTTATGTCATATAGTAAGCATTCAAGTTGATAAACAAGGTTTGGACATATTCAAACCAGACAAATAATGTATCTCTACCCCTAACCCTAAACTTGGTCGATCTTATGAAGTCTAGCATGAAGAGAAGTCGTTTTGGGTTTCAAACATGGAAATTTCAAGAACATCTCAAAAGCTTCTTATGTCATATAGTACTAAGCATTAAAGTTGAGAAACAAGGTCTAGACATATTCAACCTATGCAAATCATGTATCTACCCCCTAACCCCTAAACTTTGTCTTATGTAGTCAAGCATGAAGAGAGGTGGTTTTGGGTTTCAAACATGCAAATTTCAAAAACCTCCCAAAAGCTTCATTTTAGAGTGATTAATTAATAAGAAGGATGATACATGCTTCCCTTCTCATTTTCATGTTTTAAACTTGTTTAAATCTTGGTCAAACCTAGGATTTGACCAAGATTCTTCAGAAAAAATCAAAAGAATGAAAAACCAAAGCACATAGCATTCTTATGCCATATAGTAAGCTAGCATTCAAGATGATAAACAAGGTCTAGACATATTCAAACCAGAAAAATCATGTATATATCTACCCCTAACCCTAAACTCTGTCTTATGAAGTCAAGCATGAAAGAGAAGTGGCGGTTTTGGGTTTGAAACATGGAAATTTCAAAAAAAAGCTTCATTTTAGGGAGACTAAGAAGGATCCATGCTTACCATTTTATTTTCATGTTTTAAACTTGTTTAAATCTTGTTCAAACCTAGGATTTGACCAAGATTCAAATGGGTAGAAAATTAAAAAAGTGAAAAAAATGAAAAACCAAAGTACATAGTCTTCTTATGTCATATAGTAAGCATTCAAGTTGTTAAACAAGGTCGATCTAGACATATTCAAACCAGACAAATCATGTATCTATACCCCCTAACCCCTAATTAAACTCTGTCTTATGAAGTCAAGCATGAAGAGAAGTGGTTTCGGGTTTCAAACATGGACTAAGAAGGATCATTTAAAAAAAAAGCTTCATTTTAGAGTGCATAAGAAGGATCCAGGCTTACCCTTTCATTTTGATGTTTTAATCTTGTTTAAATCTTGGTCAAACCTAGGATTTGACCAATATTCAAATGAGCATAAAATAAGAAATAAAAAAATAAAAAAACGAAAGCACATAATCTTCTTATGTCATATAGTAAGCATTCAAAAGTTCATGAAGAAGGTCTAGACACATTCAAATCAAACAAGTCATGTACCCCTAACCCTACACTGTGTCTTATAAATGAAGTCAAGCATGAAAAGAAGTGTGGTTTTGGGTTTCAAACATGGAAATTTGAAAAACCTCCCAAAAGCTTCATTTTAATTAGACTGACTGATTAATTAAGAAGGATCCATGATTAATTACCTTTTCATTGTCATGTTTTAAACTTGTTTAAATCTTGGTCAAACCTAGGATATATTTGACCAAGATTCAAATGGGCATAAAAATTCAGAAAAAATCAAAAGAATGAAAAACCAAAGCATGAAAAGAAGTGTCGTTTTGGGTTTCAAACATGGAAATTTCAAGAACACATCCCAAAAGCTTCATTTTAGAGTGACTAAGAAGGATCCATGCTTACCTTTTCATTTCATGTTATAGACTTGTTTAAATCATGGTCAACCCTAGGATTAATTTGACCAAGATTCAAGTGGGCAGAAAATTTAAAAAAATAGAAAACTGAAAAACCAAAGTACATAGTCTTCTTATGTACGTCATATAGTAAGCATATTCAAGTTGATAAACAAGGTTTGGACATATTCAAACCATACAAATCATGTATCTACCCCTAACCCTAAACTCTTTCTTATGAGGTCAAGCATGAAGAGAAGTGGTTTTGGGTTTCAAACATGGAAATTTCAAAAACCTCCCAAAAACTTCATATTAGAGTGACTAATTAAGAAGGATACAGGCTTCCCTTTTCATTTTCATGTTTTAAACTTGTTTAAATCTTTGTCAAACCTAGGATTTGGCCAAGATTCAAATATATGGGCATAAAATTTAAAAAATCAGAAAAATGAAAAACCCAAGCACATAGTCTTCTTGTGTCATATAGTTAGCATTAAAGTTGATAAACAAGGTTTAGACATATTCAAACCAGACAAATCATGTATCTACCCCTAACCCTAAACTCGGTCTTATGAAGTCTAGCATGAAGAGAAGTCGTTTTGGGTTTCAAACGTTTAAGCCAAAAGCCCCTTTTCAAATATTTCAAACTTATTCAAATTTGGTTCAAATTTGAAAGACATACAAGTTATAGCACACATAGTGCATACATTTTCACACATACTGCACTAGATAGATGCTAACCCTATAGTTTGAGGCCATTTGGATGAGGTAGAAAAAATTCTTGGATTAGAATCGTGTTGTTCGAACCCCGTAGTTGGATTTTTTGAACCTTGATTTGTAGTACTGGGCAAAACCCTAGTTTAACCTATTTAATTATAGATTCGTATATCGATTTTTCTACCTTTTTATTATTACTATGCAGCACATGTGTGTTTGCCCGTCTAGCTAGTGAAACTCGGAGGAAGAGGGATCACTCGGAAGGTCAGAAGAAGGGAGAGCTTTATGGTGTCTCCCCTTTTTCGGGTGACGATGTTGACTATTGTGCAGGGTTTGTCAGTGAGCATTGAGGTGCGCGGCGAGTCGAGCGAGGCCGAGAATGAGAGAGATTTGTTTTTTTTGTGAGAGGGACAACCGAAGGATCCAGGAAGAGACTTCCAATACGCATCCTGATGCGTCTTCTCTTGACAAAGAAGATGGCTGGGAGTTTGCGTACCTATTGCACGTGAGTTGTGCTCACTGAAGTGTGGGACCTCACGCGTGGGCACCACACATAAGTGACAGACCTGTTGGTGTAAAAACTCGGTTGATTATTATAGTGCATTAGAACAAAGTTTCCTATGGATTCAAGCGTAGGAAATCCAAGTTAACTCATTTAATTACATGACATTATTTTTTCCATGAAGCAAAGTTAACACATCTATCAATTGGTACATTTTGGAGTGACTAAGAAGGATCCAGGCTTACTTATTTGTTTTCACGTGTTAAACTTGTCTAAATCTTGGTCAAACCTAGGATTTGACCAACAAGATTCAAATGGGCAGAAAAATAAAATAAAAACAAAAAAATGAAAAACTAAATCACATAGTCTTCTTATGTCATATAGTAAGCATTAAAGTTGATAAACAAGGTCTAGACATATTCAAACCAGACAAATCATGTATCTACCCCTAACCCTAAACTCTGTCTGAAGTCAAGCATGAAGAGAAGTGGTTTTGGGTTTCAAACATGGAAATTTCAAAACCTCCCAAAAACTTCATTTTAGAGTGACTAAGAAGGATACATGCTTCCCTTTTCATTTTCATGTTTTAAACTTGTTTAAATTATTATCAAACCTAGGATTTGACCGAGATACAAATGGGTGGGCACAAAATTCAAAAAAATCAGAAAAAATGAAAAACCAAATCACATAGTCTTCTTATGTCATATCGTAAGCATTCAAGTTGATAAACAAGGTCTAGATATATCCAAACCAGACAAATCAAGTATCTACCCCTAACCCTAAACTCGTCTTATGAAGTCAAGCATGAAGAGAAGTGGTTTTCGGTTTCAAACATGGAAATTTCAAACCTCCCAAAAGCGTCATTTTAGAGTGACTAAGAAGGATCCATGCTTACCTTTTCATTTTCATATTTTAAACTCGTTTAAATCTTAATTTGTCAAACCTAGGATCTGACCAAGAGATTCAAATCGGCATAAAATTCAAAAAAAAACTCAGAAAAAGGAAAAACAAAAGCATATAGTCTTCTTATGTCATATAGTAAGCATTCAAGTTGATAAACAAGGTTTGGACATATTCAAACCAGACAAATAATGTATCTCTACCCCCTAACCCTAAACTTGGTCGATCTTATGAAGTCTAGCATGAAGAGAAGTCGTTTTGGGTTTCAAACATGGAAATTTCAAGAACATCTCAAAAGCTTCTTATGTCATATAGTACTAAGCATTAAAGTTGAGAAACAAGGTCTAGACATATTCAACCTATGCAAATCATGTATCTACCCCCTAACCCCTAAACTTTGTCTTATGTAGTCAAGCATGAAGAGAGAAGTGGTTTTGGGTTTCAAACATGGAAATTTCAAAAACCTCCCAAAAGCTTCATTTTAGAGTGACTAATTAATAAGAAGGATGATACATGCTTCCCTTCTCATTTTCATGTTTTAAACTTGTTTAAATCTTGGTCAAACCTAGGATTTGACCAAGATTCTTCAGAAAAAATCAAAAGAATGAAAAACCAAAGCACATAGCATTCTTATGCCATATAGTAAGCTAGCATTCAAGATGATAAACAAGGTCTAGACATATTCAAACCAGAAAAATCATGTATATATCTACCCCTAACCCTAAACTCTGTCTTATGAAGTCAAGCATGAAGAGAAGTGGCGGTTTTGGGTTTGAAACATGGAAATTTCAAAAAAAAACTTCATTTTAGGGAGACTAAGAAGGATCCATGCTTACCATTTTATTTTCATGTTTTAAACTTGTTTAAATCTTGTTCAAACCTAGGATTTGACCAAGATTCAAATGGGTAGAAAATTAAAAAAGTGAAAAAATGAAAAACCAAAGTACATAGTCTTCTTATGTCATATAGTAAGCATTCAAGTTGTTAAACAAGGTCGATCTAGACATATTCAAACCAGACAAATCATGTATCTATACCCCTAACCCCTAATTAAACTCTGTCTTATGAAGTCAAGCATGAAAAGAAGTGGTTTCGGGTTTCAAACATGGACTAAGAAGGATCATTTTAAAAAAAAAGCTTCATTTTAGAGTGCATAAGAAGGATCCAGGCTTACCCTTTCATTTTGATGTTTTAATCTTGTTTAAATCTTGGTCAAACCTAGGATTTGACCAATATTCAAATGAGCATAAAATAAGAAATAAAAAAATAAAAAAACGAAAGCACATAATCTTCTTATGTCATATAGTAAGCATTCAAAAGTTCATGAAGAAGGTCTAGACACATTCAAATCAAACAAGTCATGTACCCCTAACCCTACACTGTGTCTTATAAATGAAGTCAAGCATGAAAAGAAGTGTGGTTTTGGGTTTCAAACATGGAAATTTGAAAAACCTCCCAAAAGCTTCATTTTAATTAGACTGACTGATTAATTAAGAAGGATACATGATTAATTACCTTTTCATTGTCATGTTTTAAACTTGTTTAAATCTTGGTCAAACCTAGGATATATTTGACCAAGATTCAAATGGGCATAAAAATTCAGAAAAAATCAAAAGAATGAAAAACCAAAGCATGAAAAGAAGTGTCGTTTTGGGTTTCAAACATGGAAATTTCAAGAACACATCCCAAAAGCTTCATTTTAGAGTGACTAAGAAGGATCCATGCTTACCTTTTCATTTCATGTTATAGACTTGTTTAAATCATGGTCAACCCTAGGATTAATTTGACCAAGATTCAAGTGGGCAGAAAATTTAAAAAAATAGAAAACTGAAAAACCAAAGTACATAGTCTTCTTATGTACGTCATATAGTAAGCATATTCAAGTTGATAAACAAGGTTTGGACATATTCAAACCATACAAATCATGTATCTACCCCCTAACCCTAAACTCTTTCTTATGAGGTCAAGCATGAAGAGAAGTGGTTTTGGGTTTCAAACATGGAAATTTCAAAAACCTCCCAAAAACTTCATATTAGAGTGACTAATTAAGAAGGATACAGGCTTCCCTTTTCATTTTCATGTTTTAAACTTGTTTAAATCTTTGTAAAACCTAGGATTTGGCCAAGATTCAAATATATGGGCATAAAATTAAAAAAATCAGAAAAATGAAAAACCCAAGCACATAGTCTTCTTGTGTCATATAGTTAGCATTAAAGTTGATAAACAAGGTTTAGACATATTCAAACCAGACAGATCATGTATCTACCCCTAACCCTAAACTCGGTCTTATGAAGTCTAGCATGAAGAGAAGTCGTTTTGGGTTTCAAACGTTTAAGCCAAAAGCCCCTTTTCAAATATTTCAAACTTATTCAAATTTGGTTCAAATTTGAAAGACATACAAGTTATAGCACACATAGTGCATACATTTTCACACATACTGCACTAGATAGATGCTAACCCTATAGTTTGAGGCCATTTGGATGAGGTAGAAAAAAATTCTTGGATTAGAATCGTGTTGTTCGAACCCCGTAGTTGGATTTTTTGAACCTTGATCTGTAGTACTGGGCAAAACCCTAGTTTAACCTGTTTAATTATAGATTCGTATATCGATTTTTCTACCTTTTATTATTACTATGTAGCACATGTGTGTTTGCCCGTCTAGCTAGTGAAACTCGGAGGAAGAGGGATCACTCGGAAGGTCAGAAGAAGGGAGAGCATTATGGTGTCTCCCCTTTTTCGGGTGACGATGTTGACTATTGTGCAGGGTTTGTCAGTGAGAGGGAGGTGCGAGCGAGCGAGTCGAGCGAGGCCGAGAATGAGAGAGATTTGTTTTTTTGTGTGAGAGGGACAACCGAAGGATCCTGAAGGACCCAGAGATCCATACGCATCCTGATGCGTCTTCTCTTGACAAAGAAGATGGTTGGGAGTTTGCGTACCTATTGCACATGACTTGTGCTCACTGAAGTGTGGGACCTCACGCGTGGGCACCACACGTAAGTGACAGACCTGTTGGTGTAAAAACTCGGTTGATTATTATAGTGCATTAGAACAAAGTTTCTTATGGATTCAAGCGTAGGAAATCCAAGTTAACTCATTTAATTACATGACATTATTTTTTCCATTAAATAAAGTTAACACATCTATCAATTGGTACATTTTGGAGTGACTAAGAAGGATCCAGGCTTACTTATTTGTTTTCACGTGTTAAACTTGTCTAAATCTTGGTCAAACCTAGGATTTGACCAACAAGATTCAAATGGGCAGAAAAATAAAATAAAAACAAAAAAATGAAAAACTAAATCACATAGTCTTATGTCATATAGTAAGCATTAAAGTTGATAAACAAGGTCTAGACATATTCAAACAGACAAATCATGTATCTACCCCTAACCCTAAACTCTGTCTTATGAAGTCAAGCATGAAGAGAAGTGGTTTTGGGTTTCAAACATGGAAATTTCAAAAACCTCCCAAAAACTTCATTTTAGAGTGACTAAGAAGGAACATGCTTCCCTTTTCATTTTCATGTTTTAAACTTGTTTAAATTATTATCAAACCTAGGATTTGACCAAGATACAAATGGGTGGGCACAAAATTCAAAAAATCAGAAAAAATGAAAAACCAAATCACATAGTCTTCTTATGTCATATCGTAAGCATTCAAGTTGATAAACAAGGTCTAGATATATCCAAACCAGACAAATCATGTATCTACCCTAACCCTAAACTCGTCTTATGAAGTCAAGCATGAGAGAAGTGGTTTTCGGTTTGAAACATGGAAATTTCAAAAACCTCCCAAAAGCTTCATTTTAGTGACTAAGAAGGATCCATGCTTACCTTTTCATTTTCATATTTTAAACTTGTTTAAATCTTAATTTGTCAAACCTAGGATCTGACAAAGAGATTCAAATCGGCATTAAATTCAAAAAAAACTCAGAAAAAGGAAAAACAAAAGCATATAGTCTTCTTATGTCATATAGTAAGCATTCAAGTTGATAAACAAAGTTTGGACATATTCAAACCAGACAAATAATGTATCTCTACCCCCTAATCCTAAACTCGGTCGATCTTATGAAGTCTAGCATGAAGAGAAGTCGTTTTGGGTTTCAAACATGGAAATTTCAAAAACCCTCCCAAGTGCTACATTTTGGAGTGACTAAGAAGGATAGATGCTTAATTTTTCATATTCATGATTTAAACTTGTTCAAATCTTGGTAAACCCTAGGATTTGACCAAGATTCAAATGGGCATAAAAATTCAAAAAAATCAAAAAAATTGAAAACCAAGGTCTTCTTATGTCATATAGTAAGCATTCAATTAAGTTGATAAACAAGGTCTAGACATATTCAAACCAAAATAATGTATCTACCCCTAACCCCTAAACTATGTCTTATGAAGTCAAGCATGAAGAGAAGTGGTTTTGGGTTTCAAACATGGAAATTTCAAAAACCTCCCGAAAGCTTCATTTTAGAGTGACTAAGAAGGATCCAGGCTTACGTTTTCATTTTCATGTTTGAAACTTTTTTAAATCTTGGTCAAACCTAGGATTTGACCAAGATTCAAATGGGCATAAAATTCAAAAAAATTAGAAAAATGAAAAAAAAGCACATAGTCTTCTTATGTCATATACCCTCCGTCCCAAATTAGTTGTCCCAATTTTTTTTAAACATGGATGTATCTAGACATGTTTTAGTGTCTTAATGCATCCATATTTTAACAAACTTGAGACAACTAATTTGGGACGGAGGATAGTAGTAAGCATTCAAGTTGATAAACAAGGTTTAGACATATTCAAACCAGACAAATCATATATCTACCCCCTAACCCTAAACTCGGTCTTCTGAAGTCTAGCATGAAGAGAAGTCGTATTGGGTTTCAAACGTTTAAGCCAAAAGCCCCATTTCAAATATTTCAAACTTATTCAAATTTGGTTCAAATTTGAAAGACATACAAGTTATAGCACACATAGTGCATACATGTTCATACATATTGCACTAGATGCTAATTAACCCTATAGTTTGAGGCCATTTGGATGAGGTCGAAAAAATTCTTGGATTAGAAATGGGGTTGTTCGAACCCCGTAGTTGGATTTTTTGAACTTGATCTGTAGTACTGGGCAAAACCCTAGTTTAACCTATTTAATTATAGATTCGTAGGTTGATTTTTCTACATTTTTATTATTACTATGCAGCACATGTGTGTTTGCACGTCGAGTGAAACTCGGAGGAAGAGGGATCACTCGGAAGGAGAGAAGAAGGGAGAGCATTATGGTGTCTCCCTTTTTCGGGTGATGATGTTGACTTTTGTGCGGGGTTTTGTGAGCGGGAGGTGCGGCGAGCGAGCGAGTCGAGCGAGGCCGAGAATGAGAGAGATTTGTTTTTGTGTGAGAGGGACAGAAGGATCTGAAGGACAGAGACTTCCAATACGCATCTGATGCGTCTTCTCTTGACAAAGAAAATGGCTGGGAGTTTGCGTACCTATTGCACGTGACCTATGCTCACTGAAGTGTGGGACTCACGCATGGGAACCACACGTAAGTGACAGACCTGTTGGTGTAAAAACTCGGTTGATTAGTATAGTGCATTAGAGCAAAGTTTCCTATGGATTCAAGGGTAGGAAATCCAAGTTAACTCATTTACATGACATTATTTTTTCCATTAAGCAAAGTTAACACATCTATCAATTGGTACATTTTGGAGTGACTAAGAAGGATCCAGGCTTACTTATTCGTTTTCACGTGTTAAACTTGTCTAAATCTTGGTCAAACCTAGGATTTGACAAGATTCAAATGGGCGGAAAATTAAAAAAAACAGAAAAATGAAAAACCAAAGCACATAGTCTTCTTATGTCATATAGTAAGCATTAAAGTTGATAAACAAGGTCTAGACATATTCAAACCATACAAATCATGTATCTACCCCTAACCCTAAACTCTGTCTTATGAAGTCAAGCATGAAGAGAAGTCGTTTTGGGTTTCAAACATGGAAATTTGAAAAACCTCCTAAAAACTTCATTTAGAGTGAATAAGAAGGATACATGCTTCCCTTTTCATTTTCATGATTTAAACTTGTTTAAATCTTGGTCAAACCTAGGATTTGACCTAGATTCAAATGGGCATCAAAAATAAAAGATTAGAAAAATGAAAAACCAAAGCACAAAGTTTTCTTATGTCATATAGTAAGCATTCAAGTTGATAAACAAGGTCTAGACATATTCAAACCAGAAAAATCATGTATGTATCTACCCCCTAACCTTAAACTCTGTCTTATGAAGTCAAGCATGAAGAGAAGTGGTTTTGGGTTTCAAACATGGAAATTTCAAAAACCTCCCAAAAACTTCATTTTAGAGTGACTAAGAAGGATACATGCTTCCCTTTTCATTTTCATGTTTTAAACTTGTTTAAATTATTATCAAACCTAGGATTTGACCAAGATACAAATGGGTGGGCACAAAATTCAAAAAAATCAGAAAAATGAAAAACCAAATCACATAGTCTTCTTATGTCATATCGTAAGCATTCAAGTTGATAAACAAGGTCTAGATATATCCAAACCAGACAAATCTTGTATCTACCCCTAACCCTAAACTCTGTCTTATGAAGTCAAGCATGAAGAGAAGTGGTTTTCGGTTTCAAACATGGAAATTTCAAAAACCTCCCAAAAGCGTCATTTTAGAGTGACTAAGAAGGATCCATGCTTACCTTTTCATTTTCATATTTCAAACTCGTTTAAATCTTAATTTGTCAAACCTAGGATCTGACCAAGAGATTCAAATCGGCATAAAATTCAAAAAAAACTCAGAAAAAGGAAAAACAAAAGCATATAGTCTTCTTATGTCATATAGTAAGCATTCAAGTTGATAAACAAGGTTTGGACATATTCAAACTAGACAAATAATGTATCTCTACCCCCTAACCCTAAACTTGGTCGATCTTATGAAGTCTAGCATGAAGAGAAGCCGTTTTGGGTTTCAAACATGGAAATTTCAAGAACATCTCAAAAGCTTCTTATGTCATATAGTACTAAGCATTAAAGTTGAGAAACAAGGTCTAGACATATTCAACCTATGCAAATCATGTATCTACCCCCTAACCCCTAAACTTTGTCTTATGTAGTCAAGCATGAAGAGAGGTGGTTTTGGGTTTCAAACATGGAAATTTCAAAAACCTCCCAAAAGCTTCATTTTAGAGTGACTAATTAATAAGAAGGATGATACATGCTTCCCTTCTCATTTTCATGTTTTAAACTTGTTTAAATCTTGGTCAAACCTAGGATTTGACCAAGATTCTTCAGAAAAAATCAAAAGAATGAAAAACCAAAGCACATAGCATTCTTATGCCATATAGTAAGCTAGCATTCAAGATGATAAACAAGGTATAGACATATTCAAACCAGAAAAATCATGTATATATCTACCACTAACACTAAACTCTGTCTTATGAAGTCAAGCATGAAAGAGAAGTGGCGGTTTTGGGTTTGAAACATGGAAATTTCAAAAAAACTTCATTTTAGGGAGACTAAGAAGGATCCATGCTTACCATTTTATTTTCATGTTTTAAACTTGTTTAAATCTTGTTCAAACCTAGGATTTGACCAAGATTCAAATGGGTAGAAAATTAAAAAAGTGAAAAAATGAAAAACCAAAGTACATAGTCTTCTTATGTCATATAGTAAGCATTCAAGTTGTTAAACAAGGTCGATCTAGACATATTCAAACCAGACAAATCATGTATCTATACCCCTAACCCCTAATTAAACTCTGTCTTATGAAGTCAAGCATGAAGAGAAGTGGTTTCGGGTTTCAAACATGGACTAAGAAGGATCATTTTTAAAAAAAACAAAAGCTTCATTTTAGAGTGCATAAGAAGGATCCAGGCTTACCCTTTCATTTTGATGTTTTAATCTTGTTTAAATCTTGGTCAAACCTAGGATTTGACCAATATTCAAATGAGCATAAAATAAGAAATAAAAAAATAAAAAAACGAAAGCACATAATCTTCTTATGTCATATAGTAAGCATTCAAAAGTTCATGAAGAAGGTCTAGACACATTCAAATCAAACAAGTCATGTACCCCTAACCCTACACTGTGTCTTATAAATGAAGTCAAGCATGAAAAGAAGTGTGGTTTTGGGTTTCAAACATGGAAATTTGAAAAACCTCCCAAAAGCTTCATTTTAATTAGACTGACTGATTAATTAAGAAGGATCCATGATTAATTACCTTTTCATTGTCATGTTTTAAACTTGTTTAAATCTTGGTCAAACCTAGGATATATTTAACCAAGATTCAAATGGGCATAAAAATTCAGAAAAAATCAAAAGAATGAAAAACCAAAGCATGAAAAGAAGTATCGTTTTGTGTTTCAAACATGGAAATTTCAAGAACACATCCCAAAAGCTTCATTTTAGAGTGACTAAGAAGGATCCATGCTTACCTTTTCATTTCATGTTATAGACTTGTTTAAATCATGGTCAACCCTAGGATTAATTTGACCAAGATTCAAGTGGGCAGAAAATTTAAAAAAATAGAAAACTGAAAAACCAAAGTACATAGTCTTCTTATGTCATATAGTAAGCATATTCAAGTTGATAAACAAGGTATGGACATATTCAAACCATACAAATCATGTATCTACCCCCTAACCCTAAACTCTTTCTTATGAAGTCAAGCATGAGAGAAGTGGTTTTGGGTTTCAAACATGGAAATTTCAAAAACCTCCCAAAAACTTCATATTAGAGTGACTAATTAAGAAGGATACAGGCTTCCCTTTTCATTTTCATGTTTTAAACTTGTTTAAATCTTTGTCAAACCTAGGATTTGGCCAAGATTCAAATATATGGGCATAAAATTAAAAAAATCAGAAAAATGAAAAACCCAAGCACATAGTCTTCTTGTGTCATATAGTTAGCATTAAAGTTGATAAACAAGGTTTAGACATATTCAAACCAGACAGATCATGTATCTACCCCCTAACCCTAAACTCGGTCTTATGAAGTCTAGCATGAAGAGAAGTCGTTTTGGGTTTCAAACGTTTAAGCCAAAAGCCCCTTTTCAAATATTTCAAACTTATTCAAATTTGGTTCAAATTTGAAAGACATACAAGTTATAGCACACATAGTGCACTAGATAGATGCTAACCCTATAGTTTGAGGCCATTTGGATGAGGTAGAAAAAATTCTTGGATTAGAATCGTGTTGTTCGAACCCCGTAGTTGGATTTTTTTGAACCTTGATCTGTAGTACTGGGCAAAACCCTAGTTTAACCTATTTAATTATAGATTCGTATATCGATTTTTCTACCTTTTTATTATTACTATGCAGCACATGTGTGTTTGCCCGTCTAGCTAGTGAAACTCGGAGGAAGAGTGATCACTCGGAAGGAGAGAAGAAGGGAGAGCATTATGGTGTCTCCCTTTTCGGGTGACGATGTTGACTGTTGTGCAGGGTTTGTCGGTGAGCAGGAGGTGCGAGCGAGCGAGCGAGCGAGTCGAGCGAGGCGAGAATGAGAGAGATTTGTTTTTTTGTGTGAGAGGGACAACCGAAGGATCCAGAAGGACCCACAGACTTCCAATACGCATCTGATGCGTCTTCTCTTGACAAAGAAGATGGCTGGGAGTTTGCGTACCTATTGCACGTGACTTGTGCTCACTGAAGTGTGGGACCTCACGCGTGGGCACCACACATAAGTGACAGACCTGTTGGTGTAAAAACTCGGTTGATTATTATATTGCATTAGAACAAAGTTTCCTATGGATTCAAGCGTAGTAAATCAAAGTTAACTCATTTAATTACATGACATTATTTTTTCCATGAAGCAAAGTTAACTCATTTAATTACATGACATTATTTTTTCCATGAAGCAAAGTTAACACATCTATCAATTGGTACATTTTGGAGTGACTATGATGGTAAGCATTAAAGTTGATAAACAGGTCTAGACATATTCAAACCGGACAAATCATGTATCTACCCCTAACCCTTAAACTCTTTCTTATGAAGTCAAGCATGAAGAGAAGTGGTTTTGGGTTTCAAACATGGAAATTTCAAAAACCTCCCAAAAACTTCATTTTAGAGTGACTAAGAAGGATACATGCTTCCCTTTTCATTTTCATGTTTTAAACTTGTTTAAATTATTATCAAACCTAGGATTTGACCGAGATACAAATGGGTGGGCACAAAATTCAAAAAAATCAGAAAAATGAAAAACCAAATCACATAGTCTTCTTATGTCATATCGTAAGCATTCAAGTTGATAAACAAGGTCTAGATATATCCAAACCAGACAAATCATGTATCTACCCCTAACCCTAAACTCGTCTTATGAAGTCAAGCATGATGAGAAGTGGTTTTCGGTTTGAAACATGGAAATTTCAAAAACCTCCCAAAAGCTTCATTTTAGAGTGACTAAGAAGGATCCATGCTTACCTTTTCATTTTCATATTTTAAACTTGTTTAAATCTTAATTTGTCAAACCTAGGATCTGACAAAGAGATTCAAATCGGCATTAAATTCAAAAAAAACTCAGAAAAAGGAAAAACAAAAGCATATAGTCTTGTTATGTCATATAGTAAGCATTCAAGTTGATAAACAAGGTTTGGACATATTCAAACCAGGACAAATAATGTATCTCTACCCTAAACCTAAACTCGGTCGATCTTATGAAGTCAAGCATGAAGAGAAGTCGTTTTGGGTTTCAAACATGGAAATTTCAAAAACCCTCCCAAGAGCTACATTTTGGAGTGACTAAGAAGGATATATGCTTAATTTTTCATATTCATGATTTAAACTTGTTCAAATCTTGGTCAACCTAGGATTTGACCAAGATTAATGGGCATAAAAATTCAAAAAAATTTTTTTTGAAAAACCAAGGTCTTCTTATGTCATATAGTAAGCATTCAATTAAGTTGATAAACAAGGTCTAGACATATTCAAACCGGAAAATCATGTATCTACCCTAACCCCTAAACTATGTCTTATGAAGTCAAGCATGAAGAGAAGTGGTTTTGGGTTTCAAACATGGAAATTTCAAAAACCTCCCAAGCTTCATTTTAGAGTGACTAAGAAGGATCCGGCTTACCTTTTCATTTTCATGTTTGAAACTTGTTTAAATCTTGGTCAAACCTAGGTTTGACCAAGATTCAAATAGGCATAAAATTCAAAAAAATTAGAAAAATGAAAAACAAAAGCACATAGTCTTCTTATGTCATATAGTAAGCATTCAAGTTGATAAACAAGGTTTATACATATTCAAACCAGACAAATCATATATACCCCCTAACCCTAAACTCGGTCTTATGAAGTCTAGCATGAAGAGAAGTCTTGGGTTTCAAACGTTTAAGCCAAAAGCCCCATTTCAAATATTTCAAACTTATTCAAATTTGGTTCAAATTTGAAAGACATACAAGTTATAGCACACATAGTGCATACATGTTCATACATATTGCACTAGATGCTAATTAACCCTATAGTTTGAGGCCATTTGGATGAGGTCGAAAAAATTCTTGGATTAGAAATGGGGTTGTTCGAACCCCGTAGTTGGATTTTTTGAACTTGATCTGTAGTACTGGGCAAAACCCTAGTTTAACCTATTTAATTATAGATTCGTAGGTTGATTTTTCTACATTTTTATTATTACTATGCAGCACATGTGTGTTTGCCGTCGAGTGAAACTCGGAGGAAGAGGATCACTCGGAAGGAAGAAGGGAGAGCGTTATGGTGTCTCCCTTTTTCGGGTGATGATGTTGACTTTTGTGCGGGGTTTGTCAGTGAGCAGGAGGCGCGAGCGAGCGAGGCCGAGAATGAGAGAGATTTGTTTTTTTTGTGAGAGGGACAAGGATCCGAAGGACCCAGAGACTTCCAATACGCATCTGATCGTCTTCTCTTGACAAAAAAATGGCTGGGAGTTTGCGTACCTATTGCACGTGACTTGTGCTCACTGAAGTGTGGGACCCCACGCATGGGCACCACACGTAGGACAGACCTGTTGGTGTAAAAACTCGGTTGATTAGTATAGTGCATTAGAGCAAAGTTTCCTATGGATTCAAGGGTAGGAAATCCAAGTTAACTCATTTACATGACATTATTTTTTCCATTAAGCAAAGTTAACACATCTATCAATTGGTACATTTTGGAGTGACTAAGAAGGATCCAGGCTTACTTATTCGTTTTCACGTGTTAAACTAGTCTAAATCTTGGTCAAACCTAGGATTTGACAGAGATTCAAATGGGCGGAAAATTCAAAAAAAAAATAGAAAAATGAAAAACCAAAGCACATAGTCTTCTTATGTCATACTAGCCAAGTGCCCGCGCGTTGCTGCGCAATAAAAAACATTATATGGGCATATCTAAATTAACTGAATTTCATTAAAAAAGCATTACGACCTCATGGGAATAAATATATGGTGGTTTGGGTGAGACCCTTACTTTACACACAAGTATTTTCTAGCTTAAACATGTTACTACCATACGTGGTGTACAACGAGTTTAAGGCGCACGCATTGCTCAACGACTATTGCGGTTAGCGAACTGTTTTTTCGGACGTGGAACGGGCGTAAAGCTGTGTGTCCATTACAATTGTCCGTCGTTTTACGTGTCTGTAGAAATCATAGCATACTGCATTACTTTCCTGTGATTAGTAATCGTCAAAATCTCTAGAGCAGAAACAACCAAAAATAATGTTACGATGCTACCCAGTATCGGCTAGTTGAAGCTTCGGGGCAGCGACAAAATGTTTAAGAGCGACGCTCTCGGAACTCCGAGGCTCTTGGTGATGTTGTTCGAGATGTTGTTACGATGTTGTACTTAATTAACCCGGTATATAAAAATTCAGTAGATGCGGGCATACAACTGGAACAAGTGCGAAACAAACGGGCATACAAGCAGGATAAGTGCGAAACAAAGCAGGCATAAAATTCAGTACCACTCATCTCTCCTTTCTTCTTCAACCCCTCGTCTCTCCTTGTCTCTATACGAAGTCCCTCATGCCCACCCTGCGGTCGAGCTATTCCTTCACAGACCCCCTTTCCCCATCCCTTGAGCACCATCATGGCATCCTTCACAGACCTCCTAGTCTCCGCCTCCAACATGCCCCAAACCCCTTGGCGAGGTTCCTCCTCTGCAATCTCTCCCATTGCACCACCGGACGGTGAGCCCTCGCTAGCGAAGTGAATCGAATATTGAATCTTTCCCGGATCTTAATTCGCCTGTCCCCAACCCTCGTTAGCTCTGCGAGCCTAGGAAATAGCGCGCCGAGATGGCCTCGCGGTGCGGTACACCGGCGCGGTGTTACCCAGCGCACAGGCAAGGCGTGCGCATCGAGGAGAGGGATATTGGCAGGGAGGGAACGACGAGAGGAGGAGACTCGCGAGCGCAGGACGTCGGGGAGGCGAGGGAAGGCGGAGGTACAAGCCACGAATTGAGCGGGTAGGTTTCACTTGGCGGTGGCAAAGGTGTAATATTTGGTTTGATGGCCTGACCAAGCCGGTTTTTCGTTCGTTGGGCGATCAATTTGGATTTTTACGCACGAACGGACGTAACGGTGGTTTTTTACGTACGAGGATCGATTAGTACGAGGCATCTGGTTTTTTTTGACGTACCAAGCGGTCTTTTTACCTACGGACACCACCGATTGGAAACTAATAGTAAAGATAGTAAGCATTAAAGTTGATAAACAAGGTCTAGACATATTCAAACCAGACAAATCATGTATCTATACCCCCTAACCCCTAAACTATGTCTTATGTAGTCAAGCATGAAGAGGTGGTTTTGGGTTTCAAACATGGAAGTTTCAAAAACCTCCCAAAAGCTTCATTTTAGAGTGACTAATTAATAAGAAGGATGATACAGGCTTCCCTTCTCATTTTCATGTTTTAAACTTGTTTAAATCTTGGTCAAACCTAGGATTTGACCAAGATTCTTCAGAAAAAATCAAAAGAATGAAAAACCAAAGCACATAGCATTCGTATGCCATATAGTAAGCTAGCATTCAAGATGATAAAAAAGGTCTAGACATATTCAAACCAGAAAAATCATGTATATATCTACCCCTAACCCTAAACTCTGTCTTATGAAGTCAAACATGAAAGAGAAGTGGCGGTTTTGGGTTTGAAACATGGAAATTTCAAAAAACCCCAAAAGCTTCATTTTAGGGAGAATAAGAAGGATCCATGCTTACCATTTTATTTTCATGTTTTAAACTTGTTTAAATCTTGTTCAAACCTAGGATTTGACCAAGATTCAAATGTGCAGAAAATTAAAAAAATGAAAAAAATGACACCAAAGTACATAGTCTTATTATGTCATATAGTAAGCATTCAAGTTGTTAAACAAGGTCGATCTAGACATATTCAAACCAGACAAATCATGTATCTATACCCCTAACCCTAATTAAACTCTATCTTATATGAAGTCAAGCATGAAGAGAAGTGGTTTCGGGTTTCAAACATGGACTAAGAAGGATCATTTTAAAAAACCCCAAAAGCTTCATTTTAGAGTGCATAAGAAGGATCCAGGCTTACCCTTTCATTTTCATGTTTTAATCTTGTTTAAATCTTGGTCAAACCTAGGATTTGACCAATATTCAAATGAGCATAAAATAAAAAATAAAAAAAAAAAAACGAAAGCACATAATCTTCTTATGTCATATAGTAAGCATTCAAAAGTTGATAAACAAGGTTTGTACGTATTGGGAACCCCAAGAGGAAGGTATGATGCGCACGGCAGCAAGTTTTCCCTCAGAAAGAAACCAAGGTTATCGAACCAGTAGGAGCCAAGAAGCACGTGAAGGTTGTTGGTGGAGGAGTGTAGTGCGGCGCAACACCAGTGAAACCGGCGCCAACGTGGAAACTGCACAACACAATCAAAGTACTTTTCCCCAACGTAACAGTGAGGTTGTCAATCTCACCGGCTTGCTGAAAACAAAGGATTATCGAGTGGAAGATGGTGTTTGTTTGCAAAGAACAATAAGCAGTAGAATGTATTCAGATGTAAAAGAATGGACCGGGGTCCACAGTTCACTAGGTGTCTCTCCAATAAGATAACTAGCATGCTAGGTGAACAAATTACAGGTGAGCAATTGACAAATAAAGATTCAATACATATCAATGATGATTACTATGTGATTTAATCGGGGCATTACGACAAAGTACATAGACCGCTATCCAGCATGCATCTATGCCTAAATAATCCACCTTCGGGTTATCATCCGAACCCCTTCCGTATTAAGTTGCAAACAACAGATAATTGCATTAAGTATGGTGCGTAATGTAATCAACACAAATATCCTTAGACAAAGCATCAATGTTTTATCCCTAGTAGCAACAGCACATCCACAACCTTAGAACTTTCTGTCACGATCCCAGATTCAATGGAGGCATGAACCCACTATCGAGCATAATTACTCCCTCTTGGAGTTACAAGTATCAACTTGGCCAGAGCCTCTACTAGCAACGGAGAGCATGCAAGAACATAAACAACACATATATGATAGATTGATAATCAACTTAACATAATATTCTATATTCATTAGATCTCGCCAAACACAACATGTAGCATTACAAATAGATGATCTTGATCATGTTAGGCAGCTCACAAGATCTAATACAATGAAAGCACAAGCGGAGAAGACAACCATCTAGCTACTGCTATGGACCCATAGTCCAAGGATGAACTACTCACGCATCAATCCGGAGGCGGGCATGATGATGTAGAGCCCCTCGGTGATGATTCCCCTCTCCGGCAGGGTGCGGGAGGCGATCTCCTGAATCCCGAGATGGGATTGGCGGCGCGGCCTCTCGATGTGTTTTGTATCGTGGCTCTCGGTACGGGGGTTTGCGACGGAGGCTTTAAGTAGGCGGAAGGGTAGGTCAAAGGGCGACACGAGGCCACACACCAGGCCGCGCGGCAGGGCTTGGGCCGCGCCGCCTTGGTGTGTCCCCACCTCGTGGCCCCCTTCGTCTCCTCTTCGGTCTTCTGGAAGCTTCGTGCAAAAATAGGACCATAGGCGTTGATTTCGTCCAATTAGAGAATATTTCCTTACTAGGATTTCTGAAACCAAAAACAGCAGACTGGCACTTCGGCATCTTGTTAATAGGTTAGCCGGAAAATGTAAAATAACGCTGTAAAGTATGTGTAAAACACTCAAGTATTGTAATAAAAGTAGCATGGAACATAAGAAATTATAGATACGTTTGCGACGTATACGTCTCCAACGTATCGATAATTTCTTATGTTCCATGCTACTTTATTGATGATACCTACATGTTTTATGCACATTATATGTCATATTTATGCATTTTCTGGAACTAACCTATTAACAAGATGCCGATTCTGTTTTGTTTTTGTTTCAAAATCTAGTAGAAATATTCTCGGTGGGCGATCTTCGCCAGGGCCCCGGAACTCGAGGCGAGAGATGCGAGGTGGGCGACGAGCGCCGCCACCATAGGGCCGCGCGGCGAGGAGGGCGCCGCCTATGGTGTGGGCCCCTCGTCAGCCCCCGACCTGCCTTCCCCTACTTAAAGCCTCCGTCCGAGGCCCAGAGAGCCACGTCTACCTTCGAACGCCGCCGCCGGAGTCCTCTCGGAGATGCCTCCTGCCGAGCTTCATCTCCGGAGGACTCTTCATCGCCATGATCGCCTCGGAGTGATAGTGAGTAGTTCACCCGACCATGGGTCCTGCGGCTAGATGGTGTCTTCTCCTTGTTGTGCTTCATTGGATCTTGTGAGCTGCCTGCATGATCAAGATCATCTATATGTAATTCTATATGTTGTGTTTGTCGGGATCCGATGGATAGAGAATACTATGTTATGGTGATTATCAATCTATTGTTTATGTGTTGTTTATGATCTTATGCTCTCCGATTATTAGTAGAGGCCCAAGTTTGTACTCTTAACTCCAGAGGGTATTTATTCGTTCATGCCTTCATTAACACTGAGACGTGTGAAAGTTCTAAGGTTGTGATGTGTATTGCCACTAGGAAGGCATTGATTCTATGTCTAAGGATGTAGTTGTCGATTACATTACGCACCATACTTGTGTAGCAGCAATGCGCGATGATTGGATGATAGCTGAAGTGGACTTTTAGGCATAGATGCATTGGATGGCGGTCTGTACTTTGTCGTAATGCCCAGATTAAATCTCACTATATTTATCATATCATGTATATGCATTGTTATGCCTTTCTCTATTTGTCAATTGCCCGTAATTTGTTCACCCAACATGCTTTATCTTATGGGAGAGACACCTCTAGTGAGCTGTGGACCCCGGTCCTATTCTTTACATAGCATACAATCTCTGCAATGTGTTTTACTATTTTCTTGCAAACAATCATCTTCCACTCGATACGTTTAATCCTTTGTTACGGCAAGCGATGGTGACAACCTCCTTTCGTTGGAAATACTGGTTTTGTTGTGCGATTCCACGTTGGCGGATCTTTGTTGCGCCGCATCTCGTCCATCAACCTTCAACGTGCTCTTAACTCCTACTGGTCGCGCTGGTTTCATCTGAAACTTGCTATACGCATCATACCTTCCCTTGGGGTTCCCAACGAGACGTGTCTCTGTCAAGCTAAATTTCTCCTTGTTGGGGAGATCAAGACATTTGGGGAGTCTCACTTCTCAATCTCTTTACTTTGTTTTTGTCTTGCTTTATTTTATTTACTACTTTGTTTGCTCCACCTAAACAAAACACAAAAAAATTAGTTGCTAGTTTTACTTTATTTATTGTCTTGCTCTCTATATCAAAAACACAAAAAAATTAGTTACTTGCATTTACTTTATCTAGTTTGTTTTATTTACTGTTGCTAAAATGAATACCCCTGAAAATACTAAGTTGTGTGACTTCACAAATGCAAATAATAATGATTTCCTATGCACACCTATTGCTCCACCTACTACTACAGCAGAATTCTTTGAAATTAAACCTGCTTTACTAAACTTGTTATGAGAGATCAATTTTCTGGTGTTAGTTCTGATGATGCTGCTGCCCATCTCAATAATTTTGTTGAACTTTGTGAAATGCAAAAGTATAAGGATGTAGATGGTGATATTATTAAATTGAAAGTGTTTCCTTTCTCATTAAGAGGAAGAGCTAAAGATTGGTTGCTATCTTTGCCTAAGAATAGTATTGATTCATGGACTAAATGCAAGGATGCTTTTATTGGTAGATATTATCCTCCCGCTAAAATTATATCTTTGAGAAGTAGCATAATGAATTTTAAGCAATTAGATACTGAACATGTTGCTCAAGCATGGGAGAGAATGAAAACTTTGGTAAAGAATTGCCCAACCCATGGACTGACTACTTGGATGATCATCCAAACCTTCTATGCAGGACTAAATTTTTCTTCATGGAATTTATTGGATTCAGCTGCTGGAGGTACCTTTATGTCCATCACATTGGGAGCGGCTACAAAACTTCTTGATGATATGATGATAAATTACTCTGAATGGCACACGGAAAGAGCTCCACAAGGTAAGAAGGTAAATTCTGTTGAAGAAACCTCTTCCTTGAGTGATAAGATTGATGTGATTATGTCTATGCTTGTGAATGGTAGATCTAATGTTGATCCAAATAATGTTCCTTTAGCTTCATTGGTTGCTCAAGAAGAAAATGTTGATGTGAATTTCATTAAAAATAATAATTTCAACAACAATGCTTATAGGAACAACTCTGGTAATAACTATAGGCCATATCCTGCTAGTGGTAATGATTATGGTAATACTTATGGTAGATATGAGGAAAGGATGCTAGAAATTGAAAGATCCACTAAAAACTTTATGCAATCACAATATGAGCAAAATCAATTGTTTACTAAAACTATGAATGAACAATCTACCTTGTTGAAAAATATAGGAAATCAACTTGAAAACTTGAATAGGGAGATTTCTGGTCTACAAACTAAAATTTCAAATGCTGAAACCCGAATCTCATACATGTCCGCATCACAATCTTCTTTAATTAATAAAATGGCTGCTAAACCTGATGATATTGATAATAAGATTACTACTACAGCAAATGCCATCCAAGTTAGAATTAATGAGAATATAAGGTTAATGGCTGAACTGCGTGCTAGGTGGGATAGAGAAGAAAATGAAAAACTAGCTAAAGAGAATAATGTAGCTAAAGTTTGGACTATTACCACCACTAGTAATGCTAATTATTCACATGTTGCTGCACCTCCTACTATCAATGGTAAAATAATTGGTGTTGGCAATGTTTCTACTCCTAGTGCAAAGCGTACAAAACTGCCTGAAATTGCTAAAACTGCTGAAACTGCTTGTGATAAAACTGCTGAAATTTTTTCCAACCTTGGGAACAATGATCCAATTGTTGTAGGTCATAATGATTTAGATTTTGATGATTGCCACATCTCTGAAGTTATAAAGTTCTTACAAAAACTTGCTAAAAGTCCTAATGCTAGTGCTATAAATTTAGCCTTTACAAAACATATTACAAATGCTCTCATAAAAGCTAGAGAAGAGAAACTAAAACTTGAAACTTCTATTCCTAGAAAGTTAGAAGATGGTTGGGAGCCCATCATTAAAATGAAATTCAATGACTTTGAATGTAATGCTCTATGTGATCTTGGTGCAAGTATTTCTGTTATGCCTAAAAAGATTTATGATATGCTTGACTTGCCACCATTGAAGAATTGTTATTTGGATGCTAATCTTGCCGATAATGTTAAAAAGAAACCTTTGGGGAGGATTGATAATGTGCACATTACGGTTAACAATAACCTTGTCCCCGTTGATTTTGTTGTTTTGGATATCGAATGCAATGCATCTTGTCCTATTGTATTGGGAAGACCTTTTCTTCGAACCGTTGGTGCTGTTATTGATATGAGGGAAGGTAATATTAAATATCAATTTCCTCTCAAGAAAGGTATGGAACACTTCCCTAGAAAGAGAATGAAGTTGCCTTTTGATTCTATTATTAGAACAAGTTATGATGTTGATGCTTCATCTCTCGATGTTACTTGATTTGCACTTTCTGCGCTGAAAGGCGTTAAAGAAAAGCGCTTATGGGAGACAACCCATGTTTTTACTACAGCAATTTTTTGTTTTGTTGAGTCTTGGAAGTTGTTTACTACTGTAGCAACCTCTCCTTATCATGTTTTTGTGCCAAGTAAAGTTTCTATGTCAAAGTTGATGTTATATTTGGGATCGCTGCGCAGAAACAGCATTGTTGTCTGTCACGAATCTGGGCACAGGCCTCTGTAGAAAATTCGACAAAATCTGCCAATTTACGAGCGTGATCCTCAGATATGTACGCAACTTTCATTAGTTTTGAGTTTTTCCATTTGAGCAAGTCTGGTGCCATCTTTAAATTCGTCTTTACGGACTGTTCTTTTTGACAGATTCTGCCTTTTATTTCGCATTGCCTCTTTTGCTATGTTGGATTCATTTCTTTGATCCATTAATGTCCAGTAGCTTTATGCAATGTCCAGAAGTGTAAAGAATGTTTGTGTCACCTCTGAATGTGTGAATTATTAATTGTGCACTAACCCTCTAATGAGTTTGCTTGAAGTTTGGTGTGAAGGAAGTTTTCAAGGGTCAAGAGAGGAGTATGATATACTATGATCAAGAGGAGTGAAAGCTCTAAGCTTGGGGATGCCCCCGTGGTTCACCCTGCATATTTTAAGAAGACTCAAGCGTCTAAGCTTGGGGATGCCCAAGGCATCCCCTTCTTCATCGACATCATCATCAGGTTCCTCCCCTGAAACTATATTTTTATTCAATCACATCTTGTGTTCTTTACTTGGAGCGTCGGTTTATTTTTTTTTTGTTTTGTTTGAATAAAATGGATCCTAGCATTCACTTTGTGGGAGAGAGACACGCTCCGCTGTTGCATATGGACAAATATGTCCTTAGGCTTTACTCATAATGTTCAAGGCGAAGTTTCTCCTTCGTTAAATTGTTATATGGTTGGAATTGGAAAATGCTACATGTAGTAATTCTAAAATGTCTTGGATAATGTGATACTTGGCAATTGTTGTGCTCATGTTTAAGCTCTTGCATCATATGCTTTGCACCCATTAATGAAGAAATACATAGAGCTTGCTAAAATTGGATTTGCATATTTGGTCTCTCTAAGGTCTAGATAATATCTAGTATTGAGTTTTGAACAACAAGGAAGACGGTGTAGAGTCTTATAATGTTTACAATATGTCTTTTATGTGAGTTTTGCTGGGTTCATCCTTGAGTTTGCTTCAAATAACCTTGCTAGCCTAAACCTTGTATCGAGAGGGAATACTTCTCATGCATCCAAAATCCTTGAGCCAACTACTATGCCATTTGTGTCCACCATACCTACCTACTACATGGTATTTCTCCGCCATTCCAAAGTAAATTGCTTGAGTGCTACCTTTAAAATTCCATCATTCACCTTTGCAATATATAGCTCATGGGACAAAATAGCCTTAAAAACTATCGTAGTATTGAATATGTACTTATGCACTTTATCTTTTATTAAGTTGCTTGTTGTGCGATAACCATGCTTCTGGGGAACGCCATCAACTATTGTTGAATATCATGTGAGTTGCTATGCATGTCCGTCTTGTCTGAAGGATCTATCACCTTAGTGGTTGGAGCATGCAAAATTGTTAGAGAAGAACATTGGGTCGCTAACTAAAGCCATGAATCATGGTTGAAGTTTCAGTTTTGGACATATATCCTCAATCTCATATGAGAATAATAATTGTTGCTACATGCTTATGCATTTAAGAGGAGTCCATTATCTGTTGTCCATGTTGTCCCGGTATGGATGTCTAAGTTGAGAATAATCAAAAGCGAGAAATCCAAAATGCGAGTTTTCTCCTTAGACCTTTGTACAGGCGGCATGGAGGTACCCCTTTGTGACACTTGGTTGAAACATGGCATGCAAAGATCCGGTAGTCCAAGCTAAGTAGGACGAGGTGCGGACACTATTAGTATACTATGCATGACGCTTGCAACTTGTAAGATATAATTTACATAACTCATATGCTTTATTACTACCGTTGACAAAATTGTTTCATGTTTTCAAAATAAAAGCTCTAGCACAAATACAGCAATCGATGCTTTCCTCTTTGAAGGACCATTCTTTTACTTTTATTGTTGAGTCGTTTACCTATCTCCCTCCACCTAAGAAGCAAACACTTGTGTGAACTGTGCATTGATTCCTACATACTTGCATATTGCACTTGTTATATTACTTTATGTTGACAATATCCATGAGATATACATGTTATAAGTTGAAAGCAACCGCTGAGACTTAATCTTCCTTTGTGTTGCTTCAACACCTTTACTTTGATTTATTGCTTTATGAGTTAACTCTTATGCAAGACTTATTGATGCTTGTCTTGAAGTACTATTCATGAAAAGTCTTTGTCATATGATTCACTTGTTTACTCATGTCATTACTTTTGTTTTGATCGCTGCATTCATTACATATGTTTACAAATAGTATGATCAAGATTATGATGGCATGTCACTTCAGAAATTATCTTTGTTATCGTTTTACCTGCTCGGGACGAGCAGAACTAAGCTTGGGGATGCTGATACGTCTCCAACGTATCGATAATTTCTTATGTTCCATGCTACTTTATTGATGATACCTACATGTTTTATGCACATTATATGTCATATTTATGCATTTTCGGAACTAACCTATTAACAAGATGCCGAAGAGCCAGTTGCTGTTTTGCTGTTTTTGGTTTCAGAAATCCTAGTAAGGAAATATTCTCGGAATTGGACGAAATCTTCGCCCAGGGTCCTATTTTTGCACGAGCTTCCAGAAGACCGAAGAGATAACGAAGTGGGGCGACGAGCGCCACCATAGGGCGCGCGGCTAGAGGGGGCCGCGCCGCCCTATGGTGTGGGCCCTCGTCAGCCCCTGACCTACCCTACGCCTGCTTAAAGCCTCCGTCGAGAACCCCGATCAGAGGCCACGATACGGAAAACCTTCCGGAGACGCCGCCGCCGCGAATCCCATCTCGGGATTCGGAGATCGCCTCCGGCACCCTGCCGGAGGGGATTCATCTCCCGGAGGACTCTTCATCGCCATGATCGCCTCCGGAGTGATGAGTGAGTAGTTCACCCCTGGACCATGGGTCCATAGCAGTAGCTAGATGGTCGTCTTCTCCTTGTTGTGCTTCATTGTTGGATCTTGTGAGCTGCCTAACATGATCAAGATCATCTATATGTAATTCTATATGTTGTGTTTGTCGGGATCCGATGGATAGAGAATACTATGTTATGGTGATTATCAATCTATTGTTTATGTGTTGTTTATGATCTTGCATGCTCTCCGTTATTAGTAGAGGCTCTGGCCAAGTTTGTACTCTTAACTCCAAGAGGGAGTATTTATGCTCGATAGTGGGTTCATGCCTTCATTGACACCTGGGACAGTGACAGAAAGTTCTAAGGTTGTGATGTGCTGTTGCCACTAGGGATAAAACATTGATTCTATGTCTAAGGATGTAGTTGTCGATTACATTACGCACCATACTTAATGCAATTGTCTGTTGCTTAGCAACTTAATACTGAATGGGGTTCGGATGATAACCTGAAGGTGGACTTTTTAGGCATAGATGCAGTTGGATGGCGGTCTATGTACTTTGTCGTAATGCCCGGATTAAATCTCACTATATTTATCATATCATGTATATGCATTGTTATGCCTTTCTCTATTTGTCAATTGCCCGACTGTAATTTGTTCACCCAACATGCTTTTATCTTATGGGAGAGACACCTCTAGTGACTGTGGACCCCGGTCCTATTCTTTACATAGCATACAATCTGCAATTGTGTTTTACTATTTTCTTGCAAACAATCATCTTCCACTCGATACGTTTAATCCTTTGTTAGCAAGCCGGTGAGATTGACAACCTCACTGTTTCGTTGGGGCAAAGTACTTTGGTTTGTTGTGCAGATTCCACGTTGGCGCCGGAATCCCTGTTGCGCCGCATCACATTTCGTCACCATCAACCTTCAACGTGCTTCTTGGCTCCTACTGGTTCGATTAAACCTTGGTTTCATACTGAGGAAACTTGCTTCTATACGCATCATACCTTCCACTTGGGGTTCCCAACGGACGTGTGCATCTACGCGTATCACGTATCAAGCATCCCCAAGCTTAGTTCCTACTCGTCCTCGGTAGGTAAACGATAACACAAATAATTTCGAAGTGACATGCTACCAACATAATCTTGATCAACATTATTGTAAAGCATATGAGATGAATGGAGTGATCTGAACAAAAGATTGCTAACAAAGATAATGAGTAAGCAAATGAATCATATAGCAAAACTTTTCATGAATAGTACTTTCAAGACAAGTATCAATAAGACTTGCATAGGAGATAACTCATAAGCAATAAATTCATAGTAGAATGAATTGAAGCAACACAAAGGATGATTAAGTTTCAGCAATTGCTTTCAACTTGTAACATGTATATCTCATGGATATTTGTCAACATAGAGTAATATAACATGCAATAAGTAAACATGTAAGAATCAATGCACACAGTTAACACAAGTGTTTGCTTCTAAGATAGAAGGGAATGGGTAAACCGACTCAACAATAAAGTAAAAGATTGGCCCTTCGCAGAGGGAAGCATTGATTACTATTTTTGTGCTAGAGCTTTTTGTTTTGAAAACATAGAAACAATTTTGTCAACGGTAGTAATAATTCATATGTGCTATGCATAATACTTCCTACAAGTTGCATGCCTCATGCATAGAGTACCAATAGTGCTCGCACCTTGTCCTACTATCTCGGAAAACACGGATTCTCATCGCATAACATATGTTTCAACCAAGTGTCAAAGGGGTACCTGCGCCTGTACAAGTGTCTAAGGAGAAAGCACGCATTGGATTTCTCGCTTTTGATTATTCTCAACTTAGACATCCATGACAACATAGACAAGAGATAATGGACTCCTCTTTTTAATGCTTAAGCATTCAACAATAGTTAATATTCTCATAAGAGATTGAGGTTGTATGTCCAAACTGAAACTTCCACCATGATACATGGCTTTAGTTAGCGGCCCAATGTTCTTCTCTAACATATGCATACTCAAACCATTTGATCATGAAATCCACTACTTTAGACAAGACGAACATGCATAGCATCTCACATGATATCCAACAAAGATAAAGTTGATGGCGTCCCCAGAAAACATGGTTACCGCTCAACAAGCAACTTATAAAAATTAAGACACATAACTACATATTCATCACCACAATAGTTTTTAAGCTATTTGTCCCATCACTACTAGGAAAAGGCCTAGCCGTAAGATTGATATCAGTGGCGCACCATGATGGCCGTGCGCCACTACTACTTAGCAGTGGCGCACCACAAAACGGTGGGCCACTGTTACAAATGTAGTAGTGGCGCACCTTGTTTATGGTGCGCCATTACTAATTTTTTAGCTGAATTACAGATGAATCTCAGGTTAGTAGTGGCGCGCACCACATATAGGTGCGCTATTGCTATTTCAATAACAATGGCGCACCTATAAGTGATGCGCCACTATGCTGCAAATAGCAATAGCGCACTGTGTGTGTGCTGCGCCACTCTGTACATGCAGTCCAAAACTTTATCACGTGCACATGCCTTGACTGTCGTCCACCGCGTGGACCCACCCCACCACCGGCCACAGCGCAGCAGAGGAGTCTGTACCGCAAAGTTGATTCCAGGCACATGGTCGCGCACATGGCTGCAAATTAAATTCCTTACAGAGCAAAGGAATTAAATTCCTTACACATGGCTGCGCACGAAATTGATTCCAGGCAGGTGCACGAAATGAAAACTCCCTCGTCCCCCTTTCTCTTTCCAAGCGCACGAAGAATCTACACTTCTCCGCACAGAGATCGCCCTCGTTCCCCTTTCTCTTCCCAACCGCAGCTCCGCTCTCCGCTCTACTCGCCGCGGCCTGCCTCCCAGCTCCACTCTCCGCGGCCAGGCTAGTCCGCCCCTAGCCCTCGCCCTCTTCGTCCGACCCTCTTTTCTCCCCCGCGTCATGGCAGCTTCAGCTGGCGCCTATGCTTCGTTTGACGCTAGCATGGGGCTCTATCGCGCGAGCTCGGCTCCGTCGGTAGGGTCTCCACGCAGCTCTGCCCCGGCCTCGTTTTCCTCTGCCTCATGGCGCCCTGCACCACCATCAGCAGCTCGCACCGGTCGCGCGTCCTCTTCGAAGATCCCGAGCGGCCTGTTCCGCATCCTACTCGCCGCGCCGTCCTCTCCTCCTGCTCGCTCTCTACGATGGCGCAGAGGCCAGTGACGTCCGCGCCACGGCCTTCCTCGAGGTGCTCAAGGAGATCCAGTCCGAGTACACCACCGTCAAGCGCGACGGCTGCTGGGAGCACAGTCTACCCTCGCGTGACCTCGTTGGCGGCAAGGTCGTCGAGCTCCGCGCCGACGACAATGTCCTCGTCGACATGCGCTTGCTCCGGCGTCGACCGGCGGCCTGCAGGAAGCCGGCATGCTTCGACCTTGTAGATGAGGGACTTGATTGCTTTTGTCTTTTTCTTTTAGGGTGTTAGTTGCAAAGTTTAGAGACTGCTTGCCTATATATAATAGATATTTCGTGTTAACATAAAATAAAAAGGGACAAAATCAGAGCAGCAGAACACCGTACAAGTGCTCTGCATTTTTTATATTTTATCGCACGATGCTACCAATGGCGCACCATGTAGTATCCCTGTGGCGCACTTTCGGTTGCTAACTATGGCGCATGGCGTAGTACTGCTGTGGAGCACCTTTGATTGCTAGTTATGGCGCATATTTATGCTACTTATGACACTGTGTGGTGCGCTATTAGTAGGTGCCTTACCAGTGGGCGTGGTTATATGATAATAGTTAGCGATGGCGTGATAGTAGTGGCGCACCACTAGTGCGCCACTGATGGCAAAAGGTGGTGCGCCACTGATTGCATGTTTTCTAGTAGTGCATGAGCTATATATTGTAAAGGTAGAGGAATGAAATTTTAAGGGTAGCACTCAAGTAATTTACTTTGGAATGGCGAAATACCACATAATAGGTAGATATGGTGGACACAAATGGCATGGAGTTTGGCTCAAGGTGTTTGGATGCACGAGAAGCATTTCCTCTCAGTACAAGGTTTGGGCTAGCAAGGTTGTTTGAAGCAAACACAAGTATGAACAGGTACAAAACTCACACAAGAACATATTGCAAGCATTATAAGGCTCTACACTGTCTTCCTCGTTGTTCAAACACTTTGAAAATATCTAGACTTAGAGAGATCAATCATGCAAACCAAATTAAACAAGCTCTATAGTAGTTCTTCATTAATGGATTAAACTACATGATGCAAGAGCTTAAACATGATCTAAGAGAGCTCAAACAATTGCCAAATTGCCAAACCATATGCATCATTTTCCAATTCCAACCAAATAGCAATTTAACGAAGCAATAAGCTTTCGCCATGAACATTAAAGCACAATTAAGAACACAAGTGTTCCATATGAAAAAGCGGAGCGTAATATCTCCAATATAAGAATGGCGAGATCCAACTTTATTCAAAACAAAACAAAAATAAAAACAAACCGACGCTCCAAGTAAAGAATATAAGAATGTGACGGAATAAAAATATAGTTTCACTAGAAGTGACGATAATGTTGTCGATGAAGAAGGGGATGCCTTGGGCATCCCCAAGCTTAGATGCTTGAGTCTTCTTAAAATATGCAGGGATGAACCACGGGGCATCCCCAAGCTTAGACCTTTCACTCTTCTTGATCATAGTATATCATCCTCTTCTCTTGACCCTTGAAAACTTCCTTCACACAAACTTCAAGCAAACTCATGAGAGGGTTAGTGCTTAACCACAAATTCACATATTCAGAGGTGACACAATCATTCTTAACACTTCTGGACATTGCACAAAGCTTCCGAAAGTTAATGGAACAAAGAAACTCATTCAACATAAAAAGCGGCAATGCGAAATAAAAGAGCAGAATCTGTCAAAAGCAGAACAGTCCGTAAAGATGCTTGGACTGGGCACTTAACTTGCTCAAATGGAAAAACTCAAAACTAATGAAAGTTGCGTACATATCTGAGGATCACGCTCATAAATTTGCAGATTTTTTCGATTTTTTTTTAGAGACTTATGCCAGAATTCGTGACAGACAGCAATGCTGTTTCTGCGCAGCGATCCCAAATATAACATCAACTTTAACATAGAAACTTTACTTGGCACAAAAACATGATAAGGAGAGGTTGCTACAGTAGTAAACAACTTCCAAGACTCAACAAAACAAAAATTTCTGTAGTAAAATAAACACATGGGTTATCTCCCAAGAAGTGCTTTTCTTTAACGCCTTTCAGCTAGGCGCAGAAAGTGCAAATCAAGTAACATCAAGAGATGGAGCATCAACATTCTTACCAGAGGCTTTGAGCCTACTCTTCTTACTTTTTGGTTTAGGGAATACATGACCGCATCCGGGTGTAGAGGTAAAATTTAGAGTGCCTTTCCCCATATCTATGATTGCTCCCATGAGTTTCAGCAGAGATCTTCCAAGCGTAATTTGTCCTGTCCCTACACATTCAACAACAAGATAATCAGTGGATACCGTTCTTCCAAGAAAGGTTGTGAAAACACCTTCAGCTATTCCCTTAGGAATTATAACAGAATTATCAGTAAGAGTTATTCCTTCTCCTCCTTCAGTAAGTTCCCAAAGTGTCAAAGATTCATAAATGCTTTTAGGCATAAGGCAGAACTCAGACATAATATCACAGCGGGCATAAAAAATTTCACCACAAATGGTAACTTTTATAGTAGGCACCCACATTGAAGGTTCAAAGCTTAATGGAACATAATCATAAAATTCGCGAATATGGTTGTACCCTTCTTTTAAACAAGATATATTCGTTTCGAGAGTGTTCAATCTATTAAGAATGCTAGCAAGAGATGAATCAAAGTTACTAGCAGAGCTAGACGATGTGACTAATTTTTTTACGGCATTAAAAGCTTGATCTCCATCACAATGAAGGAAATCTCCTCCCACTACAGCATCTAAGGCATATCTATAGCGAAGAATAAGCCCAAAATAAAAGTTACTAAGAAGCAAACTTAGAGGCATTTTAGGTTCAGTTCTACTATAAGAATCAAAAATTCTAGACCAAGCTTTCTCAAAACTCTCCTCACCCCCTTGTTTAAAAGTAAAGATCGATTCCTCAGGTGATAGAGCAACAACTACAGGACTAGTCATGATAATAAATGCAAGTAACTAAATTTTTTTGTGTTTTAATATAGAGCTAGTAAATAAGATAATAAGTAAAGTAACTAATTTTTTTGTGTTTTCAATATGTAGCAAACAAGGTAGTAAATAAAATAAAGCAAGACAAAAACAAAGTAAAGAGATTGGAAGTGGAGACTCCCCTTGCAGCGTGTCTTGATCTCCCGAGCAGCGCGAGAAAGTGTCTTCTGGCGTGCGTTGACGTGGGAGATAGATATTTTTGTGGTGTAACTTTTCTTCAAATCCCCGGCAACGCGCAGAAAAAGTGCTTGATGCGCGTAGATGTACACGTCCGTTGGGAACCCCAAGAGGAAGGTATGATGCGCACAGCAAGTTTTCCCTCAGAAAGAAACCAAGGTTATCGAACCAGTAGGAGCCAAAAAGCACGTGAAGGTTGTTGGTGGAGGAATGTAGTGCGGCGCAACACCAGTGAAACCGGCGCCAACGTGGAACCTGCACAACACAATCAAAGTACTTTGCCCCAACGATGAGGTTGTCAATCTCACCGGCTTGCTGAAAACAAAGGATTAAGCGTATCGAGTGGAAGATGGTGTTTGTTTGCAAAGAACAGTAAAAGCAGTAGAATGTATTCAGATGTAAAGGAATGGACCGGGGTCAACATTTCACTAGAGGTGTCTCTCCAATAAGATAACTAGCATGCTGGGTGAACAAATTACAGGTGAGCAATTGAAAAATAAAGATTCAATACATATCAACGATGATTACTATGTGATTTAATCAGGGCATTACGACAAAGTACATAGACCGCTATCCAACATGCATCTATGCCTAAATAATCCACCTTCAGGTTATCATCCGAACCCCTTCCAGTATTAAGTTGCGAACAACAGATAATTGCATTAAGTATGGTGCGTAATGTAATCAACACAAATATCCTTAGACAAAGCATCAATGTTTTATCCCTAGTAGCAACGGCACATCCACAACCTTAGAACCTACTGTCACGATCCCAGATTCAATGGAGGCATGAACCCACTATCGAGCATAATTAGTCCCTCTTGGAGTTACAAGTATCAACTTGGCCAGAGCCTCTACTAGCAACGGAGAGCATGCAAGAACATAAACAACACATATATGATAGATTGATAATCAACTTAACATAATATTCTATATTCATCGGATCTCGCCAAACACAACATGTAGCATTACAAATAGATGATCTTGATCATGTTAGGCAGCTCACAAGATCTAATACAATGAAAGCACAAGCGGAGAAGACAACCATCTAGCTACTGCTATGGACCCATAGTCCAAGGATGAACTACTCACGCATCAATCCGGAGGCGGGCATGATGATGTAGAGCCCTCCGGTGATGATTCCCCTCTCCGGCGGGGTGCCGGCGATCTCTGAATCCCCGAGATGGGATTGGCGGCGGCGGCCTCTCAGTAATGTTTTCCGTATCGTGGCTCTCGGTACAGGGGGTTTCGCGACGGAGGCTTTAAGTAGGCGGAAGGGTAGGTCAAAGGGCGACACGAGGGGCCACACCAGGCCGGCGCGGCCGGGGCTTGGGCGCGCCGCCTTGGTGTCCCCACCTCGTGGCCCCACTTCGTCTCCTCTTCGGTCTTGGAAGCTTCGTGCAAAAATAGGACCCTAGGCGTTGATTTCGTCCAATTCCGAGAATATTTCCTTACTAGGATTTTGAAACCAAAAACAGCAGAAAAACGGCACGCGGCATCTTGTTAATAGGTTAGTGCCGGAAAATGTAAAATAACGCTTTAAAGTATGTGTAAAACACTCAAGTATTGTAATAAAAGTAGCATGGAACATAAGAAATTATAGATACGTTTGCGACGTATCAATAAACAAGGTTTGGACATATATATTCAAACCAGACAAATAATGTATCTACCCCCTAACCCTAAACTCGGTCGATCTTATGAAGTCTAGCATGAAGAGAAGTCGTTTTGGGTTTCAAACATGGAAATTTCAAGAACATCCCAAAAGCTTCTTATGTCATATAGTAAGCATTAAAGTTGAGAAACAAGGTCTAGACATATTCAAACTATGCAAATCATGTATCTACCCCGTAACCCCTAAACTTTGTCTTATGTAGTCAAGCATGAAGAGAGGTGGTTTGGGGTTTCAAACATGAAAATTTCAAAAACCTCCCAAAAGCTTCATTTTAGAGTGACTAAGAAGGATGATACAGGCTTCTCTTCTCATTTTCATGTTTTAAACTTGTTTAAATCTTGGTCAAACCTAGGATTTGACCAAGATTCTTCAGAAAAAATCAAAAGAATGAAAAACTAAAGCACATAGCATTCTTATGTCATATAGTAAGCATTCAAGATGATAAAAAAGGTCTAGACATATTCAAACCAGAAAAATCATGTATATATCTACCCCTAACCCTAAACTCTGTCTTATGAAGTCAAGCATGAAAGAGAAGTGGCGGTTTTGGGTTTGAAACATGGAAATTTCAAAAAACCCCAAAAGCTTCATTTTAGGGAGAATAAGAAGGATCCATGCTTACCATTTTATTTTCATGTTTTAAACTTGTTTAAATCTTGTTCAAACCTAGGATTTGACCAAGATTCAAATGGGCAGAAAATTACAAAAAATCAAAAAATGAAAAACCAAAGTTCATAGTCTTCTTATGTCATATAGTAAGCATTCAAGTTGTTAAACAAGGTCTAGACATATTCAAACCAGACAAATCATGTATCTATACCCCTAACCCTCTGTCTTATGAAGTCAAGCATGAATAGAAGTGGTTTCGGGTTTCAAACATGGACTAAGAAGGATCATTTTAAAAAACCCCAAAAGCTTCATTTTAGAGTGCATAAGAAGGATCCAGGCTTACCCTTTCATTTTGATGTTTTAATCTTGTTTAAATCTTGGTCAAACCTATGATTTGACCAATATTCAAATGAGCATAAAATAAAAAATAAAAAAAATAAAAAACGAAAGCACATAATCTTCTTATGTCATATAGTAAGCATTCAAGTTCATAAACAAGGTCTAGACACATTCAAATCAAACAAGTCATGTACCCCTAACCCTAAACTGTGTGTCGTATAAATGAAGTCAAGCATGAAAAGAAGTGTGGTTTTAGGTTTCAAACATGGAAATTTGAAAAACCTCCTAAAAGCTTCATTTTAATTAGACTGACTGATTAATTAAGAAGGATCCATGATTAATTACCTTTTCATTGTCATGTTTTAAACTTGTTTAAATCTTGGTCAAACATAGGATTTGACCAAGATTCAAATGGGCATAAAAATTCAAAAAAAATCGAAAAAATGAAAAACCAAAGCACATAGCCTCTTCTTATGTCATATAGTAAACATTCAAATAGATAAACAAGGTCTAGACATATTCAAACCAGACAAATCATGTATCTATACCCCTAACCCCTAAACTCTATATATCTTATGAATGAAGTCAAGCATGAAGAGAAGTGGTTTTGGGTTTCAAACATGGATATTTCAAAAACCTCCCAAAAGCTTCATTTTAGAGCGACTAAGAAGGATCGATGCTTACCTTTTCATTTTCATGTTTTAAACTTATTTAAATCTTGGTCAAACCTAGGATTTGACCAAGATTCAAATGGGCATAAAAATCCAGACAAAAAATCTAAAGAATGAAAACCAAACCACATAGCCTTCTTAATTATGTCATATAGTAAACATTCAAGTTGATAAACAAGGTCTAGACATATTCAAAACAAAAAATCATGTATCTACCCCTAACCCTAAACTCTGTCTTATGAAGTCAAGCATGAAGAAGAGTGGTGTTGGGTTTCAAACATGCATGGAAATTTCAAGAACCTCCCAAAAGCTTCATTTTAGAGTGACTAAGAAGGATCCATGCTTACACATTTTCATTTTCATGTTTTAAACTTGTTTGAATCCTGGTCAAACATGGGATTTGACCAGGATACAAATGGGCATAAAATTCAAAAAAAATAGATAAATGAAAAACCAGAGCACATAGTCTTCTTATGTCATATACTAAGCATTCAAGTTGATAAACAAGATCTAGACATATTCAAACTATACAAATCATGTATCTACCCCCTAACCCCTAAACTTGTCTTATGAAGTCAAGCATTAAGAGAAGTGGTTTTGGGTTTCAAACATGAAAATTTCAAAAACCTCCCAAAAGCTTCATTTTAGAGTGACTAAGAAGGATCCAGGCTTACTTTTTCATTTTCATGTTTTAAACTTGTTTAAATCTAGGTCAAACCTAGGATTTGACCAAGATTCAAATGGACATAAAAAATCAACAGTTTACAACAGCACACAAAATAAGCATGAGATTACATCTAAATCCCTAACTTTTACATGGAGGACCCCAGGCTGAAAGCAAGAAATGCGATCGGGTCTTGAATCTTGATGCGTCTTCTCTTGACAAAGAACATCGCTGGGAGTTTGCGTAGGTACAGCACGTCACTTGTGCTCACTGAAGTGTGGGACCTGACGCATGGGCAACACACGTAAGTGACATGGATTCAAGGGTAGGGCAGCCAAGAGAAAAAAACGAGAATTTGGACAAAAATAACCCAATCTTGCTACTAGTATGTCGAAATTTTGTTTTCCCAATCTTGTTGACTTTGGGTTATTTCTGTCTATTTTGCCGAAAAAACGAGGACAGCGGGAGGCACTGGTGGAATCTGCAAAAAAAATGTCCAAGTGGTGGTTTGTGCAACATATAGAGCAGTACAGTATATGGTAGTACAAGATGAATGTGCACTGCCGTGGGCCCGTGGTAATATATCATGATGATGGCAAAGGATCTTTTCTCTGCTGAAACTGTCCAGAGCTGATTTGATGAGACAAAATACAGCTCCACGGCGTGCAAGGATAGCTATACAATACATTAGCTTCTTCTCGGGTCACACGCCTTCACGACAGGTGCAGTAAGTGCAGCAGAGACCAGAGAGAGAAGGCACGCCCGTAGTACTCGTATATTGATTTCAATTCAAATTGTTTTTTTGCCTGCCTCTCCGTCTTCTTCATCTCCATCTTCTCTGGTGACCCCGCCTACACCAGCAGCCCCTGCACCACCGCCGCCATGCCTTTTTCGGATCATCTCGAGCCACCTGTTTAATGGTACTAGTAGGAGTTGTGGACTTTTATCCATATCGCTCTACCAGCTGCCGCTCGCACTGTCCTCCAATACCTCATACCCAAACGCCAGCGTCCCACTCCCACACCCCCACACCCACTTGACCGCATCCTTCCAATGGCGAGATCGATCAATGAGAGTGGCAGTTCTTGGGTGTTTGCTGATGGCCCCTTTGAAGAAATCGCATCCCGATGCGATGTCATCACCGCCGCGAGCCTCGTCGGTTCATGCAAGTTTTATCATGATTCAGCAACACAAAGTGTAGCTCTGCCTGCATCTCAGCCGTTTGGCTTGCCCTGTGTTCTTCATCTTCACCAAACTCAGGTACCCTCCGCGCAAATTCCCTTCTACCGCGTCGTCAAGTTCGAGCTGCAGGGTGCGCAGAAGGGCGAGCAGCAGGATTGGAAAGAGCGCAATTGTACATTGTGCCAACTGACGCCACTGGACAGGATCTCTTCCGATGCCGTGATTCCAGATGGTGGTACGGGCGTGTGGGCAGGCGCGAATGGAGATTGGATCGCTCTTCTTGGCTTTCCCTGGAATTGGGAGCTTGTCAATGTGTACACTGGTCGCCGGATTCCTCTACCAGCAATACGTGAGTTTAAATCCACCCCGGATAAACTTGTGTTCGAGTCTAATGATCAACATCTTCAACTGCTGAAGATAGCTATTTGCCGAGTTCCAACAGCTGCTTCAAATTATACTAGTTTCTCTGTTCTTGCCATCTTCAACGCGGCAATTGCAGTCCTTCACTGTGCTTCTAGCCGATGGACAGTTCTTGACAACCAGTTCTTAGCGTTCGGCTACTCCGATGCAATCATCCACAAGGGTATTGTATTTGCTGTAACTCAGACAGGCGAAGTTTATGCATGGAATCAACTTTCTTGGGGTAATTTTTCTCATCTCATATGATGTGTTTTCGCTATTACCTGCTAGTTTCAGATATAGCTTTAGCCTTTTTCTTTTTGTTGTGCAGTTTTCGTGTCATGCCTGTACCTTTCCCCCTCTATATTCAATCAAAATCAGCAGCGATATGCCTTTGAGTCAAAATAAAGTACTCCCTCATATCCAAATCAAATTGACTCAGCTTTGTCTAGCGAGTGCATCTAGCTAGACAAACTTGAGTCAATTAATTTGTGCATATCTAGCTAGATACATCCAGTTGAGTCAATTAATTTGGATCGGAGGCAGTATTTTAGCTAGTATCATTATTCATGTATGTAATGAACTAATCAAGTTTTGCTGAACTGACTTCAAGCTGTGCTTTCCTTTGCAAGGTCCTTTGTTGATCAGCACGGCACCTATTCCGCCAGAACTTGATGAACAAGGTCGGTACAATCTTGGCTCCTGGTGGTTAGCACGATCTCCTGATGGTTCTAGACTTTTTCTGGTCCATACCTGGGGCGTTACTGACGGGCGGGATTATACTGGACTGGTTCGTATTTTACCTGCTGCTGCTACCTCTGAGGGTCGTCATGGTCGCACTATTAGCGGGTATGGTAAGGGTTTACTTGGCTGCGAGGTGTACAGCATGGACACCAGTCAGTTGATGCCACCGAGGCCATGGAGGAGGATTATTTCCCTTGGATCATATTCTCTCTTCCTTGGAGTGAACTATCCGATTATCATTCCAGTAGAAGACGGGGCAGAACATGACCGTCCAAATATGGCGAGAAGCAACTCTGTTTACACATCGCACCATGCAGTAGGCCTTGCATATCCTCCTTCTCCAGAAATTTGCCGCTTCAGTTTGAATTCTGAAGACTGTACTGTTGGTTTCCAAACCAACATTAGATGGACATGGCGGCAGGTTCCGTTGTGGTTCATCCCAAGCTTCGCCAACGCCCGGCAATGGAACCTGCCTTCGCGTCACAGGTCCAGAAAGAAGGGCTGATGTACTTTATGTAATACTCGTGTTGCAATGCAAGATTTGTATCTGTTGAACTATTTCATTTGCATGTTTATCTCTACCTAGGCTACTCCCTTTCCGTAGTTGTGTTGTACTATCTGTTGAACTATTTCCTTTGCCTGTTATCTCTACCTAGGCTACTCCTCCGTAGTTGTTAAATTGATGTAATGCTCCTACAATGCAGGCTACACTGGGCGTGTGGCCTGTAATGTTATCAAACACCTTTTGTACTCGTTCTAGTAAGCATTTCACACGATAGCTCACATAATTAAAGTACTCCTACAACGTATTAGTTGAAAGATATCTCTCATAATTAAGTACCCCTCTTTGAGCTTATGCGAAACATAAATGACTATTTTAGAAATATATACTCTCGTCACAAGATTATATTAAAAACAATGGTACGTAGTTCTATTAGAAAAAAAGGTGTGAATAGTAGAATGATGTAGAAGTGTTTTTTGAGGTCTGTGCATAGCTAGTGTTCATTGTGCAAAAGCACTTAGACTAGTCACAATGGGAAGTATCATAGACTAGTATCATACATACTCCCTCCATCCTCAAATAAGTGGACATCTAGCCTCAAACTTTGTCCATGAAAGAGTGTACTTCTATGTTCCCAATGTACTTTAAATTAGCAAAAGTTAATTCTCTCTCATCGCATGGAAATCAAACCCAATAATATTCAACACATGTTATCTTAATTTTGTACATGCACTTAGCCTATTGGAGATGAAATAATTAAAGAGGAGAGAGATGTTGGTTGCATCTTCCCAATGCAATTTTTCTCTCTTTTTACTAATTTACCTTGAAAATCCCGCATGTCCACTTATTTATGGACGGAGGGAGTATGATACTAGTTTATGATACAACACCTACAATGCATAGTATCATGAATTAGTATCATAGTTCCATTCTATTTAATGTTTTGTAGAATCTCAATGCAAATATGTGTACATGATGTGTTTGCCTCTAAAATTTCTAGTTTTACGTGCTATGATACTGTATCTACCTATGATACTAATTTCACCTCTCTCATCATTAATTGATGTGCCACATAAGATTTATACCTACATGAAATGCATGATACTACTACTACCTATGATACTCCCATTGTGGCTAGTCTTAGTTGAAGCAAAACCGAGCCGTGGCCCGCCCAACCTAGAAAAATTAAGCCTATGTTATTTGTAAAATTCAGCGTAATATTAGCTCATTTTACTTTCTCTCAGCTTGTTGTCCCTCCAACCTTTCTTGTCAAGCTTCACCGCTATGCAAAAGGCTAAGAGCATCCACTATGTTGTCCACAAGACCTATCTACAAGGAAAAAGTAGTTGATAAGGTTGTAGTGGAGGTTATCCACAAGTAATATTTCCTTGGGCTGCATGATTCGTAGGAATAGGAAAAAACATATGATTAGTATGGCATGCCTAGTCGAATCCTGTAGGAAGATGAGTTCTCTTTGATTCAGCCAAAGGAATTATCAATGAGATATGACCTCATGTTTATTTTCTATAGGATTATTTCCTATAGGATATGTTCCCATGAATCAAACAACTAGCTGGTGTAGGAAAAAATCCCGTAGAATCAAACAACTAGCAATCAAAAATAATTTATCTCTCATTCCTCTGTCGTGCATGTGGGTACACCAATAGCATATACATGTTGGTCCCATCTTAATGCTAAGGTTCAGTTCATCATACATAGTGGGAAACTTCACAAGATAAATGGGACCCAAGTTATGGCGAAAGTTAATATTATTACTATATATATACACACATAGTTTCATTCGATTTGAATTATAGGTTTGTGAGCAAATATATATTTAGTTTGTACTAGTGCTCGAGTACGTAAGAAGCTATTTAATCACAAGCTTCATAGATTTTAAAACAAGGCATCTACATATTACTGGATTTTTTCAAAATTTTCAGAATAGTTTTTTTAGCTTCGAAATAAGAAATAGTTTGGAACGTTGGATCTCAAATGGATGGTAGATGGTGGCACATAGTCACAATGTATCTTGGAAGCATCAAGTCACTGAAGCTCTGTCCGGTTTCCAAACCAAGCTAAGAAAGGCATTGAAAATGAAGTTCTGCTCTAAAACATCTCTCATTCCATTTTGGTGCTCGTGCAGTTGCATGCTGCCCACATGTTAAGGTACGTGTCTCTGGCATGTAGAGAACTATGATTATTGGCGAAAAATATATCGAAATGGAAACTGTAAAAAAAAACCTCTCTGGTCAACCTGATGTGACGAGACATCACTGCACCAAACGTCGTCGCAAATTTATAGATGGGTGGCGTGCTAGTATACCAACAGTCAAATCGGCGCCCAGTCGCAGCAGCAGCCTAGAGTGCTACCTAGTTTTTGCCCCTTGCATGTCTATCATCTTCTTCTTCACCCTCCCAGAATCACGCGCACGCGCAGTATCTCGATCCCCACCACGCCGCATCGTTCCGCTCGCCCTCTCCTCCGAAATCCCCAAGCGCGGTTGCATCCGCCATCCACCTAAATCCATCTTCACGTGATGAATTATTCTAGGCTTTGCCGGGGCGGCGGGGAAGGCCACTGGGAGGCTCTCACCGGCGACAACACCGACCTCATCGCTGCGCATCTGGACGTTACCTACACCGTCCGACTTGCCGCATGTTCCAGGGAGCTCTACGACCGGATCAGCAAGGATGAAGGTAAGATGCACCATTGGGGTGAACCCTGCCTGTTGATGCCTCCGCCTGCTTATTGGTTCGATGAACACTGGGATTGGGCGACAACATCTCGTCTGCATGATACCGTGTACGACCTGGTGCCCCTCGACCATCCTCGCCGTTCTGTCGACCTGCCGTTGATGTCTACGGGTGCTTCTATTCTTGTAGACAGTGTTGGGCCTCCAAGAGCAGAGGTTTGTAGAACAGCAGCAAGTTTTCCCTTAAGATCACCCAAGGTTTATCGAACTCGGGGAGGAAGAGGTCAAAGATATCCCTCTCAAGCAACCATGCAATCACGATACAAGAAGTCTCTTGTGTCCCCAACACACATAATACACTTGTCGGATGTATAGGTGCACTAGTTCGGCGAAGAGATAGTAAAACATAGGTGGTATAGATGGTGGTAATATTAGAAAGTAAAGATGCAGTAAAACAGTAAACAAGCGGCGCCAGAAAATAGCTTGGCGTGGAAAGCAATTCTTTGTGATGGAAACAAGGCCTAGGGATCATACTTTCACTAGTGGACACTCTCAACATTGATCGCATAATAAATAACTCTTTCTCATATGTGCTACATATACTCTTGTTTGATAATGAACACCATTCGTTGCGTAGGATTACACAAACCCTCAATGCCGGAGTTAACAAGCTCCACAACATTCGATATTCATGTTTAAGTAACCTTAGAGCATAATAGATCATTGCAAAATAAACCAAGAACTAACATAGCGCACACACTGTCCACATTACACTATGAAGGAGGAATAGATCACATCAATACTATCATAATGATAATTAACTCCACAACCTACAAGAGATCATGATCATAGCCTACGACAAGAACCACACGGTGCACACACTAGTCACCTTTACACCATGCAGGAGGAATAGACTACTTTAATAACATCACATGAGTAGCACATAACTAGTAACGATACAAAGCTCATCATATGGATCTCAATCATGTAAGCAGCTCATGAGATCATTGTATTGAAGTACATAGAAGAGACATTAACCACATAGCTACCGGTACAGCCCCGAGCCTCGATGGAGAACTACTCCTCCTCATGGGAGCAGGCGGTGATGAAGATGGCGGTGGAGATGGCAGCGGTGTCGATGGAGAAGCCTTCCGGGGGCACTTCCCCGTACCGGCGCGCGTGCCGAACAGAGACTCCTGTCCCCGATCTTGGCTTCGCGATGGCGGCGGCTGGAACTTTTCTCGTACCGTGGCTTATTCGTATCGAGGTTTAGGTCGGGACCCTTAAATAGGCGAAGAGGCGGAGTCGGAGGGCGACGGCGGTGACACACTAGGGCGCGGCCCGCCCTGCCGCGCCGCCCCTATCATCTGGGCCCACCGGGCTCCCCTGGTGGCTCTCGGGTGAAGCTTCGTGGAAAAATAGGATCTGGGCATTGATTTCGTCGATTGAGAATATTTCCTTACTAGGATTTCTGGAACCAAAAGCAGTGAGCGGCCTTCGGCATCTCGTCAATAGGTTAGTTCGAAACGCATAATAATGACATATAATGTGTATAAAACATGTAGGTATCATCAATAAAGTAGCATGGAACATAAGAAATTATAGATACGTTTGAGACGTATCAAGCATCCCCAAGCTTAGTTCCTACTCGTCCTCGAGTAGGTAAACGATAACAATGATAATTTCTTAAGTGACATGCCATCATAACCTTGATCATACTATTGTAAGCATATGAGATGAATGCAGCGATCAAAACAATGGTAATGACATGAGTAAACAAATGAATCATAAAGCAAAGACTTTTCATGAATAGTACTTCAAGACAAGCATCAATAAGTCTTGCATAGGAGTTAACTCATAAAGCAATAATTCAAAGTAAAAGGTATTGAAGCAACATAAAGGAAGATTAAGTTTCAGCGGTTGCTTTCAACTTGTGACATGTATATCTCATGGATATTGTCAATGTAAAGTAATATAACAAGTGCAATATGCAAGTATGTAGGAATCAATGCACAGTTCACACAAGTGTTTGCTTCTTAAGGTAAAATTTAAATCAAGACAAGCAACCAAGCTTAAATTTTATTTTTATTTTACATTCCAAAATTTGGAAAATTTTGGGATGTGACAGACTACCACCCTTAAAAGGAATCTCGTCCTCGAGATTCGAGAAAGGCTAGAAAGAAAGATGGGTTTGGGATATGTTGGGGTGGCTACCACCCTTGAAAGAAACTTTTGTAGCTGTACTAGGTCTTGGGTTTATGCTGGGGTCATCCTAGGTATGACTTGGCATTGGGTCGTCTCTTGAAATATCTATGGCTTCTGGCCTGCAATAGGGTTTTTTTAACTTATAGTGGATAATATATCTCTTCAAGGTGACCTAAGTAGTTTTCGTCAGGGTTGGGCTTCATATGGGCAGGTGGTTGAACTACTCTTGACAGAAAGGGGTCACTCTTTGGGTCAAACGGAAAACCAACATGAGAATACTTCCAGGCGTCTTTCATCATACTTATGGTTGGTGTCTTCGGCAATCTTCTTCTACTCTTCAACTAGTGGTTGGGTCTTAAAACTCACCATAGTCCTACGTTTGGCAACACTTGCCTACTATGAGGGCATAATATCTATTCACCCCTATGGTTCAGGCTTATCAGCGATGTCTCTCTTGTAGGTATGTCTCTCTAGATTTACCATTCCTCATAACAAGAGCAAACAATATGAGTAGTCGTCATGGGGGCCAATCCATGTCGCACCCAATCATTACCTTGTATTCAGTTTGGTATATCTCGTATTCTAACTCTTGGTCAACCTCACAGTTTGATAAAAAAAAGAATTCATGGAGAACTGAATCAATGTTTCAATCCCCATTATTGAACCATTTTAAAAACATTTCTATCGATCCTTAACTAGGGTTTTGTCCTATCATTCTTCATCTTGATAGGAAACATCAGGGTTGGTTTGCTAAGGTTGTCCTCATGACGGTTGTCGAGAAGACACTGGCTAGGTTGGATATAGATGAGAATAGATAGAAAGGTTCTAAAGGAGTTTTCCTACCCAAACATAGATCAAGACAATTCATCAAACAACAAACATCTAGCAATCATCAAGCAAACTAATCAAACACAAACAATCTAGTTGGTCATACCACAATTTGGTACGATCAATACTTTCTTACTATATCGCTGGTTCAATGAAAGAATTAATGGTGGTCTGGTCTATTTCTGCTTTCGATGTTTCAAGTTCCTACTCTACTTCTTCGGTGTATCTTCGTGTGTTGTGCAGTCTCCATCGAAGTTTTCCTTCAAGTTCTTCGGTGGCATTCCATGAAGCTGCATCATGCTGAGTCGAGTAATAACATTTGAAGCATCGGTCTTCACACTTAAGGAACATGGTCATCATCAGTCCTCCCTTGATAGTTTTCAAGAGTTAGGCCATCTAAGGTAAGAGGGAATATTTTTTGAAGGTGAAGTAGATGAGAATACAAGAAGTTCAAAATGCAACATATTTTAATAAAAATTGGATTAGATAGATTTTTCATCCTATGGTCTTCTTATTTCTAATCCAAACCTAGGGTCACGAACCTACGGTCAACACAATGCTCTGATACCATCTGTAGCGACCTCACCTTTTAAGGTGCCGATCTCTGTGCGTATCTGTGCTAGTCCCTGGATCAATCGCTAGCACACACAGTACAAGATGTAATACCAAGAAACAAAGGTCTTTATTACATCGTATGATCCAGAAATTTCATAAAGAATTACAAATTTGCATAGCACAAGGCTAGCATATCATCAGAGTTTCACAACGAATAAACATAGACAACATGGAGTCCTTCGTCTTCATGTGCCACAGGCGAGCATGTTGAGGATAGACTCGTAACCCTAACCATCGTAACTCACTCGTCTTTCAAAACATCTGCAACATGAAAAGTTACAGCCACGAATGGTCAATACTTTGAATGTATTGGCAAGATGACACTATAGTGGACTCAAATGGCAACCTAACACTTATGTGTACATTTGGCTGGTAGAGCTCAGGTTCATTTTGCATAAAGCCAATTTTTCCCTATCGTTTATCAAAACATTTTCTGTCATTACTAAATATTGGATTTCGTCGGTAAACCCCGAGAAATCCTGGAAACCACCGGTAAATCCCCGGTGAATCCTCCTACCCTTGTTCACCCATCATATTTTTAATTTAAGAAATTGGGATGAGGAGATCTTCGAACAAGGACTTGTCAGTTCGCTCAAGTTGTCCATAACCGGGGACTCGGCTAAGTACTTAGATTTTACACTCTCGAGAGGTTGTACACCTTTACCCACATGGCCAGGTCAATCCTTCTACCTCGATGCACATTTTGCTCAGAGGACAGGTGCAGACCGTGGCCGAGACCTTCTGTGTGTAATCACCCGAACCATTCCCTAAGGGCCCCGTTCCACCTACAGTATCCCTCTACCACCACCTGGCCCCTAGGATCCGGGTTCATACAACATACTTTGTCAAGCCAGAGCCATAGTAGCATGTGGTTGTACGTGAAGCTAATGAGCAAGGTTTGTCTACAATCTCTTTAAGCCTGGGTGACTTTCCGCAAGTGTGCACTAGCACCAGGGTCTTGCCCCCTGATACAGCCACCCTCTCCATAACTCCACCATTCACCCAGGTAATTCATTAAACTTAGTTGTTTTTCCTTAACCTCTATCAAAACATTTTCCATGGCATAGCAGGTAACAACTAAATTTAATGGCGGCTAAGGGAGTCTAGGAGTGGTGTAGCTAAACTACTAGGATTTAAAAGCAAGCAAAAAGCATAAACCCTAGACATGTCTACTATAAAAATACTACTATGCAAGAATTTAAAACTGGGAATTTTGTGTGTGTCACTTGCCTTGGTGAGAGAAGGAGTTGGTACACTCTTCGCAGAAACACTCGTTACAATCAGGACAAGCACAGTCTACAAACAAATTTTTCACTCCATAAACACATAGCAACATATAGACAAGCACAAATAAAAATATGGATGCAATATGTGGATTAAACATGAATAACACACTTAATATATTCTCTGGTTTCAACTATATGCATGATGCCATGGCACAATTTTAATGTTGATTAAACTATTGAAAACATTTTCTATCACTAGAAAAGGTATATACCACTAAACAAATACTACAAATAAAATAAGCAGGGCCACGTCTTTCTTGTTATAATGTTACTGACTTACTGTACAGAGGGTTCCATTTTCTGCTAATCTCAAAAGAAATCACTTAAAAATAATTTGTAGAACTATTTGTATAGCCAAAATACTCTATTTGAGTTTCTGCAAAAACTGTGTACAAATATGATGCAAAAGTGCAATATTATGTTTCTAATGTATTCTACACGTTTTTATGAATCCAGGGACATCTCATTTGTTAAATTTCGATAAACGAAACTAAAGATATGATTTTTCGAAGTTTCTATGTTTCTCTGTCCAAAATATCCGAAAATGTAAACAGACGTGACAAGTGGCTGATTCTGATTGGACAGTACCCCTTCATCTAATTGATCTAGTGTCAGCCTTAGGATCTAGATCATGTGGTAGCAAGGAGAGAGAAATAAAATGAAGATAAGAATGAGATTGCTCACGATGGAACAGAACGTCGCTGGCGATGTGGCTTCGGTGGTTGATGGCGTCGACAATCCTCAATGATCCCTGGCGACGGTGAAGCGGCGTTTGGCTTGACAAGGCGAACTCTATGACGAGGTAGCGGACGTTAAGGTGCAGTAGTTCGCCGGAAATCTCTCGCTGGAGACTGCAATCGAATACTGCGTCGTCGGTGTGGTGCACCAAAAATTGCGAATCAAAATCTGAGAGATGCGGAATGAAGAAAGAAAGAGTTTGGCGGAAACTAGAGGTCAAAAGATGGACTGTGCTCACCGGAATCGACGATTTACTGTGATGGTACAGCGGACTTGCGAGGCTGAATTCGAGCAGCCTGGGGGCTCTCGATCTGTGCAATTTGAGGGGAAATGAAGAGGAGGGTGTGAGGCTTAAGTAGCAACAAACGGTGCATCAAATGGTGGCTTAAAACGCCCGGAATCAATTGGTGAGTAAATACAGAGAAACTGAAAACGTAGCAGTCGTGTGACTCTGTTCGTGTCCAGCTTTGAAGAAGATGATGACATGGCAGTGGGTCCCGTGTGTCAGCAGAAAAAAAGAAAATAGGGAAAGGAGAACCGTGGGGCTTGGACCTTGGAGCAAGCTTGCTGATGTGCGTCCTTGAGCTGGCTTTGGCCGCTCGGCCGTGCGACTTCGGCTGGGCTGACTCAATTGAGTTGGTCTGGCCGGATGCCAGCTTATCATCATTTTTTTTTGTTTTAAAATTTGGAAATGTTTTAAAAATTGAAATTGATCAAAAGTGACTCAAACCAAGTCAGAAAAATATAAATAAAATATCAGAGGATTTCTTATTCAATGAAAAATATTTTGAAATCACTTTTAATTTGAAAACATTTTGATAAATTCGAATTGGGCACATAGGCTTATATGGCTTTATTTGCCTTTCTTCGGATTTAAGGTTTCTTTATAAATTTGAATTTCGCTCAAAATTTTCCTACGGAATGCAAAGATGCCATGATGCTTATGAATGGCATGTTTTTGAAAACTCCATTTTCGAAAAATAGTTTAAGTAACACCAAGAGTTTTATTTCATTGTAAAATTTAAATCAAGACAAGCAACCAAGCTTAAATTTTATTTTTATTTTACATTCCAAAATTTGGAAAATTTTGGGATGTGACAGACTACCACCCTTAAAAGGAATCTCGTCCTCGAGATTCGAGAAAAGGCTAGAAAGAAAGATGGGTTTCAGATATGTTGGGGTGGCTACCACCCTTAAAAGAAACTTTTTGTAGCTAGACTAGGTCTTTGGTTCATGCTGGGTTCATCCTAGGTATGTCTTGGCATTGGGTCGTCTCTTTAAATATCTATGGCTTCTGGCCTGCAATAGGGTTTTTTTAACTTATAGTGGATAATATATCTCTTCAAGGTGACCTAAGTAGTTTTCGTCAGGGTTGGGCTTCATATGGGCAGGTGGTTGAACTACTCTTGACAGAAAGGGGTCACTCTTTGGGTCAAACGGAAAACCAACATGAGAATACTTCCAGGCGTCTTTCATCATACTTATGGTTGGTGTCTTCGGCAATCTTCTTCTACTCTTCAACTAGTGGTTGGGTCTTAAAACTCACCATAGTCCTACGTTTGGCAACACTTGCCTACTATGAGGGCATAATATCTATTCACCCCTATGGTTCAGGCTTATCAGCGATGTCTCTCTTGTAGGTATGTCTCTCTAGATTTACCATTCCTCATAACAAGAGCAAACAATATGAGTAGTCGTCATGGGGGCCAATCCATGTCGCACCCAATCATTACCTTGTATTCAGTTTGGTATATCTCGTATTCTAACTCTTGGTCAACCTCACAGTTTGAAAAAAAATTCATGGAGAATTGAATCAATGTTTCAATCCCCATTATTGAACCATTTTAAAAACATTTCTATCGATCCTTAACTAGGGTTTTGTCCTATCATTCTTCATCTTGATAGGAAACATCAGGGTTGGTTTGCTAAGGTTGTCCTCATGACGGTTGTCGAGAAGACACTGGCTAGGTTGGATATAGATGAGAATAGATAGAAAGGTTCTAAAGGAGTTTTCCTACCCAAACATAGATCAAGACAATTCATCAAACAACAAACATCTAGCAATCATCAAGCAAACTAATCAAACACAAACAATCTAGTTGGTCATACCACAATTTGGTACGATCAATACTTTCTTACTATATCGCTGGTTCAATGAAAGAATTAATGGTGGTCTGGTCTATTTCTGCTTTCGATGTTTCAAGTTCCTACTCTACTTCTTCGGTGTATCTTCGTGTGTTGTGCAGTCTCCATCGAAGTTTTCCTTCAAGTTCTTCGGTGGCATTCCATGAAGCTGCATCATGCTGAGTCGAGTAATAACATTTGAAGCATCGGTCTTCACACTTAAGGAACATGGTCATCATCAGTCCTCCCTTGATAGTTTTCAAGAGTTAGGCCATCTAAGGTAAGAGGGAATATTTTTTGAAGGTGAAGTAGATGAGAATACAAGAAGTTCAAAATGCAACATATTTTAATAAAAATTGGATTAGATAGATTTTTCATCCTATGGTCTTCTTATTTCTAATCCAAACCTAGGGTCACGAACCTACGGTCAACACAATGCTCTGATACCATCTGTAGCGACCTCACCTTTTAAGGTGCCGATCTCTGTGCGTATCTGTGCTAGTCCCTGGATCAATCGCTAGCACACACAGTACAAGATGTAATACCAAGAAACAAAGGTCTTTATTACATCGTAAGATCCAGAAATTACATAAAGGATTACAAATTTGCATAGCACAAGGCTAGCATATCATCAGAGTTTCACAACGAATAAACATAGACAGCATGGAGTCCTTCGTCTTCATGTGCCACAGGCGAGCATGTTGAGGATAGACTCGTAACCCTAACCATCGTAACTCACTCGTCTTTCAAAACATCTGCAACATGAAAAGTTACAGCCACGAATGGTCAATACTTTGAATGTATTGGCAAGATGACACTATAGTGGACTCAAATGGCAACCTAACACTTATGTGTACATTTGGCTGGTAGAGCTCAGGTTCATTTTGCATAAAGCCAATTTTTCCCTATCGTTTATCAAAACATTTTCTGTCATTACTAAATATTGGATTTCGTCGGTAAACCCCGAGAAATCCTGGAAACCACCGGTAAATCCCCGGTGAATCCTCCTACCCTTGTTCACCCATCATATTTTTAATTTAAGAAATTGGGATGAGGAGATCTTCGAACAAGGACTTGTCAGTTCGCTCAAGTTGTCCATAACCGGGGACTCGGCTAAGTACTTAGATTTTACACTCTCGAGAGGTTGTACACCTTTACCCACATGGCCAGGTCAATCCTTCTACCTCGATGCACATTTTGCTCAGAGGACAGGTGCAGACCGTGGCCGAGACCTTCTGTGTGTAATCACCCGAACCATTCCCTAAGGGCCCCGTTCCACCTACAGTATCCCTCTACCACCACCTGGCCCCTAGGATCCGGGTTCATACAACATACTTTGTCAAGCCAGAGCCATAGTAGCATGTGGTTGTACGTGAAGCTAATGAGCAAGGTTTGTCTACAATCTCTTTAAGCCTGGGTGACTTTCCGCAAGTGTGCACTAGCACCAGGGTCTTGCCCCCTGATACAGCCACCCTCTCCATAACTCCACCATTCACCCAGGTAATTCATTAAACTTAGTTGTTTTTCCTTAACCTCTATCAAAACATTTTCCATGGCATAGCAGGTAACAACTAAATTTAATGGCGGCTAAGGGAGTCTAGGAGTGGTGTAGCTAAACTACTAGGATTTAAAAGCAAGCAAAAAGCATAAACCCTAGACATGTCTACTATAAAAATACTACTATGCAAGAATTTAAAACTGGGAATTTTGTGTGTGTCACTTGCCTTGGTGAGAGAAGGAGTTGGTACACTCTTCGCAGAAACACTCGTTACAATCAGGACAAGCACAGTCTACAAACAAATTTTTCACTCCATAAACACATAGCAACATATAGACAAGCACAAATAAAAATATGGATGCAATATGTGGATTAAACATGAATAACACACTTAATATATTCTCTGGTTTCAACTATATGCATGATGCCATGGCACAATTTTAATGTTGATTAAACTATTGAAAACATTTTCTATCACTAGAAAAGGTATATACCACTAAACAAATACTACAAATAAAATAAGCAGGGCCACGTCTTTCTTGTTATAATGTTACTGACTTACTGTACAGAGGGTTCCATTTTCTGCTAATCTCAAAAGAAATCACTTAAAAATAATTTGTAGAACTATTTGTATAGCCAAAATACTCTATTTGAGTTTCTGCAAAAACTGTGTACAAATATGATGCAAAAGTGCAATATTATGTTTCTAATGTATTCTACACGTTTTTATGAATCCAGGGACATCTCATTTGTTAAATTTCGATAAACGAAACTAAAGATATGATTTTTCGAAGTTTCTATGTTTCTCTGTCCAAAATATCCGAAAATGTAAACAGACGTGACAAGTGGCTGATTCTGATTGGACAGTACCCCTTCATCTAATTGATCTAGTGTCAGCCTTAGGATCTAGATCATGTGGTAGCAAGGAGAGAGAAATAAAATGAAGATAAGAATGAGATTGCTCACGATGGAACAGAACGTCGCTGGCGATGTGGCTTCGGTGGTTGATGGCGTCGACAATCCTCAATGATCCCTGGCGACGGTGAAGCGGCGTTTGGCTTGACAAGGCGAACTCTATGACGAGGTAGCGGACGTTAAGGTGCAGTAGTTCGCCGGAAATCTCTCGCTGGAGACTGCAATCGAATACTGCGTCGTCGGTGTGGTGCACCAAAAATTGCGAATCAAAATCTGAGAGATGCGGAATGAAGAAAGAAAGAGTTTGGCGGAAACTAGAGGTCAAAAGATGGACTGTGCTCACCGGAATCGACGATTTACTGTGATGGTACAGCGGACTTGCGAGGCTGAATTCGAGCAGCCTGGGGGCTCTCGATCTGTGCAATTTGAGGGGAAATGAAGAGGAGGGTGTGAGGCTTAAGTAGCAACAAACGGTGCATCAAATGGTGGCTTAAAACGCCCGGAATCAATTGGTGAGTAAATACAGAGAAACTGAAAACGTAGCAGTCGTGTGACTCTGTTCGTGTCCAGCTTTGAAGAAGATGATGACATGGCAGTGGGTCCCGTGTGTCAGCAGAAAAAAAGAAAATAGGGAAAGGAGAACCGTGGGGCTTGGACCTTGGAGCAAGCTTGCTGATGTGCGTCCTTGAGCTGGCTTTGGCCGCTCGGCCGTGCGACTTCGGCTGGGCTGACTCAATTGAGTTGGTCTGGCCGGATGCCAGCTTATCATCATTTTTTTTTGTTTTAAAATTTGGAAATGTTTTAAAAATTGAAATTGATCAAAAGTGACTCAAACCAAGTCAGAAAAATATAAATAAAATATCAGAGGATTTCTTATTCAATGAAAAATATTTTGAAATCACTTTTAATTTGAAAACATTTTGATAAATTCGAATTGGGCACATAGGCTTATATGGCTTTATTTGCCTTTCTTCGGATTTAAGGTTTCTTTATAAATTTGAATTTCGCTCAAATTTTTCCTAAGGAATGCAAAGATGCCATGATGCTTATGAATGCAATGCATGTTTTTGAAAACTCCATTTTTGAAAAATAGTTTAAGTAACACCAAGAGTTTTATTTCATTGTAAAATTTAAATCAAGACAAGCAACCAAGCTTAAATTTTATTTTTATTTTACATTCCAAAATTTGGAAAATTTTGGGATGTGACAGACTACCACCCTTAAAAGGAATCTCGTCCTCGAGATTCGAGAAAGGCTAGAAAGAAAGATGGGGGATATGTTGGGGTGGCTACCACCCTTAAAAGAAACTTTTGTAGCTAGACTAGGTCTTTGGTTCATGCTGGGTTCATCCTAGGTATGACTTGGCATTGGGTCGTCTCTTGAAATATCTATGGCTTCTGGCCTGCAATAGGGTTTTTTTAACTTATAGTGGATAATATATCTCTTCAAGGTGACCTAAGTAGTTTTCGTCAGGGTTGGGCTTCATATGGGCAGGTGGTTGAACTACTCTTGACAGAAAGGGGTCACTCTTTGGGTCAAACGGAAAACCAACATGAGAATACTTCCAGGCGTCTTTCATCATACTTCTGGTTGGTGTCTTCGGCAATCTTCTTCTACTCTTCAACTAGTGGTTGGGTCTTAAAACTCACCATAGTCCTACGTTTGGCAACACTTGCCTACTATGAGGGCATAATATCTATTCACCCCTATGGTTCAGGCTTATCAGCGATGTCTCTCTTGTAGGTATGTCTCTCTAGATTTACCATTCCTCATAACAAGAGCAAACAATATGAGTAGTCGTCATGGGGGCCAATCCATGTCGCACCCAATCATTACCTTGTATTCAGTTTGGTATATCTCGTATTCTAACTCTTGGTCAACCTCACAGTTTGATAAAAAAAAGAATTCATGGAGAACTGAATCAATGTTTCAATCCCCATTATTGAACCATTTTAAAAACATTTCTATCGATCCTTAACTAGGGTTTTGTCCTATCATTCTTCATCTTGATAGGAAACATCAGGGTTGGTTTGCTAAGGTTGTCCTCATGACGGTTGTCGAGAAGACACTGGCTGGGTTGGATATAGATGAGAATAGATAGAAAGGTTCTAAAGGAGTTTTCCTACCCAAACATAGATCAAGACAATTCATCAAACAACAAACATCTAGCAATCATCAAGCAAACTAATCAAACACAAACAATCTAGTTGGTCATACCACAATTTGGTACGATCAATACTTTCTTACTATATCGCTGGTTCAATGAAAGAATTAATGGTGGTCTGGTCTATTTCTGCTTTCGATGTTTCAAGTTCCTACTCTACTTCTTCGGTGTATCTTCGTGTGTTGTGCAGTCTCCATCGAAGTTTTCCTTCAAGTTCTTCGGTGGCATTCCATGAAGCTGCATCATGCTGAGTCGAGTAATAACATTTGAAGCATCGGTCTTCACACTTAAGGAACATGGTCATCATCAGTCCTCCCTTGATAGTTTTCAAGAGTTAGGCCATCTAAGGTAAGAGGGAATATTTTTTGAAGGTGAAGTAGATGAGAATACAAGAAGTTCAAAATGCAACATATTTTAATAAAAATTGGATTAGATAGATTTTTCATCCTATGGTCTTCTTATTTCTAATCCAAACCTAGGGTCACGAACCTACGGTCAACACAATGCTCTGATACCATCTGTAGCGACCTCACCTTTTAAGGTGCCGATCTCTGTGCGTATCTGTGCTAGTCCCTGGATCAATCGCTAGCACACACAGTACAAGATGTAATACCAAGAAACAAAGGTCTTTATTACATCGTAAGATCCAGAAATTACATAAAGGATTACAAATTTGCATAGCACAAGGCTAGCATATCATCAGAGTTTCACAACGAATAAACATAGACAGCATGGAGTCCTTCGTCTTCATGTGCCACAGGCGAGCATGTTGAGGATAGACTCGTAACCCTAACCATCGTAACTCACTCGTCTTTCAAAACATCTGCAACATGAAAAGTTACAGCCACGAATGGTCAATACTTTGAATGTATTGGCAAGATGACACTATAGTGGACTCAAATGGCAACCTAACACTTATGTGTACATTTGGCTGGTAGAGCTCAGGTTCATTTTGCATAAAGCCAATTTTTCCCTATCGTTTATCAAAACATTTTCTGTCATTACTAAATATTGGATTTCGTCGGTAAACCCCGAGAAATCCTGGAAACCACCGGTAAATCCCCGGTGAATCCTCCTACCCTTGTTCACCCATCATATTTTTAATTTAAGAAATTGGGATGAGGAGATCTTCGAACAAGGACTTGTCAGTTCGCTCAAGTTGTCCATAACCGGGGACTCGGCTAAGTACTTAGATTTTACACTCTCGAGAGGTTGTACACCTTTACCCACATGGCCAGGTCAATCCTTCTACCTCGATGCACATTTTGCTCAGAGGACAGGTGCAGACCGTGGCCGAGACCTTCTGTGTGTAATCACCCGAACCATTCCCTAAGGGCCCCGTTCCACCTACAGTATCCCTCTACCACCACCTGGCCCCTAGGATCCGGGTTCATACAACATACTTTGTCAAGCCAGAGCCATAGTAGCATGTGGTTGTACGTGAAGCTAATGAGCAAGGTTTGTCTACAATCTCTTTAAGCCTGGGTGACTTTCCGCAAGTGTGCACTAGCACCAGGGTCTTGCCCCCTGATACAGCCACCCTCTCCATAACTCCACCATTCACCCAGGTAATTCATTAAACTTAGTTGTTTTTCCTTAACCTCTATCAAAACATTTTCCATGGCATAGCAGGTAACAACTAAATTTAATGGCGGCTAAGGGAGTCTAGGAGTGGTGTAGCTAAACTACTAGGATTTAAAAGCAAGCAAAAAGCATAAACCCTAGACATGTCTACTATAAAAACACTACTATGCAAGAATTTAAAACTGGGACTTTTGTGTGTGTCACTTGCCTTGGTGAGAGAAGGAGTTGGTACACTCTTCGCAGAAACACTCGTTACAATCAGGACAAGCACAGTCTACAAACAAATTTTTCACTCCATAAACACATAGCAACATATAGACAAGCACAAATAAAAATATGGATGCAATATGTGGATTAAACATGAATAACACACTTAATATATTCTCTGGTTTCAACTATATGCATGATGCCATGGCACAATTTTAATGTTGTTTAAACTATTGAAAACATTTTCTATCACTAGAAAAGGTATATACCACTAAACAAATACTACAAATAAAATAAGCAGGGCCACGTCTTTCTTGTTATAATGTTACTGACTTACTGTACAGAGGGTTCCATTTTCTGCTAATCTCAAAAGAAATCACTTAAAAATAATTTGTAGAACTATTTGTATAGCCAAAATACTCTATTTGAGTTTCTGCAAAAACTGTGTACAAATATGATGCAAAAGTGCAATATTATGTTTCTAATGTATTCTACACGTTTTTATGAATCCAGGGACATCTCATTTGTTAAATTTCGATAAACGAAACTAAAGATATGATTTTTCGAAGTTTCTATGTTTCTCTGTCCAAAATATCCGAAAATGTAAACAGACGTGACAAGTGGCTGATTCTGATTGGACAGTACCCCTTCATCTAATTGATCTAGTGTCAGCCTTAGGATCTAGATCATGTGGTAGCAAGGAGAGAGAAATAAAATGAAGATAAGAATGAGATTGCTCACGATGGAACAGAACGTCGCTGGCGATGTGGCTTCGGTGGTTGATGGCGTCGACAATCCTCAATGATCCCTGGCGACGGTGAAGCGGCGTTTGGCTTGACAAGGCGAACTCTATGACGAGGTAGCGGACGTTAAGGTGCAGTAGTTCGCCGGAAATCTCTCGCTGGAGACTGCAATCGAATACTGCGTCGTCGGTGTGGTGCACCAAAAATTGCGAATCAAAATCTGAGAGATGCGGAATGAAGAAAGAAAGAGTTTGGCGGAAACTAGAGGTCAAAAGATGGACTGTGCTCACCGGAATCGACGATTTACTGTGATGGTACAGCGGACTTGCGAGGCTGAATTCGAGCAGCCTGGGGGCTCTCGATCTGTGCAATTTGAGGGGAAATGAAGAGGAGGGTGTGAGGCTTAAGTAGCAACAAACGGTGCATCAAATGGTGGCTTAAAACGCCCGGAATCAATTGGTGAGTAAATACAGAGAAACTGAAAACGTAGCAGTCGTGTGACTCTGTTCGTGTCCAGCTTTGAAGAAGATGATGACATGGCAGTGGGTCCCGTGTGTCAGCAGAAAAAAAGAAAATAGGGAAAGGAGAACCGTGGGGCTTGGACCTTGGAGCAAGCTTGCTGATGTGCGTCCTTGAGCTGGCTTTGGCCGCTCGGCCGTGCGACTTCGGCTGGGCTGACTCAATTGAGTTGGTCTGGCCGGATGCCAGCTTATCATCATTTTTTTTTGTTTTAAAATTTGGAAATGTTTTAAAAATTGAAATTGATCAAAAGTGACTCAAACCAAGTCAGAAAAATATAAATAAAATATCAGAGGATTTCTTATTCAATGAAAAATATTTTGAAATCACTTTTAATTTGAAAACATTTTGATAAATTCGAATTGGGCACATAGGCTTATATGGCTTTATTTGCCTTTCTTCGGATTTAAGGTTTCTTTATAAATTTGAATTTCGCTCAAATTTTTCCTAAGGAATGCAAAGATGCCATGATGCTTATGAATGCAATGCATGTTTTTGAAAACTCCATTTTTGGAAAATAGTTTAAGTAACACCAAAAGTTTTATTTCATTGTAAAAATTAAATCAAGACAAGCAACCAAGCTTAAATTTTATTTTTATTTTACATTCCAAAATTTGGAAAATTTTGGGATGTGACAGACTACCACCCTTAAAAGGAATCTCGTCCTCGAGATTCGAGAAAGGCTAGAAAGAAAGATGGGTTTGGGATATGTTGGGGTGGCTACCACCCTTAAAAGAAACTTTTTGTAGCTAGACTAGGTCTTTGGTTCATGCTGGGTTCATCCTAGGTATGTCTTGGCATTGGGTCGTCTCTTTAAATATCTATGGCTTCTGGCCTGCAATAGGGTTTTTTTAACTTATAGTGGATAATATATCTCTTCAAGGTGACCTAAGTAGTTTTCGTCAGGGTTGGGCTTCATATGGGCAGGTGGTTGAACTACTCTTGACAGAAAGGGGTCACTCTTTGGGTCAAACGGAAAACCAACATGAGAATACTTCCAGGCGTCTTTCATCATACTTATGGTTGGTGTCTTCGGCAATCTTCTTCTACTCTTCAACTAGTGGTTGGGTCTTAAAACTCACCATAGTCCTACGTTTGGCAACACTTGCCTACTATGAGGGCATAATATCTATTCACCCCTATGGTTCAGGCTTATCAGCGATGTCTCTCTTGTAGGTATGTCTCTCTAGATTTACCATTCCTCATAACAAGAGCAAACAATATGAGTAGTCGTCATGGGGGCCAATCCATGTCGCACCCAATCATTACCTTGTATTCAGTTTGGTATATCTCGTATTCTAACTCTTGGTCAACCTCACAGTTTGAAAAAAAATTCATGGAGAATTGAATCAATGTTTCAATCCCCATTATTGAACCATTTTAAAAACATTTCTATCGATCCTTAACTAGGGTTTTGTCCTATCATTCTTCATCTTGATAGGAAACATCAGGGTTGGTTTGCTAAGGTTGTCCTCATGACGGTTGTCGAGAAGACACTGGCTAGGTTGGATATAGATGAGAATAGATAGAAAGGTTCTAAAGGAGTTTTCCTACCCAAACATAGATCAAGACAATTCATCAAACAACAAACATCTAGCAATCATCAAGCAAACTAATCAAACACAAACAATCTAGTTGGTCATACCACAATTTGGTACGATCAATACTTTCTTACTATATCGCTGGTTCAATGAAAGAATTAATGGTGGTCTGGTCTATTTCTGCTTTCGATGTTTCAAGTTCCTACTCTACTTCTTCGGTGTATCTTCGTGTGTTGTGCAGTCTCCATCGAAGTTTTCCTTCAAGTTCTTCGGTGGCATTCCATGAAGCTGCATCATGCTGAGTCGAGTAATAACATTTGAAGCATCGGTCTTCACACTTAAGGAACATGGTCATCATCAGTCCTCCCTTGATAGTTTTCAAGAGTTAGGCCATCTAAGGTAAGAGGGAATATTTTTTGAAGGTGAAGTAGATGAGAATACAAGAAGTTCAAAATGCAACATATTTTAATAAAAATTGGATTAGATAGATTTTTCATCCTATGGTCTTCTTATTTCTAATCCAAACCTAGGGTCACGAACCTACGGTCAACACAATGCTCTGATACCATCTGTAGCGACCTCACCTTTTAAGGTGCCGATCTCTGTGCGTATCTGTGCTAGTCCCTGGATCAATCGCTAGCACACACAGTACAAGATGTAATACCAAGAAACAAAGGTCTTTATTACATCGTAAGATCCAGAAATTACATAAAGGATTACAAATTTGCATAGCACAAGGCTAGCATATCATCAGAGTTTCACAACGAATAAACATAGACAGCATGGAGTCCTTCGTCTTCATGTGCCACAGGCGAGCATGTTGAGGATAGACTCGTAACCCTAACCATCGTAACTCACTCGTCTTTCAAAACATCTGCAACATGAAAAGTTACAGCCACGAATGGTCAATACTTTGAATGTATTGGCAAGATGACACTATAGTGGACTCAAATGGCAACCTAACACTTATGTGTACATTTGGCTGGTAGAGCTCAGGTTCATTTTGCATAAAGCCAATTTTTCCCTATCGTTTATCAAAACATTTTCTGTCATTACTAAATATTGGATTTCGTCGGTAAACCCCGAGAAATCCTGGAAACCACCGGTAAATCCCCGGTGAATCCTCCTACCCTTGTTCACCCATCATATTTTTAATTTAAGAAATTGGGATGAGGAGATCTTCGAACAAGGACTTGTCAGTTCGCTCAAGTTGTCCATAACCGGGGACTCGGCTAAGTACTTAGATTTTACACTCTCGAGAGGTTGTACACCTTTACCCACATGGCCAGGTCAATCCTTCTACCTCGATGCACATTTTGCTCAGAGGACAGGTGCAGACCGTGGCCGAGACCTTCTGTGTGTAATCACCCGAACCATTCCCTAAGGGCCCCGTTCCACCTACAGTATCCCTCTACCACCACCTGGCCCCTAGGATCCGGGTTCATACAACATACTTTGTCAAGCCAGAGCCATAGTAGCATGTGGTTGTACGTGAAGCTAATGAGCAAGGTTTGTCTACAATCTCTTTAAGCCTGGGTGACTTTCCGCAAGTGTGCACTAGCACCAGGGTCTTGCCCCCTGATACAGCCACCCTCTCCATAACTCCACCATTCACCCAGGTAATTCATTAAACTTAGTTGTTTTTCCTTAACCTCTATCAAAACATTTTCCATGGCATAGCAGGTAACAACTAAATTTAATGGCGGCTAAGGGAGTCTAGGAGTGGTGTAGCTAAACTACTAGGATTTAAAAGCAAGCAAAAAGCATAAACCCTAGACATGTCTACTATAAAAATACTACTATGCAAGAATTTAAAACTGGGAATTTTGTGTGTGTCACTTGCCTTGGTGAGAGAAGGAGTTGGTACACTCTTCGCAGAAACACTCGTTACAATCAGGACAAGCACAGTCTACAAACAAATTTTTCACTCCATAAACACATAGCAACATATAGACAAGCACAAATAAAAATATGGATGCAATATGTGGATTAAACATGAATAACACACTTAATATATTCTCTGGTTTCAACTATATGCATGATGCCATGGCACAATTTTAATGTTGTTTAAACTATTGAAAACATTTTCTATCACTAGAAAAGGTATATACCACTAAACAAATACTACAAATAAAATAAGCAGGGCCACGTTTTTCTTGTTATACTGACTTACTGTACAGAGGGTTCCATTTTCTGCTAATCTCAAAAGAAATCACTTAAAAATAATTTGTAGAACTATTTGTATAGCCAAAATACTCTATTTGAGTTTCTGCAAAAACTGTGTACAAATATGATGCAAAAGTGCAATATTATGTTTCTAATGTATTCTACACGTTTTTATGAATCCAGGGACATCTCATTTGTTAAATTTCGATAAACGAAACTAAAGATATGATTTTTCGAAGTTTCTATGTTTCTCTGTCCAAAATATCCGAAAATGTAAACAGACGTGACAAGTGGCTGATTCTGATTGGACAGTACCCCTTCATCTAATTGATCTAGTGTCAGCCTTAGGATCTAGATCATGTGGTAGCAAGGAGAGAGAAATAAAATGAAGATAAGAATGAGATTGCTCACGATGGAACAGAACGTCGCTGGCGATGTGGCTTCGGTGGTTGATGGCGTCGACAATCCTCAATGATCCCTGGCGACGGTGAAGCGGCGTTTGGCTTGACAAGGCGAACTCTATGACGAGGTAGCGGACGTTAAGGTGCAGTAGTTCGCCGGAAATCTCTCGCTGGAGACTGCAATCGAATACTGCGTCGTCGGTGTGGTGCACCAAAAATTGCGAATCAAAATCTGAGAGATGCGGAATGAAGAAAGAAAGAGTTTGGCGGAAACTAGAGGTCAAAAGATGGACTGTGCTCACCGGAATCGACGATTTACTGTGATGGTACAGCGGACTTGCGAGGCTGAATTCGAGCAGCCTGGGGGCTCTCGATCTGTGCAATTTGAGGGGAAATGAAGAGGAGGGTGTGAGGCTTAAGTAGCAACAAACGGTGCATCAAATGGTGGCTTAAAACGCCCGGAATCAATTGGTGAGTAAATACAGAGAAACTGAAAACGTAGCAGTCGTGTGACTCTGTTCGTGTCCAGCTTTGAAGAAGATGATGACATGGCAGTGGGTCCCGTGTGTCAGCAGAAAAAAAGAAAATAGGGAAAGGAGAACCGTGGGGCTTGGACCTTGGAGCAAGCTTGCTGATGTGCGTCCTTGAGCTGGCTTTGGCCGCTCGGCCGTGCGACTTCGGCTGGGCTGACTCAATTGAGTTGGTCTGGCCGGATGCCAGCTTATCATCATTTTTTTTTGTTTTAAAATTTGGAAATGTTTTAAAAATTGAAATTGATCAAAAGTGACTCAAACCAAGTCAGAAAAATATAAATAAAATATCAGAGGATTTCTTATTCAATGAAAAATATTTTGAAATCACTTTTAATTTGAAAACATTTTGATAAATTCGAATTGGGCACATAGGCTTATATGGCTTTATTTGCCTTTCTTCGGATTTAAGGTTTCTTTATAAATTTGAATTTCGCTCAAATTTTTCCTAAGGAATGCAAAGATGCCATGATGCTTATGAATGCAATGCATGTTTTTGAAAACTCCATTTTCGAAAAATAGTTTAAGTAACACCAAGAGTTTTATTTCATTGTAAAATTTAAATCAAGACAAGCAACCAAGCTTAAATTTTATTTTTATTTTACATTCCAAAATTTGGAAAATTTTGGGATGTGACACTCAACATAAAAGTAAAAGAAAGGTCCTTCAAAGAGGAAAGCATCGATTGCTATATTTGTGCTAGAGCTTTTATTTTGAAAACATGAAACAATTTTGTCAACGGTAGTAATAAAGCATATGTATTATGTAAATTATATCTTACAAGTTGAAAGCCTCATGCATAGTATACTAATAGTGCCCGCACCTTGTCCTAATTAGCTTGGACTACCGGATCATCGCAATACACATGTTTTAACCAAGTGTCACAAAGGGGTACCTCCATGCCGCCTGTACAAAGGTCTAAGGAGAAATCTCGCATTTTGGATTTCTCGCTTTTGATTATTCTCTACTTAGACATCCATACCGGGACAACATGGACAACAGATAATGGACTCCTCTTTAATGCATAAGCATGTGGCAACAATTAGTGTTCTCATATGAGATTGAGGATATATGTCCAAAACTGAAACTTCCATCATGATTCATGGCTTTAGTTAGCGGCCCAATGTTCTTCTCTAACAATATGCATGCTCTAACCATTAAGGTGGTAGATCTCTCTTACTTCAAGACGGACATGCATAGCAACTCACATGATATTCAACAAAGAGTTGATGGCGTCCCCTAAGCATGGTTATCGCACAACAAGCAACTTAATAAGAGATAAAGTGCATAAGTACATATTCAATACCACAATAGTTTTTAAGGATATTTTGTCCCATGAGCTATATATTGCAAAGGCGAATGATGGAAATTTAAAGGTAGCACTCAAGCAATTTACTTTGGAATGGCGGAGAAATACCATGTAGTAGGTAGGTATGGTGGACACAAATGGCATAGTGGTTGGCTCAAGGATTTTGGATGCATGAGAAGTATTCCCTCTCGATACAAGGTTTAGGCTAGCAAGGTTATTTGAAACAAACACAAGGATGAACCGGTGCAGCAAAACCCACATAAAAGACATATTGTAAACATTATAAGACTCTACACCGCCTTCCTTGTTGTTCAAAACTCAATACTAGAAATTATCTAGACTTTAGAGAGACCAAATATGCAAACCAAATTTTAGCAAGCTCTATGTATTTCTTCATTAATGGGTGCAAAGTATATGATGCAAGAGCTTAAACATGAGCACAACAATTGCCAAGTATCAAATTATTCAAGACATTTTACAATTACTACATGTAGCATTTCCCGATTCCATCCATATAACAATTTAACGAAGAAGATTCAACCTTCGCCATGAATACTATGAGTAAAGCCTAAGGACATATTTGTCCATATGCAACAGCGGAGCGTGTCTCACTCCACATGAATGCTAGGATCCACTTTATTCAAACAAAACAAAAACAAACCGACGCTCCAAGCAAAGCACATAAGATGTGATGGAATAAAAATATAGTTTCAGGGGAGGAACCTGATAATGTTGTCGATGAAGAAGGGGATGCCTTGGGCATCCCCAAGCTTAGACGCTTGAGTCTTCTTAAAATATTCAGGGGTGAACCACCGGGGCATCCCCAAGCTTAGAGATTTCACTCTCCTTGATCATATTGCATCATTTCCCTCTCTTGATCCTTGAAAACTTCCTCCACACCAAACTCGAAACAACTCATTAGAGGGTTAGTGCACAATAAAAATTAACATGTTCAGAGGTGACATAATCATTCTTAACACTTCTGGACATTGCATAAAGCTACTGGACATTAATGGATCAAAGAAATTCATCCGACATAGCAAAAGAGGCAATGCGAAATAAAAGGCAGAATCTGTCAAAACAGAACAGTTCGTAAAGACGAACCTGAAAGGGGCACTTAACCTGCTCAAACGGAAAAACTCAAAACTAATGAAAGTTGCGTACATATCTGAGGATCACACACGTAAATTTGCAGATTTTTTTAATTTTTTTACAGAGACTTCTGCTCAAATTCGTGACAGACAACAAATCTGTTTCTGCGCAGTAATCCAAATCTAGCATCAACTTTACCATAGAGACTTTACTTGGCACAAAAACATGATAAGGAGAGGTTGCTACAGTAGTAAACAACTTCCAAGACTCAAATATAAAACAAAAGTGCTGTAGTAAAATAAACACATGGGTTATCTCCCAAGAAGTTCTTTCTTTATAGCCATTAAGATGGGCTCAGTAATTTCAATGATACTCTCGCAAGAAATAAGAGTTGAAGCAAAAGAGAGCATCAAGAAGCAAATTCAAAGCACATTTAAGCCTAACCCACTTCCTATGAAAAGGAATCTTTTACACAAATAAATTCATGAAGAACAAAGTGGCAAGCATAGAAAAGCAACACAAGCGCAATTTCAAGATTTTCAACATAAAGAGGGGAAACTTAATATTATTAAGATGCATATAACCATGTTTCCCTCTCTCATAATAACTTTCAGTAGCATCATGAACAAACTCAACAATATAACTATCACATGAAACATTCTTGTCATGAGCCACATGCATAAAATTATTACTCTCCACATAAGCATAATCAATTTTATTAGTTGTAGTGGGAGCAAATTCAACAAAGTAGCTATCATTATTATTCTTATCAAGTGTAGGAGGCATAGTATAATCATAATAAAATTTACTCTCCATAGTAGGCGGCACCAAAAGACCACTATCATTGTAATCATCATAAATAGGAGGCAAAGTATCATCAAAGAAAATTTTCTCCTCAATGCTTGGGGGACTAAAAATATCATGCTCATCAAAACCAGCTTCCCCAAGTTTAGAATTTTCCATATCATTAACAACAATGGTGTTCAAAGCGTTCATACTAATATCATTGTTACCAGCATGCAAATAAGATTCCATATGTTTTTTAATTTTTCGCAGCAAACAATCCATGTCTTAACTCAGGAAATAGAATAAGAAGCTCATTGTTACTTTCCATTATGCCTAACTAGTGTAAACAAGAAACCAAAAGATGCAATTGCAGGATCTAAAGGAAATAGCTTCGAGTACTTACAACGCCGGAAAATAGCTTAGTAGCCGAGATCCGGAGTGTGAGTACCTTTTACCTTTCCCAACGGCGCAGAAAATAGCTTGATGTCTACGGGTGCTTCTATTCTTGTAGACAGTGTTGGGCCTCCAAGAGCAGAGGTTTGTAGCAACAAGTTTTCCCTTAAGTGGATCACCCAAGGTTTATCGAACTCGGGGAGGAAGAGGTCAAAGATATCCCTCTCAAGCAACCCTGCAATCACGATACAAGAAGTCTCTTGTGTCCCCAACACACCTAATACACTTGTCAGATGTATAGGTGCACTAGTTCGGCGAAGAGATGGTAAAACACATGTGGTATAGATAGTGGTAATATTGCAGAAAGTAAAGATGCAGTAAAACAGTAAACAAGCGGCGCCAGAAAATAGCTTGCTGGCGTGGAAAGCAATTCTTTGTGATGGAAACAAGGCCTAGGGATCATACTTTCACTAGTGGACACTCTCAACATTGATCGCATAATAAATAACTCTTTCTCATATGTGCTACATATACTCTTGTTTGATAATGAACACCATTCGTTGCGTAGGATTACACGAACCCTCAATGCCGGAGTTAACAAGCTCCACAACATTCGATATTCATGTTTAAGTAACCTTAGAGCATAATAGATCATTGCAAAATAAACCAAGAACTAACATAGCGCACACACTGTCCACATTACACTATGAAGGAGGAATAGATCACATCAATACTATCATAATGATAATTAACTCCACAACCTACAAGAGATCATGATCATAGCCTACGACAAGAACCACACGGTGCACACACTAGTCACCTTTACACCATGCAGGAGGAATAGACTACTTTAATAACATCACATGAGTAGCACATAACTAGTAACGATACAAAGCTCATCATATGGATCTCAATCATATAAGCTCATGAGATCATTGTATTGAAGTACATAGAAGAGAGATTAACCACATAGCTACCGGTACAGCCCCGAGCCTCGATGGAGAACTACTCCCTCCTCATGGGAGCAGCAGCGGTGATGAAGATGGCGGTGGAGATGGCAGCGGTGTCGATGGAGAAGCCTTCCGGGGGCACTTTCCCGTCCCGGCGGCGTGCCGGAACAGAGACTCCTGTCCCCCAGATCTTGGCTTCGCGATGGCGGCGGCCTGGAACTTTTCTCGTACCGTGGCTTATTCGTATCGAGGTTTAGGTCAGGGACCCTTAAATAGGCGAAGAGGCGGAGTCGGAGGGGTGACGAGGCGGTGACACACTAGGGGGCGCGGCCCAGCCTGGCCGCGCCGCCCTATCATCCGGGCCCACCGGGCTCCTCCGGTGGCTCTCGGGTGTTCGGAAGCTTCGTGGAAAAATAGGATGCTGGGCATTGATTTCGTCCGATTCCGAGAATATTTCCTTACTAGGATTTCTGAACCAAAACAACAGAACAGAACTGGCCTTCGGCATCTCGTCAATAGGTTAGTTCGGAAAACGCATAATAATGATATATAATGTGTATAAAACATGTAGGTATCATCAATAAAGTAGCATGGAACATAAGAAATTATAGATACGTTTGAGATGTATCACCGTTCATGCACGACAGAAAATGGCTTGGCGCGAACGGCGACTGGATCGCCGCCGCCGATCATCATGGGTACCAGTGGTGCCTCGTGAACGTCTACACCGAGCGACATATCCCCTTCCATCCCTACCTGCTTCGAAGATCGATCATAGTAGTTTTTCATATCAACCTGCATACTCTTTTAACTGGGGTCCAGCAATTGATTTGTTGAAGATTGTAATCTGCCAAGTGCCCACAAAAGGTGGGAGGTACGCAGATTACAAGCTCATCGCCTTGTTCGACAAAACGATTTTCTACCTTGAAGGGGGTGGCGACTGGAGAATGCTGGAGGCCCTTACACCTGCACCTGATTATCCAAATTACTGTGATGCCATTGAACTCGGTGGCCACGTTTTTGCGGTGGACGAAACTGACGGCTCCACGTACTTCTGGGACACCGCAAATGGTATTTTTTCAGTCCTTTTGCATTGCATGATACACTGCCTTAACCAATGAAGTTATTAATGAACTACCTTGTTTATATTTTACCTTTCTTAAATGACTTAATGATCACACCCCTTTTGCTGAATATGAATGAACCGTTGCTTGCAATGAATTAGTAGTACTAATTAGCCACCAACAAACATAGTATGCTCAGTATGTGATTGCATTCCTGAATTAGTAACTCTACGCCAATGCAGAATATGGATGTAATTAACCAGTATCTCAAAAGATAACGTAGAACTATGAAGGCACTGTAACATCCCAGAAATTCAAGACAAAACAAATAAATTTCCCTAGTTCCAAATTTTGGAACCAACAAAAACTTTTATTAAATTAGGTTTGGTACATAGTAATCTTGCTTAATTCTTGTGCTATTGCCATGATTGCTTGTTATTAGTATTTGAAATAATCTTAAACCCTAAAACCTCATGATACGTCTCCAACGTATCGATAATTTCTTATGTTCCATGCTACTTTATTGATGATACCTACATGTTTTATGCACATTATATGTCATATTTATGCATTTTCTGGAACTAACCTATTAACAAGATGCCGAAGAGCCAGTTGCTGTTTTCTGCTGTTTTTGGTTTCAGAAATCCTAGTAAGAAATATTCTCGGAATTGGACGAAATCTTCGCCCAGGGTCCTATTTTTGCACGGAGCTTCCAGAAGACCGAAGAGGGAAGGAAGTGGGGCCACGAGGCGCCGACACCATAGGGCGGCGCGGCCCGGCCCTGGCCGCGCCGCCTGTGGTGTGGGCCTCGCGCCGCCCCCGACCTACCCTTCCGCCTACTTAAAGCCTCCGTCGCGAAACCCCCAGCACCGAGAGCCACGATACGAAAACCTTCCAGACGCCGCCCCGCGAATCCCATCTCGGGGATTCAGGAGATCGCCTCCGGCACCGCGGAGAGGGGATTCATCTCCCGGAGGACTCTACACCGCCATGGTCGCCTCCGGAGTGATGAGTGAGTAGTTCACCCCTGGACCATGGGTCCATAGCAGTAGCTAGATGGTCGTCTTCTCCTTGTTGTGCTTCATTGTTGGATCTTGTGAGCTGCCTAACATGATCAAGATCATCTATTTGTAATACTATATGTTGTGTTTGTCGGGATCCGATGGATAGAGAATAATATGTTATGGTGATTATCAATCTATTGTTTATGTGTTGTTTATGATCTTGCATGCTCTCCGTTATTAGTAGAGGCTCTGGCCAAGTTTGTACTCTTAACTCCAAGAGGGAGTATTTATGCTCGATAGTGGGTTCATGCCTTCATTGACACATGGGACAGTGAGAAAGTTCTAAGGTTGTGATGTGCTGTTGCCACTAGGGATAAAACATTGATTCTATGTCTAAGGATGTAGTTGTCGATTACATTACGCACCATACTTAATGCAATTGTCTGTTGCTTAGCAACTTAATACTGAATGGGGTTCGGATGATAACCTGAAGGTGGACTTTTTAGGCATAGATGCAGTTGGATGGCGGTCTATGTACTTTGTCGTAATGCCTGGATTAAATCTCACTATATTTATCATATCATGTACATGCATTGTTATGCCTTTCTCTATTTGTCAATTGCCCGACTGTAATTTGTTCACCCAACATGCTTTTATCTTATGGGAGAGACACCTCTAGTGAACTGTGGACCCCGGTCCTATTCTTTACATAGCATACAATCTCTGCAATTGTGTTTTACTATTTTCTTGCAAACAATCATCTTCCACTCGATACGTTTAATCCTTTGTTACAGCAAGCCGGTGAGATTGACAACCTCACTGTTTCGTTGGGGCAAAGTACTTTGGTTTTGTTGTGCAGATTCCACGTTGGCGCCGGAACCTGTTGTTGCGCCGCATCACATTTCGCCACCATCAACCTTCAACGTGCTTCTTGCCTACTGGTTCGATTAAACCTTGGTTTCATACTGAGGGAAACTTGCTTCTATACGCATCATACCTTCCACTTGGGGTTCCCAACGGACGTGTGCATCTACGCGTATCAAGCTAAATTTCTGGCGCCGTTGCCGGAGAGATCAAGACACGCTGCAAGGGGAGTCTCCACTTCTCAATCTCTTTACTTTGTTTTTGTCTTGCTTTATTTTATTTACTACTTTGTTTGCTGCACCTAAACAAAACACAAAAAAATTAGTTGCTAGTTTTACTTTATTTATTGTCTTGCTCTCTATATCAAAAACACAAAAAAAATTAGTTACTTGTCTTTACTTTATTTGCCTAGTTTACTTTATTGCTACTAAAATGAGTAATCCTGAAGTTGAAGTTCGTTCTTTTAAGCAACAAGGTGGAGAAAGTTTTAAAGATGCTTGGTATAGAATTAGTAATGCTCATCATAGGTGCATTAAGAAACACTCCACCACTATCCTTCTTAGGAACTTTTATGTTGGTTTATCTAGTTGGAATAGGTATGTTCTTGATACTCTTTCGGGAGGCAATTTCCTAGGTACTCCCGCTTTAGAAGCTAGCTGCATCATTGAGAGTCTAGTTGGAATACCACCTGTTAATGAAGTTAAAATTGAAATCTCTCTTGAGGATGTTATGAAAAAATTGGAAACCATAGAGAAAAATTTTCCAAGTATTGAAACTAAATTGGGAATGTTATTGGATAAAACTGATGAACTTGATAAATCCCTAGGAGGAATTGATGAAAGAATTAGTATCCTAGGAACTTGTGTTGTCCATGATAATCAAACCAATAGGATTGATGAACTTGAAAAAGCTATGGGAACCTTGGGTTCAACCTTTTCTTCTCTCAAGTATAATGAGAAAGCTTATGTGGGTAAAGAGCAAAAATTCATGTACGCCTCTAAAGTGCCTAAACAAAAGAATTATTATAGGCCTAAAATTTCTAAAACCCCTAGCACCACCATAGAGAATTTATATAATGGAGCACCTAAAGTACCCTCTGCAACAAGTTATGTTTGCATGAAAAATAATAATGTTGATGCTTCTACTCTCGATGTTACTTGATTTGCACTTTCTGCGCCTAGCTGAAAGGCGTTAAAAAAGCGCTTATGGGAGACAACCCATGTTTTTACTACAGCAATTTTTTGTTTTGTTGAGTCTTGGAAATTGTTTACTACTGTAGCAACCACTCCTTATCATGTTTTTGTGCCAAGTAAAGTTTCTATGTCAAAGTTGATGTTATATTTGGGATCGCTGCGCAGAAACAGCATTGCTGTCTGTCACGAATCTGGGCACAGGCCTCTGTAGAAAATTCGAAAAATCTGCCAATTTACGAGCGTGATCCTCAGATATTTACGCAACTTTCATTAGTTTTGAGTTTTTCCATTTGAGCAAGTCTGGTGCCATCTTTAAATTCGTCTTTACGGACTGTTCTGTTTTTGACAGATTCTGCCTTTTATTTCGCATTGCCTCTTTTGCTATGTTGGATTCATTTCTTTGATCCATTAATGTCCAGTAGCTTTATGCAATGTCCAGAAGTGTAAAGAATGTTTGTGTCACCTCTGAATGTGTGAATTATTAATTGTGCACTAACCCTCTAATGAGTTTGCTTGAAGTTTGGTGTGAAGGAAGTTTTCAAGGGTCAAGAGAGGAGTATGATATACTATGATCAAGAGGAGTGAAAGCTCTAAGCTTGGGGATGCCCCCGTGGTTCACCCCTGCATATTTTAAGAAGACTCCGTCTAAGCTTGGGGATTCCCAAGGCATCCCCTTCTTCATCGACAACATCATCAGGTTCCTCCCCTGAAACTATATTTTTATTCAATCACATCTTGTGTTCTTTACTTGGAGCGTCGATTTGTTTTTGTTTTTTGTTTTTTTTGAATAAAATGGATCCTAGCATTCACTTTGTGGGAGAGAGACACGCTCTGCTGTTGCATATGGACAAATATGTCCTTAGGCTTTACTCATAATGTTCAAGGCGAAGTTTCTTCTTCGTTAAATTGTTATATGGTTGGAATTGGAAAATGCTACATGTAGTAATTCTAAAATGTCTTGGATAATGTGATACTTGGCAATTGTTGTGCTCATGTTTAAGCTCTTGCATCATATGCTTTGCACCCATTAATGAAGAAATACATAGAGCTTGCTAAAATTTGATTTGCATATTTGGTCTCTCTAAGGTCTAGATAATATCTAGTATTGAGTTTTGAACAACAAGGAAGACGGTGTAGAGTCTTATAATGTTTACAATATGTCTTTTATGTGAGTTTTGCTGCACCGGTTCATCCTTGAGTTTGCTTCAAATAACCTTGCTAGCCTAAACCTTGTATCGAGAGGGAATACTTCTCATGCATCCAAAATCCTTGAGCCAACTACTATGCCATTTGTGTCCACCATACCTACCTACTACATGGTATTTATCCGCCATTCCAAAGTAAATTGCTTGAGTGCTACCTTTAAAATTCCATCATTCACCTTTGCAATATATAGATCATGGGACAAAATAGCCTTAAAAACTATCGTATAGTATTGAATATGTACTTATGCACTTTATCTTTTATTAAGTTGCTTGTTGTGCGATAACCATGCTTCTGGGGAACGCCATCAACTATTGTTGAATATCATGTGAGTTGCTATGCATGTCCGTCTTGTCTGAAGGATCTATCACCTTAGTGGTTGGAGCATGCAAAATTGTTAGAGAAGAACATTGGGCCGCTAACTAAAGCCATGAATCATGGTTGAAGTTTCAGTTTTGGACATATATCCTCAATCTCATATGAGAATAATAATTGTTGCTACATGCTTATGCATTTAAGAGGAGTCCATTATCTGTTGTCCATGTTGTCCGGTATGGATGTCTAAGTTGAGAATAATCAAAAGCGAGAAATCCAAAATGCGAGTTTTCTCCTTAGACCTTTGTACAGGCATGGAGGTACCCCTTTGTGACACTTGGTTGAAACATGGCATGCAAAGATCCGGTAGTCCAAGCTAAGTAGGACGAGGTGCGGACACTATTAGTATACTATGCATGAGGCTTGCAACTTGTAAGATATAATTTACATAACTCATATGCTTTATTACTACCGTTGACAAAATTGTTTCATGTTTTCAAAATAAAAGCTCTAGCACAAATACAGCAATCGATGCTTTCCTCTTTGAAGGACCATTCTTTTACTTTTATTGTTGAGTCAGTTTACCTATCTCCCTCCACCTAAGAAGCAAACACTTGTGTGAACTGTGCATTGATTCCTACATACTTGCATATTGCACTTGTTATATTACTTTATGTTGACAATATCCATGAGATATACATGTTATAAGTTGAAAGCAACCGCTGAACTTAATCTTCCTTTGTGTTGCTTCAACACCTTTACTTTGATTTATTGCTTTATGAGTTAACTCTTATGCAAGACTTATTGATGCTTGTCTTGAAGTACTATTCATGAAAAGTCTTTGTCATATGATTCACTTGTTTACTCATGTCATTACTTTTGTTTTGATCGCTGCATTCATTACATATGTTTACAAATAGTATGATCAAGATTATGATGGCATGTCACTTCAGAAATTATCTTTGTTATCGTTTTACCTGCTCGGGACGAGCAGAACTAAGCTTGGGGATGCTGATACGTCTCCAACGTATCGATAATTTCTTATGTTCCATGCTACTTTATTGATGATACCTACATGTTTTATGCACATTATATGTCATATTTATGCATTTTCTGGAACTAACCTATTAACAAGATGCCGAAGAGCCAGCTTGTCTGTTTTTGGTTTCAGAAATCCTAGTAAGGAAATATTCTCGGAATTGGACGAAATCTTCGCCCAGGGTCCTATTTTTGCACGGAGCTTCCAGGAGACCGAAGAGGGAAGGAAGTGGGGCCACGAGGCGCCGACACCATAGGGCGGCGCGGCCGGCCCTGGCCGCGCCGGCTGTGGTGTGGGCCCTCGCGCCGCCCCCGACCTACCCTTCCGTCTACTTAAAGCCTCCGTCGCGAAACCCCAGAGAGCCACGATACGGAAAACCTTCCAGAGACGCCACCGCCGCGAATCCTATCTCGGGGATTCAGAGATCGCCTCCGGCACCTGCCGGAGAGGGGATTCATCTCCCGGAGGACTCTACACCGCCATGGTCGCCTCCGGAGTGATGAGTGAGTAGTTCACCCTGGACCATGGGTCCATAGCAGTAGCTAGATGGTCGTCTTCTCCTTGTTGTGCTTCATTGTTGGATCTTGTGAGCTGCCTAACATGATCAAGATCATCTATCTATAATACTATATGTTGTGTTTGTCGGGATCCGATGGATAGAGAATACTATGTTATGGTGATTATCAATCTATTGTTTATGTGTTGTTTATGATCTTGCATGCTCTCCGTTATTAGTAGAGGCTCTGGCCAAGTTTGTACTCTTAACTCCAAGAGGGAGTATTTATGCTCGATAGTGGGTTCATGCCTTCATTGACACCTGGGACAGTGACAGAAAGTTCTAAGGTTGTGATGTGATGTTGCCACTAGGGATAAAACATTGATTCTATGTCTAAGGATGTAGTTGTCGATTACATTACGCACCATACTTAATGCAATTGTCTGTTGCTTAGCAACTTAATACTGAATGGGGTTCGGATGATAACCTGAAGGTGGACTTTTTAGGCATAGATGCAGTTGGATGGCGGTCTATGTACTTTGTCGTAATGCCCAGATTAAATCTCACTATATTTATCATATCATGTACATGCATTGTTATGCCTTTCTCTATTTGTCAATTGCCCGACTTTAATTTGTTCACCCAACATGCTTTTATCTTATGGGAGAGACACCTCTAGTGAACTGTGGACCCCGGTCCTATTCTTTACATAGCATACAATCTACTGCAATTGTGTTTTACTATTTTCTTGCAAACAATCATCTTCCACTCGATACGTTTAATCCTTTGTTACAGCAAGCCGGTGAGATTGACAACCTCACTGTTTCGTTGGGGCAAAGTACTTTGGTTTTGTTGTGCAGATTCCACGTTGGCGCCGGAATCCCTGTTGTTGCGCCGCATCACATTTCGCCACCATCAACCTTCAACGTGCTTCTTGGCTCCTACTGGTTCGATTAAACCTTGGTTTCATACTGAGGGAAACTTGCTTCTATACGCATCATACCTTCCACTTGGGGTTCCCAACGGACGTGTGCATCTACGCGTATCACCCCACCCCTCCTTTCAGCATCCAAGTTAAAATAAATTAAAAGGAAGTTAAATAAGAAAAAAGGGCATATGAGCCTATGGCTATTTTTATAAATCTTTACCCTAAACTCCTTTACTTTGTTTAGTGGTTTGGAAAACCATTATACACCCTATCTAGTAATTATTAAACCTAATTCAAGTTGTTTCCAAAGAAAATAAAAACAAAAGAAACTAAAAATGCCATAAAGGCATATGAGAATAATATAGCAAATATGTGAACTTGAGAAAATTGACCCTAGGACTTGTTGTGAATGGTTGGATCACTTCCATATACCATTTCAACAATCAACAACACCATTTTGAATCCAACCAAGTCAAAATAAAATTTAAATGCACCATATGCATAGAGGCATATGTGGCACATAACCATTTCACCAAACCATGCCCTATGACTTTAAACCTTAACCAAATGATGTGAAACCTTCAACAAACTTAATATAACCCTAAATTAACCCTAACCCATGTCCAAGCAAATCAAGGGGAAACATTTACAAAAATAATAAAAATTGACACATCCTCTTATGTGTTATAGCTATTTTTGCAAATCTTTGAACAAGACCATTTGAAATGGTTTCAATGATCTTAAAATGTTTCTAAACTAATAAGAACCACATTGGAGTCAACAAAAGTCAAATTAAATGGAGAGAAAGTAAATAGGGAGAAAATCCCAACTTCACTCACATACACAATATGCCAAATTGCAACTCTTCAACCTAGGCCAAAATTGCTTGCCCTCTTGCTTGTAAAATACTTTAATATGATAAACTAACACAAATGCATCCTTGGATCAAGAATCAAACCCAAAGAAATCAAGATTTCTTCATACATGTGATAATGGTCATATGGCCCAAAAATAATTTCTTCACTACTTTACCCCTCTGGTTTTCTCAATTCTTAAACTAAACTTAGTCAACCAATGCCATGTCATCCAAGACCATGTCAAGGTCTACAACTTTCATGTTGACCATCAGGGTTAAAGTTGACTAGGTTGACCAGTAGAGATTTGACAAGTGGAGACTTTGAAACTATGTGAAGATAACCCCAAATTTGAAATCTCACAAACCTTTGCCAAAATGACCACCACCACCACCATTCTTTCTCTTTAATTATATAAATAAGATTCACCAAAAAGAAAACCAAAATTCAACCAAAAGTTTCATGCGGCCATTGTGTCGAGCACCTTGCAGGCATGATTCTGGTTTTGGCACACATGCTATTATCCTCTGGTTCTTAGCCTCAACTCCTTTCCAATTGTGATCATCAACACCCTTGTACCCTCTCTGCATCAAGCCAAGCACTTTGGCTCTGTTGAAAGTGAGGGAATGATCACATTGTTGCCACCCCGTACCCATGCCGGCCACACATGCCACCCATCTCTCTGGCTCTCCCCTCTCTCTTTCACCATGTCATCGAGCTTCTATGTACTCCCCTAAGCACGCCTGTACCAGCCCTACGCAAAGAGACACACACATTTGTCCAGAACACGCGCGCCCAGCACCTCGCCAAGGCATGCCAGCGCACGCGGTGAGCGCGCCCTGGCACAACACTGGACGCCGCAGTACACCGCCTCGACTGCACGCCCTCGTCCTTCTCCCCCTTTCCCCTTGGCACGCATGATCACCACTACCTTAGCTACCTCCTAGACACCCTCCCTAGCTCGCGCACGCTCCCTCACCGTCGCCATGATCGATGTTCTGCCGCGCCAGTACTGCCAGTACTCGAGCGTCGCCAGTACTCCCTCGTCCTCCCCTTGCTGCGCCATCACGCGCGCTAGCTCCACCTAGTCACCGCCTACCTCGCGCGCCCCCTAGCTTGCCCCTTCGCGCCCTGGAGCGCCCTCGCCGTCGATGACCTCTCACAGCACCCGCCGGTCACCACCTCCCCTATAAATAGAGGCAGTCCCCGCACGAGTTCTTCACACCAATCGCCTCACCTCCCTCCTCTGAGCATCCTCGACCACCTCCCCCTTCCCAATTTGGCCGGAGTAGCGCCAATTTCATCGTCAATCACCGCCACAGTAGCTCCTCACCGCCGTTGACCTCGACCACCCCGAGCCTCGAAACTGCTACCAGTCGACGTCTCGTCGTCGACAACATCGCCTCACCCCTCTCCCTCGACCGCCGGCGACCTACCGCGCCCTCCGACCCCCTACCTCGCCGGCGCAGCAAGGTCACCTCCCCCGTCGACGACGACGATCCACGATCGTCCGATCGACCCCTAATCCAACGGCCGACGTACCAGGTACCGTTTCGGTGAGTTTAAGTCGCTGACGCGTGGGACCCCCTGTCAGCTGGCCCGTGGCGTGTGAAACGTTACTGGGCTGGCCCCTTTGGCTTTTTAAACAATTCGGCCCATTTGCTTTCCCGCCTAGCCCAAAGATTCAAATCTAGATTTAATTTTTATTTCCAAAAACCCTGCAGATGCTTTAGTAATTTTTGAATAGTTTGAAATCTACCAAACCAAATCTAGCAAATTTTATATATTCGGAAAGCTCATGAAATTATCTAAACAATGCCACTGGCCTCATGTCCAAATTCGAAATTAAATTTAAATGATTAAAATAACAAGGCAGGGCCTTTTCTAACTTCAAATAAATATTAAAAATTATCTATAAATGATTTTAAGTTGATTCCAACTCTAATAAATCACATTTGACATAATCTAATTGTTTATGCAAAAATATAGCATAGTTGTTTTGCATGATCATGGACTAGAGTCAAATAATGGCTATGGAACCATTTCTAGCCCATTTAACACATACACATCAACTTATTCAAATAGTATGAGGGCTTCTCTCTCATTTAAATTGTGATCCTACGTAATTCAACTAGAGGTACTGACCTTGGTCTAATAAGCCTCATGCTTGGTTACTTAGAGATTTTTAATCATTTAGATGATAGTTTTAAATCATATGAGGTATAGCTTCTCACTTAAATCATTACTCCAAATGGTTCAATGAGAATTGATAACACATGTACTAATGACCCATAGGTTCCTATTTGAAAATATTAAATCATTCTCATAAGTAGTATTTAAATTTTTCAAACCTATCTATTAAATCATATGAGAGACTTTGGTCTCATTTAAATCTTGCCTCAACCAAATTAATATGAGGTAGATACCATGGTCAATTAAAACTCACATTAAATTAGTTAATGATATTAAACCATTGCAAGGTGTTACTAAAATGGTATGAGGTGCTCACCTCATTTAAATCATCTTTCTCAAATAATATGAAGTCATGTGTTGACCTTTAATTTCCTAGGCTCATACTTGCTCACTTATAGATCTTAAATCTAAATAGTATTTAAATTTTCCAAAGATTAATTAAATCACATGAGATGATGAATCTCATTTAACTCACTTTTCTCAAATACTAAGTGTGAAGTGTTGACCTTGGTCAACATGGGATCATCCCTGGTTATTTGAGAATATTAAATCACCTCAATAATAGTCCTTTAAATTAGTTACAATTATGTGTTAAATCATAGGAGAGGTATGCCTCTCAACTAAATCCTGTTCTCAAATAATTCAACATGAGGTAGTGACCATGGTCGATGTAATCTCATAGTGAATTATTTGGTGGCATAAAATCACTACCATGTTAGTATTAAATTGCATGAGGTATGGAACCCCATTTAAATCATTTTCTCAAATGATAAGTATGAAGAGGTTGACTTTGGTCAACCTAGGTCATATATTATTCATAAGGGAAATTAAATCTGAAGAAGAATTCAATGAGAGGAAATTATTCCTCCAAACCAAAGATAGACCTTAATACAAATTTTCAATGAGAGGAAATTATTTTCTCCAAATAGTAAATAAAGAAACCCTAGAATAAATTGTGAATAGATGTTAAGAAGTGATGCTAGATCAATTGTGTGAGCCATTAAGGCTAATTAAGATTACTTAGGTGTTGTTTGGTGATTGTATCCTCGTATTCATGTATAGACGCTAGTACCGGAGACTATCAAGAGGAGGAGGTATTCTACCAAGAGGAAGAAGAAGAACACTTGGATCACCTCACCAATCCAGGCAAGCTATTACCCATGCAAGCTAGACTAATGCAAGCTAATATTCTTGCAAGCTAATAAACTTGCTAACTATCATGGTGCAAAGCTCTACCAGAGCAAGGCATCATTACATTTTACTTTATGAACCTATCCCAAAGTTTTTACTTTACAAGCTTTACTTGATTTTATTTATCAAAGTTATTTTTTTGGTTATGATTCATTGGGTTGAATTATAGAGTAGTACAAGAGAATCACACCTAGCCTAGCAAGCTCCAAGATACATAGCACCCCTCATGAAGTAGTTGCTAGTGCTAATCAATCAAAAATTGGACTACTCTAGATGGGAACATGTGACTTGGAAATGAAGTTGAAACCTTGGAATGATGGTTCATTCCATTGAGTGATTTTGAAGGTGAATATGACCAAGAGAAGATGGTGATTTTGATATAAAACTGATGGTTGGGTTCGGATGCGATACCATTCCAATTTTGAGAGTACCCCCACAATACCCAATATGGGTAAGGGCTTAACTAGAAATTTATGTGCTTTAGTATGGGTTCCCTCTAAACAAGCGTCATCGGGGTTATGCCAAGGGCTGCCTCCAAAGAAATATGAGATGATGTGAAATGACGTGAAATGAGGTGAATTGTCCGGCCCAAGCCCTGTGCAGTTCCCAGGCTGACTGTTGTCTTCACCGGGAGGCCAAGCTCATGGGGAGAGGTGCCTATACTAGGGTATGTAAGTGAAAGGTTATGTTTGGTAGTCCGCATACGGAGTATGATAAATCAGGGCCAGTTAACCCTGACGGATTATTGCAAATATTGTGGCACAAGAGTACGACCTCTGCAGAGTGTAGAACTATTCGAATAGCCGTGTCCACGGTTACGGACGATTGGAAAGGCCATACTGTTCCATCATCGACCATTTTCAAAAATGTGACATATGACTGGTGACTTGAATTTGAAAGGTGAATGGTGACTTTGAATTGAATCACAACAGAGTTGTGGGAATGACACTAATGTTCCCACTTGAGTTAGTCTAGTGATTCAAGCATCTTTACTAAATGTTTATGAAATAAACTTGGCCTTATGCAAATAAACCTAGAGCTTAGTATCCCCTTACCACAATTAGTAGTGATTACACTAGTATTAGTTTGCGAGTACTTTAAAAGTACTCATGGCTCTGTCCCTGGCTATTCAAATGGCCAGACTATGAAGGTGAACAGCAGTACGAGGAAGATGGACAGCAGGACGTCTACGACAACTAGGACCGCTCCTGACGTCAAGCGTTGGCCTGTGGATTAGATAGCCACTACTACTTCGCTTCCGCAATATGCCAAATTGCAACTCTTCAACCTAGGCCAAAATTGCTTGCCCTCTTGCTTGTAAAATACTTTAATATGATAAACTAACACAAATGCATCCTTGGATCAAGAATCAAACCCAAAGAAATCAAGATTTCTTCATACATGTGATAATGGTCATATGGCCCAAAAATAATTTCTTCACTACTTTACCCCTCTGGTTTTCTCAATTCTTAAACTAAACTTAGTCAACCAATGCCATGTCATCCAAGACCATGTCAAGGTCTACAACTTTCATGTTGACCATCAGGGTTAAAGTTGACTAGGTTGACCAGTAGAGATTTGACAAGTGGAGACTTTGAAACTATGTGAAGATAACCCCAAATTTGAAATCTCACAAACCTTTGCCAAAATGACCACCACCACCACCATTCTTTCTCTTTAATTATATAAACTAGCAGGGTGACCCGCGCATTCGCGCGGCTAGATTTTAATATGTTATTGTGAATAATGTTGTTTTAGGTTTTGACATGGTCTTTGCTATATGAGCTTTGGAGATTATTTATCAACATGTGGCTGCATATAATTGTGAGTTATAATGTTACATAGAGTTATGAAGTGAACAAAATGTTGACATATCAATGGCCAAAGTTATTCAAAATAATATTAAATACATGACACAAAAAATATATTGTTCAAAACATTTTTCGAATATGCCATTGGTATAATTTTGAGGGCACATATCTCATATTTTCTTGACCAACTTGATGGTCAGAGTTTTTTCTCAAAGTCTGTATTACTCTAATAAATATATATGTAAATCAGGTGTTCTCTTCCTCCACTCGTCTTAGCATTACCTGTATTTTAGAAAGTATCTTTTCTGATTGCTTCAACCAATTCTTCCTCGCATGCTAGTATTAACTATGGCTCTGATGGTTAAATTTTATTTTATTGGGAAAATACTTTTGCATTATCATTAATGATATTCTTAATTGTATTAATGATGTACGAAGAATTTAAAGTTTCTAGATCTCATTTCATAATGTTTTTTCCTCTATAAATATTATCAATATATGCATGTAGCTATATATGATGAGACATATCAAAGAAGCCGTAGTAATTTTGAAAAATGAATATGATGATTCCTTCACCTTCTTAACCTTTGTTTTGTACGCAAAAGTACCTTTTAAATTATCCTTGATCTGGCGATATTTTTATTGATTTTACAAATATTTAGAATCTTTAATCTATTAGTTTCGTTAGATCCTTGCAGACAACGATACAGATTATATCGCCCTCCACGGCTGAATAAAATAAAATTATTTAGAAGTATTTTAATATCTAACAAAACTGTTGTCAATATGTAAGTAAACCCTTGTTGTTTTGAACATGTTCTCGTTACTTCACTTATAAATGACTTATGTTTGTCTTCTTGCGGTTTCTGAGTTCGCTTCTTGGATGCCATACTATTTTCCGTACAAAAAGATTTTATCAAATAGTTCTAGTACTATGTAGGCTGTTAATTCTAGGGAAGCTTTAGCGACATCTAAACACCCATGGTACGGTGCTGGTGCCGATATTACCTGCGTGTGTTGACGTATTGGCTACATTGATCTGGAGTGTATGGTTAGTCAGGTGTTAATGCAGCGTGGGCTCGTGCTGTATGTGTCCCCGTCGTGCCGTCGCTCCGCACGTGTGTTGAACCCCTAATAACCTTCGTGGCTTCTGCAGATGCATATTCCTACCATGAAACTCAAACAGGCAATATATTCGTATCGGTGTGTCCCTCCGCTTGTATGTATGTGTCATCTTGCTGGCCGGAGTTGGCATTCGATCAGACAAAGCAACACGTCCAGCTTGTATGCGTCTCATTATGAACTGCAAGAGATTAATCTAGCCACCTCGTACATGTCCTGGATGCTAATGAATCCAATCTAATTAAACCATTAGTTGAGATATTTTGATCGTAGAATCCAGCTTGTATACTCTTCTTTCTGAATTCCAAGAGATCAAGCAGGCCATCCAATACGTCATGCGGAGGATAATGAAGCTTATCTGCTGATACCTTTGCTTCTCGCTAGATTGATATCGAAGTTGTGGTAGATCCTTGCACCCAGTAGTCTTGTCTTCGGCATTTCGTCGGCCCCAGATCGACAACAGTCGTAGGCTTAGGCTCCTGGTAGACTTCATGCAGGATCTTCATAGGGGACGCTGCCCACATCCAAATTGATCGTGTTGACGTCCGATGGTGCTTCTTCCGTGTTGTAAAGACACAACGATCAAACGTAGAGACTATAGATCTAGAACCGCTTGCTCCTGCAGAACGTACAATCATGTCGGTTATTACCCTGTGAAGATTTGATCGATCTGAGCTTAGCAAAAAAATACCACGGCTTATGTGCATTGGCTAAGAGAAAAGGGTTGTTGAGATATAACTGGATCCGTGGGGATTTTTCTATTTGTCCTACCTGTTGGTTGTAGACGTGCGAGAGAAGAACAACTTATATACGCATATTGGAATTCACACGGACCAGACATCACGAAATCAATACTGGTCGTTGTTTTGTGTAAAGCTAATCCAAGCCGTTGGTTGTTTGTTGTTTTAACAATATAATAGATAAGATTCACCAAAAAGAAAACCAAAATTCAACCAAAAGTTTCATGCGGCCATTGTGTCGAGCACCTTGCAGGCATGATTCTGGTTTTGGCATGCATGCTATTATCCTCTGGTTCTTAGCCTCAACTCCTTTCCAATTGTGATCATCAACACCCTTGTACCCTCTCTGCATCAAGCCAAGCACTTTGGCTCTGTTGAAAGTGAGGGAATGATCACATTGTTGCCACCCCGTACCCATGCCGGCCACACATGCCACCCATCTCTCTGGCTCTCCCCTCTCTCTTTCACCATGTCATCGAGCTTCTATGTACTCCCCTAAGCACGCCTGTACCAGCCCTACGCAAAGAGACACACACATTTGTCCAGAACACGCGCGCCCAGCACCTCGCCAAGGCATGCCAGCGCACGCGGTGAGCGCGCCCTGGCACAACACTGGACGCCGCAGTACACCGCCTCGACTGCACGCCCTCGTCCTTCTCCCCCTTTCCCCCTTGGCACGCATGATCACCACTACCTTAGCTACCTCCTAGACACCCTCCCTAGCTCGCGCACGCTCCCTCACCGTCGCCATGATCGACGTTCTGCCGCGCCAGTACTGCCAGTACTCGAGCGTCGCCAGTACTCCCTCGTCCTCCCCTTGCTGCGCCATCACGCGCGCTAGCTCCACCTAGTCACCGCCTACCTCGCGCGCCCCCTAGCTTGCCCCTTCGCGCCCTGGAGCGCCCTCGCCGTCGATGACCTCTCACAGCACCCGCCGGTCACCACCTCCCCTATAAATAGAGGCAGTCCCCGCACGAGTTCTTCACACCAATCGCCTCACCTCCCTCCTCTGAGCATCCTCGACCACCTCCCCCTTCCCAATTTGGCCGGAGTAGCGCCAATTTCATCGTCAATCACCGCCACAGTAGCTCCTCACCGCCGTTGACCTCGACCACCCCGAGCCTCGAAACTGCTACCAGTCGACGTCTCGTCGTCGACAACATCGCCTCACCCCTCTCCCTCGACCGCCGGCGACCTACCGCGCCCTCCGACCCCCTACCTCGCCGGCGCAGCAAGGTCACCTCCCCCGTCGACGACGACGATCCACGATCGTCCGATCGACCCCTAACCAACGGCCGACGTACCAGGTACGTTTCGGTGAGTTTAAGTCGCTGACGCGTGGGACCCCCTGTCAGCTGGCCCGTGGCGTGTGAAACGTTACTGGGCTGGCCCCTTTGGCTTTTTAAACAATTCGGCCCATTTGCTTTCCCGCCTAGCCCAAAGATTCAAATCTAGATTTAATTTTTATTTCCAAAAACCCTGCAGATGCTTTAGTAATTTTTGAATAGTTTGAAATCTACCAAACCAAATCTAGCAAATTTTATATATTCGGAAAGCTCATGAAATTATCTAAACAATGCCACTGGCCTCATGTCCAAATTCGAAATTAAATTTAAATGATTAAAATAACAAGGCAGGGCCTTTTCTAACTTCAAATAAATATTAAAAATTATCTATAAATGATTTTAAGTTGATTCCAACTCTAATAAATCACATTTGACATAATCTAATTGTTTATGCAAAAATATAGCATAGTTGTTTTGCATGATCATGGACTAGAGTCAAATAATGGCTATGGAACCATTTCTAGCCCATTTAACACATACACATCAACTTATTCAAATAGTATGAGGGCTTCTCTCTCATTTAAATTGTGATCCTACGTAATTCAACTAGAGGTACTGACCTTGGTCTAATAAGCCTCATGCTTGGTTACTTAGAGATTTTTAATCATTTAGATGATAGTTTTAAATCATATGAGGTATAGCTTCTCACTTAAATCATTACTCCAAATGGTTCAATGAGAATTGATAACACATGTACTAATGACCCATAGGTTCCTATTTGAAAATATTAAATCATTCTCATAAGTAGTATTTAAATTTTTCAAACCTATCTATTAAATCATATGAGAGACTTTGGTCTCATTTAAATCTTGCCTCAACCAAATTAATATGAGGTAGATACCATGGTCAATTAAAACTCACATTAAATTAGTTAATGATATTAAACCATTGCAAGGTGTTACTAAAATGGTATGAGGTGCTCACCTCATTTAAATCATCTTTCTCAAATAATATGAAGTCATGTGTTGACCTTTAATTTCCTAGGCTCATACTTGCTCACTTATAGATCTTAAATCTAAATAGTATTTAAATTTTCCAAAGATTAATTAAATCACATGAGATGATGAATCTCATTTAACTCACTTTTCTCAAATACTAAGTGTGAAGTGTTGACCTTGGTCAACATGGGATCATCCCTGGTTATTTGAGAATATTAAATCACCTCAATAATAGTCCTTTAAATTAGTTACAATTATGTGTTAAATCATAGGAGAGGTATGCCTCTCAACTAAATCCTGTTCTCAAATAATTCAACATGAGGTAGTGACCATGGTCGATGTAATCTCATAGTGAATTATTTGGTGGCATAAAATCACTACCATGTTAGTATTAAATTGCATGAGGTATGGAAACCCATTTAAATCATTTTCTCAAATGATAAGTATGAAGAGGTTGACTTTGGTCAACCTAGGTCATATATTATTCATAAGGGAAATTAAATCTGAAGAAGAATTCAATGAGAGGAAATTATTCCTCCAAACCAAAGATAGACCTTAATACAAATTTTCAATGAGAGGAAATTATTTTCTCCAAATAGTAAATAAAGAAACCCTAGAATAAATTGTGAATAGATGTTAAGAAGTGATGCTAGATCAATTGTGTGAGCCATTAAGGCTAATTAAGATTACTTAGGTGTTGTTTGGTGATTGTATCCTCGTATTCATGTATAGACGCTAGTACCGGAGACTATCAAGAGGAGGAGGTATTCTACCAAGAGGAAGAAGAAGAACACTTGGATCACCTCACCAATCCAGGCAAGCTATTACCCATGCAAGCTAGACTAATGCAAGCTAATATTCTTGCAAGCTAATAAACTTGCTAACTATCATGGTGCAAAGCTCTACCAGAGCAAGGCATCATTACATTTTACTTTATGAACCTATCCCAAAGTTTTTACTTTACAAGCTTTACTTGATTTTATTTATCAAAGTTATTTTTTTTGGTTATGATTCACTGGGTTGAATTATAGAGTAGTACAAGAGAATCACACCTAGCCTAGCAAGCTCCAAGATACATAGCACCCCTCATGAAGTAGTTGCTAGTGCTAATCAATCAAAAATTGGACTACTCTAGATGGGAACATGTGACTTGGAAATGAAGTTGAAACCTTGGAATGATGGTTCATTCCATTGAGTGATTTTGAAGGTGAATATGACCAAGAGAAGATGGTGATTTTTGATATAAAACTGATGGTTGGGTTCGGATGCGATACCATTCCAATTTTGAGAGTACCCCCACAATACCCAATATGGGTAAGGGCTTAACTAGAAATTTATGTGCTTTAGTATGGGTTCCCTCTAAACAAGCGTCATCGGGGTTATGCCAAGGGCTGCCTCCAAAGAAATATGAGATGATGTGAAATGACGTGAAATGAGGTGAATTGTCCGGCCCAAGCCCTGTGCAGTTCCCATCTGTCTTCACTGGGAGGCCAAGCTCATGGGGAGAGGTGCCTATACTAGGGTATGTAAGTGAAAGGTTATGTTTGGTAGTCCGCATACGGAGTATGATAAATCAGGGCCAGTTAACCCTGACGGATTATTGCAAATATTGTGGCACAAGAGTACGACCTCTGCAGAGTGTAGAACTATTCGAATAGCCGTGTCCACGGTTACGGACGATTGGAAAGGCCATACTGTTCCATCATCAGACCATTTTCAAAAATGTGACATATGACTGGTGACTTGAATTTGAAAGGTGAATGGTGACTTTGAATTGAATCACAACAGAGTTGTGGGAATGACACTAATGTTCCCACTTGAGTTAGTCTAGTGATTCAAGCATCTTTACTAAATGTTTATGAAATAAACTTGGCCTTATGCAAATAAACCTAGAGCTTAGTATCCCCTTACCACAATTAGTAGTGATTACACTAGTATTAGTTTGCGAGTACTTTAAAAGTACTCATGGCTGTCCCTGGCTATTCAAATGGCCAGACTATGAAGGTGAACAGAAGACGAGGAAGATGGACAGCAGGGACGTCTACGACAACTAGGACCGCTCCTGACGTCAAGCGTTGGCCTGTGGATTAGATAGCCACTACTACTTCGCTTCCGCTTTGTGATGTTCGTTGATCAATAGATCAACTACTATTGTAATATTGGATCATGTGATCTATCTTTGTAAAACGAATATGTGTTGTAATAAATGATGACTCTATGATATTCAACTATTATGTCTCGCAACAACAATATTCTTGGGATTGCGATGTATGGCATAATAGGCATCTGGACTTAAAAATCCGGGTGTTGACAAGTTGGTATCAGAGCCATTGTTTGACCTTAGGAGACCCTAGTTAGAATGGACGTTCGGAAAATTTTAGTTTCTAGAAACAAATGAAGAGAGTATTTGTGAAAAACTTATTCATTTTCTTCTCTACCAGATCTTCTTAAAAATAATAAGCCATGCACCTCCTTATAAATCCATTAAAATTTGGCCACACTTGTTCACATCTCTAACTTACTTATTCATTTCACTTTCAGATGGAGTACTATGACCAGACGGAGTCCTACGAGCTGGGAAACGGAGGAAGTCTGGTGTTCGAGCGCGACTTGTACCTAGTGTCCGAGAAGCTTGAACGCCCACCTCCCCAGTTCCACGGAGTCCGGATCCACAACACCCCCGCTGGGGAACAGCAGTGGATGATCACCGCTGACTTGAAGGGAAGCCCGGAGCCTCCCATCTCGGAGAGGATCCTTTTCTCCTTCAAGGCATACAACTGGGTGGACGGGCTTTGTGGTGACCCGGCATACCACTGCATGGTGTAGTATGCAAGTCTGATATAACACCAATGAAACACCGTTCCACTAGTATTATATCGCTCAGAGTGGTACAACAGAAACATATGCGGGTCCAAGGCATGTCTATAGAATTACAACTCCGACTCTATTACAGAAGATCAGCACAGCCTCCTACTTTACAATGAGGTAAATCTGCAAATAAACTCCAGAAGAACGACTCGTAGTCTAAGCCTATCACGAACTCTATTTGTAGAGTATTTAACTAGCTATAGAGGCTAAGAATAGATTCTAGCTAAATAGGAGCTAGGTTTAGGAAACTATTTCCTTTCTATTGCTAATCTAGGTTTTCTCCATGTTGAATGTGGTATTGGACTCTTCTGACAGGTTCCTATCCCTTGGAGTAGTGGTTGATTCCTCGGTCTTCGAGTTGTACTGTAGACCCTCCTTCGATGCCTCCATATCTAAGCAGGGGATTTAAGAGTGGGATGAGTACGAGCGTACTCAACAAGTTCATTATAGGAAAGAGGTGTTTAATGCACTAGCTACGGCATTAGACCAGAAAGTCTAATACCAATGCAGGTTTTCATAATCATTTCTTCAAAAGGTTGCTTTTATTCGGAAGAGCTATGTCCGTCTTCACCGTTGACTAGAACTTCATGGAGTTCCTTTCCGGCAGCGTTCGCAGTTCCATATCCCGGAACAGGAGTGACTGGTCACGTTACACTCTGCAGAGGTGTGTTGCTTTACCCATAAGAGATCTTAACCTTGGTGCCAACCGGGTGATCTTCCCGTCCACACTTCCTTCGGTGTGAGGCCCGGTATAAGGTCCTAGTCAATCATGTTCCTCCGCTACCTCGAACACCCACCCTTTGTTGCATGCCCCGACCCTGGGTCCTCGCCGGTCCCATTATTCCCGTAATTTCAGGGTGGACCCCGGCCACGACGACAGTCTGGGATCGAACCAAACTCCTTCGCCGGTAGCTGCAACCCATCATAGACCGCATTACCGTGGGGAATTAGAATGGGATCCTGTAGGAGAACGTAGCATAGAAAACAAAAATTTTCCTACGGCGAACACGCAATCCAAGCCAAGATGCAATCTAGAAGACGGTAGCAACGAGGGGATTATCGAGACTAACCCTTGAAGAGATTCCAAAGCCTATAAGAGTAGGCTCTATTGCTGCGGTAGACGATCACTTGCCGCTTGCAAAAGCGCGTAGAAGATCTTGATCACGATCGGTTCCGGCGCCACGAACGGGCAGCACCTCCGTCTCGGTCACACGTTCGGTTGTTGATGAAGACGACGTCCACCTCCCCGTTCCAGCGGGCAGCGGAAGTAGTAGCTCCTCTTGAATCCGACAGCATGACGGCGTGGTGTCTGGTGGAGCGGCGCTTTGCGTGGGAGGAGAGAGACCGCTAGGGTTTGGGGAGAGAGGGGAGGCTAGGGCGCCGGCCAAGGGCAGCCCTAGGTGGTGCGGCCAAGAGTGGGCTGCCCCCTCCCTCTCCTCCTCATTATATAGGTGGAAATCCACAAGTGTTGGTATCCAAGTCTTCGAATAAGACCCGAAACCAAAAATCTTCCATAGGGACAAAACCTACCCAAGGGGGAATCCCACTCAAGGTGGGACTCCCACCCCTTCCTTGGGGGGTTGGCCGGCCACCCTTTGGGGAGTCCACCTTGGACTCCTTCCCTTTAGGGTTGGCTGGTCATGCAAGGTGGAGTCCCTCCGGGACTCCACTTTCCATGGTGATTTCATCCGGACTTTTCTAGAACCTTCAGAACCTGCCATAAATGCACCGGATCATTTCCAAACTTGGAACATGACTTCCTATATATGAATCTTATTCTCCGGACCATCCGGAACTCCTCGTGATGTCGGGATCTCATCCGGGACTCCGAACAAATATTCGAATTCCATTCCATATTCAAGTACTACCATTTCAACATCCAACTTTAAGTGTGTCACCCTACGGTTCGTGAACTATGCGGACATGGTTGAGTACTCACCCACCAATAACCAATAGCGGGATCTGGAGATCCATAATGGCTCCCACATATTCAACGATGACTTTAGTGATCGAAAGAACCATTCACATACAATACCAATTCCCTTTGTCTCGCGATATTTTACTTGTCCGAGGTTTGATCTTCGTATCACTCTATACCTTGTTCAACCTCGTCTCCTGACAAGTACTCTTTACTCGTACGTGGTATGTGGTCTCTTATGAACTTATTCATATGCTTGCAAGACATTAGACGACATTCCACCGAGAGGGCCCAGAGTATATCTATCCGTCATCGGGATGGACAAATCCCACCGTTGATCCATATGCCTCAACTCATACTTTCCGGATACTTAATCCCACCTTTATAGCCACCCATTTACGCAGTGGTGTTTGGTGTAATCAAAGTACCTTTCCGGTATAAGTGATTTACATGATCTCATGGTCATAAGGACTAGGTAACTATGTATCGAAAGCTTATAGCAAATAACTTAATGACGAGATCTTATGCTACGCTTAATTGGGTGTGTCCATTACATCATTCATACAATGACATAACCTTGTTATTAATAACATCCAATGTTCATGATTATGAAACTAATCATCCATTAATCAACAAGCTAGTTTAAGAGGCATACTAGGGACTTCTTGTTTGTCTACATATCACACATGTACCAATGTTTCGGTTAATACAATTATAGCATGGTATGTAAACATTATCATAAACACAAAGATATATAATAACCATTTATTATTGCCTCTTGGGCATATCTCCAACAGTCTCCCACTTGCACTAGAGTCAATAATCTAGTTTACATATGTAAAGATACAACACCTTGGCCTTCTGGTGCTTTATCATGTTTTGCTCACGGGAGAGGTTTTAGTCAACGGTTCTGACATGCTCGAAACGTATGTATTTTGCAATTCATATGCGTCTCAGCGCATCACTCATTTTCCAAATGAGTCGGATATATGCTTAGTCCTCTGGTGGAACCTTAATTCCGCGGTCTGAAATATGTCACTAATATTGTCACACACAATATAGCTTCAAAGTTCTGACTTTGTCGGAACTACACCAAGTTCTCAAAGAACCTCTTTAACATCCTTTGTCATTGTCAAAACAATGACATATTCTGCCTTCTTTTGTAGAATCCATCACAATATTTAGAACTCTTCTAAATCTAGCATAGACAACTTCTAGCTCATTGTGCTACCTTTTAAACAACACTTAGTCTAATTTGAGATTTGAAATTATATTTTATATGTGACAAAACCAATATCGGTGTAACACCTTACAGCGATTTGTTTGTCATTTCTTCATACAAAAATATATATATATATCCTTAGTTCTTCTAAAGTACTTAAGGATATTCTTACTGTCGTTCAATGATCATCATATGAATCATTCTGGTATATGCTCATAACACTTTATAGCACATGATATCTGATTGTGTACATGTTATTCGTGATCTATAATCACTCATGTGTTTTTACTCATTGAGTGTCAGATACACTCAAGTCTTGTTTAAACCTTCACATGACAAGAACATTTTCTTAATATTTCTATATTGAACTACTTCAATATCCATCATATGTACTTTGACTTAAACTTATTTATGTGTTTCAATCTATCTTCATAGATCTTGACACTAAATTTGTTTCAGTCCATATCCTTTCATTGAAGTTAATTCTCAATGAAACCTTTTAATCAAGTATATAATTACATCATTTATAACCAACTATATGTCACCTACATAAAGTATTATAAATGTGTCTTAGCGCTCCCACTTAATTTCTTGCAAATGCAAGCCTCTTCATCGTCTCTGATGAAATCAAAAACTCTTTGACTATTTCATCTGGTGAAGATTCTAACTCCGTGATACTTACTTCATCCAATTGAAGTTCGTATACCTATCTAGTATTCCACGGACCAGCAAAACTCTTGGTTGTATCTTGTATACACCTTTAATACACACTTCTGTTAAGTAGTGTATTTTGCCATCCTACTAGCATATCTCATAAAAGAAATATGTAGTGATTACTAGAATAATCCACATAGACTATAAGCATTGCTACGGAAGATCTAATCTTATCGTAGTCAACTCTTTGAACTTTGTCGTAAACAATTTTTCGACAAGTCGAGCTTCTTTAAGGATATTCCATCCAAGTCCATCTATTTTATAGATCCATTTACTTTCAAAAAATATTTATCTATCTTGGATTTCATGGCATATAGCCATTTTAACGGAGTTAGGGCCCATCATAACTTCTTTGTTTGTAGTTGGTTTATTATTGTTCAAAATCAATCCTTTGTTCACAAATCATTTATTTGATCACAAAGTAAACCATACCTACAAGATTCAATATGTATTTCGATCTCCATGGCTAAAACACTTTGTAGTCATGGGAGCCATGATCGTTATGGCCGCTTCCGAAACCAATTCCGATGCTGCGCTACTCTGATCATTATGCTCAGGTTTATAAACCTTATCAAATTATATTGTCCTCCCACCCAAATACTTCACTAGAAACAATTTCTCGGAAATAAGAAACATTGACAAACACTTTTGTCTTTGTCTTGTGGGAAGAATTCCCAATTAAATCTCTGGGATAATCAACAAAGACATTCATCCGATTTTGGTTGTAAACTCTTAGACCAAAATTTAAAGAAAAGACTATTAGGGTTTATACCCATACCATAACTTGTATGGTGTCATTTCAACGGATCATGATGATACTCTATTTAGTGTAAAAGCGGTAGTCACTAAAGCATAATCCACAAAAATATAATGGCGTCATAATATTTTATCTCATCATTAATCCAACAAGGTTTGGATACATATCTTGGATACTATATCATCATTATGATACTCCAAGAAATGTGAGTTGTAGAACAATTTCATAACTCTCTTAGATGTTCGCTAAAAATCGTAATTCAAATATTTCTACCATGATCCAATCATAGATATTTGACTTTTCTATTACGATGATTTCCACTTCATGCTGAAATTTATTTGAATCCATTCAAAAGTTTCAAACTTCTTCCTTATTGAATATATCCACATATATATACTCAATTCATTGTTGAAAGTTTTCATGAAGTAGAAGAATCTCCCGCACACAACTATGCCCAGTGAACCACATACATCATCATGTATTTTTCCACTAAGTTAGTTGCCCGTTCAACTTTTGGCCTATGAACGGTATTTTAATCATTCTCTTTAGAAAAGATTTGCAAGCGTCAAATGATTCAAAAATCAAGTGACTCCAAAAATCCATTTGCATGGAGTTCCTTCATGCGTTCCTTTCTAATATGACCTAAATGGCGGTTCCACAAATAAGTGGAATTCAAATCATTTGCCTTATGGCATTTTAGCGTCAGTGTTATGTATGTGTGTTTTCACCATTAAGATTCATAATAACTTATCCATCGTACATGGTGTAATGTCATAATTTGAACAACTCATTGTTTTCATTTGACCAGAGCAAAATAACAATTATTAAGTTCTTTATTATAAATTCTAAGGGCTAGGTAGAATGCCAACGACAAACATAATAACACTTTATTATGTTCCAGATGTGCATTATTACCATATTCCTTATCAGTCACTTAGGCCATTGTATTCTTGTATTGCGTTGTTTTGTATGACACTTCATACCAACCAATATGGTACAAATACCCAAGAATTTTATTGTGTGACCAAATGAGGAATACATCCATAACATGTATATCATTTATATACACCTGAGCTAGACTTTCTAGTCTTTTCTTTCTTTCTTTCTGCCAATAATCTTTTGTAGTTTCTCTTTTAGCTTTCCTCATTATTCATAAAAACACTTCAATATCAATAACTTCTAGGTTTGTTGATCAAATACCAATAACCTTGAGGTTCTTTGAAGTTGATCATCATATGACAAGTGTTCCGGATTTCACTATTAGTAACCTTTTAATATGATGAACAATTTCACTCATACTTTTATCCATCATATCATGACGACTTTTTGAGACCATGTACATGCTAGGCTCATAAAGTTTAACCTTAGTATTCGCATGTGCAAATCTGGCTTGCACCCATTGTAAGCACACGTAGAATCTATAACACCCGATCATCACGTGATGCTTCGATACGACGAGTCTTAGCAATGGTGCATACTAAGGATGATAACTTCATGGATATGCGAATATCGTTAGTGCTCCAATAGTTGGAGGATTGTGACGCCTGGCGTCTTCAACCTTCATACATTCCCATAAAACTTATGAGTTTATGTAGTCTCACCAAATTATATTCTATCATCTTGCAATAAGGTCTTAGATATCACATATATCTCATACCTTGATTATTTCTGAAAACTAAATTTTCAGCTCCTTACTTTTCAAACAGATTTGAACTTCAAGTTTCACGGAGACAAGATAACTTTAGGTACTAATTGAAACCATAGCTCTCTGAATCAACAAAGTGAGTTTCACTAAAAGTTTGCAATAGGACTTAATCAATTCTTGATTCTTTAACAATACGGTACTAATCCGTAAAGTTTCTTATCAGATTTTAACAGTATTTCTATCTCAATAACAAGACTAGCGCATAGTAGTAAACGGATGCCAATACTACAAAATTAATTCAAAATACTACTCAGACTATGTTTATGATAATTAGTTCATGTTTTAATCTAATTACTAATGAACTCCCACTTAATACAACATCCCTCATAGTTGTTAAGTGGTACACGATCCAAATCCACTACATCAAAACCGATCATCAAGATGATGTAGCTTCAATGGTGAACATCAACATGTTGATCATATCATCCATATGACTCGTGTTCAACCTTTCGGTTTCCGTTGTCCCGAGGCCATGTTTGTACATGCTAGGCTCGTCAAGCAAACCCAAGTATTCCGCGTGTGCAACATGGCTTACACCCGTTGTATGTTGAGTTTATCACACCCGATCATCACGAGATGCTTCAAAACGTCGAACAATGCAACGGTGCATACGAGGGAAGAACACTTTATTATCTTGATATTAATGTGAGGGATCATCTTATAATGCTACCGTCGCGATCTAAGCAAAATAAGATGCATAAAGGATTAACATCACATGCAGTTCATATGTGATATGATATGGCCCTTTTGTCTTTGCGCCTTTGATCTTCATCTCCAAAGCACGGACATGATCTCCATCATCTTCGGGCATGATCTCCATCATCGTCGGCGTAGGTTCATGGCGCCGTCTTCATGATTGTTCATCTCATGTAGCAACTATTACAACTACTTTGAAAAACTACTCAACATGAAAATTAAAGACAACCATAAGGCTCCTGCCGGTTGCCACAATACAATAATGATCATCTCATACATATTCATCATCACATTATGGCCATATCACATCACCAAACCCTGCAAAAACAAGTTAGACGTCTCTAATTTGGTTTGCATATTTTACGTGGTTTAGGGTTTTCGAGTAAGATCTAATCTACCTACGAACATGAACCACAACGGTGATACTAGTGTTGTCAATAGAAGAGTAAATTGAATCTTCACTATAGTAGGAGAGACAGACACCCGCAAAGCCACTTATGCAATACAAGTTGCATGTCAAGCGTGGAGCAAATCTCATGAACGCGGTCATGTAAAGTTAGCCCGAGCCGCTTCATCCCACTATGCCACAAAGATGCAAAGTACTCAAGCTAAAGATAACATAAGCATCAACGCCCACAAAACCATTGTGTTCTACTCGTGCAACCATCTATGCATAGACACGGCTCGATACCACTGTAGGAGAACGTAGCATAGAAAACAAAAATTTTCCTACGGCGAACACGCAATCCAAGCCAAGATGCAATCTAGAAGACGGTAGCAACGAGGGGATTATCGAGACTAACCCTTGAAGAGATTCCAAAGCCTATAAGAGTAGGCTCTTATTGCTGCGGTAGACGATCACTTGCCGCTTGCAAAGCGCGTAGAAGATCTTGATCACGATCGGCGCCACGAACGGGCAGCACCTCCGTACTCGGTCACACGTTCGGTTGTTGATGAAGACGACGTCCACCTCCCCGTTCCAGCGGGCAGCGGAAGTAGTAGCTCCTCTTGAATCCGACAGCATGACGGCGTGGTGTCGATGGTGGTGGAGAAATCCGGCGGAGCTTCGCTTAAGCGTGCGGGATGTGGTGGAGGAGAGAGACCGCTAGGGTTTGGGGAGAGAGGGGAGGCTAGGGCGCCGGCCAAGGGCAGCCCTAGGTGGTGCGGCCAAGAGTGGGCTGCCCCCCTCCCTCTCCTCCTCATTATATAGGTGGAAATCCCCAAGTGTTGGTATCCAAGTCTTCGAATAAGACCCGAAACCAAAACCTTCCATAGGGACAAAACCTACCCAAGGGGGAAATCCCACTCAAGGTGGGACTCCCACCCCTTCCTTGGGGGTTGGCCGGCCACCCTTTGGGGAGTCCACCTTGGACTCCTTCCCTTTAGGGTTGGCTGGTCATGCAAGGTGGAGTCCCTCCCGGACTCCACTTTCCATGGTGATTTCATCCGGACTTTTCTAGAACCTTCTAGAACCTGCCATAAATGCACCGGATCATTTCCAAACTTGGAACATGACTTCCTATATATGAATCTTATTCTCCGGACCATTCCGGAACTCCTCGTGATGTCCGGGATCTCATCCGGGACTCCGAACAAATATTCGAATTCCATTCCATATTCAAGTACTACCATTTCAACATCCAACTTTAAGTGTGTCACCCTACGGTTCGTGAACTATGCGGACATGGTTGAGTACTCACTCCGACCAATAACCAATAGCGGGATCTGGAGATCCATAATGGCTCCCACATATTCAACGATGACTTTAGTGATCGAAAGAACCATTCACATACAATACCAATTCCCTTTGTCTCGCGATATTTTACTTGTCCGAGGTTTGATCTTCGGTATCACTCTATACCTTGTTCAACCTCGTCTCCTGACAAGTACTCTTTACCGTGGTATGTGGTCTCTTATGAACTTATTCATATGCTTGCAAGACATTAGACGACATTCCACCGAGAGGGCCCAGAGTATATCTATCCGTCATCGGGATGGACAAATCCCCGTTGATCCATATGCCTCAACTCATACTTCCGGATACTTAATCCCACCTTTATAGCCACCCATTTACGCAATGGTGTTTGGTGTAATCAAAGTACCTTTCCGGTATAAGTGATTTACATGATCTCATGGTCATAAGGACTAGGTAACTATGTATCGAAAGCTTATAGCAAATAACTTAATGACGAGATCTTATGCTACGCTTAATTGGGTGTGTCCATTACATCATTCATACAATGACATAACCTTGTTATTAATAACATCCAATGTTCATGATTATGAAACTAATCATCCATTAATCAACAAGCTAGTTTAAGAGGCATACTAGGGACTTCTTGTTTGTCTACATATCACACATGTACCAATGTTTCGGTTAATACAATTATAGCATGGTATGTAAACATTATCATAAACACAAAGATATATAATAACCATTTATTATTGCCTCTTGGGCATATCTCCAACAGATCCCCACCCTCCGGTTGTTCTGCAAGACACAACTGCTACGGTAAGCATTGCATTACCGTGGGGAATTAGAATGGGCTCCCCACCCTCCGGTTGTTCTGCCAGACACAACTGCTACGGTAAGCGCATCCGTTGATGAACGAGAGGTGGAAACACTTTTGACTACTCCGTCCCACTCCAGATCTTATGGTTAACACGGGTATTACGGCACAAGAATCACTGGACGACATTTGTTGTTTAATCCTAGATGGATATAAACCCTTGCAATGGAACCTCCACCATATCAACACAATCCATGGTTCCATTGCCCACCACATAGTCATATTCATAGTTATGAAAATAGTGGTTTTGCTTTTTATGCAATAATGATAAACATAGTACTTTGCAAGTAATTTGGTAAAAATACTCAAATGACATGAGCAAGCGATGAACTTGCCTTTCTTGACTGCAAGATTGCAGGCAAGGGTCTTCGATACGCAATAACTCCAAATTCTGAAATAGCATCATCGTCCGGTAAGGACGATGTTTAAAAGATTGGCAAGGATGCAATAATGCATAAGTATGAGATGCAATCGTTCTAAACGTGACCTAACCCTGATGATTTGGGATTAGTGAGTTGTAGTGATTGGTTTAGGGTGTGTTGCACTTTTAGAGTGATTCCACAAACAAGGTTCTTATTAGGGTTTTGTGGTCTTAGAAGCATAAACATGTGGTATAATGCATAATAATAATCATACACACTCAAGGAATAGTAGTTGTATAATAAGTAAGGAGCAGTTGTCAATTTTAAGTCCTATAGTGCATGGTTGATGATTACTTATTATTTAATTCAAAGAATAACTTCTGAAGAACATGTTATTTAATAATGAACAAGTATGATAATTAGGTTGGAGGGTTTCTATGGGTTCCTACGGTTCCAATTGGTTTCTGGGGTAAGTATTAGATGGATCACAACCTAGTTGGATTCATCAACACCAAGGCTTGTAAGGTTGGGTTAAGCCTAGGCATCTTGAGCAATTTATTACAAGTAGTTGCTATCAAGGTTGGTATACCTTGCTGGTGATAGCTGGTTATTGGCTATAGGTCCTATTAGGCAGGATTGATGATGATTCCTTATTTTCTTCAAAAGAATAACTTTTGAAGAACATACTTCTTAAGTAATAAGAAGTATTACAATTAAGGTTGAGGTTGTCTAGGGTTTGCTATTGGATCTACTAAGTAAGGAATAGTTGGTTCCTAAATAGGATGGTTCATAAGTATCTCACACTAGTATGGTTTAGTGTGTATGTAATATGATACACAATATTGGCATGGTTGCTATTAGGGTTCATCACAATGATGTGATGCTAAATAGGAATGATTAAAGTTGGTGTCTCAGAAGATAGGAACTAGGGTTGGTCCTATTTGATCTGCTAGGCATGAGCACATGTAATACCAATGTATTAGAAATGGGTCTCTATTATTTTATGAAGACATGGTAATTGTTTTGTTGCTACTATGGAACTATAACTACTATTGGAGTAACATGATCACATATTAACTTGGGGTTTAGGTTTGGTAACAATTTAGGGTTCATATGAAATAGTGGACCTAGGGTTTCTAAATGAATTAGGGTTTTAGGTTTCACATAAATTATGAGGTTATTACTTGGTTTATAATGGAACTAGGGTTTCCTAATTACCCTATAGGTCTATGATTAATAACTTCATTATCAAGTTGAAGTTATTAATAATGTTGAAATAAAATAATATTAGATTTGACATTTTATTATTTTTAATGAATTTAATAATTAAGGTAATTATTAATTAGGGTTTAAATCCTTCTAATAATGATTTAACAAATAATAAGTAAAGAAAATAAGTTTAATGTTTTCTTTATTTATTTCCTGGCTTTTATTTAATTTGGAAATCTTTTCTAATTATTGAATTTTAATTGAATTTAGAATTCAAATTAAAGGCTTAATTAACATATATTAAATAATTGAATTTTTATTAAAAATAAAATTTCATTTTATATTTTTATTGGATAGATTTTTCTTTTATAAGAATTTTGATATCTTATTTGTATTTTTCTGAGCTTTTATGATTTTTCTACATTATTTCAAAGTTTCAGGTATTTTCTGTAATTTGAAATTAAACCGAAATACTAAACACACCCGAACTGGTCTACACCCAGTGGCTGACTGGTGGGCCTTAGGCCACGTCAGCTGCCACGCAGGCGTGGACCAAGTCCATCTACTGACGAGGCACGGAGCCTGCCGGCGGTTGGCGGGGGCGCCGGCGAGGGACTTGGGCGAGCCAGACGCAGCACTACACGCTGAACAATTTGTAGGCGGCGCCCCCAGCGAATGGTCACCGGAATAGCTCCGGCGAGCACATCCGCGGCGGCGGCTCCTAAACGGCGCGGCGGCTACGGTGATAATCGAATAGGGAGCATGCGAGGAGCTTCAGCTCACCAGGAGCACGCAGGGCTTGACGGCGAGGCTCGCCGTGGTCTGGTTCGCCGGAATTTGGTGTCGCCGGCCGTCGGAGAGACGAGCTCGACGGCGACGCTCCAGGGCACCTTGGCTCGATTCCTTTTGCAGGAAGAGCAAGTCGAGGATGGCGATGACGATGGTGTCATCGGCGAGGCTCGGGGAGGTCCTATTCGACGGCGATGACCGGAGGCCGTACGGGCTAGGGTTTCGTCTTGGGCAGTAATTGAGCAGAGGACGAAGAACTTCGGGGCTAGGGTTCGCCGTGGTATTTATACGGAGCCTAAACGTGCCTTGTCACGCCGACGGTCGAGGAGATGGCGCCAGCGCGAGGGGAAACGGAGCACGGCGTCTCGCTGGCCTCCCGTACACGAAGAGGATGAGGATGAGCCTCTCCTCCGATATTTGATCGAAAGGGTACGTGGGCTGCTCTTGGGTGGTGGCTTGGGCCGTGTTGCTAGGCTGCTGCTGGGCTGCTGCGTGGGCTGTCCAGCCAGGTGAGGCAGGTAAGCTTCCTCTTCTATATTTTTTTCTTTTCTTTTCTTTTCTGTTTTATAATTCTATTTTATATTTATTATTTGAATTCATTTATGAATTCAATACTGTTTGTAAATAATTTGTAATGATGCTCATTTATTCAAGATTTAGTTTACTGACTATTGTTTCCTTGTTCTATTTTGAATTCATATTTTATATTGAATTACTTGCATATTTGTGAATAACATTTGGACCTAATCTTATATTTTTACTTTAATTCTCTTTTTATTATGCAATCAATTCTGTTTAGAATGATGAGAGTTATACTTTCATCTCAAAGTATTACAGAGTTTGTTACTATGTCTTGGTTTCCATTTGAGGAATTAGTCACTGACATTTCATGTGAACAACATTTTCTTAGGATTTTGTAGGTTTGATAATAATCCAAATTCAAGGTTAGTATTAGTTCTATATTTTAAATATAACTTAAAATCCTAGAGTATGCATTATTCTCCTCAAGGTTGGGCTTTATTTACTGAGATAAGTGGGTGATCACCACCCATGGATTTAATTATGAGTTTAAGCACTAGATGTTTCTTAGGGTTAATTTGTGAAGCATAGAATTCAGCTAATGAGCATTTCTTAGGGTGATAATGATATTTACCTAATGGCAATTGGTTGGAATCTCAATTATGGCCTAGGTTCATATTATGATCACCATAGTGATGCATAAACTAGGGTTGAGATACAATTCTAATTTATAGAATTGGGATGACATCATATTGCATGTGCTAGGGTTAATCTCCCCTAACCAGGATGAGATGGTGGCTTAATTAACATTTTATGTTCTCCTTTAGTTACTAAGATATTGAGAATTGGTTTTCTATTCTACCAGTTAACTTCTATTACTATCCTCAATTAATCATTAAAGTAACTACACTGGTTATAGTTCTTTTTATAGTTAACTTTGGTCATATGGATGGATGGTTTCTCACCATATTAAGTATAGAGTTTGACTCTAAGGTTTTCTTATATTCTTTAATTGAGGGATAATTGGAATATAAATGTGGTAGGATTCTACTTATGATCACCAAGTGAATCACAAGTTAAGGTTGGGATATAAGCTTAGGGTTGCTTACTAGTTACCTCCTTATGATTTCATGTGGTGAATGATATCTACTTATCCTATTAGGGTTTAACTTATCCTCACATACCTCAAGAGCATGATCATGGATTAGGCATAATCAACTTGTTCTTAATCTCTCTACCTCAAGATCTTGGGGTTTATGATCATCACTCAATTTATAATGATCAAGGTTTGGCTTCCTAAGTTATCTCTCAAGAATTAGGTTTCTCACTCCCAAGATTAAGTTTTGTCTTGATCAACTAAAGTATAACATCTCTCTATAGTTTCTTGGGTGGACATGGCTATGGTTGTCTCAATAATTTATATCCCAGGAGAATGCCTGAGATATTACTTAGGGTTCTTTTCAGGGAATGATGATATAATCTTCTGGTATATGGATAGTTCTCTCCCTCACATTCAAGTGTTGCCTCAACTACTTGAGTGTAATACCATATCTTGGGCTCTCTTATAAAGGAATGGTTATTCTAAGGTTTATGGTGTACTCACAATATCTCAATAGGTATTAAGTCTAAAACTCCACTTGGCTATCTTGATTGGGTTAATCTCCTCCTTACTTTATCAATTCATGGATATGGTATTATTCCATGTGATATTAGGTTATCTCAACACTCCAAGGAAAATGGTTTCCATCCTAATGCTTTAGTTCAAAGGTTGTCCTTTGTTCATTAATAGGTAAAGCTAGGTTTAGAATAAATGGTCTCTCTTATTTGGGAATGCTTGAATAATACTCTAGTGTTCCTCTTGAAGATAATGTTGTGATCATATGGATATTTATATTCAAGATTTGTCTCAAGGTTTGTCATTGTTTCCCTAAATAAAATAGGACTCTCACCTCTCTAGGTTTGATGTATAATAAGTTGGAATAGAGGAGAATATATATTTCTAGAGTTGATTTCCTTGTCTTGTTTCCAAGATTGAAATAGAATGAATACCATGAGGCTAATGGTAGGATCATGGATTAGTTTAAGACATGGAGAAGATAAGTGAAGAATAGTTTCTCCATTTATTGTTACTTGATTTCCAATTAAATGGATGTTCATAAGTTATGGCAAGGATTACCATATTATGATCTTTAATAAGATCAAGTAATTGATCATTGGGTTAAGTGTTGTTGTGTTGATTTTAGTTCCATTTGATCTAACCCCTTAGATCAAATCATCTCTACCCAAAACAAGGTTTTAACTAAGTCACATTGAGGTTTATAGCGCTTGACTTGATGAGCTACTTCAATTCCACCAAGGTCAAGTGAAACTTCAGTTACTGTGACTGTTTTTTTAAAGCGCGAAAATTCCCCGGATTTTCTATGCATGAATGCAATGCACACATCTGTTTCCTCTATTTTTGTAACCCCAATTCCTGGGATATTATCTACCCCTTAAACTAAACTTCGTCCTCGAAGTTTGAACTCTCTCACGTTTCCGGAGTGTGAATCTGACTTGTGCAGACTACGACTTTTCTCGAACTCCGTATTGATCTAACTGGATATAATTGAATATATCCCTTGTCCAGATTCTTCCTGGAATCCATTATGGTTTGTCTCTGAACCATGGTTCTTACTTTGATTCTTTGATTTCTTCCAACTCTATAAGCTTGTTTCTTTTCTCATTGAAGATTCAATGATTGAGACTTCTTCTGGTGCTGCTGGTCTTATTTGAAGGCTAATTTGATAATAAACTCCTAATTTCTTAATAGGTCTTTGTTTTACCTTACTACCAAAAGTGCAATAATGGTACTAAGTAAGGTACTTACCATGGAAATGGTCGTGATGGTTTATTTTCCTAAGAATGGATTAGACTCATTTAGTCTATCCATTCATGGTTTATAGTTGATATCTATAACTATTTTGGGGTTATTTAGGTTCCATGAAAGGAATCATTCTATTAGTCTGTGGTTCTAGTATGGTCAGTTTCCTTCGGTCTTTGACCTTCTTGAGCTGTATTTTGGTCTCCTATATATCCTTCATCCAACTTCCTTAACCTTGACTTACTTGAGCTATCGTACTTCTGAGTAGATACTACTCACTTTCTCAAGTTTTAGTCCAATTATTACTTCTTCGAGGTATAAACCTCGGCTTCTGGTCTGACATCTTTCTGAAAGTATTGTTCAACAATCTTATGAGAATAAGATCGAACTTCCTCTCAGTTCAGACCTTCTTCTTCTATTTTGCTCAAAGTATTGAGTTATTGTACATCCAACTCAATCTTTACTCTACCCCTTAGAGTTTTCTTATGTCTTCAACTTCTTTTCTTCCAACCATTTGACTTATGGTTAGAATATTGGTCTGGTGTAACTTATGGTTTATATTCTTCTAAAGTCTTGCGAAGAATATCTGTGGTGTATCCATTCTATTGTGGACATCCAATGTGAATCCTTCGACTAAATGATTATAGGTCATTGTTATTTGGCTGACAACATTTTACTTGTTCACAACTCCTTGGTACGAATAATCCAATGGTGGACTACTTGATACCAATAGTGGCTATTTGTTATCTAAAAATGGATTCTATTATAGGTTCTGATTAACTGGACGAGACATCCTCTACTTTATCTCGCAGTATTGATCCTATATCAACTATGGTCTTCTAATATCAACTATGGTCTTCTTATATCTGCTATGATTTCATATATCATCTTCCTTTCTTCAGGGTTTATTTTGCAAGAAAACCACTAGCTGACACTATGAATATAGTATCCTGAGTGATTTCCCATGCATTCCCTCTTCTATATTAACTATGGATCTGCTTCAGCTTCACCATAATCATTATATTTCTCACCTTCATGCTTCTTCCGTACTAAAGTACTCCTCTATTGAGGTAAAGCATGAGTTTTGGATTGGTATTTCCTTCAGAGTATTGTGGTTACTTCCCACAATTTTGCTTCCATTTACTGATGATCCTTCATCTTGTCTTCAGAATCTTTAGAATTCGTCACTTCCTCACACGTTTACCATTACCCTCTAGATCTATAGCATCAAGTAAGAACTTGATATTGCAACATGCATTTGCATATCGAAGTCAAACTTCATGTATGGATCTAGTCAAACAATGAAAATCCAATAAAATCCAAGAAGATTCAGCCTTATGCTTATAATACACACCATCATAAGCCTGAATATATTAGTTGAGTAAGACATCTCTAAACATCAGGCTCTGATGTGTAGTATATAACACCACATAAGATAGGTTTATATCGTGATACTTAGCACGAATACGTGAGTTTCTACTATTTGTCTCAACATTTATCTTAATTGCACATTTGCAATGAGACAAACTTGAAACAAATTGGTCTAGAATAGTTGTGGTTGACCTAAAGTTCTTTGGAAGTATTAGCTTAACTTCCATTTTGTGGAGGATTGTCTCCCATGATCTCTTTTGGTTCTAACATGGCTACTCTAAACACATATCCATTGGAATATAGCTCCTATACTTCCAAGTGTTTCTATCATAGGACTATGGTCATGATGTGCTTGGCACACTTTCCATAGTTTTGAAACATAATCTTACACTATTGTTGAATAACTGGCTTCTTTATTGTTCTCCTACTAAATATTTATGATGTTGTACTTCATCACATAATGATTCTCAGGTGAATCATATATGATTACCATCACTATCATGTAAGTAGACAAATTTTATTCCTATCACTCTTCCTTACCTCCCATGATTGACTCATCATGATCTATACTATCTCATATAGCTTATATTTATCACTTACTATCAGTTGTTTCACAAGTTTGGATAGATTTTACTTACCCATTACTTGTCTTGGTATACACCTTCTAATAGGATATTACACATATCTTCATTACTTGATATCACTCCTATTACAGGTCTGGATAACACTTGCTTAACCATAACATGTGTTGGTATACATCTTCCAATAGGATATCTTCCTTATGGTTGTATCCTCTCTTTGGACTACCATGTATTGTATACCAACTGTGATCTACTAATCTATTATATTTTCAGAACTTAATGGTGTGCTATATGTTTGGGATTAGCTAACTATACTTAGTAAAGATAGGTAAGAAGGTTGACTTAAGTGTGTCAGGATTATTCCCAAATGAATATCCATCTCAAGTCATAAGAAGATTTGGTTTAGCTAAGACAACTTCCTATAGACACTACCAATCCTATAGGTCTCCTTTAAAGGGTTTTAATCCTAAGGTCAAAGCATTTGCTCTAATACCAACTGTGGTGACCCGGCATACCACTGCATGGTGTAGTATGCAAGTCTGATATAACACCAATGAAACACCGTTCCACTAGTATTATATCGCTCGGAGTGGTACAACAGAAACATATGCGGGTCCAAGGCATGTCTATAGAATTACAACTCCGACTCTATTACAGAAGATCAGCACAGCCTCCTACTTTACAATGAGGTAAATCTGCAAATAAACTCCAGAAGAACGACTCGTAGTCTAAGCCTATCACGAACTCTATTTGTAGAGTATTTAACTAGCTATAGAGGCTAAGAATAGATTCTAGCTAAATAGGAGCTAGGTTTAGGAAACTATTTCCTTTCTATTGCTAATCTAGGTTTTCTCCTATGTGCTACTCAGGTTCCTGCCTTGAAGTAGTTGTTGACTTCGGTAGTAGACCCTCCTTCGATGCCTCCATATCTAAGCAGGGATTTAAGAGTGGGATGAGTACGAGCGTACTCAACAAGTTCATTATAGGAAAGAGGTGTTTAATGCACTAGCTACGGCATTAGACCAGAAAGTCTAATACCAATGCAGGTTTTCATAATCATTTCTTCAAAAGGTTGCTTTTATTCAGAAGAGCTATGTCCGTCAGTCTTCACCGGTTGACTAGAACTTCATGGAGTTCCTTTCCGGCAGCGTTCGCAGTTCCATATCCCGGAACAGGGAGTGACTGGTCACGTTACACTCTGCAGAGGTGTGTTGCTTTACCCATAAGAGATCTTAACCTTGGTGCCAACCGGGCAGCTTCCCGTCCACACTTCCTTCGGTGTGAGGCCCGGTATAAGGTCCTAGTCAATCATGTTCCTCCGCTACCTCGAACACCCACCCTTTGTTGCATGCCCCGACCCTGGGTCCTCGCCGGTCCCATTATTCCCGTAATTTCAGGGTGGACCCCGGCCACGACGACAGTCTGGGATCGAACCAAACTCCTTCGCCGGTAGCTGCAACCCATCATAGACCGCATTACCGTGGGGAATTAGAATGGGATCCCCACCCTCCGGTTGTTCCGCAAGACACAACTGCTACGGTAAGCATTGCATTACCGTGGGGAATTAGAATGGGCTCCCCACCCTCCGGTTGTTCGCCAGACACAACTGCTACGGTAAGCGCATCCGTTGATGAACGAGAGGTGGAAACACTTTTGACTACTCCGTCCCACTCCGGATCTTATGGTTAACACGGGTATTACGGCACAAGAATCACTGGACGACATTTGTTGTTTAATCCTAGATGGATATAAACCCTTGCAATGGAACCTCCACCATATCAACACAATCCATGGTTCCATTGCCCACCACATAGTCATATTCATAGTTATGAAAATAGTGGTTTTGCTTTTTATGCAATAATGATAAACATAGTACTTTGCAAGTAATTTGGTAAAAATACTCAAATGACATGAGCAAGCGATGAACTTGCCTTTCTTGACTGCAAGATTATGCAGGCAAGGGTCTTCGATCCGCAATAACTCCAAATTCTGAAATAGCATCATCGTCCGGTAAGGACGATGTTTAAAAGATTGGCAAGGATGCAATAATGCATAAGTATGAGATGCAATCGTTCTAAACGTGACCTAACCCTGATGATTTGGGATTAGTGAGTTGTAGTGATTGGTTTAGGGTGTGTTGCACTTTTAGAGTGATTCCACAAACAAGGTTCTTATTAGGGTTTTGTGGTCTTAGAAGCATAAACATGTGGTATAATGCATAATAATAATCATACACACTCAAGGAATAGTAGTTGTATAATAAGTAAGGAGCAGTTGTCAATTTTAAGTCCTATAGTGCATGGTTGATGATTACTTATTATTTAATTCAAAGAATAACTTCTGAAGAACATGTTATTTAATAATGAACAAGTATGATAATTAGGTTGGAGGGTTTCTATGGGTTCCTACGGTTCCAATTGGTTTCTGGGGTAAGTATTAGATGGATCACAACCTAGTTGGATTCATCAACACCAAGGCTTGTAAGGTTGAGTTAAGCCTAGGCATCTTGAGCAATTTATTATAAATAGTTGCTATCAAGGTTGGTATACCTTGCTGGTGATAGCTGGTTATTGGCTATAGGTCCTATTAGGCAGGATTGATGATGATTCCTTATTTTCTTCAAAAGAATAACTTTTGAAGAACATACTTCTTAAGTAATAAGAAGTATTACAATTAAGGTTGAGGGTGTCTAGGGTTTGTTATTGGATCTATTAAGTAAGGAATAGTTGGTTCCTAAATAGGATGGTTCATAAGTATCTCACACTAGTATGGTTTAGTGTGTATGTAATATGATACACAATATTGGCATGGTTGCTATTAGGGTTCATCACAATGATGTGATGCTAAATAGGAATGATTAAAGTTGGTGTCTCAGAAGATAGGAACTAGGGTTGGTCCTATTTGATCTGCTAGGCATGAGCACATGTAATACCAATGTATTAGAAATGGGTCTCTATTATTTTATGAAGACATGGTAATTATTTTGTTGCTACTATGGAACTATAACTACTATTGGAGTAACATGATCACATGTTAACTTGGGGTTTAGGTTTGGTAACAATTTAGGGTTCATATGAAATAGTGGACCTAGGGTTTCTAAATGAATTAGGGTTTTAGGTTTCACATAAATTATGAGGTTATTACTTGGTTTATAATGGAACTAGGGTTTCCTAATTACCCTATAGGTCTATGATTAATAACTTCATTATCAAGTTGAAGTAATTAATAATGTTGAAATAAAATAATATTAGATTTGACATTTTATTATTTTTAATGAATTTAATAATTAAGGTAATTATTAATTAGGGTTTAAATCCTTCTAATAATGATTTAACAAATAATAAGTAAAGAAAATAAGTTTAATGTTTTCTTTATTTATTTCCTGGCTTTTATTTAATTTGGAAATCTTTTCTAATTATTGAATTTTAATTGAATTTAGAATTCAAATTAAAGGCTTAATTAACATATATTAAATAATTGAATTTTTATTAAAAATAAAAATTTCATTTTATATTTTTATTGGATAGATTTTTCTTTTATAAGAATTTTGATATCTTATTTGTATTTTTCTGAGCTTTTATGATTTTTCTACATTATTTCAAAGTTTCAGGTATTTTCTGTAATTTGAAATTAAACCGAAATACTAAACACACCCGAACTGGTCTACACCCAGTGGCTGACTGGTGGGCCTTAGGCCACGCCAGCTGCCACGCAGGCGTGGACCAAGTCCATCTACTGACGAGGCACAGGAGCTCACTGCCGGCGAGGCAGTTGTTGCCGGCGACGGCGATTCCGGCCAGTAGGACACGGACGAATGGGCGAGCCAGACGCAGCACTACACGCTGAACAATTTGTAGGCGGCGCCCCCAGCGAATGGTCACCGGAATAGCTCCGACGAGCACATACCGCGGCGGCGGATGCAGTTTAAACGGCGCGGCGAAGCTACGGTGTATAATCGACCGAGGCGAGCATGCGAGGAGCTTCAGCGGCTTACCAGGAGTACGCAGGGCTTGACGGCGTGGCTCGCCGTGGTCTGGTTCGCCGGAATTGGGTGTTGCCGGCCGTCGGAGAGACGAGCTCGACGAAGACGCTCCAGGGCACCTTGGCTTAATTCCTTTTGCAGGAAGAGCAAGGAGAGGATGGCGATGACGATGGTGTCATCGGCGAGGCTCGGGGAGGTCCTATTCGACGGCGATGACCGGAGGCCGTACGGGCTAGGGTTTCGTCTTGGGCAGTAATTGAGCAGAGGACGAAGAACTTCGGGGCTAGGGTTCGCCGTGGTATTTATACGGAGCCTAAACGTGCCTTGTCACGCCGACGGTCGAGGAGATGGCGCCAGCGCGAGGGGAAACGGAGCACGGCGTCTCGCTGGCCTCCCGTACACGAAGAGGATGAGGATGAGCCTCTCCTCCGATATTTGATCGAAAGGGTACGTGGGCTGCTCTTGGGTGGTGGCTTGGGCCGTGTTGCTAGGCTGCTGCTGGGCTGCTGCGTGGGCTGTCCAGCCAGGTGAGGCAGGTAAGCTTCCTCTTCTATATTTTTTTCTTTTCTTTTCTTTTCTGTTTTATAATTCTATTTTATATTTATTATTTGAATTCATTTATGAATTCAATACTGTTTGTAAATAATTTGTAATGATGCTCATTTATTCAAGATTTAGTTTACTGACTATTGTTTCCTTGTTCTATTTTGAATTCATATTTTATAATGAATTACTTGCATATTTGTGAATAACATTTGGACCTAATCTTATATTTTTACTTTAATTCTCTTTTTATTATGCAATCAATTCTGTTTAGAATGATGAGAGTTATACTTTCATCTCAAAGTATTACAAAGTTTGTTACTATGTCTTGGTTTCCATTTGAGGAATTAGTCACTGACATTTCATGTGAACACCATTTTCTTAGGATTTTGTAGGTTTGATAATAATCCAAATTCAAGGTTAGTATTAGTTCTATATTTTAAATATAACTTAAAATCCTAGAGTATGCATTATTCTCCTCAAGGTTGGGCTTTATTTACTGAGATAAGTGGGTGATCACCACCCATGGATTTAATTATGAGTTTAAGCACTAGATGTTTCTTAGGGTTAATTTGTGAAGCATAGAATTCAGCTAATGAGCATTTCTTAGGGTGATAATGATATTTACCTAATGGCAATTGGTTGGAATCTCAATTATGGCCTAGGTTCATATTATGATCACCATAGTGATGCATAAACTAGGGTTGAGATACAATTCTAATTTATAGAATTGGGATGACATCATATTGCATGTGCTAGGGTTAATCTCCCCTAACCAGGATGAGATGGTGGCTTAATTAACATTTTATGTTCTCCTTTAGTTACTAAGATATTGAGAATTGGTTTTCTATTCTACCAGTTAACTTCTATTACTATCCTCAATTAATCATTAAAGTAACTACACTGGTTATAGTTCTTTTTATAGTTAACTTTGGTCATATGGATGGATGGTTTCTCACCATATTAAGTATAGAGTTTGACTCTAAGGTTTTCTTATGTTCTTTAATTGAGGGATAATTGGAATATAAATGTGGTAGGATTCTACTTATGATCACCAAGTGAATCACAAGTTAAGGTTGGGATATAAGCTTAGGGTTGCTTACTAGTTACCTCCTTATGATTTCATGTGGTGAATGATATCTACTTATCCTATTAGGGTTTAACTTATCCTCACATACCTCAAGAGCATGATCATGGATTAGGCATAATCAACTTGTTCTTAATCTCTCTACCTCAAGATCTTGGGGTTTATGATCATCACTCAATTTATAATGATCAAGGTTTGGCTTCCTAAGTTATCTCTCAAGAATTAGGTTTCTCACTCCCAAGATTAAGTTTTGTCTTGATCAACTAAAGTATAACATCTCTCTATAGTTTCTTGGGTGGACATGGCTATGGTTGTCTCAATAATTTATATCCCAGGAGAATGCCTGAGATATTACTTAGGGTTCTTTCCAGGGAATGATGATATAATCTTCTGGTATATGGATAGTTCTCTCCCTCACATTCAAGTGTTGCCTCAACTACTTGAGTGTAATACCATATCTTGGGCTCTCTTATAAAGGAATGGTTATTCTAAGGTTTATGGTGTACTCACAATATCTCAATAGGTATTAAGTCTAAAACTCCACTTGGCTATCTTGATTGGGTTAATCTCCTCCTTACTTTATCAATTCATGGATATGGTATTATTCCATGTGATATTAGGTTATCTCAACACTCCAAGGAAAATGGTTTCCATCCTAATGCTTTAGTTCAAAGGTTGTCCTTTGTTCATTAATAGGTAAAGCTAGGTTTAGAATAAATGGTCTCTCTTATTTGGGAATGCTTGAATAATACTCTAGTGTTCCTCTTGAAGATAATGTTGTGATCATATGGATATTTATATTCAAGATTTGTCTCAAGGTTTGTCATTGTTTCCCTAAATAAAATAGGACTCTCACCTCTCTAGGTTTGATGTATAATAAGTTGGAATAGAGGAGAATATATATTTCTAGAGTTGATTTCCTTGTCTTGTTTCCAAGATTGAAATAGAATGAATACCATGAGGCTAATGGTAGGATCATGGATTAGTTTAAGACATGGAGAAGATAAGTGAAGAATAGTTTCTCCATTTATTGTTACTTGATTTCCAATTAAATGGATGTTCATAAGTTATGGCAAGGATTACCATATTATGATCTTTAATAAGATCAAGTAATTGATCATTGGGTTAAGTGTTGTTGTGTTGATTTTAGTTCCATTTGATCTAACCCCTTAGATCAAATCATCTCTACCCAAAACAAGGTTTTAACAAAGTCACATTGAGGTTTATAGCGCTTGACTTGATGAGCTACTTCAATTCCACCAAGGTCAAGTGAAACTTCAGTTACTGTGACTGTTTTACTTTAAAGCGAAAATTCCCCGGATTTTCTATGCATGAATGCAATGCACACATCCTGTTTCTCTATTTTTGTAACCCCACCTGGATACGGGCTTGCTCACGCCCTTCAGGAGGGACTTGCTCGGGTGTGCGGACAGAACATCGCCGCAGGGAAGTCGCTTCGCCCACTTCGCGAGGCATGACACCATGGGGGAGCCCATGGCACTCTCTTCGCACCCGGTGCTCAAGATTCATGTGGAGCTTTGGACTTTATGCTTCATGAGACCCGGAAGGACCTGGAGCTGACGCGTGTCTGATACGTCTCCAACGTATCGATAATTTCTTATGTTCCATGCTACTTTATTGATGATACCTACATGTTTTATGCACATTATATGTCATATTTATGCATTTTCTGGAACTAACCTATTAACAAGATGCCGAAGAGCCAGTTGTTTCTGCTGTTTTTGGTTTCAGAAATCCTAGTAAGGAAATATTCTCGGAATTGGACGAAACTTTCGCCCAGGGTCCTATTTTTGCACGAAGCTTCCAGAAGACCGAAGAGATAACGAAGTGGGGCCACGAGGCGGCCAGAGGTAGGCGGCGCGGCCAGGCCCTGGCCGCGCCGACCTAGCCCCTGGGCCCTCGTGGCCCCTCGCGTTGACCCTCCGCCTACTTAAAGCCTCCGTCGCGAAACCCCGACGGAGAGCCACGATACGGAAAACCTTGGAGACGCCGCGCCGCGAATCCCATCTCGGGGGATTCGAGATCGCCGCCCTCCGGAGAGGGGATTCATCTCCGGAGGACTCTACATCGCCATGATCGCCTCCGGAGTGATGAGTGAGTAGTTCACCCCTGGACCATGGGTCCATAGCAGTAGCTAGATGGTCGTCTTCTCCTTGTTGTGCTTCATTGTTGGATCTTGTGAGCTGCCTAACATGATCAAGATCATCTATATGTAATTCTATATGTTGTGTTTGTCGGGATCCGATGGATAGAGAGTACTATGATTATGGTGATTATCAATCTATTGTTTATGTGTTGTTTATGATCTTGCATGCTCTCCGTTACTAGTAGAGGCTCTGGCCAAGTTTTTACTCTTAACTCCAAGAGGGAGTATTTATGCTCGATAGTGGGTTCATGCCTCCATTGAATCTGGGACAGTGACAGAAAGTTCTAAGGTTGTGGATGTGCTGTTGCCACTAGGGATAAAACATTGATGCTATGTCTAAGGATGTAGTTGTTGATTACATTACGCACCATACTTAATGCAATTGTCTGTTGCTTTGCAACTTAATACTGGAGGGGGTTCGGATGATAACCTGAAGGTGGACTTTTTAGGCATAGATGCAGTTGGATGGCGGTCTATGTACTTTGTCGTAATGCCCAATTAAATCTCACTATATTTATCATATCATGTATATGCATTGTTATGCCTTTCTCTATTTGTCAATTGCCCGACTGTAATTTGTTCACCCAACATGCTTTTATCTTATGGGAGAGACACCTCTAGTGAACTGTGGACCCCGGTCCTATTCTTTACATAGCATACAATCTACTGCAATACTTGTTTTACTGTTTTCTTTGCAAACATCTTCCACTCGATACGTTTAATCCTTTGTTACAGCAAGCCGGTGAGATTGACAACCTCACTGTTTCGTTGGGACAAAGTACTTGGGTTGTGTTGTGCAGGTTCCGCGTTGGCGCCGGAATCCCTGGTGTTGCGCCGCATCACATTTCGCGACCATCAACCTTCAACGTGCTTCTTGGCTCCTACTTGGTTCGATTAAACCTTGGTTTCTTTATGAGGGAAAACTTGCCTGTGCGCATCATACCTTCCTCTTGGGGTTCCCAACGGACGTGTACATCTACGCGCATCAAGCACTTTTTCTGGCGCCGTTGCCGGGGAGATCAAGACACGCTGCAAGGGGAGTCTCCACTTCTCAATCTCTTTACTTTGTTTTTGTCTTGCTTTATTTTATTTACTACTTTGTTTGCTGCACTAAATCAAAATACAAAAAAATTAGTTGCTAGTTTTACTTTATTTATTGTCTTGCTCTCTATATCAAAAACACAAAAAATTAGTTACTTGCATTTACTTTATCTAGTTTGCTTTATTTACTTTTGCTTAAATGAGTAATCCTGAAGTTGAAGTTCGTTCTTTTAAGCAACAAGGTGGAGAAAGTTTTAAAGATGCTTGGTACAGAATTAGTAATGCTCATCATAGGTGCATTAAGAAACACTCCACCACTATCCTTCTTAGGAACTTTTATGTTGGTTTATCTAGTTGGAATAGGTATGTTCTTGATACTCTTTCGGGAGGCAATTTCCTAGGTACTCCCGCTTTAGAAGCTAGTTGCATCATTGAGAGTCTAGTTGGAATACCACCTGTTAATGAAGTTAAAATTGAAATCTCTCTTGAAGATGTTATGAAAAAATTGGAAACCATAGAGAAAAATTTTCCAAGTGTTGAAACTAAATTGGGAATGTTATTTGACAAAACTTATGAACTTGATAAATCCTTAGGAGGAATTGATGAAAGAATTAGTGTCCTAGGAACTTGTGTTGTCCATGATAATCAAACCAATAGGATTGATGAACTTGAAAAAGCTATGGGAACCTTGGGTTCAACCTTTTCTTCTCTCAAGTATAATGAGAAAGCTTATGTGGGGAAAGAGCAAAAATTTATGTACGCCTCTAAAGTGCCTAAACAAAAGAATTATTATAGGCCTAAAATTTCTAAAACCCCTAGCACCACCATAGAGAATTTAGATAATGGAGCACCTAAAGCACCCTCTGCAACAAGTTGTGTTTGCATGAAAAATAATAATGTTGATGCTTCTACTCGATGTTACTTGATTTGCACTTTCTGCGCCTAGCTGAAAGGCGTTAAAGAAAAGCGCTTATGGGAGACAACCCATGTTTTTACCTACAGCAATTTTTTGTTTTGTTGAGTCTTGGAAGTTGTTTACTACTGTAGCAACCTCTCCTTATCATGTTTTTGTGCCAAGTAAAGTTTCTATGTCAAAGTTGGTGTTATATTTGGGATTGCTGCGCAGAAACAGCATTGCTGTCTGTCACGAATCTGGGCATAGTTCTCTGTAGAAAATTCGAAAAAATCTGCCAATTTACGAGCGTGATCCTCAGATATGTACGCAACTTTCATTAGTTTTGAGTTTTTCCATTTGAGCAAGTCTGGTGCCAGCTTTAAATTCGTCTTTACGGACTGTTCTGTTTTTGACAGATTCTGCCTTTTATTTCGCATTGCCTCTTTTGCTATGTTGGATTTATTTCTTTGATCCATTAATGTCCGGTAGCATTATGCAATGTCCAGTGTAAAGAATGATTGTGCCACCTCTGAACATGTGAATTATTAATTGTGCACTAACCCTCTAATGAGTTTGCTTGAAGTTTGGTGTGAAGGAAGTTTCAAGGGTCAAGAGAGGAGAATGATATACTATGATCAAGAGGAGTGAAAGCTCTAAGCTTGGGGATGCCCCCGTGGTTCACCCCTGCATATTTTAAGAAGACTCAAGCGTCTAAGCTTGGGGATGCCCAAGGCATCCTTCTTCATCGACAACATCATCAGGTTCCTCCCCCGAAACTATATTTTTATTCACACATCTTGTGTTCTTTACTTGGAGCGTCGGTTTTTGTTTTTGTTTTTGTTTGAATAAAATGGATCCTAGCATTCACTTTGTGGGAGAGAGACACGCTCCGCTGTTGCATATGGACACATGTGTCCTTAGGCTTTACTCATAATGTTCAAGGCGAAGTTTCTTCTTCGTTAAATTGTTATATGGTTGGAATTGGAAAATGCTACATGTAGTAATTCTAAAATGTCTTGGATAATGTGATACTTGGCAATTGTTGTGCTCATGTTTAAGCTCTTGCATCATATGCTTTGCACCCATTAATGAAGAAATACATAGAGCTTGCTAAAATTTGATTTGCATATTTGGTCTCTCTAAGGTCTAGATAATATCTAGTATTGAGTTTTGAACAACAAGGAAGACGGTGTAGAGTCTTATAATGTTTACAATATGTCTTTTATGTGAGTTTTGCTGCACTTGTTCATCCTTGAGTTTGCTTCAAATAACCTTGCTAGCCTAAACCTTGTATCGAGAGGGAATACTTCTCATGCATCCAAAATCCTTGAGCCAACTACTATGCCATTTGTGTCCTCCATATCTACCTACTACATGGTATTTCTCCGCCATTCCAAAGTAAATTGCTTGAGTGCTACCTTTAAAATTCCATCATTCACCTTTGCAATATATAGCTCATGGGACAAAATAGCCTTAAAAACTATCGTAGTATTGAATATGTACTTATGCACTTTATATTTTTATTAAGTTGCTTGTTGTGCGATAACCATGTTTCTGGGGAACGCCATCAACTATTGTTGAATATCATGTGAGTTGCTATGCATGTCCGTCTTGTCTGAAGGATCTATCATTTTAGTGGTTGGAGCATGCAAAATTGTTAGAGAAGAACATTGGGCCCCTAACTAAAGCCATGAATCATGGTTGAAGTTTCAGTTTTGGACATATATCCTCAATCTCATATGAGAATAATAATTGTTGCTACATGCTTATGCATTTAAGAGGAGTCCATTATCTGTTGTCCATGTTGTCCCGGTATGGATGTCTAAGTTGAGAATAATCAAAAGCGAGAAATCCAAAATGCGAGCTTTCTCCTTAGACCTTTGTACGGCATGGAGGTACCCCTTTGTGACACTTGGTCGAAACATGGCATGCAAAGATCCGGTAGTCCAAGCTAAGTAGGACGAGGTGCGGGCACTATTAGTATACTATGCATGAGGCTTGCAACTTGTAAGATATAATTTACATAAGTCATATGCTTTATTACTACCGTTGACAAAATTGTTTCATGTTTTTAAAATAAAAGCTCTAGCACAAATACAGCAATCGATGCTTTCCTCTTTGAAGGACCATTCCTTTACTTTCATTGTTGAGTCAGTTTACCTATCTCCTTCCACCTTAAGAAGCAAACACTTGTGTGAACTGTGCATTGATTCCTACATACTTACATATTGCACTTGTTATATTACTTTATGTTGACAATATCCATGAGATATACATGTTATAAGTTGAAAGCAACCGCTGAAACTTAATCTTCCTTTGTGTTGCTTCAACACCTTTACTTTGATTTATTGCTTTATGAGTTAACTCTTATGCAAGACTTATTGATGCTTGTCTTGAAGTACTATTCATGAAAAGTCTTTGCTTTATGATTCAGTTGTTTACTCATGTCATTACCTTTGTTTTGATCATTCATTCATTACATATGTTTACAAATAGTATGATCAAGATTTATGGCATTGTTATCTGTGTATGTGGGGAGCAGAACTATTGGGGATGCTGATACGTCTCCAACGTATCGATAATTTCTTATGTTCCATGCTACTTTATTGATGATACCTACATGTTTTATGCACATTATATGTCATATTTATGCATTTTCGGAACTAACCTATTAACAAGATGCCGAAGAGCCGTTGCTGTTTTCTGCTGTTTTTGGTTTCAGAAATCCTAGTAAAGAAATATTTCTGAATTGGACGAAACTTTCGCCCGGGGTCCTATTTTTGCACGAAGCTTCCAGAAGACCGAAGAGATAACGAAGTGGGGCCACGAGGCGGCCGGAGGTAGGGCGGCGCGGCCCAGGCCGGCCGCGCCGACCTAGCCCCTGGGCCCGTGTGGCCCTCGCGTTGACCCTCCGCCTACTTAAAGCCTTCGTCGCGAAACCCCGTACGGAGAGCCACGATACGGAAAACCTTCCGGAGACGCCGCCGCGAATCCCATCTCGGGGATTCAGGAGATCGCCTCCGGCACCCTGCCGGAGAGGGATTCATCTCCGGAGGACTCTACATCGCCATGATCGCCTCCGGAGTGATGAGTGAGTAGTTCACCCCTGGACCATGGGTCCATAGCAGTAGCTAGATGGTCGTCTTCTCCTTGTTGTGCTTCATTGTTGGATCTTGTGAGCTGCCTAACATGATCAAGATCATCTATATGTAATTCTATATGTTGTGTTTGTCGGGATCCGATGGATAGAGAGTACTATGATTATGGTGATTATCAATCTATTGTTTATGTGTTGTTTATGATCTTGCATGCTCTCCGTTACTAGTAGAGGCTCTGGCCAAGTTTTTACTCTTAACTCCAAGAGGGAGTATTTATGCTCGATAGTGGGTTCATGCCTCCATTGAATCTGGGACAGTGACAGAAAGTTCTAAGGTTGTGGATGTGCTGTTGCCACTAGGGATAAAACATTGATGCTATGTCTAAGGATGTAGTTGTTGATTACATTACGCACCATACTTAATGCAATTGTCTGTTGCTTTGCAACTTAATACGGAGGGGTTCAATGATAACCTGAAGGTGGACTTTTTAGGCATAGATGCAGTTGGATGGCGGTCTATGTACTTTGTCGTAATGCCCAATTAAATCTCACTATATTTATCATATCATGTATATGCATTGTTATGCCTTTCTCTATTTGTCAATTGCCCGACTGTAATTTGTTCACCCAACATGCTTTTATCTTATGGGAGAGACACCTCTAGTGAACTGTGGACCCCGGTCCTATTCTTTACATAGCATACATCTATCAATACTTGTGTTTACTGTTTTCTTTGCAAACATCTTCCACTCGATACGTTTAATCCTTTGTTACAGCAAGCCGGTGAGATTGACAACCTCACTGTTTCGTTGGGACAAAGTACTTGGTTGTGTTGCAGGTTCGCGTTGGCGCCGAATCCCTGGTGTTGCGCCGCATCACATTTCGCGACCATCAACCTTCAACGTGCTTCTTGGCTCCCTTTGGTTCGATTAAACCTTGGTTTCTTTCGAGGGAAAATCCACATGCGCATCATACCTTCCTCTTGGGGTTCCCAACGGACGTGTACATCTACGCGCATCGGTGTCCACGCCCACCGTGCCCAGATGGCTTTGGCTCATCATGCCGACGCCATCAGGCTACTCGCCAAGGACCGGTCACCGCCTGCAGCGCGCCAAGAATATCGCTACTATCACCCGTCTTCGCGAGAAGATACGCACCTTGGAGGTGACTGTCCGGACCCAGCAGGACCAGATCCAGGAGATGGAGGAGGATGGAGAAGACATCCAGGGAGGCAATGACTTCCTGAGTGACGACAACGACTTTGAGGATGATGAGTTCACCGATGAGGAAGACTACGAGTTTCTGGAGCCCGAGGAGGATGGGATCATTCCCATCGATGTGGATGAAGACGATGAGGAATAGTTGCACTAGCTTCACTTACGTAGGTGTGAGTTGTACCCCGCACCATGTATCGTAGTTTGTGGAAGAAGGGTTCTTAAAACCCTTAATGCTTTAACTTGTAATGTGTGATGTTTGTTGTAAATAAATAAAGTGTGTGCTATGTTCATCACAAAAATATTTCAAGTTTTAAGTTTAAACCTAACTCAAAATAAGCCATAGAAAATTCCCTCTTACCTCATGATCTATCTACATGTTCAGATGGCCCCACCAACCCGCAACGCCACCCAGGATGCCATGATACAACTACTGCAGACGATGATGGCAGACCGGGAAGCCGAAAGAGCTGAACGCCAAGCAAACCTTGCCGCACTGCAACAGCTAGCTCAGAACAATCAAGGCCATGGAAACCACAATCACCCTGGGTCAAAGCTGAAGAATTTCCAGAACACCAACCCTCCAATGTTCAGCAAGACCGAAGAACCCTTGATGCCGATGATGGCTCAGACAATAGAGAACAACCTTGAAGTTGCGGGAGTTGAAGCCGCAGAAAAAGTACTGTTTGCCACCCACTACCTGTCGGGACCTGCAAAGCCTGGTGGACAAGTGCCCGTGCAATGAATGCATGACAGATGATGACATGGGAAGACTTCAAGCTGAAGTTCAGCAAGTACCATGTGCCCTAAGGATTAATCAAGAAAATGAGAGACGAGTTCCGTGAACTCAAGCAAGGAAGAATGTCCGTGGTGGAATACCGCGACAGGTTCTCACTCTGTCAAGGTATGCCCCGGATGAGACCGACACAAATGAGAAAAGAAAGGAAAGATTTCTGAACGGACTACACGACGAGATGCAAACTGTGCTAGTGAATATTCCGTTCGCTGACCTCGAAGCCCTCGTGGACTCAGCCATACAGATGGAAGGAAAGCTGCATCAAGCCAATGAGAACCGCAAGCGCAGAATGATGAACCAGAGTGGACCCCACCATACCCAGAAGCACCGCAATAACTCCTCTGGAGGATTCACCCCCAGAAACAACAGGCCACCTGCTCAGACTTATCGCCCCAACTACAGCAACAACAACGGAGGACCCCCGAAGCCCGGAGGCAACAACAACAACAACAGCCACCACAACAACAACAATCACAATAGCAACAACAACAATGGGAACAACCCCAACACCAACACTGGCCCGAGGACTGGAAGCAATGCCATCCCCGTCACCCCGAAGGACAAGGCAACTAAACACTATGAATGTGGAGTTGTGGGCCACTACTCCAAGGAGTGCCCCAAGAAGCTTGCCAAGATTGCCGCCAACACCGCTGCACCTGCCAAAGAACAGCGCCGCTTCGCAGTAGAAGGAACCAGAACAACAACAACGGCCGTTTCTACCACCTGACTGCCACGGAAGCTCAGGAAGCACCCAGACCCCGACAAGTATGCCTTCCTGTTAATCAAAATGCCCAATCTCTCTTAGGAACCTAACTTTTCTTAAAATCTCGGGACGAGATTTGTTTAAGGGGGAAGGGTTTGTAACATCCCAGAAATTCAAGACAAAACAAATAAATTTCCCTAGTTCCAAATTTTGGAACCAACAAAAACTTTTATTAAATTAGGTTTGGTACATAGTAATCTTGCTTAATTCTTGTGCTATTGCCATGATTGCTTATTATTAGTATTTGAAATAATCTTAAACCCTAAAACCCCACCCCTCCTTTCAGCATCCAAGTTAAAATAAATTAAAAGGAAGTTAAATAAGAAAAAAGGGCATATGAGCCTATGGCTATTTTTATAAATCTTTACCCTAAACTCCTTTACTTTGTTTAGTGGTTTGGAAAACCATTATACACCCTATCTAGTAATTATTAAACCTAATTCAAGTTGTTTCCAAAGAAAATAAAAACAAAAGAAACTAAAAATGCCATAAAGGCATATGAGAATAATATAGCAAATATGTGAACTTGAGAAAATTGACCCTAGGACTTGTTGTGAATGGTTGGATCACTTCCATATACCATTTCAACAATCAACAACACCATTTTTAATCCAACCAAGTCAAAATAAAATTTAAATGCACCATATGCATAGAGGCATATGTGGCACATAACCATTTCACCAAACCATGCCCTATGACTTTAAACCTTAACCAAATGATGTGAAACCTTCAACAAACTTAATATAACCCTAAATTAACCCTAACCCATGTCCAAGCAAATCAAGGGGAAACATTTACAAAAATAATAAAAATTGACACATCCTCTTATGTGTTATAGCTATTTTTGCAAATCTTTGAACAAGACCATTTGAAATGGTTTCAATGATCTTAAAATGTTTCTAAACTAATAAGAACCACATTGGAGTCAACAAAAGTCAAATTAAATGGAGAGAAAGTAAATAGGGAGAAAATCCCAACTTCACTCACATACACAATATGCCAAATTGCAACTCTTCAACCTAGGCCAAAATTGCTTGCCCTCTTGCTTGTAAAATACTTTAATATGATAAACTAACACAAATGCATCCTTGGATCAAGAATCAAACCCAAAGAAATCAAGATTTCTTCATACATGTGATAATGGTCATATGGCCCAAAAATAATTTCTTCACTACTTTACCCCTCTGGTTTTCTCAATTCTTAAACTAAACTTAGTCAACCAATGCCATGTCATCCAAGACCATGTCAAGGTCTACAACTTTCATGTTGACCATCAGGGTTAAAGTTGACTAGGTTGACCAGTAGAAATTTGACAACTGGAGACTTTGAAACTATGTGAAGATAACCCCAAATTTGAAATCTCACAAACCTTTGCCAAAATGACCACCACCACCACCATTCTTTCTCTTTAATTATATAAACTAGCAGGGTGACCCGCGCATTCGCGCGGCTAGATTTTAATATGTTATTGTGAATAATGTTGTTTTAGGTTTTGACATGGTCTTTGCTATATGAGCTTTGGAGATTATTTATCAACATGTGGCTGCATATAATTGTGAGTTATAATGTTACATAGAGTTATGAAGTGAACAAAATGTTGACATATCAATGGCCAAAGTTATTCAAAATAATATTAAATACATGACACAAAAAATATATTGTTCAAAACATTTTTCGAATATGCCATTGGTATAATTTTGAGGGCACATATCTCATATTTTCTTGACCAACTTGATGGTCAGAGTTTTTTCTCAAAGTCTGTATTACTCTAATAAATATATATGTAAATCAGGTGTTCTCTTCCTCCACTCGTCTTAGCATTACCTGTATTTTAGAAAGTATCTTTTCTGATTGCTTCAACCAATTCTTCCTCGCATGCTAGTATTAACTATGGCTCTGATGGTTAAATTTTATTTTATTGGGAAAATACTTTTGCATTATCATTAATGATATTCTTAATTGTATTAATGATGTACGAAGAATTTAAAGTTTCTAGATCTCATTTCATAATGTTTTTTCCTCTATAAATATTATCAATATATGCATGTAGCTATATATGATGAGACATATCAAAGAAGCCGTAGTAATTTTGAAAAATGAATATGATGATTCCTTCACCTTCTTAACCTTTGTTTTGTACGCAAAAGTACCTTTTAAATTATCCTTGATCTGGCGATATTTTTATTGATTTTACAAATATTTAGAATCTTTAATCTATTAGTTTCGTTAGATCCTTGCAGACAACGATACAGATTATATCGCCCTCCACGGCTGAATAAAATAAAATTATTTAGAAGTATTTTAATATCTAACAAAACTGTTGTCAATATGTAAGTAAACCCTTGTTGTTTTGAACATGTTCTCGTTACTTCACTTATAAATGACTTATGTTTGTCTTCTTGCGGTTTCTGAGTTCGCTTCTTGGATGCCATACTATTTTCCGTACAAAAAGATTTTATCAAATAGTTCTAGTACTATGTAGGCTGTTAATTCTAGGGAAGCTTTAGCGACATCTAAACACCCATGGTACGGTGCTGGTGCCGATATTACCTGCGTGTGTTGACGTATTGGCTACATTGATCTGGAGTGTATGGTTAGTCAGGTGTTAATGCAGCGTGGGCTCGTGCTGTATGTGTCCCCGTCGTGCCGTCGCTCCGCACGTGTGTTGAACCCCTAATAACCTTCGTGGCTTCTGCAGATGCATATTCCTACCATGAAACTCAAACAGGCAATATATTCGTATCGGTGTGTCCCTCCGCTTGTATGTATGTGTCATCTTGCTGGCCGGAGTTGGCATTCGATCAGACAAAGCAACACGTCCAGCTTGTATGCGTCTCATTATGAACTGCAAGAGATTAATCTAGCCACCTCGTACATGTCCTGGATGCTAATGAATCCAATCTAATTAAACCATTAGTTGAGATATTTTGATCGTAGAATCCAGCTTGTATACTCTTCTTTCTGAATTCCAAGAGATCAAGCAGGCCATCCAATACGTCATGCGGAGGATAATGAAGCTTATCTGCTGATACCTTCGCTTCTCGCTAGATTGATATCGAAGTTGTGGTAGATCCTTGCACCCAGTAGTCTTGTCTTCGGCATTTCGTCGGCCCCAGATCGACAACAGTCGTAGGCTTAGGCTCCTGGTAGACTTCATGCAGGATCTTCATAGGGGACGCTGCCCACATCCAAATTGATCGTGTTGACGTCCGATGGTGCTTCTTCCGTGTTGTAAAGACACAACGATCAAACGTAGAGACTATAGATCTAGAACCGCTTGCTCCTGCAGAACGTACAATCATGTCGGTTATTACCCTGTGAAGATTTGATCGATCTGAGCTTAGCAAAAAAATACCACGGCTTATGTGCATTGGCTAAGAGAAAAGGGTTGTTGAGATATAACTGGATCCGTGGGGATTTTTCTATTTGTCCTACCTGTTGGTTGTAGACGTGCGAGAGAAGAACAACTTATATACGCATATTGGAATTCACACGGACCAGACATCACGAAATCAATACTGGTCGTTGTTTTGTGTAAAGCTAATCCAAGCCGTTGGTTGTTTGTTGTTTTAACAATATAATAGATAAGATTCACCAAAAAGAAAACCAAAATTCAACCAAAAGTTTCATGCGGCCATTGTGTCGAGCACCTTACAGGCATGATTCTGTTTTGGCACACATGCTATTATCCTCTGGTTCTTAGCCTCAACTCCTTTCCAATTGTGATCATCAACACCCTTGTACCCTCTCTGCATCAAGCCAAGCACTTTGGCTCTGTTGAAAGTGAGGGAATGATCACATTGTTGCCACCCCGTACCCATGCCGGCCACACATGCCACCCATCTCTCTGGCTCTCCCCTCTCTCTTTCACCATGTCATCGAGCTTCTATGTACTCCCCTAAGAACGCCTGTACCAGCCCTACGCAAAGAGACACACACATTTGTCCAGAACACGCGCGCCCAGCACCTCGCCAAGGCATGCCAGCGCACGCGGTGAGCGCGCCCTGGCACAACACTGGACGCCGCAGTACACCGCCTCGACTGCACGCCCTCGTCCTTCTCCCCCTTTCCCCCTTGGCACGCATGATCACCACTACCTTTGCTACCTCCTAGACACCCTCCCTAGCTCGCGCACGCTCCCTCACCGTCGCCATGATCGATGTTCTGCCGCGCCAGTACTGCCAGTACTCGAGCGTCGCCAGTACTCCCTCGTCCTCCCCTTGCTGCGCCATCACGCGCGCTAGCTCCACCTAGTCACCGCCTACCTCGCGCGCCCCCTAGCTTGCCCCTTCGCGCCCTGGAGCGCCCTCGCCGTCGATGACCTCTCACAGCACCCGCCGGTCACCACCTCCCCTATAAATAGAGGCAGTCCCCGCACGAGTTCTTCACACCAATCGCCTCACCTCCCTCCTCTGAGCATCCTCGACCACCTCCCCCTTCCCAATTTGGCCGGAGTAGCGCCAATTTCATCGTCAATCACCGCCACAGTAGCTCCTCACCGCCGTTGACCTCGACCACCCCGAGCCTCGAAACTGCTACCAGTCGACGTCTCGTCGTCGACAACATCGCCTCACCCCTCTCCCTCGACTGCCGGCAACCTACCGCGCCCTCCGACCCCCTACCTCGCCGGCGCAGCAAGGTCACCTCCCCTGTCGACGACGACGATCCACGATCGTCCGATCGACCCCTAACCCAACGGCCGACGTACCAGGTACCGTTTCGGTGAGTTTAAGTCGCTGACGCGTGGGACCCCCTGTCAGCTGGCCCGTGGCGTGTGAAACGTTACTGGGCTGGCCCCTTTGGCTTTTTAAACAATTCGGCCCATTTGCTTTCCCGCCTAGCCCAAAGATTCAAATCTAGATTTAATTTTTATTTCCAAAAACCCTGCAGATGCTTTAGTAATTTTTGAATAGTTTGAAATCTACCAAACCAAATCTAGCAAATTTTATATATTCGGAAAGCTCATGAAATTATCTAAACAATGCCACTGGCCTCATGTCCAAATTCGAAATTAAATTTAAATGATTAAAATAACAAGGCAGGGCCTTTTCTAACTTCAAATAAATATTAAAAATTATCTATAAATGATTTTAAGTTGATTCCAACTCTAATAAATCACATTTGACATAATCTAATTGTTTATGCAAAAATATAGCATAGTTGTTTTGCATGATCATGGACTAGAGTCAAATAATGGCTATGGAACCATTTCTAGCCCATTTAACACATACACATCAACTTATTCAAATAGTATGAGGGCTTCTCTCTCATTTAAATTGTGATCCTACGTAATTCAACTAGAGGTACTGACCTTGGTCTAATAAGCCTCATGCTTGGTTACTTAGAGATTTTTAATCATTTAGATGATAGTTTTAAATCATATGAGGTATAGCTTCTCACTTAAATCATTACTCCAAATGGTTCAATGAGAATTGATAACACATGTACTAATGACCCATAGGTTCCTATTTGAAAATATTAAATCATTATCATAAGTAGTATTTAAATTTTTCAAACCTATCTATTAAATCATATGAGAGACTTTGGTCTCATTTAAATCTTGCCTCAACCAAATTAATATGAGGTAGATACCATGGTCAATTAAAACTCACATTAAATTAGTTAATGATATTAAACCATTGCAAGGTGTTATTAAAATGGTATGAGGTGCTCACCTCATTTAAATCATCTTTCTCAAATAATATGAAGTCATGTGTTGACCTTTAATTTCCTAGGCTCATACTTGCTCACTTATAGATCTTAAATCTAAATAGTATTTAAATTTTCCAAAGATTAATTAAATCACATGAGATGATGAATCTCATTTAACTCACTTTTCTCAAATACTAAGTGTGAAGTGTTGACCTTGGTCAACATGGGATTATCCCTGGTTATTTGAGAATATTAAATCACCTCAATAATAGTCCTTTAAATTAGTTACAATTATGTGTTAAATCATAGGAGAGGTATGCCTCTCAACTAAATCATGTTCTCAAATAATTCAACATGAGGTAGTGACCATGGTCGATGTAATCTCATAGTGAATTATTTGGTGGCATAAAATCACTACCATGTTAGTATTAAATTGCATGAGGTATGGAACCCCATTTAAATCATTTTCTCAAATGATAAGTATGAAGAGGTTGACTTTGGTCAACCTAGGTCATATATTATTCATAAGGGAAATTAAATCTGAAGAAGAATTCAATGAGAGGAAATTATTCCTCCAAACCAAAGATAGACCTTAATACAAATTTTCAATGAGAGGAAATTATTTTCTCCAAATAGTAAATAAAGAAACCCTAGAATAAATTGTGAATAGATGTTAAGAAGTGATGCTAGATCAATTGTGTGAGCCATTAAGGCTAATTAAGATTACTTAGGTGTTGTTTGGTGATTGTATCCTCGTATTCATGTATAGACGCTAGTACCGGAGACTATCAAGAGGAGGAGGTATTCTACCAAGAGGAAGAAGAAGAACACTTGGATCACCTCACCAATCCAGGCAAGCTATTACCCATGCAAGCTAGACTAATGCAAGCTAATATTCTTGCAAGCTAATAAACTTGCTAACTATCATGGTGCAAAGCTCTACCAGAGCAAGGCATCATTACATTTTACTTTATGAACCTATCCCAAAGTTTTTACTTTACAAGATTTACTTGATTTTATTTATCAAAGTTTTTGGTTATGATTCACTGGGTTGAATTATAGAGTAGTACAAGAGAATCACACCTAGCCTAGCAAGCTCCAAGATACATAGCACCCCTCATGAAGTAGTTGCTAGTGCTAATCAATCAAAAATTGGACTACTCTAGATGGGAACATGTGACTTGGAAATGAAGTTGAAACCTTGGAATGATGGTTCATTCCATTGAGTGATTTTGAAGGTGAATATGACCAAGAGAAGATGGTGATTTTTGATATAAACTGATGGTTGGGTTCGGATGCGATACCATTCCAATTTTGAGAGTACCCCCACAATACCCAATATGGGTAAGGGCTTAACTAGAAATTTATGTGCTTTAGTATGGGTTCCCTCTAAACAAGCGTCATCGGGGTTATGCCAAGGGCTGCCTCCAAAGAAATATGAGATGATGTGAAATGACGTGAAATGAGGTGAATTGTCCGGCCCAAGCCCTGTGCAGTTCCCAGGCTGACTGTCTCTTCACTGGGAGGCCAAGCTCATGGGGAGAGGTGCCTATACTAGGGTATGTAAGTGAAAGGTTATGTTTGGTAGTCCGCATACGGAGTATGATAAATCAGGGCCAGTTAACCCTGACGGATTATTGCAAATATTGTGGCACAAGAGTACGACCTCTGCAGAGTGTAGAACTATTCGAATAGCCGTGTCCACGGTTACGGACGATTGGAAAGGCCATACTGTTCCGTCATCAGACCATTTTCAAAAATGTGACATATGACTGGTGACTTGAATTTGAAAGGTGAATGGTGACTTTGAATTGAATCACAACAGAGTTGTGGGAATGACACTAATGTTCCCACTTGAGTTAGTCTAGTGATTCAAGCATCTTTACTAAATGTTTATGAAATAAACTTGGCCTTATGCAAATAAACCTAGAGCTTAGTATCCCCTTACCACAATTAGTAGTGATTACACTAGTATTAGTTTGCGAGCACTTTAAAAGTACTCATGGCTCTGTCCCTGGCTATTCAAATGGCCAGACTATGAAGGTGAACAGCAGTACGAGGAAGATGGACAGCAGGACGTCTACGACAACTAGGACCGCTCCTGACGTCAAGCGTTGGCCTGTGGATTAGATAGCCACTACTACTTCGCTTCCGTGATGTTCGTTGATCAATAGATCAACTACTATTGTAATATTGGATCATGTGATCTATCTTTGTAAAACGAATATGTGTTGTAATAAATGATGACTCTATGATATTCAACTATTATGTCTCGCAACAACAATATTCCTGGGATTGCGAGGTATGGCATAATAGGATAAGGTGGCACTATGAAGGCACCCTTTTTGATAACCTTTTACACCCATTGTTTCATATATAACTAATTGATTTTGCCTCCAAAAGGAGGACGAGAGACCCCCGCCATCTGCATCAGAGAGATGCATAAGGACTTTCATAAGTATATGACTTAACGATCACATCCTTTATCTGAATATGAATTAACCATTGCTTGCAATGAATTAGTACTAGTCAGTCATCAACAAACATAGTATACTCCGTATGTGAATGCATTCTGAATTAGTAACTCTATGCAACTGCAGAATATGGATGTAATTAACAAGTATCTCAAATGTTAACGTAGAAACAGAAAAATAGAAGAAAATCGTTTGTAATTACATGCGTAGCTTATATTTTCTAGAGATCGGGGAAAAAGCGTTGATTGGATGTACCTACATGCAGATCAAACAGTTCTTTGTTTATATCGGTGAACAATCTGCAAAATGGTATAATTAATTTTGTTTTTGATACATTATTTCTCCCATTTTCTTGAATAGATTTCAGTTTCCCACAATTATCTTTGATTAGTGATTGTGACGTCCCCTCATTCAAAATAACTCAGGTTATCTTTTTCCTAATTCAGTGTTATTTAAGTTTGAGTAAGTTTACGACTAATATCTACAACCTCATATATATATAAGATTTAGCACCTGCAGGCCTAGCAAAGTTAGCTGCCTGTAGTCCCCTGTATAGTTCTTTCTTTTTGCTTTCTCAGTTTTTCGTAGCCTTGCTACAACCCTGTATGCTCTAATATATAATGATGCACGACTAGGCATGTGTTCGAGAAAAGAAAATCTAAATATATTTTGTAATATGTGAACCTATATTGATGTTTTAGATGTTGGTAGTATAACTTTCGATAAACTTGAACAGACTTAAATCAGTTTAACTTAGCACAACCATATGGCGTACCTTTTTTAGAACGCGAAAATGAGGTAAACAAATACCATGTGTACCCTTAACTATCAATAGTAGAGAAGAGATTATGAACCTTCAACTCTAAAATGCAAATTCTTCTACTGAATGGATAGCTGCATCTGATACCTATTTTGCAAATGTTACCAGACTTGGGGTTAGCTATAAAAAGGCATTTCTTTCTTGTCAAGCTTAATGCACTACCAACACAACCAAAAGTCCGAACTGATCGCAAGGGCAGCAATTTTAGGATAAATTGCGAAAGCCAGGACTCGAACTCGAGACCCTGGCTCTGACACCATGTCAAGCTTCATCGACTAGCCAACGCAACCAAAAGTCCGAACTGATGGAAAGGTCTAGGCAATCCACTTATACAGTTAAACATTTCTTACCCTTCGGGTGGTCACAGGGAAGCTCTCTAATAGATCACTTAAGACAAAGGGAATTAACTACAACACAGGACTTAAACTTAAGATGATATATATTTGTCAAAATTTGAATCTATCTATATGCTTTCACTGTCTAGATACATCTGAATTTGGACAAATCTCAGACACTTTCGGTGGGACAGAGGTAGTATATAACTGTGTATACACTAACTAGTGTCTAGTTTTGGCATCAATAATAACCTAGATGACACAAATGCTAAAACTGCAAGAATGCTCGATGTCAGTCACAGAAACATGATTGCAGTACCACTTTAGTATGTAAACATCAGTCGAAGTAACAGAAAGACTCAAATAGAGTTAGCTACTGAATTCATTCTTATCCTGATGTAGAGTTAGTTTCTATATATTATTGAGACGTTTCTGATGCTTAGTTTCCTGTTGGGCTTTTCATCTGGACAAATCATTAGCTGAAATGGGCAGCTACTATTTTTAGATTATATCAACTAAGGCAGCTGTTACTTTTCTCTGTTCTTACTAATTACTGTTCATGAAACTATAGTTCATATTTACATGTGTCAAGGTGAGACGATTGCTAAAGTAGAATTATCTGCATTTACTTTGCCGTGCTTTCCCTGAAAATAGTCTGTTGTTTTTGGCTACTAATTCATACGCTCACATCTTCACATGTTAAACATGGATGTACACTAGACCAGCTTAGATGAGGCAATTGTCCACTTTTGCTGGTGTAGCAATTTTAGTATTTCATCTTACACTCAATTACTTCAGGGTAGCCGTCTTTTGTTTTCAGATGTCTTTTAATAGATCAAATTCTGAGAAGGATGCAATTACCTTCCCACGGTCAGTTTCCTACATGGGGTAGCTAGCTGAGCATTTGGCTAAGTATATGAACTCTTACTTTCACAACTGGAGACATGAACCATCAGTATTAGTAGATGGCCTAGCAATTTAACCGATACTGCACAAGATACACACCAAGTAGTGATAACAAATGGCATCACAAAATTTTGTTCTGTAAAAAATAATCCTGAAGTTGTGTTGTGATCTATTTATGAGTTGCAGCAATATGTGCAACGGATTCGTTCTCTACACATCAGGATTAGACAGTTTTGTTAAATTAAATGTTGATCTCTTCACAGTTGAGATTGTTTCAGACTTCCGGATAGCATGATGTTTGATTGCGTTGTCTCAGGGCTTAGGGAAAGTGGGTATGTGCCTAATATCAGCTCCCTTAACGTTGTAAGGGCAGTTTGAGAATCGGTGAGTTTGAGCATCATTTATTCAAAAAAATCATGCTACAACTGCTAAACTTCACTTCATGTTGTGCCATCATCATTGCTGATGAAAAGCCCATAAATATTTACAACTGCTAAACATTTACTCCATCTCACAGCTTAAGGTGTAAATAAATTGGCGCTAGGATTAAGTAGGGTTGGCGTGCAAATTAGCTTCCATACTTGCCCCTCATAAATCTCTAATAACTCACTCCTTTTACTCCGTATTTCTCTCTCTTCCCTAAAGTAGCCGCATCAGACTCCTCGTTAACTACCATCTCATGCATGCACCGTATACAACCAATGAGGCACCGGTTTTAGAGGAGATTGACTGGAGGAGCAGTTAATTCAGCGTGAATACCGTGTGCATGCCATAGCTGGGTCAATCGTCTCCCTGTTTTTAGCAAACGAGAAACGGCTGAGAGGGGCATCTTCGGTAGAAATAGGATAGAGTTCACCCTACGCCTTATGCTTTGATCAAAAATCGAATTTATTTTTACGCCTTAAGCTCTGAGATAGAGGGAGTATATTAGTTAGACACGCCGCGCCGATCATTGCTAGTGCCTTACTATATGACATAAGAAGACCATGTGAAGGAGACATGCATCACCTTTTTTGGTGATGTAACTAGTCGTCCTGTAGCCCTTGTCAAATTCCTCTGATACTGATGGGAGGGCCTGCTCACCCTATACGCTAGTACAGTAGTAGTAGTTGCATTTTTTGGGCTCACACCGGTGAAGGGCGCGAATCGGGCGCGTCGGCGCCTCGCGGCACGACGGTTTTCGCGTGTGGGGCCGCCTTGTCAGCGGGAGGACGCGACTGTTCGCATCAAAGGCGACGCGGGAAGGTTGGTAGTCCCCGGCGTTTAATGGTCTCCCGCGCCTAAACCTAGGCGGCCACGAGGGCAGCGGCCGGACACGCGGCGTCCAGTCGCCTACGCCGCCGTAAATGAGGGTAGTTGCCTACCACCAGCATAAAGTACCTACTACGCCGTCCACCCCCGCGGTGCTATCCTCTCATTTCCACCACCGCTTACGCTCCATTCTCTCCTCTCCACCTCAAAAATGCCGCGCCATCGGAAAACGAGGTTCTGTAGGCTTGGCCTCAAAGTCCGCGCGCAGCCTCCACCACCATCGCAGCCGGAGCCGGAGCCGGAGCCGGAGCCGCAGTCCGACGCGGAGTACAGCTCCGATAACGACGAGGACCCACGGTTGAAGGAGGAGTACAGCGAGCACGACCTCCGGATCTTGGAGGCTTCCCAACGGAAGTTCTGCGAGGACAGGGCTCATCGCCATTATGAGGCGTTCGCCCGCCAGCAAGCGATACTCTTCTTCCAGAAGGAGATTTCTCGGCTAAGGACTGAACCGCTGGGACAGCGCCGCCGGCAAGGTCTTTTGACGGCGTCCGCCATGCTCGATCGCCTGAAGCGCGAACAGTGGCTGCGCCAGTGATGAAGTGCTGGGTATTCATTTTCAACCTGTGTATTCATTTTGCCAAAATCCTCATGTATTTGCCAAATTTTTCCCTGATTTATGAGGAAATTCTAAGGTTTTGTCAAAATCTTGGGTATTCAGCTGCATACGCAAGAATACCCCTGGGGCCGCCCCTATCGCGAAGCATGGGACGATAAGCGGGCACGGACGTAGGCGGCATAGGCGAAGAACGAGGACGAGGCAGACCCGTCGCGCGCCCCAACCGATGTCCATTAGATTAGGATTAAGTTTAAGTTTTATTTAGGCCTCCCCAACCGACGGCATCACTTGTGTTCATGTAGTATTATTATGGTGGTGTACTTGTGTTCATGTACTTGCTTCAGACATGTACTGCTGTGTTTGTTGAAGGAGACATGCATCACCCTTTCTTGGTGATGTCTTCCTGTAGCCCTTGTCAAATTAAATTCCTCTGATACTGATGGGAGGGCTTGCTCACCACACACGTCAGGATGAAGTGGAGAGAAACTACTCGTCCCTTGTTGGACACGGACCATTGGAAACTTATTTTCATTATCAATCCTACGTATTATTTTTGTGGCATATATCTTATATTACACCTTGTCAGTGCCCATGATGATGGACTTGGGTGTCTAGGAATAGGAAGGAGGACACTAGCGAATAAACAAACCGGTCAGCCAAACTGGGCAGCCGATGAAAAGTATGATCAAGTGCGAATCGTCGAAATTGCAATACAATAATTTCCGGGGAAAATAATTGTTGATATGAACTTGCAAGTGTGGGCTACCCACAAACTATTTGCAAACACGGGCTATGCATCCACCATGCCATGCTATCTATAGTTCTATTCCTGTTGCTTAGTTTTTTCCCAGTTTTATGAGTTGAAGCTGATATACCGTTCCTACGAATTAGCCAAACTAGATCCAGAGGCATAATGTTCAGATTGTGGGCTTCATAAGTATACCATTTGGGTCCATTTTTGTTGTTGCATTGTTCAGGCAACAAGATCAAGCTTGTAGAGAGCTCATCTTCGAAAAAAGGGAGCTGCCCTGATGATCAGGCCACCAAACGCCAGTGAGCAGACCCGCCCTGGCAGCTTCTGCAAGTTACTGGATGGGCTCATCCCCAGTGCTTTTAAGCCCTGGTTTGAAGGTTTGTGGCCAGAGACCATCAAGCTGAAGATCTCCACCGATTGCATCTGGGAGGTCGGCCTGAAGGAGGAAGATGGCAAGATTGTTATGGACGCACGCTGGTCAGCGTTTGTCAAAGCACATGACTTGAAGATAGGATACTTCACAGTATTCAAGAGGATTGACACCAGATCCTTGAAGGTGCTCGTATTTGATCACGACAACTGCGAGAAGGTCATCAAGTGTAAAGGCAATCATGCACCACTGGAGGAACAATATGGATCACAGCTCAAATAAGGTGGTGCATGTTCGGTTCTAATTACCACTTTTTTGTAGAGAGGTGGTCAATAAGTATATTTACCACTCTCTTCGATGATGCATTTGTGGTCAACATGATGGTACTCTTATATACTATGTGCGTGGCTCCTCCACACACAATGTTATGTTAAACATGAAGGCTCAATCTGTACTCAATGTCTCTAGTTACATTAGTTAATGCTTGTGTTGGCTGTATTGTGAAGAACACATGCTGTTCAGTTGTCTGGTGAAGTCAAAATGCTGCATTTGGTTCCTCGCGAACGTATGCATGCACCAACAAACTCCCCTTCCATAGTTTTCCAACAAATAGCTAACCTCCTGCTGACAAGCATATTAGGCGCAAATGTGCAACCTTCAGTAACGATCAGGCTTCCAGCACTGCCCCATGTAACCAGACATTTTTTGTGTGTGAGGCTAACCTTACCAATAGAAAAAAGTACAACTTCCCCCGCTTGGGCCAAAATTTCCCCTTTTGGGTTGCCGTCTACATGGTAATTGATGTGGGCCTACTTACTCGGACTATAATGCCCAATAACTACAAACGGGCAACTCAAACACTTTCGGCCCCTTTTCTAATGCAACACGGATACTATGATTCACCACAAAAAAACAGGGACATTCTACGTACAAGTTGTTTTTAAAGTGATCAAATATCAGGAGCCAAAAATAATTCAAGAAAAGAAACTTGAGTGTACATAGAGGATGACATGCGGGTCCCATTTAGCAGCAGCGGTATCACCGTTTGAGAGGCTGCACGGGATCGAAAGAAAAAGGCAAGTGACCAAATATGAGGTGCCAAAAAATCCAAGAAAAGAAAGTTTTATAGTACATAGAGGATGACATGTGGGTCCCATGAGCCACCAGGTTCCTCAACGTTTCAAAGGTGCATGAGATCGAAGAAAAAAGGCAAGTGACCAAAAATCAGGGGTAAAAAATTCCAAGAAAAGAAACTTTATTGTACATAGAGGATGAAATGCGGGTCCCATGAGGCAACTACTTACTCAACGTTTCGAGGCGGCATGAGATCGAAAGAAAAGGAAAGTGACCAAATATCGAGCAAAAAATAATCCAAGAAAAGAAACTTTTATTGTACATAGAGGATGACATGAGTCCCATTTTGCAGCAGCGGTCTCAACGTTTCAAAGGCGGCATGAGATCGAAAGAAAAATGCAAGTGCCAAAACATCAGTAGCAAAAAATAATCCAAGAAAAGAAACTTTATTGTACATAGAGTATGACATGCGGGTCCCATTTTTCAGCAGTGGTCTTAACGTTTCCAAGGGGCACGGGATCGAAATAAAAAGGAAGTGACCAAATATCACGAGCCAAAAATAATCCAAGAAAAGAAACTTTATTGTACATAGAGGATGACATGCGGGTCCCATTTTGCAGCAGCGGTCTCAACGTTCTAAGGCGGCACGGGATCAAAAGAAAAAGGAAGTAGCCAGAAATCAGGGGTAAAAATAATTCCAAGAAAGGAAACTTTTATTCTACATAGAGGATGACTTGCGGGACCCACGAGCCAGCAGCTTCCACAACGTTTGAAGCGGCATGATACCGAAAGAAAAAGGCAAGTGACAAATATCAGGTCCCAAAAATAATCCAAGAAAAAACGTTTATTGTACATAGAGGATGACATGCGGGTCCCATTTTGCAGCAGCGTTCTCAACGTTTCAAAGTTGGCATGGGATCGAAAGAAAAAGGCAAGTGACAAATATCAGGAGCCAAAAATAATCCACGAAAGAAACTTTTATTTTGCATAGAGGATGACATGCGGGTCCCATCATGCAGCAGCGGTCTCGACGTTGCCAAGGCGGCATAGGACCAAAAGAAAAAGGAAGTAGGCAGAAATTAGGGGGTCAAAAATAAACTCCAAAAAAGAAAGTTGATTGTACATAGAGGATGACATGGGTCGATGCGCGTAGATGTACACGTCCGTTGGGAACCCCAAGAGGAAGGTATGATGCGCACAGTGGCAAGTTTTCCCTCAGAAAGAAACCAAGGTTTAATCGAACCAGGAGGAGCAGAAGCACGTTGAAGGTTGATGGTGGCGAAATGTGATGCGGCGTAACAACAGGGATTCCGGCGCCAACGTGGAACCTGCACAACACAACCAACTTTGCCCCAACGAAATGAGGTGTCAATCTCACCGGCTTGTTGTAACAAAGGATTAAGCGTATCGAGTGGAAGATGATTGTTTGCAAGAAAACAGTAAGAACAATTGCAGTAAATTGTATGCTATGTAAGAATAGGACCGGGGTCCACAGTTCACTAGAGGTGTCTCTCCCATAAGATAAAGCATGTTGGGTGAACAAATTACAGGGCAATTGACAAATAGAAAAGGGCATAACAATGCATATACATGATATGATAAATATAGTGAGATTTAATTGGGCATTACGACAAAGTACATAGACCGCCATCCAACCGCATCTATGCCTAAAAAGTCCACCTTCAGTTATCGTCCGAACCCCATAGTATTGGTTGCAGCACAATTGCATTAAGTATGGTGTGTAATGTAATTGACAACTACATCCTTAGACATAGAATCAATGTTTTATCCCTAGTGGCAACACACATCACAACCTTAGAACTTTCGTCACTGTCCCAGGTGTCAATGAAGGCATGAACTATACGAGCATAAATACCCTCTTGGAGTTAAGAGTAAAAACTTGGCCGAGCCTCTACTAATAACGGAGAGCATGCAAGATCATAAACAACACATAAACAATAGATTGATAATCACCATAACATAGTATTCTCTATCCATCGGATCGACAAACACAACATATAGAATTACATATAGATGATCTTTATCATGTTAGGCAGCTCACAAGATCCAACAATGAAGCACAATTAGGAGAAGACGACCATCTAGCTACTGCTATATGGACCCATAGTCCAGGGGTGAACAACTCACTCATCACTCCGGAGGCGATCATGGCGATGAAGAGTCCTCCGGGAGATGAATCCCCTCCGGCAGGGTGCCGAGACTCTGAATCCCCCGAGATGGGACGCGGCGGCTGGGCGGCGCCCGTATCGTGGCTCTCGACCGGGGTTTTCGCGACGGAGGCTTTAAGTACGCGAAAGGGAAACGTGGGGGCCACACCCCCACACCACAGTCGGCGCGCCAAGGCCCGGCCGCGCCCTATGGTGTCGGCCCCTCGTGGCCCCACTTCGACTCCTCTTCGGTCTTCTGGAAGCTTCGTGCAAAAATAGGACCCCGTGATTTCGTCCAATTCCGAGAATATTTCCTTACTAGGATTTCTGAAACCAAAACAGCAGAAAACAGCAATGGCTTTCGGCATCTTGTTAATAGGTTAGTTCCAGAAAATGCAAATACGACATATAATGTGCATAAAACATGTAGGTATCATCAATAAAGTAGCATGGAACATAAGAAATTATCGATACGTTGGAGACGTATCAATGACATGCGGGACCCATGAGCCAACAGCTTACTCAACATTTCAAAGGCGGCATGAGATCGAAAGAAAAAGGCAAGTGCCAAAATATCAGGAGCCAAAGATAATCCAAGAAAAGAAACTTCATTGTACATAGAGGATGACATGCGGGTCCCATTTAGCAGCAGCGGTCTCAACGTTTCAAATGCGGCTTGAGATCAAAAGAAAAAGAAAGTTGATTGTACATAGAGGATGACTGATACGTCTCCAACGTATCGATAATTTCTTATGTTCCATGCCACTTTATTGATGATATCTACATGTTTTATGCACATTATATGTCATATTTATGCATTTTGGAACTAACCTATTAACAAGATGCCAAGATTGTTGTTTTCATTGTTTTGGTTTGAAATCCTAGTAAAGAAATATTCTCTGACGGACGAAACTTCGCCCAGGGTCCTATTTTTGCACGAAGCTTCCAAGACCGAAGAGATAACGAGTGGCCACGAGGTGAGGCGCGGCCGGCCAGGCCCTGGCCGCGCCGACCTACCCCCTGGGCCCCTCGTGTGGCCCCCCGCGTTGACCCTCCGCCTACTTAAAGCCCGTCGCGAAACCCCCAGCACCGAGAGCCACGATACGGAAAACCCATGCAGACGCCGCCGCCGCTAATCCCATCTCGGGGGATTCAGGCCTCACCCTGCCGGAGAGGGGATTCATCTCCGGAGGACTCTACACCGCCATGGTCGCCTCCGAGTGATGAGTGAGTAGTCCACCCTGGACCATGGGTCCATACCGTAGCTAGATGGTCGTCTTCTCCTTGTTGTGCTTAATTGTTGGATCTTGTGAGCTGCCTAACATGATCAAGATCATCTATATGTAATTCTATATGTTGTGTTTGTCGGGATCCGATAGAGAGTACTATGATTATGGTGATTATCAATCTATTGTTCATGTGTTGTTTATGATCTTGCATGCTCTCCGTTATTAGTAGAGGCTCTGTTTTTACTCTTAACTCCAAGAGGGAGTATTTATGCTCGATAGTGGGTTCATGCCTCCATTGAATCTGGGACAGAGGCAGAAAGTTCTAAGGTTGTGGATGTGCTGTTGCCACAGGGATAAAACATTGATGCTATGTCTAAGGATGTAGTTGTTGATTACATTACGCACCATACTTAATGCAATTGTCTCTTTTGCAACTTAATACCGGAGGGGGTCGGATGATAACTGAAGGTGGACTTTTAGGCATAGATGCAGTTGGATGGCGGTCTATGTACTTTGTCGTAATGCCCAATTAAATCTCACTATATTTATCATATCATGTATATGCATTGTTATGCCTTTCTCTATTTGTCAATTGCCCGACTGTAATTTGTTCACCCAACATGCTTTTATCTTATGGGAGAGACACCTCTAGTGAACTGTGGACCCCGGTCCTATTCTTTACATAGCATACACTCTAATTGTTTTACTGTTTTCTTTGCAAACATCTTCCACTCGATACGTTTAATCCTTTGTTACAGCAAGCCGGTGAGATTGACAACCTCACGTTTCGTTGGGGCAAAGTACTTTGGTTGTGTTGTGCAGTTCGCTTGGCACCGGAATCCCGGTGTTGCGCCGCATCACATTTCGCGACCATCAACCTTCAACGTGCTTCTTGGCTCCTCCCGGTTCGATTAAACCTTGGTTTCTTTCTCTCGAGGGAAAACTTGCTATCTGCATCATACCTTCCTCTTGGGGTTCCCAACAAACGTGTGAGTTACACGCCATCACTTACCCAACGTTTCCAAGGCGGCAGGGGATCAAAAGAAAAAGGAAATAGCCAAAAATCAGAGGGTGAAAAAAAATTAAAGAAAATAAAGTTTTATAGCACATAGAGGATGACATGCGGGTCCCATGAGCCAGCAGGTTCCTCAACGTTTCAAACGTGGCATGAGATCGAAAGAAAAAGGCAAGTGACCAAATATGAGGAGCCAAAATAATTCAAGAAAAGAAAGTTTTATAGTACATAGAGGATGACATGCGGGTCCCATTTAGCAGCAGCGGTATCACCGTTTGAGAGGCGGCAGGGGATCAAAAGAAAAGAAATTGCCAAAAATCAGAGGGTGAAAAAAAACCAAGAAAATGAACTTTTATAGTACATAGAGGATGACATGCGGGTCCCATGAGCCTGCAGGTTCCTCAACGTTTCAAACGTGGCATGAGATCGAAAGAAAAAGGCAAGTGAAAAAATATCAGGAGCCAAAAATAATTCAAGAAAAGAAAGTTTTATAGTACATAGAGGATGACATGCGGGTCCCATTTAGCAGCAGCGGTATCACCGTTTGAGAGGCGGGGGGATCGAAAGAAAAAGGCAAGTGAAAAAATATGAGGAGCCAAAAATAATTCAAGAAAAGAAAGTTTTATAGTACATAGAGGATGACATGCGGGTCCCATTTAGCAGCAGCGGTATCACCGTTTGAGAGGCGGGGATCGAAAGAAAAAGGTAAGTGACCAAATATGAGGTGCCAAAAATAATTCAAGAAAAGAAAGTTTTATAGTACATAGAGGATGACATGCGGGTCCCGTTAGCAGCAGCGGTATCACCATTTGAGAAGCGGCAGGGGATCGAAAGAAAAAGGCAAGTGACCAAATTTGAGGTGCCAAAAAACTCCAAGAAAAGAAAGTTGATTGCACATAGAGGATGACATGCGGGTCCCATTTAGCGGTCTCAACGTTTCCAAGGCGGCAAGGGATCAAAAGAAAAAGGAAGTAGCCAGAAAAAAAAATCCAAGAATAGAAAGAAGTTTGGTTCATAGAGGATGACATGCGGGACCCATGATCCTGCATAAACGGCTCGATCGGAGAACGTTGAACGAGATGGCGCGATCGATAAAAAAACAATGCCAGAGAGGCTGCCATCTGGGCCCTACATCCCTGGGCGGTGCGGATTTGCGTTGACTCGGCCGGCGAACCCGAGGTTTCGAGATGCACCACGTCCCGGGCCACCATACGCGACGTTTTGGCCGTTTCGTCGGGCTAGGTGGCCTCAAAAATGAGAAAAACGTTTTGACATGCACAACGGACAGACCCAAAATCGTCGGCCATGGTACACCAGCAACCACGGCGCGACTTCAACTTCGTCGGCCATGGCAACTTTTCTTGTAGTGTACGATGATCTTCCTATGCCCTTCACCCATATTAGTGATCATGATTTGGAAGAGCACACTACCTTTGATATTGGAAATCTCTTTGGTACTGATTATGAAAGTAATGATGATAGCATTATTCATGTCCCCTCAAACGATGATATTGAAAGCTCTAAGCTTGGGGATGTTGTGCTTGAAGATCCTATATTTGAGACCTCTACTTTTAGTGAAAATGATGATATTACATATTCTGGTTTAGATAATCGCTATAGAGATGTATATGACACATGTTACAATTATCCTTATGAAACTTGTCATAGTTATGATGGGCTTGCCAAAAACCATTCCCTTAGTATGCAACTTGTTTACCATGTTCAAATTCTTGATAATGATCCTGCTCCAATTACTATTGATGAGAAGAGTTTTTCTTATGTAAAAATAATGATACTTTTATGCATATGAACCATGATAAGAATGTTTTAAGTGATGGTTATATTGTGGATTTCATCAATGATGCTACTGAAAGTTATTATGAGAGAGGGAAACACGGTTGTATGCATCTTAATAATATTAAGTTTCCCCTCTTTATGTTGAGAATCTTGAAGTTACTCGTGTCTTATCTTCTTATGCTTGTCACTTTGTTCTTCATGAATTTATTTGTGTACAAGACTCCTTTTCATAGGAAGAGGGTTAGGCTTAAATTTGTTTCATACTTGCTTTTTCATGCTCTCTTTGCTGCGACTCTCATCCTTATGAGAGCATCATCATTAAAATTACTGAGCCCATCTTAATGGCTCTAAAGAAAGAACTTCTTGGGAGATAACCCATGTGTTTATTTTACTACTGTATTGTTGAGTCCTGGAAGTTGTTTACTACTGTAGCAACTTCTCCTTATCATGTTTTTGTTCCAAGTAAAGTCTCTATGGTAAAGTTGATACTAGATTTGGATTACTGCGCAGAAACAGAATTGCTGTCTGTCACGAATTCGCGCAGATCTCTCTTTAGAAGAGTCAAAAAAATCTGCAAATTTACGTGCGTGATCCTCAGATATGTACGCAACTTTCATTAGTTTTGAGTTTTTCCATCTGAGCAAGTTAAGTGCCGCTGCAAAATTCGTCTTTACGGACTGTTCTGTTCTGATTCTGCCTTTTATTTCGCATTGCCGCTTTTGCTATGTTGAATGAGTTTCTTTGTTCCATTAACTTTCAGAAGCTTTGTGCAATGTCCGAAGTGTTAAGAATGATTGTGTCACCTCTGAACATGTGAATTTTGATTATGCACTAACCCTCTAATGAGTTTGCTCTAAGTTTGGTGTGAAGGAAGTTTTCAAGGGTCAAGAGAGGAGGATATATGATCAAGAAGAGTGGAAAGCCTAAGCTTGGGGATGCCCCCGTGGTTCATCCCTGTATATTTTAAGAAGACTCAAGCGTCTAAGCTTGGGAATGCCCAAGGCATCCCCTTCTTCATCAACTTATCGTTTCTTCTATTGAAACTATATTTTTATTCGGTCACATCTTATGTACTTTACTTGGAGCGTCTGTGTGCTTTTATTTTCGTTTTGTTATTTGCATTCTTTGAATAAATTCATGCTTGTGTGGGAGAGAGACACGCTCCGCTGTTGCATATGAACACATGTGTTCTTAGCTTTACTTTTAATGTTCATGGCGAAGGTTGAAACTGCCGTTCATTGTTATATGGTTGGAAACGAAATGCTTCATGTGGTAAATGGTATAATGTCTTGAATAATTTGATACTTGGCAATTGTTTTGCTCATGTAGATCATGTGTAAGCTCTTGCATCATATACTTTGCACCTATTAATGAAGAACTACATAGAGCTTGTTAAAATTTGGTTTGCATGATTGGTCTCTCTAAGTCTAGATATTTTCTGGTTAAGGTGTTTGAACAATAAGGAGACGATGTAAATTCTTATAATGCTTACAATATGTTCATATGTGAGTCTTGCTGCACCGTTTATACTTGAGTTTTCTTCAAACAACCTTGCTAGCCTAGCCTTGTATTGAGAGGGATTCTTCTCGTGCATCCAAATCCTTGAGCCAAAAACTATGCCAAATGTGTCCACCATACCTACCTACCACATGGTATTTCTCCGCCATTCCAAGTAAATTGCTTGAGTGCTATCTTTAAACAATTCAAAAGTTATTATCTCTTATTTGTGTCAATGTTTTATAGCTCGTGAGGAAGTATGTGGAGTTTATCTTTCAATCTTGTTGGGCAACTTTCACCAATGGACTAGTGGCTTCATCCGCTTATCCAATAATTTTACAAAAAGAGCTGGCAATGGGGTTCCCAGCCCCGAATTAATTAACTTTCATAAATTTATAAATAGACACTCCTCCATGGTATGTGATTGTTGGTCGGCACCCGAGGATTCGGTTAGCCATGGCTTGAGAAAGCAAAGGTGGGAGGAGTGTCATCTAAATAAAACTAAAATAAAAAGGCACTCCTTCATGGTATGAGATTGTTGGCAGGCACCCGAGGATTCGGTTAGCCATGGTTTGTGAAAGCAAGGTTGGAAGGGAGCCGCTCTTTGGAAGTCTGTCTGGCAAGGGGGTTAGAGTGCCCACTACCATTCGTTGACAACAACAAACACCGCTCAAAACTTTACTTTTTTATGCTCTCTTTATGTTTCAAAATAAAAGCTCTAGCACAAATATAGCAATCAATGCTTCCCTCTGCGAAGGGTCATTCCTTTACTTTATTGTTGAGTCAGTTTACCTACTTCTTTCTATCTTAGAATCAAACACTTGTGTAAACTGTGTGCATTGGTTCTTACATGTTTACCTATTGTACTTGTTATATTACTTTGTGTTGACAATTATCCATGAGATATACATGTTGAAGTTGAAAGCAACCACTGAAACTTATATCTTCCTTTGTGTTGTTTCAAAGCTTTTTACTAAGAATTTATTGCTTTATGAGTTAACTCTTATGCAAGTCTTATTGATGCTTGTCTTGAAAGTACTATTCACGAAAATTCTTTGCTATATGATTCAGTTGCTTACTCATTGTCTTCATCATTGCTTCGAATCGCTGCATTCATCTCATATGCTTTACAATAATGTTGATCAAGATTGTGTTGGTAGCATGTCACTTCGAAATTATTTGTTGTTATCGTTTACCTACTCGAGGGCGAGTAGAAACTAAGCTTGGGGATGCTTGATACGTCTCAAACGTATCCATAATTTCTGATGTTCCATGCTTGTTTTATGACAATACTTACATGTTTAGTTCACACTTTATATCGTTTTGATGCATTTTCCGAACTAACCTATTGACGAGATGCCGAGGTGCCAGCTCTCGCTGTTTTTGGTTTCAGAAATCCTAGTAAGGAAATATTCTCGGAATTGGAAGAAATCAACGCCCAACATCTTATAATTGCACAGGCCTCCCACCGGAGAGGGGCCGAGGAGAGCCACAGCCCACCACACAAGGTGCGCGCGGCCCGGGGGGCGCGCCCTACCGTGTGGGTCCCCCGTCAGCCCTCCGACTCCGTTTCTTCGCCTATATAAGTCGTCTTGACCTAAAACATCGACATGGAAAAACCACGATACGAGAAAAGTTCCGAGCAGCCGTCATCGCGAAGTCAAGATTCGGGGACAAGTCTCTGCCCGCACGCCGCCGGACGGGGAATTGCCCCGGAAGCCATCTCCACCGCTATCTTCACGGCCATCGCTGTTCCCATAATGAGGGAGTACTGGGGCTGAGGGCTCTACCGTAGCTATGTGGTTTATCTCTCTCTACCCCAATACAATGATCTCCTGAATTGCTTGCATGATTGAGATCCATATGATGAGCTTTGTATCGCTACTAGTTTATGTGCTACTCATGTGATGTTATTAAAGTAGTCTATTCCTCTTGCATGGTGTAAAGGTGCTAGTGTGTGCACCGTGTGGTTCTTGTCGTAGGCTATGATCATGATCTCTTGTAGGTTGTGGAGTTAATTATCATTATGATAGTATTGATGTGATCTATTCCTCCTTTCATAGCGTAATGTGGACAGTGTGTATGCTATGTTAGTTCTCGGTTTATTTTGCAATGATCTATTATGCTCTAAGGTTACTTAAATATGAATGCCGAATGTTGTGGCGCTTGTTAACTCCGGCTTGAGGGAGCTCTTGTAGCCCTACACAACGACTGGTGTTTGTCATCCAACAAAAGAGTGTATGTAGCACATATGAGAAAGAGTTATTTATTATGCGATCAATGTTGAGAGTGTCCACTAGTGAAAGTATGATCCCTAGGCCTTGTTTCCAAACATCGAATCTCCGTTTATTTACTATTCTACTGCATGTTTACTCGCCGCCATATTTTATTCAGATTATTATTACCACTCATATACATTCATACTACTTGTATTTCACTATCTCTTCGCCGAACTAGTGCACCTATACATCTGACAAGTGTATTAGGTGTGTTGGGGACACAAGAGACTTCTTGTATCGTGATTGCAGGGTTGCTTGAGAGGGATATCTTTGACCTCTTCCTCCCGAGTTCGATAAACCTTGGGTGATCCACTTTGCTGGTGTTCTAAAACTCTCTGTTGGAGGCCCAACATGTCTACCTGCATTTGGAGCTGAAGGTGAGCCGGTAACATGGCATGACAATGAGATTCCAGTTGGCTATGCTCGTGTCGGGGTGGATTCAGTTGTACCGTCGTGGGAGACATTGCAGCTCGAAATCCCTGGAGGTGATGGTCGGGATACACTCGGAGACGTACTGGGAGAAATCATTCTTTGGCAAAAGAAAAACATCAAGCTTCCAGGCTGGGTAGCCCCTAGTACTAGTCGTCCCAGGTCACCATCACCTCCTCCAAGTGATCGCAGGCCACCATCACCTCCTCCGACTGATCACATGTCGCCACCATCACCCCATGGGTACAACGTCGACCACGACATCCGTAGTCCATCTCCATCTCCAGCGCCGCCGCCTGCGCCCACTAAGACTCGGAATGCACCCAACCGGAAGCGTTTCAGGAGTCCTGTCCGCAAGCTGTCGCCCCTCCCAAAGTACCTCCCCCCCGTCCTTACGATCGTACTGACGAGGAAAATGATGCCATTGTCAAGAAACACACGCATGAACAGCTTCATAAGGAAAAACCTCCAGCGCCAGCACCATACACCGAGAAGCAAAAAGCATATGCTCTTTCTTTTCTGAACACACCATCGCAATATGACTTACACGAGAAGAAGGATGACTATACACGCACACTTGCGAGGGTAATTGATGACAAGGGTAAGGAGAAGGATAGTGCTAGCACGAGCAAATCATCAGCTAGAAGTGTAGCCGAGAAGAAATCAAGTTCAACAAGTGCACCCCTCAAGGCCAAGCAAACGACAAAAGGCAAAAAAAGAAAGGAAGTTCCCCGGCTCGGAGAACAGTCCAAACAATCGATCCCACCAAAAAAAGAAAGAAGTTTCAATATGGAAGAAGCTGCGATGCTAGCGGCTTCGATGGGCTGTACCGTGGAGGAATTGCTGAGTGCCCATGATGCTGCAGTACCCACTGCTGATATAGCTCCTAAATTTTTCTACGGGGCCGACTTGGTCAGCAGAGAGCGGCTGCATAAACTGCCAACCCATATGCGGAATTTGCATCAGTGGTACCTTGATGCGTGCAAGGACAACATAAGTTACATCGTGGCGAATATCCCATATGAATATTACTACCGAAAGGAGGAGATCCATATTGAGATGAATGAACTCTGGCAGTTATTCAATTTAGACGCCCTCGACAAATCTCTCATGAGTTGCTATTGCTTTTAAGTTGTTAACTACATATAAGTTCATGTTCATTCAGTTGTTAGTTTTCATTGCATATACTCATTATATATTATGTGTTCTCTTATGCAGACTGAAGATCAGTGAATGCAAAAGTAATAATATTATAAATATTGGGTTTGTTGACCCAGATAAAGTACATCATGAAACGGTAAAGCATAAAGGCGAAGAAACGGGGGGAAACCTACTAAGGTTTTTGGGGGAGCAACATTTCTGTGATTCAATACTGTTTCCTTACAACTACGAGTGAGAGTCTTAATGATCTGTTATGCACATTCAATTTTTCTTACTCGATGTTAAGTGTAATTCCTGACGTATATACATAAACATGTGCAGCTTCCACTGGATTCTACTAGACATTCAAGTTGATAAGGGAATAGTTGAAGTAAGGGACCCATTGAGTAGAGGCCTGGACGGGTTCCGCGACTTGCAGAAGTTGCTCCAGACGTAATTTCAATCATTGCCGCGCTATATCTTTCGTGAGATATCAATTAATTATCCACTCATTCAATCATTCTTTTGCCTGGCAGGGCTTGGAGAGCTTTCAGAACCATACCGGGTAACTGGGAATAGAGGCTAACATTTACTCTGTACCGTGCGCCCAGCAGCCACAGGGGACGAATCTACGTGGATACTACGTTTGCGAGTCCATTCGCATGTTAACCACTGAGAAGCACAACAATAATAAATTCAACGTAAGCAATAACATTCACAACTTTAATTTATTATCGTCAATATTTTGTTATCAAGATTGATATAGTCATATTCATCTCATTTTCCTATATAGGTCGACTTCATGCGGGACACGCTCCAACCAAAGGAACACCTACTAGGAATTGCGGAGGAAGTGGCGGGACTTTTGATTAGAGAAGTAATAGACAACAACGGCTTGTTTAGTCCAAATAGGCGCTCTCCCTATCGAAACGACGGGCTTTAGTCCCGGTAGTCGTGAGCTCCATGTATATGTGTAAGGGGAATCTATGAATAGATCGACTTTTGCTTCCAATATTTGTTTGCTCGATCTATATATAATGAATAGTGTACAAATATATGCAACTTTTATTTTGAAATGAAAAAATGAAATAAAAGGGGGGGCGGTGGGGGGTGTTGCACCCTCAAACCCTAAAGCAAGCGTTCTGCGCGCGCACGTAGAGGTCCTTTTGTCGCGGGTGGTATACGCCCGCGACAAAAGGGGCTGTCCCCTCGCGCCCGCGCCTGCCACGTGGTAGGCCATATGTCGTGGGTGGAAGCGACCTGCGACAAAATGGTGGACCTTTTGTCGTGCCTTCGTTGTCGCGCTGGCCGCCCGCGACAAAGGGCCTTACCACCCGACATTAGGCCTATTTTCCACTAGTGCAACATGGAAGATGGAGGCCAGCTATGCGACGAGGCTGGTGCGGCGCTATGGAGCTGGATTGGCATGGCGTGGTGATCGGCGCGAGAAGGCGTCATCCACGTCAAGAGAAGACCGTGGTGTGATGTTGCGGCAACAAGGCGATGGCGGTGCGATGCTGCTAAAGCCGACAACGGTGGCGGCGACGAACCATGCGATGCGGTGGTCGACGGTGCGCGAAGGTTGTTGGTGGCGTGGTGCTGCTACCAGCCGGCTGCGGTGCGATGCCGCGAGGATAAGATGGCGGCGAGATGATGCCACGAGAAGGCGATGGTGTGATGCCGTTCGAGGAGACTGCGGTGTCATACCGCTGAGAAGATGCACGGCGGCGCGAGGCTGTCACGAGGATCGGCGTGCTGCCGGTCCGAAGTGGCGTGATGCCATCCACGACAAGGCGCTGCTGGTCGACGAGCCGGCTCTCCTTTGAAGTTGGTGAAGGTTGAAGAATCAAGATTAAGGGGGAGAATGTTAACTTTTAATCTTGATATGTATCTGTTTTTGTATGTCGAGATAGAGTCCGGCAAGGTGTTACGTGCGATGCGTGTGTGAAGCAAGCGGAGTTTCAGCAGGAGTGCAAGGTGAGATGCTGGAAAAAATCTATGGGGCCGGGCCCCATTGTCTCTCCCGTGAGGCCCTTCATCGGATTTTTCCACCTAACCCCGTAGCACACATCTTAAAGTACGTGTTCCCCATTCATAATCCACTTGATACATACGTATAGTATCTCTACTATTAAGAGCAAACTGGTGAATGCCTGGTGTCACATTTTCAGGATGGACAATAATACCCCCACGTCCAAAAATTACAAACAACATGCCACTCCGCACTCCCTCCAATCCTCTCCTAAAAACGCTCTCACCTCTTTGTAATCCCAACCGCATATCATAATCCGCTCATCTCCCCCGGAGTGTTTTTTTCTGTTGCGAACTAACCTCAACGGGAGAGATATAAGGAAGACTTATCTCACACGACTTGGCATCTAACAAACTCTATCTGATTCTAAAGAAATCCGCTTAACAAACTCTCTCTGTATCTTTGTTTCAAAAAAAACTCTCTCTACATCTTTCTGCACAGCTGCCCAAACCCACCGTCTCCGTCGCAAATCGCCTGTGCCTATGAAACCCTCCCCAGCCGCTGCCTGGGCTTCGTTGCGCTTGCGTGCCGACGATCGCTGGTGCCCATGAGGTCGGTCTTGGACTACTCTCCTTCGCAGTGTGGGTGCGCTAGCCAGCGCGACAGACAAAGCGGTAGTCATCAGCATACCGTACTACAAGATGCTCGAGCAAGAGGCATGCTCCGCTCGCTCGAGTGCAAGTATGTACCACGACATGCTCCGGTGAGGCGGCGCAGCAGGGGACAGGTTAGCGGCAAGTCGGCAACATGACTTGGAGAGAGGAGAAGAGTCGAAGGTGGCTGGGACGATGTCGAGACTTGAGCGTTGGGCGCAGGCGTTTCCGTTCTGGTCAGGTTCTAGACCAATACCTTTTTTCTAGACCAATACCTATGTGTTTCGCAAGGTATTTGGGGCTGATCAGAGTCCAAAGATGGGTGGAAGCAACGGCGACTGAGAAATGCACACATCACCTACTTCGCTTCTTGTTGTTTGCATCTGACAGTCTCACCATGGTCGTTGGGGAACCGAAGCGAGGTCGTGGGAAATGTTTTGGCTCTCATATGCGGTGAGTTCTTGCTCCCTGAAATTTTCCTGCACGCTCCAGCGTTCAGCCCGTGAAGAAGGCGGCCGGAGGTAAAACTAGCACAACCACGGTCAAGGGCTCAAGGCCATGCTCTCCAAGACTCCAACGCAGACTGAAAGCTATTTGTGCTGGGTGGTGCCTGTCACTCTGTCAGCCTACGTTGTCCTCTCCCGTGCTGGCGGAGGCCTCCATGGGAACACACTAGAGTATGAGCAGTCACTCCGAGGATGTTTGTCCAAGAACAATCAGAGGCTCAGGCTCTGCATGCGCAGCGTACCGGAGGAAGCTTCGCTTTCTTGGGTGTCCACAAATCTGAACTTTTGTAGTTGTCTGTGCCTTCTGTCAACCTTTGGTCAAACGATGGCGTGGTACTATTCTCCACAGCATGGATGCCAAACGATGGATTACCGGTGTGACAATACATGGAGTTGGACATGGTTTTGAAGGTGGCTCTGAACATGCATATGATCAAGAGACAGGGATATTGTTCTACATGTTTCCCCTCTTCATCACTCTTCCGCTCAATCTGATACTATAGGTGTAATGCATGATGGTGCAGTGGTGTCTCTAATGCACAGAGATGGAGATGAGCAATCATGGTGTGGTGTCGTCCTTGTGCTCTTTTTTTTAGATGACCATCCTTTTGTGTTGGTAAGCATTCTGGGTTTCTTTGTTGCCATAGGTTTAATACTTTGCTCTAAAGTACAGAGGATTCTCTTTGATCCGGTACGAAACAGAATGCCCGTGCGTTTGTGTATGCTCAAAGGAAGCATTTATATTTAAATCGGATGTTTACAGGGTGTTCTAACTATCATGCACTTAATATTTTGTAATATCTCCGATGAAGAATATATGTTAATTTGTACACAGTGAAGGACTGAAGGTTAAATATCCTTGTCTCTACCGAACAAATCCGTCCTCTTAACAAACTATCTTTTTTTTGAAACCTTAACAAACTATCTTATTACAAAGAAAATTCACGTAATAAAATTTATCTCTATTTTAAAGCAAAAACTCATGTAACCTATTAAGTCTAGAGAGTTCATGTGTATCTTCTTTTTTCGATATTTGACATAGATTGACAGGGTCAATGAGTGTGAGGAGCACCATCTGGTTGCTCAATGGCGGGTTGGTAACAAAGGACTCGAGAAAGTGAGCAGAGATTGTTGCCAGGCGAAATTTCTCTAAAATTGACAAGTTCCAACTTTGCATAAAACGTGTTCTTATGAAAAAGAATAATAGGGATAGGGAAGCTGGCTGGAGGTGCCGGTGTTGTGCTGCCCAAGCGAGCTGTTTGGAAGCTTGGCAACAATGCCAGCGAACGGAAGCTCCAAATAATTCATGTGTAAATCAGTTTGTTTGTAAAGGTTATTTGACACGTGCTTCTAAAGGTTATGTGACATATACCCGAATTTGTGGTGCTCGACGATGACGAGGAGTAGGCTAGGGTAGCAGGCGTTACATGCACCTTTTAGTATTATATTTTTTATTTTCCTTTATTCCCTATGTAAATTATGTTTATATTGAAACAATGCAAAACCAACTCACACTCGGCGTCTAAGAAGAGGCGGCATTGCAACAAGCTGAGCGCCATCGTCCTCCCCAAGCTGGTGATCAACAACAACTTTCAGATCGCTTGGCTTAGATGGAGTCAGCCTCATCTCACGCCAGATTCATCCACATAATAGAAAATGAACCCGTAGCAACCGCACTGATATTTGTGCTATATAGGCTCTAGGGAAGTTTGATGTTATTTTTTCTGTAGTAACCAATCATACAACCAAAATGAGTTGTATATGGCATTTCACATATTTAACGCATAACTAATTAAGCATAAATTTTGTGTTTTATAATTAATTTTTTCAGTTGGATCAGTTTACTGAGCCGTGGCGAAGCACGGGCCGGGCATTCAACTAGTGGCTTCCTAGTGTATCGATCTGCTGTTGTTGCACCGACGACCACGCACTGGCACGACGGCCTGGCTTCGCCTTCGATCTCCGCCGCAGTAGCGACCTTTCACTGGCCCGATCTTCAGTGACAGCGATTCAAGAATGAAGATCTCCCCATGCCATTCTCTTCTCTTTCCCCGCTACTCGAAATCCCCTTTGAATTTTTGACATCTCTCCCGCAAGCGGCGGCAACAAGCCACACCGACGAGTCACCTGTTCACCTCTTCCTCCGTTCAATCGAGCATATAGGGTGAAGCGATGGAAGTGCCAACCTCGGCAGAGAGGCAAACCCATAAGTACAGTTCCAAGCCTAATTCGTTGCCACATCTATGTTCAATATCTAAACAGTTCGAGTCTGTAAATAAATGGTGTCTAGATGTCCGGTCGTACTGCTACTATGATGAATGATTTTGGGATAGTGTTGTGGAACGGCTGTAGATGTCGATCCCTGGATCATCATCGGGCCTGCAGAAGTAGACTCAATTGATGCTCGTTAGGAGCTCATGACGGGCGCCGACGAGAACAACGGCGAGGTCATGTCCATGATATTTGGGATGACAGTTTACAACTCAGTTCAATGGAAATCACGGATGAGTGATATAATACGAAGAGATTGTATATACAGTAGTGCAAATTGCTACGGCCTACGGAGTTGTATCCTTGACCTGGATTACTTTAAGATGTGTGCTACAGGGTTAGGTGGCAAAATCTGAGAAGGGGCCTCACGGAAGAGACTATGGGGCAGGGGCCCATAGAATTTTAGATGGTCGTGCGATGTGGTCGAGATGGAGACTGGAGAGATGCCTGTGCCGTGTGAAGCGGCTGCACTTGATATTTGGAAGCAACGAGGCTGTGTGAAGTCCTAGAGAGATTTTAGGAGTAGCAGATGTGTTAGAGCATGTCTAGCACGCCCCTTAAAACGCTGGTACCCTGTATTATTTCGGCGAGATAGGGGTGAGGACGAAATGGGCCGTCTAGCAGGTCCCGTATTCAGGCCGGCCCGTATCGGCAGAATACGGGGCCGTCAAACCCACCCCGCCACCCCTACAAATAGAGGGTGAAGGTGCGAGTGGGGGTCCAACCCCTCAATCGCAACCATAGCCCCGCCGTGCGCCGCCGCCAGCCATAACCACTCCGGCGAGCAATTCCCACGCGCACGCCGCCGCATTTGCACCGCCGCCAGCCATGAGCGCACAGCGTAGGAGCAGCCTCTCGCCCGCCGCCGGATTGAAGCGTTCCCGCGAGCCAGCCACGGTGGAGGAGGCGTGGCGCCGCCACTGCAAATTCTCCGCCGTCGGGAGTCGGCGTGCGGCGTGCAAGTACGTCGGCTCCGAGTGGATGCCGCCGACGCTCCGGGACTTCGCGGAGGGCGGCTGCTACCACAAGGTTGACCCGCCGTTGAAGCCGATGAGCGGCAATTCGAGGTGGCGGAGCGCCGTGAGCCGGCGACGAGGAAGTGGAGGCGGAGGAGGGGGAGGACCCCCTCTTCTTGGAGGCGGTGGCCGCGTCCAAGAAGGAGGCCATCGACAAGGCTCGGGTGGACGGAGGAGGCGGCGCAGGCCATCGCCGCCGTCGAGGAGATGAAGGCTCGGGAGGACGCCGCCACTGCAAAAATCATCATCCTCGACGACTAGGCGCATCCCTAGCATTGTAGAAGTCGCGATCCAGTAGGATCGCGCAATTTTGTATATCCTCTATCTATGATCAATGTGAAGAACTATCAACGAATTCTCCCGGGTTTTACATTTTAAAAATAGGGGGTGAAATAAGGAGTCTGTTAGACGGAATGGTTCGTGTGCTTTTTTTTTTGATACAGGGTCCTGTATTCGCTCGATACGGGGCGAGTAAATACAGGGTATGTTAGACATGCTCTTAGTTGCATGCTTGCATGGGTTATCTAGTTGTGGTGCATGCAAGGAGCTGTTGGCCGGGTCTCGTGGTCCTGGAGCGATTCTAGGATGATGGGTAGTGCTGTGCGTGGCCTATCTTGCTGGCATACCCGTGAGTGACTGTGTCTATATGAGGCATTGTATGGCATCTTGTTGAGGTAATGAGAAAGAAGAGAAAATGTAGTCACGGTTGGAAACCAGGAAAGTGTCTTTGGCAAAGCCTTGTCTCCTTCCTTAGCTAGTGTGTGTACGGGTGTGTTGTGTTGAGAGAAACAAAAGAGAGTGAGAGTTCAGAGATAGAAGAAGATCGTGTTCCATTTATTTTAAGATGTCGGCCAAGTACAATCCTAATGACTGCAACGTCATTAGACCCTTTATTTGCATCATGATAATTTCTGAAGCAGGTGCAGTGAAGAGGATTGCATTATCTTCATGACACGTCGTTTCGTACATTCTCTACTTCTCATTTGTGAAATAGTTATAACTTTCATGTGGAGACTAAAAGCTGGCGAAGCTAGATTGCTATTGCACACCCGTCAAAATGAAGGCGTGCCTAACTGGCTTTGGCCATGCACTTCTTAACGAATTTTCCTTATGTATGTGTATACAGTGTAATTGGTCAACATGACCATAAAAGTGATACGAAATATACTTGAACTTCGGATGATAGGTCACTAAGTTGAAGAGTAAGCGGATTCTGCTTTTTCTAAAGAACCCCAAAATCATGCTAGAATAGCTAGGATTTATCTTAGAAGAAGATACCATTCGTTTGATGAGATTTAAAAAGGAATATCGAGAATTCACATGGCTAAAGCTGAAGTAGCTACTTTTGAAGTAACAGAAAGAACAACAACGATTGAAGCGGGTTAGTCAGAGACCCGAGTCAAAAGGAGGATTCCAAACTTCTTTCTCTCATGCAAACCGTGCATGAGACTTTCATCTCACACGGCTCCTAGATGATAAAAGAAAGTTTGCGGTTACCTGTGTTTTTGGTAAACAGTCGCCCAGGCTTGGTCACTGCGACCTCCTTTTGTAAGGGGCACCCCTTCTTCCGAAGTTACGGGGCCATTTTTCCGAGTTTCTTAGAGAGAGTTGTTTCGCGTCAAGTATTTTCTACCTACCCACATGTGTCGGTTTCGGGTAGAAGCATGTTTTCATCTAAAGTACCATGGTGTTTTATTTTTATTTTTGTCCCAGTTGGAATTTATTATTTTCTAAATTCCAATAAGTTAGACTTTTTTTCTTCTACACCAGCAAATAGTTCTGCAACAACGTGTGAGGTATCCAGGAGACAAGGCAGGGGCTAGACCCCCCCCCCAACGCATCGCCCACCTCATGAAAATAGCGAGGTCCAGTACTAATGTATGTGTATAATCAGGCGCTAATGGAGTAACTAGCAGTATTAAGCCCATAGACGGACGGAAGCCCAGCAAACAGAACAGCCCATGACTACCATCGATCGTGGACTGGTGGTGCTCCTGGTCGTTGACAATCTAAAGGTATAATAGATGCCCCCATAGGGGGTCTCACAACGATTTGAGCACGTGACCGTCGGATCTTTTCATCGGTGCATCTCGTCCATTCGTTTTGGACACTCCTCTCACTAGCTAACCCCATGCAATGGCAAATTGTTACCCACCTCCGGCTGCATGTGGCCCCACCTTTGCCGGCCCCGCATGTCAGCCACTGCGACTAGCATCTTTGTCAGTGCACATTGGCGTCGGGCAGTGGATCTCCACCCCGCAGGGGTATTTTCGGTATTTCGCGCGGCCTGGTATAAAAGCGAGCCCCCAGGGCAAAAAACCCTAGCCGCCTCGCGCCCCCGCCCCGCGCCCGCCCTCGTCGCCCGCCGCCGCCTCCAGCCGCCGCCCCGCCCCCGCCCTTGCCCCGTTGTCGTCGCCGGCCGCCGCCTCCCCAGTCCCGTCTCCCGCTCGCCGGTCAGCTCGCCGGCGAGCCGCCGCCGGCCGCCCTCGCCGGGCGCCACGCGGCGGCGCACGCGTGCGGCCCTGGAGGAGCAGGCGGCGGCCTCGCCGTACGCCGCGCCGCCGACGAGGACGCGTGCGACCCCCGCCGTGCCGCCGACGAGGACGCGTTGCGGCACACGCGTGCGGCCTGGAGGAGCAGGCGGCGGCCGCGGCCAAGGCGGCGCGGGAGCTGCGGGAGGCGGCGGCGGCCCTCGCCGTGCGCCACGCCGCCGACAAGGACGCGCTGGGCGCAGCGCGGTCGCGCTGGACGGGGACCTGCGGCGCCTCCAGGGCCATTGCTCCACCATCGCGCCTCAGTTCTAGGTGATTTCCCCTTCCCCTATTCTCCTCTCTTTCTCCCTCCTCTTTCTCTAATTTGTATATCCCGTCTTTCGTCTTCTCTCTGTTTCTATCAAAGCAGCAGGCAACAATGCACAGGCGGCGGATTTCGGATTTCGACAGCCACGAGGATGAGCGGAGCAAGATGCGATATGGAGGTCTGCCACTGAAGATGCGACATGGCTTGGTGGTGAGGAAGGGCTTCTGGGGCGCATGGTCATCTCCATCAGCTTCCTTGGCCCATGGTTCTTGGTCAGCAGACCAGAGGTGAGGCACACTTCTTGGTCCCTCTCCTTCTAATCGACTCCATGTCTGAACTTTCTAGCTCTCTGATGTAGAACAAATTGTGCACGCCACTGCTCGATGATATGCTAAAACTGTTTGTTTCATGTTTGGGGTTATGTTGAAGGATATCCATGGTCACGACCATGCTTGGAGAGCGACGTGGAGAGGGGCCGTGCTAGGAAATTCGCGTCTTTGGCTCCGTCGACCTTCCTTGCGGAACAGCGGGCGGGATGGAAAGTGTGCTGGCAACGATTCATCGAGAAGGCTTTGTTTTTCATTGGGAAGGCGACTGGCGGTGAGCAAGCAGAGGATCGGCATCGGCCAACTGACATCGGGGAGGAGCTGCGGTAACGACTCGGCAGTACAGAGGTGCTGCCAAAGCGACCGGGTGGCATGGACCGGTGGTATTGGAGCAGCTGCAGGCCAACTACGGCGTCCCAGCGCTTGCAGTACGGCATGCATATACGTGGAATAACTGCAGTAGCAATGAGTTGTTTCTTCATACTATTTTGATAATGTGGTTCTGTAGCTGTATTTGTAGTTCATTCATGCCAATAGTCCACTTCTAGGAACTTATTCTTGCTGATGTTCTTTGAGAATCATCGGTAGTGGATTACATTTGTCCTTGAAATCTTATGTTCTGATATTTTTTGGCATGATTGATCTCTATAAATGAGGTGGAAACAAATTGGGGTCTAAAGCGTCTCTGTTACAAGATCAGGGATATGCAAGTAGAGGTAGAAAGGAAAAAAGGCGCTTAGGTTCTCAAGTTTAGAGGTGATACCATCTATTCCCTTGTGGAAACTAATATTTGCTTTGATATGATTTATCTCAACTTGTATGAAATAATTGTGATGAATTTATTTCGAAACTAATAGGAGCAGCGCCGCCTTGTCACTGCCTTCACCGAAGGAGATTTAGCTAAATAGAGGTTTATGCAATAATTACTTTGCAATTTCTGCAGTTTAGTCATTAGTATACATTCCCTCATTACTTCAGATACGTGGAGGTTATTTTTTTCTATGAACCTGTGGTGCTCTGATATCTACAGATTCTGGTTACAGTGACAAGCTGGTCGACCATGCCAGTAAGGCCAAAGGGACAAGTTTAAAGAAATAATGTGGTAATGTCCTTCTTTCAGTTCATGTCGTCTATTTTCTTTGATTCTTTTCTTCAGCCATGCAAGTTTCAATGTTGTTTACCTTATTGCAGAACAAATTTATTTGTTAAAAGTTTAGATGTGATTTTGTTGTCAATTCTCTTTGCTATATTTTGTGCAGCCGCTAAATACTTTTCTTCAGCGCACACTTCTTGATGTATAAATATGATTCTTCAACTTAATTTGCTCTGTATGGATATGTTTATGCTCACTGCGATTTATCATGCATGTCTTTTCAAGATAACTTGGTTAGATTCTGGTTGGTGTTAGTTCTCTAATAAGTAAAAGTAACAGTTTTGTGCATGATTGCATGACTAGATAATATCTTACAGTATTGTATACTGTTCTTGATGGTGGCCCGATCTTCTCAGTAAGCAATGGTGGTGATGATGATCACGGGTGATGGCAGCGGAGATACACGACGATGAAGTGGATGATAACTTGTATGACGCAACGAGATCTCTCGATTGGTTCCTGTCGCCAATGCAACAGCTCTCAACCCCAAGATATTCGCAACTCCACACACTTGCGCACGTAGCCGCCGACCACGCGGTAAGTTGCAACCGTCTAATTCCCAATGGAACAGCAGATCACACAAGACTTAAACAGGATCTACACAATATCCAAGCAATATGGTGTAGGGAATTCAATAGTTTTGCGAGCAAACAACTAAGAACTAGGGTTTATCTTAAACGTGGTCTAAAGCAGCTAGGGGGTCGTCCAAGGCACTTATATAGGCGTCCGGACGAGTTCTGGTCGAAAAATACAAGGAAAAACCGACCCGAATAGATCTGGTCGAGACAGACTCGGACATGTCCGGTGGGATCCCAACCGGGCTGGTGACCGGACGGCCGGTCTGTGGTCCGCGACCGTGCTGCAACCGGAAACGTCGCAGAAATCGTCCGGTTGGCGCCCGACGAGGCAGCGTCAACCGGACCAGGGACCGGATGGGCCGGCTGGTCGCCGACCGGTGCAAACCGGGCGGCCGATCAGGAGCCCGGTCTGACCGGGTGCTGGACCGGGCTGATCTTCGTCTTCTCCTCTCGCGCATTCCTCCCGCTCCTCCCTCGCGCATCCATGAGATATCTTCATGTCCAGCTCCATGTCCAGCTTCACGTCCATCTTCACGTCCAGCTGCCCCTCTCCTCGTGCGATGCTCGTCTCCTCTTGATACCTGATGATACACAAGTAATAGGACTTAGGCAGTATAAAGTTCTCATCAATCAAAGTATCGTTTAGAAACAAGTTCACCTGTTGTTTAAGTAGCTTCGCACGAGCTCGTGTCATTGGTCCAATCCTGACTTCATTGGACTTGAGCTTTACAGCAGGTTCATCTTCAGTTGGTAATGACGGAGGTAGTAGTGAGGTAGGGATGTCCTCATCATCTCCCCCCCTTCAAAAGGCGTCGACCCCGACGCTCCAAGGTCTTCTCCGTCATACGGTGTCAAATCAGCAACATTGAAAGAATTACTGACACCAAACTCATCCTCTGGAAGATCTATCGAGTATGCATTATCATTGATCTTGGCAAGTACTTTGTAAGGACCATCACCACGAGGCTTCAACTTAGACTTTCTCAGCTTCGGGAACCTATCCTTGCGAAAATGTACCCAGACCAAATCACCAGGCTTGAACAACATCTCTTTGCGCTTCTTATTCATCCTTGCAGCATTGCTCTTGCCTTTATTCTCAATCAACTCTTTAGTCTTCTCATGAATCTTCTTCACATAATCTGCCCTCTTTGATGCCTCCATATTAAATCTCTCATGTATGGGCAAAGGCAACAAGTCAAGTGGAGTAATGGGTTTGAAACCATACACCACCTCAAAAGGACATAGCTCCGTGGTAGAATGTACCGCCCTGTTGTAAGCAAACTCCACATGCGGCAAACACTCTTCCCACTCCTTCAGGTTCTTCTTGATCATGGATCTCAACAGTTGTGACAATGTTCTATTCACCACTTCAGTTTGACCATCAGTTTGGGGATGACAAGTAGTGCTGAACAGCAGCTTCGTCCCCAGCTTCCTCCAAAGCGTCTTCCAGAAGTAGCTCATAAACTTGACGTCACGATCAGAAACAATAGTCTTTGGGACTCCATGTAGACGTACAATCTCCCTGAAAAACAGGTTAGCAATATGCGACGCATCGTCGCTCTTGTGGCAGGCAATAAAATGTGACATCTTAGAGAATCTATCCACTACCACAAATATAGAATCATGGCCTCTTTTAGTACGCGGCAAACCCAACACAAAATCCATACTAATATCCTCCCATGGTGTAGTAGGTGCCGGTAAAGGAGTATACAAACCGTGAGGCTTCAGCTTGGACTTGGACTTGTTGCAAGTAATGCATCTTCGCACATATCTATCCACGTCCCGCCTCATCTTTGGCCAATAAAAGTGGTCAGCTAGCATGAGTAGCGTCTTCTCACGCCCAAAGTGACCCATCAAACCTCCAGCATGTGATTCCTGCAATAAGAGCAAACGCACAGACGATTCTGGAACACATAGTTTGTTAGCCCTAAACAAGAACACATCATGTATGTGATATTTTTCCCATGCTTTACCAAGAGCACATAAGCGATATGGTTCAGCAAAATCATGATCAGTAGCATACAAATCACATAGAATCTCTAAACCAGGAATTTTAACATCAAGTTGAGTTAATAACATATTCTTCCTAGATAGAGCATCAGCAACAATATTATCTTTTCCCTTCTTATGCTTAATAATGTATGGAAAAGACTCATGATCAGAATGTATGATAAACTCTTTTGGCCACAAGTAATGTTGCCAAACCTCAAGAACTCTAATTAAAGCATACAATTCTTTATCATATATAGGATAGTTCAACTTAGCACCAGAAAGTTTCTCAGAAAAATATGCAATTGGGCGACCCTCTTGCATCAATACACCACCAATTCCAATACCACTAGCATCACATTCAATCTCAAATTGCTTATTGAAATCAGGAAGTGCAAGCAACGGTGCAGAAGTTAACAATCTCTTAAGTTCATCAAAAGCATGATCTTGGGCTGCGCCCCACTCAAAAACAACACCCTTTTTAGTCAAATCATTCAAAGGTGCAGCAATAGTACTAAAGTTGGGCACAAATCTGCGATAAAACCCAGCTAGACCATGAAAACTTCGTACTTGACTCACATTCATGGGAGTAGGCCAATTTTGAATAGCTTCAATTTTAGACACATCTACTTCTACGCCATGCTTAGAGACAACATAACCCAGAAATATGACCTTATCTTTGCAAAATGTGCACTTCTCAAGATTACCATAGAGTTGATTATCACGCAACACTTGCAAAACATGTCGAATATGTATAGTATGATCAGATTCATTGCGGCTGTAGATTAATATGTCATCAAAATACACAACCACAAATTTGCCAATAAATTCACGCAAAACATGATTCATCAGTCTCATGAAAGTGCTAGGTGCATTAGTCAAACCAAAAGGCATTACTAACCACTCATACAAACCAAATTTTGTTTTAAAGGCTGTTTTCCACTCATCCCCTTCTTTCATCCTAATTTGATGATAGCCACTACGCAAATCAATTTTAGAGAACACAGCAGCACCACTCAATTCATCTAGCATATCCTCTAAGCGGGGAATAGGATGACGATATCGAATAGTAATGTTGTTTATAGCTCTACAATCTACGCACATACGCCAAGTACCATCTTTCTTAGGAACTAGAATAACAGGAACAGCACAAGGACTAAGGCTTATGCGAATATAACCTTTGTCGAGTAGCGCTTGTACTTGCTTCTGTATCTCCTTCGTCTCTTCGGGATTAGTGCGATATGGCGCCCTATTGGGCAGCGATGCTCCGGGAATCAAGTCAATTTGATGCTCAATACCTCGCAATGGTGGTAGTCCTGCGGGTACCTCCTCCGGAAACACGTCGCCGAATTCCTGCAAAACATTAGAAACACCAAGAGGAAGAGGGGTCATGTCGTTAGAAACCAAAACCATACCCCTGTACAAAAGCACAAGAGGCATGGCCGTAGGATCCTCACTAAATTCTCTCATGTCTTCTTTGGTGGCTAATGAGACTAAGGAATTCACTCTCTCACTTTTCGTTATATCACTCACGACATTACAATTCTCTCGCCTATCTAGAGGAGCATCCTCCAAATTCACTTCGATCTTCTGACGAGACTCATTGACAATTTGTTGTGGCGACATAGGCTGTAAGTTAATTTTCTTGCCCTTGTACTCCAAGTGATATGTATTGGCACGGCCATTGTGTTGCACAGAACGGTCATAGAGCCAAGGCCGACCCAATAAGAGGTGACAAACCGTCATAGGAACCACATCAAAATCAATGCAATCCTTATAAGGTCCAATCGCAAACTCAACACGCACCATGTGGTTTACCTTCATCTCACCATTGTCGCTCAACCACTGAATATAATATGGATGCGGGTGCGGTAGATACTTCAACTTCAGCTTGGTACATAACTCCTTGCTTGCTAAATTGCGGCAACTCCCGCCATCAATAATGACCTTGCAAGCCTTGTCAGGACCAACTAAAGCTTTGGTTTGGAACAAATTGCAGCGCTGAGTAGATGCACTAGGCAACACATTAAGAGCACGCTGCGACACAACAATGGTGCGAGCATCAGAAGGATATGCATCTTCACCATCGGTGTCATAGTCATCATCGTCTGGAGCATTTGGATCAACATCATCTCCAGTCTCATACCCATTGTCCTCATTGATAAACATGACTTTGCGGTTAGGACAATCTCTCTTGAAGTGACCATTGCCACCACATGTATGGCAAAGCATATCGCGGTTGCGCGTTGTAGATACACCAGAACCACTCGTACTTGCAGCAGATTCGGACTTCTTTGCATTAGACACATTGGAGACCGGTTTGCTAGGCGGAGTAGAGTAAGGAGCGGAGCGCGTCGAAGGCGCCGGCGCTGTAGAGGGCGCGCGGGGTGTAAAACGCCCAGCTCCCGTAGCACGTCCCTTAACCTTTGCTTCTTCAGCCAACTGTGATTCAGCTTCTCTTGCATGATGTAACAATTGATTCATATTGGTGTAGGTGTAATGACGAACAATGCCTTTAACATCATACTTCAATCCATTGAGAAAACGCTGCATTGTCATCTCTAGAGACTCACGGACACGACCACGCTGCATAAGCATCTCCATCTCCATGTAGTACTCATCAACAGTCTTCACACCTTGCCTCAATAGTGTTAGCTGATACGCGTAGATGCACACGTCCGTTGGGAACCCCAAGTGGAAGGTATGATGCGTATAGAAGCAAGTTTCTCAGTATGAAACCAAGGTTTAATCGAACCAGTAGGAGCCAAGAAGCACGTTGAAGGTTGATGGTCGCGAAATGTGATGCGCAACACAGGGATTCGGCGCCAACGCGGAACCTGCACAACACACCCAAGTACTGCCCCAACGAAACAGTGAGGTTGTCAATCTCACCGGCTTGCTGTAACAAAGGATTAAACGTATCGAGTGGAAGATGTTTGCAAAGAAAACAAGTAAAACAAGTAGATTGTATGCTATGTAAAGAATAGGACCGGGGTCCACAGTTCACTAGAGGTGTCTCTCCCATAAGATAAAAGCATGTTGGGTGAACAAATTACAGTCGGGCAATTGACAAATAGAGAAAGGCATAACAATGCATATACATGATATGATAAATATAGTGAGATTTAATTGGGCATTACGACAAAGTACATAGACCGCCATCCAACTGCATCTATGCCTAAAAAGTCCACCTTCAGTTATCATCCGAACCAGTATTAAGTTGCAAAGCAACAGACAATTGCATTAAGTATGGTGCGTAATGTAATCAACAACTACATCCTTAGACATAGCATCAATGTTTTATCCCTAGTGGCAACAGCACATCCACAACCTTAGAACTTTCTGTCACTGTCCCAGATTCAATGGAGGCATGAACCCACTATCGAGCATAAATACTCCCTCTTGGAGTTAAGAGTAAAAACTTGGCCAGAGCCTCTACTAGTAACGGAGAGCATGCAAGATCATAAACAACACATGAACAATAGATTGATAATCACCATAATCATAGTACTCTCTATCCATCGGATCCCGACAAACACAACATATAGAATTACATATAGATGATCTTGATCATGTTAGGCAGCTCACAAGATCCAACAATGAAGCACAACAAGGAGAAGACGACCATCTAGCTACTGCTATGGACCCATGGTCCAGGGGTGGACTACTCACTCATCACTCCGGAGGCGACCATGGCGGTGTAGAGTCCTCCGGGAGATGAATCCCCTCTCCGGCAGGGTGCCGGAGGCGATCTCCGAATCCCCGAGATGGGATTCGCGGCGGCGGCGTCTCTGTAAGGTTTTCCGTATCGTGGCTCTCGTGCGGGGGTTTCGCGACAAGCTTTAAGTAGGCGGAGGGTCAACGCGGGGGCCACACGAGGGGCCCAGGGGTAGGTCGGCGCGGCCAGGGCCGCCGCGCCGGCCTCCTCTGGCCGCCTCGTCCCACTTCGTTAGCTCTTCGGTCTTCTGGAAGCTTCGTGCAAAAATAGGACCTGGGCGAAAGTTTCGTCCAATTCCGAGAATATTTCTTTACTAGGATTTCTGAAACCAAAAACAGCAGAAAACAGCAACTGGCTCTTCGGCATCTTGTTAATAGGTTAGTTCCAGAAAATGCATAAATATGACATATAATGTGCATAAAACATGTAGGTATCATCAATAAAGTAGCATGGAACATAAGAAATTATCGATACGTTGGAGACGTATCAGCATCCCCAAGCTTAGTTCTGCTCGTCCCGAGCAGGTAAAACGATAACAAAGATAATTTCTGAAGTGACATGCCATCATAATCTTGATCATACTATTTGTAAACATATGTAATGAATGCAGCGATCAAAACAAAGGTAATGACATGAGTAAACAAGTGAATCATATAGCAAAGACTTTTCATGAATAGTACTTCAAGACAAGCATCAATAAGTCTTGCATAAGAGTTAACTCATAAAGCAATAAATCAAAGTAAAGGTGTTGAAGCAACACATAGGAAGATTAAGTTTCAGCGGTTGCTTTCAACTTATAACATGTATATCTCATGGATATTGTCAACATAAAGTAATATAATAAGTGCAATATGCAAGTATGTAGGAATCAATGCACAGTTCACACAAGTGTTTGCTTCTTAGGTGGAAGGAGATAGGTAAACTGACTCAACAATAAAAGTAAAAGAATGGTCCTTCAAGAGGAAAGCATCGATTGCTGTATTTGTGCTAGAGCTTTTATTTTGAAAACATGAAACAATTTTGTCAACGGTAGTAATAAAGCATATGAGTTATGTAAATTATATCTTACAAGTTGCAAGCCTCATGCATAGTATAGTAATAGTGCCCGCACCTCGTCCTACTTAGCTTGGACTACCGGATCTTCGCATGCCATGTTTCAACCAAGTGTCACAAAGGGGTACCTCCATGCCGCCTGTACAAAGGTCTAAGGAGAATGCTCGCATTTCGGATTTCTCGCTTTTGATTATTCTCAACTTAGACATCCATACCGGACAACATGGACAACATATAATGGACTCCTCTTAAATGCATAAGCATGTAGCAATGATTATTATTCTCATATGAGATTGAGGATATATGTCCAAAACTGAAACTTCAACCATGGTTCATGGCTTTAGTTAGCGGCCCAATGTTCTTCTCTAACAATTTTGCATGCTCCAACCACTAAAATGATAGATCCTTCAGACAAGACGGACATGCATAGCAACTCACATGATATTCAACAATAGTTGATGGCGTTCCCCAGAAGCATGGTTATCGCACAACAAGCAACTTAATAAAATATAAAGTGCATAAGTACATATTCAATACTACGATAGTTTTTAAGGCTATTTTGTCCCATGAGCTATATATTGCAAAGGTGAATGATGGAATTTTAAAGGTAGCACTCAAGCAATTTACTTTGGAATGGCGGAGAAATACCATGTAGTAGGTAGGTATGGTGGACACAAATGGCATAGTGGTTGGCTCAAGGATTTTGGATGCATGAGAAGTATTCCCTCTCGATACAAGGTTTATGCTAGCAAGGTTATTTGAAGCAAACTCAAGGATGAACAAGTGCAGCAAAACTCACATAAAAGACATATTGTAAACATTATAAGACTCTACACCGTCTTCCTTGTTGTTCAAAACTCAATACTAGATATTATCTAGACCTTAGAGAAACCAAATATGCAAATCAAATTTTAGCAAGCTCTATGTATTTCTTCATTAATGGGTGCAAAGTATATGATGCAAGAGCTTAAACATGAGCACAACAATTGCCAAGTATCACATTATCCAAGACATTTTAGAATTACTACATGTAGCATTTTCCAATTCCAACCATATAACAATTTAACGAAGAAGAAACTTCGCCATGAATATTATAAGCTAAGAACACATGTGTTCATACGAACCAGCGGAGCGTGTCTCTCTCCCACACAAGGATGAACTTATTCAGAGAACTAAGATAACAAAACAAAAACAAAAATAAAAGCACACAGACGCTCCAAGTAAAATACATAGGATGTGATGGAATAAAAATATAGTTTCACTAGAAGAAACCTGATAAGTTGTCGATGAAGAAGGGGATGCCTTGGGCATCCCCAAGCTTAGATGCTTGAGTCTTCTTGAAATATGCAGGGATGAACCACCGGGCATCCCCAAGCTTAGACCTTTCACTCTTCTCGATCACATTATATCACCCTCTTCTATTGATCCTTGAAAACTTCCTTCACACCAAACTTCAAGCAAACTCATTAGAGGGTTAGTGCATAATCAAAAATTCACATGTTCAGAGGTGACACAATCATTCTTTTTTACTTCTGGACATTGCATAATGCTACTGGACATTAATGGATCAAAGAAATAAATCCAACATAGCAAAAGAGGCAATGCGAAATAAAAGGCAGAATCTGTCAAAAACAGAACAGTCCGTAAAGACGAATTTAGAAATGGCACCAGACTTGCTCAAATGGAAAAACTCAAAACTAATGAAAGTTGCGTACATATCTGAGGATCACGCTCGTAAATTGGCAGATTTTTTCGAATTTTCTACAGAGAATTGTGCCCAGATTCGTGACAGACAGCAATGCTGTTTCTGCGCAGCAATCCCAAATATAACATCAACTTTGACATAGAAACTTTACTTGGCACAAAAACATGATAAGGAGAGGTTGCTACAGTAGTAAACAACTTCCAAGACTCAACAAAACAAAAAATTGCTGTAGGTAAAAACATGGGTTGTCTCCCATAAGCGCTTTTCTTTCAGCTAGGCGCAGAAAGTGCAAATCAAGTAACATCGAGAGTAGAAGCATCAACATCATTACCAGGGGTGTTGGGAGTTTTCTCAACAATGCATTGTATCTGGTCTATATAAGTTTTAGCGTCTCCCTTTTCATTAGTCTTAGGCTTGCTACTCTCATCGAACAAATTTTCAGGAACAAGCCAAGCATAGTTATTTTCTAGTGTATCATTCATAGCTAGGAGTTTACATGGTATTGGTGCTTTGATTTCCCCACCATCATTAATGTTATTAGTGTACCTTATTCTATCCATGTCCATTTTTTCAAGGAGACCAATAAAATTGGTATGAGAACCTAGCATATTAAATTTAGCAAAAACCTTTCTAGCCTCTCTTGCTAGACCACCAAATTCTCTAAGAAGGGTTTCTAAAACAAAATCTTTCTTTTCCCCTTCTTCCATATCACCAAGTGTAAGAAACATGTGTTGGATTATAGGATTGAGATTAACAAATTTAGTTTCCAACATGCTAACTAAAGCAGCAGCAGCAATTTCATAGGTAGGAGCAAGTTCTACCAAGTGTCTATCTTCAAAATCTTCAGTAATACTAACGTGATTGAAAAATTCTTCTATATTATTTCTCCCAACTATGGACCCACGTCCTACCGGTATGTCTTTTGTGGTGAAATTAAAAGGAAACATGATGCAATAAGCAAAAAGTAAACAAAGCGAATAAAGTAAAGACAAGTAACTAATTTTTTTTGTGTGTTTTTGATATAGAGAGCAAGACAATAAATAAAGTAAAACTAGCAACTAATTTTTTTTGTGTTTTGTTTAGGTGCAGCAAACAAAGTAGTAAATAAAATAAAGCAAGACAAAAACAAAGTAAAGAGATTGAGAAGTGGAGACTCCCCTTGCAGCGTGTCTTGATCTCCGGCAACGGCGCCAGAAATTTAGTTGGCGTGTAGTTGACGTGGGAGTTAGAAATCTCTGTGGTGTAGCTTTTCTTCGTTCCCCGGCAACGGCGCCAGAAATTTAGCTTGATACGCGTAGATGCACACGTCCGTTGGGAACCCCAAGTGGAAGGTATGATGCGTATAGAAGCAAGTTTCCCTCAGTATGAAACCAAGGTTTAATCGAACCAGTAGGAGCCAAGAAGCACGTTGAAGGTTGATGGTCGCGAAATGTGATGCGGCGCAACACCAGGGATTCCGGCGCCAACGCGAACTGCACAACACAACCCAAGTACTTTGCCCCAACGAAACAGTGAGGTTGTCAATCTCACCGCTTGCTGTAACAAAGGATTAAACGTATCGAGTGGAAGATGTTTGCAAAGAAACAGTAAAACAAGTAGATTGTATGCTATGTAAAGAATAGGACCGGGGTCCACAGTTCACTAGAGGTGTCTCTCCCATAAGATAAAAGCATGTTGGGTGAACAAATTACAGTCGGGCAATTGACAAATAGAGAAAGGCATAACAATGCATATACATGATATGATAAATATAGTGAGATTTAATTGGGCATTACGACAAAGTACATAGACCGCCATCCAACTGCATCTATGCCTAAAAAGTCCACCTTCGGTTATCATCCGAACCCCCAGTATTAAGTTGCAAAGCAAAGACAATTGCATTAAGTATGGTGCGTAATGTAATCAACAACTACATCCTTAGACATAGCATCAATGTTTTATCCCTAGTGGCAACAACACATCCACAACCTTAGAACTTTTTGTCACTGTCCCAGATTCAATGGAGGCATGAACCCACTATCGAGCATAAATACTCCCTCTTGGAGTTAAGAGTAAAAACTTGGCCAGAGCCTCTACTAGTAACGGAGAGCATGCAAGATCATAAACAACACATGAACAATAGATTGATAATCACCATAATCATAGTACTCTCTATCCATCGGATCCCGACAAACACAACATATAGAATTACATATAGATGATCTTGATCATGTTAGGCAGCTCACAAGATCCAACAATGAAGCACAACAAGGAGAAGACGACCATCTAGCTACTGCTATGGACCCATGGTCCAGGGGTGGACTACTCACTCATCACTCCGGAGGCGACCATGGCGGTGTAGAGTCCTCCGGGAGATGAATCCCCTCTCCGGCGGGTGCCGGAGGCGATCTCCCGAATCCCCGAGATGGGATTCGGCGGCGGCGTCTCTGTAAGGTTTTCCGTATCGTGGCTCTCGATGGGGGTTTCGCGACAAGCTTTAAGTAGGCGGAGGGTCAACGCTGGGGGCCACAGGGGGGGGTAGGTCGGCGCGGCCAGGGCTGGGCCGCGCCGGCCCTCCTCTGGCCGCCTCGTGGCCCCACTTCGTTAGCTCTTCGGTCTTCTGGAAGCTTCGTGCAAAAATAGGACCCTGGGCGAAAGTTTCGTCCAATTCCGAGAATATTTCTTTACTAGGATTTCTGAAACCAAAAACAGCAGAAAACAGCAACTGGCTCTTCGGCATCTTGTTAATAGGTTAGTTCCAGAAAATGCATAAATATGACATATAATGTGCATAAAACATGTAGGTATCATCAATAAAGTAGCATGGAACATAAGAAATTATCGATACGTTGGAGACGTATCATTAGCTTATCAAATATGTTCCGCATGTAATTTGTAGGCACAAAACGAGAAGTCATTGCCTCTTTCATAGCATGCCATGTACGGATAGGTTGTGCACCATCTTCATCGAGGTTACGAACCAAAGAATCCCACCAACGCAATGCATAACCATCAAATTCAGACGCAAGCTTGATCTTCCTATCTTCAGAGTAGTGTGGATGTAGGCTCCATAATTTCTCAATCTTGAGCTCCCAAGTGAGGTATTCTTCAACATCAGCTCCTCCTTCAAACTTGGGTATGGAAAACTTAGGCTTACCCAATCCATCTTCTTCATCTTGTCCACGACCATTGCGGCCAAGCGGAACCCAGCCACGAGGACGATGACCACGAGGCGCACCACGAGCATTGTGTGCGTCATCTTCAAGCTCAGGATCTTCATCATCTTCTTGTTGTTGTTGTTGTACAGTCAAGTTCTCAATAGCGAGACGCATATCCGTAAGATTGCGCTGTATATCCGTCATTTGATCAGACAATCCCGTGACGGTGACATTAGTAGCATCCAGCGTTTGTTTGATCTCGTCAACTATATTCTTAAGCTCATCATCCTTAGTGCGGAATTCACGTCGCATCTCATTACGAAGAGCTTCATACTCCCTCCATGTGATGATATCTGCCGAATTCTTGTTTTCCTGGTTAACAATCTTATTATCACTAGCAGACATGATTAGTAGGTTAGTGCACTAAATCAAAAATATATGGTGGTACTCTCACAACTCACTCAAAACTGATAAGAAAAGGAAATCTTACCGTTCCAAAGTAAATTAGTGTTGCTTACCACTTGTAGTAACAACTAGTGCACGGATGTAGCGAAGCGAATATCAAGGGTATAAGAACAATCACACGACAAAGCAGGGTATATGTGGGGCTGTAGGTAGGCTACCTATTTGCACCAATAACAAGCTCTAGCGCTGACCGTAGACAACCAAAGATACTCACACAAGGCGATATAATGGGGCAATGCAACTATATGGAGGAAAGGTTGCAATGCACAAGAGAGACGCTAGCAAAGCTCAATGAGACAGGCACAAGATTGCTCAACTACGGATGCAGTAAAGAAAACTTAGGCCTTTCACTTGATTTCAACTAGCACACACTTTTCTTTTTGTATTTTCTTTTTGTAACACACGCAGCTATGTAGTTCTTTTTGCTTCTTTTCAATTTTCTCTTTTTTTTTTGATTTTATGAATCAACTCCTTGATAACACGGCCAACAAGATATGCAAAGCACCAAAACCCTAATGAGCAGCCTGTCGAGCGGTAAAACTAGTCTCTTCTGGGGAAGTTCCTAGTCACGTATATCGAAAGGCTGTGTCTATGGTTGGGAACAAGCACACTGTACGCTATGTGGACTCGGAGTAACAAAACTGACACTAGAAGATAAACTAGATAATAGAGTAAACACAAACCCTAACAATTCTACTAGAAGAAAAATAAAGGTACGCAAAAACAACTACGAAAAGCAACTAAAACTCGAAATTAGTGCAATCTATGGCTATGGCAAACCCTAACCCTAATTTTTTTGGCTTTTTCTGGATAGGAAAACACTCACAACTCAACTATGGGGTGGATTGTGGATGGCTTACCGAGGAAAACTGGAAATCTGATACCAAGATGATAAGGGATGGCCCGATCTTCTCAGTAAGCAATGGTGGTGATGATGATCACGGGTGATGGCAGCGGAGATACACGACGATGAAGTGGATGATAACTTGTATGACGCAACGAGATCTCTCGATTGGTTCCTGTCGCCAATGCAACAGCTCTCAACCCTGCAAGATATTCGCAACTCCACACACTTGCGCACGTAGCCGCCGACCACGAAGCGGTAAGTTGCAACCGTCTAATTCCCAATGGAACAGCAGATCACACAAGACTTAAACAGGATCTACACAATATCCAAGCAATATGGTGTAGGGAATTCAATAGTTTTGCAGAGCAAACAACTAAGAACTAGGGTTTATCTTAAACGTGGTCTAAAGCAGCTAGGGGGTCGTCCAAGGCACTTATATAGGCGTCCGGGACGAGTTCTGGTCGAAAAATACAAGGAAAACCGACCTAGAATAGATCTGGTCGAGACAGACGGACATGTCCGCAGGATCCGTCAACCGGGCTGGTGACCGGACGGGCGTCTGTGCTCCGGTCGACCGGGTGCTGCAACCGGAAACGTCGCAGAAATCGTCCGGTTGGCGCCCGCCGAGGCAGCGTCAACCGGACCAGGGACCGGATGGGCGGGGGAGCCGACCGGTGTCAATCGGCGGCCGGTCGGGAGCCCGGTCCGACTGGTGCTGGACCGGGCTGATCTTCGTCTTCTCCTCTCGCGCATTCCTCCCGCTCCTCGCGCGTCCATGAGATATCTTCATGTCCAGCTCCATGTCCAGCTTCACATCCATCTTCACGTCCAGCTGCTCTCTCCTCGTGCGATGCTCGTCTCTTGATACCCGATGATACACAAGTAATAGGACTTAGGCAGTATAAAGTTCTCATCAATCAAAGTATCGTTTAGAAACAAGTTCACCTGTTGTTTAAGTAGCTTCGCACGATCGTGTCATTGGTTCTCCACTTCATTGGGAGCTTAGCAGTTCATCTTCAGTTGGTAATGACGGAGGTAGTAGTGAGGTAGGGATGTCCTCATCTGTTCTTCAGCGATGATTAATTGCAAGAATAGCGAAGAATGTATGCACCCGAGTTTGGTAATAATAGGTAGTCGCTTGTTCTTGCTATTAGTAACTGATAGTTGCATATTTTCCTGTTATTTCCTATTGAAATTTGAATTGTAATTTTTTCCTATTAGTAACTGATAGTAACTGATGGTTGTGTAATAAAGGCAGAGATAATCCTCTTTAATTTTTGTTATAAAGGTTAGAGTTTGATTTTGAAATGTCAAGATTGTTAAATGCTTTTCCTTTTTCTGGTTCTATGTTGATCTTTCATTGCTTGATAATGCAATTCATGTTTTCAACCATTAAGATTTTAGTGCGCAATAAAAGTGAGAGCTTGGTTACTAATGTGCAGGTCTCGCTTTCCCTTTTATCTACATGCCTTGCTATTGCTCTGCTGTTTGCCATTGTTAGTATTCATCTATGCTATGATTTAGTCTGTTCTGTTCAAGGAATCTTTATTGCTATGGCTCTACATGTTTCTGGAATATAGAATAAGATTTGTTCTGCTTTTTTTTTAGGTTTTAGGTTGCAGGTCGTTGCTACTCCTATTTCTCTGCCAGGTAGTTCTCTCTATCTTTGCCTTGTACCAATGTTTTTTTTTTTGCCTATTGCCTTGATTATGTGAAAACTACACATCGGGCTAGGAAGACTTAATAATATGACTAGATAGTTTTTGAGAGTGACATGTTGGAGATGATTGATTATGAATATATTACTAAAAAAACACTAACAAAATGATTTAATTTTATGTTAATAAAAAATTCAGTATTAGGGCCTCATATTGAATATTGCACCGGAGCCCCCAAATACTGGAGATGGACGAACGGATGCATCTCCTCGGTTTTTTGCTGCAAAATGTGATGCCGGTTGTGGCTCTATGCCCACCTCTTGGATTGTGTTCTTACCGTCGAGTGCCCAACAAGAGGGAGAGGAGGAGCGCAGCTGCGCTTGAGCTCGGTGGTGGGGAAAGGAGGCTCGTGAAGATGAGCTTGTGTGTGCTGGACTGGCATCTCTATGTGTTCTCATGTAGGTATGAATTTGCTTACCTAATCCCCTGATTTGTATGGAGCAAAAGAAGCTTGCTACATGCTCGAGTTTGTTCTATAACACTAACAGTTTGTATAATGTAAGACCTTCGAGTTCACACTTTTGGGTTATGGCCTGTAGATTTTCTACTATCAAAATCTATATATCAGCATATAACTTTGTCTTACATTATACAAGTTGTCGAGCTTCTCAATTTAAGCCATACTTTCAGCAGCAAGTAAATCTCACACATAGTGACCTGCGCTTCACCTTTTTTTTGCCTCTGAACAGTGCTTTGCACTATCAACACATTACACTGTCTTACATTATACACGCTGCCAACCTTCTCAGTTTAAGTGACACTTTCAGCTTCAAGTTGTTCTCGCTGTCAAAGTTCTCAGTTTAAGGTACACTGTCAGTAGCAAGTAATTCTCACTGCCAAGCTTCTCATTGTCTTAAAAATGTTACTGCCTAAATCAAATTCATGGGCCTCTCAGTTTACTATGTGCTCACCCTAATTGAGCACTTCTAAGCCGTAAAAAAAATCTTGGAGAATCATCCATTTATGTTAATATCTTAATAGTTATGTTAGATCATATATTCTATTTAATTAGTTCAAAACTGTGCACATGTCTTTCCAATTGAAGTTTATAATGTTCATGCATATTGGTTAAGTTAGTCACCCAGACTATTGGCTTTTTGTATGAGTATCGAAAGTTAATGTACTGAATATATTAACTACGTGAGGTGTGTCCTATAGTGAGGTGCCTTATTTGCAGTTTAAAAATCCCATATTATGTGGTGTCAAGTGTATTTAGCTGGATCATTCTCGGCCCAATGCATATTGTTCTCTTTGTCATATGTCATATTGTTCTTTTCTTTATGTTTTACAGGTAACTTTGTAATTCCAAATTAAATGTGTGTGCTTTTTCTTTGTCAGGGACGGTGAACCAGAAGTTGTGTGTATATGGCATACTGCAGTTCTTGTGATTTGCAGGTCACAAAAGGAGGATCTATTCTACTTGGACTAAACTGCAATTGGCACCAATTGCCAATTATTAATCCGCCTTGATGAATCTTATGTATGAACCTGGAGGGAGAGCGGTCTTAATATGAGCAACCTCCAGTGAGTCGTGTTGATGTCCTACCAGAAAAAAAGATCGACCAATATCTTAATACGGTAGAGTTTTTCGGTTTATTATTAAGTGTATTACAAAATGATCATCACTATGTTTTTGTAAGCATACAGAAATTATTATTATTTTCCTACTAATACACGAGCTTCACGGGATCGTGCGCCAAGGCGCACATCTAAATCTAGTTGTGTACTATGGCCACTCGATCAGATCGATTCATCGTCGACCTATCTTACTATCAGTTGCGCAAGATCGCCTGGCGGCGGCAAAACACCAACCTTTGATTGGATGGGCTATCTCTAGTCTCTAGGCAGCTGTAGCAGCGAATGCCACGGCTGATCTTCGTCGCTGGCTACTCCCGCACTAAGGATTAGTCAAGGATTCAGGTACGTACAGCCGTACAGGGTAAAATATATATAGGTATTGGTAATCTGATCTAGTTCCCCTTTTTTTGCTTCAGTTTATGTATCCGCTAATTGGAAAACAAAGATAAAGCATACAATATCTTTTTCCACTTAATTTGTTTCTATTTCGAATCTGACCTAGAGCTTGGAATTTGGATCAAGTCGGTGGTGAATGGTTGATAGTACCACTATATTTGAACTTCTAAAAAAAGTAGGCGATTTTTTTTTGTTTGTTAGGCGAAAATGTACCAGTTTACTAATGCTATTGACTTTTCGCAAACATTGTAAATAACTTGATATTTAAGTCTTGTCTAAACTCGGTATATTCGTCGCTGCTCGCCCCCTCCCCCTATGCCCAAATCCTGGCTCCGCCCCTGGAGGTATCATCTAGTATCTCTAAATAGGAGACCCCCATGACCTGATTTCTCTTGACTTGCAAGCTATACACATAAGCAAGTCTCCTATTGGTCCACCTCACACTCTCCTACTATGTGGTGAAGGCATGTCTTCAAGAAATCCAGCAGTCACGCCTTTGATTAATTCCATCCCAAAGCTCTTTAGTTCTCGTTCCTTTTTTCTCCGTAACAGTTCCTCTTCGTCTCCTGAGTACTAATAACACCCCGCATTGGAAACACACTTACCATAGAAATTAATCACTGAGGCAGGCGGAAAGGCGGCCACCTCTTTCTTCCTCTCTACCCGCCGCCCATCTCCTCCTATAAACTGTCGCTGAACCACGTTGGTCCAGATGTGAACAATTTATCACTTTCATTCCGTCAAGCTCAGCGAGCAACATCACCCATTGCATTTCCCGAAGAAGATGTGGCCGTGTCAGACATGGCGTCATAGGAAACCAGCAGCAGCGTGCTGCGGCTGGACATGACATGAGCACCGGGTGCGCGGGCGCGCTGCGTTGTGCTTCCGCCTACCTTGGATCTCAAGAAGTACGTTCGCTGGCCAAATTGAGCACTAGCAAGAACTAGGACGAGTCAATCATCATCGTCGACACGCCCGCTTTACGGAGCGTCATCTTCCTGCCGTCGGCAACATGACATCCCCAGTTCCCCACCCACTTTCATGATGACCGTCGGTGACGGGCAGCGGTGCCGGCCGGAGGTCGCTGTCGTCGTCCAGCCAGGACGTCCAGTCTTCTCTCCCTCAGCTCGCCAAGGTACCCTTCATGTACATGTGGTCTGTTTTGCATAGGTTGTCCTTCGATGCTTACATTGCAGGAGGTGTAGCCCATCTCCATTAATCACGTTGTACCTAGAACCTCGGTAAACACATTTGTCTTCAGCAGACTAGCACCTTCTTTCTCCTCGGCTGATCACTGCTTCATTTTGCTGATGCTGCACATAACAGGTACCTGAAGGAATACGATTACTATTAGAGCCTGGATTTTCTCTCCATTGTGCAAGTTTTGCAGTTCCAAATAAACCATGTTCGTGGAGGACTTCTTCCCCTCTGATCTTTCCGCAAGCTTAGTTCTAAATTGTCACGTGCAGATTCCAAATTACAGTTATTAGAATTAAATAACTTCTATAATTTTTCAGAGGCGGTTGGACAATCACACTCAAGCAATTAGTCATCTTTTATTCTTGGGAAAATCTAATCAAAAGCGCCACACGGGCGGCCTCTCCGTGCGACGGTTGCGTCGCGATGCGTGCGTCGCCATCTTAGGGAGCGAGCGCACGACCACGTCGCTCGGGTGGACAGCGCTTTGGACAAGGTTTGCAGCCCCACTTGTCAGCGTCTCTTCGTTTTGAATTTCGGGATCTGGGCTACCTCAAATTATTTTCACATTTTTTTCTCCCACCGCCCATTTCTGCTGTCGGTTTCTCTCTCTTATCCTTTTCCGCGTCGGTGGCAATTTCGACGGCGGAGCTCGCTCGCCGCCGGTGTTTCACCGGTTCCTCGCGGATGGCGACTAGATCCATCGCACGCGCTCACTCGGTGAGTCTCCCCGCATCTGCTGGTGGTTTTTTAGCCGTTCTCGTCGCCGTATGTGTGTGTATTTTATGCTGGTAGTTCGTCATCCCCGGCGGTCGGAATCGCTGGTCGTCGGTGGGTATGGGGGTTTTGGCTGGGTGGGGTTGGTTTTTTTTTGGGGCTTTGCGGTGCTCGTGTGGAGCTTCTGCGGCGGAGGGCAGGGCGCTTCCGTGACGGCGTAGTGTAAGGCTCGGCCCCCGTGATGGCTCGGGACAGAGTCGATTCGTCGATGGAGACCGCCGCCGCCGTCGAGCTGCCCGTTGAGGGAAGTCAGCTACGCCGAGGAAGCGCTGGGTAGGACGCCGTCGAGGATGCCCTGTCTTTTTTGTGGGGCACGCGCCGAGGTGAGGTCTCTACCGCTGGGGGAGACCGTCGTCGAGGATACCCTATCGTTTTTGTGCACGAGACGGCTGATGTCTGTATCGTGGCGAAGTCGTCGAGGGGGAGGCCACAGTTGGGCACGAATTGCATGAATGCGATGAGGAGGGCACGGCTGTCCTGTTGGTTGCCTAAGGTTCCTCTTCCCTCCCTACTACATCTCTATGACGATGGTGGCAGTCTGGAGTGTCGGTACTAATCTAGCTGCACGACAAACTCGTTTTGTAGCTTCTCGTTGGGCATGGCGGTGATGGTGAGATTGACGGCGAGGTGGGGGGGTGGGGGTGACGTGCTTTTTTGGGCTGCCAGGTTTGAGGTAGGCTTTTGCGAGGATGTGAACCTCGGGCTACATTTTTTCTACCGATGGAGCATATTTTTTGGAGCTCCTACAGGCTTCCTTGATTTGCCATTTTTTGCAATGTGCTGTTATTAGCATGATTCCTAGCTCCATTGTCCAGCCATGGCCTCTGTTTTTGTTGTATGTCTTAGACCGAGGGATATGAGTTGAGTCAGCGGATAAGGAAAATGGAATTATAGTTTTTTAGAGTTAGGGGATATTATGTGGAGTAGAAACAAAATGGGAACTGGATATGATGTGGAGTCTCTGTTTTCTGATATCCTTTGTAATTATGTCACTCTCATTCATGTTTTTACAGAGTGAACTTTTTTGTTTGTTAATCATAGGTGGTACAACAATGGCTAGGAGGAAGGCAGCGCGGAACAGTGCTGGTCATAAAGGGAAAGCAGTTCGTAAGCGTCACCATGTATGTGTTTCTCTGAGATGTAATTCAACAACTACGGTAGTAGCATGTGAATAACGTGTAGATGCATCTGATGAACCCGGTAGCCATGTTATACTAACCTGGTAGGTAAATATTTTAAACTATGGTATGGTGCATGATTATGGTATGTGCATTTCAGTTTTTTTCTAGTAACCATGTTATACTAAGCTGGTAGGTATGTTTAAAAAATATGGTAGGTGTATTATGATGGTTTGTTTTATCTGCAATTCATTTTTCCTGGTAGCCATGTTGTACTAAGCTGGTAGGTATTTTTAAAAATATGGTAGCTGTATGATGATGGTTCGTTTTTATATGCAATTCATTTTCCTGGTAGCCATGTTGTACTTATTTTCCTGAATATGGTAGCCATGTTGTACTTATGTAGCTATTTTTGTTTGAATAACATGGGAGCCATGTTATAGTAGTCTGGTATGTACTTTTGAGGAACATGGTAGTTAAATATGTGAGGGAAGTTTTTGTGTAGTTGGTTTTTTTTGCATAACCCTCTGGTTTTTGTTATAAACTTATTATTGCAAGAACCTGGGTATCATGTTTATTTTGGTTTCTTTATTGTTTTTTCGATAGGGTTTTAGTGGAGACCGAAATAGGGCTTCTCCAGCTCCTATAATTAAGCTATATAGCAGTTTGACTCAAGATAAGCGTGATGCGATATTATCAATGGGACTGGGAAGCTTTCTGGATATCAAGTGTGAACATATGCACAACCCACTTATTAGTTGGTTTGTGCAATGTTACGAACCAGCTAGGAGAGCATTTGTAGTGCCTTGTCGTGGCGCAATACCTTTGACAGAAGACTCGGTTTATATCATAATGGCTTCCACGGGGGCAGTTAGAGGTTAAGTATTATGCTGATTATGAGTTGGAAGCTGTCATTGCTGGAAGGCTTTTTCCTGGTGGAACTATTAGACCTAAGGTTTCCGATCTCGCAAAGATGGTTGAGCAGTATGTGGGGGCTGATGAATCTTTCAAGGAGATGTGGATGTTGTTCATCATGTCAACAGTAGTAGCCCCTACAACTGATAACAAGATGAGTAACAAATGTTATCCTATGCTGGTAATAACTTTTTCCTTTTTATTAGTGTTTTTTAAGTGGTGGTTATCTGTTTTGTATTTGTGTGTGGTATCTCATGATTTGGTTGGTTGCATTTTCTCACCAGGTTGACATTGCTCGAGCAAATGAATTGAACCTCTGCAAATTTGTTGCCGATGAACTTCATGATCACCTATGAAATCAGAAATACACAAAGGGTTGCTTATTGTACTGTATGGTGAGTTTCCTGTAGTTCCTCTGTATTTTGAACTGAAACAAATGGTTGTTTATTATTGCTCTTTCTTTCTTTTTTTCTTTTTTCTATATATATTTTCATGTAACAACCCTAATTTCTGTTTTTTGCTTATCTTTTTTCATGTGTCTTCATTTGTGGGTATACAAGTTGAGATATTTTGATGCTCTTAAAACTGATCATTTTGAGCTAGAGCTTGGCAATGCTAATTTTGCTATAAATGCTTGGTCAAAGTTAGCTATTGATGTAGTGCGAGCATTGGATGTTTAGGAGTATGATACAACCACTTTTGGTGTATTGGAGGTTAGCATTTTTGTATATGTACAACTTCTCCATGCAGTTTTTACTCAAATGCATGTACTTCTCTGTATTTTTTTTGCTCGCTGTATTTTTCATTCACTTGTTTCAGTTGAAGGATGAGTATAAAGATGTTGGCGCCCTTGAAATGGGTCTTTTCGGTGGTCCAGATGGATTTGATTCTTGGATGAAGCTTAAGACGCATCCCAGTAGTACGCAAAAGGTAGCTAACTTTGAACACGCGCTTTTGCTCTTTTTGTGCTTTTTGCTAAAGGCGCTGCTGGCTAGTCATGCTTTTTTTGTGTGTGTGCTTTCATATTTTCATGTTCAATTATGTATTCACATATTTTTAGCTTTTGTTTTTCTTTTTACAGCAACGGGTGAAAGCATTCAGTTTAATGCAGAATTTTGCATCAAGCCTAAATGGTCTATTGAGCAGCCTTGTTCAAGGATTGACACAATGTAGCGACCGAGAATCAAGCGATGATGATGCTGATTTGTATCATGAAGATGTTGACACAAAGGTATCTGAACATGATGCACACGAGAATCATACCTCTAGAAATGTACCTGCCACTAGGAAAGTTGGATGTGCAACTGGTCATGCAAAGAAGAAGATGCTTGTGTCCCCTGTTGTTATCACAATGAATGGAGGTCAGCAAGATGGAACTACAAGCCAAGCTAATCTATCTCCTGCTGTTGAAATAGAGAAGAAACTTCAGGAAGATAATTTTAGTAGTGGATCTCCTCCTTCTATGCACTCACAAATAAATGTACCGTCCTTCAGTGACTTGGATGGATCTGATGAAGTGAATGGCGGCGGGAATGAAAGTGAATCACCTTTTGAGTCAACTCCGCAAGATGATGACAGAATCAGGGGTAGTGCAGCACATCTCGCAGCAAGTCTTAGCAATTGTAAAAGGATGAAAGAGTCAGGGTTTCCATCATCTTCTGAAACAATTGCAAATAGTAGGATCAAGAATGTAGTAGCAGTAGAACTTGGAATTCCTCTTCGTGTGTCCGAGCAAGGAAATGATCCTACTGCCGTGCTAAAGAGTGTGCCTGACCATGGACAACAAGTTTTGGAAACCATTCTAGAAAGGTATTGTTTTACATTTTTTATCTGGTTTACATGCATGGAAAACTGTGGATTTAGTTCTCAAATAAAACCATGAAGGACCTGGTAGTTAATGCTAGATAATATGATAGTTGAACCAGATAAACTTGGTAGTTTTTTCTGTCTTAACATGATAAGTTTGCATATATAATATGGTAATTTTGCATGAATAGTTTTCTTTTTATCTATATATGCACACCTGATATCAGTATATTCCTCTCAAGAACCTGATAGTTATTCTTTGGGCAACATGGTGGTTAATGCTAAATAATATGATAGTTGAACCAGATAAACCTGGTAGGAATCATTGACTTAACATGATATATTTTGTATACATAATCTGGTAGTAAGTAGGGTTTCCTTTGTTTTTTTGTTTTTGATGCAGGAATATTGTTGATGATCATTTAATTCCAACCAGTGGATTTTTGGGCGGTGCCCAGGTAGCTCCAGTAGTATCAAATGAAACTCAAAAGAAAAGGTAAACTCTTACTTTTTTTATCTGTGTGTTTTAAATGCAATTATCCTGCTAGCTTAGCTGACATAATGTGAAAAATACTGATAGGTTAGTACTTAAGGTTCCTTTATTTTTTTATGTAGGGATATTATTGATCATCATTTAAATACAATCAGTGGTAATGTTGAATTGAAAGGCAAGGATGTCATCATTCAAGGGTCAACAAACAGTGAGATTTTGGAGGATGACCATGTGCCTCCAGTAGTATCAAATCAAACTCCAAAGAAAAGGTTTCAATCAGTTTTTTTGTTTTTGCATAACTCCAAAGAGGATAACCATGACCATGTGTATCAGTTTTCTGGAAATGTTGATCTTTTTTTATGTTGGACATATAGGAAACGCCAAGTTAAAGAAGTAACTACACCATCAAGGAAGTCTCCAAGGCTTGCTTCTATGAATAGTGACAAATCTGGTAAGATTGGTCGCAATGATGTGATTACTGAATCAGCATTACCAGAAGATGGGAAGTCCTCAAGCACAGCAATCGTTGTATCACCAACTGTTACTACCCAACAAGATCAGAAGGATGGTAGCCACACTGTTGGTGATGGCAACTCTCTGGTAACTTCCATTGCAATTTCTCCTACTGTCACAATGCAGCAAGGCACAAGTTATGTTCCGAGTAGTTCTGGCGATAAGAAGTGCTCGTCAGTAGAAGAAGGCGCAACAAAAGAGAACGCTATCCCAATTTCTCGAAATGTTACTGATGCTCAGGCATTACCCCTTGATGCAAACTCATGCAAATCAATTGTGTCGTCTCCAGTAGCACAGAGGCAGTTCACTATAGGCAATTCTCAATATGGAACGCGATGTAGAGTGTCTCCTCTTGTTGGCGCTAACTTAGCTATTCCTGGGTTAATGAACCATGGACCTGTTGTCGTGCCACCTGAAGTTGAAGATGTAGTTAGGAAATTTTCTGAATCTGTGAAGAAAATGGGAGGACTATCAAGGTTTGCTGCACAAAAGTCAAGCTCAATAGAAGAGAGGCCTCTGAAAAGGAAGATGGTGGAAATTGGAAAGGGTGGATCAAGTGGAGCTGTTAGGGACAACCGTATTGGTATGTTCACACCACCAGGCTTTCATCTTGGCTTTAGCTCCCAAGAATCTGCAGACGGTGATATCCAAGTGGATGAGTTTGACAAATATGAGGATGCAGCACCTAATTAGTACCTTCGAAACCGGTGGCTGTTGAGGATGCATCACCCAATATTGCAGCACCTAATCTTGCAGTACCACTGGCTTGGGCTGAACCAGAACCAGAAGGTACTTTTCATATGTGCAAATTTTATGGCAACTACTAGTGGTTATTTCTAGTTATTTTTATTTCATTATAGGCTAATCTCATTTTTGTCTTCATTTTATCTGATAGGTCAAATAACTAGAACTCAAGATGAAGCATCAAGTGGTGATGATTTTGAACAAATCCAATTATCTGAGGAGGTACAAGATGTCATGGCAGGGAAAACTGTTCATCTAAGTGAAAATGGTATGGCAGAGCTTGCAAGGTATGAGGAGTTATCAAAGGCATTCATAGGAAGGAAGCGAAAACTTCAAATTGATGCAGCTCCCCTCGCATCAAAAGGGGAAACTAATGTTCACAGTGCAACTCCGAAGGTGTACCCGCATAAAGCTAGATTGAAGAAGTCATCACATTATATGCAATCACCTTTTGACAGCTCAATCAAAGTTACTACTAAATAAGAAGAAATCTATCAGAAGATCATGCTTAGCAACAAGCATTAGAGGCCAGTCAAATCAAACATAAGGATGTAAGGTTTTTTTCATGTATTTTCTGTTTTTACAGGCCTTTTTTAAATATGCCCTTTTTGTAGTAGCTATAGCTTCATTTTTTGGGTTAGCTGTTGATTTTATTTTTTGTGGGTGGCTAAGTTTTTTGTGTGTTTTGGTTCTGTTTCTATATCAGGTACCAGATAATAAAATACAATGACAGTTTTGCTTACACGAGTGATTTAGCAAATTCAATTCATGGCAGAGGTGAACTGTCTAATCATTGCATGGAAGTTGCCATAGAGTACCTGCGGCGTACTAACACTGTCGAGGGGAAATTGATAGTGCCTTACCAAATTTCTGTCTACCTTATGAATGGGGAATTCGAGAAGAAAGCGGTGGTTTCTCTATTCAAGAGGACCAAGGATTATTCACTAAGCGTGATGAAATTGGTAAGAATGTTTCTCTATTTTTCATGTACTTAGATCTGTTTTTATTTTTCTTGCTCATTGTGTTAACTTTTTTCTCATGTATGTTATCCATTTCAGATTTCATTCCCAGTTTTGCAAGAGATGACAAGGCAGCAAAAGGAAGGCAATCATTGGTACTCCTTGATACGTCCATTTTGCATCACTATTTTATATCATAATTTCTGTTATTCATTGATATATTTCATATATAGAGATGATACTTATGTTGTTTCACCTATTTTGCATGTTTCATGATTATTGGAGAATTATTCACCGGAGTCAGAATTCTGCTGGAAAAAGCACCGCCAGGATACCATATTTCTGAAGATCAACAATTGACGGAAATTATACCAAAGATCTTATTTTCCCAGAAGAATGAGCCAGCCAAAAGGAGGAGCTGAGGAGGGCCGCCATGGGCCCCCCCCATAGGCCGGCGCGGGCCCAGACGCGCGCCGCCTTGTGGAGGGGACCCCCTCGGCCTCCTCTCTTTCGCGTACTTCATCTACCCGAAAACCTAAGGCACGGGGGATAAGCGAGAATAGACACAGCCACCTCTACGGGCAGAGAAACACGAGAGTAAGAGCTCTCGGCAGCAGGAATCCGCCGGGGAAATTCCCTCCCGGAGGGGAAATCGACGCCATCGTCACCGTCATCGACCTGGACTTCATTGGGATCATCATCATCATCATCTCCACCATCGACACCGCCATCTCCACCGCTGCACCTCGTCTCCGCTGTAACATCTAGGGTTAAATCTTGAGTATTTCATAGGGGAAACTCTCCCGGTATTGATTACTACTTGTTATTGATGCTATTGAGTGAAACCATTGGATCAAGGTTTATGTTCAGATTGTTATCCATCATTATATCACCTCTGATCATGTTCCATATGATGTCTCGTGAGTAGTTCGTTTAGTTCTTGAGGACATGGGTGAAGTCTAAATGTTAGTAGTGAACTATGTTGAGTAATATTTAATGGTTTGATATTTAAGTTGTGGTGTTATTCTTCTAGTGGTGTCATGTGAACGTCGACTACATGATACTTCACCTTTATGGGCCTAGGGGAGTACATCTTGTATTCGTTTGCTAATTGTGGGGTTGCCGGAGTGATACCAACCTGAACCCCCGTTGATATATCGATGCAGGAGGGATAGCAGGATCTCAGAGTTTAAGGCTGTGGTTAGATTTATCTTAATTACTTTTTTGTATTTGCGGATGCTTGCAAGGGGGTATAATCACAAGTATGTATTAGTCCTAGGAAGGGCGGTGCATTAGCATAGGTTCACCCACACAACACTTATCAAAACAATGAAGATTAATCAACTATATGAAGCGAAAGCACTAGACTAAATCCCCGTGTGTCCTCAAGAACGTTTGGTCATTATAAGTAAACAAACCGACTTGTCCTTTGTGCTAAAAAGGATTGGGCCACTCGCTGCAATTATTACTCTCGCATTTTACTTACTTGTACTTTATATATCTGCTATATCAAAACCCCCCGAAAACTTGTCTGTGAGCATTTACGGTGAATCCTTCATCGACGCTTGTCAACACCTTCTGCTCCTCGTTGGGTTCGACACTCTTATTTATCGAAAGTACTACGATACACCCCCTATACTTGTGGGTCATCAAGACTATTTTCTGGCGCCGTTGCCGTAAGCGCTATTGCTAAGTGGAATTGGTAAGGAAAACTTTTACTGTACGTGCTGATTTTGTTTTTGCCTGCTGCTATAAGTCATTATGGAGAGATCCTCTCTTGAATTTCTATTTGGAAAATCTACTACTACGCAAAGGTAGTGGATGAGGCGCCATGTGAGGAAGTAATTCCGTATAAAATACCTATGAAAATTATTGAACGTGTTGTGGATAACCGCTATGAAGGGGATGGAAGTGTTCATCCTGGAGATCATTTACTGTTTTTACATGAATTATGCGGGTTATTCAAGTGTGCAGGTATTTCAATGGATTAAGTTAGGAAGAAATTATTCGCTATGTTGCTGTCTGGTAAAGCGGCACATTGGTATAAACTGCTGAAGGATGGGCATTCTCTTGATTGGAAGGATATTGTGCCTGTATTTTATTCTAAATTCTATCCTCCAAGTGAAATTCACAAAGACCGAAACCGCATATATAATTTCTGGCCTCATGATGGAGAGAGTATTGCCCAAGCATGGGGGAGATTGAAGTCTTTAATGCTCAAATGCCCCATTCATGAGCTTCCTGGTAATATCATCGTTGATAATTTCTATGCAAGACTTTCTTTTCAAGATAAAACTTTGTTGGATACTACTTGTTCTGGATCATTCACACGCAATAAAGAAGAGTTTAAATGGGGCCTTCTTGATCGAATCCAAGAAAATACTGAAGGATGGGAGAATGACAAATGTAGAGTGTCAGGTATAATTTATGATTATGAATGCATTGAAACTTTTATGGATACCGATAAATTTCGTAATATGAGTGCTACATATGGTCTTGACTCTCAAATTGTTGCAAATTTTTATAAAGCTTTTGCCTCTCATTTTGAATTGCCTAGGAAGAATTTTGGTAAGTATCATGAACCCTATAAAGATAAAACTGATTCACCTATAGGTAAATATATTGAAATTAAAACTGTTGATCATGTTCTTCCTGAAGCTTATATTGAAAAAACTCCTTTCCCTGCTAAAATGAAGGAGTATTCTGTTATAACTAGTGTAGTTAATAGAAGTGCAAAGAAACCTATAGAACCTGAGGAGCAAATAAAGGTTGAACCTGCTGTTGCAATAGTTAAAGATCTTGTATGAAAATGTAGAAGATGGTCATATCATTTTATGTGAAGATGCTTCTAATATTGTTTCGCATCCTAATAAGTCTAGGAAGGCTAGTGTTCCTGTCTCTGTTAGAATTGGTGATCATTGTTATTATGGTTTATGCGACATTGGTGCAAGTATTAGTGCCATACCTTATGAGCTTTACACGGAAATCATGCATGAAATTGGTTCTTGTGAACTTGAAGATATTGATGTGGTTATTCGGCTAGCTCCTATTGGTATTGTTCGAGATGTGGAAGTTCTATGTGGTAAGATTAAATATCCTGCTGACTTTTTGGTACTTGGTTTTGCTGCTAGTAAGTCTTGTCCTATTATTTTTGGTAGACCTTTTCTAAATACTTGTGGAGCTGTTATAGATTGCAAGAAGGAGAAAATTGTTACTAAATTTGCTGGTGAATCTTATGAGTTTAACTTCTCTAAATTTGCCAAAACTCCTTATAAAGCTGATTTGCCTAATGATGATTTTAGAGTTGAACAGTGTGCATCTATTGCTCTTGCTCCTAATAATCCTTTGCAGCAACATTTGGAGGCCATGAGAGTGAAGTATTTAGGGAAGAAAGGGATGAGCTTGATGAAATTTTCCTTCGTCAACCCATTCTTAAACATGACTTACCGGTTGAAGATCTAGGTGTAACACCACCACCAAAGGAAGATCCTGTTTTTGATTTGAAACCATTAACCGATAATCTTAAGTATGCTTATATTGATGATAAGAAAACATATCATGTTATTATTAGTGCTAAGCTTTCAGATTTTGAGGAAGAAAGATTATTGGAAATATTGAAGAAACAGGAGCTATTGGCTATACTCTTGATGACTTGAAGGGGATTTCTCCCTCTATTTGCCAACATGCCATCAACATGGAAGATGATGCAAAACCTGTTGTTGAACATTAGCGTCATCAAATTCCTAAGATGAAGGATGTGGTAAGGAATGAGGTATTAAAACTTCTTGAAGCAGGAATTATATATCCTATTGCTGATAGTAGATGGGTTAGTCATGTACATTGTGTTCCTAAGAAAGGAGGAATAACTGTTGTACCTAATGATAATGATGAGCTCATTCCTCAAAGAGTAGTTGTAGGGTATAGAATGTGCATTGATTATCGTAAGGTTAATAAAGTTACTAAGAAAGATCATTACCCTTTACCTTTTATTGATCAAATGTTAGAAAGCTTGTCTAAAAATACTCATTTCTGCTTTCTTGATGGTTATTCTGGGTTTTCACAAATTTGTTAGAGCTAAAGATCAAGAGAAAACCACTTTCACTTGTCCCTATGGAACTTATGCTTATAGGCGTATGCCTTATAGTTTATGTAATGCTCCTACTACTTTTCAAAGATGCATGTCTGCTATTTTTCATGGCTTTTGTGAAAAGATTGTTGAGGTATTCATGGATGATTTTTCTGTCTATGAGAATTCTTTTGATAATTGTTTGCGAAACCTTGATAAAGTTTTGCAGAGATGTGAAGAAACTAACCTTGTTCTTAATTGGGAGAAATGCCACTTTATGGTCAATGAAGGAATTGTATTGGGACATAAAATTTCGAGAGAGGTATTGAAGTTGATAGAGCTAAAGTTGAAGCGATTGAGAAGATGCCCTATCCTAGGGATGTTAAAGGTATTCGTAGTATTCTTGGTCATGCTGGTTTCTATAGGAGATTTATTAAAGATTTCTCTAAAATTTCAAAGCCTCTTACTAATCTTCTTCAAAAAGATGTACCTTTTGTTTTTGATGATGATTGGGAAGCCTTTGAAACTCTAAAGAAAGCCTTAACAACTGCTCCTGTAGTCGAACCTCCTGATTGGAATTTGCCTTTTGAAATTATGTGTGATGCTAGTGATTTTGCTGTAGGCGCTGTTCAGCGAGTAGATTAAAAATTAAATGTTATTCATTATGCTAGTAAAACTCTAGATGCTGCTCAAAGAAATTATGCTACAACTGAGAAAGAGCAGTAGTTTTTGCATGTGACAAGTTTAGATCTTATATTGTTGATTCAAAAGTCACAGTTCATACTGATCATGCTGTAATTAGGTACCTTATGGAAAAGAAAGATGCTAAGCCAAGGCTTATTAGATGGGTGCTTCTTTTGCAAGAATTCGATTTACATTCCTTTGATAGGAAAGGTGCTGATAATCCTGTTGCTGATAATTTATCTAGATTGGAAAATATTGCTTATGATCCTGTTCCTGTTAATGATAGTTTTCCAAATGAACAATTGGATGTAATAAAGGTGAGCTCGCGAGATAGTCCTTGGTATGCTGATTATGCTAACTTTATTGTTTCAAAATACTTGCCTCCAACCTTTTCAGCTCAGCAAAGGAGGAAATTCTTTTATGATTTGAGGCATTATTTTTGGGATGACCCACACTTATATAAAGAAGGAGTGGATGGTATTATGCGAAGATGTGTCCCGAATATGAACAACAAGAGATATTGAGTAAGTGTCATGGTAGTGTTTATGGAGGACATCACGCCGGAGATAGAACCGCACAAAAGGTTCTACAGTCAGGTTTCTATTGGCCAACGCTCTTTAAAGATGCAAGGAAGTTTATCTTATCTTGTGATGAATGTCAAAGAGTTGGTAATATCTCTAGACGAATGAAATGCCTATGAATTATACTCTTGTTATTGAACCATTTGATTGTTGGGGATTTGACTTCATGGGTCCTTTCCCTTCTTCAGAAGGTAACACTCATATACTTGTTGTTGATTATGTTACTAAATGGGTGGAAGCTATACCTACAAAAAGTGCTGATGGTGAGACCTCTTTAAAAATGCTTTTAGATGTTATTTTTCCTAGATTTGGAGTACCTAGATATATTATGACTGATGGAGGTTCTCACTTTATTCATGGTGATTTTAGAAAAACTCTTGCTAGATATGGTATTAATCATAGAATTGCTTCAGCTTGTCATCCTCAAACTAGTGGGCAAGTAGAATTATCAAATAGAGAAATTAAATCTATCTTGCAAAAGACTGTTAATAAATCTAGAAAAAATTGGACTAGTAAGTTAAAGGAAGCATTGTGGGCTTATAGAACTGCTTATAAAAATCCTATGGGAATGTCCCCTTATAAAATGGTTTATGGAAAAGCTTGTCATTTACCTTTAGAACTAGAGCACAAAGCTTATTGGGCTGTAAGAGAACTTAATAAAGATTTTAAACTTGCCGGTAAGAAAAGGTTGCTACAATTGAGTTCTTTAGATGAATGGAGAAGTGAAGCTTATGAAAATGCTAAACTTTTTAAGGAGAAAGTTAACAAATGGCATGATAGAAGAATTATTAAAAGAGAATTTAATGTTGGAGATAAAGTCCTATTGTATCGGTCTCGTCTCTTTTTGCAGAAATTACTCTCAAAATAGGAAGGACCATATGTCATTGAGGAGGTGTATCGTTCAGGGGCAATAAAAATTGCCTCGCTGAAAGATGATGCTACACAAGTGGTGAATGGACAAAGACTCAAGCATTATATTTCTGAGATTCTTATAATGAAGATATTGATGTTATTCAAGTGGTGACTGAAGCTTTCATCAAAGACCAAATTGACAATTCTGCAGAGTTCGACTTCGAATAGGTAACAGTTTTAGTAATAAAAAGTCCGCGTTTAACTATCCGAACAATATTTCTGCTATTTTTGGAAAATATGAAAAATTACGAGATCGAAACGGAGAGGAGGAGACGCACAAGGGCGTGCCCCCACAGGCCGGCGCGGGCCCCAGCCTGGCCGCGCCGCCCTATGGGGACAGCCCCTCGGCGTCCCGTTTCCACTCGTTTCGGCCTGGTACTTTCCTTTTGTCGTGAAAATATTTGCTATATAATCCCCCGGACCCCCGGAGGTCGTATATCGTTTTCTCGTCGTGTTTTGTTTTGAGCTGTTTCTCAGATATTGTTTTCAGATCTAGAGCCGCCATGTCTTCGTCGGAACTCCGAAGGACAGCTTCTTGGAGAACGTCGTCAACCCGTATATGAACGAGCTGAAGATGCATCCCAAGGAATTGATGCTCGTAGATGGAGAGTTGCAGATAGAAGATGTTCGGGGACCTAAAGAAGAAGGAAGCTTGGAGGACAGGATGGAGAAACTAGAACAAGAGGTCTTCGCCTACAAGAAGATGGTTGAATGTGAAGTGGACATCTTTCACAGAATTGTGTCCGAACTTATTGATGAACACAAGAAGGAGACTACAAGCTGTGGGGCGATATCCTCTCACTTCACAACACTACCAACCAACAGGCGCAACTTTATGATGTTCAGAATCAAAGCTGTGAGTATGAAAACAGGTTTAAACGCATTAGCTATGCTGCTAGTTTCAGGATTCTTGAGACCAAGACATCATTTGTTGATGGAGAGCCTCTCCCTTGGAAGTCTGATGACGAGAAGAATCCACCACCATCACCACCGAAGGAGTAATTCATCACTAGTATTGGCATCCCCTTGGTTTGTTCCAAGCTTGGGGAGTGCCGCGGTATCACATCATCATTAAATTTATCTTTTTATTATCAAGTAGTGTCATATCATGAGTAGGGAAGTTATCATATAAGATGGTTTGCAGTGTGGAAGTATCTCTCTTAGTTGGTTATCTATGTATCCCTTGGTTTGAGTTATCGTTATGGAATATTAATGAGAAGTCTTATCATTTACTTTTTGCACACCTTATTTTAGTTTGCAATTTATGTTATATGATTACTCTTGTCATTAGTATTGATATCACTTTGGGAGCATCAAGTAAATCTATTTGGTTTTGGCAAACTTAGCATTGGTCAATAGCAACAACACTTTGAGTTTAAATAGAAAAGAGGAAATACATGTAGATATATTACTTTATTATCTTCCTTCCTTGTTAGCTAATGAGTTTAGTATTCTGAAGTTAAAATTGCTTGTGCTTACAAGGAAGATGCATGATTTTTTCTATCACATGTATATTTGTTTGCCTCCCTCAACTCTTATGCTTGCTAATCAACCTTGCTAGACAAAGACCATCGAGAGGGAATGCTTCTCATACATCCAAAACCTTAAACCAAACCCATGCCATTTGTGTCCACCATAACTACCTACTGTGTTGTATTTGCGCCTCCAAGTAAATACTTCATGTGCTACCTTTAAACAATTCAAACTATATTACTCCTTAATTGTGTCAATGTTTTATAGCTCATGAGGAAGTATGTGGTGTTTTATCTTTCAATCTTGTTGGGCGGATTTTCACCAATGGACTAGCGGCACATCCGCTTATCCAAAAAGAGCTGGCAACGGGGTTCCCAGCCCCAATTAATAACTTTCATTAATAATTCTCTTCACATGTTTTGCCCTGATTTATCAGTAAGCACCTTAATTTTGCAATAGACACTCCTCCATGGTATGTGAAATGTTGGAAGGCACCAGGATTCGGTTAGCCATGGCTTGTGAAAGCAAAGGTTGGGGGAGTGTCATCCATAAATAAAACTAAAATACATCTGTAAACAAAGAGAAGAGGGATGATCTACCTTGCTGGTAGAAATAACGTCCTTCATGGGAGCCGCTCTTGGAAGGTCTGTTTGGCAAGAGGGTTAGAGTGCCCACTACCATTCGTTGACAACAACAAACACCTCTCAAAATCTTACTTTTATGCTCTTTATATGATTTCAAAACTTAAGAAGCTCTAGCACATGATTTAATCCCTGCTTCCTCTCGCGAAGGGCCTATCTTTTACTTTTATGTTGAGTCAGTAAACCTATTTCCATCCATCTCATGCAAGCAATTGAGTTGTTGTGATCCAACCATTTATATTATGATCTATTTAATCATGCCTTTTATTCTTCCTTGTTTAGTACAAATTTTATCGAATGAATATGACTTTGAAGGCTATCAATGATTATGAGGAGATTGTTATGATTAAGGATGTAAGCTCTGCCATATAAATTCTAATATAAAGGCTTTGCTTGGAAGATAAGTACAATCTGTTAATAGTTCTTTGACCAAGAACAAATTTTGCCATAACCAATTATGGTTTCCTATGCACCTTTATTTGTGGTTTCTCTTTACTTATTGCAAGTTGAGTTATATGAAGAAGTTGTTTACTAGAATGTCTTGTGTGAATTAATAAATGTGATGCTTCTTGTTCGTATTTTATTTATCGACTCTTCACTCCATAAAACTGTGGTCTTGTTTAATGAGCTCAGTTTCGCTTGGGGACAAGCGAGGTCTAAGCTTGGGGGAGTTGATACGTCCAGTTTGCATCACTATTTTATATCATAATTTACTGTTATTCATTGATATATTTCATATTTAGAGATGATACTTAGGTTGTTTCACCTATTTTGCATGTTTCATGATTATTGGAGAATTATTCACGGAGTCGATTCTGCTGAAAAAGCACCATCAGGATACCATATTTCGAAGATCAACAATTGACGGAAATTATACCGAAGATCTTATTTTTCCAAGAATGAGCCAGCCAAAAGGAGGAGCTGAGGAGGCCGCGCCGCCTTGGGGGAGGGCCAGCCCTCTCGGCCTCCTCTCTTTCGCGTACTTCATCTACGGAAACCTAAGGCACGGGGGATAAGCGAGAATAGACACAGCCGCCTCGGGGCGGAGAAACACCAGAGAGAAAAGAGCTCTCCCGGCAGGAACCGGGAAATTCCCTCCCGGATGGGAAATCGACGCTATCGTCACCGTCATCGAGCTGGACTTCATTGGGATCATCATCATCATCATCTCCACCATCGACACCGCCATCTCCACCGCTGCACCTCGTCTCCGCTGTAACATCTAGGGTTAAATCTTGAGTATTTCATAGGGGAAACTCTCCCGGTATTGATTACTACTTGTTATTGATTATTGAGTGAAACCATTGGATCAAGGTTTATGTTCAGATTGTTATCCATCATTATATCACCTCTGATCATGTTCCATATGATGTCTCGTGAGTTGTTCGTTTAGTTCTTGAGGACATGGGTGAAGTCTAAATGTTAGTAGTGAACTATGTTGAGTAATATTTAATGGTTTGATATTTAAGTTGTGGTGTTATTCTTCTAGTGGTGTCATGTGAACGTCGACTACATGATACTTCACCTTTATGGGCCTAGGGAGTACATCTTGTATTCGTTTGCTAATTGTGGGGTTGCCGGAGTGACAACAACCTGAACCCCCGTTGGTATATCGATGCGGGAGGGATAGCAGGATCTCAGAGTTTAAGGCTGTGGTTAGATTTATCTTAATTACTTTCTTGTATTTGCGGATTCTTGCAAGGGGTATAATCACAAGTATGTATTAGTCCTAGGAAGGGCGGTGCATTAGCATAGGTTCACCCACACAACACTTATCAAAACAATGAAGATTAATCAACTATATGAAGCGAAAGAACTAGACTAAATCCCCATGTGTCCTCAAGAACGTTTGGTCATTATAAGTAAACAAACCGGCTTGTCCTTTGTGCTAAAAAGGATTGGGCCACTCGCTGCAATTATTACTCTCGCATTTTACTTACTTGTACTTTATATATCTGCTATATGAAAACCCCCTGAAAACTTGTCTGTGAGCATTTACAGTGAATCCTTCATCGAAACTGCTTGTCAACACCTTCTGCTCCTCGTTGGGTTTGACACTCTTATTTATCGAAAGTACTACGATACATATACTTGTGGGTCATCACTCCTTGCATATGAACTTTCAAGATGAAAGGTTCGAAGCACTTGATTCAGTGCGGGGCGAAGGTGATGAAGCTCTAATAAGCCATGCAAATGCTCTAATCAGTAGGATCAAGGCACTCTGGAATATACACTACATCACATCTAAGGTTCAAATCCAGAATTGGGATTTGAAAATTATAAATGTTTCAATTCAGGCAACCATGTAAGTCACAGGATTTTTTGGTCTGTTTTAGCTTTTCTTGTTTATTGTAGCATGCACCATATATTGAATTTTATAAAAAAAAATTCCTCCCCGTTTCATGTTTCTAATATGTGACTCTCTTTTTTTTTGGCAGTTTTGATTGTGGGTATCATGCCATATACAATGTTGAGAAATGGGATGGACAGAACGTTCCTCCACTTGCGAAAGATGATGTGCCTAAGCTACGGAGGGTGTTACCTCACATGTGGTTGACAGCCGATTTTAACAAAGAGAAAGAAAACTGGAAGTGGAATTTGTTCAACAATGTTGTCCGGTAATACACCTACCCTGTTTAGAAACTATCAGTTTTTTCCACTACAACTATCTCTTTTTTATTTTTATGCAGCTGCCAGGTTATCCAAATCAATTTTTCCATGTAGCCATCAATTTATTCTATAGAACTATCAAGTTTTTTTCCACACGTCAATATAGTTTTATGAAAATAAATTGCGAAGTTATTTTTCCATTCAACCTTTCCTTCTTTTTTTTACAATGCAAATGTGTACCTGTAGTAATACGCAGTAGTTTAAAATCTCGGAAGTGGAGGCATTTTTTTGCATTAGGATGTCGGTACGGCACTGACAAGTAGATCCCCCCCCCCCCCCCAAAGTTAATAGCCCGGTAGGTACTTATGTATTAAGAACCTGGTATGTACTCTATGGAAATCTCATAGCTTGGTACAACCAAGTTGGCAGGTCAGTCTTAGAGAACAAATGGAACAGTAACATGTATTTTTATTGGATTTTTCAATAATAAATATCAGAATCTGGCAGGTTTTCTATGGAAATCTCATAGGTAGGTGAAAATAATTTTGGCAGGTCAGTCCAAGAGCCTAAAAAGGATGTATCATATACATTTTTAGCATTTTTCAGTAATAAATATCAGAATCTGGTAGGTACTCTATGAAAATCTCATAGGTAGGAACAAATAATCTGGTAGGTCAGTTGGAGGACCTAAAAGGTACAATCACATCCATTTTTTCTTGGGATTCCAATAATAAATATTACAAAAATGTCTAGTACTTGCATTCAAACACACGGACAATAATAAATGAAGTACAGTAGCAACGAATACAAGGATCCAGTTTTTTAGTTCTGGACTGGAAGTTCTCCTCTCTGGGGGCACATTCTCAAATCATGTTGAGTAGAGCCACATTGTTTGCAGACGCGTACTTCTTTTCTCCCTATGTCCAGTGGTTTCTGATATGCTTGCTTCCGCTTTCTTCCTTTAGTATTTGATACGCGAGGATCACAGATATTACTAGCTTCCAAAGTTTCTGAAGTTTGTTCAGCTGCAGTTGGATGTGAACCTTCTGTCTTTTGTAGTAGGTAGAGTCGTGGCATGCACCGCTGTATTTGTGCTTGACGATGGTCCTGTAGGTTTCTTTTGATGGTTATTTTGTCGTGGTTTCGGACAAGAGGTACCTTCTTCTGGAGGTACCTGCTGTGTATGACAATCTTTGTGTGTTGTTTGGGCTGGAGCAGATTGCGTGCTTTCCTTGCATCGCTTGAAGCAGATGCCTTCTTTGCCCTTTTTTCTGTTTCTCTTTTCAGTGAAGCCAAGTCTTTCTTCATTGATTTCATGTGGTTCCGAATTATCTTCCTGCCATCTTCGGTTTCATTCCCGCAAAGCGCTAGGCCTTTGAATTCATTGCATGTTACTCCTGGCCACATCTTCTTCTTAGATTCCTCTGGCATAACAGCCGGTTGTCCTGGTAATTCTTCCACTAGGTTTTCTTTAGCACTCCATGTCCACATGCGCAACACATATGCTAGCGGCATCTGACAAACACCTAGTTGAACCATGGCCTGCATTTGAATGTCATTTTTAGTATTTTCTCTACAAAAAGATTTTTTGAAATCATGAATGTTTTTTAGCAGGCAACCGCACACAAACAATCTAGAAAGTAAGGTCTAGCTTTTTTTACCTTTAGGATGTGACAGCAGACGATGCCATCTCTTTCAAATTTGCAGCATGTGCATCTGTAAGTTTCATTGGGGGGGTCTGCATAAACCTGATATGTGTTGTAGTGGTAACTTGGTACAAAGTGTGTTATGCAGTACACTTCATATGTATTCTCAGCTACCTGCCTTATGTTGTAAGACATGGTGTACGACATTTCGTACTGAAAGCGGGTGTGTATGTTTTTTGTGTAGAGCTTTTCCATTTGTTTCTCTATTGGGTGCCAAGACCAGCTCCTAGCTGTCAAAAGTGATGAATCTGTCTCTTCTTTCTTCTCTGCTTTCATTATCTTAGCTTCGATATCAGCATACTGAAGAACAAACTCAAGCACAGAATTTGCAGGACTTATGTATTTTTTCAGCACCGCATTGAAACCCTCACTCCGCTGAGTTGTTTGTAGGAACGGATAGAACTTTTGCATGAAATGGCAGGAACCCATGAAGTTCTTTTTTGGTACAAAGCTGCTATCTTCTCATGGTTTTGCACATTGTATTTTTGAATCATTAAGTTCCATCTTGTTTCAAACTCATGCGGTGTCAAGCTTTAATTTATGCAGTCATTCATCTCTTCCCGAAGCCCTGGTATCTTTGCAACAAATGGACCGATTTCTTCTGTTGCTTTATCGACAATGTGCCACCTGCAATTACGATGCGTTGTGTTTGGAAACATCTTTTCAATTCCAGCACGCATTGAACCATCCTGGTCTGTTATTATGTTAACCGGTGCTACTCCATCCATTGCAATTAAGAACGACTCAAATAACCATATGTAGCTCTCACTGAGCTTATTCTTTAGGAACCCACAGCCTAGTTGTATCGACTGACCATGGTTGTTTATACCAATGAATGGTGCAAAGGGCAACTTGTATTTGTTTGTCATGTAAGTTGCATCGAAAGAAATATAGTCATTGTAGTTCTTGTAAGCTCTTCTTGCTGCACTATCTACCCAGAACAAGTACTGCACACGGTCCTCGTCATCAAGCTTGTATCTGTAGTAGAAATCCTTGTCTCGGGACTTCAAGTCCTCAAAGTAGGCCATAGTGTTTTGCATGTCTACGTACTTGTTCTCTGCCCGAAGTTTGGATCTGAAATTTTCCATGTCTTTTGGTGTGTATGGCACTCCTTCTACTGATTCATATAGTGTAGCCATAACTTGCATCATTCTGCTTGTATCCATGTTTACAGTGTGTAGCATTTTTATGAACTCTTGGTCTTCTTCCGGTATGTCTCTGTGTGTGCGTAGGAAACCAGTCAATGACCACTTCTTGAGTAGAGGGTGATTGTGATCATCATATAATTCCGTCACCAGCCAGGTACCGTCTCTGACTTTCAACGCCATCCTACCTGGACAGTCAGTCCTAATGTTGCTGCACTGCATCCTTTCCGGTAGAACTGGTTTAGGTTTCTGCGTATCTTCTTTCTCTTTTGCTTGGTGACCTTCTTTATGGCAAACCATAGCTGCTCTTATGTATTCGCCAGTGACCTCGGATTTCTTCCTGTAATTGTATCTGATTCCAAATCCTCTCCTCCTTGCAAATGCCAAGTAGTGCCTCTGAGCATCTTCAAGTGTATCAAATCTCATGTCTGCTCTAGGTGCTTGTGGAGTTGAAACTACTTCTGCATTCCCTTCGATCCCATCGTTCTGTGCAGCCGGCGGAGTTTGTGCAGAACTTGCTTGTGGAAGCGTAATCTCAGTGCACGCTCTGTCTGCTGACATAGTCCTGGAGGTGGATCATGCGTTGTCCATGCCTGTTTTTTACAAAAAATAATGTACAAGCAAATAAAGATCTGCAAATTATAGTAGCGGTAAAACAGGGGGTGTTTTTGTGTGGCAAGTATGATGGAGTAAACCTGGTTGCTCCTTACAATTAACTTGGTAGGTTTTTCCAGCAGTCTTAGAATTAGCTTTTTACAATTAACCTAGTTGTTTATTTTTACAATTTAGCTGATAACTGTGATGTATTAAATCTGGTATTTGGGCACAATTAAATCTGGCAAGTATGATGGAGTAAACCTGGTTGCTGCTTACAATTAACTTGGTAGGTTTTTCCAGCAGGCTTAGAATTAGCTTTTTACAATTAACCTGGTTGTTGCTTTTTACAATTTAGCTGATAACTATGATGTATTAAATCTGGTATCTGGGCAGAATTAACTTGGTAGTTTTCAAAAATTATCAAATTCATACATCCTTTTTAGTTTTGGTCATGGTTTTGCTGCAGAATGTAATGGCAAAAAGCATCACTTGCTTTTTTTTAAAGTGCATAACCTGTATTTGCCGAAGCTACTTGAACTGATAAAGTAGCATTAGGCACATCTTGCCCTTTAAATTCTGTGATGTTCATCTTCTGCAACCTGCAAATCAAAATCTGGATTAGTTTCTAATACTGTTTTGGTTTTTTGTAATGCAGGAAGTAGGGGTGTGGTACTTCTTATTTTTGGAAGGCACAGTGAAGCACGGATAAGTCTGACCAATGTAGAGTGAAGCTTGGTGAATGCAGACTGAAGCAATTTGAATGCTGGCTGTGTAGTTATGCGTTTTCTTCTTGTTTTTAGCATGTGGTACTATTGGTTTTAGAAACCCAGCAGACAAGTGTGTGTGACTCTGTCTTTTTTTAGGATGTTCTGATGGACATGGTGATCAACAAGAATCTACAAGGCAAGTGTATGTCGTTTGGTTTGTAGGAACATGATAGTTTTTGTTGGTTTTACATGGTGATCAACAAGAATCTGCCAGGCAAGTGCTGTTGGTTTTAGGAACATGACAGGGTTTCTTTTTGGTTTTTGTCCTGATGGATGAAATAAAATCCTGCCAGGGCAAGTGCATGTGATGCTTCAAAAATACTTCCTAGTATGATGTTTTTTATAGTGTATGCACATGACGAAATCTACTGTTTAGGGGCATCAAGGGAGGCCGGGTCAAAAAAATTACGGGGAGATGGTGTTTTTCCATATCGTACCTGTCTGTTTAGATCTGCAAATTTCCTTTGAAATCTGGTAGTTTCTCCCTCTGAACAAGGTGGTCACCTCATCCTGGCAAGGATCTGTGTTCTTCTCTTCTCTCCCGTGTTCTTGTTCTCTTCCCAGATCTAGTTTCTGTTTTGTTTTGGAGAAAACGTGAGGAAGAAGAAGATCCAGTGATGGGAGATCACGAAATTGTTGTAGGGCCGAGAAAAGCTTGAGGAAGAAATGAGTCTTGCACGTGATTTCTTCTGCCTGGACGAAATCATCGTAGGGCCCACGTGGTTGTTGGTTAGAAATATCCAGGCGGGGTAGGGCCGGTAGTACATCTGGCGGTGGACATGCGGTGAAGCCTCACGCTTTTTTGCGTCCTTCCGCGCACGCGCTCGACCGAATCACGTGGGTGGGCCCATCCAAAACCGTCGCACGGACGGGGGCTCTGTGCGGCGCCGCCATGTAGTGCGGTCCTTTATTCTTTATGTCGCCCCATTGTAACTCCACCAAAGCTAGCTACCGAAGTCCCTTTTTGCCGCATGTAAAAAGATAACCAGGATTACATTCATAATTGTTCAGCGAAGCGCTGGCTAAAGTATTTCATTGTGATTTTCTTACAGTTAGAAGATAAGAAACAGAGAGGAGCCATGTCAATTTCCCTCACTCTGGTTTGTATTGTCCATGGCAGCTTCATGAGATGAGATTCTGCAATATCAGTAACGTCTACACACGATATATATGTTAATCTCCACACGTAATCAATCTCAGCATGGCATTGATAAAATCTTTCTCCATCTTCATTGCAATCTGAAAGAGTAACCGGTTGGACTACAAATTGTACATGCATATTTCATCACTTCTCACAATATATATCAGGTATATAAATGCCTTCACAAGGTTGAAAATGTTGTGGCTTATGCATCCTTCAGTTGCCGCATATAGTCTGAAAATATTAGCAATAGATATATCGTGCTAGATGGGTATTCAGTATTTCTAGCTGCCTAAGGAGGGCCTGCAGCAAATTATCTTTACATCTATGGATGCTCAACTAGCACATGTTACGCGTATTTGTTTTGGTAAAGACTACCATGTTCTGAGAAGACATTGAGAAGTCTTACGTATGTTCATAGCTATTGTTTCCCTTCCTTCACTCAAGTACTCAATTATGGACTCATTGTTGCTCATAGCGATGCAAATATGTTTAATCTATTGTACTCTCATATAGTTCTAATGGTAGAGACTACGGTTCTACCAGATCTCGGACGTAGATTATAGGGATGGAAATGAGGGCGGTAAGGCTGGAGGCGCAGACGCCGGCGGCTGGCGCCGTCGCTGCGAGAGGGAGGAGGCGGCGGCTAGGGCAGGGTGTGGCTAGGGTTTGGGGCTCCCGTCTCCCGAGGGAGACGGCAACAGTATATGTTTATTGTATGATTATAATCGAATGGTACATGTGTTTATATAGGAGGACACCTCCTCTAAACCCTAGATAACTTGGGCTAAGCCCCTAATTCGGGCCACTATTGGGCCTCTTCCGTGCATACTGGAGCCCGACCATAACATCTCTCCCTGCCTTAACAAACAGCTCGTCCTCGAGCTGAACATCTGAAAACTGCTGGCGGAAATCGTCGAGCTTCTCCCAAGTCGCCTCCTCCTCGGGTAGGCCGGCCCACTGCACCAAGACATGCCACATGCCGCGATGCTGCTGCGCCTGCATCACCTTCACCACCTTCGCGGGAGCTGGCAGAAGTCGGCCATTTGAAGTAGGAGGAAGGGTCGGGGTCGACGCAGGAGGGTCCCCGCGGTAGGCCTTCAGTAAGCCGACATGGAAGACGTCATGGAGGCGAGAACCAGCTGGCAGCTCAAGGCGGTATGCGAGTGTGCCAACATGTTCCAGCACACGAAAGGGACCGGTGTAGCGGGGTCCCTATTTGCGCTTGGAGCGCGGGTCCAGGGACTGCGTGGTCTTGTGAAGGAGGCGCAGCCACACCCAATCGCCCACCGCGAACTCCGCCTCGCGATGATGAGCATCATAGTACTTTCTGGCCAGCTGCTGTGCTTGGAGAAGATGTTGGCGCGCCTCAGCCAGGATCTCGTCGCGGGTGCAGAGTAAGTCGCCCGCCGTCTTGAACCGAGCTGTGCCAGGCTCATAAGGAAGCATCGGCGGAGGTGGGTGCCCGTAGACCACCTCGAAAGGCGAGGCATGCATGGCGGAGTGATATGAGGTGTTGTAGCAGTACTCCGCCCATGCCAACCAGTCCACCCAAGCTCGTGGGCGATCACCTGTAACACAACGCAAATACATGGCGATCACCTTATTGACCACCTCGGATTGGCCATCCGTCTGAGGGTGGAACGCCATGCTCATGCGGAGCTTTACGCCCGCCAGCCGAAAGAGATCCCGCCAGACGTGACTCGTGAACACAGGATCACGGTCGCTGACGATGGACGAAGGAAACACGTGGAGGCGGACAATGCCGTCGAAGAAGTCCCGGGCCACGGAAGCAGCTGTATAGGGGTGACCGAGGGCGATGACCGCACCCAGCCACGGACCAGCGCGCCATCACCGGGGATGTAGAAATCAGCACGGAGGCGATGGAGGGTCTTCTGCATGCCCTCGTGTCCTGCAGAATGCGCCAGGGACAAGACCTGGTGGCGCAGGTCACCATGGGAGGGAACGAAAAGGCGGCGCCCGTGTAGAAGCAACCCATCGTCCAGGCGCCAGGCCGCCCCCAGCTCACCGGTGTCAAGGCGCCGGCGGAGCGCCTATGCGTCCGCGGCAGTAGAAGTCGCCCGGCGAATGTCATCGATAAAGGCGAAGGACGGCCCGGAGAGGATGCACAGGATAGTGCCAGCCGTGGCAACGTCGTCCACGACATCCTCAGTGTCGCGGCAGGACAAGGCGTCGGCGACCATGTTGAGACGGCCTGGGCGGTACTCGGCGGTGAAGTCGAAGCCGAAGAGCTTGCAGATCCACTGGTGTTGCGGGACGGTGGAGAGGCGCTGGTCCAGCAAGAACTTGAGGTTGTAGTGGTCCGTGCGCACACGGAACGACCGACCCCAAAGGTAAGGTCGCCAGTGGCGCACCGCCTGGACTAGCCCGATAAGCTCGCGCTCGTATGCCGCGAGCTTGTGATGGCGAGCGGCGAAGGGTCGGTTGAAGAAGGCCATCGGTCCCTCGCCCTGGTGGAGGACGACGTTGAAGCCGATGCCGGAGGCATCGCAGTCCACCACAAACGGCATGTCGAAGTTCGGCATCTGGAGGACGGCCGGGTCCCATCGGGAGCGCCCGCTGGAGAGCCGCGAACACCGTAGTTGCCTCCTCGTCCCATGAGAAGGCGCCGCGTCGAAGGAGGCGCGTCAATGGTGCGGCGATGAGGCCGAAGTCCCGGATGTACTTCCGGTAGTAGCCGGCGAGGCCCAAGAAGCCACGGAGAGCTCGCGGTGACTGCGGGGTCGACCACGCAGCGACGGCGGCGACCTTGTCCGCGTCCATCGCGACACCTTCCGCCGAGATGGCGTGCCCCAGGTATGCGATGGAGGTCGTGTCGAACGAGCATTTCGAGCGCTTGAGGTGGAGATGATGCGCTCGAAGCTCGTTGAAGATGATGGCCACGTGCTGCAAGTGCTCCGCCGAGGATGAACTGTAGATAAGAATGTCATCAAAGAAAACAAGCACAAAGCGGCGCAACTATGGGCTGAGCACGTCGTTCATCAGGGCCTGGAAGGTCGCCGGCGCGTTGGAGAGGCCGAACAACATCATCAGGAACTCGAAGTGGCCATGGTGAGTACGGAACACCGTCTTCTCGATGTCGTCCGGGTGCATGCGCACCTGATGATATGCCAAACGCAGGTCGAGCTTGGTGAAGAAGCGCGCTCCGTGTAGCTCGTCCAAGAGCTCATCCACAACGGGGATGGGGAACTTGTCCTTGGACGTCATGGCATTGAGGGTGCGGTAGTCGATGCAGAAGCGCCATGTGTCGTCAGCCTTGCGCACAAGGAGCACCGGGGAGGAGAACGGCGATGTCGAAATCTAGATGATGCCCTGCGCGAGCATGACCGCCACCTGGCGCTCGAGCTCGTCCTTCTGCAGCTGGGGGTACCGGTACGGGCGCACAGCGACAGGCGCCGTGTCCGGTAGCAGGTGGATGCGGTGGTCACAGGGAAACGCGGGTGGGAGGCCCTGTGGCTCGTCGAAGATGTCGTTGTGCTGCTGCAGGAGGTCGGCCAGGAGAGGATGCGCCTCGTCAAGTGCGGCCGCCATCAACTGAAGCTGCGGGGTCGCGGCGCCGGAGCCGCCGATGCACATCCACTGAACGCGATGGCCGCCCTCGCGCCAGAAGATGGGGGACAGCAAGTTGAGGTCCCAAAGGATGGGGCCTAGTGTTGACAGGAAGTCGACGCCGAGGATGAAGTTGTAGCAGCCCAGGTCGATGCTGACGTAGTCGATGGAGAAGGGATCGTCGCCGATGAGGACGGGAACCTGCCGCACCACGCCCTGGCAAGCAAGGCGGTCCCCGTTGGCGACGATGATGTTGAACTTCTCCGCGCCCGCCGGCTGGAGGGCGAGCCGGCGCATGGCGTCCCTGGACAGGAAGTTTTGCGTCGAGCCCGTGTCCACGAGCGCGGTGAGACCCTCCCCGTGGATCGTCACCGGAAGCAGCATCGTCTTCGCCGTCTTGATGCCCGCCATGGCATGAAGGGAGACGACGAAGGTGGTCGCATCGACCGGCCCGTAGGTCGTGACGCCGGCCTCGGAGAGTGTGGTGGCGTCGAGCTCAGTGGTGAGGGCCTCCACCTCCGCGTCGTCGACGGTCTCCAAGTAGAACATGCGGGCGCACGTATGACCCGACACGTACGGCTCGTCTTAGTTGAAGCACAGGCCCTTGCGGCGCCGCTCGAGCTGCTCGGCTAACGTCAAGCGCCGGAAGGTACGTGTTGGCGTGGTGGCGGCTGCAGCAGCGGCCGGCAAGGCGGGGCGCGCCGGGGTGGCGGTCGCCGGTACGGGGCGGGTCGGGGGGCATGCGCCGCGGCCTGGGAATGCCTGCTGCATGGCATTGGCGCGCTGCTCGTGCGCGCGCGTAGTACATAGCCGTCTGCAGGTCCTGGGGGTCGCTCATCTCGACATCGACGCGGATGTTGTCGGGGAGGCCTCCGATGAAGAGCTCGGCACTCTAGCGAGCCGTGACGCCAGGCGCATGGCAGCCAACATCTGTAAGCGGTCGGCGAAGTCCTGCACCGAGGTGGTGAAGGGGAGGCGACCGAGCTCGGCCAGGCGGCTCCCACGTATGGGGGGGGGGGCGAATCGGAGGAGGCACAGGTCACGAAAGTGCTCCCACAGAGGCATCCCGCCCTCGTCCTGCTCGAGGGCGTAGTACCACGTTTGTGCGGCGCCACGGAGGTGGTAGGAGGCGATCCACGTGCGGTCGGACGGCATTGTCTGCTGCCCCCTGAAAAACTGGTCGCACTGATTGAGCCAGTTCAGGGGGTCGACAGTGCCGTCGTAGGTGGCGAACTACGGCTTGGTGAAGCGAGGCGGCTGCTGCACGTGCGGCGAGGCCGTGTAGTCTCCCTCGTGGCGCCCATCGTGGCGGGAGGAGAGTACTGCGGCACCATGGAGCTCCCGACGTATGGGTCAGTATACACGCCGAACCCCCTGAAGGTGGTGGCAGGCGGCTGCAGCACCGTCGGATGTGGCGGCGACGTTGTGTAGGTCGGCGTGTCGATCCACGTCGGCAGCGGGTATGGCGACGACGGGAACCTGATCTGGGTGGTGGGGAGTCCCTGGGGCGCGACGGTGGACGGTGGTGGTGGCGCGAAGGGCGCAGCCGGCGGGGGCGGTGGCGGCGGTGGCGCGAAGTGTGCAGCCGACGAGGGCGGTGGCGGCGGTGGCGCGTAGGGAGCCTGGAGGAAGATCCAGAGGTTTGAGACCGCCAGGGTGAGGTCGCGGATCGCCGACGACATCTCCGCCGGAGAGATGACGGGGGCCGCGTCGGTCACCATGGCCGTGGTGCCCGAGGCGGGTGGACCTGAGGTGGGCGGCGGCGGCGGCTGCGGCGAGGTGGCGGTGGCCGTGCCGGTGGAGGTGGCGGCGGTGGTGGGAGGCCTAAAGAAATCATCGAATCAGAGCAATCTGATATCAAATTGGTAGAGACTACGGTTCTATCAGGTCTCGAGCGTAGATTATAGGGATGGAAGTGAGGTCGGTGAGGCTGGAGGCACAGACGCCGGTGGCTGGGCGCCGTCGCTGCGAGAGGTAGGAGGTGGCGGCTAGGGCAGGGTGCGGCTAGGGTTTGGGGCTCCCGTCTCCTGAGGGAGACGAGAACAGTATATGTTTATTGTCTGATTATAATCAAAGGGGTACATGTGGTTGCTTATATAGGAGGACGGCTCCTCTAAACCCTAGATAACTTGGGCTATCCCTCTAATTCGACCCACTAAGATAACTTAGGCTAAGCCCCTAATTCGACCCACTATTGGGCATTTTCCGTGCATACTAGAGCCCGACCATAACATCTAAAGTTTATTATCATAAAATATTTTGCTACTAATTTTCGCGGCAACGCGCGGCGAATCATCTACTAGTAGAAGAAGATGCAGGAAACTTTCTCGGACGAGAGAGACATACTAGCTGACCGTACAGGTGGGTTGTTTTCACATAATTAACCATGATGGGTATCTGCCTCCGGCCAGTATAAATATCGCAACCAGCATCGTCTCTTGCTCAATTTGCGATTGCAAGAAGGCAAGATAAACAGCAAAAGAAAGCATTCAGCCACGCGACCTTGCACTGCCAATGGCTGACACGGCCACCGCCCCGCTGATAACAAACCACAGAGCCAATCCAGCGAAGGCGCCGTCGATCGACGACACGATCGAGACGTACATGGGTACCACCGGAACCGTGCAGCTTCTTAAGGCCATCCTGCTGGCCTTCGCGTGGGCCTTCGACGCGCAGCAGGTGTTCATCTCAGTGTTCACCGACGCCGAGCCGAACTGGCACTGCACCGGCTCCGACGGGACGTGCTCGGACGCCGCGGCCTCGCCGTGCGCGCTCCCTGCCGGCGCGTGGGCGTGGGACCGCCCGGCCGTGACATCGGTGGTCTCGGAGTGGTCACTCAAGTGCGCCGGCCCGGTCCTCGTCTCCCTCCCGGCGTCTTCGTTCTTCGCCGGCTGTCTCGCCGGCGGTTTTCTCCTCACCACACTCGCCGACTCGCTCCTGGGCCGCAGGAAGATGCTGCTCGCGTCCATTGTGTCCATGTCCGTCGCCAGCGCGCTCACCGCCATCTCGCCGAATGTGTGGGCCTACTCCGCCCTGCGGTTCGTGTCCGGGTTCCCCAGGTCCATGGTGGGCACGTGCACGATGGTCCTCTCCACGGAGCTCGTGGGGAAGAAGTGGCGCGACACGGTGTGCGTGGCCGGGTTCTTCAGCTTCACCCTCGGCTTCCTCTCGCTCCCGGCGCTGGCCTATGCATTCCGGGACGCGTCGTGGCGGAACATGTATCTATGGACGTCCGTGTCTTCCCTCTGCTACTCCATCCTCATCTACTTCTTCGTTCAGGAGTCCCCGCGGTGGCTGCTGGTGCGCGGCCGGAAGCAGGACGCCATCGAGGCTCTGCAGCAGATCGCGTCGCTCAACGGCAACAACATCACCTCCAGCTTCTCCATGCTGCACGCCTGCACAATGCAAGAGGACGCCGCAGGGTCGAGCGGCGGCGACAGCGTGTTCGCCACGCTGCACTCGATGTGGCAGCGCCCGTGGGCGCTCCGCAGGCTGGCGGCGATCATGACGGCCAGCTTCGGCGTCGGCACGGTCTACTACGGCATGCCACTCAACGTCGGCAACCTGGGCTCCAACCTGTACCTGAGCGTGATGTACAATGCGCTGGCCGAGCTGCCGTCCTCCATCCTCCCGTGGCTCCTGATGGGCAGGATGAACCGGCGGAGCTCGGTAGTCGGGCTCACCACGGTGGCGGGGCTGTGCAGCCTGGCGTGCATCGTCATCCCACAGGGCGCGGCGAGGATGGCCGCCGAGCTGGTGTCTTTCTCCGCCACGTGCACCGCGTCCACTGTCATACTGATGTACTCAATCGAGCTGTTCCCGACGTCCGTGCGCAACTCGGCGGTGGGACTGGTGCGGCAGGCGGTCGTGCTGGGCGGCGTGGCGGCGCCCGTGCTCGTTGCGCTGGGACGCGGCAAGAGCTTCCTGTCCTTCAGCGTCTTTGGGCTTGCCATAGGCTGCCTCGGGATGTTCGCGGCCTTCCTGCCGGAGACGAGGGGAAAGAGCATGTCCGACACCATGGACGAGGAAGAGCAAAAGGAGGCGGCCGTTGCCAACGGCGCCGTCCACCACAGGGATAGTAGTAATAGTGACCTTGTTTAACAAATAAGCTACTCCATCCGTCCGTCCTTGCTTTCCGCAAAACTTAACTACACAAAATTTGATTAAGTTTATTGATAAAATTATATAGATCTACAATACCTAATCTATACCAAATTAAAATATCTTTATGATGAATCCGATGCTGTTGATTTAAGATTCTAAATTTTAATATTTTTTGTGACAAATTTGGTTAAAGTTTATCTGGTTTGACTTCAAAAAATCGTATAGACACTATATTTTGACATAGAGAATGTGCCGTGCTATTATAAACATGTATTTTTTTCACTTTTAGCAATTTTTCAGTGGAACCACTTAAATAGGTCTCCTGTATATTATTTCCAATGAGGAAGCTGTGCGTGTGATACAAAAGTCATGCATCACTAGATAGCCAAAATGTGGTCGAAATAATTGTCGCAGGCCCTATTCATTTCCATTTTACCAAAAAAAACCTCAGTTATTAACGAAAAGTGAATGACAGAACATGCTTTTGCTTGATAGGTACTTCACCAGGTTGTTGACAATCGAGTACTAGTTTATGGGCAGTATTCAATTGTAACCGCAGACTTGAAACAACTGAATTTTAGTTGAATCAACCAGCAAGCTTAACTTCAGTATGGATTGTCATATTAACATCTCCTTTAATTCCTTCAGCAATAAGTAGAAAATACCAGATGCTTAGTTTTGTATTAAACTACTGGTCAAATAAATACATTTACATGTTGTCGTCGTGGTGAACAGACAGATGCCATGGGATGGCTTAGGTTGGGGCTGAATGTGTGCTAGAGGATCCGGGAGAGGGTTTGGTTAACACAGGGAAGGATTTTGGGCAATGTTGAGAAAATCGCTTATCGGGGTCAACTCGGTCGGCTGACGATTAGTAATTAATAGGCAAATCGGCCGATTAATCGGGCGATAAATGACTTAATCGGGCGATAAATGAGTTTATCGGCTAATCGGTGACCACTGAATAGAGATTAATTGGGTGATTAATCGTTGAATCGGACGATTTTTTAAACAGTGATTTTGGGTGGAAACCGGTATCTTTATTGATGAACTTGGCCTTGGCCAGAAGTTGAAGATGAACAGTACAAGCTCTTGCTAACAGCACTGCCCTAGATCGATCGTCTAGTGAATTGTGAACCGTCCCGCGCAGGGGTGTGCCCCCTCTCCTTATATAGGGGAGTGGGTGGCTTACAAGGGAAGGAAACCTAATGGCATCTAGTGTGATGTAATCTACTTTATAAAGCTTCTTTGGTCCGGATGACTCCGGTCTTGACTTTACTCAGGGGGTGATGACCTCCTCCGGAACCTTTTGCGTCATCCTGGTCCTTTGGCGTCAGGGCTTCGATTAAAGTTACTTTGCTTAGCTCATCCTTGTCCTCTAGTCTTGGAGAGAATCTTTGACCAGAGTGCCGACAGGCTACAGTGAAATTCATGCCGGTACTCCGGTACCTCTCATGTTTACCGAACTCCGGTATACCCCTCCTGGGATACCGGTAGGTTTTAACTTGGCACTTGCCAGCTTAACAAAACCATCCGGATTGACTTTCAATCCGGTATCTTAAGAGAGAAACATGGCAACTTTGTCATACCTTTGGCCTACCGGGGGCCATCCCCCCGACATTAGTCCCCGAAGCTGGTGCGGCCCGGTTGATTCTTCCGACGGGCCACGGCAGGTTCCTATTCCGAATGTACCGGATTAATCATTCCGGTTTCAAGTTAAACTCAGCCGGTGTTTTACCGAACTTAATCCGAACAACTGAACTCATCCGAACTGTTCTGGCTTCTGTTTACCGGTTTCTTTTATCAACAAGCCTCCGACCGCTGAAAGATTTGCACCCTCATAGCAGGATATTAACCAATACCGGTTTACACATGAAACCCGATGTATATATACTCATTCCCCGAGATTCAGGTTAAGTGAGAAACACTTAGCGTGAATCTTCCAAAAAGCACTTTCTCTTTTTTTGGCATTTTTTCATACCGGTACACATAGTCCCCGAGTTTCGGGTTAAGGACGCAGTACTTAGCGCGAAACTTGTCAAAAAATCAGCATAGCTAGTCTCCGAGTTTCGGGTTAAGCACGCAGTACTTAGCGCGAAATTTGCCAAAAACGGCATAGCTAGTCCCCGAGTTTCGGGTTAAGCACGCAGTACTTAACGCGAAACTTGCCAAAAAACCGGCATAGCTAGTCCCCGAGTTTCGGGTTAAGAACGCAGTACTTAGAGCGAAACGTGCCAAAAAACCGGCATAGCTCACAGTTTTTTTTTTGTGTGCATCTTTTTCATACCGGTATATAGCCTTCTTGGCATTTACCGGAATAGATTTTGCCAGCTTGGGCATGTTTAACACTTTGCCTACTTGGGATTTTGTCATATACCGGTATATAGCCTTGTTGGGCGTTTACCGGAATAGATTTTCCCATCTTGGGCATGTTTGATACTTTGCATGCTTGGGCTTTTGTCATATACCGGTATATAGCCTTCTTGGGCGTTTACCGGAATAGATTTTGCCATCTTGGGCATGTTTGACACTTTGCCTGCTTGGGCTTTTGTCATATACCGGTATATAGCCTTCTTGGGCATTTACCGGAATAGATTTTGCCAGCTTGGGCATGTTTGACATTTTGCCTGCTTGGACTTTTGTCATATACCAGTATATAACCTTCTTGGGCGTTTACCGGAATAGATTTTGCCAGTTTGGGCATGTTTGGCACTTTGCCTGCTTGGGCTTTGTCATATACCGGTGTGAAGCCGAAGAACTCGTTGAAGAGACTGCCGAAGATACCGCCACTGCCGACAACGAACCAGCCACCACTGGCCAACCTCCGGAGAGTTCCTTTCCGGAATATGCCTGATGAACCATATTCCTGTGTCTCAAAAAACAACTCGTGAAATCCCCGGTACGCCGGGTGGGATGATGTAATATACAATTAAGTCTTTTTGGTTGTGCTACTTTCAACTTTGCCGGTAGGCTGGTATGTTTGACTGATAAGCTTATATATTAAGCCAGTAACTTATGTTATTCCGGCACCTTATGCGATTCAGGTTCTTGTCTGTTTGTTTTTGTTTGCTTTGATCTTGCAGAGTGAAGCTTCCGGATTCGTTTCCGAATTCAATCTGATGCACACTTGGTTCTTTTGTTTTGGCTCTGTCTGCCTCTTTTAGGTGTTTGGCGTATGAGACTCAAAGTACTTTTGCCAAGCAAGCATTTTCTTGAACTTAGAAAAAATTTGAAATTTCACAAAAAACCGGTATAACCGGGGTTAGTTAAACTTTCTTCGGATTGTTTGTTTTCGGTTCCTTTTCATGTTTTTCGCGTGCTTAAAACCTTCCGGTTTATCTTGCTTGCCATGAAGCCGGGTTGCGGACAGCAGCAAAGTCGAAGACTCCTTTCGGATTAGCACGTTACTAAACCGGAAAAGAAAGTTTGCAACAAACAAACCGGCATATAGAAAAAATAGAAATATTGCATTGATAGAGGCCCAAAGTGGTAAAGACTCCGGATTCATTCCCGAGTTCAATCTAATGCATGCCTGGTTTTTTACTTTGGTTTTGTCTACCTCTTTTGGGTGTTTTGACGTATGAGGCCCAAAGTTCTTTTGCCAAGCAAACAATTTCTTGAACTTAGAAAAAACTCGAATTCTTTTACAAAAAACCGGTATAACCGGGGTTAGTTAAACTTTCTTCCGGATTGTTTGCTTTCGGTTTCTTTTTCTTTTTCACGTGCTTAGAGCCTTCCGGTTTATCTTGCTTGCCATGAAGCCGGGTTGCGGACAGCAGCAAAGTCGAAGACTCCTTCAGGTTTAGCATGTTACTAAACTAGAAAAGCAAACCTGAAGCAAACAAACTGATATACGGAAAAAATAAACATATTGCATGCAATTTTGATAAAGGGATTCCCCGAGATACATTCGAGGTGTCGGCATCTTACAGATAGCAAATAAGGTACGAGGAGAACTCCTTACGTTTCACCTCCTGCGCCGGCCATCATCACCTGCTGCCGGCGGCGCAGCCGGTGCGCATGAGCGCAGATCTTGGCGGGTCGGCGCCATGATGTCTGGTGCTTCTATTCTTGTAGATAGTGTTGGGCCTCCAAGAGCAGAGGTTTGTAGAACAGCAGCAAGTTTTTCCCTTAAGTGGATAACCCAAGGTTTATCGAACTCGGAGGAAGAGGTCAAAGATATCCCTCTCAAGCAACCATGCAATCACGATACAACAAGTCTCTTGTGTCCCCAACACACCTAATACACTTGTCGGATGTATAGGTGCACTAGTTCGGCGAAGAGATAGTGAAATACAAGTAGTATGGATGTATATGAGTGGTAATAGCAATCTGAATAAAATATGGCAGTGAGTAAACATGCAATAGAACAGTAAGTAAGCGGTGTTTGCGTATTGGAAACAAGGCCTAGGGATCATACTTTCACTAGTGGACTCTCAACATTGATCGCATAATAAATAATAACTTCTCTCATTTGTGCTACATATACTCTTGTTTGATAATGAATACCATTCGTTGCGTAGGATTACACGAACCCTCAATGCCGGAGTTAACAAGCTCCACAACATTCGATATTAATGTTTAAGTAACCTTACAGCATAATAGATCTTTGCAATTTAGACCGAGTACTAACATAGCATACACACTGTCACCTTTACACTATGAAGGGGGAATAAATCACATCAATACTATCATAGCGATAATCAACTCCATAACCTACAAGAGATTATGATCATAATCTACGACAAGAACCACACGATGCACACACACCTGTCACCATTACACCATGCAGGAGGAATAGTCTACTTTAATAACATCACATGAGTAGCACATAGACTAGTAGCGATACAAATCTCATCATATAGATCTCAATCATGTAAGGCAACTCATAAGATCATTGTATTGGAGGAGAGAGATTAACCACATAGCTACGGTAGAGCCCTCAGCCCCAGGGGAGAATTACTCCCTCCTCATAATGGGAACAGCGATGGCGGTGAAGATGGCGGTGGAGATGGCTTCCGGAAATTCCCGTCCGGCGGCGTGCCGACAGAGACTTCTATCCCCGAATCTTGATTTCGCGATGACGGCGGTCTGGAAGGTTTTTCGGGTTTCGTCAATCGTATCGGTGTTTTAGGTCGGGAAGGCTTTATAGGCGAAGAGGCGGAGTTGGAGGGGCACGGGGCCACGGACAACAGGGTGCCCCCCGGGGCCGCGCGCCACCATGTGTGGGGCCCTGGCCTCCTCTGGTGTCTCGGGTGTTAAGCTCCCGATGAAAATAGGGTACGGCGTTGATTTCGTCCGATTCCGAGAATATTTCCTTACTAGGATTTCGAAACCAAAACAAGAGAAAATAGGCGGCACTTCGGCATCTCGTCAATAGGTTAGTTCCGGAAAATCAAAAAGATATAAAGTGTGAACAAAACATGTAGGTATTGTCATAAAATAAGCATGGAACATCGAAATTATGGATACGTTTGAGACGTATCAGCATCCCCAAGCTTAGTTCCTACTCGTCCTCGAGTAGGTAAACGATAACAACAAATAATTTCTGAAGTGACATGCTACCATCATAATCTTGATCAACATTATTGTAAAGCATATGACATGAATGGAGTGATTTAAAGAAATGGTAAAGATAATGACTAAACAATTGAATCATATAGCAAAGACTTTTCACGAATAGTACTTTCAAGGCAAGCATCAATAAGACTTGCATAAGAGCTAACTCATAAGCAATAAATTCTTAGTAAAGCTTTGAAACAACACAAAGGAAGATATAAGTTTCAGCGGTTGCTTTCAACTTCAACATGTATATCTCATGGATAATTGTCAACACAAAGTAATATAACAAGTGCAATAGGTAAACATGTAAGAATCAATGCACACAGTTTACACAAGTGTTTGCTTCTAAGATAGAAAGAAGTAGGTAAACTGACTCAACAATAAAGTAAAAGAATGGCCCTTCGCAGAGGGAAGCATTGATTGCTATATTTGTGCTAGAGCTTTTATTTTGAAAACATAAGAGAGCATAAAAAGTAAAGTTTTGAGCGGTGTTTGTTGTTGTCAACGAATGATAGTGGGCACTCTAACCCCCTTGCCAGACAGACTTTCAAAGAGCGGCTCCCATGAAATTTTATTTTTGGGTGGCACTCCTTCCAACCTTGCTTTCACAAACCATGGCTAACCGAATCCTCGGGTGCCTGCCAACAATCTCATACCATGAAGGAGTGCCTTTTATTTTAGTTTTATTTAGATGACACTCCTCCCCACCTTTGCTTTCTCAAGCCATGGCTAACCGAATCCTTCATATCATGGAGGAGTGTCTATTTGTAAATTATGAAAGTTAATTAATTCGGGGATGGGAACCCCATTGCCAGCTCTTTTTGCAAAATTATTGGATAAGCGGATGAAGCCACTAGTCCATTGGTGATGGTTGCCCAACAAGATTGAAAGATAAACTCCACATACTTCCTCATGAGCTATAAAACATTGACACAAATAAGAGGTAATAACTTTTGAATCGTTTAAAGATAGCACTCAAGCAATTTACTTTGGAATGGCGGAGAAATACCATGTGGTAGGTAGGTATGGTGGACACAATTGGCATAGTTTTGGCTCAAGGATTTGGATGCACGAGAAGAATCCCTCTCAATACAAGGCTAGGCTAGCAAGGTTGTTTGAAGCAAACTCAAGTATAAAACGGTGCAGCAAGACTCACATATGAACATATTGTAAGCATTATAAGACTTTACATCGTCTCCTTGTTGTTCAAACACCTTAACCAGAAAATATCTAGACTTAGAGAGACCAATCATGCAAACCAAATTTTAACAAGCTCTATGTAGTTCTTCATTAATAAGTGCAAAGTATATGATGCAAGAGCTTAAACATGATCTATATGAGCACAACAATTGCCAAGTATCAAGACATTATACCATTTACCACATGAAGCATTTCCTGTTTCCAACCATATAACAATGAACGAAGCAGTTTTCAACCTTCGCCATGAACATTAAAAGTAAAGCTAAGAACACATGTGTTCATATGCAACAGCGGAGCGTGTCTCTCTCCACACAAGCATGAATTTATTCAAAGAATGCAAATAACAAAACGAAAATAAAAGCACACAGACGCTCCAAGTAAAGTACATAAGATGTGACCGAATAAAAATATAGTTTCAATAGAAGAAACCTGATAAGTTGATGAAGAAGGGATGCCTTGGGCATCCCAAGCTTAGACGCTTGAGTCTTCTTGAAATATGCAGGGATGAACCACGGGGGCATCCCCAAGCTTAAACTTTTCACTCTTCTTGATCATATATCATCCTCCTCTCTTGACCCTTGATAACTTCCTTCACACCAAACTTAGAGCAAAATCAGAGGGTTAGTGCATAATCAAAATTCACATGTTCAGAGGTGACACAATCATTCTTAACACTTCTGGACATTGCACAAAACTTCTGAAAGTTAATGGAACAAAGAAACCCATTCAACATAGCAAAAGCGGCAATGCGAAATAAAAGGCAGAATCTGTCAAAAACAGAACAACGTAGTAAGACGAATTTGGCAGGGGCACTTAACTTTTTCAAATGGAAAAACTCAAAACTAATGAAAGTTGCGTACATATATGAGGATCACGCTCGTAAATTTGCAGATTTTTCTGAGTTACCTACAGAAACTTCTGCGCGAATTCGTGACAGACAGCAAATCTGTTTCTGCGCAGTAATCCAAATCTAGCATCAACTTTAACATAGAGACTTTACTTGGCACAAAAACATGATAAGAAGAGGTTGCTACAGTAGTAAACAACTTCCAAGACTCAAATATAAAACAAAAGTGCTGTAGTAAAATAAAGACATGGGTTATCTCCCAAGAAGTTCTTTCTTTATAGCCATTAAGATGGGCTCAGTAATTTTAATGATGCTCGCAAGAAATAGAGTTGAAGCAAAAGAGAGCATCAAGAAGCAAATTCAAAGCACATTGAAACCTACCCACTTCCTATGAAAAGGAATCTTGTACACAAATAAATTCATGAAGAACAAAGTGACAAGCATAAGAAGATAAGACCGTGTAACTTCAAGATTCTCAACATAAAGAGGGGAAACTGAATATTATTAAGATGCATACACATGTGTTTCCCTCTCATAATAACTTTCAGTAGCATCATTGATGAAATCTACAATATAACCATCACTTAAAACATTCTTATCATGGTTCATATGCATAAAGGTATCATTATTTTTGATATAAGAGAAACTCTTCTCATTAATAGTAATTGGAGCAGGATCATTATTAAGAATTTGAACATGGTAAACAAGTTGCATACTAGGGGAATGGTTTTTGGCAAGCCCATCATAACTATGACAAGTTTCATAAGGATAATTGTAACATGTGTCATATCCATCTCTATAGCGATTATTTAAACCAGAATATATAATATCATCATTTTCACTAAAAGTAGAGGTCTCAAATATAGGATTTTCAAGCACAACATCCCCAAGCTTAGAGCTTTCAATATCATTGTTTGAGGGGACATGAATAATGCTATCATCATTACTTTCATAACCAGTACCAAAGAGATTTCCAATATCAAAGGTAGTGTGCTCATCCAAATCATGATCACTAATATGGGTGAAGGGCATAGGAAGATCATCGTACTCAGATTCATTATCATAATAATCATTGGGAGCAACATGCTTACGGTTACCTATTGTTACCTCATACACGCGTGGATATGCCGTTACCTCTTTCTTCTTATTCCCCCTCTTCTTCTTCTTCTTCTTCTTCTTCTTCTTCTTCTTTTCCTTCTCCTCGTTTCCTTCTTTAGGAGGAAGAGGCTCGAAGGGAGGCTTCTCCACAGAACCTGATTTATTTCCAGAAACAATAGAAGAAACTTGGGAGGATTCCCCCTTTTATTAATAAGTTTGAAACACACAGCGGTCCTATCATATTTTGGCAAAGTGTCATCTTCTAAAATATTCTGTATGTAAGTATTTGTATGGCAATTATTAATGCAATAAGAAAGACACCCATGCAGGACATCATCAATATCAAGATCGTTAATATTTAACAAAGAAATTTTTCTTGATAACTCTTCACACTTCAAAAATAAGGTAAGTTCATCATGCTGATTAGGAATAATTTCATCATCACAATACAAATTTGCAGCACTCATGGGGTTCGAATTATCATTGGAGGAGCATTGAAAATTAAAATGACCAACTCTATGGCAAAGTTCACAAATAAAAGGATAGAGGGCACACACTTTTTCTCCAAGATCATCTAGAGCCCTAGACCACTTTCTAGTTTTTTCATTCCTATGATGGATACAATATTCTTCTTCAATTTGATTAATTCCACAAGGTCTATGTATTCCACAAAAATTAACATGCTTATAGGAAATAGCATTTTCAGAAGTTTGAACATGTTCATTGCAATCATTAATAACAATTTCATCCTTCATGCAAGCGTCTTTAAAAGGTTCATGATACTTATCAAAATTCTTCCTAGGCAATTCAATGTGAGAAGCAAAAGCTTTATAAAGATTTGCAACAACTTGAGAGTCAAGACCATAAGTAGCACTCATATTTCGAAATTTATCAGTATCCATAAAAGTTTCAATGCATTCATAATCATAATTTATACCTGACTCTCTACCTTTGTCATTCTCCCAATCTTCAGCGTTCTCCTGAATCCGATTAAGAAGGTCCCATTTAAACTCTTCTTTATTGCGCGTGAATGATCCAGAACAAGTAGTATCCAGCAAGGTTTTATCCTGAAAAGAAAGTCTTGCATAGAAATTATCAATGATAACATTACCAGGAAGCTCATGATTGGGGCATTTGAGCATTAAGGACTTCAATCTCTCCCATGCTTGGGCAATACTCTCTCCATCATGAGGCCGGTTTCGGTCTTTGTGAATTTCACTTGGAGGATAGAACTTAGAATAAAATAGAGGCACAATATCCTTCCAATCAAGAGAGCGCCCATCCTTCAGCAGTTTATACCAATGCGCCGCTTTACCAGATAGCGACATAACAAATAATTTCTTCCTAACTTCATCCATTGAAATACCTGCACACTTGAATAACCCGCATAATTCATGCAAAAACAGTAAATGATCTTCAGGATGAACAGTTCCATCCCCTTCGTAGCGGTTATCCATAACACGTTCAATAATTTTCATAGGTATCTTATAAGGAATACTTTCAGTAGGTGGATTTAAAATGTCACAAGCATCATTAGAGTTATCGCATATGGGAGATAAAGTATTATCAGAGCAAATTTTCTCCCCTAAAGATGGGAGGCTAAAAAGATCACATAAACTAGCTTCCCCAAGCTTAGACTTCTCCATAGCATTAGCAGTAATTGCATTCATACTAATAACATTGCTACTAGCATGCAAATAAGGTTCCATAGGTTTTTTAATTTTCGCATCAAACAATTCTAAATTAGGAAAAAGATTAAAAAGCTCACTAAATTTTTTGTTGTTTTCCATTATGCCTAACTAGTGAAAATAAAAACAAGAAACAAAAAGATGCAATTGCAGGATCTAAAGGAAATAGCTTCGAGTACTTACAACGGCGCCGGAAAATAGCTTAGTAGCCGAGATCCAGAGTGAGTACCTTTTACCTTTCCTCCCGGCAACGGCGCCAGAAAATAGCTTGATGTCTACGGGTGCTTCTATTCTTGTAGGCAGTGTTGGGCCTCCAAGAGCAGAGGTTTGTAGAACAGCAGCAAGTTTCCCTTAAGTGGATCACCCAAGGTTTATCGAACTCAGGGAGGAAGAGGTCAAAGATATCCCTCTCAAGCAACCCTGCAATCAAGAAGTCTCTTGTGTCCCCAACACACCTAATACACTTGTCAGATGTATAGGTGCACTAGTTCGGCGAAGAGATAGTGAAATACAAGTAGTATGGATGTATATGAGTGGTAATAGCAATCTGAATAAAATATGGCAGCGAGTAAACATGCAACAACAGTAAGTAAGCGATGTTTGCAGTATTGGAAACAAGGCCTAGGGATCATACTTTCACTAGTGGACACTCTCAACATTGATCGCATAATAAATAATAACTTCTCTCATTTGTGCTACATATACTCTTGTTTGATAATGAACACCATTCGTTGCGTAGGATTACACGAACCCTCAATGCCGGAGTTAACAAGCTCCACAACATTCGATATTCATGTTTAAGTAACCTTAGAGCATAATAGATCTTTGCAATTTAGACCGAGTACTAACATAGCATACACACTGTCACCTTTACACTATGAAGGGGGAATAAATCACATCAATACTATCATAGCGATAATCAACTCCATAACCTACAAGAGATTATGATCATAATCTACGACAAGAACCACACGATGCACACACTGTCACCATTACACCATGCAGGAGGAATAGACTACTTTAATAACATCACATGAGTAGCACATAGACTAGTAGCGATACAAAGCTCATCATATAGATCTCAATCATGTAAGGCAGCTCATAAGATCATTGTATTGGAGTACATAGAGAGAGATTTACCACATAGCTACGGTAGAGCCCTCAGCCCCAGGGAGTACTCCCTCCTCATCATGGGCAGCGATGTGGTGAAGATGGCGGTGGAGATGGCTTCGGGGGCATTCCCCGTCCCGGTGTCGGAACAGAGACTTCTGTCCCCCGAATCTTGATTTCGCGATGACGGCGGCTCTGGAAGGTTTTCTCGGGTTTCGTCAATCGTATCGGTGTTTTAGGTCAGGAAGGCTTTTATAGGCGAAGAGGCGAGTCGGAGGTGGCCTGGAGCCACCGGACAACGAGGCGCCCCCACACCAGCGCGCCACCATGTGTGGGCCCTGGGCCTCCCTGCAGTGTCTCGGGTGTTGGAAGCTCCGGTGAAAATAGTGTTGGGCGTTGATTTCGTCCGATTCAGATTTCCTTACTAGGATTTCTGAAACCAAAAACAGCAAAAAACAACTAGCACTTCGGCATCTCGTCAATAGGTTAGTTCCGGAAAACGCATCAAAACGATATAAAGTGTGAACAAAACATGTAGGTATTGTCATAAAATAAGCATGGAACATCAGAAATTATGGATACGTTTGAGACGTATCACGCCACCGCACCGGCGGAGGTGCGGCGCTCGAGACGGTGTCGAGGTAGATGCGGTGAGAGCCGAACTCCATGATGCGGCCATTCTTGGGAAACTTACCGCCGTTGGCGAAGCAACCCGCATTGTCGTCGATGAAGTCCAACGAGCCGAGGCGCTGGATGAGCCCAGACACCACGCGCTCGCAGCGGTGGGAGGCCACCCGAATGTAAACTCCAGCAAGCGCAGCTGTTGGCCCCATGGTGGGCGCCAACTGTCATCGTGGTGAACGGACAGATGCCATGGGATGGCTTAAGTTGGGGACGAATGTGCGCTAGAGGATCCGGGGGAGGTTTTGGTTAACACAGGGAAGGAATTTGGGTGGAAACTAGTATCTTTATTGAAGAACTTGGCCTTGGCCAGAGGTTGAAGATGAACAGTACAAGCTCTTGCTAACAGCACTGCCCTAGATCGATCGTCTAGTGAATCACCTAGTGAATCGTGAACCGTCCCGCAGGGGTGTGCCCCCTCTCCTTATATAGGGGAGATGGTGTCTTACAAGGAAGGAAACCTAATGGCATCTAGTGTGATGTAATCTAATTTATAAAGCTTCTATGGTCCGGATGACTCGGTCTTGGCCTAATCGGGGGTGATGACCTCCTCCGGAACCTTTGCGTCATCCTGGTCCTTTGGCGTCAGGGCTTCGATTAAGTTACTTTGTAGCTCATCCTTGTCCTCTAGTCTTGGAGAGAATCTTTGACCAGTGCCGACAGGCTACAGTGAAATTCATGCCGGTGCTCAGTGCCTCTCATATTTACCGAACTCCAGGTATACACTCCTGGGATACCGATAGGTTTTAACTTGGCACTTGCCAGCCAACAAAACCATCCGGATTGACTTTCAATCCGGTATCTTAAGACAGAAACATGGCAACTTTGCCATACCTTTGGCCTCTGGGGGCCACCCCCCGACACATGCGCTATAAAACATGTGAACATTAGCATACGTCTCTTTGCAAATTGGTCTCCTATATAGATAATTAAATAAACTGCATTATAGATGTTTTCCCCTTGCTCAGCCAATGCATGACAATGACAGAGATTTATATCTATTGAACCTAATTTTGAAACGGAGCAATTGCTTATGGGCTCCTGCCCATGATCATGTCTGACTGGGAGAAAAGACAACAGTTATGTGCATTGACAAACTGAAATAAGGGACATCAAACTGTTCGTCCTCAGATTTCATACTCTCGGGATCACTACAGGAATGGCGCGCTGCACCGATGGCCGTGGCGTACGCCGACGGCCAAATGTCGGGGCCGTCGGCGTCGTCGGTCGGCAGCGGCCAACATGACCCTCGGCGTAGGCATACCCTCGGCGTGGCGCCATCGCCGACGACCACCCTCGGCATACAACCGGCCGTCGGCGTAGTGCCTGCGTCTACCCCGCTCCGGCCGTGACGGCGGTTACGAGCGTCGGCGAGGCGCCGAGGGTGCCCTCGGCATAGTGCATCACCTATCTATGCGACGGCCACTGATACGTCTCCAACGTATCGATAATTTCTTATGTTCCATGCCACTTTATTGATGATACCTACATGTTTTATGCACATTATATGTCATATTTATGCATTTTGGAACTAACCTATTAACAAGATGCCGAGCAGTTCTTGTTTCTGCTGTTTTTGGTTTCAGAAATCCTAGTAAGGAAATATTCTCGGAATTGGACGAAATCTTCGCCCAGGGTCCTTTTGCACGGAGCTTCCAGAAGACCGAAGAGGGAAGGAAGTGGGGCCACGAGGTGGCCACACCATAGGGCGGCGCGGCCCGGCCGTTGCGCGGCCCGTGGTGTGGGCCCTCGCGCCGCCTCTGACCTGCCCTTTCGCCATAAGCCCAGTCGCGAACCCCCAGTACCGAGAGCCACGATACGGAAAACCTTCCGGAGACGCCGCCGCCGCGAATCCCATCTCGGGGATTCAGAGATCGCCTCCGCACCCTGCCGGAGAGGGGATTCATCTCCCGGAGGACTCTTCATCGCCATGATCGCCTCGGAGTGATGAGTGAGTAGTTCACCCCTGGACCATGGGTCCATAGCGGTAGCTAGATGGTCGTCTTCTCCTTGTTGTGCTTCATTGTTGGATCTTGTGAGCTGCCTAACATGATCAAGATCATCTATATGTAATTCTATATGTTGTGTTTGTCGGGATCCGATGGATAGAGAATACTATGTTATGGTGATTATCAATCTATTGTTTATGTGTTGTTTATGATCTTGCATGCTCTCTGTTATTAGTAGAGGCTCTGGCCAAGTTTGTACTCTTAACTCCAAGAGGGAGTATTTATGCTCGATAGTGGGTTCATGCCTTCATTGACACCTGGGACAGTGACAGAAAGTTCTAAGGTTGTGATGTGTTGTTGCCACTAGGGATAAAACATTGATTCTATGTCTAAGGATGTAGTTGTCGATTACATTACTCACCATACTTAATGCAATTGTCTGTTGCTTAGCAACTTAATACTGAATGGGGTTCGGATGATAACCTGAAGGTGGACTTTTTAGGCATAGATGCAGTTGGATGGCGGTCTATGTACTTTGTCGTAATGCCCAATTAAATCTCACTATATTTATCATATCATGTATATGCATTGTTATGCCCTTCTCTATTTGTCAATTGCCCGACTGTAATTTGTTCACCCAACATGCTTTTATCTTATGGGAGAGACACCTCTAGTGAGCTGTGGACCCCGGTCCAATTCTTTACATAGCATACAATCTACTGCAATTGTGTTTTACTGTTTTCTTTGCAAACATCTTCCACTCGATACGTTTAATCCTTTGTTACAGCAAGCCGGTGAGATTGACAACCTCACTGTTTCGTTGGGGCAAAGTACTTTGGTTTTGTTGTGCAGATTCCACGTTGGCGCCGGAATCCCTGTTGTTGCGCCGCATCACATTTCGCCACCATCAACCTTCAACGTGCTTCTTGGCTCCTCCTGGTTCGATTAAACCTTGGTTTCTTTCCGAGGGAAAACTTGCTGTTGTGCACATCATACCTTCCTCTTGGGGTTCCCAACGAACGTGTGAGTTACACGCCATCAAGCTCTTTTCTGGCGCCGTTGCCGGGGATCAAGACACGCTGCAAGGGGAGTCTCCACTTCTCAATCTCTTTACTTTGTTTTTGTCTTGCTTTATTTTATTTACTACTTTGTTTGCTGCACCTAAACAAAACACACAAAAAATTAGTTGCTAGTTTTACTTTATTTACTGTCTTGCTCTCTATATCAAAAACACAAAAAAATTAGTTACTTGTCTTTACTTTGTTTGCCTAGTTTACTTTTTGCTTATTACATCATGTTTCCTTTTAATTTTACCACAAAAGACATACCGGTAGGACGTGGGTCTATAGTTGGGAGAAATAATATAGAAGAATTTTTCAATCATGTTAGTATTACTGAAGATTTTGAAGATAGACACTTGGTAGAACTTGCACCTACCTATGAAATTGCTGCTGCTGCTTTAGTTCGCATGTTGGAAACTAAATTTGTTAATCTCAATCCTATAATCCAACACATGTTTCTTACACTTGGTGATATGGAAGAAGGGGAAAAGAAAGATTTTGTTTTAGAAACCCTTCTTAGAGAATTTGGTGGTCTAGCAAGAGAGGCTAGAAAGGTTTTTGCTAAATTTAATATGCTAGGTTCTCATACCAATTTTATTGGTCTCCTTGAAAAAATGGACATGGATAGAATAAGGTACACTAATAATATTAATGATGGTGGGGAGATCAAAGCACCAATACCATGTAAACTCCTAGCTATGAATGATGCACTAGAAAATAACTATGCTTGGCTTGTTCCTGAAAATTTGTTCGATGAGAGTAGCAAGCCTAAGACTAATGAAAAGGGAGACGCTAAAACTTATATATCAAATATACTATGCTTGGTTGAGAAAACTCCCAACACCCCTGGTAATGATGTTGATGCTTCATCTCTCGATGTTACTTGATTTGCACTTTCTGCGCCTAGCTGAAAGGCGTTAAAGAAAAGCGCTTATGGGAGACAACCCATGTTTTTACTACAACAATTTTTTTTTTGTTGAGTCTTGGAAGTTGTTTACTACTGTAGCAACCTCTCCTTATCATGTTTTTGTGCCAAGTAAAGTTTCTATGTCAAAGTTGATGTTATATTTGGGATCGCTGCGCAGAAACAGCATTGCTGTCTGTCACGAATCTGGGCACAGTTCTCTGTAGAAAATTCGAAAAAATCTGCCAATTTACGAGCGTGATCCTCAGATATGTACGCAACTTTCATTAGTTTTGAGTTTTTCCATTTGAGCAAGTCTGGTGCCAGCTTTAAATTCGTCTTTACGGACTGTTCTGTTTTTACAGATTCTGCCTTTTATTTCGCATTGCCTCTTTTGCTATGTTGGATTCATTTCTTTGATCCATTAATGTCCAGTAGCTTTATGCAATGTTCAGAAGTGTAAAGAATGATTGTGTCACCTCTGAATGTGTGAATTATTAATTGTGCACTAACCCTCTAATGAGTTTGCTTGAAGTTTGGTGTGAAGGAAGTTTTCAAGGGTCAAGAGAGGAGAATGATATACTATGATCAAGAGGAGTAAAAGCTCTAAGCTTGGGGATGCCCCCGTGGTTCACCCCTGCATATTTTAAGAAGACTCAAGCGTCTAAGCTTGGGGATGCCCAAGGCATCCCCTTCTTCATCGACAACATCATCAGGTTCCTCCCCTGAAACTATATTTTTATTCAATCACATCTTGTGTTCTTTACTTGGAGCGTCGGTTTGTTTTTATTTTTGTTTTTGTTTTGTTATCTTAGTTCTATGAATAAGTTCATCCTTGTGTGGGAGAGAGACACGCTCCGCTGGTTCGTATGAACACATGTGTTCTTAGCTCATAATATTCATGGTGAAGTTTCTTCTTCGTTAAATTGTTATATGGTTGGAATTGGAAAATGCTACATGTAGTAATTCTAAAATGTCTTGGATAATGCGATACTTGGCAATTGTTGTGCTCATGTTTAAGCTCTTGCATCATATGCTTTGCACCCATTAATGAAGAAATACATAGAGCTTGCTAAAATTTGATTTGCATATTTGGTCTCTCTAAGGTCTAGATAATATCTAGTATTGAGTTTTGAACAACAAGGAAGACGGTGTAGAGTCTTATAATGTTTACAATATGTCTTTTATGTGAGTTTTGCTGCACCGGTTCATCCTTGAGTTTGCTTCAAATAACCTTGCTAGCCTAAACCTTGTATTGAGAGGGAATACTTCTCATGCATCCAAAATCCTTGAACCAACCACTATGCCATTTGTGTCCACCATACCTACCTACTACATGGTATTTCTCCGCCATTCCAAAGTAAATTGCTTGAGTGCTACCTTTAAAATTCCATCATTCACTTTTGCAATATATAGCTCATGGGACAAAATAGCCTTAAAAACTATCGTAGTATTGAATATGTACTTATGCACTTTATCTTTTATTAAGTTGCTTGTTGTGCGATAACCATGCTTCTGGGGAACGCCATCAACTATTGTTGAATATCATGTGAGTTGCTATGCATGTCCGTCTTGTCTGAAGGATCTATCATTTTAGTGGTTGGAGCATGCAAAATTGTTAGAGAAGAACATTGGGCCGCTAACTAAAGCCATGAACCATGGTTGAAGTTTCAGTTTTGGACATATATCCTCAATCTCATATGAGAATAATAATCATTGCTACATGCTTATGCATTTAAGAGGAGTCCATTATCTGTTGTCCATGTTGTCCCGGTATGGATGTCTAAGTTGAGAATAATCAAAAGCGAGAAATCCAAAATGCGAGCATTCTCCTTAGACCTTTGTACAGGCGGCATGGAGGTACCCCTTTGTGACACTTGGTTGAAACATGGCATGCAAAGATCCGGTAGTCCAAGCTAAGTAGGACGAGGTGCGGACACTATTAGTATACTATGCATGAGGCTTGCAACTTGTAAGATATAATTTACATAACTCATATGCTTTATTACTACCGTTGACAAAATTGTTTCATGTTTTCAAAATAAAAGCTCTAGCACAAATACAGCAATCGATGCTTTCCTCTTTGAAGGACCTTTCTTTTACTTTTATTGTTGAGTCAGTTACCTATCTCCTTCCACCTTAAGAAGCAAACACTTGTGTGAACTGTGCATTGATTCCTACATACTTGCATATTGCACTTGTTATATTACTCTATATTGACAATATCCATGAGATATACATGTTATAAGTTGAAAGCAACCGCTGAAACTTCATCTTCCTTTGTGTTGCTTCAACACCTTTACTTTGATTTATTGCTTTATGAGTTAACTCTTATGCAAGACTTATTGATGCTTGTCTTGAAGTACTATTCATGAAAAGTCTTTGTCATATGATTCACTTGTTTACTCATGTCATTACCTTTGTTTTGATCGCTGCATTCATTACATATGTTTACAAATAGTATGATCAAGATTATGATGGCATGTCACTTCAGAAATTATCTTTGTTATCGTTTTACCTGCTCGGGACGAGCAGAACTAAGCTTGGGATGCTGATACGTCTCCAACGTATCGATAATTTCTTATGTTCCATGCCACTTTATTGATGATACCTACATGTTTTATGCACATTATATGTCATATTTATGCATTTTCGGAACTAACCTATTAACAAGATGCCGAAGAGCCAGTTGCTGTTTTTGCGTTTTTGGTTTCAGAAATCCTAGGAAATATTCTCGGAATTGGACGAAATCTTCGCCCAGGGTCCTATTTTTGCACGGAGCTTCCAGAAGACCGAAGAGGGAAGGAAGTGGGGCCACGAGGTGGCCACACCATAGGGCGGCGCGGCCCCCTGGCCGCGTCGGCCTGTGGTGTGGGCCTCGCGCCGCCTCTTGACCTGCCCTTCCGCCTACTTAAAGCCTTCGTCGCGAAACCCCCAGTACCGAGAGCCACGATACGGAAAACCTTCTAGAGACGCCGCCGCCAATCCCATCTCGGGGGATTCAGGAGATCGCCTCCGGCACCCTGCCGGAGAGGGGATTCATCTCCCGGAGGACTCTTCATCGCCATGATCGCCTCCGGAGTGATGAGTGAGTAGTTCACCCCTGGACCATGGGTCCATAGCAGTAGCTAGATGGTCGTCTTCTCCTTGTTGTGCTTCATTGTTGGATCTTGTGAGCTGCCTAACATGATCAAGATCATCTATATGTAATTCTATATGTTGTGTTTGTCGGGATCCGATGGATAGAGAATACTATGTTATGGTGATTATCAATCTATTGTTTATGTGTTGTTTATGATCTTGCATGCTCTCCGTTATTAGTAGAGGCTCTGGCCAAGTTTGTACTCTTAACTCCAAGAGGGAGTATTTATGCTCGATAGTGGGTTCATGCCTTCATTGACACCTGGGACAGTGACAGAAAGTTCTAAGGTTGTGATGTGCTGTTGCCACTAGGGATAAAACATTGATTCTATGTCTAAGGATGTAGTTGTCGATTACATTACGCACCATACTTAATGCAATTGTCTGTTGCTTAGCAACTTAATACTGAATGGGGTTCGGATGATAACCTGAAGGTGGACTTTTTAGGCATAGATGCAGTTGGATGGCGGTCTATGTACTTTGTCGTAATGCCCAATTAAATCTCACTATATTTATCATATCATGTATATGCATTGTTATGCCCTTCTCTATTTGTCAATTGCCCAACTGTAATTTGTTCACCCAACATGCTTTTATCTTATGGGAGAGACACCTCTAGTGAACTGTGGACCCCGGTCCTATTCTTTACATAGCATACAATCTACTGCAATTGTGTTTTGTTTTCTTTGCAAACATCTTCCACTCGATACGTTTAATCCTTTGTTACAGCAAGCCGGTGAGATTGACAACCTCACTGTTTCGTTGGGGCAAAGTACTTTGTTTTGTTGTGCAGATTCCACATTGGCGCCGGAATCCCTGTTGTTGCGCCGCATCACATTTCGCCACCATCAACCTTCAACGTGCTTCTTGGCTCCTACTGGTTCGATTAAACCTTGGTTTCTTTCTGAGGGAAAACTTGCTACTGTGTGCATCATATCTTCCTCTTGGGGTTCCCAACGAACGTGTGAGTTACACGCCATCAGCCACCCTCGGCTTACTTTTTTTTCTATTTTCTTCTCTCTCCTTTACTTTACATTATTTTTGTATTTATTTATGTAGTAGTATGAGTTATGTAAAAATGGTTCTTTTTTAAAGAAAAAAATGGTAGATGGCTTATGTAGATCCCACGAGTGACGCTCTTCGTAGACGGGTCGACGGGATCCAGTAGGCCCAACATCTGCTATCGATGTACATATGTCCTAAAACAAAGGAAAAAAGTCCATTGCTAACCCTAACTCTAACCCTAACCCTAACCCTAGGGGTAGATTTGCGGGGTCCCCGCCCCCTAGGGTTTCCCTAGATACAAACCACCGGAGCGTCCGAATCGCTGGAAACTCCTGCTACGGCTCATCCGGGGCCTATTTCATTCCAAACCTATGGTTTCCATGTGCATATGTCCTAAACAAAGCAAAGCAAATAAAAAAATCCATTGGTAAACCCTCGCACGGAGAAAGCTATAGGGGTAGATCTGCAGGGTCCCCGCCCTAGGGTTTCCCAAGATACAGATCACCGGAGCGTCGGAATCGCTTGAAAACTTGCATTTGTCCCTAACATATGTGTACAAGTGTGATGTAAGGTTTGTCTAACCTTGCATGTACCCGGCGTTGATGATTTCCGCATACATGGGCTAGCACTTGGTAAAATCCAGGATCTGTATGTGGAAACTCCTGCTACGGCTCATCCGGGGCCTATTTCATTCCAAACCTATGGTTTCCATGTGCATATGTCCTAAACAAAGCAAAGCAAATAAAAAAATCCATTGGTAAACCCTCGCACGGAGAAAGCTATAGGGGTAGATCTGCAGGGTTCCGCCCTAGGGGTGCCGGAAGGGCTTTTTTTGTGAAGGAGCTACATGGTGCGCATTTTAGTATTGCGCGAGACCTCCGCGCAGCGGTAGGATACCTCCTACGCACCACCTATCACATGCCATATGCGCGCGGTAGCCATCTGGGAATCCCTCCCGCTTCCTGCGGTGTCCCGCCGAATCCGCTGGAAACTGACCGGATTTGAACTGGGGCCACACTTTCCTTCGCTCAATAAATGGAGGGAAAAATGTTTTTAGGTCTAGGACGCGTCATTTTATGTGCTAAATGTTTTCCGTTTCGCGCGTTGGCGGACGGGTGCACGCGCGCGCCCGGTACGGCCATACCGCATGTCCCGGCGGCCCCGTTTTGCGCAGTTGGCAAAAAACGGAGCCAAAAAATCGAGCGGAGCCGCGTGGCGTCATTTTATGTGTCCTAGTAACCACTGCAAAAGACGGAATTGGGATACGGCAATTATCTTGAAAAACCCTTCACGAATAGGGCTATCACGTTCGGAGTTCTATGGCTTTTAGGGGAAATGAGTAGGAGATGAAGACCACGTGAAGTTTGTTGGTGGAGGAGTGTAGTGCGGCGCAACACCAGTGTTTCCGGCGCCAACGTGAAAAGCACAATGATGACCCACAAGCATAGGGGATCGCAACTTTGAGGGAAGTATTACCCAATTTATTGATTCGACACAAGGGAGACAAAGAATACTTGTAAGCCTTAACAGCGGAGTTGTCAATTCAGCTGCACCTGGAAACAGACTTGCTCGCAAGAGTTTATCAGTAGTAACAGTTTTATAGCAGTAGGAATAGTGAAATAACAGCAGCGGTGAAATAAAGACAACAGTAGTGATTATAGTAAATAGCAGGATTAAAATACTGTAGGCACAGGGACGGATTAACGGGCGTTGCATGGATGAGAGAAACTCATATAACAATCAAAGCAGGGCATTTGCAGATAATAATAAAATGGTATCCAAGTACTAATCAATCAATAGGCATGTGTTCCATATTTAGTCATACGTGCTCGCAATGAGAAACTTGCACAACATCTTTTGTCCTACCAGCCGGTGGCAGCCGGGCCTCTAGGGAAACTACTGGAAATTAAGGTACTCCTTTTAATAGAGTACCGGAGCAAAGCATTAACACTCCGTGAACACATGTGATCCTCACATCACTACCATTCCCTCCGGTTGTCCCGATTTCTGTCACTTCGGGGCCATTGGTTCCGGACAGCGACATGTGTATACAACTTGCAGGTAAGATCATAAACAACGAATATCTTCATGAATCAATAACATGTTCAGATCTGAGATCATGGCACTCGGGCCCTAGTGACAAGCATTAAGCATAACAAGTTGCAACAATATCATAAAAGTGACATCTACGGATACTAGGCACTATGCCCTAACAATCTTATGACTATTACATGACCAATCTCATCCAATCCCTACCATCCCCTTCAGCCTACAGCGGGGGAATTACTCACACATGGATGGGGGAAACATGGCTGGTCGATGGAGAGGCGTTGGTGGTGATGGCGGTGAAGATCTCCTCCAATTCCCCGTCCCGGCGGAGTGCCAGAACGGAGACTTCTGGCTCCCGAGACGGAGTTTCGCGATGTGGCGGCTCTCTGGAGGGTTTCTGGCGACTTCGACTTCCCCCGTGCGTTTTTAGGTCGAGGGCGATAAGTAGTCCGAAGGAGGGCGTCGGGGCCAGCCGAGGGGGCCACACACTAGGGCCGCGCGGGCCCCCTGGGCGCGCCGGCCTAGTGTGGGGGCCTCGTGCCCCCACCTGGCCTGCCCTTCTGGCTCCGTGAGTCTTCTGGAAAAATAGGGCCTTCTGTATAAATTCCGAGGTTTTTCCTGAAAGTTGGATTTCTGCACAAAAACGAGACACCAGAGCAATTCTGCTGAAAACAGCGTTAGTCCGTGTTAGTTGTATCCAAAATACACAAATTAGAGGCAAAACAATAGCAAAAGTGTTCGGGAAAGTAGATACGTTTTGGACGTATCAACTCCCCCAAGCTTAGCTTATTGCTTGTCCTCAAGCAATTCAGTTAACAACTGAGCGATAAAAGAACTTTCACGAACACATTTGCTCATATGATGTATATATTCTCATGCTATGGCTAATACTTAAGCAGTTCATAATGAGATACATGCAAATAAGATCATCCAACAGCTATGTCAATCATGGAGAGGTACCAACAATTAATAATAAGCATCATGAATCATGTATATAAGCAGGATTGCAATGTTCATAAGAGAATATGATAAAGTGGTATCTCGCTTGCCCGTATTTGATCGGCAAAACATAAATGCCCAGGCACAACCGGACTCCCAAGAGCGGCTCCCATGAATTATTTGCATGTTTATGTGGCACTCCTTCCAACCTTTCTTACACAAACCATGGCTAACCGAATCCTCGGGTGCCTGCCAACAATCACATACCATGAAGGAGTGCCTTTTTATTTAAGTTTTATTATGATGATGACACTCCCCCAACCTTTGCTTACACAAGCCATGGCTAACCGAATCCTTCGGGTGCCGTCCAACAATCACAAACCATGGAGGAGTGTCTATTTGAATTAATTAATTTGGGACTGGGAATCCCATTGCCAGCTCTTTTTGCAAAATTATTGGATAAGCGGATGTGCCACTAGTCCATATGAGGGTCCGTCAAAAGTAAATGACAAGGTTGAAAGCTAAACACCACATACTTCCTCATGAGCTATAAAACATTAACACAAATTGAGGAGCATTTTGAAAGTTTTAAAGGTAGCGCATGAGAATTTACTTGGAATGGTTTGAAATGCCATGCATAGGTATTTATGGTGGACACTTTGGAACAACTTGGTTTTCAGGTGTTTGGAAGCACGAGCGGCGTTCCCGCTCAGTACAAGTGAAGGCTAGCAAAAGACTAGGGAGCGACAAATCAAGAGAGCAGTAACTGTCATAATCATGCTTGCGGCAAAATAAATTAACGGAGGCATAAAAGTGATACAAGAACTCTGAAGCAATATAAATCATCGAGGCTTAATTGACTTTTTGTTCAGTCATATGCATGCGTGAGCATGTGCCAAGTCGATATAAATGAATTATTCAGAGGAGGATACCACAATGCCATACTTACTTATGAATAAAACAATGCAAGCGAACATCCATGACATGCTACTCATATTAATAAATTGGAGCTAAACATGAGAGATCATGAACTACTAGACTTTCTCAAATAACATATACCTCACATGAACCAGCTAAGCATGCTCACATGGATGAGTATATGTAAAAAAATGAAAACAAATAGAGTTCATACCAGCCTCTCACCACAGTCCAATTGTTGTAGATCGTCATTATTGCTTTTCACTTGTGTAGCTTGGATAATATGAAATGAAAACCACGCTCCAGCCACCGAAGACCATTGAACTCATGATGAACTTTACAAACCAAAGAAGAACATCAAATATTTTTGGTGTTTTCGAATTGGAAACAAGAACAAAAGAAACAAACAAACAAAGCAAAATCTTTTTGGGTTTTCTCATAGCAAACCAACGATAGCAAATAAAGTAAACTAAGAGAAAAGAACCAAATAAACAAATGGTGAAGAGAAACAACAGAAATATTTTTGGTCTTTTTGTGTTTTAGGAAAGAAACAAAGCGAAAACAAAAGAATGCAAACTAACAGAAACACAGAAAAGCAGGATGACAGAAATCTGCCAAATCCTGACAGCAGTACAGAAATCGAAATTAACAAAAATCTTCCATTGCTCAGATCAAAAAGTGTTCAACTAATGAAAGTTAGATAACAACCTGGGGCACATGCTAAAAAATTGGCAACTCAAAATAACGTTCTGGCTGTGCGTACGAATTTTTTTGGTAACAGCCCAGAATCTGTTTTTGGACAGCACTTCCCCAAATATCATCTCCCTCTCATTAGAAAACCACTCTAAGAAACTAAACAAGTATGTACAAGTATCCAGCAACCATAATATGCAAAGAATGAGTGATGCCGGTATACCTCCCCCAAGCTTAGGCTTTTGGCCTAAGTGGAGTTCATTCCCATCGAGGGTCGGAGTTCCACGCCGGTGGATCATACATGGAGTGATAATAGGGCCCCTGCGCAGAAGAATGTCGTGGAGGTTCCACATGACCATAATGTTGATATGAGGAGCTCGCTGCATCGGATGAAGAGTCGGGGTGCTCCTCGGCCTCCTCCATGCCTTCCCTTGCACGATGGCTTTCCCTTTCTATGTATGCGTTTAGCTCATTTTCTGTGATCGACCACCCTTTCCTGGCATCAAGGTTAAGCAGAGCAGGTGCAGGCAATCGTACTAATTTTTCAATTTTCTTAGTTATTCTCCAATTTTTCTTATACAAAGTTATCCTATAATACAGGTTGTTCAAATTAGATGCATCTGAAATAAACTCATGTTTAATCATGGAAACAACATCAAGTTTCTCTATAGAAAGTGGAATATCTAGATGGTGAGGTCCTACACCATGCATAGCTAATAAGCGAGAGGCGATAAGACCTCCACAAATTCCTCCTTTCTCACGGTTAGTAGCAAGTCTACAAGCTATTAAAGCACCCAAATTATAGGTCCTATCCTGTTGCAAAGCGGCAGCTAAGAAAACCATATCTTGAACAGACAACTTACTCGCATTCCTTCTAGCAAGAACACACTTTGTAACGAAGTAAGCGAAATAGCGGATAGCTGGTTGTTGAATGCTACTAATCTTACCACCATCATCGGAGAAACTCCTCCCATTACAAATCATTGTATAAAGATTCGAGAGCTCCCGCGGCGTTCCCCTGACCTTCTCGCAGGATCCCCACTGCGGCACTCTAATTGCTGCACAAAAATCACTGAAAGGCAAGTTGATAGTTTTGTTATAAATCTTGTACCGGACCATGGGGTTAGTTTGAGACCGATGAAATTCGAAATCCTGCACAACCGACACCGTTAGTTTAGCATATTGGTGAGGTTCACCAACAGTAAAACCTTCCAACCCTGCATTGGAAATCAGTGTTTGAACATCTTGCAGGATTCCTGCATTCCGCATAAAATCCGTGCATGGGTAATAAGAGGGGTATACTCCCTCTTCACGATGAACTCTCATGACTTGCTGTACCTCCAATTCTTGTTGATTTAGTTGGTGCCTACTCCCTTCCATTTTCTGAAATTTTTCAACAATCATTATAAAATTTGATTTCAAGGTATATAATTGAGGGGAACTACTATAGGAACTTGCTAGAGTACTACACATGCATCAAAACTAATTTCTACCACTTAGAACAAGCATGCAAGCTCACTAAACATGTTATCTACAGCAGCAAAATATTCAAGATATACTCAACCAAACAAAATTCTAATTGGACAATCAAAGGAGTCACATACCAAGGAGCAAATGTGCCAAATTTCAGACAGAAATCTGGGCTGAGCAAGGAGATCGAGAAATCGCGAGTTCTTGAGCAGAAACGCGAGTGAGAGGAACTTGGTGCGAGTTTTTTCGGGAGAGAGAAGAGCATGGGAGGAAGAGATGCTGAAGTGGGGCAAAGGGGGGCCCACACACCAGGGTGGCGCGCCCCCCTTGCTGGCCGCGCCGGCCTGTGGGGTGCCCCCTGGTCACTGGGTGCCTCTTCGAAAAATAGGACTACCAGTATAATTTTTGTAATTTTTAGAGAACTTCAAAAAATGCACATTTCTGGGTGTTAAATTAATTATTACTGCGCAGGAAAATGATTTCCAAAATCTTAAACAACTAAAGCATATTGCAAAACAAAAAGTGCTACAGCAAGTAAAATAAATGGAGGGAGAAAGAAAGAAAGAAATGTTGTTTAGCTCTCTTATGCATTAAAATATACTTGTTAACAAGGTTGATCAAGTCTTGCTACCAAATAAATTTTATATGACATAAGAAGAAATAAACCTCAAATCAATCATGTTACCTTATATTGAATTGATATGGATCCAATCACAAGAGTTTGATATTCTTCTTTAGGCTCATATATAGGACAATCAATGGATCCCACTTTGATAGTTTTCACATTAAAAATTGTATTAACTCCATATACTTTATCAATCCTCTTGGGAAAATAGACAATATGTTCTTTATCATCAACATTGAAAGTAACCATGCCTTTATTGCAATCAATAACAGCCCCTGCAGTATTAAGAAAGGGTCTTCCAAGAATAATGGACATATTATCATCTTCAGGCATTTCCAACACAACAAAATCAGTTAATATCAAGCAATGTTGAGTAACTTGAACAGGAACATTTTCACATAAACCAACAGGAATAGCAGTAGATTTATCAGCCATTTGCAAAGATATATCAGTTGGTATTAACTTATCTAAATCAAGTCTCTTATAAAGAGAAAAAGGCATTACACTAACTCCTGCTCCCAAATCACATAGAGCAGTTCTAACATAATTATTCTTGATGGAACAAGGAATAGTCGGTATACCTGGGTCTCCAAGCTTCTTTGGAATCTTACCACTGAAGGAGTAATTAGCGAGCATAGTGGAAATCTCCTCATTGGGAATTTTCCTTTTGTTAGAGACAATATCTTTCATATACTTTGAATAAGGAGGCAATTTAATAGCATCAGTCAAAGGGATTTGCAAAAATAAAGGTTTCATCCAATCACAAAATTTATTATAATGTTCCTCCTCCTTTGATTTTAGTTTCTTAGCAGGAAAAGGCATTTGCTTTTGAACCCAAGGTTCTCTTTCATTACCATGTTTCTCAGCAATAAAATCTTCTTTAGTGTACTTTTTATTTTTAGCATGCTTTTTAGGTTCTTCTTCAACCTCTTCTTTATCAGGAGTATCATCCTTATCATTATCTTTATCATGTTCATTACCACTTTCAGTTTCAGCATCAGAAATAGAAATACTATTAGGATCATTAACAGGTTCAGAGGATTCTACAACATTCTTATGTTTCTTTTTCTTTTTCTTAGATGGAGCACTAGTTTTAGTTAGTTGAGAATCTTGTTCAACTCTTTTGGGATGCCCTTCAGGATATAGAGGATCCTGGGTAGAAACACCACCTCTAGTTGTTACTTCATAAGCATGTTTTTCTTTAGAATTATTTCCCAACAAGTCATTTTGCACTTTAGTAAGTTGATCAATTTGAGTTTGAACCATATGAAAATGTTTAACAAGTATCTTAACATCATTGGAGGTTCTCTCCACAATATCATGCAATTCACTAATAGCTCGAGAATTTTCCATTAAATGATTCTCCACTCTCATATTAAAGTTTTCTTGCTTAACAATATAATTATCAAACTCATCTAAGCATTGAGCAGGAGGTTTTGAATACGGAATATCTTCCCTAGTAAAGCGTTGAAGAGAGTGTACCTCAATCATGGATGAAGGGGGAGTTATCTCACATAAATCTTCTATAGGAGGTAAATTCTTCACATCTTCAGGTTTAATACCCTTCTCTTTAAGAGACTTCTTGGCTTCCCTCATATCTTCATCATTTAATTTAATCATACCCCTCTTCTTCAATATCGGTGTCGGGGTTGGTTCAGGTGTAGACCAATCATCATGATTCCGGCCTATTTTAGCCAATAATTCTTCAGCGTCGTCTGGAGTTCTTTTCCTGAAAACACAACCAGCACAACTATCCAGGTATGCCCTAGACTCAATGGTTAGTCCACTATAAAATATATCAAGTAAATCATGCTTTTCCAAATCATGATCAGGCTGAGCTCTAATAAGAGAACAAAATCTCGCCCAAGCCTCAGGCAATTTCTCTCCATCTTCCTGGTCAAAATTATAAATTCTCTGCAAAGCAATATGTTGAGCACTAGCAGGAAAGTATTTCCGGAAGAAAACATCAAGCAATTCTTTTGGACTTTTAATAGAACCAGGAGGCAAATTATTATACCAAGTTTTAGCATCATCCTTTAATGAGAAAGGAAAAATTTTAGCGACAAAATAAGTACGCATCTTGACATCATCAGAAAACAAGCTACTCAGAGTAGATAACTCAATCATGTGTTCAACAGCACTTTCTTTTTCAGTACCACAAAAGGGTGTTTTCTCAACAATAGCTATATGAGATAGATCAAGAGAAAAATCATAATCTTTATCATTAATGTTTATAGGAGATGTGGCAAATTTAGGATCAGGAGATAGTTTATATCTAACAGCATGTTCTGCAAGCAACTTTTTAATTTTTCTTGCATCAGTAGTAGCATTGCATTTTTCAATAAAATCATCATTAAGCTCTACATAATCTTCATCAAGATCATCACTAGAATATTCAACAGACTCAGGTGAATTAACAGGTGTAGCAACATTTTCATTAGGAGTTTCAGTATTTTCAATTTGCCTAGACCTAGCAATTGTAGCATCTAGAAAAGATCCTAACGAACCATCATTATCAAGCACAACAGAAGCATCATCACAATTATGAGAGGAATTTTCAGATTCAGCAGAAGTACCAGCATTTGAAGCTTGTGGTGGTGAAACAAGTTTACTTATCACAGATGGTGAATCAAGAGCAGCAGAGGTACTAAGAGTTGTACCTTTTCTTGTAGTGGATGGTAATATGGCGATCTTAGTATCGCGAGGTTTACCCATGATGGAGACTTTGCAGCGAACAATATCAATCCAAGTGAACTTCCAAATAAAGCTATGCTCCCCGGCAACGGCGCCAGAAAATAGTCTTGATGACACAAGTATAGGGGATCGCAACAGTCCGAGGGAAGTATTACCCAATTTATTGATTCGACACAAGGGAGACAAAGAATACTTGTAAGCCTTAACAGCGGAGTTGTCAATTCAGCTGCACTTGAAACAGACTTGCTCGCAAGAGTTTATCAGTAGTAACAGTTTTATAGCATTAGGAATAGTGAAATAACAGCAGCGGTGAAATAAAGACATGGTAGTGATTATAGTAAACAGCAGGATTAAAATACTGTAGGCACATGGACGGATTAACGGGCGTTGCATGGGATGAAACTCATATAACAATCAAGCCAGGGCATTTGCAGATAATAATAAAACGGTATCCAAGTACTAATCAATCAATAGGCATGTGTTCCATATTTAGTCGTACGTGCTCGCAATGAAAAACTTGCACAACATCTTTTGTCCTACCAGCCGGTGGCAGGGCCTCTAGGGAAACTACTGGAAATTAAGGTACTCCTTTTAATAGAGTACCGGAGCAAAGCATTAACACTCCGTGAACACATGTGATCCTCACATCACTACCATTCCCTCCGGTTGTCCCGATTTCTGTCACTTCGGGGCCATTGGTTCCGAACGACATGTGTATACAACTTGGGTAAGATCATAAACAACGAATATCTTCATGAATCAATAACATGTTCAGATCTGAGATCATGGCACTCGGGCCCTAGTGACAAGCATTAAGCATAACAAGTTGCAACAATATCATAAAAGTGACATCTACGGATACTAGGCACTATGCCCTAACAATCTTATGACTATTACATGACCAATCTCATCCAATCCCTACCATCCCCTTCAGCCTACAGCGGGGGAATTACTCACACATGGATGGGGAAACATGGCTGGTCGATGGAGAGGCGTTGGTGGTGATGGCGGTGAAGATCTCCTCAATTCCCCGTCCCGGCGGGTGCCGAAACAGACCTGGCTCCGAGACGGAGTTCGCGATGTGGCGGCTCTCAGAGGTTGGCGACTTCGACTTCTCCCCGTGCGTTTTTAGGTCGAGGGCGATAAGTAGTCCGAAGGAGGGCGTCGGGAGCCAGCCGAGTGGGCCACACACTAGGGCCGCGCGGCCACGCGCCGGCCTAGTGTGTGGGGCCCTCATTCCACCCGCCCTGGCTCCATGAGGTCTTGGAAAAATAGGGCCTTGTATAAATTCGAGGTTTTTCCGAAAGTTGGTTGCCAAAAACGAGACACAGAGCAATTCTGGAAAACAGCGTTAGTCCGTGTTAGTTGTATCCAAATACACAAATTAGAGGCAAAACAATAGCGAAAGTGTTCGGGAAAGTAGATACGTGTTGGACGTATCACACAACACAATCTTGCCCCAACTTAACAGTGAGTTGTCAATCTCACCAAAACAAAACAGGATTAAACGTATGGTGTGAAAATTATGTTTGCTTGCAGAAAACAAAATAGAACAATGATTGCAGTAGGTTGTATTTCAGATGTAAAAGAATTGACCGGTGTCCACAGTTCACTAGTGGTGTCTCTCCAATAAGATAAATAGCATGTTGGTGAACAAATTATTGGGCAATTGACAGAATAGAGATGCATATACATATCATGATGACTACTATGAGATTTACTTAGGGCATTACGACAAAGAACATAGACTGCCATCCGCATGCATCTATGCCTAAACAGTCCACCTTCAAGTTAGTCCGCACCCCTCCAGATATTAAGTTGCAAACAACAGACAAAAAGTCCACCTTCAGGTTAGCATCCGCACCCCCTCCCTCAACCCTAAACCCTAAACCCTCAACCCTAAACCCTAAACCCCGGTGAATTCTTTTACATCAATGCTTTGTCTAAGGATATTTGTGTTGTTACATTACGACACTTAATGCAATTGTCCATTGTTTGCAACTTAATACTAGAGGGGTGCGGATGCTAACCTGAAGGTGGACTTATTAGGCATAGATGCATGCGGATGGCGGTCTATGTTCTTTGTCGTAATGCCTAAGTAAATCTCATAGTAGTCATCATGATATGTATATGCATCTCTATTCTGTCAATTGCCCAGCTGTAATTTGTTCACCCAACATGCTATTTATCTTATTAGAGAGACACCAGTAGTGAACTGTCAACCCCGGTCCTTTCTTTTACATCGAAATAATCATGCAATCTTCTCTGTTGTTTCTTCAAGCAAACATCATTCTCCACACCATACGTTTAATCCTTTGTTTTCAGCAAGCCGGTGAGATTGACAACCTCATTGTTAAGTTGGGGCAAAGTAGTTTGATTGTGTTGTGCAGGGTTCCACGTTGGCGCCGGAATCCCTGGTGTTGCGCCGCACTACACTCCTCCACCAACAACCTTCACGTGGTCTTCATCTCCTACTGGTTATAAACCTTGGTTTCTTGCGAGGGAAAACTGCTCTGTGCTCATCATACCTTCCTCTTGGGGTTCCCAATGGACGTGTGCTTTACCGTCACAAGGAAGCTGCCTCCACACGCCAACAATTTTTAAGCGCCGTTCTTTGGGAGATCAAGACACGCTACAAGGGGAGTCTCTCACATCCAATCTCTTTACTTTGTTTATTGTCTTGATTTATTTTATTTTACTGTATTGTTTGCTTTCTTTATATCAAAAACACAAAAAATAGTTACTCGCATTTACTTTATTTATTAGTTTACTTTTGTTTATTTCATCATGCTTCACCCTAAGTTCACTTTGAAAGATATATCGGTAGGTAGTGGGTCTATCATTGGAAGAGATAATATAGAAGAATTTTTCACTCATGTTAGTAAGGTTGAAGATTTTGAAGATAGATCCTTGGTAGAACTTGCTCCTAATTATGAAATTGCTACTGCCTCTTTAGTGCACATGTTGGAAGCTAGATTTGTTAATCTTAATCCTATAATGCAACATATGTTTCTTACACTCTGTGATATGGAAGAAGGAGAGAAGAAAGATTTTGTTTTAGAAACCCTTCTTAAAGAATTTGGTGATGTAGCTAGAGAAGCTAGGAAAGTCTTTATTCAACATAAGATGCTTGGCTTTTATACCAATTTTGCAAATACCCTTGAAAGGATGGAAAAAGATAGGCTAAAGTACACTAATGAAGCCAATTGTGAGGGGGAGATTAAAATACCAATACCTTATAAACTCATAGGAATGCATGAGGCACTAGAAAAGAATTTTGATTGGATTGTTCCTGAAAATTTATTTGAGGAGGATAGTAAGCCTAAAAGTAATGAAAAAGGAGCTTCTTACATAGATAAGATACAATGCATAGTTGAGAAAACTCCAAATTCCTCTGTTGCTTCTTCTCTTGATGTTACTTGATTTACACTTTCTGCGCCTAGCTGAAAGGCCTTAAAGAAAAGCACTTATGGAGAGACAAACCATTGTTTTATTTCTGCAATTTTTGTTTTATATTTGAGTCAAGGTGCTTGTTACTACTGTAGAAATACCTTTGTATCTTTATTTTGTATTGTTGTGCCAAGTAAAGTCTCTAATAGAAGGTTGATACTAGATTTGGATTTCTGCGCAGAAACAGATTTCTTATCTGTCACGAATTCGCGTTTTTCTCTCTGTAGAAGAATCAAAAAAATCTGTGAAAATTCATGCGTGATCCTCAGATATGTACGCAACTTTCATTAGTTTTGAGTTTTTCCATCTGAGCAAGTTAAGTGCCACAAAACAATTCGTCTTTACGGACTGTTCTGTTTTGACAGATTCTGCGTTTTATTTCGTGTTGCCTCTTTTACTGTGTTTGATTGGATTTCTTTGCTCCATTAAATTTCAGTAGCCTTGGGTAATGTCCAGAAGTGTTTGGAATGATTGTGTCCTTGCTGAACATGTGAATTTTTGATTATGCACTAACCCTCTAATGAGATTGCTTTGAGTTTGGTGTGGAGGAAGTTTTCAAGGATCAAGAGAGGAGGATGATATGATATGATCAAGAAGGTAGAAAATCTAAGCTTGGGGATGCCCCCGTGGTTCATCCCTGCATATTTCAAGAAGAATCAAGCGTCTAAGCTTGGGGATGCCCAAGGCATCCCCTTCTCATCAACAAACTTATCAGGTCACCTCTAGTGAAACTATATTTTAATTCCGTCACATCTTATGTGTGCTTTACTTGGTCATGTTTGTTTATGTTTGAATAAATTCGGATCCCAGCAATCCTTGTGTTGGAGAGAGACACGCTCCGCTTTTTCATTTGAACACTAGTGTTCTTCATCTTACTTTAATATTCATGGCGAAAGCTGAAAGCCGCAGCACTTATTTATTTGGTTGGAAACAGAAAATGCCTCATATTGTCTTGAATAATTTGATACTTGGCAATTGTTTTGAGCTCTCAAGTAGATCATGTTTAAGCTCTTGCATCATGTAGTTTAAATCTATTAGTGAAGAACTACCGTAGAGCTTGTTGAAATTTGGATTGCATGATTGATCTCTCTAAGGTCTAGATATTTTCTGGTGAAAGTGTTTGAACAACAAGGAAGACAGTGTAGAGTCTTATAATGCTTGCAATATGTTCTTGTGTAAGTTTTTGTTACCGGTTCATACTTGTGTTTGCTTCAAACAACCTTGCTAGCCAAAGCCTTGTACCGAGAGGGAATGCTTCTCGTGCATCCAAAACCTTGAGTCAAAACCTATGCCATTTGTGTCCACCATAACTACCTATATGTGGTATTTTTCTGCCATTCCAAAGTAAATTGCTTGCGTGCTACCTTTAAAATTTCATTCCTTGTCTTTGCAATACATAGCTCATGGGAAATAGCCTAAAAAACTATTGTGGTAATGAATATGTTGCTATGTATCTTAGTTCTTATAAGTTGCTTGTTGGCCAACCATGTGTTCTGGGGACGCCATCAACCTACACCTTTGTTGAATATCATGTGAGTTACTATGCATGTTCGTCTTATCTGAAGTAAGGGAGATTTGCCATGAGTTGAATGGTTTGAGTATGCATGTTGTTGAGAAGAACATTGCCAACCAAAGCCATGTATCATGGTGGAGTTTCAGCTTGGACATTAATCCTCGAATCTCTTATGAGAATATTATTTGTTGTTGAATGCTTTAAGCATTAAAAAGAGGAGTCCATTATCTGTTTTCTATGTTGTCCCGGTATGGATGTCCTCAAGTTGAGATCTATCAAAATCGAGAAATCAAATGCTATTTATCTCCTTGACCTTTGTACAGCAGGTGGCATAGAGGTACCCCTTTGTGACACTTGGGTTGAAACATATGTAATGCAATGATAATCCATGGAAATCCGAGCTAATTAGGACAAGGTGCGGGCACTATTGGTATTCGATGCATGAGGCTTGCAACTTATAGGAAGTTTTATGCATAACCCATATGAATTATTACTACCGTTGACACAATTGTTTCCATGTTTTCAAAATAAAAAGCTCTAGCACATGAGTAATCCCTGCTTCCCTCTGCGAAGGGCCTTTCTTTTACTTTATGTTGAGTTAGTTTACCTACTTCCTTCTATCTTAGAAGCAAACACTTGTGTCAACTGTGTGCATTGATTCTTACATGCTTACTTATTGCACTTATTATATTACTTTGTGTTGACAATTATCCATGAGATATACATGTTACAAGTTGAAAGCAATTGCTGAAACTTAAATCTTCTTTTGTGTTGCTTGAAACCTCTTACTTTGAATCTATTGCTTTATGAGTTAACTCTTATGCAAGACTTTTTGATGCTTGTCTTGAAAGTACTATTCATGAAAAGTTTTGCTATATGATTCAGTTGTTTAGTCATTATCTTTTTGTTAGCAAACCATTGCTTTGAGTCACTTCATTCATCTCATATGCTTTACAATAATGTTGATCAAGATTATGTTGGTAGCATGTTGATACGTCTCCAACGTATCAATAATTTCTTATGTTCCATGCCACATTATTGATGATATCTACATGTTTTATGCACACTTTATGTCACATTCGTGCATTTTCTGGAACTAACCTATTAACAAGATGCCGAAGTGCAGTTCTGTTTTCTGCTGTTTTTGGTTTCGAAATCTAGTAGCAAATATTCTCAATCGGACGAAATCAACGCCTGTTCCTATTTTCCCGGAACCATCCAGACCCGAGAGCCGCCCGGAGAAGCCTGTGGGCCCCCAGGATGATAGGTGGCGCGGCCAGGGCGGCCCGCGCCACCCTATGGTGTGGTCGCCCCTTCGCCCCTCCGACGCTGCCCTTTCGCCTATATAAAGCCCCTGCATCGAAAACCCTTAGAGAGGAAGCCACGATACGAGACCTTCCCGAGCCGCCGCCATCGCGAAGCCAAGATCTGGGGGGACAGGAGTCTCTGTTTCGGCACCCCGTCGGGACGGGGAAGTGCCCCCGGAAGGCTTCTCCATCGACACCGCTGCCATCTCCACCGCCATCTTCATCACCGCTGTTGCTCCCATGAGGGGAGTAGTTCTCCATCGAGGCTCGGGGCTGCATCTTCTGTGGTTAATCTCTCTCCTATGTACTTCAATACAATGATCTCATGAGCTGCCTTACATGATTGAGATTCATATGAGTTTTGTATCACTATTCATCTATGTGATACTCTAGTGATGTTATTAAAGTACTCTATTCCTCCTCCACGTGTGTAAAGGTGACAGTGTGTGCACCGTGTGAGTACTTGGCGTAGGCTATGATTGTGATCTCTTGTAGATTATGAAGTTAACTATTGCTATGATAATATTGATGTGATCTATTCCTCCTACATATGCATGAAGGTGACAGTGTGCATGCTATGCTAGTACTTGGTTTAGTCTTTTGATCATTATATGAGCATTATTGTGGAGCTAAAATATGAGCATTATTGTGGAGCTTGTTAACTCCGGCATTGAGGGTTCGTGTAATCCTACGCAATGTGTTCATCATCCAACAAGAGTGTAGAGTATGCATTTATCTATTCTGTTATGTGATCAACGTTGAGAGTGTCCACTAGTGAAAGTCTAATCCCTAGGCCTTATTCCTAAATACTGCTATCTTGCTTGTTACTGTTTTACTTTACTACTACTGCGTTACTACTGCATGTTTACTTCCTGCAATATTACTACCATCAACTGCACGCCAAGCTATTTTACGCCGTACTACTGCTCATATTCATTCATACCACTTGTATTTCACTATCTCTTCGCCGAACTAGTGCACCTATTAGGTGTGTTGGGGACACAAGAGACTTCTTGCTTTGTGGTTGCAGGGTTGCATGAGAGGGATATCTTTGACCTCTTCCTCCCCGAGTTCGATAAACCTTGGGTAATCCACTTAACTTGCTGCTGTTCTACAAACCTCTGCTCTTGGAGGCCCAACACGTCTACAAGAATAGAAGCACCCTTAGACATCAAGCACTTTTAAGGCGCCGTTGCCGGAAAGAAAAGGCACTCATACTCCGGTTCCAGGTAGTACTTTTCTGGCGCCATTGTGTGTGTGCTCGAAGCTATTTCCTTTAGACTCTGCAATTGCGACATTTGGTTTCTTGTTTACACTAGTTAGGCATAATGGACAACAATGACCTTTTTATTCTATTTCCTGATTTAAGACATGGATGGTTTGATGCGAAAATTAAAAAAACCATGGAACATATTAATATGAATGCTTTGAACACCATTGTTGTTAATGATATGGAAAATTCTAAGCTTGGGGAAGCTGGCTTTGATGAGCATGATATTTTTAGTCCCCCAAGCATTGAGGAGAAAATTTACTTTGATGATACTTTGCCTCCCATTTATGATGATTATAATGATAGTAGTCTTTTGTTACCACCTGTTATGGAGGATAAATTTGATTATGATTACAATATACCTCCTATATTTGATAGCTACTTTGTTGAATTTGCTCCCACTACAATTAATAAGAATGACTATGCTTATGTTGGGAGAAGTAATTATTTTATGCATGAGACTCATGATAAGAATGCTTTTAGTGATAGTTATATTGTTGAGTTTGCTCATGATGCTACTGAAAGTTATTATGAGAGAGGAAAATATGGTTGTAGAAATTTTCATGTTACTAAAACACCTCTCTATGTGCTGAAATTTTTGAAGCTACACTTGTTTTATCTTCCTATGCTTGTTACTTTGCTCTTCATGAACTTGTTTATTTACAAGATTCCTATGCATAGGAAGCATATTAGACTTAAATGTGTTTTGAATTTGCCTCTTGATGCTCTCTTTTGCTTCAACTTCTATTTCTTGCGAGTGCATCATTAAAACTGCTGAGCCCATCTTAATGGCTATAAAGAAAGAACTTCTTGGGAGATAACCCATGTGTTTTTTTACTACAGTACTTTGTTTTATATTTGTGTCTTGGAAGTTGTTTAATACTGTAGCAACCTCTCCTTATATTAGTTTTGTTGCATTTTTGTGCCAAGTAAAGTTTCTATGTTAAAGTTGATGTTATATTTGGGATCGCTGCGCAGAAACAGCATTGCTGTCTGTCACGAATCTGGGCACAGGCCTCTGTAGAAAATTCTAAAAAATCTGCCAATTTACGAGCGTGATCCTCAGATATGTACGCAACTTTCATTAGTTTTGAGTTTTCCATTTGAGCAAGTCTGGTGCCAGCTTTAAATTCGTCTTTACGACTGTTACTTGTTTTTGACAGTTCTGCCTTTTATTTCGCATTGCCTATTTTGCTATGTTGGATTCATTTCTTTGATCCATTAATGTCCAGTAGCTTTATGCAATGTCCAGAAGTGAAAAGAATGTTTGTGTCACCCCTGAACATGTGAATTTTTGATTATGCACTAACCCTCTAATGAGTTTGCTTGAAGTTTGGTGTGAAGGAAGTTTTCAAGGGTCAAGAGAGGAGGATGATATACTACGATCAAGAAGAATGAAAAGTCTAAGCTTGGGGATGCCCCGGTGGTTCATCCCTGCATATTTCAAGAAGACCCAAGCATCTAAGCTTGGGGATGCCCAAGGCATCCCTTCTTCATCGACAACTTATCGAGTTTCTTCTAGTGAAACAATATTTTATTCAGTCACATCTTATGTACTTTACTTGGAGCGTCTGTGTGTGCTTTTATTTTTGTTTTGATATCTTAGTTCTCTGAATAAGTTCATCCTTGTGTGGGAGAGAGACACGCTCCGCTGGTTCGTATGAACACATGTGTTCTTAGCTCATAATATTCATGGCGAAGTTTCCTCTTCGTTAAATTGTTATATGGTTGGAATTGGAAAAATGCTACATGTAGTAATTCTAAAATGTCTTGGATAATGTGATACTTGGCAATTGTTGTGCTCATGTTTAAGCTCTTGCATCATATGCTTTGCACCCATTAATGAAGAAATACATAGAGCTTGCTAAAATTTGATTTGCATATTTGGTCTCTCTAAGGTCTAGATAATATCTAGTATTGAGTTTTGAACAACAAGGAAGACGGTGTAGAGTCTTATAATGTTTACAATATGTCTTTTATGTGAGTTTTGATGCACTTGTTCATCCTTGAGTTTGCTTCAAATAACCTTGCTAGCCTAAACCTTGTATCGAGAGGGAATACTTCTCATGCATCCAAAATCCTTGAGCCAACTACTATGCCATTTGTGTCCACCATACCTACCTACTACATGGTATTTCTCCGCCATTCCAAAGTAAATTGCTTGAGTGCTACCTTTAAAATTCCATCATTCACCTTTGCAATATATAGCTCATGGGACAAAATAGCCTTAAAACTATCGTAGTATTGAATATGTACTTATGCACTTTATCTTTTATTAAGTTGCTTGTTGTGCGATAACCATGCTTCTGGGGAACGCCATCAACTATTGTTGAATATCATGTGAGTTGCTATGCATGTCCGTCTTGTCTGAAGGATCTATCATTTTAGTGGTTGGAGCATGCAAAATTGTTAGAGAAGAACATTGGGCCGCTAACTAAAGCCATGAATCATGGTTGAAGTTTCAGATTTTGGACATATATCCTCAATCTCATATGAGAATAATAATCATTGCTACATGCTTATGCATTTAAGAGGAGTCCATTATCTGTTGTCCATGTTGTCCCGGTATGGATGTCTAAGTTGAGAATAATCAAAAGCGAGAAATCCAAAATACGAGCATTCTCCTTAGACCTTTGTACAGGCGGCATGGAGGTACCCCTTTGTGACACTTGGTTGAAACATGGCATTGCAAAGATCCGGTAGTCCAAGCTAAGTAGGACAAGGTGCGGGCACTATTAGTACACTATGCATGAGGCTTGCAACTTGTAAGATATAATTTACATAACTCATATGCTTTATTACTACCGTTGACAAAATTGTTTCATGTTTTCAAAATAAAAGCTCTAGCACAAATACAGCAATCGATGCTTTCCTCTTTGAAGGACCATTCTTTTACTTTATGTTGAGTCAGTTTACCTATCTCTCTCCACCTCAAGAAGCAAACACTTGTGTGAACTGTGCATTGATTCCTACATACTTGCATATTGCACTTGTTATATTACTCTATGTTGACAATATCCATGAGATATACATGTTATAAGTTGAAAGCAACCGCTGAAACTTAATCTTCCTTTGTGTTGCTTCAATACCTTTACTTTGATTTATTGCTTTATGAGTTAACTCTTATGCAAGACTTATTGATGCTTGTCTTGAAGTATTATTCATGAAAAGTCTTTGCTTGATGATTCACTTGTTTACTCATGTCATTACCTTTGTTTTGATCGCTGCATTCATTACATATGTTTACAATATGATCAAGTTTATGATGGCATGTCACTAAATTATCTTTGTTATCGTTTACCTGCTCGGGACGAGCAGAACTAAGCTTGGGGATGCTGATACGTCTCCAACGTATCGATAATTTCTTATGTTCCATGCCACATTATTGATGATATCTACATGTTTTATGCACACTTTATGTCATATTCGTCCATTTTGGAACTAACCTATTAACAAGATGCGAAGTGCCAGTTCTGTTTTCTGCTGTTTTTGGTTTCAGAAATCCTAGTAACGAAATATTCTCGGAATCGGACGAAATCAACGCCCAGGTTCCTATTTTTCCGGAACCATCCAGAACACCCGAGAGCCGCGGAGGGAAGCCCTGTGGGCCCAGGATGATAGGGTGGCGCGGCCGGCTGGGCCCACGCCTATGGTGTGGTCGCCCCTTCGCCCCTCCGACGCTGCCCTTTCGCCTATATAAAGCCCCTGCATCGAAAACCCTTAGAGAGGAAGCCACGGTACGCGAAACCTTCGAGCCGCCGCCATCGCGAAGCCAAGATCTGGGGGACAGGAGTCTCTGTTCCGGCACCTGCCGGAGGGGTGCCCCCGGAAGGCTTCTCCATCGACACCGCTGCCATCTCCACCACCATCTTCATCACCGCTGCTGCTCCCATGAAGAGGAGTAGTTCTCCATCGAGGCTCGGGGCTGTACCGGTAGCTATGTGGTTAATCTCTCTCCTATGTACTTCAATACAATGATCTCATGAGCTGCCTTACATGATTGAGATTCATATGAGTTTTGTATCACTATTCATCTATGTGCTACTCTAGTGATGTTATTAAAGTACTCTATTCCTCCTCCACGTGTGTAAAGGTGACAGTGTGTGCACCGTGTGAGTACTTGGCGTAGGCTATGATTGTGATCTCTTGTAGATTATGAAGTTAACTATTGCTATGATAATATTGATGTGATCTATTCCTCCTACATATGCATGAAGGTGACGGTGTGCATGCTATGCTAGTACTTGGTTTAGTCTTTTGATCTATCTTACACTAAAGGTTACTAAAATATGAGCATTATTGTGGAGCTTGTTAACTCCGGCATTGAGGGTTCGTGTAATCCTACGCAATGTGTTCATCATCCAACAAGAGTGTAGAGTATGCATTTATCTATTCTGTTATGTGATCAATGTTGAGAGTGTCCACTAGTGAAAGTCTAATCCCTAGGCCTTGTTCCTAAATACTATCTTGCTTGTTCTTTTTCTGCGTTACTACTGCTGCGTTACTACGCATGTTTACTTCCAATATTACTACCATCAACTGCACGCCAGCAAGCTATTTTTGGCGCCGTACTCTGCTCATATTCATTCATACCACTTGTATTTCACTATCTCTTCGCCGAACTAGTGCACCTATTAGGTGTGTTGGGGACACAAGAGACTTCTTGCTTTGTGGTTGCGGGGTTGCATGAGAGGGATATCTTTGACCTCTTCTCCTGAGTTCGATAAACCTTGGGTAATCCACTTAAGGGAAACTTGTTGCTGCTGTTCTACAAACCTCTGCTCTTGGAGGCCCAACACTGTCTACAAGAATAGAAGCACCCGTAGACATCACATGTCACTTCAGAAATTATTGTTTTTATCGTTTACCTACTCGAGGGCGAGTAGGAACTAAGCTTGGGGATGCTTGATACGTCTCCAACGTATCTATAATTTCTTATGTTCCATGCTTGTTTTATGACAATACCTACATGTTTTGTTCATACTTTATAATGTTTTTATGCATTTTCCGGAACTAACCTATTAACAAGATGCCGCAGTGCCGGTTCCTGTTTTCTACTGTTTTTGATTTCAGAAAAGTTAGTTTACGAATATTCTCGGAATTGGACGAAACAAAAGCCCACGGTCTTATTTTCCACGGAGCCTTCCAGAACACCGAAGAGGAGACGGAGAAGGGCCACGAGGCGGCCACCCGACAAGGCGGTGTGGCCCCACCTCTGGGCACGCCGGCCTATGGGGTGGGCCCCTCGGGCGCCCCCTACGCTGCCCCTTCGCCTATTTATTCCATCCGACGCGAAAACCCTAGTACCGAGAGCACCGATACGGAAAAGTTGCGAGACGCCGCCGCCGTCAAACCCCATCTCGGGGTTCAGAAGATCGCCTACGGCACCCGCCAGAGGGAATCATCACCGGAGGGCTCTACACCACCATGCCCGCCTCCGGACTGATGCGTGAGTAGTTCATCCTTGGACTACGGGTCCATAGCATAGCTAGATGGTTGTCTTCACCTCTTGTGCTATCATGTTTAGATCTTGTGAGCTGCCTATCATGATCGGGATCATCTATTTGTAATGCTACATGTTGTGTTTGTTGGGATCCGATGAATATTGAATACTATGTCAAGTTGATTATTGATCTATCATATATGTGTTATTTATGTTCTTGCATGCTCTCCGTTGCTAGTAGAGGCTCTGGCCAAGTTGATACTTGTGACTCCAAGAGGGAGTATTTATGCTAGATAGTAGGTTCATGTCTCCATTGAATCTGGGGGAGTGACAACAACCCCTAAGGTTGTGGATGTGTGTTGTTGCCACTAGGGATAAAACATCAATGCTTTGTCTAAGGATATTTGTGTTGATTACATTATGCACCATACTTAATGCAATTGTCTGTTGTTTGCAACTTAATACTGGAAGGGGTGCGGATGCTAACCCGAAGGTGGACTTTTTAGGCATAGATGCATGCTGGATGGCGGTCTATGTTCTTTGTCGTAATGCCCTAAGTAAATCTCATAGTAGTCATCATGATATGTATATGCATCTCTATTATGTCAATTGCCCAACTGTAATTTGTTCACCCAACATGCTATTTATCTTATTGGAGAGACACCACTAGTGAACTGTGGACCCGGTCCTTTCTTTTACATCTGAAATACAATCTACTGCAATCATTGTTCTCTGTTGTTTCTGCAAGCAAACATCATTCTCCACACCATACGTTTAATCCTTTGTTTTCAGCAAGCCAGTGAGATTGACAACCTCACTGTTAAGTTGGGGCAAAGTAGTTTGATTGTGTTGTTCAGGTTCCACGTTCGCGCCAGAATCACTGGTGTTGAGCCGCACTACACTCATCCACCAACAACCTTCACGTGGCCTTCATCTCCTACTGGTTCGATAAACCTTGGTTTCTTACTGAGGGAAAACTCTTGCTGTACTCATCATACCTTCCTCTTGGGGTTCCCAACAGGACGTGTGCACTGCGTCACAAGGAAACTGACCGGATTTGAACTGGGGCCACACTTTCCTTCGCTCAATAAATGGAGGGAAAAATGTTTTTAGGTCTAGGACGCGTCATTTTATGTGCTAAATGTTTTCCGTTTCGCGCGTTGGCGGACGGGTGCACCCGCGCGCCCGGTACGGCCATACCGCATGTCCCGGCGGCCCCGTTTTGCGCAGTTGGCAAAGTAAACGGAGCCAAAAAGTCGAGCGGAGCCGCGTGGCGTCATTTTATGTGTCCTAGTAACCACTGCAAAAGACGGAATTGGGATACGACAATTATCTTGAAAAACCCTTCACGATAGGGCTATCACGTCCGGAGTTCCTGGGAAATGAGTAGGAATACCCGTTTCACCACATAGTTTGTCGGCACGAGGCCGGCCCCGCACGTGCGTGGGCCTTAGGATGGGAAGCAAGGCCCCGGTCGCGGATTTCCAATCCGAACCACGGGCGACGGTTTTTCCATTTTCGGGGTGCCGGAAGGGCTTTTTTTGTGAAGGAGCTACATGGTGCGCATTTTAGTATTGCACGAGACCTCCGCGCAGCGGTAGGATACCTCCTACGCACCACCTATCACATGCCATATGTGCGCGGTAGCCATCTGGGAATCCCTCCCGCTTCCGCGGTGTCCCGCCAACCGTTGGAAACCGACCGGATTTGAACTGGGGCCACACTTTCCTTCGCTCAATAAATGGAGGGAAAATGTTTTTAGGTCTAGGACGCGTCATTTTATGTGCTAAATGTTTTCCGTTTCGCGCGTTGGCGGACGGGTGCACCCGCGCGCCCGGTACGGCCATACCGCATGTCCCGGCGGCCCCGTTTTGCACAGTTGGCAAAGTAAACGAAGCCAAAAATCACGCGGAGCCGCGTGGCGTCATTTTATGTGTCCTAGTAACCACTGCAAAAGACGGAATTGGGATACGGCAATTATCTTGAAAAACCCTTCACGAATAGGGCTATCACGTCCGGAGTTCTATGGCTTTTAGGGGAAATGAGTAGGAAACGGCCTGTTTCACCACATAGTTTGTCGGAACGAGGCCATATTTGGCACGTGCGTGGGCCTTAGGATGGGAAGCAAGGCCCCGGTCGCGGATTTCCAATCCGAACCACGGGCGACGGGTTTTCCATTTTCGGGGTGCCGGAAGGGCTTTTTTTTCTGAAGGAGCTACATGGTGCGCATTTTAGTATTGCGTGAGACCTCCGCACAGTGGTAGGATACCTCCTACGCACCACCTATCACATGCCATATGTGCGCGGTAGCCATCTGGGAATCCCTCCCGCTTCCTGCGGTGTCCCGCCGAAACCGTTGGCGAATGGGATTTGAACTGGGGCCACACTTTCCTTCGCTCAATAAATGGAGGGAAAATGTTTTTAGGTCTAGGACGCGTCATTTTATGTGCTAAATGTTTTCCGTTTCGCGCGTTGGCGGACGGGTGCCATCCTAAGGCCCACGCACGTCCCGCGCGCCCGGTGAAAGGGGTAGATCTACGGGGCTATTAGGTTAGGGTTTCATGTACCAGAGGGAATCTTTAGGTAAGATGATATAATTAATTTTACTACTTGTTCCTATGGAGGCACCGCCGATGGAGGTCGGGGTAGACCGCCCGATCGAAGGGGCAAATGGGAAACTGCCCTGCTGTTTCTCCCTTAGCTAACCTCTCTTAATAATTCTCCCCTAGTATATACTAGTATATTAATTATGGTTAGAAGAAACAAGGAAAGAAAAAACAAAAAAAATAGTATGCCAATGGTGGCCCTCGGCGTATTAGGTGGCCCTCGGCGTAGCCATGGAAAGCCCTAGCGAAACCAGGGTCCACCAGTCGGCCCGGAGACATCGATAAGCCGAGGGTGGCCCCGGCGATGAGATGGCCCGGCGTATGCCCGGCGTAAGAGCTTTTCACCTGGTCGGCCACCTGCCGCTCGATTTTCCCCAATCCACTCGATTTTTCCCCAAGTCCCGCGCCGCCCCCTCCTCGACGCGTGCCATTTGGCGCTCGCGCCGACGCCACCTGCCGCTCGCGCCGCCCTCCTCCTCGCCGCCGCTACCTGCCACTCGTCGCCTCCCTCGCCCCGCCCCATCCTCCCTGCCCTCCTCCCGTCCCCATTCTCTCTGCCCTCCTCCCGTCCCCATCCTCCTCGCCCCGCCGCCCTCCTCCCATCGTCGCCCTCCTCCACGCCCCGGCCTCCTCCTCGCCCCGCCGCCACCTGCCGCTCGTCGCCGCCCTCCTCCCTGCCCTCCACCCGTCTGCATACTCCCGTCCCAATCCTCCTTGCCCCGCCGCCCTCCTCCCATCGCCGCCCTCCTCCTCGCCCCGGCCTCCTCCTCGCCCCGCCATCCTCCCGTCGTCACCCTCCTCCTCAGCACCCCTCCCAGTACCCGGGTATGGTAAGCAACTTTGGCCTTTTTTTATTTTTGTATTCCTTTAATTGTTGTAATAGAAATTGATGTAGAAACAAATAGAAATATAATTTATTTGAAATAGAAATAGAAATAAAATAGTGTAAATAGAAATAGAAATCATATGTATGTATGTTCTCCAACAATAGATAGTGGGGATAGAAATAGAATAGTATAAATAGTAGAAACAAATGAATTTGTTTAATAATGGAAATAGAAATGCAAATGTGAATTTGTTCTAATAATATGGATTTTTAATAGGCCATGCCGTGACCGCCTCGTCGTGAGCACCCCGGCGTGACGATCCCGGATCTTGACGCGCTTCTCGACGGTCGCCGACATCGACACTCGGTTGTTCGACTACTTCCTCTACAGCCGAGGGTGAGCAAAATTTCCAACTTCTTCTCCGCATTTTATTTATGTCACTAGATTCATTTTCCAAGTCAAGTTGCGTAACCTAGGTGTCACTTCCCGTCCTCAAGCGTTACGCGGATAAATATGCATTAGTGGTCGGCATATTTTCAACCGTAACGCTTGCGGCATTTACGGGACAGTCGGCGGATCCGTAGTTGGGTACGTTCTCCATGCTCTGCTCCGGTCCGAGTCAGGATTTCGGCAGCGCCTCACCGTTGTTCTCCGGATGCACATCCTCTTGTCTTTTTGGCGAGACGTGTATCGGGAGAGCAGCGGGGAGGTGCTGCCGAAATTTTGACTCGGACCGGGGTAGAGCATGGAGAACGTACTCAATCTACGGATCCGGCGGCTGCTAGGAGCCCACCTAGTAGAGATGTAGGTTGATGCATTCGTTTTGCCTGGTAAAAAAATTAAAATATGATGCATTTATTTTCCTATTTGATATAAATGCTATGCTTGTGGTTTGGCTTCCAATAGAGCAGAGGATGGCTGATAATGGATGGATGTACACCGGCCGTGTTAGTGCGACTAATAAAACAGATGAGTGGATAAGGAAGACTTGGCATTTAGTGAAGGAGTTGGCGCGTGGTACAAAACAGAAGGTTCAGCCACTTTGCCCGTGCAATCGTTGCTTGAAGCATCACCGTCGTGGAAAGGATGACATGTTTAAACACCTTCTGCAATATGGGTATATGCCTCGTTACGTCACGCAGATCGACTTTGATGAGCACGAACGTGACAGAGGTGAGGTGATGCGGCAGCGGCTCAATGGCAATGAGTATGATGGGGTTAGAGACTTTCTAGATGATCTTGTCGATGCCCACATGCCAGAGTCGCCACCTTCACGGGAGGAACCGCCAGAACCGGAGGAACCTCCAGAACCGGAGGAACCAGAGCCAGCCGCGAAGGCCTTCTATGATATGATAGCCGCTGCTAAGACGCCTCTGTACGATGGCGCCGCGATTTCTCAGCTCGATGCCATCTCCCAATGTCTAGCCGACAAGACCCGGTACAACACCACCCGTGACGGCTTCGAAGCAAGTCTGAAAACAACTGGTAACATGTTGCCCAAGGGGCATTGTCTGCCTAAAAGCCTGCACGAGACGAGGCAACTCATGTCGGCGCTCAACATGGATTATCAAAGGATAGACTGTTGTCCAAAAGGCTGCGTTCTCTTCTGGAAACAGTTTGCGGAGGACAAGTACTGTCCCATTTGTAAGGCCTCTAGGTATGAAGAGGTAACGGGAAAGGATGGTCAGGTGAGGCAGTCAAAGATCGCAAAGTCGATTCTTCGGTATCTCCCATTCATAAAAAGAATCCAGCGGCTTTACTTGACTGAGGAGACCGCCAAACAGATGACGTGGCACAAGATGGGGACTCGAATAAAGGACAATCAGGGGCGGACGAAGATGGGACATCCATCTGATGGCAATGCATGGAAGAACTTTGATAGAAAATACCCCCATAGGGCAGCAGATGCTCGGAATGTCAGAATTGCGATAGCTACAGATGGCTTCAATCCATATGGTATGTCGACTGCCAATTACAGTTGTTGGCCCGTGTTTGTAATTCCGCTCAATCTCCCTCCCGGAGTCCTAATGACGAGGAAGACCATGTTTCTGTCGCTGATCATTCCAGGGCCCGATTACCCGGGGAAGAACTTGAGTGTCTACATGCAGCCGATTGTGGATGATTTGAACCACTCTTGGCACCACGGGACGTTGACGTACGACCGAGCATCGAAGACAAACTTCTACATGAAAGTTTGGTTGCAGTATACCATGCATGACATGCCCGGGTACGCCCTAACATGCGGATGGTGTACAGCTGGTAAATGGCCATGCCCAGTGTGCAGGCATCGACTTGAGTTCCTTTGGCTAAATAAGGGTCGCAAGTATGTTGCGTTTGACACGAATCGGCAGTACCTCAAAAGGAGGCATCCGTTCAGAGAAGACAAAAAGAACTTCAAGAAAGGCAAAGTTGTGCATGAAGTAACAGAGGTGCCAAAGTTCGATGGTATAGCTGTTGATGCCGAGCTACGTGCTCTCGTGCCAGCGGCATCGGAAGCTGGCCATCAATTTGAGGGATATGGTGTAACGCACAACTGGACTCACGAGGCAGCCTTAACGAAGCTCGAGTATTACAAGGACCTCGAACTTCCCCATAACATCGATGTGATGCACACCGTAAAGAATGTCGCGGAGTCCTTATTTCACACGTGCCTAAACATTCCCGGGAAGTCAAAGGATAATGTCAAGGCTAGAGTCGATGTTGAGAAGCTCTGTGATAGGAAGAAATTACACATGCAGCGTCCTACTGGCCGTCGAAAGAATTGGTTCAAGCCGCACGCCGACTTCTGCCTTGATTCCATCCAAAAGAAGGAGGCATTCAGGTGGCTAAAATACGTCGTGATGTTCCCTGATGGTTATTGTTCGAATATGAGCAAGGGAGTCAATCTTTCGACGGGAAAAGTCACCGGGCTCAAGAGTCACGACTATCATATATGGATTGAGCGGCTGATGCCGGTGATGCTTCGAGGGTATCTCCCCGAGAAAATATGGCGAGTGCTCGCGGAGTTGAGCCATTTCTTCCGCACGCTCTGTGCTAAGCAGATATGTCCTATGGTTATTGAGAAGCTGCAAGTTCAAGTGCCGGAGTTGCTATGCAATTTGGAGATGATCTTTCCGCCAGGCTTCTTTACTCCGATGGCACATCTCATTGTGCACCTCGCAAACGAGGCACTCTTGGGTGGCCCAGTGCAGTTTCGGTGGCAGTTTTGTATTGAGAGAGAGTTCAAGTATATTCGGAAGATAACTGGAAACAAAGCCAAGATTGAAGCATGCATAGCTGAGGCAACGTGCCTTCGGGAGATGGCAGATGCCGCAACAACGTACTATCCTGATGAAGTTCCCACTCTGCATAACCCGGTCTCTCGTTACAATGTCGACGTGCCCATGAATGACCCCAAGCTTCAACTATTCCAATGTCCCGGTGGCAAGGCTGGTAAAGGACAAAAATATAGATTGGAGAAGGAAGAGAAGGATTGCATAATGCTCTATGTGCTTATGAACATGAAGGAAGTGGTGGGGGGGACGACGACGATGGCGGTCACGATTTCATTAGGTAACATGGTGTACAAATTACTTTGTACCTAGTTTCGATCTCCTACGTGGTCTCGGTCTAATGCTTATTGTATCCTTTCAGCGAATTCACGGATGAACAGTGGTGGCGAACGACAGATCCCACGGGTGCGGAGTTGGACACTCTACTGAAAGAGGGTGCTCCCGAAGTAAAAATAAACTTTGTGTCTTGGTTCATGAAAAAAGTAATGTCTAAGCTGTCCCTCTTACCTACCAATATGTGACTTGTCCCTGTTATTCCACGTAACTAATGCACACAACAAATTTGAACCGTGCTTGTAGGGAGCTGATGCAAACGTTGAGATGACAGATGAGTTGAGATGTGTTTCCCAAGGTTGTAACCGTGACGTCATGAAGTATGAGAAGTATGACGTGAATGGGTTTCGCTTCCATACAGAGACACACCAGAAGGGCCGGGCGAATCCAAAAACGATAAATACTGGTGTCTTCACTAGAGGATCCGATACCTTTGATTACTACGGGAGGTTAGAGAATGTATACGAGCTGACCTTCAATCGTACAAACAAACAACTCAATCTCGTTGTGTTCAAGTGTCATTGGTTCGACCCAAGAGGTGGACAGAGAATTACCAAGTCCATTGGGTTAGTAGAAGTTAAGCCTTCCACCACCTATACCGGAGCCGATGTCTATATTGTTGCTCACCAAGCCAAGCAAGTTTATTATTTGCCGTACCCATGCCAGAAAGCGGCACTCAACGGCTGGGAAGTCGTGTTCCAGGTATCGCCACATGGTAACCTACCGATTCCCTCCGAGGACGATTACAACAACATTGACCCTGTAACATACGAGGGAATTTTCTATCAAGAGGAAGAGGACTTCGGGCACTTTGAGTTAGAATGTGTTCTTGAAGAGGACCTCAGGAACGAGAACGATGCAGAACCTCGTGGTGAGTCAGTGGTGGATCTAAAGGACATAGATATGCTCGAGAAGTTACAAGTGGAAGATGATAGCGATGATGAGCCTCCACCCGTCTATCAGGCTCCAACTTACTACTCAAAAGATAGTGATAGTGATAGTGATAGTGACAAGGAGAAACAAAATGAGATTGACAATGAGATTAATGACGGCTAGTGAGGGTCTTTTATGTGTTTATGCTTCTTATATAGTTTTCAACATGCTTCTTAACTGTTTAGTGTCTTTATGCTTAGTATTTATATATTTTTCAACATGCTTCTTAATTGTTTAGTGTCTTTATGCTTAGTATTTATATATTTTTCAACATGCTTCTTAATTGTTTAGTGTCTTTATGCTTAGTATTTATATATTTTTCAACATGCTTAATTGTTTTCTCTTTATCAATGCAGGTGATTGAACAGTATGAGCGGCGGCAAGGAGGACTCGTCGAGCTTGCTTAAGAAGATGCAACAGCGCAAGACGCATGTTAGAAGGAGTGGGAGGCCACAGCGTCCCAATCCGCGTTACGAGGACGGCGCGGGAGGAGGACGAGGTTGAGGACGAGGACGGGGACGAGGTGTTGGAGGTGGAGGTGGAGGTGGAGGTGGCTGGGGAGGAGCGGACTTTGAGCCACCACCCTCGGCCTCAGGAGACGTTGCTTCCGGGTTCTTTTTGGAGGGGCCGTCTAGAGAGGAGGCGGAGACGGAGTCTAGAGCCGAGGAGGACTCTAGCCGCGGGTTTGAGACTCCGGAGGAGGAGGGGCGGCCGAAGCCACTGAAGATTCGTGGGGAAGCGAGAGTCCCCGACGAGAGGAAGGAGCCTAAGACCCATGAGGCGAAGCTCCTTATTATTCCTTCTGGCCCTGAGTAAGTGTACTAATTTGTCAATTTCAAACATGTACTTTCATTTTGGTCATATAGAGACACACCATGTACTAATGTTTGATTTTCATGTGCAGCAATTGGACATTTCCTCCGGGGGCCAAGGGGCGCCTGCCTAGCAGCATGATTGGAGCTTTGCTTAGGAAGTTCTGGCCGGGCAAGTACTATCCCCTCGGCACGGTCCCCGCTGGCGAGAAGAAGCTAGCCCTTACTTGGGTGGACTATGAGAGTGCCCCTGGCATAGGCTTCCCGACGGCTGCTGAGGCCGTGATGAGAAAGTTTTGGGTAAGACATATTTTCTCGAGCTTCGTTCATATTTGATGACCCCAATGTGCTAACTCATGACTCTCACAATTGTTTTTTTGCATGATTGAAGTGTTTTTATCGTGTGGCGCCCGAGGTTGAGGAGACGGCCGCGAACATGACTTTGCGGGCGACTTGTGAGAGGTTGACACCGCAGGTGTGGTACAACCAAAGGATCACGTCCACTAGTCACTTCTGGGCACAGAGAGGCGAGAGGGTCCACAAGGCGGACATTGTCGGTCACCGTGCTAAGGCCGAGTACGTGATGACGGTGGAGGACTACATGTCGGTGAGTAAAATGTCAATGAGATTCTACATTGCTACTAAGTTGCAATTGCATTATATTGAGTTGAGTATTGCATTTTCAGGTTATCCCCGAGTGGGCCGAGCCGCATGCCGATGCATGGGAGGAGTTGGTTAGGACGAGGTGGCTCAAGCTGGACGAGGACTTTGCAGCCGTGGCGAGGCGGAACGCGGAGAACCGAGGCGACGGTGGCACACACTGCGGGGGAAACCTCAGCTACGAGCGCTACAAGGGGAAGATGGTATGTATACATTTTATTTTCCGTCAGGTTCAAAGTTGATACTCACAACATTTCCTTTCTCGATGCAGAGGGCCGAGTTAGGACCCGAGGAGGAGATTTCCGACGTCGAGGTATACAACAGGATGCGGCTTAAGAGGCCCGATCTCTCGCAGCCTCAGCCCTCGCTCCCTGAGTACTTCGGCACCTACGCCGAGGACGTCGAGAACTACTGCGCGATGGTGAGGCATCGTCACCCGGAGGTGGATGACCCCATGAGCGCGGAGATCGACGAGGAGTCGTTGGTCCTTTCGTCCGGAGGGTTGCCGCATGGCCGTCTCAAGATGCTTAACAAGACCGTCAAGCATACCCTCACCACGACCTTCACGCGTCTCAAGGCGGGCCTCACCAAGGACAGCCCCCCTCTCCCGCCTCGTCGCCGGGCTCGGCAACCCGCATACGACGTAAGTTTCCCTCATTTCCATCCTCTTTCCGACTTTCGTTCATACATTGCTAAGTGCTAACGAGATATGAATTTGTGAAATTGTAGCCTGACTTCGAGGCGGCCTACGTGGTCGCTCATCAAGAATATCAGGTGGCCTTCAACCGGCAGCAGCAGCAGTTCCAGGAGTACATGGCATATGTACATGTAAGTTCCAACCTTTCTTTTCGCAAATGATGACAAGTCCCACTTTCCCCTAGTTTGATGCTTCATTTCTGCAAAGACTGACATGTAAACTATCTTGCAGGCGTCGATGGTGGCCAATCAAACTGGACAGACAGTGGATTTAGGGCCGATTCCTCCCTTTCCGGGGCCGGCGCCAAACATGCCATCGAAGGAAAATTTCGTTGCGGAGTACTATGGGAGAACAACGGTAAGTTCTTCGCCAAACCAAATACTACGGCTTTCCTTTGCCTCGCAAGTTGCTAACATCTCGGGAACATGTGTGTAGGGAACGGTATGTTCCGCAGCCCAGGGTGGTGGGAGGGAGATGACACCGGTTCATCATGGTGGTCCTTCTCCCGGTGCTACTCCCGATTCTTCTCCCGGTACTTCTCCCGGTCATTTTCCTGGTGGTTCTTCCGCAGCTTCTACTGGAGCGCATCGGCCCGGTCCGGTGTTTAGCAACGACGAGTGATGACCCACAAGTATAGGGGATCGCAACAGTCTTCGAGGGAAGTATTACCCAATTTATTGATTCGACACACGGGAGACAAAGAATACTTGTAAGCCTTAACGTGAGTTGTCAATTCAGCTGCACTGGAAACAGACTTGCTCGCAAGAGTTTATCAGTAGCAACAGTTTTATAGCGGTAGGAATAGTGAAATAACAGCAGCGGTGAAATAAAGACAGCAGTAGTGATTATAGTAAACAGCAGGATTAAAATACTGTAGGCACAGGGACGGATTAACGGGCGTTGCATGGATGAGAGAAACTCATGTAACAATCAAAGCAGGGGCATTTGCAGATAATAATAAAACGGTATCCAAGTACCAATCAATCAATAGGCATGTGTTCCATATATAGTCGTACGTGCTCGCAATGAGAAACTTGCACAACATCTTTTGTCCTACCAGCCGGTGGCAGCCGGGCCTCTAGGGAAACTACTGGAAATTAAGGTACTCCTTTTAATAGAGTACCGGAGCAAAGCATTAACACTCCGTGAACACATGTGATCCTCACATCACTACCACCCCCTCCGGTTGTCCCGATTTCTGTCACTTCGGGGCCATTGGTTCCGGACAGCGACATGTGTATACAACTTGCAGGTAAGATCATAAACAACAAATATCTTCATGAATCAATAACATGTTCAGATCTGAGATCATGGCACTCGGGCCCTAGTGACAAGCATTAAGCATAACAAGTTGCAACAATATCATAAAAGTGACATCTACGGATACTAGGCACTATGCCCTAACAATCTTATGACTATTACATGACCAATCTCATCCAATCCCTACCATCCCCTTCAGCCTACAGCGGGGGAATTACTCACACATGGATGGGGGAAACATGGATGGTCGATGGAGAGGCGTCGGTGATGGCGGTGAAGATCTCCTCAATTCCCCGTCCGGCGGAGTGCCAGAACGGAGACTTCTGGCTCCCGAGACGGAGTTTCGCGATGTGGCAGCTCTCTGGAGGGTTTCTGGCGACTTCGACTTCTCCCCGTGCGTTTTTAGGTCGAGGCGATAAGTAGTCCGAAGGAGGGCGTCGGGGCCAGCCGAGGGGCCACACACTAGCCGCGCGGGCCCCCGGGCCGCGCCGGCCTGTGTGGGGCCCTCGTGCCCCACCCGGCTTGCCCTTCTGGCTCCGTGAGTCTTCTAGAAAAATAGGGCCTTCTGTATAAATTCCGAGGTTTTTCCTGAAAGTTGGATTTCTGCACAAAAACGAGACACCAGCAATTCTGCTGAAAACAGCGTTAGTCCGTGTTAGTTGTATCCAAAATACAGAAATTAGAGGCAAAACAATAGCAAAAGTGTTCGGGAAAGTAGATACGTTTTGGACGTATCAACTCCCCCCAAGCTTAGCTTATTGCTTGTCCTCAAGCAATTCAGTTAACAACTGAGCGATAAAAGAACTTTCACGAACACATTTGCTCATATGATGTATATATTCTCATGCTATGGCTAATACTTAAGCAGTTCATAATGAAATACATGCAAATAAGATCATCCAACAGCTATGTCAATCATGGAGAGGTACCAACAATTAATAATAAGCATCATGAATCATGTATATAAGCAGGATTGCAATGTTCATAAGAGAATATGATAAAGTGGTATCTTACTTGCCCGTATTTGATCGGCAAAACATAAATGCCCAGGCACCTCTGGAGTTCATAGAAAGACTAGAAGTAGTGATTGTCAAAGATAAAAGCATCAAAGTTATACCACAATCAATCATATTTTGAGACAAGCATATTATACTAAGAATGACAGTCGTGCTCTCAAGATAGTGCTCAAAGAAAGAATGGAGACACAACATAAAAGTAAAAGATTGACCCTTCGCAGAGGGAAGCAGGGATTAACATGCGCTAGAGCTTTTCATATTTAAAACAGGAGTAAAATTATTTTGAAAAGTGCTTGTTGTTGTCAACGAATGGTAATGGGTACACTAACTACCTCATCAACCGGACTCCTAAGAGCGGCTCCCATGAATTATTTGTATGTTTATGTGGCACTCCTTCCAACCTTTCTTACACAAACCATGGCTAACCGAACCTCGGGTGCCTGCCAACAATCACATACCATGAAGGAGTGCCTTTTTATTTAAGTTTTATTATGATGATGACACTCCCCCCAACCTTTGCTTACACAAGCCATGGCTAACCGAATCCTTCGGGTGCCGTCCAACAATCACAAACCATGGAGGAGTGTCTATTTAAGTTAATTAATTTGGGACTGGGAATCCCATTGCCAGCTCTTTTTGCAAAATTATTAGATAAGCGGGTGTGCCACTAGTCCATATGAGGGTCCGTCAAAAGTAAATGACAAGGTTGAAAGCTAAACACCACATACTCCCTCATGAGCTATGAAACATTAACACAAATTGAGAAGCATTTTGAAAGTTTTAAAGGTAGCGCATGAGAATTTACTTGGAATGGTTTGAAATGCCATGCATAGGTATTTATGGTGGACACTTTGGAACAACTTGGTTTTCAGGTGTTTGGAAGCACGAGCGGCGTTCCCGCTCAGTACAAGTGAAGGCTAGCAAAAGACTAGGGAGCGACAAATCAAGAGAGCAATAACTGTCATAATCATGCTTGCGGCAAAATAAATTAACGGAGGCATAAAAGTGATACAAGAACTCTGAAGCAATATAAATCATCGAGGCTTAATTGACTTTTTATTCAGTCATATGCATGCGTGAGCATGTGCCAAGTCGATATAAATGAATTATTCAGAGGAGGATACCACAATGCCATACTTACTTATGAATAAAACAATGCAAGCGAACATCCATGACATGCTACTCATATTAATAAATTGGAGCTAAACATGAGAGATCATGAACTACTAGACTTTCTCAAATAACATATACCTCACATGAACCAGCTAAGCATGCTCACATGGATGAGTATATGTACAAAAATGAAAACAAATAGAGTTCATACCAGCCTCTCACCACAATCCAATTGTTGTAGATCGTCATTATTGCCTTTCACTTGTGTAGCTTGGATAATATGAAATGAAAACCATGCTCCAGCCACCGAAGACCATTGAACTCATGACGAACTTTACAAACCAAAGAAGAACAGCAAATATTTTTGGTGTTTTCGAATTGGAAACAAGAACAAAAGAAACAAGAAAACAAGGCAAAATCTTTTTGGGTTTTCTCATAGCAAACCAACGATAGCAAATAAAGTAAACTAAGGGCAAAGAACCAAATAAACAAATGGTGAAGAGAAACAACAGAAATATTTTTGGTCTTTTTGTGTTTTAGGAAAGAAACAAAGCGAAAACAAGAGAATGCAAACTAACAGAAACACAGAAAAGCAGGATGACAGAAATCTGCCAAATCCTGACAGCAGTACAGAAATCGAAATTAACAAAAATCTTCCATTGCTCAGACCAAAAAGTGTTAAACTAATGAAAGTTAGATAACAACCTGGGGCACATGCTCAAAAATTGGCAAATCAAAATAACGTTTTGGCTGTGCGTACGAATTTTTTTAGTAACAGCCCAGAATCTGTTTTTGGACAGCACTTCCCCAAATATCATCTCCTTCTCATTAGAAAACCACTCTAAGAAACTAAACAAGTATGTACAAGTATCCAGCAACCATAATATGCAAAGAATGAGTGATGCCGGTATACCTCCCCCCAAGCTTAGGCTTTTGGCCTAAGTGGAGTTCATTCCCACGGTCCCCATGAAGTGGTGTCTCCGTAGTACGACGAAGAACGACCCGGTTCCAGGTATGTGCTGGAGGAAACATCGGGGTATGTGACGGTGCAGTCGTAGGAGGGCTCGGCGTTCTCGGAGTCATGCTGCTGGTGGAATTCTTGTATCTTCATATGTTCCTCCACCTCCTCCTTAGTGAGCGACCATGATTGCCTGTCAATATTGAACAAACCTGGCTGGGGAAGAGGGATTTCCTTCTCATTCCCGTCAGCAAACAACATTCTATAGACCATATTATCTACAGTGGAATCAGTAGTAACAAAATGATGACTCTTCATAGCAGCAATATCTAGTCTCCTAGGGGTTAATGGCACATCATTAGCATCAAGAGGAAGTCTTAAATGTGTTAAAATGCGCAGTGCAATAGTTCCTCCAAAAATAGGCCCCCTGCTAGACAGGCGGCGAGCAATAAGAGAACCAAGATGATAAAGTGTCTGTCCAGTAAGTGCAGCATTCAAGAAAGCAAGATGATAGCTAGAGATATTGCTAGTATTTTCTCTACCCAGAATGCTAGTAGCAATGTAATATGCAAAATATTTAATGGCGGGAAGTTGAATATTTCTTATCTTCCCGCGCTGAATGGTGCGGCAATCATCTTCGGTGATCCCTCGATAGAGCTCCAACAGGTCCCGGGGGTTGTCATCAATCCTCCTTGCTGTACCTACAGGGGCAATATCTAATGCACGACAAAATTCTTCCAGTTCCATAGTAACAGGATTACCATAGATCTTGAATGCAACTGTCGGCTCATATTGCGTGTTGTGGAACTTGAAGCTCTCAACGAAAATTTTGGTGAGCATGTGGTATTGCTCCCTTTCATCTCCCACGTAGGTGGCTAAGCCTGCCCTGTTGACAAGGGTGAAGAAGTCATCCAATATCCCTGCATTTGTTAGAAAATCGTAACATGGGAAGGATGAAGCATTAGGAGCCCCATTGTCCTCCTCGGGCGCGAAGCTAGGCGCGATGATATCTGTTACCACCCGATTTTGGCCAAATTAGGAGATGGGCCATAAGTGAAGATGGGCTTGAAGGACGTACACGTGGAGCATCTTCGAAGCGGCCTTGCGCTAAGAGTTTGGGCTTAACTGCCCGTGTATCTGTAATATAGTAGATCGTGTCGTATTTAGATTACAGATAGAGTCTGGCCCGTGCACGGTTAGGTGCACGCCTCAATTAGAAAGTCCCTTGGACTATAAATATGTATCTAGGGTTATCGGAAAAGGAGGACAATCATCGTTCAACCAACACAAATCAGGCGCATCGCCACCCCTTTCTTCGAGGGTTTCTCCCGGGTAAGCACCATGCTGCCTAGATCGCATCTAGCGATCTAGGCAGTATACGTTTATTCGTCTACCTTGTACTGCTCGTGCTGAAGCCTTGTTGATGGCGAGCAGTACTATTTATCCTTAGGTGTTTAGGGGCTTGCATTGATGCTTTCGCGTGCATATCTGCGTGGCAATGTCGTCCCTCGACACCTAGCTGCCCTTACACCTATCTGGGTGTAAGGGCAGCATCTTGCTTGTTCGTTACTTAGTAGATCCGATCCGTTATAGTTGCTCCTTGCTCCAAGGATTAGTTTAATATCTGCATAGTTAGGCCTTATGTTGGGGTCGGACGATCCGGTAGTGCGTTAGATGTTGTTTACCGTCCCTGCAAGGGATGTTCCGGGAATCAACGTTATGTTGGTTTTTAGGCCTCTCGTAGGGGTAGTCTGCATCATCTTCCGTAGCTGCTAGGCCCGATCACACGTAGGACGTTCCGGTTATGCGGTGAAAACCCTAAACTGTCGTGGATCGCTTTAGCTTTGTTTTGATCAAGGATCGCAATGCCATTGTAAATCCAACGTGAAACATGGGGCGATCGGCTCCTTGAGCCGATCCACAGGAAACCTGATGAGCCGATAGGGCTCGTATTTAATGTTTACGTGTCTACCATGCAGGAACAATCGAAGCACTCTAACACCTTCCTGATCGGGTCTAGGTCAGGTGGCACGCCCTAGCAACCGCCGGGACGTGGCTGGAAGATTTGCGGGACGACGCGAGGTGCCAGGGTCCACTAAGCGGCCTTGGGAGCCTCCCGGCTCTTCGTGTTGCTTAGCCATTGCCCGTCGGTGGGTTTTGGAGGGTAACACATTCTGGCACGCCCGGTGGGACATCTTCTGCAACATCCACGTCAACACCGACACCCGAGATGGCAGAGGAACAGATCACATACGAGGATCTCCCTCCTGATCATAAGAAGAAGTACGATGAGCTGAAGGCCATCGTTGAAGCCGAACTCATCGGCTCATTTGAGAAGACCCGTTCGCACGGCATCAGGTTCAAAGGATTCACGCCACAAGGCGTCCTTGAAGGGGTGGATTTGTCTCTCCCTTCAGATGAACGTCAGAGCCCTGCGACAGGAAATCAACTACGTGGTGGCTCACTCGCTACATCGGCATTCTGAGAGCCTGGTGAATTCTTTGGAGCGCGTTGCGCTCCGGGTAGTCCAAGAAGTCATGGAGCGTCGGTACTCCCCTTCAGGACCTGTTCTAGGGACTCACCAAGGAGAGGTGCAACTCCACACCAGGCCACCATTGCCGTACGCGATGGCAGCTCCACAGCAACAAGGTTCACCGGCATACGTTGTCTACAAGGTTGGAGGTGATCCGGCAACTACCGTTCTTATATGAGCCGCCCAAGGAGATCCCATACGGATACGTGTGCACGTTTGTGCCGGACTGCAACAACTGGACACAGGCGATCCAGGCTCCAACAAGAGGGATTGCCGGAGCAAGAGCCATTGTTCCGGCAGGAGGAACGACTGCAGCAGCGGGGAGTTTGGGAGCAGAAGCTGAGAAACAGGCGTGGCTAGCCAAGTATACCACTGCACCAGTCTAGGAAAGCTCAGCCGCCACTACCTCCACCGCAGATCAGATCAGTGCAGTCTGAGAGATCAGTTCGGCATCTTGCCGAAGAAGAAGATAATCGGCTATTCCAAGCCGTACTCCAATGAGTTCGACCTGATCCCACTACCACCTAAGTACCGGCTTCCGGACTTCAACAAATTCAGTGGGTCAGAAGGATCTAGCTCCGTCGAGCACGTGAGCCGATACTTGGCCCAGCTGGGCATGGCTTCGGCATCGGATCAGCTACGGGTGAGGTGCTTCTCGCAATCCCTCACCGGTCCAGCTTTTGGATGGTACACCTCGCTGCAGCCAAATTCAGTACGATCATGGAAGCACTGGAGGAACAGTTTCACACCCAATATCATTCGAAGCTACTGAAGCTGGTATTGCCGAACTAGCACAGGTTCGGCAGAGGCGAGGAGAGACAGTGTCTGAGTACATTCAGCGTTTCAGAACTGTCAAGAACCGATGCTATTCGGTTCATTTAACTGAGAAAGAAGCAGTCGAACTGGCCGTGGCAGGCCTTGCAGCGTCATTCAAAGATCTGACGTTCCAAGTGGAGTACAACTCGTTGACGCACTGGTCAATAGACTGACCTTATATGAACAGCGCCATCCGAACTGTACCAGGACAAGTTCAAGCGCGCGATAACCCTGGTCAACGCTGATGAGGATGAAGATTCTGCGGAAGATCAAGAAGTCGCAGTAGCCGAGTGGACTCGGACGCCAGTACCTGTGTCCTGCAAATGGGTGAACCCGCCAGGGCCTCCAAGAGGGTTGGACTTTGATGTGAGCAAAACTGAACAGATCTTCGATCTACTACTGAAAGAGAAACAGTTGAAGCTCCCTGAAGGCCACAAGATCCCTACGGCACAAGAGATGAACAAAAGGCCATACTGCAAATGGCATCATACGTTCACGCACGCCACCAACGACTGCAAAGTATTACGCGCACAAATTCAGATGGCGATAGAATCAGGCCGATTAACTTTCGGACAGTTTGCCATGAAGGTAGACATGCGTCCGTTTCCGGACGTCAACATGGTGGACCTAAGCCACTCCATAAGGGAGCCAGGGTTCTCTTTTGATGTCAATATGGCAGGGTTCGTGATCCGCCATGGCAAAGATAAAGCAGAGAGCAGCCACTCTCGTGGCAAAGATAAAGAGGAGGCCGTTCCACGCGACCGGCCCCAAGATGATGATAGACGGTACCTAACCGAGGAGGAGGTGAGAAGCATACGGTATCAGCGCCCACTCTCCGTGCACCTCCTCAACAAATATGAGCAGCAGTACGACCGACGTCGGCGCTACGACGAAGACGATGAAAGATATCGTCGGTCTGATGCAGAAAATAGGAGGTATCGTCAGCACGACAGGAACAACGACGGGTACGAACGTCGCTAGAGGGAGGCCAAGGGAGCGAGACGACGTGGATAAGCACTGGGATTGTCCCTTCTTCAAACATTGCTGGGACTCAGGAATGAGCCGATTGCCAACAATCGAGAATTGCCCAGAATGCAAACAGCAAAGGAGAAGGACAAACGAAGTTTCAGTGTTCGAGCGTCTAGGACCTCTCCCACCTCATAACAAGCGAGCTGAGTCATCTCAAGAAGAAGACTTCGAGGAGTCAGATGGAGAAGAAGATAGGTATCACCGGCAAGGTGGTGCCCTGATGGACTCAGCCACTCTCAGAAGCGTAGAGTGCAGCGGCTGCGAAACCTGGAAGAAGCCGAGGCACAGTACCTGTACACGTTGAGAAGAGCACGGCCCGACCTGGCCGCGAAAATTCAGCAGACATTGGAGACGAAGGCGCGCCCGCCAAAGAAAGTATGGCGCCCAAAACAGGCGAAAGACGATGCACAGGCGGCTGATGCCGATGCGAGACATCGGCTGATACAAACATGGTGTTCATACTCCCGTCGGAGTTTCGCTCCAAGCGACGAGGAAGTTTCGGTGGCTCAATTCGACGCGGTCCACGACCGTTATCTTTGAGAAGCCACGAGATAGAAGCTACAGGCATCTGAAAGCCCTATACTTGAGGGGTTACATCAACGGGCAGCCTGTCAGCAAGATGTTGGTTGATACCGGAGCGGTCAACATAATGCCGTATTCCATGCTACGTCGTTTGGGGCATTCCAGCGATGACCTGATCAAGACCAACATCACATTAAGCGACTTCAACGGCCAGGCGTCAGAAGCGAAAGGTGTTCTGAATGAAGAGCTTACCGTAGGCCGGAAGACCATACCTACCGCGTTCTTCATCGTCGACAGCAAAAGCAATTACGCCGTCCTATTGGGAAGGGACTGGATTCATGCTAACTGTTGCATTCCGTCTAAAATGCACCAATGCATCATACGTGGGATGGAGATGAAGTGGAAGTCGTTCAGGCGGATGACTCAATCGAGATATCATTAGCTGCCATGAGCGTGTGGGAAGCAGATAACCAAGAGCCGCTCTCTGGAATCAGTTTAGAGGGTTGTGAGCGCATCAAAGCTTCGAAAAATGGGGTAAGGCTGGTTTTATCTACCGGCCTAACAGAGTAGCAGGTCCAAGACATTGGACATACGTGGCAAGGCCGATCCCTGAGATCGGCCCTCAAAAAATGAAAAGCAAAGGATCTTATCTCCAGCATGCCACGTAGCTACAATGGAAATCCAAGAAGTTGCAAACCATCGTCAAGCAGTGCAACGGAAAAGGAGGCCGATTCCCGCAATCGGCCAAAATTATCCTCAACATACTTTTGTCTGTGTTCAGCATTGATCCAACAGATGCCTGAAGAGCCGATACCATCAATTACTTGACAGAATCGGCTCGGGGGGCACATAGATGGATAAGACACGAGGATACGAAGCTGAGAATGCATGTCAAATGCCCAGCAGAACAACTCAAATATGGGGGCCGATACGTAAACAAATCGGCCGTAAAAAATGGAAAATCCAAAAATTTTGAGCACAGCCGATGCGCGGACATCGACTTAAGAATTAAAAGCCGATGCGCGGACATCGACTCAAGGAAAGAGGCCTAATGGAGCAGTAATCAAGTTATGTAGCGAGGCTCTACTGAAGGAGCCCCTCAGTGGAATTGTTGTTGGCTCCGTTAGCAAACCTTCAAGTCCAGCAGTGCTAGCAGAAGCGGCAGACGTGTGTTGGCGATATCGGTTGGGGCAAGTTTAAGGGATCACGACCCTGATCAACCACAGGAGCAGCACAAACGTGCAGTTCAGGGTAAGGGTGAGCCCGACGAAGGAGCATGTCTCTTCTAAGACCAGGAGGGCAGTCAATGATGAAGCAATCGGCTATGGCATTTTTTGCTTAAGGTTTGGCTAAGGTGGTGACTTGGTCGGCGTTACTGTCAAAGGTTGTTGTGACCAAAGTTGGGGAGAGCATCAGGAAACATCCTCACCAGGAGCTGCATTAGCCTGCCAAAGATGATGAGCCGATCTGATCAGCAAGGCGCAGGACTTGAGCGGAAGAAGCTCGGGGGCAGTTTGCCCTAAAGGCTCCTTTGCTACAGGAAGCCGATTCTCTCGGAATCGGCTGGCTCTGCATCACAGCTTGTCTGAGGAATGGTGCTGATGTCGCAAAAATATCAGTTTCCGCATACAAGTCAATGGGGCGACAAGCCCAGAGCTCTATTGTAGACACCTGCCCAAAATCAGATTACCAACCCGCTGGGTTGGCTGGCAAGAGTCATGATGCTGTTTGAGGTGTCTCATGGTGCAAAGCCGATACACAACCATCGACTCTAGTACAAGTGCTCAAAGTTGCCTCGTTGCCAGTTTGGCAGTGCTGTCAGGAGAGAGTTGGTATCCAAGACAGCCTGTTGCTCATTGAGCTATGGGTGGTCATCTAAAGTATCGGCCGACAATGGAAGAAAGGTGATCGGCTGGTTGGCCCTGCGTGATATCTCTTTCAGACGTGATCAAGCCCGGGACTGTTTGTCTAAATTACGGGTCCTCATCACTGTTTTCACCTCGGCTGAGGCTCGGGGGGCAGCTGGCCTCGTGGATGCTCTGTTTTTAGAAGCCGATTGAAGAGTCATCGGCTGGTCCCGCAGACATTGATTTATTGAGCATTGACCAAATTCACGATCACTCCGATGTCAAAAAGATGAAGAGTGGATCATGGGGGATCGATGCGTGGAGATCGGCTCATTAAACATCGATCGAGTTGACAATCGGCTAAATTAGCATAAAAAGAATCAGTAAAGTCAAATTGGAGAAATTCTTCATTGATAAACTAGATTTCTTACAAAGGAAGAGCCGATTGCTTAAGAAAGGGAGAACAAAAGAAGGGTCTATTGACCAATCTACTACTGCTAGGCCTACACTAGTAGATCCTAGTCTACGGGCCGTCACTGCCCTCATCATCATTTTCGGAGCTCCCATCGGCGCTGCTGCCGACGGGCTCCTCGTCGCTGCTCCCGTAGCCCTCTGCGGGAGCTTCATCCTCTTCTTCATCATCGCTGTCGTCGTCGTCCCACCACATGCGGAGGCGTTTCGCTGGTGGGTAACCCTCGAGGGAGTCGTCGTCTTCTTCCTCTTCTTCTTCCTCCTCGTTGGAGGAAAAGTTCCCCTCCCAGGGGAAGAGGTCGCCTCGCTTGTTGCCTCCAGCTCCCCGTCAATGAGGAACTGAAGGTCTTCTTCCCCGTCGGTGAGGGGTTCGTCGTCTTCCGACTCGTTGGAGGAGTCCCAGTCCCGCGCGTCCCAATGCTCTGGGGCGCGGGCCTCGTAGATGGCCATCAGATCGACCTCCTGCTCGAGCTCGCTGGAGGAGGAGGACTGGAAAGACAGGCCAGAGGAGACGGAGGAGGAGGAAGAATCCATGGGGGCTAAGGAGGGTTTTTGTAACACCCCAACTTTTGCAAGCATGTTTAGTTGTCCATAGTGCAAAAATTAGGGGGAACAAAAACTTTTTCTATAGACTAATTTGGATGAATTGCCTTGATCTGCTTGTCATACTAAATTGTTTTGATGTGTTGGTAGTTGTATTGTCTTGTTCTATTTGTTAAGTTTTGTCTTGTGCTACCTCAAAGAACAACACCTCTAGTGGTAAAATCATCCTTGAATTCAAAATATGGGATCATCTACCCCTTAACACATCCTTCTCTCTTACCCTAGTCAAAAACCCTAAGACATCATAAATTTGGCTAAGTCCCAAAATCTGTTTAAGGTTCCATTTTGGAACCCCTGGATTAAGCTACCCCTTGCCATGTACGGCAATGCACTTGGTCCTAGACCTACCTTATCATGAGAACTTCCCAACCATGTCCTTGCCTTGAACCAAATCTTTCTTATACCCACTTATCCTCGATGATTTTGAAGCCAAGTCAATAAGATGTTTTGGCAGGCTTAAAATGTTCCAACTTTGGCAGTTGTTTCTTAAGCACCCACAACTGTTATTGGTGATCTCAATGCATGGATCTCATCTATGCAACACCCTCTACAACTTCCACGTCGTGCATGTCCCATGCAACCCTTGAAATTCTTATATTCACTTAATCTTCTACCCTATCTAGTGTTACACCACTAGATCCCATTTTCAACTTCCATACCTTGTCTTCTTTTAATTGATGTCCTAATTTCAACACCTTGGTGAGAAAATGATATCCACATTAGGAGATCATCACATACCCTTGAGTTCTTACTCTCCTAAAAATTGATTAATTTTTTTTTCTTCCTAAAACCCTAATGCTTTCCTCTCTAGTTTCCTCACAAAACTATATCTAGTTTTATCACACCTTTTCAAATAATTTTTTTTTTCAAATAAAATAGGAAAAGTGAGTGGAATTTTAGACCACCTTATTTTCCACCCAAAAATAATTATTCTCTTGTTTATTTTCTCTTCACCAAAATGCATGGTACACATGCCTTTCTTGCACTTTGCTTTACCAAATAAGTTTTGAGATAGTTCCACTTAGGCTTATCTTGCAAATGAGCCATATTCTCTTTCCATCTCTATTTCAAGAAGCTCTTTGAAAAACCTTTTCTCCGCACTTGACTCCTCCATTCAAGATTTTCTTTACCTTAATTCACTTGGAAATTAGTGCTTTTATCACTCCTTGTAATCCATGCAAAATCACTATGTGTTGAGCCTAGATCACCTCTAAGCCTTTATGTCTTGAGTGATTGGGAATCTCCCAACAATATCACCACTTCCACTACCATTTTTTTCCCTCTTCATGAATCAAGTGAACACCATCACCATCACCACCCCTTTCTTCTTTTTTTTTTGGTTTCTTTCCAAACCTTGCAACTTGTTGCAAACATTGGCATTACAAGATCCTTGATTTCACCACACTCACCATCCACTCACTCTCTCTTTTCCTTACCCCTCCCTCCAAAACCCTAGCTAGGAGAGCATCCCCTCTCTTTCTCTTCACATGGCCGGGCCACCTCTTTTTAGCACAACCTGGTGCACCACCTCTGGCCCGACCCTAAACCTACCAAAAACACCACCCTGGGCCCTCTTTCCCCTCTCCAACCTAGCCCACGTCGAGCAGCCCACCTCCCAAACCCATCCGAGCTCTGAACCATCATGGGAAGGACGTGTACACGCACAAAACTCCTCTCCCGCTCGACTCCCTCTCTTCCCGCGCCCCTGCTGACGCAAGCACTTATGTCACGCTCCAGCACCGCCCTACGTCAGCCCTCGCCTCCCCATTGGCCCCTGCCACCGCGAGCTCGCTCTCCCGTTGGCCACGGCCACCACCCCCGCTCCTCCATCCGGCTATAAAAAGCCCACCCCTGCCACTCTTCTCCACCACTCCCACCACTCCTCTCCCTCTCCAGACACCCCCCAGAGAAGCGCCGAAGCCCGCCCTGGCTGCTGCTGCTGCTCGCCGGCATGAACACCACCGCCGCGGTCACCGTGAGGGTGGCGAGCAAGTGCAGCTCGCCCCCGACGCCTCCGCCCCTCCCTCTCTGTTCCCAACCTCTTCTCCTACATCTTCCAGACCTAACCACTCCCTCCGTTGCCCTCCAGGTTCGCCGGAACCGCCGCCGCCGTCGCCTTGCCGGGAGGTGCTGCGAGGACGACGCCGCCGGGAAGCCGCTGCCGGGCGAGAGGAAGGCGCCGAGCCCGCGCCAGCCAGCCGCCACCTCGCCGCCACGCCGCCCAGCCTTCGCCGACGGTCCCAGCTCGCCGCCGGTATGCCCCTGGTCGCCCCCTTTTCTTCTCTGCCGCGCCGCACACGCGTGCGTGGTCGCGAGGAGGGAGATGCCCCCGTTCGCTGCATGGCCACGTCGGCCCATGCAGCTGGGCCCCGCCTGGGCCCCCCCCTTTTCCTTTGTTTTTCTTTTTCTCCCCACCTCTCCACCCGGATAACCCCCTGGGCCGGCCCACTTCTTCACCCGCACGGCCCAGAAGTTTTCCCGCCCTCTCTAATTCTTTTGAATTTTAAATATTCCTGTAAATTGATGATTAAAACCAGAGGTATTCAAATATTAATAACTCGAGATCCACATACCCAAATCCAGTGAAACCAATTGCAGTAGATCATAAATTTCATTATCTTTCCAATGCCACTGGTCCCGTATTTTTAGGATTTTTGTACGAATTTTAGTGCATTAAACATGATCACTGCATTCTTTTTAGTGTTTGTAATTCCTAAAATTGTAGGATTAATATTTTTGGATGAATCCAATTGTGTTAGTCTTGTATTAGTACTGGCCATCTAGGAAAAATAGTGTTAGTATCTGTTAATGCATAATTGTTTCTGTTAGTAAGATGTGTGTGCCACATGTAATGTTGTACCAAAACCTTTTAGTTTATTTAAAATCCTTGGCCACCTCTTTTCATTTAAAAATGGTCAACCTATGTTTTACTCTTGCAAAACAAAATCTCTGCAACTAAACATTATTATATTGTTTGGCTTAAGTTTTTAAATGGTGTGGCATATTGCTTACTCCTATTATGGTGTAGTGTTTTGTTAGCAAAATAAAATAGGAAAATTATTTGTGCTTTTCCCAAAAATGTGGAAAATAAAATATAACTGTTTTTGATGCCAAAAAAATGCACTTTATTTGTGGTGTTATCTACCATAGGATATTTAACTTATTCCTTGGTAATAACCAAGGAGGCAATTGTTCATTTGTGAGGCTCTCATGCTTGTATTAGGGGAATAAATTGGGTTTTCTAAAATAAAACTATTAAAGTTGTTTTATCTATAAGTCCTTGGCATGTTAGCCCTTAGTAGATTGGCTAGCTTTTGATTGTTGATTGTTGCATGCTTGTTATGTTTGGTGCATTGTGTTGATTGTGTTCCTTTTATATTCTCCGGCGATAGATGCGAACAATTCCGGAGAAGAAGAAGAAGTGGTTCAGATGAGGATTTTATTTATATTGTTGGTATTCTTATTTGATGAAGTTGAAGAAGTCCAGGAACAAATAAACCAAGGCAAGCCATCTCTTGATCTCTGATTGACGTGTCTCATATTGTTGTCACCTTATTATTACTCTTGTCTCTTGATCTTGTGTGTGTTAGTCTCTTTATCTTGTACATGCATGCTTTGTCTTAAGCATGATGATCCTCTTGGTCATACTTCATGATCATCTTAGTAATTGTTGGTATACTTGTTGATCATGGCTATGCCATCCTACCTTGTTGAGTTACATGCTTACCTTAAGCATGTGACACTTCTTGTCGATTCACTCCTACACCCCTTGTTAGTGTAGTAGTAACAACATTTAACACCACAAATCTGAAAGTATTTTCCCTCTTATGTTGACAACATGCATGCTTACCCTAAGCATGTATGCCCCCTTGACCACCTATATTAGTATCTTAGTGGCATGATGATTAACATCATGACCCTTGTTTAATCATACTACTTATGTTGTCCCTATGTATGATTATCCTAAGTATGTATGATCCCCTTGACACCTCATTTATCACCTCCTTAGTGGTATGATGGTTGGCATCATGCCACTATTGTCTCTTAGTTCTTACATGAAACCATAGGTTGGGAACCCCTTGGAAAAATACCTTGTTGAAAAGAATTTTTGGAAAACCTTGGGTAAGTTGGACTTACCTAAGTGTGTGTTTATGAAAGAAAAGGACCTTGGCAAAGATGGTTGGAAAAAGAATCTTGTTTATGAAAACTTTGGCGTCTAAGTATTCACCCGTGACAATTAACCCGCGCAACCACAGCTACTCCAACGTGGGCACGGAGCTTAGCTTGACGTTTGTTCTTCTTAGCATGAGGCACCGCACAACTATACAAGGGTACGGTTACCCCCGAGTCCGGGTTGTCATGGTTGGGACAATAGTATAACGGGAGGCCTTCGGGGCTGACCCGTCCGGAAGACACTATGGGTCTCCTGGCTTGGCGGTGGAGCCACGAGGGAGCTGCCACGGTGCCGGGGAGGTACATACTCCATAGGGTAGGACCTCTTGCTAAGTCGAATGGGCGAAAGGCTATGTTCGGGTATCCGTCGTGGCATATGTTGTTATGCGGGGATGATGCCCACACGATAGGTATCCGGATAGTGTGGGGAAAGTGTGCAAACTCTGCAGAGTAAAATCTATTCGAATAGCCGCGTCCGCGGTCATGGACGGTTGGAATGGCTGTTGCTTAGCCTGATGAGTTTTGGTTTACAAAATGGTTTGGCAAATGAAAGGAAAGAACTTGTTTTGAAGTACCGGAAGGGTACGGGAAAGGTTATGTCGACCATATGGAGATGGTCGGGTAGGACAAATAAACTGGGTTACCCCATCCTAGTGTTTTATGTTGTGGAAATCTTTTGAAGTATCTCCTTCAAAAAAAGATATAGAGATGTCATAGGGTATCTTTTGAAGTATCTTCTTTAACAAAGATATAGAGATGTCATAGAAATGTCTTATCACCCTCTTAGTGTCCCCTTCAACTGTGATGTGGGATGCTATATCCACAAAGAAACTGATTCTCTTTCACATACTATATCCCCAAGAGAAACTGATTCTCTTTCACATACTATATCCACAAGAGAAACTGATTCTCTTTCACATGCTATATCTACAAGAGAAACTGATTCTCTTTCACATGCTATATCCACCAGAGAAACTATTCTTCCTCTCTTGTCTTCTTTAGTTATAATTGTTATCATCTTCTTGATGGTTTGCGAGTACAATTCAAATGTACTCACGGCTTTGTCCCTGGCTATTTACTTGGCCAGACCTGGAGGACTTCGACAGATGAAGAAGGAGTTGACGACGTCTATGCGAGCTAGGAACGTCTTCCCAGTCAGTTGCTGTAGGGTTAAGGCAGATGACTTGGGCTCTACGCTGCTGAAGTGATTCTGCTACTCGATGATTAGATTAGGCCCTTCGAGGCTATCTTGTAAAGATGGGTCATGTGACCTTATTGTAATTTTCTTATTCCGTTTTGTAAAGGATGATGTAATTTGATATCAGTTCGGTTATGTGTTCACGGCACACTGATCATGGGAACGTGAACTGTATACATAACAGGGTATTTCGGACAGCTAGTCCGGGGACCCCACAGAGCTGGTATCAGAGCTATCCTGACTGTAGGAGACCTTAGTTAGCATGGACGTTAGTTAGGAAATAAATACTCGGGAAAAACTATTTACACAACAAATTCTTTCTTTAGTCGGAAGCATAGCTTCTACTCCTCTTATTTCTTCAAAACTTCTAAATTCTTATCTCTCCACTTTATAAATGTTTGAAAATTCTTACTCTAGTGTCTCATCCACTTCAAACCTACATATTGGACGATGTCCCCAACTCAGACCGGAGACTCGAACTCAGAGATGGATCAATACCTTAGGAAGACTCATGTAATCTCAGCCATTGAAGATTGGATGCCGACTTAGCCATGCCCATAACGGGATAATAAGATCATGTCTTTGGTTATCACCAAAGTCTGTCAAGGAGCTGACCTTGTTCCTCCGTGGACTTGCACTTTTTGCAGTCGTCAGGGATCAAGTCCTCAGTTCTCGACTAGTAATTTTTTTTTAGGCCAGCCACGAGAAGATCTCGACTTCGGGAGTACCTCAACAGCCACCCCTTCGAAGACCTCACGTCCCTGGGATGTTGAGACCAGAAGTTCTACTCAATTTTTGCCTCCACGTCAACATCGATGACTCAACACCAGGCTGCTTCACCACCAACTGCTCGAGAATCCTTGTTGAAGCCGAGGTCAACCAGATGAAGACATCAACATATGCGACCAGCCCCAAACCTATAGGATGGATAGGACAAACTCAATCGCTCTGATTGAGCTACCCCCACGTATTAGGTATCCCTAGCTACTTAGAGTGCCTTGTTTGGTGAGATGATTGCTTGTTGTTTCCAAGTATGTTGCCCGGAGTGTTTTTTTTTATCTGTTTGTTGTGTGTGTGATTGTCTTGGTCTTTAGGCCCGAAAAACACTCTTGGTGTGATAACCTAGCTTAGAAAGCCTCCCTAATATGTTTTCACCTCACCAACCTCGTCGATAAAATACTAACTGCTAGCTAAATGGATGAGTTAACCCTGTTAACCATCGATTCTCAACCGTCAGAGAAACTGACCCAGACCCTTATCTACGCCAACTACTTTCAAGATCAGCTGAAGCATCTCTACTAAGCCGAGAAGACAGAAGCCCCTACCTTCAAGAGTGACTGCACCTCTGCAAGAAGACATACTAACTTTGTCTAACCTTGGAGTATAATCGCGCTAACTTCGAGGATAACTTTTTGAGGCTACCCTCTAACACACCGTCTAACAAGCTGAGAGGACAATAGCGTCCAAACCAAGCTACATCACATGGTTCACCTGGTCCTCATCAAGTCAAGCTCCTGAAGATACCTCAAGACTCAAGATTAGGTGTAGTTTACCTGCTCACTTCTTAACTGGTATAAGTCAGTACCGACCCTCATGCTGAAGATTTGCCTTCGACGACCTTTGTTACTGCTTCATATGGACAACAACAAGGTGCTTCATCGACTTACTAACTTACCGCATGTTATATGGTCTAGTAAACACTGTGAGTGCCTCTTGAAGTCGTGGACTAGACATCGCCCATGAAGGTCCTTCAACTGAAAACGGAAGATCGACGACTTCTTCAGAAGCCCCAGACAGAGCCACAAGGCAGAGTTCAGAGTTTTTCTGAAGCCCCCGATGAAAAATTTTAAGGGTGGAAGACTTCGTCTTCCACTAAAATTTAAAATAACTCAAAAAAAAAATCAACCCTGCTAAAGCACCGCTGAAGTGCACTAACTCTCCCAGAATCTTGAACCCCCGCTAGGATCGCTTAGAAGCTACGAATCTAACCCCTTCCTAGAGTAGTCAACCTCTTCATGAAACTCGCCATCGACAGGAATCCATCATGTCTACCAGAAGATGAAGCAACGCCCTTCTCAACAATGACACATCTACAGAAGAATGAAGTCTAACTTTAGTTAAACTTTACAACCCCTCTAGTCCTACGCTTAGTAATCTCGGGACGAGATTATTTTAAGGGTGGAAGATCTGTAACACCCCAACTTTTGCAAGCATGTTTAGTTGTCCATAGTGCAAAAATTAGGGGGAACAAAAACTTTTTCTATAGACTAATTTGGATGAATTGCCTTGATCTGCTTGTCATACTAAATTGTTTTGATGTGTTGGTAGTTGTATTGTCTTGTTCTATTTGTTAAGTTTTGTCTTGAGCTACCTCAAAGAACAACACCTCTAGTGGTAAAATCATCCTTGAATTCAAAATATGGGATCATCTACCCCTTAACACATCCTTCTCTCTTACCCTAGTCAAAAACCCTAAGACATCATAAATTTGGCTAAGTCCCAAAATCTGTTTAAGGTTCCATTTTGGAACCCCTGGATTAAGCTACCCCTTGCCATCTAAGGCAATGCACTTGGTCCTAGACCTACCTTATCATGAGAACTTCCCAACCATGTCCTTGCCTTGAACCAAATCTTTCTTATACCCACTTATCCTTGATGATTTTGAAGCCAAGTCAATAAGATGTTTTGGCAGGCTTAAAATGTTCCAACTTTGGCAGTTGTTTCTTAAACACCCACAACTGTTATTGGTGATCTCAATGCATGGATCTCATCTATGCAACACCCTCTACAACTTCCACGTCGTGCATGTCCCATGCAACCCTTGAAATTCTTATATTCACTTAATCTACTACCCTATCTAGTGTTACACCACTAGATTCCATTTTTTTTTAACTTCCATACCTTGTCCTCTTTTAATTGATGTCCTAATTTCAACACCTTGGTGAGAAAATGATATCCACATTAGGAGATCATCACATACCCTTGAGTTCTTACTCTCCTAAAAATTGATTAATTTTTTTTTCTTCCAAAAACCCTAATGCTTTCCTCTCTAGTTTCCTCACAAAACTATATCTAGTTTTATCACACCTTTTCAAATAATTTTTTTTTTCAAATAAAATAGGAAAAGTGAGTGGAATTTTAGACCACCTTATTTTCCACCCAAAAATAATTATTCTCTTGTTTATTTTCTCTTCACCAAAATGCATGGTACACATGCCTTTCTTGCACTTTGCTTTACCAAATAAGTTTTGAGATAGTTCCACTTAGGCTTATCTTGCAAATGAGCCATATTCTCTTTCCATCTCTATTTCAAGAAGCTCTTTGAAAAACCTTTTCTCCGCACTTGACTCCTCCATTCAAGATTTTCTTTACCTTAATTCACTTGGAAATTAGTGCTTTTATCACTCCTTGTAATCCATGCAAAATCACTATGTGTTGAGCCTAGATCACCTCTAAGGCTTTATGTCTTGAGTGATTGGGAATCTCCCAACAATATCACCACTTCCACTACCATTTTTTTCCCTCTTCATGAATCAAGTGAACACCATCACCATCACCACCCCTTTCTTCTTCTTTTTTTTGGTTTCTTTCCAAACCTTGCAACTTGTTGCAAACATTGGCATTACAAGATCCTTGATTTCACCACACTCACCATCCACTCACTCTCTCTTTTCCTTACCCCTCCCTCCAAAACCCTAGCTAGGAGAGCATCCCCTCTCTTTCTCTTCACATGGCCGGGCCACCCTCTTTTTAGCACAACCTGGTGCAGCACCTCTGGCCCGACCCTAAACCTACCAAAAACACCACCCTGGGCCCTCTTTCCCCTCTCCAACCTAGCCCACGTCGAGCAGCCCACCTCCCAAACCCATCCGAGCTCTGAACCATCATGGGAAGGACGTGTACACGCACAAAACTCCTCTCCCGCTCGACTCCCTCTCTTCCCGCGCCCCTGCTGACGCAAGCACTTATGTCACGCTCCAGCACCGCCCTACGTCAGCCCTCGCCTCCCCATTGGCCCCTGCCACCGCGAGCTCGCTCTCCCGTTGGCCACGGCCACCACCCCCGCTCCTCCATCCGGCTATAAAAAGCCCACCCCTGCCACTCTTCTCCACCCTCCCACCACTCCTCTCCCTCTCCAGACACCCCCCAGAGAAGCGCCGAAGCCCGCCTCTGGCTGCTGCTCGCTGAAGAACGCCGCGCCGGCATGATCACCACGGCATGCCGCGGTCACCGTGAGGGTTGGCGAGCAAGTGCAGCTCGCCCCCGACGCCTCCGCCCCTCCCTCTCTGTTCCCAACCTCTTCTCCTACATCTTCCAGACCTAACCACTCCCTCCGTTGCCCTCCAGGTTCGCCGGAACCGCCGCCGCCGTCGCCTTGCCGGGAGGTGCTGCGAGGACGCCGCCCGGGAGAAGCCGCTGCCGGGCGAGAGGAAGGCGCCGAGCCCGCGCCAGCACAGCCCCACCTCGCCGCCACGCCGCCCAGCCTTCGCCGACGGTCCCAGCTCGCCGCCGGTATGCCCCTGGTCGCCCCCTTTTCTTCTCTGCCGCGCCGCACACGCGTGCGTGGTCGCGAGGAGGGAGATGCCCCCGTTCGCTGCATGGCCACGTCGGCCCATGCAGCTGGGCCCCGCCTGGGCCCCCCCCTTTTCCTTTGTTTTTCTTTTTCTCCCCACCTCTCCACCCGGATAACCCCCTGGGCCGGCCCACTTCTTCACCCGCACGGCCCAGAAGTTTTCCCGCCCTCTCTAATTCTTTTGAATTTTAAATATTCCTGTAAATTGATGATTAAAACCAGAGGTATTCAAATATTAATAACTCGAGATCCACATACCCAAATCCAGTGAAACCAATTGCAGTAGATCATAAATTTCATTATCTTTCCAATGCCACTGGTCCCGTATTTTTAGGATTTTTGTACGAATTTTAGTGCATTAAACATGATCACTGCATTCTTTTTAGTGTTTGTAATTCCTAAAATTGTAGGATTAATATTTTTGGATGAATCCAATTGTGTTAGTCTTGTATTAGTACTGGCCATCTAGGAAAAATAGTGTTAGTATCTGTTAATGCATAATTGTTTCTGTTAGTAAGATGTGTGTGCCACATGTAATGTTGTACCAAAACCTTTTAGTTTATTTAAAATCCTTGGCCACCTCTTTTCATTTAAAAATGGTCAACCTATGTTTTACTCTTGCAAAACAAAATCTCTGCAACTAAACATTATTATATTGTTTGGCTTAAGTTTTTAAATGGTGTGGCATATTGCTTACTCCTATTATGGTGTAGTGTTTTGTTAGCAAAATAAAATAGGAAAATTATTTGTGCTTTTCCCAAAAATGTGGAAAATAAAATATAACTGTTTTTGATGCCAAAAAAATGCACTTTATTTGTGGTGTTATCTACCATAGGATATTTAACTTATTCCTTGGTAATAACCAAGGAGGCAATTGTTCATTTGTGAGGCTCTCATGCTTGTATTAGGGGAATAAATTGGGTTTTCTAAAATAAAACTATTAAAGTTGTTTTATCTATAAGTCCTTGGCATGTTAGCCCTTAGTAGATTGGCTAGCTTTTGATTGTTGATTGTTGCATGCTTGTTATGTTTGGTGCATTGTGTTGATTGTGTTCCTTTTATATTCTCCGGCGATAGATGCGAACAATTCCGGAGAAGAAGAAGAAGTGGTTCAGATGAGGATTTTATTTATATTGTTGGTATTCTTATTTGATGAAGTTGAAGAAGTCCAGGGACAAATAAACCAAGGCAAGCCATCTCTTGATCTCTGATTGACGTGTCTCATATTGTTGTCACCTTATTATTACTCTTGTCTCTTGATCTTGTGTGTGTTAGTCTCTTTATCTTGTACATGCATGCTTTGTCTTAAGCATGATGATCCTCTTGGTCATACTTCATGATCATCTTAGTAATTGTTGGTATACTTGTTGATCATGGCTATGCCATCCTACCTTGTTGAGTTACATGCTTACCTTAAGCATGTGACACTTCTTGTCGATTCACTCCTACACCCCTTGTTAGTGTAGTAGTAACAACATTTAACACCACAAATCTGAAAGTATTTTCCCTCTTATGTTGACAACATGCATGCTTACCCTAAGCATGTATGCCCCCTTGACCACCTATATTAGTCTTCTTAGTGGCATGATGATTAACATCATGACCCTTGTTTAATCATACTACTTATGTTGTCCCTATGTATGATTATCCTAAGTATGTATGATCCCCTTGACACCTCATTTATCACCTCCTTAGTGGTATGATGGTTGGCATCATGCCACTATTGTCTCTTAGTTCTTACATGAAACCATAGGTTGGGAACCCCTTGGAAAAATACCTTGTTGAAAAGAATTTTTGGAAAACCTTGGGTAAGTTGGACTTACCTAAGTGTGTGTTTATGAAAGAAAAGGACCTTGGCAAAGATGGTTGGAAAAAGAATCTTGTTTATGAAAACTTTGGCGTCTAAGTATTCACCCGTGACAATTAACCCGCGCAACCACAGCTACTCCAACGTGGGCACGGAGCTTAGCTTGACGTTTGTTCTTCTTAGCATGAGGCACCGCACAACTATACAAGGGTACGGTTACCCCCGAGTCCGGGTTGTCATGGTTGGGACAATAGTATAACGGGAGGCCTTCGGGGCTGACCCGTCCGGAAGACACTATGGGTCTCCTGGCTTGGCGGTGGAGCCACGCTCAAAGGGAGGTGAGCTGCCACGGTGCCGGGGAGGTACATACTCCATAGGGTAGGACCTCTTGCTAAGTCGAATGGGCGAAAGGCTATGTTCGGGTATCCGTCGTGGCATATGTTGTTATGCGGGGATGATGCCCACACGATAGGTATCCGGATAGTTGTGGGGAAAGTGTGCAAACTCTGCAGTAAAATCTATTCGAATAGCCGCGTCCGCGGTCATGGACGGTTGGAATGGCTGTTGCTTAGCCTGATGAGTTTTGGTTTACAAAATGGTTTGGCAAATGAAAGGAAAGAACTTGTTTTGAAGTACCGGAAGGGTACGGGAAAGGTTGTGTCGACCATATGGAGATGGTCGGGAAGGACAAATAAATTGGGTTACCCCATCCTAGTGTTTTATGTTGTGGAAATCTTTTGAAGTATCTTCTTCAAAAAAGATATAGAGATGTCATAGGGTATCTTTTGAAGTATCTTCTTTAACAAAGATATAGAGATGTCATAGAAATGTCTTATCACCCTCTTAGTGTCCCCTTCAACTGTGATGTGGGATGCTATATCCACAAGAGAAACTGATTCTCTTTCACATACTATATCCCCAAGAGAAACTGATTCTCTTTCACATACTATATCCACAAGAGAAACTGATTCTCTTTCACATGCTATATCTACAAGAGAAACTGATTCTCTTTCACATGCTATATCCACCAGAGAAACTATTCTTCCTCTCTTGTCTTCTTTAGTTAGAATTGTTATCATCTTCTTGATGGTTTGCGAGTACAATTCAAATGTACTCACGGCTTTGTCCCTGGCTATTTACTTGGCCAGACCTGGAGGACTTCGACAGATGAAGAAGGAGTTGACGACGTCTATGCGAGCTAGGAACGTCTTCCCAGTCAGTTGCTGTAGGGTTAAGGCAGATGACTTGGGCTCTACGCTGCTGAAGTGATTCTGCTACTCTGATGATTAGATTAGGCCCTTCGAGGCTATCTTGTAAAGATGGGTCATGTGACCTTATTGTAATTTTCTTATTCCGTTTTGTAAAGGATGATGTAATTTGATATCAGTTCGGTTATGTGTTCACGACACACTGATCATGGGAACGTGAACTGTATACATAACAGGGTATTTCGGACAGCTAGTCCGGGGACCCCACAGTTTTTTGGTTTGCCGATGGCTACTGTGGAGCAGGAGGATGAAGAAGGGAACTACAGGAAGTGGCCAAATAAAAAGGGGATATAACGATTTAATGCCTAAGCAGTTCCCAAGGACGTGGTGCCAGAACCGTCAAGTCGTGCAGGGAAGTTGAGAAGGCAAGACGTCATCATGAAGAAAACTGCGACGGTTCTGCCACGACATGACCCTTCGAAGGAGATAGATGGTTTTGCAATTATCATTATCAAAACCAGGGGGGCATGTGTTACCACCCGATTTTGGCCAAATCAGGAGATGGGCCGTAAGTGAAGATGGGCTTGAAGGACGTACAAGTGGAGCATCTTCGAAGCGGCCTTGCGCTAAGAGTTTGGGCTTAACTGCCCGTGTATCTGTAATATAGTAGATCGTGTCGTATTTAGATTAACAGATAGAGTCTGGCCCGTGCATGGCTAGGTGCACGCCTCAATTAGAAAGTCCCTTGGACTATAAATATGTATCTAGGGTTATCGAAAAAGGAGGACAATCATCGTTCAACCAACACAAATCAGGCGCATCGCCACCCCTTTCTTCGAGGGTTTCTCCGGTAAGCACCATGCTGCCTAGATCGCATCTAGCAATCTAGGCAGTATACGTTTATTCGTCTACCTTGTACTGCTCGTGCTGAAGCCTTGTTGATGGCGAGCAGTACTATTTATCCTTAGGTGTTTAGGGGCTTGCATTGATGTTTTCGCGTGCATATCTGCGTGGCAATGCCGTCCCTCGACACCTAGCTGCCCTTACACCTATCTGGGGTAAGGGCAGCATCTTGCTTGTTCGTTACTTAGTAGATCCGATCCGTTATAGTTGCTCCTTGCTCCGCAGGGATTAGTTTAATATCTGCATAGTTAGGCCTTATGTTGGGGTCGGACGATCCGGTAGTGCGTTAGATGTTGTTTACCGTCCCTGCAAGGGATGTTCCGGGAATCAACGTTATGTTGGTTTTTAGGCCTCTCGTAGGGGTAGTTTGCATCATCTTCCGTAGCTGCTAGGCCCGATCACACGTAGGACGTTCCGGTTATGCGGTGAAAACCCTAAAGCGTCGTGGATCGCTTTAGCTTTGTTTTGAGCAGGATCCCCATGCCATTGTAAATCCAACGAGAAACATGGGGCGATCGGCTCCTTGAGCCGATCCACAGGGAAACCTGATGAGCCGATAGGGCTCGTATTTAATGTTTACGTGTCTACCATGCAGGAACAATCGAAGCACTCTAACACCTTCCTGATCGGGTCTAGGTCAGGTGGCACGGCAACCGCCAGGACGTGGCTGGAAGATTTGCGGGACGACGCGAGGTGCCAGGGTCCACTAAGCGGCCTTGGGAGCCTCCCGGCTCTTCGTGTTGCTTAGCCATTGCCCGTCGGTGGGTTTTGGAGGGTAACAATATCCTCATTGTAGGATCGCCTAATCTGAGTGGACGCCCTCGAGGGCCTACCGGTGCTGGTTGTTCCTTTCTTGAACAATTCTCCAAATTTAAATTTCTTCATCTTCCTCTTCTGAAATTTTCAATAACCATTATAAAATTTGATTTCAAGGTATATAATTGAGGGGAACTACTATAGGAACTTGCTAGAGTACTAAACATGCATCAAAACTAGTTTCTTCCTCTTAGAACAAGCATGCAAGCTCACTAAACATGTTATCTACAGCAGCAAAATTTTCAAGATATACTCAACCAAACAAAATTCTAATTGGACAATCAAAGGAGTCACATACCAAGGAGCAAATGTGCCAAATTTCAGACAGAAATCTGGGTTGAGCAAAGAGATCGAAAAATCGCGAGTTCTTGAGCAGAAACGCGAGTGAGAGAAACCTGGTGCGAGTTTTTTCGGGAGAGAGAAGAGAGTGGGAAGAAGAGATGATGAAGTGGGGCAAAGGGGGGCCCACACACTAGGGTGGCGCGGCCCCCTTGCCGGCGCGCCGGCCTAGTGTGCCACTGTGGTGCCCCAAGTCAGCCCAGTGCTCCCAGTGCCGCTTCGAAAAATAGGACTACAGTATAATTTTTGTAATTTTTAGAGAACTTCGAAAAATGCACATTTCTGGGTGTTAAATTAATTATTACTGCGCAGGAAAATGATTTCCAAAATCTTAAACAACTAAAGAATATTGCAAAACAAAATGTGCTACAGCAAGTAAAATAAGTGGAGGGAGAAAGAAAGAAAGAAATGTTGTTTAGCTCTCTTATGCATTAAAATATACTTGTTAACAAGGTTGATCAAGTCTTGCTACCAAATAAATTTTATATGACATAAGAAGAAATAAACCTCAAATCAATCATGTTACCTTATATTGAATTGATATGGATCCAATCACAAGAGTTTGATATTCTTCTTTAGGCTCATATATAGGACAATCAATGGATCCCACTTTGATAGTTTTCACATTAAAAATTGTATTAACTCCATATACTTTATCAATCCTCTTGGGAAAATAGACAATATGTTCTTTATCATCAACATTGAAGGTAACCATGCCTTTATTGCAATCAATAACAGCCCCTGCAGTATTAAGAAAGGGTCTTCCAAGAATAAT